>JAJQKT010000013.1:4800000-6295000 GCA_030512225.1 Rauvolfia tetraphylla
AATCGATTTCTCTCTAATCCTGGAAGGTAATGGAAAACATGTATTAGAATGTTATACAGATATAGACATGGTTAGAGACATTGATAATAAAAGATCCTCATCAGAGTATCTGATGAACTTTGGAAGTACAACAGTCTCCGAGCAAAGTAAACTACAAAAATATGTTGCTCTATCTAAGCCGCTACTAAAGCATACAAGGAAACATTGTGGTTGAAGAAGTTCCTACGAGAATTGGGAATGAAGCAAGAAGGTTCGAGCTTTATTTTCATAGTTAAAGTGCTATCCATCTTTGCACAACTTTCCCATTCTCGATCTAAGCATGTCGATGTCATTGGATCCGAGATGTTTTGGAATCAAAAGAATTAGTACTTAGGAAGATATACATTGACGAAAATACTGTTGGTATGATGATCAAGTCGTTATTTAAAGAGAAGTTGATTTTTGCAGAAGAGAAGTTGGTATGGTGGAGCTCCCTAAATGAGTTGAAAGAAGAGATTTGTGGGACTTTTTCAACTCATTAGGGCCCACCTCAATAAATGTAAGATGAAAAAATTCAACAAGACTGCACAATACTACAGAGATTTTGCGTGACGAAAAGACTACAGCTGAATTATGGTTGAAGCCATACAAAGTCAAAATTGTGGCTAAAGCTCAGAGGAGGCCATGCCTCGCCTGCCAATTTTTGCAAATGATGTCTGCTTCTCTCTTTTATGAATAGAAAGTATTCTAAAGAAGTAAGGTGCACCAACAAGAAGAAGAGAAAAAAGAAGAGGGGAGAGAATGGTAGAAGAGAGGAGAGTAATCAAAGTGAAGTAGAAAGAAAAGTAGAATAATAGTTGTTTAGCTATATTGATTTGTCATTTTCTTATGAGATTATTTAATCTCTCATTTCTTGGTATCCACCTAGTTTGGTGAGAATATTTGTGCTACCTTCTAATATATCTAGAAAATGAATTTGTTGCCCCATTTTCATAGTGGAAGTTTCAGTCAATGTTTAATTCGTGGTTTTTATCCCGTTTTGGGATTTTTCCCGTAAATCCTGGTTCAATGCATTCTACATATTTTTTGTTGCCGGGTTTATTTTTTTAGTAGCTATTGATAAATTCTTACTTTATACCAATACTAGATTTTTTGGAATAGTCATTTTAATTTTGGTAGTGTAGGTCATTTTTTGTTATAATTTTATTACGTCTTTTATTTGCCCCAACCTCCCAATATATATAGCATCTTTTGTTGCCAAATTATTGACCACATTTGTTTTTCCTAAGAAGTGGTTCAAGAATTGGATCAGAAATTTTTATTTGTTAAGGAGATAAAATTCCTTTTTTCTTTCTTTTTTATGACTGTTGTCATTAATTGAGATTCCTATGTATAATCGAATATGAGAAGGGATTTCTTTTTCATTGCTCAATCCTATTCATTTTTCATTTTAGATTGGAAATTGAATTCTGATGACATACCCTGCTTATTGGTACACATAGTTGGCCTTTTTCAGAATGTTCAATATTAACAGAAAATATTTATGCTTCTTATTCAAAACTTTATCAATATAGGAATTTTTCATTTTTAGTTTCAAGATCTATCTGGAACTACAATTTGTTAAAACACTAGAAATTCTACTTAGCAAAAAATTAAAAAAATTAAAAATAAAAAATTCTTTTTGCTTTAGTTTCTTGCTTATTGTTCCTTCTTTTCCCTTTTAAGGGACTCTAAATCTTCTAATACACTGCTTAATACACTACTAATTATAGTATTTAATGTTTAGAATTTATTTTATTTAGATTTGGATATATAAATAAAGATTTCTATATTTAGGAGTGTTACAGAGAATGTGAAACAAAACTATTGCTGAGAACCCAAACCCCTTAAAAATTGTGAGCCCTTTTCTCCAAGAGGTGGTTAAAACAGAATCCTGTCAAGTGCCTCTAGCGTATATGGAAGAATCAGGTTTTAGCGCTTGAATAAAAATAACACACTTTAGTACGTGGGCAGTATAAGATAAAACTTTTATATCATGAGTTTAATGAATAACTTTCTCTCTACATTTTGTTAGGAGCCAAAAGTCTCTAAGAATTATACAAGAGTTATGGTGAGAGACATGAGAGTTATTGAGAATTAATTTTGCTTTGCTTTAAAGCTTGTATATATAATTACTAGAGTCTTGGGACTTTTTCTTCTCCAAGATTGATATCTTTATAATATAACAAGAAATCTGTAAATATTAGGATAACAATCTCCCTGATATTTGGTTCAGATAGATTTTCATGAGATCCTTCAAATCTTAGATACAAAATCTGTTCTTCTTTCAATAATAGAGTTTTGCTCAAATAAAGACAATATCTAAAATAGATTCCTTGATGCCATAAACAATTTTGTGACAAATAATATCTCATCAAATCCTTGTACCATGAAATTTGTCATAATTAATAGCCACATATCGTAATAGAAACAAAGAATAATTATATTTGGATTTAAAATTTTCTGTTTTGAGTTTTGCAAAAGTGATTTTTTTTCATAGGAATGATGGGATCCAATATACATCTTCTGAAGAGTAATTCACAAAATAGTTTGCCAACAATTGCGTTTGTCTTTAAAATGTTTATTAATTTTAATATATGTTATTTTAGTCACAATCGTTTTGAATTTGAGTCGACTTCATTTGCAACCATTTTGAGGAGTGTTGGGTAAGATGCGACATATTTCTACAATTTGTTAAAAAGAAATAGAAATTCTACTTAGAAAAAAATTAAAAAAATAAAATGTAGAATAGGTGTTTTTGCACTTTTTTAATTTTTCAGTGAATTGGTGTCCAATATAGCAAAAAGCCTAATGTTACATAAGTCCCGATTCTGAATCCAGAAATTTCTAGTGACCTTAAACTTCTCCATTCTACATCTACTCTGCATCCCAGGAGAACGTTTGTAGTTACATGTCAGTTCCAACAAAACTCTCGAGAAAGAAGAGTTGAAAAGACATAATGGTAATTAAAAAAAATAACTAATTCCGAAAAAGTATATAAGTTTGGTGGTATTGTCAATCAAGCAACTCTTCTTTTTCGATTAATAATTGAGGGATCAATTTGTATGCTGGTAAGGTAATTTGTACAAAAAACACAGACACACGTATAGAAGGTGTAGAAAGGTCTCTTCATTTTTTAAATTACATCTGACATTTTCTTTCTTCCTTTTATCCTTCCTTTCCTCCCACCCACAACTTGTTCCATGCTTCTTACTCCCTCTGTCCCTCAATAATCTCCCCCCACACCCCATTACCCAATAGCTTTTTCCCTTACTCTTCTCCTTCCCCTACTACGACTGCTGCCTCACTATGTACAAATGGTTATTGCTGTGAATCTTTAGTTTCATCCAAAATATTGTTTTCCACTAAGCGGGAAAAAACAACAAATTGACAGTTATATTACGGGTATATGCCTGAGGCCAATGAGATGTTTGTTTTCTCTAGTGAACTGACGCAACGCAGCTATAACAAAAAGAGACATTAACTCCAATGAAATCTCAATTATATATGAATTAGCAACAACTTACTACGCGCAAAAACAGCAGAGGTTGCCTTTATGAGGAAAAAAAAAGAAACGGAACTACACTCGTCAATTACTCATCTTATAAGAAGATTCCAGGTCAAAGTGGAGCTGTCTAGCCGTCTGTTCTGTCCACTCATCTGATGCTCCCATCTTCGACAGCCTTGCCTTTGCCTTGCCTTCAAAATCGTGAGGCCGGATTGAGAGTTTATTAAGGGAAGCAGACAAATCTGTTAAGGAGTCCATGGCTGTTATGAAGTTTGTACACACTCTTTCACGATCGCTGGGGAGGAAGTATCTGACATTGCAGCGGCTGCCTCATGCACTGCGGTGGCCAAGTGCTGCAGAGCAACCACCGGTGTTAGAATTCAAGTCTCAAAAGTTGAGCACGGCCAGAAATCACAAGCCGTACGCCTCTGCTGAAACTCGGAGAAAACTTTCTAAAATTGATAAAGCAACAAGAAGACCAATTCTTCGGCTGTGGAGCTCCATTAGAAATCTGCCGAAGAACTGGGCTCTGATCCATTGCAGTTGTACTTAGCAGCAGCACAGACAGGACCTGGTTTTATCTACAGCATTGAACCCTCGTACTGAGGCCTTGAGTTCGTATATATATAGACCTCAATGTTGGTAGTAACCAAATTTATCCATTTACAAGAGTCTAAATTTTTCCTTTTATCCCTTTTCTTTCTTTTTGTTTTTATGATTTTACGAAGGTGAGAGAAATTTGATAGTTGAGCGATATAAAAGAGTCTGAACTGCTATTGCAAAGAAGTATTTACAAGATTAGAAATCTAAATAAAGATGTATTTTATTCATGATAATAATTTGGAATTGATACATTATGTATTATCATGAATTTGAAAAATAAATGAATGAATGACTGGATTTCTTTAAATTACAAAAAGAATAACATGAAATTACAAAATGAATGAACGAATTAATTTCTTTTAATTACACAAAGAATAAACAGGCAATTTTATTGCCTGTGGCAAGCCATTTTTAATGGCATTGGAGGGTCAGAATATGAGCCATCAACAATCCTATCAAACACCCACTTGTTGGCAGCTTCCGTATAATGTGCTCCGTCCCAACTGATGGCCATCGAAGGATCTTTGCATGACTTTCCCACCAATACTTGCTTGCCTTCTACCATCCTGGTGGCTCCGCAACCGATATTGACATTATAGTTGTATTTTCCTCCATGGCCGCAGCAAGCTCTTAAAGGTTGCCTAAAACCTGCCATTCCAAAAGAGACAACCTTAACATATTCCTAAATTTCAAGGAAAATGCCAGACTAACAGTCTTTCGCGAAGAGAATCTTGATTTTGTTTGATTATATATTCGTTATTTTGAGGAGTTTGAAAAGAGTTCTTGAACTGAACTATAAGAAAATGACAAACAATCAGCCTCGTGCATAGAATTTTAATTCATTTTTCTATTATATTTTTATCTCCAGTTCCAAGAATTTCTTGAACTTTTTCTGCTTGATAAGAGATTTATTTGGTAAATGCGAAATTATATTCATACCGTTTCGCTTGGCATGGCTAATGAGATTGTACTTGACAGAATAAATATCAACATAAGTAATTGCAGCCTTCGGAAGCTCTTTTCGTAGTTGGACAACAGCTTCTTTCAGTCTTCGGTTGTAAAATTGAGCCAGCTCGTTGTAGGGAGTTGCACATCCTACTCTATCAATTTGTGCCGTTGTGACGGGAAACCTGACCAGCATGTAGGCTAGACAACCTAGTGGACCGGTGTTATGTATCCGGAATGATCTTCCTCCTTGGTTATTATATATGCCCTACATAAAACAACAACATTAATTAAGAACATCACTTCATCAATTCCGTTTTGAGGCTATGTATAGAATTATTCGTGGTAGTTTTTGAAATCCATTAGTTCAAAAGGATTCACCTTAATAGTAGTTCTGAATTGATCTACTAGTTCAGGAACGTAGTCTATAACTTGATCAACCGTCATGTTTCGGAAGAATGCAGAGCCTAAATCATTTTGAGCCACATCAAATGTATATAAAGCTCGTGAAAAATCTTCTGACTTGGGCAGTAACTGTGCATAGACACCACCTACAAATCGAGCCAAGTTGATCATCAAGCATTGTAACGTTTTTGAGTTTGACGGTAAAAGACTAATGAACAGTGTCAATTACCTTGTTGGTTGCGAATTAATCGAGACTCGCGGTAGAAATCGTCAATTGTCGATGTTGTACATTCAAAGAGAATGGGCTGAAATTACCTAGTTCATTCAATGTTGTATTTTGGGGTATTATTGTTGATCCGGCAGTGGCAAAATTAGCTCCGTGTGTGAAGTTGGAATCCAGTGCATCGAGGTAAGCATTGAGATAAGGTAGTCCCAAGCTATTTGCTGAAAATCAAGCATCAAGGAATGTCAATTACAAGCTTAAATCAATGCAAGTGCACAGCAATGTATTTTGCATTCTATTTTTCAATTATTAGGTTTAGCATTTATCAATGAAGTAATATGCACAATAGTTGTTTCGTAGGCAGATAGAAGATGAAAAAGCTACTCAATCTCTGTTGAATCAAAAAATCAGATTTTCATAAGGCCATGCGAAAGAGTACATGCATCTGTATTTCAGACTGCAGAATGAAGAGACTGTTACTGTTCGGAAATTCCTCTAAGGCGAAAGATTTCCGTTGCATGGATCTGTAAAGAATAAACTTACCCATAAAATCAATGATGAGGCGGCCATCACAATAGCGTCCGGCGGGGTGATGGAAAAATGTCTGGCCATTGGGTGGACCTGCCTGGCCAAATGCTGCAGACAGACCACCGGTGTCAGAATTCGAGTCTCCAAAGTTGAACACGACCTGGAAATCACAGGTTTTGGTCTCTGCTGAAACTCTGAGCAGACTCGCTAAAACTGATAGAGCAACAAGAAGATAAATTCTTCGGCAGTGGAGCGCCATTAGAATTCTTGTGATGAACTCAACTCTGAGCCAATGCAATGGCGGTATTTAGCAGCAACGGTATTTATCGGCAATGATATTAAGCAGCAAAGAATGGTGTGTGTAAATATATATATATATAGCAGTAGATGTGCGAGGAACTGGAATTTTATCTGCAAGACTGAACGACTTATTGAATGAGGGTTTGAGTTCATGCACTAATGCATATATATAGCAATCTGACCGGCTAACACCAAGGAATTGGTAAAAATTATCCAGAGGTAATTGACTACTTCCTTATTCACAGTCTTGTTCTTATGTACACGCTCGAAGAAATGTATGCGGGAAATCGAATAGAAGTAGGACGCTGACTTTTTTTTTTTTTTTTTTTTGCCCTTTTCTTTTAAGGTCGGACGCTGACTTTTCTGATTCTGCTTCGTGGTGTCAGAATTCTTTATCCTGTTTTGCTTCCTTGTAATTCACAAAGATTGAGTAAGCCTGTAAAGTGCAGAATGTGAAAATTCCTCAAATTGGAGAGAATTAGTGTGCGTCATGATGATGAGCAGCGACCAACACGTACACGTTTGCTGAGAAGTCTTGGGAATAGGACAGTTTCAGCCGTCAATAAATTCGTGTCCAACAGCGCGAATGAAAGGTGCCAACAATTCCATTCCAGTTTGTTTGAACCAATTGGAATCGTAAATTACAATTTGGCTGTTAAAATGCTCTTCGCTTTCTTTCATTAAATAAAGAATTGCCACTATTCCTGATTTGACAAAGCAATTTGGCTGTTAAAAATATTGACTCTCTTCGCCGGCAAGTTGGCACGCTGTTTCCAAAGTGGATTAAGGCTCTATTTGAACATTATTTGGCTTTGAAAATTAAGATAAAATTGTATGTACGAGACATATGTTCTCATTCGTATATAATTTAATTTTTCAGAAGTTAATATAATTTGCACAAAAAAATATTGTTTAAATTGAAACAAGAAAAGAGTATTTTTAAAAAATTTAATATTTGATTGTTTAATAAATTAATAAGAAATATTTATCCGTCTTCTCACGAAAAACGAATAAGGCGTCGAAAAGAAAATTTATAATATATTTATTTTATTATTTTCTTTGATAGATTATTATTCAAGGTATATAAAACGTAATATTTTTTAATTATCATAAGTTCTTAATCTATCGAAATAATCTCTTTTATTCTTTTATGAATAAAATATTTTAATTATTCATAAAAAGTAAAATATTTTAATAAACATAAAAAAAGTCCTCCAACGCATTAAACAATGAGAGAGAAAGAGAGAGAGCCACTTCTCATTAATTAAAAAATAGAAGAATTGACGATACTTTATGCTAGGGAAGGTACATGGTAAGCAAGAAAACCACAAAAGAAAGACTCAGCCTTTGCGTAGTCTTGGTAAGCTCAGGTGTCTTGGCTGCTACGCGGCGGTGGGTACGTTCTTGTCTTCTGCAAGTACGGTTTGCAATTGGTGTCCCTTGGATGGTCAAGATTCGTCAATTCTCAATCTACGGTTCAAGACTACTGTCTGTAAATTGCAGAAATTTATTTTTCCTGCAATGCAAAGCGTCGTAACGTCGCTTTTGTTACTCTTCCAAGAAAACAGTTCGTAATAGAGATAGAGCCTGGTTTGCGTTGGCCAAAATTTTGTGTTTTACGGGTTCTTTTCCTTTTTTGTCTCTTTTAACATAAGCTTCAAACAATTTAATTACATAAATGGCAGACTTTATTATTTAAAACAGAGTATATTTGTATTTGAATTGAATTTAAATTTAAAAAATTTTTATTCTGAATTTTTTAAAAGTGACCTTTTTCGTAAGAGAACCGGTGGGATTCAAAATACATCCTTCAAATGATAATTCACAAAATAGTTCCCCTACAATTTCTTTTGTCCTTAAAATGTTGATTAGTTTTAATTTTTGTTATTTTGCTATCAACCCTTTTAAAGTTGTGTTATCTTCATTTATAACTCTTTTGAAGAGTATTAAGTAATATGTGACGAATTTGCCTTTTAAAATAAACTTAAATGTGTCACACATTTAAATTTTAATAGAATCGGAACGACTATTTTTTTCAAAAAATGTAGAAAAATTATAAAATTAAAATTTAAAAATGTTTTTTCAAAAAAATTTAGACGCCAAATACTCTACATTTCAATCTAGAAAGACTCGGGCGAAATCGTTTGTTATCTCTTTTCCTTTGACCATTGGTTGTAGGTACTCTTGAGTTTTGAATAGTTTACACTGGATGACGGTGAAGGAATCATTGGACGCCCTGCCTTTCAAATTATAGAAGGGCTGGATGTCTTCGTCTCAATTTTCACGGGCACCACAAACAATGGGGAGGAGTAAAAGCCACAACACAAACAGTATTTTTTTAATACATGCCAAATAAATTTTTCCATCAAATAATTTTTCATTCAACGGTTAGCAACAAGCACATGTTAAATAATTATTTAAACAAGTTTTGTAGTTGCACAATTATTTTTATGATTAATTATTAACTACATAATTCAATTCAAATTAATCATGCAGTGAATAATTATTTATCACAAAATAATTATTTAACTTTTTACTATATAATAAATACTTATTCAAACTTGAATAATTATTTAGCACGTATCAGTTTTTAACCGTTGAATTAAAAACTAAAGAATCTAATCAACACAAACTAAAATAGATATATTGTGAGCAATGTAATTAAATTGGAGTAAAAGTGAATTGTGACACCCTCCCCAAAATTATATTAACCTAAACAATGGACATAAAAATGTCCATGACAAGCTTGACTTTCGCTAGCGAGTAGAAGGATACAACACCTTTTTTTATTCTTATAAATTGTCGAAAAGTAGCAATAAATTGTTGAACTATTAGTTGTTACTTAAGCAGCCAAGAAACAGTTTTATAACAGTGACTATTTTTGTTAGCGGAGTTTGCCCCAATGGCATGACAGCTTCTCCCTAGGTAATTAGGGAGGAATTCGACATCTAAAACCCTATTTGTCCAATAAAAAAATTAACAGTGATTATTTATAAGTTAAAATTTATTTAACACGAATATAAATTTATGAGAAAATAGCAACCAATGGCTCAAGTTTTTTGGTCTTCCAAGCGGTAAATCCAAGCCTTCCGGCATGCAACCAATTAGGATTGCCAGCATAGCAAATATTTTTTGTTTTGATTCCTAGAGCATCAGAGCAATTCACAAAAAGAGAAGTGCAATGGCCAATGAAAAGGGCTCTGCAGTCCAAATCTTTGATTCTTGCCCAAGTTCTACAACCTATAGGACAAAAAGAGAGACTCTACCCCAACTTTGATCTTTACATCCCTCCAAATACTTTCTCCCCCATGGTTCGCAATTTCCATCTCCCTTATTGCACGCGGGTACAATCAACTTCTCTAAAGATCCGACTACAATGTACTGGGAATTATTTTCATGGTAAGGTATACGATTAAACAGCTTTGCCTGATTTAGATTAGGAGATACAAGGTTACAACAAGCGCAGACACAGCCACTAGAATAAATTGCGAAAAATTGGCCGTTGCAGGATGTGAGGTCATGGAAGCATGGAAACTTCCATTCCACCATTGAGTTCTTGACCAGTTTTCCTCCTTTGGTCTCAACGTCTAGATCTTCTTCCATTCTTCATCCCCGGATCTCCAGAAACCCAAGGATCCACCTCTACCGTAGAGAGCCAGTACCACGAAATCGGAGGTTTGATGGGGCCTTGAGGATAAAGCCATCTATTGAATGAATCCGTATGGATCATGAGTCTGAATCCAATGACAGTTGGCGAAATGCCTTTAAGTAACATGATTTCAAGACCTGTAAAGGGATTCATCAGGCTGATGATGTCTGTGTGTGGACATAGTTGAGAACCATCCTAGTGATTCAATGCACCTCTTCCCTATAACTTCAGGCAAACTCACTTTAGCCATAACTTTTTTCTCCATTAGGCCGTAGTACTCTAGCCATCAACGTCTACCTCCTTTGCCGAAAGCGTGAGATGTGGAGTTTCTTGTACTAAGCATAACCCTCGGAAATTTTCCCTGCTGGAACCTGCTTGCCATGAGCTATCGACAGAGTTAAACGAAACAATGTCCTCGCACCTTTCTAAGCTTTTAGCTACTTGTTCTAGAACCGGATAAAGGCTTCTCGGCCCCGCCTTCCATGGTTCATCACAATTCTTCTCCAGTAATGCTAGCAAGGGACAGCTACGTACATATTGTGGGATTTTTTTCAACTCGTTAGGGCCCACCTCAATAAACCGATATCTGCTTCTCTAGCCTATAAATAGCAGGCATTTTGAAGAAAGAAGGTGCACTAGCAAGAAGAAGAGAAAAAGGAAGAAAGGAGAGAACGGGAGAAGAGAGAATAGTAATTAGAGTGAAGCAGGGAGAAAAATAAAGTGCGTTGTTTAGCCATTTTGATTTATCATTCTCTTGTAAAATTATTTTTAATCTCTTATTTTTTGGCAATCATCTAGTTTGGTGAAATATTTGTACTATATTCTAGTATATCTTGAAGAAGAATTTGTTGTCCTATTTTTATAATAAAAGTTTTGGTCAATATTTGATCTGTGATTTGTACCTGTTTTAAAATTTTTCGCCTAAATCATAGTTTCAGTGTATTTTTTATATTTTTTTGTTGTCAGATTTATTTTTTTCTGTGATTATTGATAACTTCTCATTTTATCAATACCAGAGTTTTTAAAAAAATCATTTTAATTATGGTAGTGTGGGTCATTTTTTTGTTGTGATTTTATTGTGTCTTTTATTTGCTCCAACCTCCTAACAAAGTGGTATCAAAGGTTTGGTCTGTTTCTATATATTTTTTTGGAAAATAGAGGAGTCAACTGTTTATTCTGGCAACATAATTAAATTGACATCTACTAACTATGCTACCTGAATGCCTAGAATGGTGGATTTGTTATATTGTAAAGATATATATGAACCCATTCTTGATGATACTACAAAATCAAAGGGTATATCTGATGTTGCATGGGCAAAAATGCAGAGAAAAACTATTGGTAATATGAGGAGTTGGATTGACCAAAGTATGGTCATTTATATTATTAATTGTAAAATACAGAGTTAGCAATATATAATATTTAATAACATTTCTAAAATACCCAAAAGTAAACTTTTGTCACCGACATAATTTTTGTAAGCTTCATACAATACAAAATAATGTTATTAAATTATTTAAACTCTGAAAAATTATCAATTCTTGTTGTTAACTTATAACGTGAGTTTAGTGATAACTGTAAATTCGTGATTACATATAACAACATAAAACCTCTTATGTGTGTTTAGTGATTAAACTCTCATTCTTGATTGTATATAACCAAATAAAAGAACCTCTTCTCATACAAAATAAGCTCAACAAAAAGAGTATAATTCATAAATATTTATTCAACTATAGAAAGTGTACAATTTCACCTTACAAATCCTAATTAAGAATTACAAATTTTAATTTTCAAATTTTGATTTAGAAACATATTAGAAACAACATGGGAAGCAAGAAACTATTTAGAAACAGATTTCATCTTCAATTTAACTAATTTAAAAAATCTTCATTTTAATTGATCGAAATTGGATATCAGTTTCAATTTAGAAATCGATTTGAAACTGCATTTTAAATTAATTTTAAAAAAATACATAAGAAATCGATTTCTTCGTCCCTTGAATTGATTTTAAAAAATATGAGTTATTGAATGCAACCAATTTTCGGTTTCAAATTTAAAATGAACACAAAAATATTAAAAAAGGAAATTTTATTTTAGAAAAATATTTGAGACTGATTTCTTAATCTATTAAAATATAAAAAAAATTGATTTAGAAACCAATATCTTAATCTACTACAAAATAAAAAATTAATTTAGAAATTTATTTCTTAATCTATTAAAAATAATTAATTTAACTTAAAAACTAATTTGAAACTCGTTTTTTAATATATTAAAAAAGAAAATTTTCAATTTAGAAACCAATTTGAAACTGATTTCCTAATATATTAAAATATATAAAATTTAATTTAGAAACTGATTTGAAACTAAATTTTGAAACCGATGCAAATCGGTTTCTAATTAAAAATCAATTTGAAACCAATTATTAAATTCATCTAAATATAAATGAAATTTTATTTTAAAAACTGATTTGAAATTGATTTATTGATCTATTAAAATGTTTAAAAGATTAATTGTGAAACTGATTTTGTTTCAAATCGATTTGAAACTTTTTAAAAAATTAAAAATATTTCAAGACTATTAAAACTGATTACCAACCTATTTGAACCTGTTTTCTGTGTCGTTTCAAATCAGTTTCAAGTCATTTTTTTTATTAGAAACTGATTTTTTCTATTTCAAATTGCGATTTCAAAGCTATTGTTTTTTTTGTAGTGTACGAGAATTGAGAATGAAGTAAGAAAGGTACGAACTTTATTGCGACAGTTAATTTATTATCTATTTTTATAAAAATTTAATTTTTCATTCTCAACTTAAGCATGTTGATATTCAATATCATTAAATTTGAGATATTTTAGAACTAACGAAAAGAATAGTGACATCATGAACAAGTCATTATCTCAAAAGAAATTCGATTTTTACAGAAGAGTAGGTGAAATGTCGACCTTCCTTAATGGATTGAAGATAGATTTGTGAGACTTTTTTCAACTCATTAGGGCCCACCTCAATAAATGCAATAAGAGAAAATTCAACAAGGCCACAGAAGACTTTTAGAGATTTTGCGTGAAGAAAAGATTGCAACTAAATTATGGCTGAAGCCATACAAAGTCAAAATTGTGGCTAAAGCTCACGGGGGTCAAGAAGAGGAATTTGACTCTCCATTTTTTAAAGTTTCGGTCCGTGTTTAATTCGTGACTTTTACCAATTTGGGGATTTTCCCATAAATTTTTGTTCAGTGCATTTTTTTATGTTTTATATTACTAAATTTATTTTTTTAATAATTATTGATAAATTATCACTTTATTTCTACTAGAATTTTAAGAAGAGTCATTTTAATTTTGGTTGTATGAGTCATTTTTTATATTGATTTTATTATTCCTTTTATTTGCCCCAACCTCCCAACATGTATAGCATCTTCCGCTGCCAGAATATTGACAACATTTGTTTTTCCTAAGAAGTGGTTCAAGAATTGGATAAGAAATTTTCATCTGTTAAAGAGATAAAATTCCTTTTTCTTTTTTTTTTTTACTATTGTCATTAATTGAAATTCCTAGGCAGAATCCGAGAAGGGATTTCCTTCTTCATTTCTCAATCCTACTCATTTTTCATTTTAGATTGCGAATATAATTCTGATGACATGCCCTGTTTGTTGGTACGCGTAGTTGGCTTTCTTCAGAATGTTCAATGCTAACAGAAAATATTTATGCTTCTTATTAAAAAATTTATCAATGTAGGAAATTTTCCTTTTTAGTTTCAAGATCTATCTTGAAATACCATTTGTTAAAAAACTTGAAATTCTACTTAGCAAAAAAATTTAAAAATAAAGGAGTAGAAATTATTTTGCTTTTAGTTTCTTGCTTATTTGTTCCTTCTTTTCCCTTTTAAGGGACACTAAATATTCTAATACACTGCTTAATACACTACTAATTATAGTATTTAATGTTTAGAATTTATTTTATTTAGATTTGGATATATAAATAAAGATTTCTATATTTAGGAGTGTTACAGAGAATGCGAAACAAAACTATTGCTGAGAACCCAACCCCTTAAAAAGTGTGAGCCCTTTTCTCCAAGAGGTGATTTAAACATAATCCTGTCAAGTGCCTCTAGCGTATATGGAAGAATCAGGTTTTAGTGCTTGAATAAAAATAACACACTTTAGTACGTGGGCAGTATCATAATAACTCTCTCAAGATAAAACTTTTATATCATGAGTTTAATGAATAACTTTCTCTCTACATTTTGTTAGGAGCCAAAAGTCTCTAAGAATTATACAAGAGTTATGGTGAGAGACATGAGAGTTATTGAGAATTAATTTTTCTTTGCTTTAAAGCTTGTATATATAATTACTAGAGTCTTGGGACTTTTTCTTCTCCAAGATTGATATCTTTATAATATAACAAGAAATCTGTAAATATTAGGATAACAATCTCCCTGATATTTGGTTCAGATAGATTTTCATGAGATCCTTCAAATCTTAGATACAAAATCTGTTCTTCTTTCAATAATAGAGTTTTGCTCAAATAAAGACGATATCTAAAATAGATTCCTTGATGCCATAAACAATTTTGTGACAAATAATATCTCATCAAATCCTTGTACCATGAAATTTGTCATAATTAATATCCACATATCGTAATGGAAACAAAGAATAATTATATTTGGATTTAAAATTTTCTGTTTTGAGTTTTGCAAAAGTGATTTTTTTTCATAGGAATGATGGGATCCAATATACATCTTCTGAAGAGTAATTCACAAAATAGTTTCCCAACAATTGCGTTTGTCTTTAAAATGTTTATTAATTTTAATATATGTTATTTTAGTCACAATCGTTTTGAATTTGAGTCGACTTCATTTGCAACCATTTTGAGGAGTGTTGGGTAAGATGCGACATATTTCTACAATTTGTTAAAAAGAAATAGAAATTCTACTTAGAAAAAATTAAAAAAATAAAATGTAGAATAGGTGTTTTTGCACTTTTTTAATTTTTCAGTGAATTGGTGTCCTATATAGCAAAAAGCCTAATGTTACATAAGTCCCGATTCTGAATCCAGAAATTTCTAGTGACCTTAAACTTCTCCATTCTACATCTACTCTGCATCCCAGGAGAACGTTTCTAGTTACAGGTCAGTTCCAACAAAACTCTTGAGAAAGAAGAGTTGAAAAGACATAATGGTAATTAAAAAAAATGACTAATTCCGAAAAAGTATATAAGTTTGGTGGTATTGTCAATCAAGCAACTCTTCTTTTTCGATTAATAATTGAGGGATCCCTCTGTCCCTCAATAATCTCCCCCCACACCCCATTACCCAATAGCTTTTTCCCTTACTCTTCTCCTTCCCCTACTGCAACTGCTGCCTCACTATGTACAAATGGTTATTGCTGTGAATCTTTAGTTTCATCCAAAATATTGTTTTCCACTAAGCGGGAAAAAACAACAAATTGACAGTTATATTACGAGTATATGCCTGAGGCCAATGAGATGCATGTTTTCTCCAGTGAATTGACTCAATGCAGCCACTAACAAAAAGAGACATTAACTCCAATGAAATCTCAATTATATATGAATAGCAACAACTTTCTACGTGCAGAAAACAGCAAAGGTTGCTTTTATGAGGAAAAAAAATAGAAAAAAGGAACTACACTCTCGTCAATTACTCATCTTATAAGAAGATTCCAGGTCAAAGTGGAGCTGTTTAGCCTTCTGTTCTGTCCACTCATCTGATGCTCCCATCTTCGACAGCCTTGCTATCCACTCCCTCATCTTTGCCTTGCCTTCAAAATCGTGAGGCCGGATTGAGAGTTTATTAAGGGAAGCAGACAAATCTGTAAAGGAGTCCATGGCTGTTATGAAGTTTGTACACACTCTTTCACGATCGCTTGGGAGGAAGTATCTGACATTGCAGCAGCTGCCTCATGCACTGCGGTGGCCAAGTGCTGCAGAGCAACCGCCGGTGTTAGAATTCAAGTCTCAAAAGTTGAGCACGGCCAGAAATCACAAGCCGTACGCCTCTGCTGAAACTCGGAGAAAACTTTCTAAAATTGATAAAGCAACAAGAAGACCAATTCTTCGGCTGTGGAGCGCCATTAGAAATCTGCCGAAGAACTGGGCTCTGATCCATTGCAGTTGTACTTAGCAGCAGCACAGACAGGACCTGGTTTTATCTACAACATTGAACCCTCGTACTGAGGCCTTGAGTTCGTATATATATAGACCTCAATGTTGGTAGTAACCAAATTTATCCATTTACAAGAGTCTAAATTTTTCCTTTTATCCCTTTTCTTTCTTTTTGTTTTTATGATTTTACGAAGGTGAGAGAAATTTGATAGTTGAGCGATATAAAAGAGTCTGAACTGCTATTGCAAAGAAGTATTTACAAGATTAGAAATCTAAATAAAGATGTATTTTATTCATGATAATAATTTGGAATTGATACATTATGTATTATCATGAATTTGAAAAATAAATGAATGAATGAATGGATTTCTTTAAATTACAAAAAGAATAACATGAAATTACAAAATGAATGAACGAATTAATTTCTTTTAATTACACAAAGAATAAACAGGCAATTTTATTGCCTGTGGCAAGCCATTTTTAATGGCATTGGAGGGTCAGAATATGAGCCATCAACAATCCTATCAAACACCCACTTGTTGGCAGCTTCCGTATAATGTGCTCCGTCCCAACTGATGGCCATCGAAGGATCTTTGCATGACTTTCCCACCAATACTTGCTTGCCTTCTACCATCCTGGTGGCTCCGCAACCGATATTGACATTATAGTTGTATTTTCCTCCATGGCCGCAGCAAGCTCTTAAAGGTTGCCTAAAACCTGCCATTCCAAAAGAGACAACCTTAACATATTCCTAAATTTCAAGGAAAATGCCAGACTAACAGTCTTTCGCGAAGAGAATCTTGATTTTGTTTGATTATATATTCGTTACTTTGAGGAGTTTGAGAAGAGTTCTTGAACTGAACTATAAGAAAATGACAAACAATCAGCCTCGTGCATAGAATTTTAATTCATTTTTCTATTATATTTTTATCTCCAGTTCCAAGAATTTCTTGAACTTTTTCTGCTTGATAAGAGATTTATTGGGTAAATGCGAAATTATATTCATACCGTGTCGCTTGGCATAGCTAATGAGATTGTACTTGACAGAATAAATATCAACATAAGTAATTGCAGCCTTCGGAAGCTCTTTTCGTAGTTGGACAACAGCTTCTTTCAGTCTTCGGTTGTAAAATTGAGCCAGCTCGTTGTAGGGAGTTGCACATCCTACTCTATCAATTTGTGCCGTTGTGACGGGAAACCTGACCAGCATGTAGGCTAGACAACCTAGTGGACCGGTGTTATGTATCCGGAATGATCTTCCTCCTTGGTTATTATATATGCCCTACATAAAACAACAACATTAATTAAGAACATCACTTCATCAATTCCGTTTTGAGGCTATGTATAGAATTATTCGTGGTAGTTTTTGAAATCCATTAGTTCAAAAGGATTCACCTTAATAGTAGTTCTGAATTTATCTACTAGTTCAGGAACGTAGTCTATAACTTGATCAACCGTCATGTTTCGGAAGAATGCAGAGCCTAAATCATTTTGAGCCACATCAAATGTATATAAAGCTCGTGAAAAATCTTCTGACTTGGGCAGTAACTGTGCATAGACACCACCTACAAATCGAGCCAAGTTGATCATCAAGCATTGTAACGTTTTTGAGTTTGACGGTAAAAGACTAATGAACAGTGTCAATTACCTTGTTGGTTGCGAATTAATCGAGACCTGCGGTAGAAATCGTCGAATTGTCGATGTTGTACATTCAAAGAGAATGGGCTGAAATTACCTAGTTCATTCAATGTTGTATTTTGGGGTATTATTGTTGATCCGGCAGTGGCAAAATTAGCTCCGTGTGTGAAGTTGGAATCCAGTGCATCGAGGTAAGCATTGAGATAAGGTAGTCCCAAGCTCTTTGCTGAAAATCAAGCATCAAGGAATGTCAATTACAAGCTTAAATCAATGCAAGTGCACAACAATGTATTTTGCATTCTATTTTTCAATTATTAGGTTTAGCATTTATCAATGAAGTAATATGCACAATAGTTGTTTCGTAGGCAGATAGAAGATGAAAAAGCTACTCAATCTCTGTTGAATCAAAAAATCGATTTTCATAAGGCCATGCAAAGAGTACATGCATCTGTATTTCAGACTGCAGAATGAAGAGACTGTTACTGTTCGGAAATTCCTCTAAGGCGAAAGATTTCCGTTGCATGGATCTGTAAAGAATAAACTTACCCATAAAATCAATAATGAGGCGGCCATCACAATAGCGTCCCGGCGGGTGATGGAAAAATGTCTGGCCATTGGGTGGACCTGCCTGGCCAAATGCTGCAGACAGACCACCGGTGTCAGAATTCGAGTCTCCAAAGTTGAACACGACCTGGAAATCACAGGTTTTGGTCTCTGCTGAAACTCTGAGCAGACTCGCTAAAACTGATAGAGCAACAAGAAGATAAATTCTTCGGCAGTGGAGCGCCATTAGAATTCTTGTGATGAACTCAACTCTGAGCCAATGCAATGGCGGTATTTAGCAGCAACGGTATTTATCGGCAATGATATTAAGCAGCAAAGAATGGTGTGTGTAAATATATATATATAGCAGTAGATGTGCGAGGAACTGGAATTTTATCTGCAAGACTGAACGGCTTATTGAATGAGGGTTTGAGTTCATGCACTAATGCATATATATAGCAATCTGACCGGCTAACACCAAGGAATTGGTAAAAATTATCCAGAGGTAATTGACTACTTCCTTATTCACAGTCTTGTTCTTATGTACACGCTCGAAGAAATGTATGCGGGAAATCGAATAGAAGTAGGACGCTGACTTTTTTTTTTTTTTTTTTGCCCTTTTCTTTTAAGGTCGGACGCTGACTTTTCTGATTCTGCTTCGTGGTGTCAGAATTCTTTATCCTGTTTTGCTTCCTTGTAATTCACAAAGATTGAGTAAGCCTGTAAAGTGCAGAATGTGAAAATTCCTCAAATTGGAGAGACTTAGTGTGCGTCATGATGATGAGCAGCGACCAACACGTACACGTTTGCTAAGAAGTCTTGGGAATAGGACAGTTTCAGCCGTCAATATATTCGTGTCAACCAGCGCGAAGGAAAGGTGCCAACAATTCCATTCCAGTTTGTTTGAACCAATTGGGATCGTAAATTACAATTTGGCTGTTAAAATGCTCTTCGCTTTCTTTCATTAAATAAAGAATTGCCACTATTCCTGATTTGACAATGCAATTTGGCTGTTAAAAATATTGACTCTCTTCGCCGGCAAGTTGGCACGCTGTTTCCAAAGTGGATTAAGGCTCTATTTGAACATTATTTGGCTTTGAAAATTAAGATAAAATGACATATGTTCTCATTCGTATATAATTTAATTTTTGAGAAGTTAATATAATTTGCACAAAAAAATATTGTATAAATTGAAACAAGAAAAGAGTATTTTTAAAAATTTTAATATTTGATTGTTTAATAAATTAATAAGAAATATTTATCCGTCTTCTCACGAAAAATGAATAAGGCGTCGAAAAGAAGATTTATAATATATTTATTTTATTATTTTCTTTGATAGATTATTATTCAAGGTATATAAAACGTAATATTTTTTTAATTATCATAAGTTCTTAATCTATCGAAATAATCTCTTTTATTTTTTTATGAATAAACCATTTTAATTATTCATAAAAAGTAAAATATTTTAATAAACATAAAAAAAGTCCTCCAACGCATTAAACAATGAGAGAGAAAGAGAGAGAGACACTTCTCATTAATTAAAAAATCGAAGAATTGACGATACTTTATGCTAGGGAAGGTACATGGTAAGCAAGAAAACCACAAAAGAAAGACTCAGCCTTTGGGTAGTCTTGGTAAGCTCAGGTGTCTTGGCTGCTACGCGGCGGTGGGTACGTTCTTGTCTTCTGCAGGTACAGTATGCAATTGGTGTCCCTTGGATGGTCAATATTCGTCAATTCTCAATCTACGGTTCTAGACTATTGTCTGTAAATTGCAGAAATTTGTTCCTTTCTGCAATGCAAAGTGTCGTAACGCCGCTTTTGTTACTCTTCCAAGAAAACCGTTCGTAATAGAGATAGAGCCTGGTTTGCGTTGGCCAAAATTTTGTGTTTTACGGACTCTTTTCCTTTTTTGTCTCTTTTAACATAAGCTTCAAACAATTTAATTACATAAATGGTAGACTTTATTATTTAAAACAGAGTATATTTGTATTTGAATTGAATTTAAATTTAAAAATTTTTATTCTGAATTTTTTAAAAGTGGCCTTTTTTGTAAGAGAACCGGTGGGATTCAAAATACATCCTTCAAATGATAATTCACAAAATAGTTCCCCTACAATTTCTTCTATCCTTAAAATGTTGATTAGTTTTAATTTTTGTTATTTTGCTATCAACCCTTTTAAAATTGTGTTGTCTTCATTTATAACTCTTTTGAAGAGTATTGAGTAATATGTGACAATTTTGCCTTTTAAAATAAACTTAAATAAACTTGAAGACAAATGGGTTTACAAGCTGAAGGCTGGAGAATATAGCTCCAAACCAAGGTACAATTCCAGATTGGTTATGAAAGGCTTCTGTTAAAAGCAATATATTTATTTTGAGAAAATATTTTCTCCGTAGTTAAAATGTCCTCTATCCGTAGTTGTTCTTGGATTAGCATCCAGTATGAATTTGAGATTCAACAACTTGACGTGAAAACAGCCTTTCTTCTAGGAGATCTTGAAGAAGAAATTTATATGGAGTAGTCGGAGGTTCAAATTCAACAGAAGGGAGCACCTTATTTGTCAACTCAAGAAAAACTAGTACGGATTGAAGCAAGCACTAAGGCAATGGTACAAGAAATTTGATTCTTTCAGACGGAACATGGATATTGCAGGACTACATCATATCATTGTATGTTTTTGAAGAAATTTTATGTTGGTGATTTTATTATCCTTCTACTTTATGTTGATAACATGTTTATTGTTGACTATGATGCTACTAAAATTGCCAAGTTGAAGAAGGAGTTAAGCAATCTTTTGCAATGAAAGATTTAGGTTAGCAAAGCAAATCCTTGGATTGAGGATTACTCGAGACTAACAAAATATAAACTTTGGTTTCTCATGAAAAGTAAACTGAGAAAGTTCTTAACTGTTTCAACATGAGCAAGGCCAAGACGGTTTCTACTCCACTAATGGGTCACCTCAAGTTCAATGTGAAGCAATGTCCTGAAAGTGAGCAAGATAAGAAAGATATGAAAAAGGTTCCTTATTCTTCCTCTGTTAGTAGCTTAATGTATGCTATGGCATGCACCAGGCCAGATATAGCTCATGCAGCTGGCGTAGTCAATCGATTTCTCTCTAATCCTGGAAGGTAATGAAAAACATGTATTAGAATGTTATACAGATATAGACATGGCTAGACACATTGATAATAAAAGATCCTCATCAGAGTATCTGATGAACTTTGGAAGTACAACAGTCTCCGAGCAAAGTAAACTACAAAAATATGTTGCTCTATCTAAGCAGCTACTAAAGCATACAAGGAAACATTGTGGTTGAAGAAGTTCCTACGAGAATTGGGAATGAAGCAAGAAGGTTCGAGCTTTATTTTCATAGTTAAAGTGCTATCCATCTTTGCACAACTTTCCCATTCTCGATCTAAGCATGTCGATGTCATTGGATCCGAGATGTTTTGGAATCAAAAGAATTAGTACTTAGGAAGATATACATTGACGAAAATACTGTTGGTATGATGATCAAGTCGTTATTTAAAGAGAAGTTTGATTTTTGCAGAAGAGAAGTTGGTATGGTGGAGCTCCCTAAATGAGTTGAAAGAAGAGATTTGTGGGACTTTTTCAACTCATTAGGGCCCACCTCAATAAATGTAAGATGAAAAAATTCAACAAGACTGCACAATACTACAGAGATTTTGCGTGACGAAAAGACTACAGCTGAATTATGGTTGAAGCCATACAAAGTCAAAATTGTGGCTAAAGCTCAGAAGAGGCCATGCCTCGCCTGCCAATTTTTGCAGATGATGTCTGCTTCTCTCTTTAATGAATAGAAAGTATTCTAAACAAGTAAGGTGCACCAACAAGAAGAAGAGAAAAAAGAAGAGGGGAGAGAATGGTAGAAGAGAGGAGAGTAATCAAAGTGAAGTAGAAAGAAAAGTAGAATAATAGTTGTTTAGCTATATTGATTTGTCATTTTCTTATGAGATTATTTAATCTCTCATTTCTTGGTATCCACCTAGTTTGGTGAGGATATTTGTGCTACCTTCTAATATATCTAGAAAATGAATTTGTTGCCCCATTTTCATAGTGGAAGTTTCAGTCAATGTTTAATTCGTGGTTTTTATCCCGTTTTGGGATTTTTCCCGTAAATCCTGGTTCAATGCATTCTACATATTTTTTGTTGCCGGGTTTATTTTTTTAGTAGCTATTGATAAATTCTTACTTTATACCAATACTAGATTTTTTGGAATAGTCATTTTAATTTTGGTAGTGTAGGTCATTTTTTGTTATAATTTTATTACGTCTTTTATTTGCCCCAACCTCCCAATATATATAGCATCTTTTGTTGCCAAATTATTGACCACATTTGTTTTTCCTAAGAAGTGGTTCAAGAATTGGATCAGAAATTTTTATTTGTTAAGGAGATAAAATTCCTTTTTCTTTCTTTTTATGACTGTTGTCATTAATTGAGATTCCTATGTATAATCGAATATGAGAAGGGATTTCTTTTTCATTGCTCAATCCTATTCATTTTTCATTTTAGATTGGAAATTGAATTCTGATGACATACCCTGCTTATTGGTACACATAGTTGGCCTTTTTCAGAATGTTCAATATTAACAGAAAATATTTATGCTTCTTATTCAAAACTTTATCAATATAGGAAATTTTCATTTTTAGTTTCAAGATCTATCTGGAACTACAATTTGTTAAAACACTAGAAATTCTACTTAGCAAAAAATTAAAAAAATTAAAAATCAAAAATTCTTTTTGCTTTAGTTTCTTGCTTATTGTTCCTTCTTTTCCCTTTTAAGGGACTCTAAATCTTCTAATACACTGCTTAATACACTACTAATTATAGTATTTAATGTTTAGAATTTATTTTATTTAGATTTGGATATATAAATAAAGATTTCTATATTTAGGAGTGTTACAGAGAATGTGAAACAAAACTATTGCTGAGAACCCAAACCCCTTAAAAAGTGTGAGCCCTTTTCTCCAAGAGGTGGTTAAAACAGAATCCTGTCAAGTGCCTCTAGCGTATATGAAGAATCAGGTTTTAGCGCTTGAATAAAAATAACACACTTTAGTACGTGGGCAGTATAAGATAAAACTTTTATATCATGAGTTTAATGAATAACTTTCTCTCTACATTCTGTTAGGAGCCAAAAGTCTCTAAGAATTATACAAGAGTTATGGTGAGAGACATGAGAGTTATTGAGAATTAATTTTGCTTTGCTTTAAAGCTTGTATATATAATTACTAGAGTCTTGGGACTTTTTCTTCTCCAAGATTGATATCTTTATAATATAACAAGAAATCTGTAAATATTAGGATAACAATCTCCCTGATATTTGGTTCAGATAGATTTTCATGAGATCCTTCAAATCTTAGATACAAAATCTGTTCTTCTTTCAATAATAAAGTTTTGCTCAAATAAAGACAATATCTAAAATAGATTCCTTGATGCCATAAACAATTTTGTGACAAATAATATCTCATCAAATCCTTGTACCATGAAATTTGTCATAATTAATATCCACATATCGTAATGGAAACAAAGAATAATTATATTTGGATTTAAAATTTTCTGTTTTGAGTTTTGCAAAAGTGATTTTTTTTCATAGGAATGATGGGATCCAATATACATCTTCTGAAGAGTAATTCACAAAATAGTTTGCCAACAATTGCGTTTGTCTTTAAAATGTTTATTAATTTTTAATATATGTTATTTTAGTCACAATCGTTTTGAATTTGAGTCGACTTCATTTGCAACCATTTTGAGGAGTGTTGGGTAAGATGCGACATATTTCTACAATTTGTTAAAAAGAAATAGAAATTCTACTTAGAAAAAAATTAAAAAAATAAAATGTAGAATAGGTGTTTTTGCACTTTTTTAATTTTTCAGTGAATTGGTGTCCACTATAGCAAAAAGCCTAATGTTACATAAGTCCCGATTCTGAATCCAGAAATTTCTAGTGACCTTAAACTTCTCCATTCTACATCTACTCTGCATCCCAGGAGAACGTTTGTAGTTACATGTCAGTTCCAACAAAACTCTCGAGAAAGAAAAGTTGAAAAGACATAATGGTAATTAAAAAAAATAACTAATTCCGAAAAAGTATATAAGTTTGGTGGTATTGTCAATCAAGCAACTCTTCTTTTTCGATTAATAATTGAGGGATCAATTTGTATGCTGGTCAGGTAATTTGTACAAAAAACACAGACACACGTATAGAAGGTGTAGAAAGGTCTCTTCATTTTTTAAATTACATCTGACATTTTCTTTCTTCCTTTTATCCTTCCTTTCCTCCCACCCACAACTTGTTCCATGCTTCTTACTCCCTCTGTCCCTCAATAATCTCCCCCCACACCCCATTACCCAATAGCTTTTTCCCTTACTCTTCTCCTTCCCCTACTACGACTGCTGCCTCACTATGTACAAATGGTTATTGCTGTGAATCTTTAGTTTCATCCAAAATATTGTTTTCCACTAAGCGGGAAAAAACAACAAATTGACAGTTATATTACGGGTATATGCCTAAGGCCAATGAAATGTTTGTTTTCTCTAGTGAACTGACGCAACGCAGCTATAACAAAAAGAAACATTAACTCCAATGAAATCTCAATTATATATGAATTAGCAACAACTTACTACGCGCAAAAACAGCAGAGGTTGCCTTTATGAGGAAAAAAAAAAAGAAACGGAACTACACTCGTCAATTACTCATCTTATAAGAAGATTCCAGGTCAAAGTGGAGCTGTCTAGCCGTCTGTTCTGTCCACTCATCTGATGCTCCCATCTTCGACAGCCTTGCCTTTGCCTTGCCTTCAAAATCGTGAGGCCGGACTGAGAGTTTATTAAGGGAAGCAGACAAATCTGTTAAGGAGTCCATGGCTGTTATGAAGTTTGTACACACTCTTTCACGATCGCTGGGGAGGAAGTATCTGACATTGCAGCGGCTGCCTCATGCACTGCGGTGGCCAAGTGCTGCAGAGCAACCGCCGGTGTTAGAATTCAAGTCTCAAAAGTTGAGCACGGCCAGAAATCACAAGCCGTACACCTCTGCTGAAACTCGGAGAAAACTTTCTAAAATTGATAAAACAACAAGAAGACCAATTCTTCGGCTGTGGAGCTCCATTAGAAATCTGCCGAAGAACTGGGCTCTGATCCATTGCAGTTGTACTTAGCAGCAGCACAGACAGGACCTGGTTTTATGTACAACATTGAACCCTCGTACTGAGGCCTTGAGTTCGTATATATATAGACCTCAATGTTGGTAGTAACCAAATTTATCCATTTACAAGAGTCTAAATTTTTCCTTTTATCCCTTTTCTTTCTTTTTGTTTTTATGATTTTACGAAGGTGAGAGAAATTTGATAGTTGAGCGATATAAAAGAGTCTGAACTGCTATTGCAAAGAAGTATTTACAAGATTAGAAATCTAAGTAAAGATGTATTTTATTCATGATAATAATTTGGAATTGATACATTATGTATTATCATGAATTTGAAAAATAAATGAATGAATGAATGGATTTCTTTAAATTACAAAAAGAATAACATGAAATTACAAAATGAATGAACGAATTAATTTCTTTTAATTACACAAAGAATAAACAGGCAATTTTATTGCCTGTGGCAAGCCATTTTTAATGGCATTGGAGGGTCAGAATATGAGCCATCAACAATCCTATCAAACACCCACTTGTTGGCAGCTTCCGTATAATGTGCTCCGTCCCAACTGATGGCCATCGAAGGATCTTTGCATGACTTTCCCACCAATACTTGCTTGCCTTCTACCATCCTGGTGGCTCCGCAACCGATATTGACATTATAGTTGTATTTTCCTCCATGGCCGCAGCAAGCTCTTAAAGGTTGCCTAAAACCTGCCATTCCAAAAGAGACAACCTTAACATATTCCTAAATTTCAAGGAAAATGCCAGACTAACAGTCTTTCGCGAAGAGAATCTTGATTTTGTTTGATTATATATTCGTTACTTTGAGGAGTTTGAAAAGAGTTCTTGCACTGAACTATAAGAAAATGACAAACAATCAGCCTCGTGCATAGAATTTTAATTCATTTTTCTATTATATTTTTATCTCCAGTTCCAAGAATTTCTTGAACTTTTTCTGCTTGATAAGAGATTTATTTGGTAAATGCGAAATTATATTCATACCGTGTCGCTTGGCATAGCTAATGAGATTGTACTTGACAGAATAAATATCAACATAAGTAATTGCAGCTTTCGGAAGCTCTTTTCGTAGTTGGACAACAGCTTCTTTCAGTCTTCGGTTGTAAAATTGAGCCAGCTCGTTGTAGGGAGTTGCACATCCTACTCTATCAATTTGTGCCGTTGTGACGGGAAACCTGACCAGCATGTAGGCTAGACAACCTAGTGGACCGGTGTTATGTATCCGGAATGATCTTCCTCCTTGGTTATTATATATGCCCTACATAAAACAACAACATTAATTAAGAACATCACTTCATCAATTTCGTTTTGAGGCTATGTATAGAATTATTCGTGGTAGTTTTTGAAATCCATTAGTTCAAAAGGATTCACCTTAATAGTAGTTCTGAATTGATCTACTAGTTCAGGAACGTAGTCTATAACTTGATCAACCGTCATGTTTCGGAAGAATGCAGAGCCTAAATCATTTTGAGCCACATCAAATGTATATAAAGCTCGTGAAAAATCTTCCCGACTTGGGCGATGAATCGTGCATAGACACCACCTACAAATCGAGCCAAGTTGATCATCAAGCATTGTAACGTTTTTGAGTTTGACGGTAAAAGACTAATGAACAGTGTCAATTACCTTGTTGGTTGCGAATTAATCGAGACCTGCGGTAGAAATCGTCGAATTGTCGATGTTGTACATTCAAAGAGAATGGGCTGAAATTACCTAGTTCATTCAATGTTGTATTTTGGGGTATTATTGTTGATCCGGCAGTGGCAAAATTAGCTCCGTGTGTGAAGTTGGAATCCAGTGCATCGAGGTAAGCATTGAGATAAGGTAGTCCCAAGCTATTTGCTGAAAATCAAGCATCAAGGAATGTCAATTACAAGCTTAAATCAATGCAAGTGCACAGCAATGTATTTTGCATTCTATTTTTCAATTATTAGGTTTAGCATTTATCAATGAAGTAATATGCACAATAGTTGTTTCGTAGGCAGATAGAAGATGAAAAAGCTACTCAATCTCTGTTGAATCAAAAAATCAGATTTTCATAAGGCCATGCGAAAGAGTACATGCATCTGTATTTCAGACTGCAGAATGAAGAGACTGTTACTGTTCGGAAATTCCTCTAAGGCGAAAGATTTCCGTTGCATGGATCTGTAAAGAATAAACTTACCCATAAAATCAATAATGAGGCGGCCATCACAATAGCGTCCGGCGGGGTGATGGAAAAATGTCTGGCCATTGGGTGGACCTGCCTGGCCAAATGCTGCAGACAGACCACCGGTGTCAGAATTCGAGTCTCCAAAGTTGAACACGACCTGGAAATCACAGGTTTTGGTCTCTGCTGAAACTCTGAGCAGACTCGCTAAAACTGATAGAGCAACAAGAAGATAAATTCTTCGGCAGTGGAGCGCCATTAGAATTCTTGTGATGAACTCAACTCTGAGCCAATGCAATGGCGGTATTTAGCAGCAACGGTATTTATCGGCAATGATATTAAGCAGCAAAGAATGGTGTGTGTAAATATATATATATAGCAGTAGATGTGCGAGGAACTGGAATTTTATCTGCAAGACTGAACGGCTTATTGAATGAGGGTTTGAGTTCATGCACTAATGCATATATATAGCAATCTGACCGGCTAGCACCAAGGAATTGGTAAAAATTATCCAGAGGTAATTGACTACTTCCTTATTCACAGTCTTGTTCTTATGTACACGCTCGAAGAAATGTATGCGGGAAATCGAATAGAAGTAGGACGCTGACTTTTTTTTTTTTTTTTTTGCCCTTTTCTTTTAAGGTCGGACGCTGACTTTTCTGATTCTGCTTCGTGGTGTCAGAATTCTTTAGCCTGTTTTGCTTCCTTGTAATTCACAAAGATTGAGTAAGCGTGTAAAGTGCAGAATGTGAAAATTCCTCAAATTGGAGAGAATTAGTGTGCGTCATTATGATGAGCAGCGACCAACACGTACACGTTTGCTAAGAAGTCTTGGGAATAGGACAGTTTCAGCCGTCAATAAATTCGTGTCCAACAGCGCGAATGAAAGGTGCCAACAATTCCATTCCAGTTTGTTTGAACCAATTGGAATCGTAAATTACAATTTGGCTGTTAAAATGCTCTTCGCTTTCTTTCATTAAATAAAGAATTGCCACTATTCCTGATTTGACAAAGCAATTTGGCTGTTAAAAATATTGACTCTCTTCGCCGGCAAGTTGGCACGCTGTTTCCAAAGTGGATTAAGGCTCTATTTGAACATTATTTGGCTTTGAAAATTAAGATAAAATTGTATGTACGAGACATATGTTCTCATTCGTATATAATTTAATTTTTGAGAAGTTAATATAATTTGCACAAAAAAATATTGTATAAATTGAAACAAGAAAAGAGTATTTTTAAAAAATTTAATATTTGATTGTTTAATAACTTAATAAAAAATATTTATCGGTCTTCTCACGAAAAACGAATAAGGCGTCGAAAAGAAGAATTATAATATATTTATTTTATTATTTTCTTTGATAGATTATTATTCAAGGTATATAAAACGTAATATTTTTTTAATTATCATAAGTTCTTAATCTATCGAAATAATCTCTTTTATTCTTTTATGAATAAAATATTTTAATTATTCATAAAAAGTAAAATATTTTAATAAACAAAAAAAAATCCTCCAACGTATTAAACAATGAGAGAGAAAGAGAGAGAGCCACTTCTCATTAATTAAAAAATAGAAGAATTGACGATACTTTATGCTAGGGAAGGTACATGGTAAGCAAGAAAACCACAAAAGAAAGACTCAGCCTTTGCGTAGTCTTGGTAAGCTCAGGTGTCTTGGCTGCTACGCGGCGGTGGGTACGTTCTTGTCTTCTGCAAGTACGGTTTGCAATTGGTGTCCCTTGGATGGTCAAGATTCGTCAATTCTCAATTTACGGTTCAAGACTACTGTCTGTAAATTGCAGAAATTTATTTTTTCCTGCAATGCAAAGCGTCGTAACGCCGCTTTTGTTACTCTTCCAAGAAAACAGTTCGTAAAAGAGATAGAGCCTGGTTTGCGTTGGCCAAAATTTTGTGTTTTACGGGCTCTTTTCATTTTTTGTCTCTTTTAACATAAGCTTCAAACAATTTAATTACATAAATGGTAGACTTTATTATTTAAAATAGAGTATATTTGTATTTGAATTGAATTTAAATTTAAAAACTTTTATTCTGAATTTTTTAAAAGTGACCTTTTTTGTAAGAGAACCGGTGGGATTCAAAATACATCCTTCAAATGATAATTCACAAAATAGTTCCCCTACAATTTCTTCTGTCCTTAAAATGTTGATTAGTTTTAATTTTTGTTATTTTGCTATCAACCCTTTTAAAGTTGTGTTATCTTCATTTATAACTCTTTTGAAGAGTATTAAGTAATATGTGACGAATTTGCCTTTTAAAATAAACTTAAATGTGTCACACATTTAAATTTCAATAGAATCGGAATGACTATTTTTTTCAAAAAATGTAGAAAAATTATAAAATTAAAATTTAAAAATGTTTTTTCAAAAAAATTTAGACGCCAAATACTCTACATTTCAATCTAGAAAGACTCGGGCGAAATCGTTTGTTATCTCTTTTCCTTTGACCATTGGTTGTAGGTACTCTTGAGTTTTGAATAGTTTACACTGGATGACGGTGAAGGAATCATTGGACGCCCTGCCTTTCAAATTATAGAAGGGCTGGATGTCTTCGTCTCAATTTTCATGGGCACCACAAACAATGGGGAGGAGTAAAAGCCACAACACAAACTGTATTTTTTTAATACGTGCTAAATAAATTTTTCATCAAATAATTTTCATTCAACGGTTAGCAACAAGCACATGTTAAATAATTATTTAAACAAGTTTTGTAGTTGCACAATTATTTTTATGATTAATTATTAACTACATAATTCAATTCAAATTAATCATGCAGTGAATAATTATTTATCACAAAATAATTATTTAACTTTTTACTATATAATAAATACTTATTCAAACTTGAATAATTATTTAGCACGTATCAGTTTTTAACCGTTGAATTAAAAACTAAAGAATCTAATCAACACAAACTAAAATAGATATATTGTGAGCAATGTAATTAAATTGGAGTAAAAGTGAATTGTGACACCCTCCCCAAAATTATATTAACCTAAACAATGGACATAAAAATGTCCATGACAAGCTTGACTTTCGCTAGCGAGTAGAAGGATACAACACCTTTTTTTATTCTTATAAATTGTCGAAAAGTAGCAATAAATTATTGAACTATTAGTTGTTACTTAAGCAGCTAAGAAACAGTTTTATAACAGTGACTATTTTTGTTAGCGGAGTTTGCCCCAATGGCATGACAGCTTCTCCCTAGGTAATTAGGGAGGAATTCGACATCTAAAACCCTATTTGTCCAATAAAAAAATTAACAGTGATTATTTATAAGTTAAAATTTATTTAACACGAATATAAATTTATGAGAAAATAGCAACCAATGGCTCAAGCTTTTTGGTCTTCCAAGCGGTAAATCCAAGCCTTCCGGCATGCAACCAATTAGGATTGCCAGCATAGCAAATATTTTTTGTTTTGATTCCTAGAGCATCAGAGCAATTCACAAAAAGAGAAGTGCAATGGCCAATGAAAAGGGCTCTGCAGTCCAAATCTTTGATTCTTGCCCATGTTCTACAACCTATATCCACTTCAGATAGGACAAAAAGAGAGACTCTACCCCAACTTTGATCATTACATCCCTCCAAATACTTTCTCCCCCATGGTTCGCAATTTCCATCTCCCTTATTGCACGCGGGTACAATCAACTTCTCTAAAGATCCGACTACAATGTACTGGGAATTATTTTCATGGTAAGGTATACGATTAAACAGCTTTGCCTGATTTAGATTAGGAGATACAAGGTTATAACAAGCGCAGACACAGCCACTAGAATAAATTGCGAAAAATTGGCCGTTGCAGGATGTGAGGTCATGGAAGCATGGAAACTTCCATTCCACCATTGAGTTCTTGACCAGTTTTCCTCCTATGGTCTCAACGTCTAGATCTTCTTCCATTCTTCATCCCCGGATCTCCTGAAACCCAAGGATCCACCTCTACCGTAGAGAGCCAGTACCACGAAATCGGAGGTTTGATGGGGCCTTGAGGATAAAGCCATCTATTGAATGAATCCGTACGGATCATGAGTCTGAATCCAATGACAGTTGGCGAAATGCCTTTAAGTAACATGATTTCAAGACCTGTAAAGGGATTCATCAGGCTGATGATGTTTGTGTGTGGACATAGTTGAGAACCATCCCAGTGATTCAATGCACCTCTTCCCCATAACTTCAGGCAAACTCACTTTAGCCATAACTTTTTTCTCCATTAGGCCGTAGTACTCTCGCCATCAACGTCTACCTCCTTTGCCGAAAGCGTGAGATGTGGAGTTTCTTGTACTAAGCATAACCCTCGGAAATTTTCCCTGCTGGAACCTGCTTGCCATGAGCTATCGACAGAGTTAAACGAAACAATGTCCTCGCACCTTTCTAAGCTTTTAGCTACTTGTTCTAGAACCGGATAAAGGCTTCTCGGCCCCGCCTTCCATGGTTCATCACAATTCTTCTCCAGTAATGCTAGCAAGGGACAGCTACGTACATATTGTGGGATTTTTTTCAACTCGTTAGGGCCCACCTCAACAAACCGATATCTGCTTCTCTAGCCTATAAATAGCAGGCATTTTGAAGAAAGAAGGTGCACTAGCAAGAAGAAGAGAAAAAGGAAGAAAGAGAGAACGGGAGAAGAGAGAATAGTAATTAGAGTGAAGCAGGGAGAAAAATAAAGTGCGTTGTTTAGCCATTTTGATTTATCATTCTCTTATAAAATTATTTTTAATCTCTTATTTTTTGGCAATCATCTAGTTTGGTGAAATATTTGTACTATATTCTAGTATATCTTGAAGAAGAATTTGTTGTCCTATTTTTATAATAAAAGTTTTGGTCAATATTTGATCTGTGATTTGTACTTGTTTTAAAATTTTTCGCCTAAATCATAGTTTCAGTGTATTTTTTATATTTTTTTGTTGTCAAATTTATTTTTATCTGTGATTATTGATAACTTCTCATTTTATCAATACCAGAGTTTTTGAAAAAATCATTTTAATTATGGTAGTGTGGGTCATTTTTTTGTTGTGATTTTATTGTGTCTTTTATTTGCTCCAACCTCCTAACAAAGTGGTATCAAAGGTTTGGTCTGTTTCTATATATTTTTTTGGAAAATAGAGGAGTCAACTGTTTATTCTGGCAACATAATTAAATTGACATCTAGTAACTATGCTACCTGAATGCCTAGAATGGAGGATTTGTTATATTGTAAAGATATATATGAACTCATTCTTGATGATACTACAAAATCAGAGGGTATATCTGATGTTGCATGGGCAAAAATGCAGAGAAAAACTATTGGTAATATGAGGAGTTGGATTGACCAAAGTATGATCATTTATATTATTAATTGTAAAATACAGAGTTAGCAATATATAATATTTAATAACATTTCTAAAATACCCAAAAGTAAACTTTTGTCACCGACATAATTTTTGTAAGTTTCATACAATACAAAATAATGTTATTAAATTATTTAAACTCTGAAAAATTATCAATTCTTGTTGTTAACTTATAACGTGAGTTTAGTGATAACTGTAAATTCGTGATTACATATAACAACATAAAACCTCTTATGTGTGTTTAGTGATTAAACTCTCATTCTTGATTGTATATAACCAAATAAAAGAACCTCTTCTCATACAAAATAAGCTGAACAAAAAGAGTATAATTCATAAATATTTATTCAACTATAGAAAGTGTACAATTTCACCTTACAAATCCTAATTAAGAATTACAAATTTTAATTTTCAAATTTTGATTTAGAAACATATTAGAAACAACATGGGAAGCAAGAAACTATTTAGAAACAGATTTTATCTTCAATTTAACTAATTTAAAAAATCTTCATTTCAATTGATCGAAATTGGATATCAGTTTCAATTTAGAAATCGATTTGAAACTGCATTTTAAATTAATTTTAAAAAATACATAAGAAATCGATTTCTTCGTCCCTTGAATTGATTTTAAAAAATATGAGTTATTGAATGCAACCAATTTTCGGTTTCAAATTTAAAATGAACACAAAAATATTAAAAAAGGAAATTTTATTTTAGAAAAATATTTGAGACTGATTTCTTAATCTATTAAAATATAAAAAAAATTGATTTAGAAACCAATATCTTAATCTACTACAAAATAAAAAATTAATTTAGAAATTTATTTCTTAATCTATTAAAAATAATTAATTTAATTTAAAAACTAATTTGAAACTCGTTTTTTAATATATTAAAAAAGAAAATTTTCAATTTAGAAACTAATTTGAAACTGATTTCCTAATATACTAAAATATATAAAATTTAATTTAGAAACTGATTTGAAATTAAATTTTGAGACCGATGCAAATCGGTTTCTAATTAAAAATCAATTTGAAACCAATTATTAAATTCATCTAAATATAAATGAAATTTTATTTTAAAAATTGATTTGAAATTGATTTATTAATCTATTAAAATGTTTAAAAGATTAATTGTGAAACTGATTTTGTTTCAAATCGATTTGAAACTTTTTTAAAAATTAAAAATATTTCAAGACTATTAAAACTGATTACCAACCTATTTGAAACTGTTTTCTGTGTCGTTTCAAATCAGTTTCAAGTCATTTTTCTATTAGAAACTGATTTTTTCTATTTCAAATTGCGGTTTCAAACCTACTTTTTTCTTGTAATGTACGGGAATTAGGAATGAAATAAGAAAGGTACAAACTTTATTGCGACAGTCAATTTGTTATCTATTTTTATAAAAATTTAACTTTTCATTCTCAACTTAAGCATATTGATATTCAATATCATTAAATTTGAGATATTTTAGAACTAACGAAAAGAATAGTGACATCATGAACAAGTCATTATCTCAAAAGAAATTCGATTTTTACAGAAGAGTAGGTGAAATGTCGACCTTCCTTAATGGATTGAAGATAGATTTGTGAGACTTTTTTCAACTCATTAGGGCCCACCTCAATAAATGCAATAAGAGAAAATTCAACAAGGCCACAGAAGACTTTTAGAGATTTTGCGTGAAGAAAAGATTGCAACTAAATTATGGCTGAAGCCATACAAAGTCAAAATTGTGGCTAAAGCTCACGGGGGTCAAGAAGAGGAATTTGACTCTCCATTTTTTAAAGTTTCGGTCCGTGTTTAATTCGTGACTTTTACCAATTTGGGGATTTTCCCATAAATTTTTGTTCAGTGCATTTTTTTATGTTTTATATTACTAAATTTATTTTTTAATAATTATTGATAAATTATCACTTTATTTCTACTAGAATTTTAAGAAGAGTCATTTTAATTTTGATTGTATGAGTCATTTTTTATATTGATTATATTATTCCTTTTATTTGCCCCAACCTCCCAACATGTATAGCATCTTCCGCTGCCAGAATATTGACAACATTTGTTTTTCCTAAGAAGTGGTTCAAGAATTGGATAAGAAATTTTCATCTGTTAAAGAGATAAAATTCCTTTTTCTTTTTTTTTTTTGACTATTGTCATTAATTGAAATTCCTAGGCAGAATCCGAGAAGGGATTTCCTTCTTCATTTCTCAATCCTACTCATTTTTCATTTTAGATTGCGAATATAATTCCGATGACATGCCCTGTTTGTTGGTACGCGTAGTTGGCTTTCTTCAGAATGTTCAATGCTAACAGAAAATATTTATGCTTCTTATTAAAAAATTTATCAATATAGGAAATTTTCCTTTTTAGTTTCAAGATCTATCTTGAACTACCATTTGTTAAAAAACTTGAAATTCTACTTAGTAAAAAAATTTAAAAATAAAGGAGTAGAAATTATTTTGCTTTAGTTTCTTGCTTATTTGTTCCTTCTTTTCCCTTTTAAGGGACACTAAATCTTCTAATACACTGCTTAATACACTACTAATTATAGTATTTAATGTTTAGAATTTATTTTATTTAGATTTGGATATATAAATAAAGATTTCTATATTTAGGAGTGTTACAGAGAATGCGAAACAAAACTATTGCTGAGAACCCAACCCCTTAAAAAGTGTGAGCCCTTTTCTCCAAGAGGTGGTTTAAACATAATCCTGTCAAGTGCCTCTAGCGTATATGGAAGAATCAGGTTTTAGCGCTTGAATAAAAATAACACACTTTAGTACGTGGGCAGTATCATAATAACTCTCTCAAGATAAAACTTTTATATCATGAGTTTAATGAATAACTTTCTCTCTACATTTTGTTAGGAGCCAAAAGTCTCTAAGAATTATACAAGAGTTATGGTGAGAGACATGAGAGTTATTGAGAATTAATTTTTCTTTGCTTTAAAGCTTGTATATATAATTACTAGAGTCTTGGGACTTTTTCTTCTCCAAGATTGATATCTTTATAATATAACAAGAAATCTGTAAATATTAGGATAACAATCTCCCTGATATTTGGTTCAGATAGATTTTCATGAGATCCTTCAAATCTTAGATACAAAATCTGTTCTTCTTTCAATAATAGAGTTTTGCTCAAATAAAGACGATATCTAAAATAGATTCCTTGATGCCATAAACAATTTTGTGACAAATAATATCTCATCAAATCCTTGTACCATGAAATTTGTCATAATTAATATCCACATATCGTAATGGAAACAAAGAATAATTATATTTGGATTTAAAATTTTTCTGCTTTTGAGTTTTGCAAAAGTGATTTTTTTTCCATAGGAATGATGGGATCCAATATACATCTTCTGAAGAGTAATTCACAAAATAGTTTCCCAACAATTGCGTTTGTCTTTAAATGTTTATTAATTTTAATATATGTTATTTTAGTCACAATCGTTTTGAATTTGAGTAGACTTCATTTGCAACCATTTTGAGGAGTTTTGGGTAAGATGCGACATATTTCTACAATTTGTTAAAAAAAATAGAAATTCTACTTAGAAAAAATTAAAAAAATAAAATGTAGAATAGGTGTTTTTGCACTTTTTTAATTTTTCAGTGAATTGGTGTCCTATATAGCAAAAAGCCTAATGTTACATAAGTCCCGATTCTGAATCCAGAAATTTCTAGTGACCTTAAACTTCTCCATTCTACATCTACTCTGCATCCCAGGAGAACGTTTCTAGTTACAGGTCAGTTCCAACAAAACTCTTGAGAAAGAAGAGTTGAAAAGACATAATGGTAATTAAAAAAAATGACTAATTCCGAAAAAGTATATAAGTTTGGTGGTATTGTCAATCAAGCAACTCTTCTTTTTCGATTAATAATTGAGGGATCCCTCTGTCCCTCAATAATCTCCCCCCACACCCCATTACCCAATAGCTTTTTCCCTTACTCTTCTCCTTCCCCTACTGCAACTGCTGCCTCACTATGTACAAATGGTTATTGCTGTGAATCTTTAGTTTCATCCAAAATATTGTTTTCCACTAAGCGGGAAAAAACAACAAATTGACAGTTATATTACGAGTATATGCCTGAGGCCAATGAGATGCATGTTTTCTCCAATGAACTGACTCAATGCAGCCACTAACAAAAAGAGACATTAACTCCAATGAAATCTCAATTATATATGAATAGCAACAACTTTCTACGTGCAGAAAACAGCAAAGGTTGCTTTTATGAGGAAAAAAAATAGAAAAAAGGAACTACACTCTCGTCAATTACTCATCTTATAAGAAGATTCCAGGTCAAAGTGGAGCTGTTTAGCCTTCTGTTCTGTCCACTCATCTGATGCTCCCATCTTCGACAGCCTTGCTATCCACTCCCTCATCTTTGCCTTGCCTTCAAAATCGTGAGGCCGGATTGAGAGTTTATTAAGGGAAGCAGACAAATCTGTAAAGGAGTCCATGGCTGTTATGAAGTTTGTACACACTCTTTCACGATCGCTTGGGAGGAAGTATCTGACATTGCAGCGGCTGCCTCATGCACTGCGGTGGCCAAGTGCTGCAGAGCAACCGCCGGTGTTAGAATTCAAGTCTCAAAAGTTGAGCACGGCCAGAAATCACAAGCCGTACGCCTCTGCTGAAACTCGGAGAAAACTTTCTAAAATTGATAAAGCAACAAGAAGACCAATTCTTCGGCTGTGGAGCGCCATTAGAAATCTGCCGAAGAACTGGGCTCTGATCCATTGCAGTTGTACTTAGCAGCAGCACAGACAGGACCTGGTTTTATCTACAACATTGAACCCTCGTACTGAGGCCTTGAGTTCGTATATATATAGACCTCAATGTTGGTAGTAACCAAATTTATCCATTTACAAGAGTCTAAATTTTTCCTTTTATCCCTTTTCTTTCTTTTTGTTTTTATGATTTTACGAAGGTGAGAGAAATTTGATAGTTGAGCGATATAAAAGAGTCTGAACTGCTATTGCAAAGAAGTATTTACAAGATTAGAAATCTAAATAAAGATGTATTTTATTCATGATAATAATTTGGAATTGATACATTATGTATTATCATGAATTTGAAAAATAAATGAATGAATGAATGGATTTCTTTAAATTACAAAAAGAATAACATGAAATTACAAAATGAATGAACGAATTAATTTCTTTTAATTACACAAAGAATAAACAGGCAATTTTATTGCTTGTGGCAAGCCATTTTTAATGGCATTGGAGGGTCAGAATATGAGCCATCAACAATCCTATCAAACACCCACTTATTGGCAGCTTCCGTATAATGTGCTCCGTCCCAACTGATGGCCATCGAAGGATTTTTGCATGACTTTCCCACCAATACTTGCTTGCCTTCTACCATCCTGGTGGCTCCGCAACCGATATCGACATTATAGTTGTATTTTCCTCCATGGCCGCAGCAAGCTCTTAAAGGTTGCCTAAAACCTGCCATTCCAAAAGAGACAACCTTAACATATTCCTAAATTTCAAGAAAAATGCCAGACTAACAGTCTTTCGCGAAGAGAATCTTGATTTTGTTTGATTATATATTCGTTACTTTGAGGAGTTTGAAAAGAGTTCTTGAACTGAACTATAAGAAAATGACAAACAATCAGCCTCGTGCATAGAATTTTAATTCATTTTTCTATTATATTTTTATCTCCAGTTCCAAGAATTTCTTGAACTTTTTCTGCTTGATAAGAGATTTATTTGGTAAATGCGAAATTATATTCATACCGTGTCGCTTGGCAAAGCTAATGAGATTGTACTTGACATAATAAATATCAACATAAGTAATTGCAGCCTTCGGAAGCTCTTTTCGTAGTTGGATAACAGCTTCTTTCAGTCTTCGGTTGTAAAATTGAGCCAGCTCGTTGTAGGGAGTTGCACATCCTACTCTATCAATTTGTGCCGTTGTGACGGGAAACCTGACCAGCATGTAGGCTAGACAACCTAGTGGACCGGTGTTATGTATCCGGAATGATCTTCCTCCTTGGTTATTATATATGCCCTACATAAAACAACAACATTAATTAAGAACATCACTTCATCAATTCCGTTTTGAGGCTATGTATAGAATTATTCGTGGTAGTTTTTGAAATCCATTAGTTCAAAAGGATTCACCTTAATAGTAGTTCTGAATTGATCTACTAGTTCAGGAACGTAGTCTATAACTTGATCAACCGTCATGTTTCGGAAGAATGCAGAGCCTAAATCATTTTGAGCCACATCAAATGTATATAAAGCTCGTGAAAAATCTTTCCGACTTGGGCGATGAATCGTGCATAGACACCACCTACAAATCGAGCCAAGTTGATCATCAAGCATTGTAACGCTTTTTGAGTTTGACGGTAAAAGACTAATGAACAGATGTCAATTACCTTGTTGGTTGCGAATTAATCGAGACTGCGGTAGAAATCGTCGAATTGTCGATGTTGTACATTCAAAGAGAATGGGCTGAAATTACCTAGTTCATTCAATGTTGTATTTTGGGGTATTATTGTTGATCCGGCAGTGGCAAAATTAGCTCCGTGTGTGAAGTTGGAATCCAGTGCATCGAGGTAAGCATTGAGATAAGGTAGTCCCAAGCTCTTTGCTGAAAATCAAGCATCAAGGAATGTCAATTACAAGCTTAAATCAATGCAAGTGCACAACAATGTATTTTGCATTCTATTTTTCAATTATTAGGTTTAGCATTTATCAATGAAGTAATATGCACAATAGTTGTTTCGTAGGCAGATAGAAGATGAAAAAGCTACTCAATCTCTGTTGAATCAAAAAATCAAATTTTCATAAGGCCATGCGAAAGAGTACATGCATCTGTATTTCAGACTGCAGAATGAAGAGACTGTTACTGTTCGGAAATTCCTCTAAGGCGAAAGATTTCCGTTGCATGGATCTGTAAAGAATAAACTTACCCATAAAATCAATGATGAGGCGGCCATCACAATAGCGTCTGGCGGGGTGATGGAAAAATGTCTGGCCATTGGGTGGACCTGCCTGACCAAATGCTGCAGACAGACCACCGGTGTCAGAATTCGAGTCTCCAAAGTTGAACACGACCTGGAAATCACAGGTTTTGGTCTCTGCTGAAACTCTGAGCAGACTCGCTAAAACTGATAGAGCAACAAGAAGATAAATTCTTCGGCAGTGGAGCGCCATTAGAATTCTTGTGATGAACTCAACTCTGAGCCAATGCAATGGCGGTATTTAGCAGCAACGGTATTTATCGGCAATGATATTAAGCAGCAAAGAATGGTGTGTGTAAATCTATATATATATATATTAAAGTTAAGGTTGAATCATTAGGGAGTGACATGTGGAATTTTTAAAGCTATAGTTAACTATAATGATGCCAAGTTGGATGTTAAGAATTTATTGTTTCATTGATTTATGTGCCCATATGAACTCATGTCCATAAATAATCACCTTATCTATGGTTGAATTTTTTTAATTAGATAGTAAATTAATTAAATAGTATATTAATTATTTTCATTGAGGACTTCTCTACATACAATGGATTCAACATTTTAATTCTTAAGATCAAAGACTATTGTACATACAATGAATTGAATAAAGTTGAACACAAATTTTAATAAAGTTGATAAGTTTATAAAATTAATGAATTTATACAAGTGAATAAATACATGAACTTAATAAAATTTCTTCAATTATTTATATTTAATATTGAATAACATTAAGAAGATGCATACTATATGGTCATCTTATTATTCTTATCATTAATATTACAACCATATATATAGAACTTAATAAAATATATTCAATTACTTCCATTTAATGATGTATAACATCTTATATATTACATATTTTATATTTATTAATTGTTTGATATATATATATATATATAACTAAATCAAATAGTTAATGGGTATGCACCATATATCATATAGATTAAATTGAAGGACTTGGAAGCAAAAAATGAATAAAAAATATCAAGAATATGAAAAGGCAGAGAAATTATAAATTTACTCTTATCTGAATTTATTCGTCCAAAGCGTCAGAGAATTACTGAGCAGCTGAGAGGTTTCAGAGTAATATTGGATATCAGTTCTTTTTCTTCTTTCTTTCATCCTCTTTCTCATCCCCCACCGGGTCTCCATCGCGAGGTAATTTTTTTCCTTTCTCAGTACGAGGTTGTGAGCCACAGCAACCATCCTTCGTCAATCGTCAGGCACTCTGCGTTCTAAAGGTGGTAGTCTTTCCGACTCTTCTTCCTTGCCGGCAATGGTAAGGTTTAATAAAATTTTTGCCACCCCCGTAACCCTCTTTCTTCTGCAAGGAAAACCTATAATAAAGAAATAAATAGTTTAAAAGCGTAAGAGATCACCTGCGTTTCAGGTGCAGGGGACTAGGATTCTGCCGGATTTTATTTATGTATTTATTTTGGCTAAGTAAAAGGATTCCGCCGGAGTTATCCGCGTATTTCTCCGTCCTCACTCGCCTACCAAACAAAGCCGGACACAGTCCCCCACAGACACAGACTTTCCTTCCAAACCTGCCCAGGCAGTCCTTGTAATAAACGTTTTAGTAGTACATTTTATTATTATTTTTTTCATTCCTAATTCGATATATTTCTCTCTTCACCCTTTCCTCTTCTCTTCTCTTCTCCCGACGACAACAACAAAAAATTCGCATACACATATCCATACATTTGCATTTCCACTAGACAATTAAACTATTTTGAATTACCTTTCGATGCCCTTTATGTTACTGTTTTGAATATTTTTATCTATTTTGCGTTCCTGTGTCGACGAACGAGTCGGCAAAAGTGGTTCTTGATGATCGCTGACGTTTGTCACCGGAGAAGAAAAATAATATAAGCTAAAGGGAAGAAAGGAACCGATCAAATTGCGCTGCATGGTTGCTGGTAATTGATTATCCGATTTTTTATTTTTTAGTTTTTATGGTATATTTCGTTTTTCATCAACTTATATTGGGATTTTTCTGAAGTGATTTACTGTGTATGGATGATTGTATTATCATGTGCAGTTAGGTTTTCCTTATTATAGGTTGCAGAGAGCCTATTCTATGTATTTTTGTACATGTTTTCTTAATCCCTTCGTCTGAATTCAAATTTAATTATTTGACGCCAATATTCCTACTGTTCTTGAAAATCTTGGGGAATTTTCTTCATTTTGTTTGCCCAAAATGAGTTCTTTGACTATTTGCCTATTTCTTATGCTTTTTTCTTTTGGGTTCGCACGTGAGAACTTGAATTCTCACATCTTTCCGAGGCCTTTGATTGTTGAATACCCGAAAGGTAGTGAATTCCAATTCAGAGAGTCCTTAGAAGAACTCAGATTACAATGTACGAGTTGGAGTTTTGCGGTTGAGACCAACAATTTGAGCCCGTGGAAGACAATTCCCGTCGAGTGCGCTGATTATGTCAGCTTTCTTTTACCAACTGGCTGGCAGATTCCTGCAGAATGATATCTCCGTTGATTGTGATGACCAAGGAGTTGAATGTTTTGAAGCTCAAGTCCATGGAGAACTGGCAGATTTTAACCGTGAAAAAGCCAAGATCGAGCTTCTTCCCTGGAATTCTCCACCATCAGCTGCTCTGGAGACAAGTCCACTACTAGCAATCCAGATCAACAGCTTTGGTTGTGGAAGCATAGTCCTTGACAGACGCATCTCACACGTTATTGCAGATGGTGGCACGATCTTTAGATTCATAAGCCCATGGGCTACCCAAAAACGGATGGATGGCGCTTGACGAAGTGCTCTGCCCAATTTTGAGTTACGATCAGTTTGCCTTATTCTTTCCATTAAGACCATGGTTATCGCAGGCCGAGCTCACTTTGGCTTCATCCTCTAATAAGACCCGTCGAGTGTGCTGATTATTTCAAGGACTACATGACGAGCAGAGCACATGCAGTTGATCTTCAAAGGGTCTCAAAGGAAGCTGGAAATTTTGCCAGAAGTCAGGAATTGGGGAAAGACGGGATGGATGCTTGGGTTTTCGACGTGGATGATACTTTGCTCTCATTCTTCCTTATTATGCTGAGCATGGTTCTGTTGAATCAACTGGCATTTTGAATGATAAAGACATAATCAGGTAAGGCTTTGTGCGCGACATACACTGTTCCTATAAATTTGTTTTGCTAATAAAACATGTATATTTTCTTTCCAGTAATCAGTGAGTAAGAATAAGCATGACCGTCTGTTTCGTACCTCTTCATTGCATTAGTGAGAGCAAGAAGCGGCTCATATTGCCTCTTCAAGGGAACAATGCCGTCAATTCACTTCAGGAATTGAAGGTCATGGACAAGCAGCCCTACATAATGGACCTCTGCTTTTGCTAAATAAGGGGTTTGGGAAGGAAGCTGGAAGTTATCAGAGTGCTTAACTTGAAGGTGAATCAGAAGAGGAGGATGAAGAAGAGAAATCTATAAATAAACATGAAGAGGAGGATGAGGAAGATCAATCAGAAGGTAGTTTACATTTGGAAAAATTATCAGGTGTGGGAGCAACTCTAAAGAAGAGAAAATCACCAGAAAAACTTCAGCGATCAAAGTATGTGCCTTATGTTTTTGTGTTTTTAATAGGTAGCTTCTGCTGCATTTGGGTTAGAAATCTAACCAATTCTGTTGTTTTCTCCTTTTTCATTCCATTTGTTGAATAAAAGGAAGGAGAAGCAACATTTGAGATTCTAGAAAGTATTCAAAACAATGTTCCTAGAAAGCAGGTTGAGAACTCTCACCAAGACAGTGGTCACGCTAGGAAGGAGACTCTTCACAAGCAGAGGCATGTATCCAATCTCAAGAAGAGAAAAGATGGTGATAGAGATAAGGAAAACGTGGAATTAAGTGACAGTAATATGGACACTGTACTAAGTTCAAAGGGGTATGGCTCACATAAATTTATAATCTGTATGTTAGGTGCCATTATGCATTTCTTCCCCCTACCCACACACCCATACACACGCAAACCCCTGCGGTTTTAATTGGTATCTTAATATAATGTGAAATGTATATTAGCTTATTTCTTTTTGTGTGCCTCTCATTTTCGTTGCTTCAGTTTTCATTGACAAATTGTCCTTATACAGTTTTATTAGAATTTGAATGTTTTCTGAGAATTAAAATTTGGCATTGAAGTTGGAGTTTTAGGGAATGGAAAAAGTTTGTCGGTTAATGTGCAATATCTGATGTATGCCTTATGAGTGCAAATTTATAGGTTGGAGGTTTTCGATCATGCAGAGTTTGACAAGTGGGTTGAGAAGGGAGAGGCACCAGTCATAGAATCCAGCTTTGCGCTTTATCGTGACGTTATAAGCTTGGGATTCAAGGTTTTCTTGCTTACTAGGCGCACTGAAAGGCATAGGAACACCACCATTGAGAATTTGATTAAAGTTGGATTCCAGTATTGGGATAAGCTGAAACTTAGGTGAGCCTGAGTTCTGAACTGAACACTATTTATTTTGTTAGTTTAGCGTGCGTACTACAAATGCTTTAAGTTGTTTTCTTAATCAGCTAAAGGACCACAGATGCGTGAAGAGCCTGCACTAAATTATTATTGAAAATGAGGCATAACATTTCTTTTGTTGTCTTAAAAGGCATGTAGTTTCTTTCTGCTTAAGTTTTGAATCTCCATCTTGATAAGAGGTGTTTCATATGTGATTTGTTCCCTTAATGAGCTTAATTTAGCCAATATTGAGAAACTTTTAAGTTTTCAGTGGGGAACGATTGCTAAGTTTGCAATCTTTATTTGCCTTTTATAACATCTAAGTTGAATAGGGTAATAGGAATTAGTGTTTTTGGTTTGAGGCATATAGTTTAAATCTCCTTCTATTTTGATGTAGTGTAAATTTTGGTTCTTTTTTTTTGATGAATTTGATAAATTTTTGCTTATAGCACTTTGTGTAAACAAGGCTACTGCTAATATAAGATCTATGACAGTAGTATTGCCCAATAGTCCTTCGAAATGGATAGTCTGCCCAATTAGTCTGTCCAAGCATCAACGAGATGAAAGTTTCTTTTCATCTTCTTCCTCACATCTGAAATTTTCCAAACTATGGATTCTTTTATTGTTCCAAGCTGTAAAATTTGGAGAAAGAAAGTCTCACTTACATTTGGATTCTCTATATTTGTGATTAGATGTTTTTCGATTTGTTTGTTTGTAAACCAATACCTAATCCAGAGACCTTTTCTTCAAGGTGATAACCAAGTAACTTAGTATGCCTGTGAAACAAGATCTTTACATCTTTCCCTAACATATCCTTCATATTAAACTACTTTGTCTTTGGTTCTTTCATTTACATTTTTCCCTTTCAGAATGATGGGATTTTGGAGGCATCGGGGGCGCAACGCCCTCGACCTATTCTCAAACTTTAAATAGGTAGGACGGGGCGGCTGCTCTGTTGAGCCGCCTCACGGAATCAAGAGCTCCAAGTGGGCCATTTTTGGTAAGCAGAACCGGCGATGCGGGATGAACCGGAAGCCGGGTTACGGTGCCAAACTGCGCGCTAACTTAGATACCACAAAGGGTGTTGGTCGATTAAGACAGCAGGACGGTGGTCATGGAAGTCGAAATCTGCTAAGGAGTGTGTAACAACTCACCTGCCGAATCAACTAGCCCCGAAAATGGATGGCGCTCAAGCGTGGATTTTCATTGAAATGCTACATCAGAGAACATCAATTCTTCTCAGTTAGTGGTCATGTTAGGCCACGGTCTGTACCACAGAATTATGGTCTTATTGATCACATTAACATTACCTTGTGATGGTATTATGTATAAAAATATTGTACCAATTACTTCAATGCAATTAAATGAAGAGTACTCTTTAAATATGCAGCCATGTAACAACACTTCACTAACTACAGTTCCTTAACATATTCAATTACCATTAATTTCTATAGTTACCAACCAAACCATGATCCAAAAAAAAAAAACCAACAAAATCATTTTTCAAAAAAAAAAAAAACACCCGCGCATCGCGCGGGCATTATAACTAGTATATATATATAGCAGTAGATGTGCGAGGAACTGGAATTTTATCTGCAAGACTGAACGACTTATTGAATGAGGGTTTGAGTTCATGCACTAATGCATATATATAGCAATCTGACCGGCTAACACCAAGGAATTGGTAAAAATTATCCAGAGGTAATTGACTACTTCCTTATTCACAGTCTTGTTCTTATGTACACGCTCGAAGAAATGTATGCGGGAAATCGAATAGAAGTAGGACGCTGACTTTGCCCTTTTCTTTTAAGGTCGGACGCTGACTTTTCTGATTTTGCTTCGTGGTGTCAGAATTCTTTATCCTGTTTTGCTTCCTTGTAATTCACAAAGATTGAGTAAGCCTGTAAAGTGCAGAATGTGAAAATTCCTCAAATTGGAGAGAATTAGTGTGCGTCATGATGATGAGCAGCGACCAACACGTACACGTTTGCTAAGAAGTCTTGGGAATAGGACAGTTTCAGCCGTCAATAAATTCGTGTCCAACAGCGCGAATGAAAGGTGCCAACAATTCCATTCCAGTTTGTTTCAACCAATTGGAATCGTAAATTACAATTTGGCTGTTAAAATGCTCTTCGCTTTCTTTCATTAAATAAAGAATTGCCACTATTCCTGATTTGACAAAGCAATTTGGCTGTTAAAAATATTGACTCTCTTCGCCGGCAAGTTGGCACGCTGTTTCCAAAGTGGATTAAGGCTCTATTTGAACATTATTTGGCTTTGAAAATTAAGATAAAATTGTATGTACGAGACATATGTTCTCATTCGTATATAATTTAATTTTTGAGAAGTTAATATAATTTGCACAAAAAAATATTGTATAAATTGAAACAAGAAAAGAGTATTTTAAAAAAATTTAATATTTGATTGTTTAATAAATTAATAAAAAATATTTATCCGTCTTCTCACGAAAAATGAATAAGGCGTCGAAAAGAAGATTTATAATATATTTATTTTATTATTTTCTTTGATAGATTATTATTCAAGGTATATAAAACGTAATATTTTTTTAATTATCATAAGTTCTTAATCTATCGAAATAATCTCTTTTATTCTTTTATGAATAAAATATTTTAATTATTCATAAAAAGTAAAATATTTTAATAAACATAAAAAAAGTCCTCCAACGCATTAAACAATGAGAGAGAAAGAGAGAGAGCCACTTCTCATTAATTAAAAAATAGAAGAATTGACGATACTTTATGCTAGGGAAGATACATGGTAAGCAAGAAAACCACAAAAGAAAGACTCAGCCTTTGCGTAGTCTTGGTAAGCTCAGGTGTCTTGACTGCTATGCGGCGGTGGGTACGTTCTTGTCTTCTGCAAGTACGGTTTGCAATTGGTGTCCTTTGGATGGTCAAGATTCGTCAATTCTCAATCTACGGTTCAAGACTATTGTCTGTAAATTGCTGAAATTTATTTTTTCCTGCAATGCAAAGCGTCGTAACGCCGCTTTTGTTACTCTTCCAAGAAAACAGTTCGTAATAGAGATAGAGCCTGGTTTGCGTTGGCCAAAATTTTGTGTTTTACGGGCTCTTTTCATTTTTTGTCTCTTTTAACATAAGATTCAAACAATTTAATTACATAAATGGTAGACTTTATTATTTAAAACAGAGTATATTTGTATTTGAATTGAATTTAAATTTAAAAATTTTTATTCTGAATTTTTTAAAAGTGATCTTTTTTGTAAGAGAACCGGTGGGATTCAAAATACATCCTTCAAATGATAATTCACAAAATAGTTCCCCTACAATTTCTTCTATCCTTAAAATGTTGATTAGTTTTAATTTTTGTTATTTTGCTATCAACCCTTTTAAAATTGTGTTGTCTTCATTTATAACTCTTTTGAAGAGTATTGAGTAATATGTGACGAATTTGACTTTTAAAATAAATTTAAAAAAACTTGAAAACAAATGGGCATACAAGCTGAAGGCTGGAGAATATAGCTCCAAACCAAGGTACAATTTCCAGATTGGTTTTGAAAGGCTTCTGTTAAAAGCAATATATTGATTTTGAGCAAATATTTTCTCCGTAGTTAAAATGTCCTCTATCCGTAATTGTTCTTGGATTAGCATCCAGCATGAATTTGAGATTCAACAACTTGACGTGAAGATAGCTTTTCTTCTAGGAGATCTTGAAGAAGAAATTTATATGGAGTAGTCGGAGGTTCAAATTCAACAGAAGGGAGTACCTTATTTGTCAACTCAAGAAAAACTAGTACGGATTGAAGCAAGCACTAAGGCAATGGTACAAGAAATTTGATTCTTTCATGACGGAACATGGATATTGCAGGACTACATCATATCATTGTATGTTTTTGAAGAAATTTTATGTTGGTGATTTTATTATCCTTCTACTTTATGTTGATAACATGTTTATTGTTGACTATGATACTACTAAAATTGTCGAGTTGAAGAAGGAGTTAAGCAATCTTTTGCAATGAAAGATTTAGGTTAGCAAAGCAAATCCTTAGATTGAGGATTACTCGAGACTAACAAAATATAAACTTTGGTTTCTCATGAAAAGTATACTGAGAAAGTTCTTAACTGTTTCAACATGAGCAAGGCCAAGACGGTTTCTACTCCACTAATGGGTCACCTCAAGTTCAATGTGAAGCAATGTCCTGAAAGTGAGCAAGATAAGAAAGATATGAAAAAGGTTCCTTATTCTTCCTCTGCTAGTAGCTTAATGTATGCTATGGCATGCACCAGGCCAGATATAGCTCATGCAGCTGGTGTAGTCAGTCGATTTCTCTCTAATCCTGGAAGGTAATGGAAAACATGTATTAGAATGTTATACAGATATAGACATTAAAATATCCTCATCAGAGTATCTGATGAACTTTGGAAGTGCAACAGTCTCCGAGCAAAGCAAACTACAAAAATATGTTGCTCTATCTAAGCAGCTACTAAGGCATGCAAGGAAACATTGTGGTTGAAGAAGTTCCTACGGGAATTGGGAATGAAGCAAGAAGGTTAGAACTTTATTTTCATAGTTAAAGTGCTATCTATCTTTGCACAACTTTCCCATTCTCGATCTAAGCATGTCGATGTCATTGGATCCGAGATGTTTTGGAATCAAAAGAATTAGTACTTAGTAAGATATACATTGACGAAAATAGTGTTGGTATGATGATCAAGTCGTTATTTAAAGAGAAGTTTGATTTTTACAGAAGAGAAGTTGGTATGGTGGAGCTCCCTAAATGAGTTGAAAGAAGAGATTTGTGGGACTTTTTCAACTCATTAGGGCCCACCTCAATAAATGTAAGATGAAAAAATTCAACAAGACTGCACAATACTACAGAGATTTTGCGTGACGAAAAGACTACAGCTGAATTATGGTTGAAGCCATACAAAGTCAAATTTGTGGCTAAAGCTCAGAGGAGGCCATGCCTCGCCTGCCAATTTTTGCAGATGATGTCTGCTTCTCTCTTTTATGAATAGAAAGTATTCTAAACAAGTAAGGTGCACCAACAAGAAGAAGAGAAAAAAGAAGAGGGGAGGGAATGGTAGAAGAGAGGAGAGTAATCAAAGTGAAGTAGAAAGAAAAGTAGAATAATAGTTGTTTAACTATATTGATTTGTCATTTTCTTATGAGATTATTTAATCTCTCATTTCTTGGTATCCACCTAGTTTGGTGAGGATATTTGTGCTACCTTCTAATATATCTAGAAAATGAATTTGTTGCCCCATTTTCATAGTGGAAGTTTCAGTCAATGTTTAATTTGTGGTTTTTATCCCGTTTTGGGATTTTTCCCGTAAATCCTGGCTCAATGCATTCTACATATTTTTTGTTGCCGGATTTATTTTTTTAGTAGCTATTGATAAATTCTTACTTTATCAATACTAGATTTTTTGGAAGAGTCATTTTAATTCTGGTAGTATATGTCATTTTTTGTTATAATTTTATTACGTCTTTTATTTGCCCCAACCTCCCAACATATATAGCATCTTTTGTTGCCAAATTATTGACCACATTTGTTTTCCTAAGAAGTGGTTCAAGAATTGGATCAGAAATTTTTATTTGTTAAGGAGATAAAATTCCTTTTTCTTTCTTTTTATGACTGTTGTCATTAATTGAGATTCCTATGTATAATCGAATATGAGAAGGGATTTCTTTTTCATTGCTCAATCCTATTCATTTTTCATTTTAGATTGGAAATTGAATTCTGATGACATGCCCTACTTATTGGTAGACATAGTTGGCCTTTTTCAGAATGTTCAATATTAACAGAAAATATTTATGCTTCTTATTCAAAACTTTATCAATATAGGAAATTTTCGTTTTTAGTTTCAAGATCTATCTGGAACTACAATTTGTTAAAACACTAGAAATTCTACTTAGCAAAAAATTAAAAAAATTAAAAATCAAAAATTCTTTTTGCTTTAGTTTCTTGCTTATTGTTCGTTCTTTTCCCTTTTAAGGGACTCCATATCTTCTAATTACACTGCCAATTACAGTATTTAATGTTTAGAACTTATTTTATTTAGATTTGGATATATGAATAAAGATTTCTAGATTTAGGAGTGTTATAGATAATGTAATACAAAAGTGTCGTGAAGAAATCCCAACCCCTCAAAAGGTGTGAAGAAAATAGTTGCAGAAAACTATCCAGTAAGCATAATTTGTGCTTTTCAATAAGCATAATTCGCTCCATCTCGCAGTGGCAACCTTATTATAGATTCTGCTTCTTTTGCGATAGTTGCACAAACTACCTTCCTACGATCTCACATGCAAAATAAATAGCTAAACAACACCAATTGATAACCGGCTCTAATACTGCTTGTATGGTTAAGTTTATGTAACTTTTCACCTTTGTCAAACTCCGTCTATTAGAATTGATTCTGCATAATTTAACAAAACACACACAAAAGAATAATAAATCTTAACATAAGAAAATTGGTAATGTAGATCAGCTCAACAGCCTGCATCTATAGGGCCATACCTAGGAAAGCAATCCACTAAACATTCTTTTACAAAAGTACAAAAACAAACTCTCAATCTCCTCTTGTGATACCCTTGGTGGACTTGGCAAAATACCTTTGAACAGAATCCTATCAAGTGACTCTAACGTCTGTTGAAGAATCAGTTTTTAGCACTTGAATAGAAACAACACACTTTAGTACATCAGCAGTATAATAAGAAGATAAAGTGTGTTTTTGAACTCTCTCAAGATCAAGCTTTCATATCATGAGTTCAATGAATAACTTTCTTTCTAGATTTTGTTGGGAGCCGAAAGTCTCTAAGAATTATATTAGAGTTCTCGTGAGAGACAATAGAGTTAATTTTGCTTTACCTTAAAGCTTGTATATATAATTACTAGAGTCTTGAACTTCTACTTCTACAAGATTGATATCCTTAGAATATAATAATAAATCCCTAAATATTATGATGCCAATCTTTTTTATATTTGGTGTAGATAGCACTACAAGAAAATATATAATTAGTGACGGTCAAAGTCCGTTGCTAATTATCGATGGTAATTAGCGACTGCGAAATTCCGTTGCTAATTTGCGACGGATAGCTAATTTAAATATTAAAAATAATTTTTTTAATTCTCAATTTGTTTCGTTAATAATTTAAATATTAGAAAATTTTGTCTCAATTTTTTTCGTTGCTAATCCGTCGTTAATTAGATAGCTCACTAACTAGAAATTTTAAATATTAAAAATAAATTTTTAAATATCAAAAATAAATTTTTATAATTCTCAATTTTTTACATCACAAATCCATCGCTAGCGATGGATTTGCGATAGATAGCTAATTTAAATATTAAAAACAAATTTTTTTAATTGTTAATTTTTTCTGTGGCAAATTCGTCACTAATTAACGACGGAATAGTGTTTTCTAAATTAAGATATTTTTTTGTTTTATTTAGTTTAGTAATATTATTTTTCTACTTGGCATGAAGAATATGAATAGAAGTAAAATAAATTATATTGAATAATAGATATCAATTACTAAGTAGGATTATTCCTATGTAATGCACATGTAATAAACCATGCACTTCCTGTAGTATAATATATTAATAACACATACATATAAGTTAATATTTATAAGTTTAAAATACGTATAATATAACATGCATGTGTAGTATATATGTGTAGAAATAGATACAGATATACATTAATAGAAGAAATGGTAATTAATATATAGTTAGATACTCTAGACTATAAGCAAATATCAATTCAAAAAATGTAGTGCTTAATAAATTAAGTTTTAAAATAAGTGAATTTAGACTAAATTAGTATTTAGGAAGACTTTTTTTATTTTTACTAAGAATGTTGTTGCTTTTTTTTTATTTTTAGCGAGAGATTAAAACTTTTTATTTTTAATATTTAAAAATACTATTCCGTCATTAATCCCTCACTAATTAGAGAGGGATTTGTGAGGGAACAATTTAAGAATTAAAAAAATTTGTTTTTCATATTTAAAAATACTATTTCATTACTAATCCCTCGCTAATTAGCGATGAAAAAAATTAAGAATTAAAAAATTCATTTTAATTATTTAAATTAGTTTTCTGCTGCTACTTAGCTACAGATTTGCCACGAAAAAATTAAGAATTAAAAATTTTTATTTTAAATATTTAAATTACCTTTTTGTCTCTAATCCATTGCTAATTAGCGACGGATAGGAACAAAAAAATAAAAAATTTATATTAATTTATAAATTAGATGTAATAATAAATATAATTATATTATAATATATGATTATTAATATAATAATATATGATATATTATTATAATTATTATTATATATGATATATTATTATTATTGTTAGCCCTAAGGGCAAATCATGTAGTTTTGATTAATGACAAATATTGATGAGGACTAATATGTTTATATATTGTGTGATAGGATTTGTGATCTACGAAGTATGGAGTCTCATTGCCTTCAAGCAACCATGAAGTGTTATGAAGGTTATTCAAAGATGAACTCAAGGCATTGAAGACTTCAAGTGTAGAATAGATATACTAATAGGTAAATTTCTATGAAACTCCACATTTATATGTCTTGGAGTTTATTGAATGCATAAGAGAGCATAAAATAAGTTTCTTAATTTTAAATGACTTGGAATAAACTTTTTGATTAATGTGATTTTTTATCTTAAAAGATTTTGAATAAACTTTGCATGATCAAAGAAATTTGGTTATGGTTTTCAAGATTATATATGTCTAAATAAGTTATCTAGACATATAAGATGTTTTCATATTTATTGAAGTTAAGTATTAAATGATTTTACAAAATTTGAAAATGCTTCCAAAAAATTCGGTCTTCCGATTTTTGTAGCAAAGATCATTAATGTTTTTCCAGAGAAATTCGAAAGAAGATTCGGACGCATGAAGAAAAATTTAGTCGTCCGAATTTTCTGTCTTTAGCATAGTTATTATTTTTCCAGAGAAATTCGGATGAAGTAAAAAAATTCGGTCGTCCGAATTTTTCCAGAATGAGTAACAGCAACGTCCGAAAAATTGGGATGCAAAATTCGGTCATCCGAATTTTCTGAAACTAGCCGTTACTAGCCGTTTTATACCTGTTAAAACTTATTTTCAAATTTTATAAAAGCTAGAAACTTGAAATCTTTTGCATGTTTTTGAATCTAAGTGAACTCTAAGCATTCCAAAGTCTTTAGCAAACATTTCTTGAGCTCTCTTGTGTCTTGTGCATTCAATTGATCAATCCAAAGACATCAAAGTGTGAAGGTAGAATTTTGTGTAAAACATCTACCAACAAGTGGTAACATCTACACACTCTTCTCATTACAAGGTTATCTTGTGACGTAAAATCCTTTTGGTAAGGGTGAGCCATAGATTAGATTAATCAAGGTCGTGGTGTAAAACCCGTGTGTGGGTGAGCCTTGGATTATATTGGTCTTTAGGTTGTCTTTAAATATAAAATCCGTGTGGAAGGGTGAGCCTTGTTTGTAGGATTGCAAAAGAGGTTGTTTGTGATAAAACTCATTGAAGGGTGAGCCTCTTGTGTAATTGCCTAAATTGAGTATATAGTGAATTGGTTGAAATCCTTGAGTGTGGACTCAAGGTAGTGGCTGTAGATCTTTGAGAGATCGTACCACTATAAATCGTGTGTTCATTTCTTTATAACTTTACTTGTTTACATACTTGTGTTATTATTATTTGTTAATAATTGTTGATTGATTGGTAGTGGTCTTATAGTTTGATAATCTTGTCTTAATCATCAAATCACATATAAACTTAAAGTTTGTGAATTTAAAGAAGAGCCTTTATTAAGGCAAAGAATTCGCAAAAACTGAAAAGATTTTTGATAATTAGCTACAGACATAATTCACCCCCCCCCCCCCCTCTCTTAGGTCTTTCAATTGGTATCAGAGCAATGTCTTCTTTTTAAGGTCTAACAACCTAGAAGTAAAGATTATATGGCTAGTTTATCAAATTTGTCTTATACGGAAGGTTCCTCCAATAATAGACCTCCATTGTTTGATGGTTCTAATTATATTTTTTGGAAGTCTAGAATTGAGATTTACATTTGTTCTATTAACTATGAATTGTGGAATATTATTGAGAAAGGTCCCTATGTGCCATTGAGATTGAAAGTCGATGGAGTTACAAGAGAACCCAAGTCCATGGAGGAGTATGATGAGAGCGATTCAAGGAAGATGACATTAAACTACCAAGCAATGAACATTCTTTGTTGTGCGTTGGTTGTCAATGAATACAATAGAGTGATGAAATGTGATTCCGCTCATGAAATGTGGAAGCTACTTCAAGTCACTCATGAAGAAGAAAGAGCAAATGTGTGCTTCATGGCAATGGAAGATGAGGTACAGCCTACTCCATCTACCTCTACTTCTTATGATGATGATATTGATGATTCTAGTGAATTACTTGTTGAGATGTATGGAGAATTAAAAAAGGCTTCGAAAAATAATAAGGAATTGAAACTCAAAATTAATGAGTTATTGAATGAAAATTCAAAATTATTTTGTGAGAACAAAAAACTTCTTGAATCTATTGATTGTTTAAATATTGAAAAAGAAGTTTTAAATGTTTCTTTACAAAACATATCTCTTGAAAATAAATCTCTTTGTACAAATGTTTCTTCTCTTGAAAAAATGCTTAGTGATCATGAAATTTTGAAAAAGAAAATTAATGATCTTACATCATGTGTTGAAAAATTTACAAATGGAAGAGACAATCTTGACAAACTACTTGGATCTCAAAGATCTCCTCTTGCTAAAAATGGTCTTGGTTACAATTATGTCAATAATGTGCTTAAAAATAACAACTTCTTTGTTAGAGCTACTTCTACTTCCTTCCATCATATTTGTTGTACTTATTGTGGAAAATATGGACATAAAGTCACCAAATGTTATGTTAAAAGAAAAGTAGAGAATGGTGTAAAAACTATTTGGAGAGTTAAGGGACCTATTACTAACCCCCACGGACCCAAGAATGTATGGGTACCAAAGGATACTTCCTCTCCTTTATTGCAGGTACACTTCAATTCAAACTCAAGCACCACTAAGAGGTATATTAATGATGTTGGCTTAAAGAATAACGGAAAACACCTCATTTATAATCAAGATCAAAGCAACCAAAGAAGGATTTGTTTTTGAGGGAAGAAGAAAGGAGGAATTCTTGGAGTAATCAATGTTGGTAAAGGTTTCTCTCTTCTTTTTAAACAAATGTTGCTTAGTGCTGATTTGAACTATAACTTGCTTAGCATTAGTCAATTGTGTGACAATGAATAAGAAGTTAAATGCCAACATGCAAAGTTTCAGTTAAGAATTCCTTTTGTTAAAATTTGAAAATTTGCCAACCATGACTTGTCAATTGATTCTTTGAAGTTGATTAGGTAACATTGATGATATGAGATTGAATTCATGGTTGATATGTTCTTGAAATTTATTATATGTCATGATAAAATGATTAAAATAGCTATGATTGAATGTCTATGCATTTGCTTGGCAAAAAACATCTTTATGAAACTTTACAAAATGTTCGGACTTGAAGTTTGGATGTAGACCATAAGTTCGGTTGCCTGAACTTGTATGACAAAATGATATTTTGTGATTTTGATCAATTACTCACAAAATGTTTCAATGTGCGCTTTATCTTGATAAGCTTGAATGTCTTGTTGCTTATGGTAATGATTTTCTTGACATAGAAGATTTGGTCATGTGAGCATAGATTTGTTGAACAAACTTTCCTCTCAAGATTTAGTTGGAGGATTGCTAAAAATGTGTTTTGAGAAAATTGTCTTTGAGATACTTGTCAATATTTAAAACAAACAAAAAAATCTTCCAAACCTAAGAAAATGATTTTCGCTTCAAAACCTCTTAAAAATTGTTTATATGGATTGTTTAGACCAATGAGGATCACTAGTCTTGATGGTAAGAGGTATTCATATATGATTGATGATGATTTCTCTAGATTTACATGGGTTATTTTTGTAGCTCAAAAGGATGAAGTTCTTTTCATGAATTTGTAAGACTTTTCAAAAGGGTCCAAATCTTTCTTGAGTGCAAATTGATTTCTATTAGAAATCACAATGGGAGAGAATTTTACAATCAAGATTTTACAAAACTTTGTGATGAGAATGGGATTGCTCATAAACTTTTTGGCTGCCAAAACACCTCAAAAAAATGGAGTTACTGAAAAGAAAAATTGTACCTCACAAGAAATGGTTAAGTCTATACTTGGAGAAAATTCTTTACCAAAAAATTTTTGGGACAAAGCTAAAAACACTGCATTGTTATGTTTTTTAATAGAGTTCTTTTGAAGTCATTTGTTTTTTGAGAAAAATATCTTTTGAACTTCTATTTGATAGAAAATCGAATGACGGGATATTCCTTGGTTATTCCTCTAACAACAAGGCTTATAGAGTTTATAACAAAAAAAAAAAAGGAACCTTACATGATAAGGAAACTATTCATGTTAGTTTTGATGAATCTTACATTTAATTGGAAAAAAAAGATGAAGATGATGTAGGTACATATATGAATTACTATCAAACCCATCTTCAAGCACCAACTTTGTAGGATCATACCAATGAGGAAGAAATGATTGAACAAAATCAAGATGACCAACCTAGTGGTGACCAAGAGCTCCCAAAGAACTTAAGATATCCAAGAGGCCGCCCTAAGGAGCAAATCATTGGTGATATCTCCCAAGGAGTAAAAATAAGGCAGTACTTTATCAATAACTTTATTCTTTTATCTCATATGAGCCTAAAAGTATTGATGATGCATTGTGTGATGATTTTGGATTATTGCTATACAAGAGGAATTAAGTAAATTTGAAAGTTATTAAATTTGGATATTCCTAAAGCTATCATTCCGTTGTTGGAACTAAATGGTTTATAGAAATAAACTTATTGAATCCGCAGAAGTTATTAGAAATAAGGCTAGACTTGTCGCCCAAGGATTCAATCAAAAAGAGGGCATTGATTAAAATGAGACTTTAGTTTCGGTTAGTAGATTTAAATCAATTAGAATGCTTTTGGCATTTTCATGTTTTAAAGGTTTCAAACTCTTTCAAATGAATGTCAAAAGTGCTTTTCTAAATGGTTCTATTGAGGAAAAGGTTTATGTAGAACAACCACCCTGTTTTGATCATGAAAAGTTTCCTAACCATGTTTTCAAATTATCCAAAGCGTGGTATGATTTAAACAAGCTCCTAGAGCTTGGTATGAAAAATTGAGTGTTTTTTTTTCTTCTTTCAAAAGAATTTTCAAGAGGAAAGGTTGACACTATTTTTTTTATAAAAACCTCTTGTAACAATGATCTATAACTTGTCCAAATATATGGTACAATTTTTTGTGCTTCTAATACTTCACTTTGTGATGTGTTTGCCAAGTTGAGGCAAAGTAAATTTGAAACAAGCATGATAAAAAAACTCAATTTCTTTCTTGGCCTACAAATCAAGCAAACCAAGCATGGCACTTTCATGAATCAAGTTAAGGTATAAGCACTTCTATAAGTTTATCAACTATACTTGACAAGAATAAAAAAAAAAAGGTTTCATAGGAGTAGTTAACTATATTTGACAGCAAGTAGAGCCAATATTATGTTTGCCATGTGCTTGTGTGCTAGATTTCATCTTGTCCTAAAGAGTTTCATTTGATTATTGTTAAACATATTCTCTATTATCTTATTGATACTCTAAGTGATTATGGTCTATATTTCAAATGTGTGGCTATGTTATGTGATAACACTAATGCAATAAATTTAATCATCATACTATTCAACAAACTAGGTCAAAGTATATAGAGATCAAACTTTATCTCCTTAGAGATCACTCTACTAAGGGTATACTTGTTTAAAGCATGTTTGCATTAATGAACAAATTAATGATATTGTTTCTAAGGCATTGGCCGAAGAAAGGTTTGACTAATCTTAGAAGAAGCTTAGGGATTTCAAAATTCAATAAATAATGAGTATATTCAAGTGTTGTAGCTCCAGGTGAGGCCAAAGAAGACTAGCATGAGAAAAGGAAATGGAAAAGCCAAAGAAAGAGAAGGAGGACCAGCAATCAATGAACCAAGGAAGGTTTATGTTCCTTAAAGCATGTCATGGCTGGATAGATGTGTCACAGTGGAGGCTGCTACTGAATTTGATGATTGTACAAAAAGGAACCATAAGATAAATCCAAGCCACAAGGTGGATGTCATAAAACTATCTAAAATGGTTAATATACTCTCATTTTTTAAATGATATGAGCCGGACTAGTTTGCTTGTGTTTGATGAATTCTATTACCTTCCTTAAGTTTATGGAGTTTAAGCAAATATTAAGGAAGAAAGAGTTGAGCGAGTTGGTAATAAAGTTATTCAGTGGTATTCTTCAAGAATATCACAAGTTGATTTTTGAGATTAATAATACATTGCTTAATAGGATTTGTGCTGTTGAGGATGTTGGGTTAAGGCATTATTCTTTCGGGGGACATTGTTTTATAAGTAAGTTATACTCACATGAAAGGATTGAGAATGCCTGTACAAATGGTAGAACCCTCAATACTAGAAAGGAGAGAGAGAGATAAAAGCTTTATGATGTGAAATTTGCAAGTGCACAAATATCGAACAAGTAATAAAGTAGTGAGTACAAGTCGTCCCAACGAGGATTGCTACTTAACTGCAAAATTTTTTTACTTATAACCTAACTTAAACCAAAATAAATGTGATTTTATCTAAAATTTAATTACCAATAAAAATAAATAACAATAATAATAAACACAGAAATCAATAATTATATTAATTAAAAATCAATGGCAATAAATAGACTAAGACACTCCAAATCCAGCTTACTCCTCTTATGACAAATAATTAATTTCTTCAAATTAATTCTCGACTTGGTTAATGGTAGAATTCCCAATTATAAGCTAGACCCAATCTCTTGGTGAAAAGCTCCTAACTTTAATTAATAAACCAATCGTATCTCTACGTGATTTTAATTATCAAAGCCGCAAACACTTCTATGGAATTCCCTAACTTTTGTTTCCTACTCGCTAGAAACCACACAAAGAAACCGAATCTATCTCTAGTCAGTTTTACAATGTGTTGTTATTACCATGATCCAATTTAAACTAGCACTTCTCAGCCACTAGAATAAATTTAAAGGCATGCAAGAATTGGCCAGAAACTTACAGGCATTAAAAACAATAATAACAATTAACCAAAATCGAGATTAAAGAAACAATCTTTAATTGAAATAAATTAAATTCATAAGAGTTTCAGCCTTCATCGGAGGCCTTAGTCACAAAAGATTTAGCTATTTATGATCCCAATATTCGAAGTCATAAATTTGATTAACATAAAATAAATTAAAAGAATAAAGAAAACAAAACAAGAGAAGAGAAGAAGAAGAATCCTCTTTGTCTCAAGCTTGCCGCCACTGTTTTTGCTCCATTGCCTTGGTCCGTCCTTTGTCCAGTCTTCTTCTTTCCCAATTTCTTTTCCCCTTGGCTGCCCGAATCTTTTTCTCCTTGGCTTGCCCGAATTTCTCTCCAATTGGCTCAGGGGTGTTCACTATATGGGTTGATCCGAAAATCCGAACCAATCCGAACCGAATTTAGAAATTCGGTTTGGTTTTTTATTAATTTGGTTTGATTTGGTTTGGATTGTCAATTTTTGAAGAAATTCGGTTCGGTTTTCGGTTTGATTTTTCGAACCGAAAACCAAAAATTTAAACAAGAACGCATACTTGTAATGCGTTCATTGTTTTTTAAAAAAAAAAAATTGATGCATTAGTGGCATGCGTTGTTCACGATCGATGACTTAGGGTTAGGGTGATATTCTGTTAGACAAACCTTCTCCCCCTCCATTCTCCTTACCGTCGCCGCCTCCATTCTCCATAGTCCCCGTCACCGCTGCAGCCACACACCCCCGACGGCCGACGCACCACCGGACTCAAAGAGGTAGGAACATTCTTCCTTTCCCTAATCTGGTTGTCTGCAAACTTAGAGTAGGACATTCTTTATGTTCATCAGAGCATTTCAGTTTCTCATTGCTGATGATTTAATTAGAATGTCTTCTTCGTTTCGGATCTGTTAATTAGGTCGTGACTTTTGAAGTTCTGATGATGTTTTGGACCTTGATTGCAGGCTTTGATTTTCGGGATCTTTTTTTCGTGCATAGATAGCAGTAGCCTGATTTTTCTTTTCTCCCTTTTTTATTTATTTGCTTTTACTTGTTTGGATCATTGTATTGGTCAGCAGAATTCTCTGTGTTATGTGCTTGAATTGATTCTCAAGCTTAGTTTACTTTTAACTTTTGGTATTGGACGGTGTTTTTCTTGCGCCTTATTTTTCTGCTGGATGTTCTCATCAAAAGACTGTACAAGTGAACCCCTGTTGGACGTTCCTATGGTTGCTTTGAATGAATTAAGATTTGACTGTCGTCTACAGGCATAGCCAGGATAGAAAGGGTTGAGCAAAAGTGTCGTTAAAGAAAAGTTTCTGGATAAGATTCTGAGAATTCCTTTCGATGGTTTTAGCATGAGAATATTTTTTCCCCTTAAGTTGATGAATTTGAGGTTTTATAAAGCAGATAATAAAAGAATTGTTGGCCTAAAGTGCTTCAAATGGACAGTCTTGGTGTGGCTGCAAGCATGGAATTGTCAACTTGAAATAAATTTGTAAAATTTGCCCGGGAATCTGTGAAGGTAATCAGCACTAGAGCAAAGACAGGAAGGACACGTGTGTTGCTTTGTTTTTATTTTGGGGGTGAAGTGGAAACTACTCTGATCATGGGGATAAATGATCAAAATTTGAATTCGTGGCACATTCTGTATGCTTCTTTGCCTTAACAAAGATGAGTGGTCTGAATCATAGCTACAAGTATTTTTTATGACTTTGCAATCTTGGTTAAACTTAATTCCTTGCTTGTTACTAAACCATATCTAACATATTAAAATATTCTGAAATATTTAGTTGAAAGAAGACTATCATGTTTCCTTGTCCAGATTTGATTAGCTAATCACTATCTTGTTTTTCTGTTTTCCTGAATTTCTGATTTTTCGGTTTTCTGTTGTCTAATTGTCTGATTTTCTGTTTTTCTTTTATTGTTTTTCTGTTTTCTTGATTTTCTGATTTTTCGGTTTTCTATTTTTCTGAATTTCTGAATTTCTGTTTTTCTTTTATTGTTTTTCTGGTTTCCTGAACTTCTGATTTTCTGATTTTCTGTTTTTCTGAATTTTTTATTTTCTGTTTTTCTTTTATTGTTTTTCTGTTTTCCTGAATTTCTGATTTTCCGATTTTCTATTTTTCTGAATTTCTGATTTTCTGTTTTCTATTTTTTCTGAAATTGAATTTCTGATTTTCTGTTTTCTAATTGTCTGTTCAAATGATGTTCTGATTTTTTGTTCTTCTGATTGTCTGCAATAGGATGTCGGATCAAGCGGAAAGTTCACCATTGCCCGTTCAGAATGAGGCACGAAGTTATGATGTCTCTAATATGAGCTTGCTACCAAGTTGGGAAGGATCGACTGATGCCAATGACTCGGAAAAACAGATCAAGCAGAGAAAACAAATGCGCCCTCGATCTGCGGTTTGGTTCCACTTCACCAAGATCATGAACGAAAAAGGAGAGAAGAAAGCACGCTGCAATTACTGTGACGCATCATATGCTGCCAATAGCTCCACAAATGGAACAACTACCCTAAAAAATCACCTGAAAGGTTGAATGAAGAATCCTTACAACAATGAGACATGTCAATTACAGGTAAAGCAACAGTTGCCTACTTCTGCTCATGGTGGGATAGGGGGTAAGGTTGGTTCTATAATAAGTTGGAGATTTAATCAAGAAGAGGCAAGAAAAGCATGTGCATATATGATAATTGTGGATGAACAACCATTTAGCTCTGTTGAAAAACAAGGATTTCGCCACTTCATGTCTATTGCCTGTCCTTCTTTTCAAATTCCTTCTCGTGCAACTGTTACTAGAGATTGTTATGAATTATATGTATTAGAAAAAGTCAAATTGAGGGAATTTTTGCGTCGTAAGGCTAAAAGGGTTAGTCTTACTACTGATTGTTGGACATCTGAACAGAGAATTAACTATATGTGTCTTACTGCTCATTTTATCGATGATGATTGGGTCTTGCACAAGAAAATTTTAAATTTCTGCCCAATAGATAGTCATAAAGGTGAAGCTATTGGTAAAGGAGTTGAAAAATGCTTGCTTGACTGGGGAATTGACAAAGTCTTTACAATTACTGTTGACAATGCTAGTTCAAATGATGTTGCTGTTAGTTATTTGAGGAAACGGTTGGGGAATTGGGGTACTAGTTTGCTTGGGGGTAAGCATTTACATGTACGATGTATTGCACATATTATAAATCTTGTTGTGGTTGATGGTTTGAGAGAAATTTCTGGTTCTGTTGATCGTGTTAGGGCTGCTGTTCGGTACATTAGGCAGTCACCAAGTAGGTTGAAAAGATTTAAGGAATGTGTTGAAATGGAGAAATTAGAATGTAAGAGGTTACTATGCTTAGATGTTCCTACTAGGTGGAATTCAACGTATTTAATGTTAGACACTGCCTTGAGTCTTATGAAAGCTTTCGAAAGGCTTGAAGAAACAGATCCACACTTTAGTTTTGATTTGACTCATGAGGATGGTAGTGGATTGCCTAGTGAGGAGGATTGGGGTAATGTCTCACGGTTTGTGAAGTTTCTGTCACACTTTTATGATCTCACATTGCGAGTTTCGGGTTCATTATATGTAACTTCTAATCAAGTTCTCCATGAACTAAGTGATGTAGTGAAATTATTGAGAGCGTGGCAAGACAGTGACGATGTTGAGTTGAGTGAAATGGCAACGAGAATGAAAATGAAGTATGACAAGTATTGGGGGAACAATGAAAAGTTGAACTTTATTATTTTTTATGCAGTGATTCTTGATCCTCGCTTCAAATTGCATTATGTTGAATGGGTAGTTAGTAGAATGTATCCCCAAAACAGTGATATTGTTATAAAGGTAAAAGAGGGGATGTATGCATTATTTGAAGATTATAAGAAATTAGAAGAAAGTCAAGTTCCAAGTGCACCATCCTCGCATGTAGCTTCAAGTGCATTGTGTAGTTCAACGTCAAGTGAACCTACCAAAGAACTAAGTGGACCACCTTTGAAGAGGAGAAATCTAGATTTGGACACTAGATGAGAGTATGATATTTTCATCAATGAGGTTGGAGGTTTTGATAACAAAAATGAGTTGGATAAGTATGCTGGAGAAGAAAGAGAGAGAGATAAGGATGGATTTGACATTTTGAAGTGGTGGAAGTTGAATGCCCCTAGATTTCCTATACTTGCTCAGATGGCTCGGGATATTCTTGCTATTCCTGTTTCCACAGTTGCCTCCGAATCAGCTTTTAGTATGGGAGGGCGTGTTCTTGACACATTTAGGAGTTCTTTAACTCCTAGGATAGTGCAATGCCTCATGTGTGCCAAGGATTGGATGAGGAATGAAACTTGTCGTGTTGCTATTGAAGAGGATATTGATACTCTTGAAAAAATGGATTCCGGTAATTTTCTTAAACCTCTTTTTGGTATATATTATCTTATAATATTTTTTTGTTTGGAAGACTAATTGACTTCTTCTTTGTTTAATTTCGCAGAACTTACAAATTTGAGTCATGAGTCTACCATTTTGGACCTATGATATTCTTCTGGTAGGTTTGATATTTTTCTGGCTGGATTTCATTTTCTGGATTTAGTTTTTTTGACTATATTTAGATGAACGGTATTGTAATAATTTTTGATTATATTATCAATTAGCAATTCATTGTAATGTAATAATGACCATTTGATGAACTTTATTTCTAAGGAATTGTTAATGATTGTTTCTTGTGAGCTTGTTAATGCTTGTTTCTTTCATATATAGTTAGTTTTTCCAATTCCAGTTTTTTAGAAACTGTTTTTTTTTAATTTATTTTTTTCTGTTTTTTTTCTCTTTGCATTTCGGTTTTAGCTCAAACCGAACCGAACCGAACCGAAATTCATTATTCGGTTTGGTTTGGTTCGGTTCGATTTTCTCAAAAAAAAATAAAACCGAACCGAAAACCGAATTTCCACATCGAAACCGAACCGAAAAACCGAATGAACACCCCTAAATTGGCTGCCCTAATTTGCTTCCTTTGGTGCCCCAAATTCGTCCCCCTTGGCTGCCCCAAAATTCGCCCCTTTTGGCTGCCCAGATTTGGCTTCCTTTTTGGCTCCCGATTTTTCTCCCCCTGGCTGCCCGAATTCTCTTCCCTTGGCTGCCCTAATTTCTTCTCTTGGCTGCCCTCAATTTCTCTTCTTCTTTTTGCTCACCGAATTCTCCTCCCTTTGTGTATTAGGAATTTCAATCCATTCTAAATCCTATTTCAAACCAAAATCAATTTTAGAATCTTCCTTTTTCTTCTTTAAATTGAATCCTTATAAATTTTGAAATGGCATGGTGCATTTTTATTTTCCTTTCCTAGCCAAGTCTTCTTTCATATTTTCTTCTCTTGACATTACCATTTAGCCCCTACATCAATAATTAGTAAAATTAGTGAATTAAAGTGTACTTTGTAAATAAAATCATCTTAATTAATTCATACTAAGTACATTAATATTTAATTCACTAAAACAAATCAAAGTCATAAGATTTATATCAATTAGTCCTTAAATAAGTGAGAAATTAATTCTAAATAATGATTAAAATATGATCTCATCAACTACCCACTACTTAAGACTTTGATCGTCCTCGAGCAAAGATAGAAAAACTCAAGAACATTAGACATGGAATCATTCAACTTGAAATCAACTTTCTCATCCCATTAAAAATGATCATCCATATGCATCAACTAGAAAGATTGATAGATAAATAACCAAGAATAATAACAATGTTAATACAACATAACTGTGAAAATTGAAAGAAGATTTTTTTTTTTTTAAGCATGTCACAACCAAGCTATTGATTCAATGTCTAGGCAATATTATACACCCAATCATCACCTTTATAATCACAACCATATACATGTATATTAAAAATTCACACAACCATAAGCTTGTAATCTTATACACTCTCCACTAATTTAGGTATTCTGGCTTCACTTAGATCAGGTAGGACTTTAGCGCTTGTAATGTTAGGTTAGGGAATTGGCTAACAAACGAAAGATATAAGGAGACAAAACAAAGAGAAGAGAGCTTGCAAAGAAAAGTTGACCCCAAATCATAAACATATACTCCAAATCCTCTCTTACTCCTTTAGTACAAAGAATCTCAATAACTAAATTCACTCCCGAGAAATTCATTCCTTTTTCATGTATACATCAACTTTGGATATTTTATGACCATGACTTGCAATAAACACTCTTTCTTTCTTTTTTTTTTCTTTTTTTTTCTTTTTTTCTTTTTTTCTTTTTTTTCTTTTCTTTCTCTTTTTTTTTCAAAACAATGATATAGAGCAAGTCATGCTTTCCCTTTTTCAATACCCTCTCAATCTTTCTTTCCTTCAAAACCTTAATATCCCAATCCCAAGGAGCACAAAAGTGTTGAAGTATAAATCAAGCTCTCTACAAAGCTAAAGGTTAAAATATTAAGTGTTTATGCAAGGAAATTGACTCATTAAGGCACAAAAGGGTACTAGGGATAACTCTAAAGATAGGCTTGAAAGGCTCAAACGGTTCAAAGAAGGCCGATGACCATCGTTTCTAAGGTAAACCAGAGAAACCTTATATTTCGCCTCGAGCATGTAATAAAACAAGTTCTAGTGTGTTGTTGTGATAAAAAGAGTGTCATCAAATATATAATAAAGTCTAAATATCTCATCAATTCACAAGATCATGGTCAATAAAAATAATTTAAATTCCACAGTTAAGAATAATTAACAAAGGCATTATGCAAGGTTAAATTCCTTTCTTTACTTTTCAATCGACACATATAAACAATCACAATAACTCCTCAAGAATAAGATTCAATTACTTAACATTCAAACGATTTTCAAAAAATTTTTTGAAATAAAACTCTTACACCATAAAATTCTGAAAAATTTTCAAAAATTTTAAAATGAAATAACTAATTTCCTACCATAAAATTCTGAAAATTTTTCAAAAATTTTAAAAATGAAATAACCAATTTCCTACCCCCCACTTAAGAATAAACATTGTCCTCAATGTTTAAATATAAGAAATCACAAAAGGGGTTAAGAGACTTAGCCGAATCAACGAAACATCCAAGAAAGTCCAATCTTTAACCGTTTATGGGAGCTCCACTTAGGCTTAAGCACATCCTACAAAAGAATTAAAGAAAGTAAATAAGGGAAGGCTGTTTTTTTTTTTTTTATATATAAATCTTGAAAGAAAAAAAATCAAGAAACAAAACAACTTAAATAGTAGTTCTCGTTATTAGTCTCGAGCTTGACTTTCTGTGTAAGAGCAAGAATTAAGGAGGATCATAGAAAAGACAAGCTTCTCCGCCCATAAGCAATCTTCTTGTCAAACCATTTTTTACTTTGTGCCGCTTTAAGAAAAACTTCCTTTTTTTCACATTATCCTCAATGTCCTCTTTTGGAAGCTCTCTTTCTTCCTTGAATGGTTTGTTCCAGTTTGAATTCAAATTTTCTGCAAAAAGTTTAGAAGAATCATCCACTACAGCATCAAGAATATTTATAGCACATATAGATTCTCTCTTGGAGGAATTACTCAATGATTCAAAAACATTTAATTGTATACATTCATCCCCAACCCTCAATGTTATTTGACCTTTTTCCACATCAATTAAGGTTCTAGCAGTATTCAAAAAAGGCCTTCCTAAAATCAAAGGTAGATCAAAATCATCCTCCATATCTAAAATCACAAAATCCACTGGAAAATATAATTTATCAACCTTAACAAGGACATTTTCTACTATTTCCCTAGGATATTTTATTGATCTATCAGCCATTTGAAGACAAATAGTAGTGTCCTTAATTTCTTTCAACCCCAATTTTTTACAAATGGATAAAGGCATAAGGTTGATACTAGCACCTAAATCACACAATGCATTTTTAAAATAAAAATCACCAATAGAGCAAGGAATATGAAAACTCCCTGGATCTTGTAGCTTAGGCGGTAATTTTCTTTGAAGTATTGCAGAGCATTCCTCATTTAAGCAAATCTGTTGAAAGTCTTTGAGTTTCTTTTTGCTAGCCAAAACATCTTTCAAATATTTTGCATATCGAGGCATCTGTGCTAAGGCATCCACAAAAGGAAGATTAATTTGAAGTTTCTTGAATATTTCAAGAAACTTTTTGAATTGAGAATCAATGTAATGATGCTTAACAGCTTGGGGGAAAGGAAGAGAACTAAAATCAATATTGTCATTATTATATTCTTCCTCACCTTTCTTACTTCTCTTACCTCGTGGATTTTTGGGAGCTTCGGAATTCTTGAGATCATCCTCTTTTCTATGCCCCACCTCTTTTCCTTTGGCGAAATCATCTTTATCGAATACCGTAATAGCCTTCAACTCCCTAGGATTTCGCTCCGTGTCAATTGGAAGTGCTCCTTGAGGTCTATGGAGTATTGCAGCTGCTAATTGACCCACTTGTACTTCTAAGTTCTTCATAGAAGCCTTTATATTTTGTTGGTCAACTTCTATTGCTTTGAAGGATTTCTTGAGTTGTTGATTCTCATTCTCAATACTCACAAATTTGTTAGTGGCAACTTCAATGAACTTTGTAAGAGTATTCTCAAGGAGACTTACCTTTTCTTGTTGGAGATCGGGTGGAGGTGGTGCTTGAACTTGATTATTTTGCCTCCATCCAAAATTTGGGTGCTTCCTCCATCCCGGATTATAAGTGGATGAATATGTATCATTATTCCTATTATTTTGTCCAACAAAATTAACTTCATTAGTATCATAATAAGAATTCATCATATTACCTTGCAAACATTGGTTTGTGAGATGATTTCCTCCACAAATTTCGCAGTGATGGTTTATGGCAGCAACATTCAACGAACTCAATTTCTTATTTATTGCATCAAGTTGAGCCATAATTCCTGCATTAGGGTCCATATCCGCCACTCCAGCGACCTTCTTCGGGGGAATAGCTCTTGGGTTAAACCATTGAGAGCTATTCAAGGCCATCTCCTCCAATAAATTCCATGCAGCTTGCTCTTCTTTTGACATGAATGCTCCACCACTAGCTGCATCTAATGATGATCTAACATCTTCTCTGCAACCATTATAAAATGTTTGTGCTTGCATTCCTATTGCCATTCCATGATGAGGGCATAACCTAATATATTCTTTAAACCTCTCCCATGCATCATGTAAAGACTCAGTAGGACCCTGTAAAAAATTATAAATATTAGATCTCATCTGAATAGTCTTAATTGGGGAAAAGTATTTATTTAAAAATGCTTCCTGCAATTGGTCCCAATTAGAAATAGAATTTTTAGAAAGAGAGTTTAGCCATGATCTAGCTTTATCCCTTAAAGAGAAAGGGAAAAGCTTGAGCCTTTTTGCATTTTCAGGTACTCCACCAATTTGGAAAGTATCACAAATTGCCAAAAAGTTTGATATGTGCGCTTGCGGATCTTCATGTGACAATCCGAAAAATAGAGTATTGAGAACCATTTGAATGAATGCTGGCTCAATCTTGAAAGTTGCAGCAGTGACCCCTGGACAGTTGATGGCTGGAGAGGGACCCTCCATCTTTGGCTTTGTATAGTCCTTTAAAGTCATACCTCTTGGCTGATTATTCTCCATTGCTTCACCGCTACAGTCGAATTCAAAACTATCCTCTGAATTTGAAGATTCGATTGCTGTGACGATTTTCTCGTATTTCCTCTTATAAAATCCACTCCTATTATGACGAGCAAACTTTTCAATATCAGAAATATATATCAAAGGTTCTTTATTTGAGGAACTACGAGTATTCATGCACAAAAAAATAATAATAACAATAACAAACAAAATAGAATAAAAAATTAAAAATATCAAAAATATTTTTTTTTTGAAATTTTTTTTTTTAAAAAAAGTTTAAACTTAGGCTTAGTAATTAAATTCTACACTAGATAAAAACAATCTCCGGCAACGGCGCCAAAAACTTGATATGAAATTTGCAAGTGCACAAATATCGAACAAGTAATAAAGTAGTGAATACAAGTCGTCCCAACGAGGATTGCTACCTAACTGCAAAATTCTTTTACTTATAACCTAACTTAAACTAAAATAAATGTGATTTTATCTAAAATTTAATTACCAATAAAAATAAATAACAATAATAATAAACACAGAAATCAATAATTATATTAATTAAAAATCAATGGCAATAAATAGACTAAGACACTCCAAATCCAGCTTACTCCTCTTATAACAAATAATTAATTTCTTCAAATTAATTCTCGACTTGGTTAATTGTAGAATTTCCAATTATAAGCTAGACCCAATCTCTTGGTGAAAAGCTCCTAACTTTAATTAATAAACCAATCGTATCTCTACGTGATTTTAATTATCAAAACCGCAAACACTTCTATGGAATTCCCTAGCTTTTGTTTCCTACTCGCTAGAAACCACACAAAGAAACCGAATCTATCTCTAGTCAGTTTTACGATGTGTTGTTATTACCATTATTCAATTTAAACTAGCACTTCTCAGCCACTAGAATAAATTTAAAGGTATGCAAGAATTGGCCAGAAACTTACAAGCATTAAAAATAATAATAACAATTAACCAAAATCGAGATTAAAGAAACAATCTTTAATTGAAATAAATTAAATTCATAAGAGTTTCAACCTTCATCGAAGGCCTCAGTCACAAAAGATTTAGCTATTTATGATCCGAATATTCGAAGTCATAAATTTAATTAATATAAAATAAATTAAAAGAATAAAGAAAACAAAACAAGAGAAGAGAAAAAAACGAATCCTCTTTGTCTCAAGCTTGCCTCCACTGTTTTTGCTCCATTGCCTTGGTCCGTCTTTTGTCCAGTCTTCTTCCTTCCCAATTTCTTTTCCCCTTGGCTGCCCGAATCTTTTTCTCCTTGGCTTGCCCGAATTTCTCTCCAATTGGCTGCCCTAATTTGCTTCCTTTGGTGCCCCAAATTCGTCCCCCTTGGCTGCCCCAAAATTGGTCCCTTTTGGCTGCCCAGATTTGGCTTCCCTTTTGGCTCCCGATTTTTCTCCCCCTGGCTGCCCGAATTCTCTTCCCTTGGCTGCCCTAATTTCTTCTCTTGGCTGCCCTCAATTTCTCTTCTTCTTTTTGCTCACCGAATTCTCCTCCCTTTGTGTATTAGGAATTTCAATCCATTCCAAATCCTATTTCAAACCAAAATCAATTTTAGAATCTTCCTTTTTCTTCTTTAAATTGAATCCTTATAAATTTTGGAATGGCATGGTGAATTTTTATTTTCCTTTCCTAGTCAAGTCTTCTTTCATATTTTCTTCTCTTGACATTACCATTTTGCCCCTACATTAATAATTAGTAAAATTAGTGAATTAAAGTGTACTTTGTAAATAAAATCATCTTAATTAATTCATACTAAGTACATTAATTTTTAATTCACTAAAATAAATCAAAGTCATAAGATTTATATCAATTAGTCCTTAAATAAGTGAGAAATTAATTCTAAATAATGATTAAAATATGATCTCATCAGAACCATAAGATAAATCCAAGCCACAAGGTGGATGTCATAAAACTATCTGAAATGGGTAATATACTCTCATTTTTTAAATGATATGAGCCGGACTAGTTTGCTTGTGTTTGATGAATTCTATTACCTTCCTTAAGTTTATGGAGTTTAAGCAAATATTAAGGAAGAAAGAGTTGAGCGAGTTGGTAATAAAGTTATTCAGTGATATTCTTCAAGAATATCACAAGTTGATTTTTTAGATTAATAATACATTGCTTAATAGATATGAGCCGGACTAGTTTGCTTGTGTTTGATGAATTCTATTACCTTCCTTAAGTTTATGGAGTTTAAGCAAATATTAAGGAAGAAAGAGTTGAGCGAGTTGGTAATAAAGTTATTCAGTGCTATTGAGGATGTTGGGTTTAGGCATTATTCTTCCGGGGGACATTGTTTTATAAGTAAGTTATACTCACATGAAAGGATTGAGAATGCCTGTACAAATGGCAGAACCCTCAATACTAGAAAGGAGAGAGAGAGATAAAAGCTTTATGATGCTAGTGAAAGAATTTTGCACCACATGCTTACTACCTTGATTATAGCATACTTTGGGCACAAATCTTCTGTTGACATTATGTATGCTGTAATTATGCTAGCAATGCACAGGAAAAGAAAAATGAATTTTGGATATATAGTGCTAAAGAATATAATGGCAGCTAGAAGAACCGAGCATAAGGCATTGCCGGATGGAAGGTTATTAACAGGAATTTTCAAGTATCTCTAAGTGCAATTGTCTTCTATTGGTTTACCAATAAAGAGTGAAGAAGTCTACACCAACAACTCACTAAAGAGAATTCCTTGGATACTTGATGATGATAATGTATGAAGAACTAGAAGAGAAACTCCTCTAAGGGGTGATAGAAGATATGCTAGTGGTGATGAAGAAAAGGAGGAAGAAAATGATGAAGAAGAAGAGGATGAAGAGGAAATCCTTGCTAGAAAAAGGAAAATAAAAAAGAAGCATGAGACATCAAGTGAGGGGGAGTAACTCCCCACAAAAAGAAGACTATTTGAAAAGGTATCTTATATTGAAGGAAAATAAGTTGAAGGTGATAATCTCACGAGAAGTAATACCATAGTTGCCAAGGTGTTTCAAGAGACATTGAACAACCATGTAAAGCAAATGAAGAAGATGGACAAATTCTTTGAGTCCTTTGCTCCAATGATTCTTGGCAAATTTGATGATTTAGAAACTAGAGTAAAAAATATGAAAGGAGATGGCGGCAATAAGGATGATAGTAATGACAGTGAAAATTGAGATGGCTATCAATTTGTTGCTAAAGAAGAAGACAAGATGAATGAGAATGCAATGAAGCACCTCAAGAAGAAGAAGAGCGTGAGAATGAAGAACAAAGAGATAAACCCCAAGAGAACAAGCAAGAAGAAGAAAATGAAGAGAGTTTAACAAAGTCAAATCACAAATCCATCACCAATTTCCTTCAGCCAAGAGAGGAGGAAAATGTGGTTCAAAGGAAGAAGATCCAAAGATCCTCTCGGTTGGTAACTTTCCAAAGTCGAACTACACGGGTAAGAAGTCAACAAGTGAAGGACCCCATCATATAGAGATCAAGGAAATATGGCCATGACAACGAACAAATTTGGAAGTGAAGATCATGAAGCGTATCCAAGACTAAGCCTTTCTATCCCTAAACTCTATTTTGTTGCTGATTTTAGTTTATGCCTTGATGCACATGTTATGCTTTAACATTGAAATTTACTTGTGCATTTCTAGTCATTATACTATTTTGAAACTCAATATATGAAATCCTTGTGATAAGAGCTTCTGTTGTTTCACTTTTGTTGTCCAAGTACTCTTACCCCACCTTTGATTGATGACAAAAGGGGGAGAAGAAATATGATGACAAAATGTGTGAAAATGTGAAATAGCAGTAGAATTCCTCATGCGTGAATAGAAAATGTATGTTGAATTTTCTGAAAATCCATGCATATGTCAAGGGGGAGAAAGAATAACTGCAAAATGTGCTATGTGCTTGTTGTAATGTGAATCATGCTGCAATGTGTGCTAATGTGTGTGATATTCTATATTTGTGCTTTATATAATGATCATTTTGAGCTCACATTTATACTAAATTTTGGTGTTTTAATCATGATTTACACTCCCTTTATCTCTTATTTGCTTTAGGTGAGTTTGTTAAAGATTTGGAAGTAAATGAAGCAAACAAAGAGATTTTACACAATGAAGAACAATAGAGAAATGCAGAGGAAAAATAGACTGGTAGACATATTTCAAGTCCGATTTTGACCTCCATGAAGATTTCAAATGCACAAGTGGTATTCTAGAAAAATATAGAGGACATTCTAAGTTTTCATAATGGTAAATTTTGTGTCAATCGGAGTTCATTTGCCTACCCTACTTATGCTGCAAATTCACCTGTTCTGCATTGGGTTCCATTTTTGACACAGTTTGGTATAATGATTATACCTTGAGTTCTAGATGCCCAATTGATGTTATTCAAATCTCTGTGGAAATTTAAGATCCGGATCTACAACTTTCATGAAGACATCAAGACCTAGATCAGCCGATTTAGTGGTCTAAATACACCTAAAAGTCAAAACAGTGTCACAGTCGGGCAGCAGAAACTTGCACCAAAACTGGGGGCAAGCGGCGCCGTTTGTGTCGATCTGAAGCTGATTTTAAGCTGCATTTCTCTCTCTTTTGGGGCAGATTTTCATACCCCTTTATGGAAGAAATAAGAGGAGCCGAGAGAGTGAAAGAAAAACAGCAAAAACTCATCAAAACTCACTCAAATCCCATCCCAATTCTTCATCTTTGCAAGAAAATCAAGAGAGAAGATTGAATCCTTGAAGAAGGAGAACATCCGCCTTGAAGATTCATGGAAAAAGCTGCAATTTTCTCCATGCTACAGTGACGAATTTCAACCTTGAGGAAGAGAAGATTTTACACCATGAAAATGAGCAATTCTTACTCTTTCTTTATTGGTTTATGTTCTTTGATTTGTAGTATGTTGATGAGCTAAACTTTTGAATACTTGGATGGGTATGAACCCTAGATTTTGCCTATGTGAATGAAGTGTTTCATTGGTTGATTGAATTTGAATTTCTTGTGAATTGTTTGTGGGTTTGAATGGTTGAATTGATTGAGTGGATTATGGATGCATAATCTGGAATTTTTGTTCACTTGGAATTGAGAAATGAAGGGTGATTGATAATTAATTCAAAATCTGGATTTTTTCACTTGGAATTGAGAAAGGAAGGGTGAAATAGACCATCCACAAACAATGGGGATGATTTAGGTGACTAGAGATAGAAACCTAAACATCTTCTTGATTCTCTAATTGGAAATTCACAATTCTTAATGCATTCTTGGGTTGATTTGGTTAGAAAGAGATTTCAACTAATTAATCTAAGAGTAGAGAACTTTCATCTAGAGATAGAGTGAGTTCTATCATTGGAATTTCATCAAACATAAGAAGTGAAATTTATCAACCAATGGACATTTCTATCATATAGGTAAGTCTAGGGGGATTAACCATTCAAGTATTGTTTTCTCAATTGATTTCTCTCTTGCAAACAAAGATTAGTTAAGTTAGATTTCTTTTTCTAGTAATTATTCCAACCATTTTCTCAAACAAATTTGTTAGGCTAAACAATAGAGTAGAAGTGAGTAATGGTATTTAACCATCCCCGTGGATACAATATTTAAACTTACTTGCCATTATACTAATTTAAACGATGGGTGCACTTGCCTTGTGTTTGTGTGCAAATTATTGAGGATTGTGATAAAATTGAGCATAAAGGCATAGACAACAAAACACAACAAGTTTTTGGCGCCGTTGCCGGGGAGTTTGGTTAATATTAGGAAAGCTTGAAATCTATTGATTTAGTCATTTTACTTATTTGTTGTTATAATACCTATTTCTAGTGTTAGTATTTGTTATCTTGTTTGTAATTTTGTAAGTCATTAGTGAATTGGGGTCCTTAGCTTATGTTTCTCTGTTTTTGTTTTGTTTTAAGGAAGTATTTTTTGAGCTAAACTTTTACTTTATTTGTGTTGAAGGTGTGAATTCTTTTGGTTTATGACCTCAAGTAATTCGGGAGAATTTAATCAACTCAATTCCGAAGTTGAGCAGATTTTTTATTGGGATCCAAGGGATATAAACCTAGAGGTGATACTTGAAGGAATTGAAGGTGAAGGTGAAAATCCTCAAATTGAGAACACTATGGCACATGACGGAAACACAAGACCAAGGACAATGGGAGACTATGCGCGACCTTCGTTGTTAGGAGCGGAGTCAAGCATTGCCCGACCAAGAGTTGAAGCCAACAATTTTGAGATCAAACTGAATATCATCCAAATGGTTCAACAATTGGTGCAATTTGATGGTTTACCGGACGAAGACCCGAATGCTCATATTGCCAACTTTTTGGAGATATGTGATACTTTCAACATTAATGGGGCTTCCGAAGATGCCATCCGCCTTCGGCTATTTCCATTTTCATTGAGGGATCGAGCCAAGTCATGGTTGAAATCACTTCCACCGGGTTCCATCACTACATGGAACAATCTTGCCGAGAAGTTCCTCGCTACATATTTCCCTCCGGCAAGGACTGCAAAGCTAAGAAATGATATCTTCTCTTTCCAACAAATGGAGAGTGAAAGTTTATATGATTCTTGGGAGAGATGGAAGGAGCTATTGAGGAAATGTCCACATCATGGTCTAGATTTGGGGCTTCAAATGCAAACATTCCATAGTGGATTAAACTTCCCTTCCAAGCAACTCATTGATGCTTCTTCGGGAGGTACCACTAGTTTGAAGACCTCGGAAGAGTTACAAGACCTCATTGAAAACATTGCCATGAACAACTACCAATGGGGGAATCCTAGACTGAAAGCCAAACCTAGTGGAATGCATAATGTAGACATGATGACGGCTTTGGAGGCAAAATTCGATGCCTTAAACAAGAAGATTGAGAGCTTGAGTTTGTTACCTCAAACCTCTCAAGTGATGATGGCTTGTGATTTTTGCGGAGGTAGTCATCCAAACCATGAGTGCCAAACCATGGGAACTTCTAATGCATCATCAACGGAGCATGTGGATTTCCTTGGAGGAGGAAGGCAACCCAATAATCCTTATAGTAATACCTATAATCTGGGTTGGCGGAATTATCCAAACTTCTCATGGAGCAACCGAGGGGAACAAAGACCGTTTCAACCTCCCGGCTTCCAAGTTTCATCAAATTCTCAACCCCAAATATCTCTTCCTTATCAACATCAACCTCCTCCACCTCTTCAACAACCCATGAAGCCTAGCCTTGAAGAATTAATGACAAAGTTCATTGAGACTACCGAAACCAGGTTCCAAAATCAAGAAGCATCCCTGAGGAACCAACAAGCTTCCATTCAAAATTTGGAAAATCAAATAAGTCAATTGGCAAAGCTTGTTTCGGAAAGACAAATGGGTAGTTTACGTAGCAACACAGTTACCAATCCGCGAGAACATGTGAATATGGTGATTTTGGGAAGTGAAAACAAATTAAATGCTTTGGAATGTAAGGTGAAATCCCAAGGCATGGGAGAAAATGAAAATCAAATTAAAGAAACAGTTCTTAAGAAAAAGGAAGAGCATTTGAAGAAGATGGTTCCGGAGTACAAGCCTAGAATTCCATACCCCGCCGCACTTCTAAGAAATAGAAAGGATGAACAACTTGGTAAATTTCTTGAACTATTCAAACAATTGCACATTAACTTACCATTTGTTGAAATTCTTTCAGAGATGCCAAGATATGCTAAGTTCCTCAAGGATGTCCTTTCGAAAAGGAAGAGGCTTCGAGATCTTTCAACGGTAACATTGAATGAGGAATGCTCTGTCATCCTTCAAAACAAAGGAAAGCTACCTCAAAAGCTAAAAGATTCGGGGAGTTTTAATATTCCTTGCAATATTGGTAGTCTTTCTTTTGATAAATCATTGGCAGACTTGGGTGCTAGCGTCAACTTGCTGCCATTTAATGTTTTCAAACAATTAGGCCTAGGTGAACCAAAGCGTACTAAGATGAGTATTCAATTTGCAGATGGTTCAGTTAGACATCCTAGGGGTATTGTTGAAGATGTGCTTGTCAAAGTTGATAAATTCATATTTTCTGTTGATTTTGTGATACTTGACATGGATGAGAGTGTTGAGGTTCCTTTGATCTTAGGAAGACCTTTTCTAGCTACTGCTAAGGCCAATATAAATGTGAGTGAAGGAAAGTTGACCCTTAGGGTAGAAGACGAGGAGGTCGTACTTAAAGCTTTGAAACCTTTGAAATATTCTTCAAATCCTAATCATTCTTATGGTAAGATTGATGATATAGATGCTGATGTCTCTAATTCTTTACAGGAAACCTTGGTGAAAGATTCTTTGAATCCATCTTTAATCAAAGGCAATGAAGCAAAGAAGAAGAAGAATAAGTTAGTAGAAGAGATTGCGGTTGATGTGAAAGGTTCCAATGGAAATGAGGAAAACTATTGTACAAGAGATTCGTCATTAAAGGTGAAAATAAAGCAAGACCAAAACATTGACCAAAATCAAGATTTCAAGTCGGGAGAGCAAGTTTTATTGAATGACTCGCGATGGCGGTTGTTCACAAGTAAATTTAAATCTAAGTGGATTGGCCCATTTGCGGTAAGTAAGGTACTCCCATATGAAGTAGTAGAAATCTATCATCCGGAAAAGGGAACCTTAATGGTAAGCAAACATAGACTCAAACTTCATCATACTGTAGTGAGAAAGAACTTGGGACGATCATGTTTGTGCTCCCCCGACTTAGGGGATGAGTAAGCTTCTTCAAGCAACGTTTTTCATTTGTGCATATTTTTTTTCTTTTGTTTTAATTTCTATTTTATGTTGAAAAATAAGCACAATCTAAGGAAGAGCTTTGTTAAACTTTGCTTTTCTAAATGCTTAAATGATTGTTTATTCAATCCCAATTGTTGGAAGGAAGGAGGTTAATGGAGGTTGGTTGGGTTATAGGCTCATATTGAGCCTTTTATGTCATTGTGCTAAATTGGTTATTTCTGTCATTGACATCAATACTTCTTTGTGTTACATTGCTTAAATCCATCACATTTTGCATCAAAGTTTGTCATCATCAAAAAGGGGGAGATTGTTAGCCCTAATGGCAAATCTTCTAGTTTTGATTAATGACAAATATTGATGAGGACTAATATGTTTATATATTGTGTGATAGGATTTGTGATCTAAGAAGTATGGAGTCTCATTGCCTTCAAGCAACCATGAAGTGTTATGAAGGTTATTCAAAGATGAACTCAAGGCATTGAAGACTTGAAGTGTAGAATAGATATGCTAATAGGTAAATTTCTATGAAACTCTACATTTATATATCTTGGAGTCTATTGAATGCATAAGAGAGCATAAAATAAGTTTCTTAATTTTAAATGACTTGAATAAACTTTTTGATTAATGTGATTTTTATCTTAAAAGATTTTGAATAAACTTTGCATGATCAAAGAAATTTGGTTATGGTTTTCAAGCTTATATATGTCTAAATAAGTTATCTAGACATATAAGATGTTTTCATATTTATTGAAGTTAAGTATTAAATGATTTTACAAAGTTTGAAAACGCTTCCAAAAAATTCGGTCTTCCGATTTTTGTAGCAAAGATCATTAATGTTTTTCCAGAGAAATTCGGACGAAGATTCGGACGCATGAAGAAAAATTCAGTTCCAAATTTTCTGACTTCAGCATAGTTACTGTTTTTCTAGAGAAATTCGGACGAAGATTCGGATGCAAAATTCTATCATTCGAATTTTCTGAAACTAGCCGTTACTAGCCATTTTATAGCTGTTAAAACTGATTTTTAAATTCTATAAAAGCTAGAAACTTGAAATCTTTTGCATGTTTTTGAATCTAAGTGAACTCTAAACATTCCAAAGTCTTTAGCAAACATTTCTTGAGCTCTCTTGTGTCTTGTGCATTCAATTGATCAATCCAAAGACATCAAAGTGTGAAGGTGGAATTTTGTGTAAAACATCTACCAACAAGTGGTAACATCTACACACTCTTCTCTTTATTATATTGTGTTTTCTACTAGCTCATTATAAGGTTATCTTGTGACGTAAAATCCTTTTGGTAAGGGTGAGCCATAGACTAGATTAATCAAGGTTGTGGTGTAAAACCCGTGTATGGGTGAGCCTTGAATTATATTGGTCTTTAGGTTATCTTTAGATATAAAATCCGTGTGGAAGGGTGAGCCTTGTTTGTAGGATTGCAAAAGAGGTTGTTTGTGGTAAAACCCATTGAAGGGTGAGGCTCTTGTGTAATTGCCTAAATTGAGTAGATAGTGAATTGGTTGAAATCTTTGAGTGTGGACTCAAGGTAATGGATGTAGATCTTTGAGAGATCGAACCACTATAAATCGTGTGTTCATTTCTTTATAGCTTTACTTGTTTACATACTTGTGTTATTATTATTTGTTAATAATTGTTAATTGATTGGTAGTAGTCTTATAGTTTGATAATCTTGTCTTAATCATCAAATCACATATAAACTTAAAGTTCGTGAATTTAAAGAAGAGCCTTTATTAAGGCAAAGAATTTGCAAAACTGAAAAGATTTTTGATAATTAGCTACAGACCTCATTCACCCCCCTCTTAGGTCTTTCAATTATTATAATAATATATGATATGTTATTATTATTATTATTATTATTATATATGATATATTATTATTATTATTATATATGATATATTATTATTATTATTATATATGATATATTATTATTATTATTATTATATATTATAACAAAAATTTATAATATAAAAATATTATATGATGAAATAAAACACAAGAAGTGACTTGACCCAGTGGAGGAAGACATTATCCAACGAGAGAACAAAAGTTCGAATCTCTTTTCAAACAAAACAAAGTTTTTAAGAGAATTAAATTTGGATTGTGCTAACATGATACATTGGAGCCGAATCGGGCTAACTCGATCCGCTGGTGCCAAATCTAGTTGAGTTAGCCCAAATCATATTATTTTTAAAATTTAATTTCAAAATTTTTAAATAATAAAATATATATTTTCTTGTATTATTAATTTTTAAATTAAAATTTTACTTTTGGGTGAAATCGGGTCGGGTTAGACAGATCCACATTATTTTTAAATTTTTAAATAATAATTTATATTTACTTTTATTATTTATTTTTAAATTATAATTTATGTTCGTCGCAAATCACTAATTTATTTTTAAATTGCGACAATTTTTCTAAAAATAAATTTTAAAATTAAATTTTATAGAATTAACAGTAATTTTAATTTTTTATAATTTAAATATATTATTATTCGTCGCTAAATTTTTTTGTCGCAAATCCGTCGCTAATTAGCGACGGAAGAATGATTCCGTTACAATTAGCGACCCTTTATTTACGAGGGAATTTTCCAAATCTTATATATCAAATCTCTTATTTTTGCAATAATGGAGTTTTGTTCAAATAAGGATAACTTCTAAAACAGACTACTTGATGTCATAAAGTCTTTTTAGAAAATAATATCTCATCAAATCTTTTTACCGAAAAACTTATCATAACTAATATCTGCATATCGTAACAGAAACAAAGTATAATCGTATTTGAATTTAAAAATTTTTATTTTAAATTTTGCGAGTGATTTTTTTTTTTTTTTTTGTCAAAGGAATGATGGGATCCAATATACATCCTTTCAAGAGTAATTCACAAAATAGTTCCTCAACTATTTCTTTTGTCTTTAAAATGTTTATTAATATTAATTTATGTTATTTTAGTCTCAATCGTTTTGAAGTTGATATATTTCTACAATTTGTTAAAACAATTAGAAATTCTACTTAGCAAAAACTTTTAAAAATAAAAATTAGAAATTATTTTGCTTTAGTTTCTTGCTTATTTGTTCCTTCTTTTCCCTTTTAAAATGACTTCAGATCTTCTAATATACTCCATAATACACTACTAATTATTGTAATTAATATTTAGAATTTATCTTATTTGGATTTAGATATATGAATAAAGATTTTAATATTTTAAAGTATTACAGAGAGAGTAACACAAAAGTATTATAGAGAATTCCAATCCCTTAAAAGGTATGAAGAAAACAATTGCACAAAACTATCCTTAAGTATGTTTTTCTAGAACTACTATGTTCTCTTGAAACCTTAGAGATCAATTTCTATTTTTAGCGTCTGAATTAACTTTTTTCAATATTAATCTTTTTTAAGATTACTGATGCTTATCGTATATTCTACGTGCAACCATATTTTACAAACAGATATGTGGCTAAATACGTAACTAGTTTAAGTAGTACTAAGATGAAACGTCCAAATCTTATCTGGTTTTTTTTTTTTTTTTGCACTTTTTTTATTTTTATATGAATAGGTGTCCTATATAGAAAAATATGTTATGAAATAATACGTGAATATTCATATTAGTCAGTTTCCTGAAGAGAACTAAACTCCCAAAATATGACTCCTAATCAGATTTGATTTTCTTTCCGTATTAGATTTTGGGTTTTCATAAACTCTTGTATTATGAGCTTATATATAGGGTTATATGATGACATTAATAAGATACATATTAGTCTTGATACTTGAGTTCTACTGTCCCTCTCTATATTATATCTTCTCTTTTCCTTAGTTTTATATTGTTATTGTCTAAACATATTGAGTGACGTTTTTACTTTAATACTGCGTTACCAATACTTAAAATCATAACACGTTATCAGCACGAGACTCTATCACTATATCTTTGAAATGTATATGAAGGCAAGAAAGCACGAGTCTCTACCGCCGAAGTTGAGAGTTTAATCAAGACAAAAAAAAGGTATTTTTTCTATCTTTGAATTCCCATGGCAAACCTTTCAAAACTTATTTTTTTACTCTTGATATTTATAGAAAGAACTATATCTCATAGACACTAGATGCTCAAATTTATCAAGATGAAATGAGTCTGGCAAACACCATTATTAAAAATAATACATCATCATCTCAAAATCGTATAAAAGCAATAATTTTTCTCCACCATAATTTTCATGAGGATCTAAAGGTAGAATATCTTATCGTAATAGATCCACTTATTTTGTAGAAGAATTCAAAAGAAAGATTTCACCACCAGAAGATGGTCATTCTATTAAAAACATAGTTTACTTTAAATCTGTAAGTGAATATATTAGAACCAATAGTTATGGCCTTAGAAGAGGTCGTAATCATGGTCGAAGTCGTGGACATAGGCACGGATATGGTAAGAATAATTCATATAATCATGGTAATTAGAATATATGCATATGGATATTGTGGGTCCTAAAGACACCATTTAAAAAAATACAAAGCATCAAAACCACTTGATTACTAGCAAATTGTGAATGAAACATACAATCACCAGAAGATGATTGTTATATAAATGTTAGTGATGATTTGTTATAAGTGTACCTAAAATATTTTCTATCTATCAGTATGCAAAAGTTTTATTACATTTAGAATTTCTCCTCAATTAAATGTTATAAGGAGAAATATTACTAGTAATGTGATGAATAAAAGAATTTTTCTTTCTCATATCTCTAACATGCTTCTGTAGTAGCAATATCGAGAAGAAGTTTTTCAGAAGTATTTTGAATTTATATCTTCTGAGACTAAATGAGTCCTGGATAAAATATTTTGACGTTCGACCAAATATTTTTATGTCATTCCCTAAAATGAATGACATTAGAAATTATAATATATTTATGTATAAGATTTTGGTCACGACTAGTAGAAATACACTTTATTCTTATACTATAAGAATGACTCATTAAATTCCCAATGAATAGATACTCACCAAAAGTGAGAAAATAATGAGAAGAAAAAAAGAAAAGTAATAATTTTAATATGTTATTGATGCAATATGAAAATTTGTCATATACCTGTAGTACGTCAAACATGTTGTGAATCTCTATTAATTATTAATATTGTTTTACTTCCCTAAATTATGTTACTAATAATAATGATGTTTGTGTCGATATTTTTATATGCCACATGTGAATGTAGTCAATTCTTTTGAATATTCAAAGAGAGTTTCTAACATTTTGCATATTAATCAAAATTTTAAATTATCGAATTGCTACTTTTCTATTTTATCATTTTGCGATGATTATTGAAAAGTTTTAATACTATATATTTACATTCTAATATTTATATATTATTTTAGTTTGTTTTAGATCAAGAAGGGTGAAGATACAATTTGTCTAAATAATATTTGTAGTTTATTTAGACAAAATTTAAAATATATGTCCAAAGTATAAATGGTAGTGCAAGGTTCCTGAAAAACTAATTGATCAATAATTCTATAAGAGTTAATTGATTAAAATCTCCAAAAGAGCTATCAGATCTTCACCTAATGGTTAATTGTTGTAATGCATCATTCTTTATATGTAAAAATTTTGAGCCTTGATTATATTATCAGTATATCTAAAATTAGATGAATGGACTTTTGAGGCATATGCATTACCATTATGACATAAAATATATGTCAATTATAGATACTACTATTCATCTCTCCTAATTTATATTGCATAGAATTATGAAATTGAGATGCAATATTGAGTAAAACTTAAAGTTTACTGATAAATAATTTATTAGTTAGCATGATCGGTTGGATCATTCCGGATTATTAAAATATGAAGAATGATTATGAATTTATTATAGAATCGGAAGTTTCCTAATATGACAAATTTATATTTGTTGCTTATTTTATTTAAAAGTTACTAGTATTACTTAGGGTTGAATGTATTATTTTATGATGAATATGGAGAAATTATTAGTTGATACATCAACAAATAATCGTATGTATATTATTGTTTTTGCAATCTGTAATTTGCACAATTCATTGATAATAAGCTCATGTTTTAACATTCTCCCAAAGACATAATTTGTCCTAATAATACTAGTTGTATTGAAATAAATATTGAACATCCTATAGAATGTTCATGATTGTGATATATTAGCACATATTTTGTATTTTGTCAACACTAGCGCTGATAACGAAGAAATATATTTCTAGTGGTGAATATAATAGCACATGATAACACTTAATATGTATTTATCTTTGTTATCATTTGATAATAGTACTTATATTTGAAGTCCCTGATGGACTCAATATGCTTGAAGCATATAATTATTCATGTAGAATATAATAAGATTGTCTTAGTAAATTTTATTGAAAGAATGATCGAGTATGTCTATATATGTAGAAATTCTATACGTAGTTGTACTTGCTATATGTATTTCTTTATCAGAAGATATCCTCATTTTACAATCTATTAATTGATATAGTATTCTCCACATTAGATGGAGAAAATTATCAATTAAAGGAGGATATCATTTATGAATTTCATTATCTTGATCTATGCACAAGTATTAATGAATTGGAAATTTAAAATGTTGTTTATTTGCATAAAATTACAAATTGATTATTTGGCTGATTTCTGTAGAGTTAGTCAATATAATATTCTAGCTATAGATATTCTTATTTGGATAGATGTTCCAATAGGACAAATATATGAATTCTATAGTCATATGATTTTGATATACGCTTGAAGCATGATTGATCTATTGATTTTGAAAAGAGAAAATGATTTGATAATTAAGATTTTTTTTCTGAAGAATTTAGATGAGCAAGTATTGGGATCAATGTTTTGAAAAGTCAACATTTTGTTTTGATTGAACATTCTGAAGATGTTTCACATAGACATAACATATCGATGGTCATTGTATTATTATAATGAGATCCTTTATATCTATTAAAGGATAGTGAAGAACTATTTGGTCTTGAAGTACCATAATTCTATAATTGAGTGTATGAATATACTTGTCCACGTGCAAGTAGATATCTATTCTAATTTTTCTCTACCTAATGAATTTTGAGATGGTATTAAGGTTGCCTTTTGATATCTCCTTGAGATAGTTTATCTTGAGAATTAAAAAATTTAACCCCTATTGAGATGGATATATAATGTATAAGTTACTTATATGATCCACATAAACCCTGTATTTATAAACATGTGTTGATTATAATAGCCATATCTTCAACTTATATTGAAGAAACAGAAATTTATAATGTTGGTCGAGAATATGTGTGATCGTGATTAATATATTCTATATAAATCTATATCCTCTAAGAAAGAATTCTAACTGTACTATTGAATGATAATAAAATTTGGAATATATTTAAGGAGATATGATAAAACATAATTTTACTCACGAGCTCCAGAAGAAATGTGATATTGATGTGTAATAAATTTAATCATTTGACAAATCTATTCACTAAGACCTTACCGATAGCAACATTTGATTGGAAAGTTTCGGTTAAGAAATCTCAAAAGATTTTCTTATCAAGAAGAGTAATAATGACATAAAGAATAATATGCTCTTTTTCCTTCACTAGAGTTTTTTTCTCACTAAGTTTTTATCTAGTAAGGTTTTAACGATGCATATTATTTATGTTATGAACATCCAAGGGAAATTGTTGTAAAATAATATGTGGATGTTCATATTAGTCAATTTTTTGAAGAGAACTAAACTACCAAAATATTACTCATAATCAAATTTGATTTTCTTTTCCTATTAGATTTTAGATTTTCATAAACTCTTGTATTATAAGCCTATACATAGGGTTATATGATAATATTAATAAGATACATATTAATCTTAATTCTTGAGTTTTACTTTCTCTCTCTATATTCTATCTTTTCTTTTCTTTAGTTTTATATTGTTATTCTCCAAATATATTAAGTGACGCTTTTACTTTAATTCTACATTACTAATACTTAAATTCATAATAAAATCCCAATATTACATAAGTACCAATTCTGAATCCAGAATTTTCAGGAAACCTTAAACTTCTCCATTCTACATCTACTCTGCATCCCAAGAGGATGTTTCTAGTTGCATGTCAATTCCAACAAAACTCTCGAGAAAGAAGAGTTGAAAAGATAAAAGAATAATTAAAAAAATAACTAATTCTAAAAAAGTATATAATTTTGGTGACATCGTCAATCAAGCAACTCTTCATCTAATTGGTTCCAACAGCAATACAAATAGTCTCCAAGAAGCCGTTAAACATTCTCAATATGAACTTCCATTCCTTAAAAGGTAAATATATCCTTCACTCACCAACGGCGTACTGCAAATTATTGTTTCTTGAGCAATAAATGGGTCGCGAAATCATTCGTTTCTCATTTCTGAGTTCTACGTAAACCCCCTGTTTGACATCGAGCAAGAAGGTCTCCTGCAAATCCTTTGATCTCTAATTGAAGCATGTATTCCATATAATTACAAGATTTAGCCAAAAGTAGAACAAAAAAATAAAATAAAATCTTTGAACAAGTTGAACTCTAACCATTCTTTATAGAACATCTCCAAATCTATTTAAGTTCCAGCAGTGGGCAATGCAGCCATGAATGAATTATAAGAAGATTCCAGGTCAAAATGGAGCTGTCTAGCCTGCTGTTCCGTCAACTCATCTGATGCTCCCATCTTCGACAGCCTTGCTATCCACTCCCTCATCTTTGTCTTGCCTTCAAAATCGTGAGGCAGGATTGAGAGTTTATTCAGTGAAGCAGACAAATCTGAGAGCAATGGATGAATCTGATCAACTGCTACCATATTTAGCTTTAAGGAGTCCATAGATGTTATGAAGTTTTGTACACACTCTGCCACGATGGCTGCGGAGGCAGTAGCTGACATTGCAGCAGCTGCCCGATGCTCTACAGTGGCAGGGATCCCTGAGACCACAAGACGGTTGATGGCAGCAGGACAATCCATCTTGTACGTGTCATGAAACCTCTCAATACTGGGGACAGTGTCTTTCAATGTGGAAGACAAGGTTTTGAAATGGGCAATCAACTTCAGACATTCTATTTCATACTCAGACGATGGGATGATATCACGGATATAAGCTTTTTCAAGCTTCTCCGTTGCCTTTATAATGGCAAAAAGTTCAGCAAAATTATCATACAGTTCTCTTTCGCGCTTGTCATTCCATAGCTTGACCTCCATCAAATATGTCTAGATTAGATAGAAACTATAAGGCTGCTCAAGTCAGTTTGGAGAAGGGAATGGGACACGCGCAATGGACCAAGTCGGTTACTGTAATCCATGAGAGCAAAGATTAAGACAAAATGAGATGCAACAGCAACAAGTATACTCCATGCTCATTAACACAAGAAATTACCTAAATCATACTTCTAGATACAAATGCACTTTGCTAAGTCTCCTACACAACTGTGTATTTAGATTCAACAGCACTGTCAAGTCAAATCCACAACCTAACATATATAGGTCACAGAAGGGTTTGGATTAGACTCTGCCTAACTCACCCATTCGCATTGTATTTCTGAACTACAAAAAACTACCATCTTTTATGCACTTCTGAAGGTGTATTTTGCTGGAATGCACAATGTCAGATAAAAACGGATCTAACATAACTACATGAAATTAGAATTTCCTGTTAACAAAGTGTGTATGTACCGCAAAACACAAACAGAGAGACAACTATGCGTCCTTTGGTAAATGAGGATCCTAAATCCTTGCCCCAAAACTTTCAGAATCAAACTATTAATCATTCATATAAATTTTCCATTTTTATAAAACCATTCATTTGAGAGGCTTAGCTAACAAAATTCCTACGAATTTTTCCAGCCACTTACTAACAAGTAGGAAGAAAACCCTAAAATTAAATTCTGCTCATAGATTAACAATTTTAACCTAAAAATCAGATATAAACATTACTCAGTAAAAAATTTAACCCAAAAGTCATAAATACAAATTCGCAAATGAAGGAGTTCGATTAACGCTATATATGGTAACATCGATCCAAGAGTGCATAATCAAGAGATCAACGGAACACCGCTAGTCAATTTTACTGAATAAGAAGACACGAAAGTTTCACAAAAATAGAAGAAAAACGTAAATAATTGAAATCGATTAAGAATTCGTTCAAATCCACGGATATTTGCAATTAAAGCTTGAAATTACCTGGACGAGATCGAAGAATGAGCAAAGCCGAAAGTGAGGTAACTGAGGAAGATGATTCAGAAACGAAACGCGTTGTCTACTGAGGGTGAAGAATGACTAAAGCCTGAAAACGACGTCACATCACAATTACAAATTGATGTTGTGGCTCGTTCTGATTGCCTGCTTCAAAAAAAATAAATAAATAAGCTGAAGGAAAATGAAAAGTCAACATCTTTGCCGCGTTTAGGTAATGCAATTGCGTTTTTTTTTTTAATAGTTTTTTAGTAGTTTTTTTTTTTTTTTTTGCTGGGTAGTTTTTTAGTAGTTCAACTGCACCAGATAGGAATGGCGGCGGAGCTCCCACACTACCGAGACTCAGATAGAATGGCACTGCAGCAGATCAGAAGCCTGAGAGAATTAGAGGAAGGGGCGAAAGTCTGTATCTCTCCTCCATTCTTTTTGTTGTGAACAAAATATTATCATGTATTTTCTAATAATTAATTTTTAATTATATTAAGTAATCCCATTTTCCTTAAGAATTTTTTATTTATAATAAGATTTATAATTTTTAATTTTTTTATTTAAGACATATAACTTTATTCTTATTATAAATCTCTTATTTATAGTAGAGTTTATAATATTTAACTTTTTTATATAGTAAGTAAATTCATTCTCCTAAGAATTTATAATTTTAAAATTTTTATATAATAAAATTTATTAAATGATAATATTATATTTTCAGAAAAAAGAACGAAGGAAGAATTTGAGAGAAGATCCGGATTGGAAAGTCTGACAGTCGATGTTTGGGTAAATTGATGTTTGTTTAGGGTAACTATAGTTGAGATTTAGCAACCATAGTTTAGAGTTTAATTCTCTTAAAAAAATAAAAATTTTTTAAATTTTTTAATAATTTTATGTAATTAGTGTTCATCAAGAAAAGTACAATTAGTTCCTCAAAATAAGACTAATAAATGAATTTTAATTCATTTATCCCTAATAGTAATTATCAAATAATAAATTTAATTATAGCAAATGAGTATATTCTCTTTTAAATAAAAAGTGTTGTATCTATTATCAACAAAAAATTTTGGAAAAATAACTTTCTCCATTTATATGAAACAAATTTTAGTATTCTGTTGTGGCTTAACTTTTCTATAATTTAGAACTTTATTATTTATTAAAAATTAAAATCAAAATAACTTTTATTATAATATTGCTTCTCTTCAATATATTTGTTTGTTTATTCTTTTAAAAAATTGAATTAAATAAACATTTTGAATTTAATATTTTATAACTTATTAGAAAAACATGGTTTAAACTTTTACACAACATAAAGAAAGGGGAAGAAAGGTAGGTACAACCGACATCAAATTTAACATTTTTTAGCGCAACTCACAAGTACATTTTTTCCTCTATTTAATTCTTTCTTTTAGATTTTTTAGATAGATAATCAAGATTATATATATATATATATATATATATATATATATAACCAAAATATTTTTACTCTCTCTCCTCCTCTAAGACTCTCGAATCTCCAATGCTAATTTTTAAAATTTTAAATTTTTTTATTAATTAAAAAAGTTGTCATTGGCTAAGAAATTTTTTATGATAAAATAATATAAATATTTTTATTTATCATAAAATTTTTTTTAATTTAAATCAAATTCATAATAACTTTTTACTATATTCACATAACATTACTGTCACTTTCTCCATAAATTTTTCCTCAAAAAGTTTTTTATCGTTAGATCCTTTTATTTTTCTCATATTAGGGTCTTCTTTTTTTAAATTAAAGAGGTAATCTTTTCAATTTCTTTTCTGATACATGTTACTCTTATTTTTCTTCTTTTTTTTTCTTTTACTTTAATGTTTGATTTGTGAGTTTGATAAATAGTATTATAGATTTTTTATTTTATTTTTCTTTTCTTGAAGAAATAATTTATTTTCTTGAGGAGTTTATCAATGCTTAATGCATCTCTTATTATTCAAAAGATATTTATGAATTAATTCTTCTTAGAAAAGATTTTTTTTTAATTTGTTGAGAACTTCTTTGTGTAGATGTCACATGTTTATGAATTTATTTATTCTTAGAGAAGATTTATATTTTTTTTGTTGAGAACTTTTTGAGGGTGGAGCCTAAAATAGAAAAACTATCGCATATTTCTTCCTTTACAATGGAGAAAAATATATAAGTGTTATACATGTTACAAGCATCAGACGCATTTAGGATATTTTAATTTTTCATTCAAATAAGTGTTTTAACTTTTTTTTTTTAATTTTGAAATGTGTCTTAGAAACTTCTTCAGTTGGATCTTGCAAAATGAGAGATATACACTTTTTCTTTTAATTTTTAATTTATGTTTCTCTTTTTAATATGAGCTCATGTAATTATTTTTAGATTATATGTTTATTATTTTTAAAAAGTAATGTATATTCCATGCAAAATAAGTGTTATACATGTTACAAGCACCAGACGCATTTAGGATATTTTAATTTTTCATTCAAATAAGTGTTTTAGCTTTATTTTTTTTTAATTTTGAAATGTATCTTAGAAACTTCTTCAGTTGGATCTTACAAAATGAGAGATATACACTTTTTCTTTTAATTTTTAATTTATATTTTTCTTTTTAATATGAGCCATGTAATTCTTTTTAGATTATACGTTTATTTTTTTAAAGAAGTAATGTATATTCTATGCAAAGCACAAGTTTTATGTTAATAAATAAATAAATAAATAAATAAATATATATATATATATATATATATATATATATATATATATATATATATTAAGATTACTGTTTATAAATAGGGAGAGTATTTTCATGTTTCACCCTTTTAGTCAAATATATCCCTTTCTCTCTCATTCATATGCTCTTTCAGCTCCCTAATTCAAAATATTAAATAAGAAATAGATTTGAAAGGTTTCTTTAACAAATCTTTAGTCTAACTATTTTAGAACTCTTCATACTGGAATAATTTTATAATAAATTCGTATGTATAATTAGATAAAAGATGGTTACATTCTTAATTCAAATGATAAAATTTATAAATTAAATTTAAAATTAAAATTTATAAAAAATGGATCAGATTGAGTTTTGTCAGATATTAGAAAAGCTTCATTTGGAGCTTCACTAGGCCTCAATGAAGATTCAAAGAGAGTTACACCAAATTCTAGCAAAATTCCACTAAAGTTAATGAATTATATTCTTATTACGTTAGAATTACTTCAAAACTTATCAAATTTATAAACTCAGAGGACATATTTTACTTATGTCCTTATCATAAATATACTTTGTACTGTTTTTATTTTAGTTTGAATTGGAATTCAAAAATTTAAGATGAATTCTTCTTTGATCCAAATTTGATAATTTTTGAATTAATTTTAATATAATAGACATAAAATTTATTAATTTTAATGGAGTTTCACCAAGGCCTAGTAAAGCTCCAAAGAGAGCTTTGCCAAGCCTTCGTGAAGCTTCCTCCCTTTGTAGCTTCGCCAAGCACTCTAGTGAAACCCCAATTGGTGCTTTATTAATATCTGACAAAGCTCTGTTTTGTTTTTTTTATGAAATTTATTTTTTAATTATATTTTTATTTTTTATTCATAAATAGTATCTATTATCAAACACACTTAATTTAATAGGTGCTTAATTAATTATTTTAAACACTTTATTGGGTTATCAAACAAGTCCTAAGCAAAGATTAAACACCTGTTTAGAGGCATCAACTCATGTCATTCGAACAAGTATTTATGAGCTAATACAATTGCTTTAAGATATTAATTCAAATAAAAAAAAACAAAAATGACATAGGCAAAGCAAAACAATTCTATTTTTTTTTTAATTTTTGGGAATAATTAGGAGAATCATTGTTACCCCAAATTAAATGTACAACATTTCTTTAAGATGTCTCAATTTGATATTCACTCCTTATAAAAAAAAACCTATTTTTATTTTAAAATTTTATAATTAGCTCTCTGTTTACAAACAATGAATTTCGCTAATACATAGTCTCACTATTAATTATTTAATTGATTAATAAGGAATAAGGTCAATGTGATGATTTATATATAAAGCCAACTCCTCTTATAGATCTTTTTCCCAAGTAAGATATTCAACATTGAACTAACAAAATATTACTTTTTATATGTAATAAAAAATCGTCACGTGTAGAAGTCATAAAATGGATGACTCGCTGAGTAAATTTGAGCTAAATTTTTCTCCACAAAATATATTTTTTTATTTTTCTTTTATATTTTGAAAACGCTTACAAGTAAGTTATTGAATGGAATTCATTTAAGAAAAGGGAATATCATGAAGTTTCTAAAATTAAAAGTCAACTTCCAAAATTTTGTTCTCATTAGCGTCTAGATATAAAACATCTATTTATCTTTATTTTTCACTAGAAATGATATCAAATTATATTTATATAGAGTGATTTATAAAAAGAGTCACATAACTATTTTTTTATTTTAAAGATATCTCTTAATTCTAATTTTTATAATTTTAATCCAAAATATATTTTTTTGAAAGAATACAATTTTTATCTCTAATCCTACAATGGATTATGCTTAAATTCACATGTATTGCGCATGTGAGTTTAATTTAAAGTGTAAAAAAATTTTTTAGTAAAAATACATATATTAAAATTAAGAGTCATTTTAAAATAAAAAATAATTACGATTTTTTTTACAAATTACTCTATTTATATACTCAAGTTTTATTCTTTTCCTTTTTCCTCTTCATACCTTAAACTTTGTGTTTGCTTTCGCTGTTTACATCCTTATATTTTGTCGCACCTTTAACGTGTTTATCTTTCGAATAGGAAAACAAAAAGTATATTTATCTGCCTTCAAAGTTGGAATTTATAAAATAAAAGGATTAATATTCTATATATAGTATGAAAAATATCAAAATTTACAAACAAAAACTTACACCATATTAGCCTTAAAAAAAAAACTTAAGAAGCAAAAGGAAAATGTCACCTAATAAAAGTGACATTTTGGTGTTTACACTCTGGATTTTCAAGTTTTAGAAGGAATTTTGTAAATAAAAGTGAGAGATAATTTTAGGAAGAGGTAGTGCATGAACATTTTGAAAGGGGTATTTTAGGAAAAATGAAAAAAATTTTAAAAAAAAGGTGTTGACTTTAGAAAAATTTAAGGATAATATTATTCACATTCCTTTTAGTTTCTTACACTTTCTTACCGCTTTGTTTATAAATAAAAAAATTTTAGTTAATTTTTTTAGACTAAGCTTGAGCTAGGTTTTTAGAATTTTTTTATATTAAGATCTTTTTAATTATTAAAAAAAGAAGGAAAAAGAAATTAAAAGGCGAGTGCACTTTGCAAATTTAAAGTTGAAAAGGAACACAAATACGACCAATTGTTGGTCCCGGTTGAATTCTTTTTATTTAATTAAAACGAGAAAAATAACGGTCGCCCAAACCGTTATAACCGCCAATATTCCCTCCTCACCTCTCTCACCTCCTGCTCTGCTTTATGCACATCAGGGCCAGCTAATCTCGCCTATGGCAATCCAGCTATATTCTTTGCAATCCCTTCATATCCATGAAGATCCCTCTTCAATGTCTCAGATTCGAGCCTCTTTAACTTGGATTCTGGAGAGCATATCTTACCAGAGTTGTAGATTGAAACCTTCTGGATGAGGTGTGGTTATTCTGTCCTTGTCTTTCAGTTTTCCAGTTGCGTTTGATCCCTAGAAAATTCAAGAACCTATCATGGAAAAAAGGAAAATGATGAAAGGAGATAAAATTTTTATCTCAAATGAGGTTTGGGGGTTTGTGCACAAAAAATATCTGATTTAAGTTTCTACTTTCAAGGGCTTTCAAAGAATTACTTTATGAATGATTATATGTAGATAAGCTGTTTGATTAAAGGCTTGCTTTACTTGTATATTGCTGTAAAGACCCCGTAGTCCTATATAGAGGTAGAATTCTAGAAAGTGGTTGAGTATTTATGTGACTTATTGTGATGATTATTTTTTTCTTTCGGTGTTGTGGTATTAGATAAGTTAAAAGTAGGTGAAAGATGCCGCAACCGAAACTAAATGAAGAAGAAAGAATCGAGAGGATCATTCGTGGTCTTATAAAGCTTCCTGAAAATAAGAGATGTATCAACTGCAACAGTTTGGTATGTGATTCTCTCTCACATTTTTTAATTGTTCTTACTGGTGATTATATTTGTCAATTTTATGAGTGCAAGCATCTCAAATCCTTTTCCTGTGACGCATTCATGTTATTCAGTAAATCTTATACTTAATTCATGGTTTTGAACCATATAAAAAGTGGAGAGTTCTGCTGATGCGAGGACAACCAAATAGCTTGATAAAGTTCTATAGTTCTTTTAAATATCATTTAAAATAGTTGCATCAAGAAGAAATTTTAAGAATTCTGTCAAATATTTAATCTGTTAGGTTACCACTTGAGGCTTTATGAAATTTTGTTGATAAGTTCTGTTCTAGAATCTGTGAACTATTATTTGAAATTGTTCCATTTAAAAGAAAAATTTACGAAACTGCCTCAAATGATAAGCCTGGTACGTTACAACCAAAGGCTTTATCGAATGTAGTTAATTACGTCAACTTTGGTTTCTATTCATTGCAGTACAGGGGTTTTGCAGCTATTTTCTGCAATGGTTTGATTATATCAGCTAACGATACCCATTTTTACCTAATCAGGGCACGCAGTATATCTGCACGACATTCTGGACTTTCGTTTGCACAAACTGCAGCGGTGTGCAGTAAGTGACATTTGAGTTTCTACAGTTGCATTCCTATACTCTCTTCTGTTGTGTTCTTTTGAATATGAGAGCGGTCATAAAGTTATACAGAGTACAATGAATAAGCTTCTGACTAATATTTCTGGGAAACGGTTTCAGTCGAGAGTTCACACATCGAGTCAAGTCCGTGTCAATGGCTAAATTTACCGGAGATGAAGTTGCTGCTCTTCAAGCTGGTGGTAATGAGGTCTGCATTTATAAAAAAGTCAAACACGTTGTTTAATTTAACTTAAATCACAATCCCACAATCTTTTCTCTATGGGCTAATCTACAATTGATTTGCAGCAAGCAAGGAAAATTTATTTTAAAACCTGGGATCGCCAAAGAAATTCTTTCCCTGATGGCAGGTAGATTTAATTTAGTTCACCAAGACCAGGCTGATACTCATTAGAGCATTCATTCTGATGCAGCTTTTCTATTCTTCCAGCAATCTTCATAAACTTCGAGATTTCATCAGGCATGTATATGTGGATGGGAAATATACTGGGGAGAGGAAATATGACAGAATTTCTCTGAACAAGGCAGTAAGTCTCTCAAACCCGACCATTTATTCTGTGCAGCCATTACATTTTTATTAGAATTCATTGATGGAATGAAGCCCTTCCAGTCCCTATGACATAAGGAATAATATCTGATTCTATTGTTTACATTATTAGCATCGGAATTTCCTTGACTTTCTGTTGGACCGAAAAATATTAACTTATTCTCTTGTGAATTAATGATGAATGGTGCAAAGGATGACCAGCCTGAGCAACGATCTTCTGAAAAATCCAGCCCTGTTGCTAGAAGGAACTTCTTTGAACATCGTTCCTCTGAAAGGACTGATAAAACTCGAAGAAGTGACTTACATGACCGGCGTTCATTCGAAAATATTAGTCCGATGTTAAGACATTACTTTGATGAAAGAAATAGTCCCCAATACAGACAGAAGAGTTTAAAATCTGCAACTCAGAGAAGTCATCCTGCTAAATTTGAAATAGTTGATGATAGATTTCGAGAAGATGGGTTTAGAACTGTAAGGCGATTTGAAAGTAATAGGCACTCAGACGCAGATTCCAGGGCTCGAAGTAAATCTCCAGTTTCTCCAAATGGCAGAAGTAAGACATGTCCCCTTCCAGTGAAGCCAGTGAAAGCCATTTTAGGGGACAACTTTCCACCAATAAAACTAAGAGAACCTCCTAAAGCAGATGATGTGAAGAATACTGAGTCCTCCAACCAAGTTCAGGTAAGTATTCTTGTGAGCAATTTATCTGTAAATGTTAGTCCTTTTTCATTTAAAAGTTTGTATTCCTGTGCACTTTAGGTGACTACAGTGATTTATTATTATTTTCTAAGCAAGTTAATTTCCAAATGACTTCTGCTGATATGAGAAAGAAAATATTTCTCATCATATTGGGTAAATTTATTTAAATATGAAGGAATTACAAGTTCAAAAACTGTAATCCTTTAAAAACTTCCTGCAATATTCTTTGTTCTATGCTGGCTGCTGGAGAATAATCATGATCATACTAAGGAACAAAATATTTAAGAACATACTATAGCCGTGCAAAATTGAAGTTATTGGTATCCCACTTGATTTAGGTTTTCTTTAATATAAAGTTGGTCTTCTGTGCTTCTTTTTGCACTATCTGTAATCTTCATGAAGGCAGCAAGGGGGTGTCGCCTTCGAATTGAGTAGTGTGTCTTCTTTTTTGTGCTGGAAAAACTACTGCAAAGGATTAGGAATTAAAGGTAGAAGGAACCAAAGGCACAGGAACTCTTTGACTCTGGATAACCCTATTATTTTCATTATCAAAAGAAGTCGCAGACAGAATGCAAGCCCCAAAGCGAGAAGGCAGGTGCGGGCAAGTTACAACACTATAGTTAACTGACAGAGGGTCTGTCCACGGAGATTGTAGTTTTTATGGTCAGCAACAAAATGTTATAAACAATACTTCTACCCTTAAAAGCCATATTGTCTTGTTGGATAATCTCTTTGTTGGATTTGAGAACATATTTCATAAGGGAATTACTGTTCTTCTTCTTTCTCTTTTCAATCCCATGTGAAGAAAGTTTGGTAAGAACAATTTGGACCATCAGATATTATCTTTTCCTTCAAAAAATCCATCACATCCAGTTTGAAGCTTGCTTATCCAATTGTGAATCTTCATTTCACCTTTCACCTTGCTTCAGGGTGCCTTAGTAGAGTTGTGGCCTAGCTGTCTCCTACTCCTATCCATTCTTCAGAAACAGTAGAAGGATATTAAACGGCACCAGGAAATGGTTGTAGAAAACTATATGTACTTTTCATTTTTTCTGAACTTCCCCAGTTTGTTCTTCAATATTCAGTACTGTATTATTTACAACAATTAGAATTTAGTAACTTTAAGTTTTAAAATTAAAGAACAACTGTGGAATGTAGTAAACTTGATCATGTTCTATACAACATACATACAGTGATTCCTGCAAAAGTGACTCTTTGTGGAAACAAGAAAATGTGTATCGAAGTCCAGGCTCAGTCCTCTTTTCTCTTGATGAATAACACAGGCAAATATTTCCTTTTCCTCCTCATATAGCTGCATTAAGAATGCATGTAAAATAAACTCTGTTTTGCTGGGGGTTATCTTTCTCTGCTTGGGTATCCAAATTGATGTCTGTGATTTTGTGAACTCCAATGTGGTGTTATTCATGAGACCTAAATGATGATCCTTAAATGTCTTCTAGGTTGGATGTATCCTTGTTTTATATCTTTCTGTTCGTAGCAAAACTTTTTCACCTTTCTTTTTGTGGGGTAGGAACAGTGTAGTGGAGTGTTGTGCTCGTATCTGTGACTAATCTGTTTCTATCTTCCAATTTTTCCTACCACAGAAGGCAGTAGGGCCCAGAAGTCCAGAATCTACTGATAAAAATGGAAAAGAAAATATGGTGAGCACGTGCTACTTGATTGACTTTGATGGAAAACCTAAGCCTCGAGCAACTACTGCAGTGGTGCAGACTGAACAACACACTCCATGTAGTGATGTTGACAACAGTTCAGCTCCAACTTCCGTAAATGAAAAGGCCTCTAATCCTCCAGATGTGAATTCAATGGAATTTTTGTTGTTTGAACTGGTGGGACCTGCAGTTGCACCTCCAGTTAGCACATTTGAAGCGCCTCCTGTGGGTGACACTCTATCAGCTGCCACTGAAGGTTCGCTGAATGTAACTTCTGGGTCAATAACAAATGCATCATTGGACTCAAATAAGGTTGGAACTACCAATGCTTCAACCACTCAAAATTCCCCAGCTTTGCCTCAAGTTAGCAGTGACTCTGTTGACAGTGTTTCTCAGGCACAGCAGTTGCCTGGTATGAATCAAAATCAGTCATTTGAGATCTCTACCGCAAAAGACAACTCTACATCACTTCAGACTTCCTCACATGTACAATGTCTACAAAATCAGGTACTGGAAATTTGTGGCATATTATGTTCATCAATTTGGATTTGGCACCAACAGTTCCTGGAAGATAGTAGTATCTTGTGGATTTATTCATGATTCTGAAATACAAAATATAATCACCTTTCAACTTTTACATATAGATTCACTTGTTAATTTAATTCAACTTTATAAATTACATTATCTTGATAAAACGTTCTCTGTAGTTTAGGTATATGATCCTGTTTCTTGTGCTTGCCTACAGCCCTTGTCTTCAGAACAAGCACATAATAAAGGATCATCAACCCATGTTTCCTCTGAGCAATCATCGCAAAATGTCTCAAACCTGGCCCAGGATATAAGTTCTGGAAATGAATCAGTAGGGAGGAAAGAGCTTCCAGTGGTATTAAATAGCAGAAACCTGTCGAATTTGATGTCCACTTGATTCTATGTTACTCTTATTATAATTTAGGTCCTATTATGCAGGACATTTTCACGTCAAGCCACTCATCACTTGCAGCAGCAGTTCCTGGCTGGCAATTTCGTCCACCTTTTGGGACAGGATATGGCATGCAATATCATACTACAGCTATGGTACCAAAAGTTTTGATACAGTGAAAAGAATAAATAACAAAACATAGGAATGAAGTAGAAGTAGTTAAAAGTAAAAACTAACTACTCTGTTCTGGAAGGGAAAAACCTCATAACTACTATCAGGTAATTATTTTTTTCTCAGAATAATACTTCTGTTTTCTTTACAGGCTTCCCATGATTCAGTGAAATCAAGAAACCCTTTTGACCTTGGCGATGATGGACTCAATTTTCAGGCTGCCACGGTATGCAGACTCATTTGATTAGTCAAATCATGACACCAAGGATTCAGCATGAGTCCCATTTGTGATTATCGTTGAAATATCAAACAAATCATAGAAAATATCTAATACACAAAAATATTCTTAACAGGAAATATCATCAAGGAGAATATAGTTCAAATTATATATGTATGGTATGACTGAACGTTCAACGTGTTAATATCTTTTGCTTCCTCCCTATCTATCTATATGTAAAAGTTTTAAACATTTATCACAGAAATTGATTATAAAGCAATAAAACACCTGATCTGTGAACTTGTGCTTCAAAAGATTTTCTCAAGCATTTTGCTTTAATTCAATTTGTTCTTGATGGAGCATCATTTGATCTCCAATCATCTAGATTGTCTCTCTAGATGTCAAAATAAGGAGCTTAGTTAACTGGATTTTTAATAAATTCAAAGGAAATAAATTGGGAGTAACAGAGTTGCTATTTCCGTGGTTAATACATGTAATTTGGATACCCTTCTGTCTCATCGGATCAAATTTTTATGCAATCTATCGGCATTTGTAATCATAGAGTTTCCACTGATTAATCCTTTAATATCAGTTTTTGTTCTTTTCTACATCATGTCATCCCTTTCTATGCGTTGCCTGTGTATGGCAGTGAATAATAATTACCAATTTCCTCAAATTATGTGGTGAATTCGTACAAAGCTAGATAATGTTCAATCGGATACAACCTATTGAAGAAAACTGAAAGCATCAGATTACTTACCTTTGAAGTATTGTCTGTTTTGATTCAGTTTCCTTCCATGTCAACTTTGCAAGGAACACTTCCAAACAATTTAGCTTCACCCAGTCCCTGGCCTCAGGGATTACCATACGCTTCTGCAATTAATTCTCAGGGAATGTCATACGGAATGATGATCCCTCCTGGTAAGTCATTAGGATTCTTATTTTTACTTTTCAAATGGCTAAACATTTAAATACTATCTTCAACAAGTCCAATGCTATTCTAATTCAATGTTTTCAGGTGCCTACTTGGGGCAACAATTGTCAAATAATATGATGCCAACCAAGTAAGTTTCTAGTGGATTCTTATCCAAGAAATAGAATTGGAAACCCATGAGTTCTAGACTTTTGTGTTTACATGAAAGATTTGAGTATTTTATCAATTAATTCACTGAAACATTATGGACAGTAGACCAACACTCCCGAAACAGCAGTGTCTTAGTGGCGAAAAAGAACAACCTCATGGGCTATTACGAGTTTATTTATTTAAAATGATTTCAATTTGCTTATAATGTTTAATCTCATTTCACCGTGCCAAGAAATCCTCGAGTGTATATAGTTACTTTATGGAATTATCTTTTCTGGTTTGCAGGAATAAATCTCATAAATACTTTGAATAATATTTGGTAATTCCATTTTTCATGTTGGATTTACTAACAATACAACAACTCATTTTCTTATCTGCAGACCTCAAAGAGTTAACAATGCTGCTAACAATTCTGATGCCTTCGCCTCTCTTAACCCAATCCAGCATTCAACTGGTTTGAGTGCATCATCAGCAGGACCAAATGCTTATCCCGCCAGAGAAAACCCATTTGGATAGGTGAAAACTACCATATCAGAATTCACCTTTTCTGGTCCTTCTACGTCTTTGAAGAGACTGATGTGAGTTCTACGCTGCAACTATTAGTAACCAATGTATCAGAGATAACCTTTGACCTTTGTTAATTCTCCGGCTAGGAAAAAAGTTCAGATGGATTGGACCATATATCAACTGAGGTGCATATGGTTTTACAAGGAAACAATCCCAAAGTCATACTGCAACATTTGCAGAATGTATGATCTGTTCTACAGTAGTTAGATATAAATTGCCGTGCACAGAACATTTGAACTATTTCCTGTGCTCATTGGAGGTCGTGCACTTCGATTCTGTTCATACAGGAAAAGGGACAAAATTATTCTATTATGATGCCTAATCCTTGTATCAGTAATCCATAGGGGCAGTGTTTTTATAGCAGGTAGTATGTTGTTCATTTAGCCAACAAAAAAAAAAAAATACTATTATTTTTCAACTGTATGGATGTTGCACCCTTGTGTCTTGCTTAAATTGGTATTCCCTTCTGATTTAATGTAGTAGTTGATAGAAACTTTTGTTGCTATCAAACCTCATGATCAAAGTTATTGACCTTATAGAAGGTTCACTTATATAAAATAAAGAATTTAAAGATTTTTTACTAGAAAAATAATGTGTAAATAAAAGTAATATGCGTTAAAATTACCAATCGTAAATGCTATGAATGATTTTGTATAACAATATTTCCGATCAACAGTGGGTGGGGCGGCTGATTAAAAATAATGTCAAGCAAATAATTTGAATTTGAAATCTCGGAAGCTTCTTGAGGGTATTGTGTAATGAAGTCTAGACTGCAGTGTACTTTTCGATCTGCCATTAGTGGAATTCTGAAATGTACTGCAGCAGACCACTGTCGTTCTGTGGATCCTTTTTTCTTCTGCCTTTTCGGTGGTAAATGAGAAACTTTATGGCCTTCCCAGAAAACAACTTCAGTTTTAATCTCTTTTAGTATCCAAATAATGGTGTTTTGTCAATATTATTGCTAGATAAAGACAATGTTTCTGCAGTAACTTATTTCTTTGTCCAGTTTTAGTTATGCTTCTTACCCACTTGAGTAAAGGCCCTTCAACCCAGCATTTAATAAGTTGAAGAAAGTGAGGAAAGTTAGGTGGCATCGGAAACAATGATAGTGAGAAACAAGGAAAATGATATGAAGGGTCAGACATATTTTTAATTTGCATCTCTTCCACCAAATATCATCACGAAATGATCAATTCTTAGAAAAACTCTTATACTTCTTGCAGAAATCATTAGGATTTGTTAAAATCGAAAAAGATTATGATGATGATTAAATGAAACCACGCTTACTCCTGCCTGCTAGCTCATCGCCTCAGGACATTCATTGAATAGGACAACCGAGTATGGAAACATAGAATATAGTAAATTTCTTGAAGAAACCATTGTCGGCAATCACCTTAGATAACAGACACAAGTCTTCTTTCTTCTCACAAATTTAGATCGTACACTCATACAGGTCTTCTTTCTTTCTTCTTTCTTCTCACGCAGGTCTTCTTTCGTACACTCATACGTCGTTCACTGTGAGTTATATACTTTTTAAAATGATTTTTTTTTTGAAGTCTTCCCACTCTATAACATGATAACTAGGGGTGTTCATTCAGTTTTTCGATTTGATTTCTGTGAGATAATTCAATTTTCGGTTCGATTTTTTTGAAATTTTACAAAATCAAATCGAACTAATTTTTTTAAAAAATTGAACCGAACCGAACCGAACCGAACTGAAATAATTAGGTTTGGTTCGATTAAAAATCAAAATTAAAAAAAAAGAAAAAAACGTATTTCGGTAATGCGTTTTTAAGGTAATTTTATTTTAAAATTTTAATTTTTATTAAAGAACGCATTACCAAAGTACGTTCATATATAATTTTTTAAAAAATTCAGTTTTTCGGTTCGGTTTTCAGTTTGAGAATAAAAATTAAAAACCGAACCGAATTTCACTATAATCTGAAAAATCGAACTGAACCGAACTGAAAATCCGAAAAACTAAACCGAAATGTATATTTCGGTTCAATTTTTCAAATTGCACCAAATAATGAACACCCCTAATGATAATTAGTTTTATATATTATAATATCACATAAATCTTATATTATTACAAGAGAAAATATTACGTAAAATTACTAAATTTTTGTACATTACTACCTCACAATTAACTCACTAGAGAGGTTTCGAATTCATCTTCACCATAGTCAAAGGTAATAAATGCAACTATTACCCATTACTGTAATTGCCATCATCTCATCCAAGAAAGGCAAGAATTACCAGAAAGCAAACGGGTATATTCAATACTAGACAATCACATTGGCAGTTGAAATTCCTGATGAAGAAAAAGTCTCTTGTAACATACAATTCTACTGCAAAATGTTTAGCATCTACAACTAATAATCATGTGATAATCATTTCAAAAGCAACTAATAATCACCTTAGATAACATACATAAGTCTTCTTTCTTCTCACAGATTTAGATCGTGCGATTCGTACACTCACAAGTTCACTGTGAATTAGATGCTTTTGAAATGATTTTTTTTTTGGAGTTTCTACAGTTTATAACGTGATAACCGGTATCAAATTTTTTAATACCACGTAAATCTTATATTATTACGGGAGAAAATATTATGTAAAATGACCAAATTTTTATACATTACTACCTCATAATTAACTCACTAGAGAGGTTACAGATTCATCCTCACCGTAGTCAAAGGTAATAAAAGAAAATATTTACCATTACTGTAATTGCCATAATCTCATCCAAGAAAGGCAAGAATTTACCAGAAAGCAAATGGGTATTCAATGCTGGACAGTTACATTGACAGTTGAAATTCCTGATGAAGAAAAAGTCTCTTGTAACATACAATTCTACTGTAAAATGTTTAGCATCTACAGCTAATAATCATGTGATTCTGAATCAGCAATGACTGGTGGCTGAACAATACTTCACAAGAGCAAAAGAAAGTTTAACTGCCCAAACCAAATAATAAATACAGAGGAAGAAAAAGTGCAGAATTAGTTGGTGGTTTTCACCTATAGATAGTCCTTCAGTCTGCACCATTTTCAATCATCATAAAAGATAGTAAAGAATTTGTGTCCAATTCCAGGGAGAGACCCAAAATGGAGAGAAACATCAACCTTTTGGGGTTGATAATCACTGTGTCTTTGTTGGTTTTATCACAGCACGTCACGGGACAGGGAAATAACCTGTACACTTGCTGGGGAGGATGCTACAACAAATGTTTTCTTCTCGGTGGAGATCAAGCTGATCGGTATCCGTGTTATTTCAGGTGTCTTTCTGGCTGCACCTTTGCTCAGTCTGCTGGAAATTATAAGTACTATTGCCAGGTCGGTTGCTCGGCAACGCGTTGTCTTCCTCTTGGCTCAGGTACCTCAAAATAGTGACAGTTTCTGTTCCCTTTATCTTCAAACACGTGAGATCATGCCTTTGAGCAATGGTTAATAATATCTTTTCGTTCGATTTTGACCACGAAATTGAAATATTGCGCTTGCTTAGAGGTAGAAGCGAATGAAGGTTCCTTTCTTCCTCTCTGCTTTCTAACACATCTGGTTTTTTGTCTGTGTTCTGAATTGGCAGATGGGGCAAGACAGGAGAAATGCTTGGGTAGTTGTGCAAACATCTGCAGAGCTTAGAAGTCTCTGTTCCAGAATGGCGCATTCTAATTCTAAATGCAAGTTCAGTTGAGAGTTTGCTCAGAACAAGTCGTTCTTCATTTCCTGTCTCAAAATGCAAGCAATAAAATCTTTGTTTTACGCCTGCCCCTTTTCTTAATCTCGATCATTTCTTTCATTTCTGATCTTCCAAACCAATGCTTATCAGTGGCATAAACATCAAAAGAAGCTCAATTTACATCAAGTTATACAATTATGGGTTGCGATGAAACCAAAATGTAGAACAAGACTTAGCATCACCAACTTTTCGCAGCCTAAGAAGAAAGTAAACAACAATTCCAGACAAGAAGCCAAGAGCTGCACTTGATCCCACTAGTGAAACAGCAGTGCAGATCAGCATCACAAAAGACTCCTCCTTTGAGTTCATGTCCCTTGAGCACATAGCAAGCTCAATCCCAGCAAACAATAGCAGAACTCCCAAGACACCTACCGGGAATTGGTCTAAAATCTTCAACAAAGAACTGCCTAAAACTAAGCCCAAAACCAACTTCGCAACACCAAGAAGTGCCACACACCCTCCACTCCTTCCACCAAATTTGTACTGTCCAGCTAGTCCTCCTGCTCCATGGCAGCATGGCATGGCCCCAAACCAGCACCCAATTAAGTTCATCAATCCAACAGTGACTGAAACAGAGGTTGCTGAGATATCCTTTTCGGGAAAAAGATCGGTTGACAATTTACACACGGCAATGACGGAGTTTAAGATTGATAGGGGAAGTTGAGGGACTGTTCCTTTAATGAACCCTTCTTTCCATGCATGCTTTGATATCTTGAAAACTTCTATAGACGATGGTCCAAATTTGAAGCCTTTAATGGCTTTAGGCCCTCTTATAATTGCCAGAACAACTCCCAACAAGAAGATAATGAAGGCAGAGGGAACAGAAGCTACGATCTTCTTCAACCTTCTCCTCCTACTCCTGTTGTTTTGAGTGGGGCCAATATCTGACTGTGGCTCCTCCTCATCGTCATCACCAGCACCAGTAATAAGCACAATGAAACAAGCACAAATCAGGGCTAAAAGCAATCCATCTAACCCCAACCAAGGCCTCTCTCCGGCGAATTTAGACTTGTAAAAGTTCTGCACATTTCTGATGTACTTGACTGCAGTCATGGTAAAAGATAATCCTTGTGCAAGCTGAATTCCCCTCACAACAGAAATCGGAATCAGCTTATACACAAGCTGCATCAAACCAGAAACGCCAAGAACAAACAAAATCCCAGCAGTGCAAATTCCTGCTGCCATGACTTCTGGGATCCCAAAATCTGGATCAGAAATTGCCTCTGCAGCAATTGACTTCATTGGCTGAACAGGCATTGGAACACCATAGATTGCACCAGTCACAAAATTATAAACACCTGTGAAAATCAGTGTAGTACCAAGATTAAGGTCCTTTGCCAGTGTCAAAGCCAAAACTATAGGAATATATGTGCCCAAGTCCCCCATTGAACCATTCAATTCAGCCCATGTTGACCTGAAAGCCAAATTTTTCTTGAACTTCTCAGCAAAGTTGGCTAGGTGGCCAGATTTTCTGTTTTGGGGGTTAACTTGTGAAGGGTTTTCCACGGATTCAGGATTTGAGTTCAAAGACTCCATTTGGTAGTGAAAAGTGGGAGAGGGTTTGAAGCTAATCAAGAATTAAAAAGGCGCACATTTATATACTCAAAGCCAAATTTGAAGTCAGAAATGTGGGTGTCATCAGAGAACAAAAAGAAAAAATGACTGGCAGAGTCAACGCGTGCTTTAAATTGATGAGAGGCTGTTATGCAAAGAAAAATACCCGCCGCTTGATTTGTTCAAGGCATCAGGAGCACATATAGTGGTTGTAATCAAAAGATAATTTTTTTAATTTTACATCGGAAGCAATCCTTAATTTTAGGAAGGTGGTATCTAGAGCTTAAAATTAAGGGAATGGCTGAAAGAAAATATAGAGGAATTCACTGGGCAAATAGAGGAAGTAGTTGGACATAATCCCATGTCTAAAAGCGTTTATTTGGTTAAAGATGTGGGAGTTATCAAGATAATCGGACACTAACCACTTCTTACTCACGACTACCTTGAGGCTTGATCTGTTAGTGGAAATTAAGGTAAATTTTCAGGCACGATGGAGAAGAAAGAGTACGTTGCAAAGTGGTTATAAATAGGAGAAGGAAATTAGGAAGACGAGCCTCCCAACTCCAACACATCAAGAATCATTTCATTATTTTAAGTTCCTTTCTCTTAAAATATTTTTTGTTGTAGTTTTCAATCATTTTTATAACTTTTATTTTACATTTCACAATCTTTAAAAAATTTCAAGCAATTTTCCTTCTAAATTTGTCTTATTCTCTTCTTTTTGAAACTTTGAATGTTCTTCTCTTATTAATTTGAGGCGTTCATAATTTAAAAATTATTATTAATCTTCCAAAATATCCCTAAGAACACAAGCTGCAAAACTCATCGTCCTTTTGGTTCGATTTTCTTAAAAAAGTATTTTAAGGGTGTATTTGGATTGAATTCCGTAACAGAATTCAATTTTTTTAAAAAAAAATTTACTTCTTTACTTATAAATTTTTTTTTTTCACAAAATCGAAAATAAAAAATCTCAAATCAAAACACTATCTAATTCCACCCAAGCTATTTTGTGAAAAATTTAATTCGCCAGTCCATTTAGTTATTACCCTAACAACCCACTCAATTCTTAACTTGACATCTGGCTGGGGAGTTTTGCAACAACAATATTAATAAACCACTAAGAAGAAAAAATATATATTACTATTGTATATTTCATTATAAACTAAAATTCCTGATCATATCACATAGCAGTGTCAATACGGGCCCAAGCCCGCGGTCTGGCCCGTATATACGGGCTTGGGCTTAGTATACCCAAGCCAGTTTAAAACGCGGGCTTTTTGGCCCGCTCCGTTTAGCCCGCGGGTTAACGCAGCCGGAACGGGCCGGACGCGGGCCGGTCCGTTTTTCTTTTTTATTTTTTTTAAAAATTTTTTAAATAAAAAACGACGCCGTTTCGATGTTTTTAAAATTTTTTTCCTTGAAACGACATCATTTTTGGTGTTTTTGACAAAACGACGTCGTTTTGAAAAGCCCGTGGGCTGGCCCGTTTAGCCCGCGGGCTTACTGTAACGGGCTGCGGACTGAGGAGTCCCAGCCCGCGGGCCAAACGGGCCAGCCCGTTTCAAAGCCAGCCGTGACGGGCCGGGCCGGGCCGGAGCGGGCTGGCCCGTTTGACAACACTAATATCACATCAAACGTCCGATTTGTTCAAACCTACTAAAATTTGGTGTGTGATTAGATAGAGTTTTGTTTTGAGATTTTTATCTTGAGTTTCGTAAAAGTTCAATTATTTTTGAAAAGAAATGCGAGTCCCACGCTTAAAATTTTAAGTTTAATTTCAAAATCGAACTCTCTATTCAAGTATACCCTTATATTCTCTGAAGAATATTATTTAAGTTAACAGCTTGTGAGCATCAATTTCTTGACCATTCATGTCATTGTCAGAGAGGAATAGCATATTGGTTGGAGAATTTCTAAAAGGGCATAGTTGAATGATGAAATACTTGTTGGAGGAATTTTGTCAAGATCGCGCCAAGCGATGGTGGGAATGTAAAGCTAACCGAAGACTTATCCTTTCATAAAGAGTGGTGGTAGTTAATTAAATTATTTTTTGTCACAAAAAAATAAAAATGAGAAAATAGAGTGGAATTTTAATGAAAAAAGAAAAAATAAATTTAATTTACTACTTCACTTTGTGAAAGACAATCTCTTCATAATTTCCAAACTAGTATAGAGAAAATGGAAAATTATTTTAATAGTTTGAATTATCAGAATTTCACATATAAAGAATTTAAACTTTTCACAAAATCGAGATTCAATCGCTATATTTCCTTTCTTCTTGACGCATATAAAAGATAAATTAAAAAAAAAACAAATTTGGCTCCAACATCTCAGTACGTGGCCTTAAATGTTCAGATGTCATTAGGAGAAGTATGGCCTCAAAAGCAAAGACCATTTTCGGAGTTTAAGTAATTAAAAAACAAGTAAGCTTTCAAATGTTTTTGAGAAGCGTCAACCATATTTCTTTTGTTCTTTGAGGATAAATAATTTTCTAGTATAATTTTAGGATGTGATTGATAAGGCTTTGTTTTGAGATTTTTGTCTTGAGTTTCGAAAAAAGTTAAATTGATTGTGAGATGAGATGTCGGTTCCACATTTAAAATTTTAGGTTTAGTTTTGAAACCAAACCCTGTTCAAGTTTACCATTATAAACTCCGGAAGATGTAAAAAGAAGAAAAAATTTCAAATTGAAAGAAAATTTTATAGTCTAGATTTAAAGGCGGAATTAAGAGGGTGGAGATCATCGATACTTTTTAAAATGCTATTATGTGTATTGATTTTTTAACAAATTGTTAGAATTCACCATCAAAGAACCAAAGAAGGAATTTCAATTCACAGAAAAGTCCGATCAAAGAAACCCTACCTAGCTCAACCAATTAACCAACAATTTCAGACCTCAAAGACACAAAATCTCAAAGAAGGGAAAATTCTAAAATTCTAATTATGCATAACATTATATGCATAAGTTATATATATCGAATCGTCATAGTTAACTAATCTACTAATAAATAGTATCCTTTAGTATAATTATACAATTTATACAAAATGAAGTATGCTAAACTAACTAACTAAGGGTGAAATTGAATTGGTTTTTAAATCAAAAAAGTTTGCTTTTTTCACTTGGACATGGTTTGGTTTCTACTTGGACAGGTTTGATTTCAAAATCAAATTTAAAATTTCACAAAATAATTTAACTTTTACGAAATTCAAGATAAAAATCTCAAAACCAAACCCTATCTAATCATATCCTTTGAATCTCACTTCTCTTCTCACAGATACTTTATTTTTATAATTTTTAATATAATTCAACTCAATCTAAATACGCTAAGTAGTATAAACGGGTTGTTAACATGTCTCTTCAAACCAAACACTTCCTTTTTTTTTTTTTTGTTTGAAAATGTTGAACCGAATTCTTAAATGTCTAGTAGTAAACTTTGGTTGGCTAAATATTGGGTTCTTCTTCAACCGAAATCATATTAATGGAAGTGTTTTTGCCTCGAAAAGCTAAAAACTTTTTACATTATTTAACTTTTTATACTTTTTTTCTTTTTTTAATAAATAAAAGACTTTAACATCTATATTTAACTTTTTTTAAAAATTTGATAAGACATGAATTTAATTTTTAAATACTTTTTAAGTATTAAAATCTTTTAAATTATGAAAAAAGTAAAAAAATGTTTAAAAGAAAGCGAAATATCACTTTTTTTATTTAAAACATATATTTGTAATTTCAATATAGTTTGACCAGTAAATTTATAATTTTTCAAATAATGAAATTAATTAGGTAGTTTGAACACCCATGCCTTAAGGAGTATAAGTGTAATAATGAGCGTCATTCTTCTAAAATGACTGTGAGATAAATTTTAAAAGCCAGGCAACCCATGGTGTGAGCAGTGCACTTTTTAAGCAGGTTTTCTGCTAATTTTTCCGTCCCAAGTTATTTACCTCTTTGATTTTACTGTTTCTATCTCTCGGTTCATATTCACCCTTTTATGCTTGAATCGACACCGCGATATACATCCACTCGATTCAACAGTTTTCTTTTCCATCTTCTTTCAACTTGTTTGCTGCTTCTTGTTTCATCAGTTGAAAGAACCATGAAGGGTCACGAAGCAAAGGTGTAATTGTTATTCAAAACCCTGCTAAACTTTGTTTATTTTCTTGAACTTCGATTGAACTGTTTCTTAGCTCAATTCTTATTCAATTTATTTTAGTTGGCCTTACTTTGAATCAAGGAGTTTGCTAGTTATTTAATGTGGTCAGAAATTTTGCATCTGTAATGAAAATCAAGATAGTTGTAACTGTTTAAGTAATGTGAATACCTGCTGAATATCTGCTTTGCTTTAATACAAGTTGGAATGCTTAATATCGAAAGAGTTTATATAAGATTGGGGAAAAGGAATTTTCTGCTTGCTGTCCACTGGCATCTGCCCTGCTGCATTTGGGAATCTATGATTTATAATGGTATATAAGATCTTTTTGATTTGCTCGATCAAATGCTTCAGTTTACTATATTTTCCTGTTCATATGTTTGTAGGTTTCACTCTGAATCCAGGTTTTGACTCAAATTATATCTAGAGTTTCCGTATGGTACAATCTTGGATTGGTTTGAAATGATTGATGGAAACAGATTATGGCCGATACATTCTTCATGTTAAAAAAGAAACCATGTTAGAATATCTTCAGTACCTATTCAAGAAATAATCTAAAAGCTCCAAATTAAATTCTATGGAAGATAATTCATGGATACACTGGAGTAGTCTGTTATTATGTGAACATTTTCTTTTGATAAGAGTGGTTTAACCTGTACCTTTTTGTCAGGTAAACATTGTCTTTGAAAACATAGGTACTTGTAAATAGGAATTAGAAAGAGGCGCCATAAATTCCTCAACTAGAGACGGAATTCCCGAACCTAAACAACTCAGTTGAGAGCTCCGTGACTGGGTGCTGTCTGTCTAGATAGAGTGAAACAACATGTTTTAGCTATTCTTCGTCAGATAGACACTTACCCCTATGCCTCTTCCTGAAAAGTATATCTATGTTATTTTTCCTCCTAATACAGATGGTATTTGCTCTCATGTCTTGGTATGTTGAAGGAATATATGGCGCATATCTTTCATGTTATTCATGAGATTAAGTTGCTTCTCGTTGTTTCACTGTTTGTTTGCTGAATCTGTAGTAATTGTGTTTATAATATCTATATACATTTCTTTCACGCTTTATTCATTTACTTTTATGCTCTTTATTCAATTACTTTTATGCACTTGCTTATTAAGATTAAGTTGTAATGAGTATTGGGATGTTTGAGCTTCAGGACCTTTTATAATATAAATTGTCATAAACCCTCATGTAAATACACTAATAATTCATAAAGAAGCATGGTTAACTTACCTCCTAGAAGGATATTTTGCACTTTCAATTGCATGAACATCACAGGTTTATTTATTTTCTTATGCAGTTGCCAAGAATGGAGGATATCTTGAGCCTTCAAGTTCAAGACCCTCCTTGTGCAGATTTTTCTGCTGGTCACCTTAATTGGGTGAAAGTAAAAGGTGGCCGTCTGGGTGGCGATAATATTGCTTTAATTCCTTTTGCTAGAGTAGATGACTTTGTTAAAGGTGAATCTAGTAACACAGAATGCCCTGCTAACTTTCGAATCGAATCAAGGAGGAAGAGAGCAGAAGGGAGTATCCGTAAACCAAGGGTAGATGGATATCTTGAATATACCCTGTATGTCAATATACTCGTAAGTTGGGCTTTGTTTTCCAAAGCATTGAAAGGTCATCTTCATAAAGTTTTGTGTCTTTCACTCTGTAGAACCTCTTTTGTGCAGGACAGCACACTATAATTTGTCTAAAAACTCAGTCTTTGTTGTCAGTTTTGACCTTAAAAATTCTGTTGAAAAAACCTTAACAAATTTTGGATGAAATTCCAGATACTGGTGCTCATATGGTCCAGAAGACTACAGGGATTGTGAGCCTGGGATTGGTGACAGCATAAATCTTAAACCTGCTTCAGGTAAGGGAAGCAGGCCTGGTAGACGTCACATGATGAGGGGATGTCTTTGCCATTTTACAGTTAAGCGCTTATATACACGCCCCTTTCTTGCCCTTATCATCTACAATCAGCGAAACCATGTAGATAAGTCAGGAGCTCCATGTCATGGAATTCTTGATCAGGATGCTTTAGGAACAAGAGCTATGTATGCCCCCCGGATTTCTGAAGATTTACGTCAGAAAGTGATGTCTATGCTTCATATTGGTATATCTTTAGACACTGTAATCCAACACCATGCAGATGTGGTGCAGAAGCATGGAGGGCCACATAATCGGGATGATTTTTTGACCCGTAATGATGTTCGTAACATGGAAAGGCTTATAAACAACACCTCACATGAATTGCATACTAATGAAAAGTGCAGTATAAAGACGTGGGTGCAACGTCACTACAAGAGTGTTTTCTTCTTCCAAGAGGAGTCCGGTTCTGAACCTTTACTATTAGGTATACAAACAGATTGGCAACTGCAGCAGATGCTTTGCTATGGACACAATGGATCAATTGCTGTACATACCCATTTGAAAAAATTTAAGGTTCTAAGGGTTTACTCCTTCTGTGTGTTTCTTTTTTTTAATATATTTTTTCTTATTGTCATCAATGTGTCACAGTAATTGTGAGCTTTAAGTGAGCTCAAATTTTAAATTCTGAGTTACCATCAGCATCTAAAGTCATTCTAAATAGCTTAAAGAAATAAATTATGTGCACAAAATATGAAAGAAAAGTTTGGTGTATCATCTTTCCCCTTTTATTTTATTAATACTTTCAGGATTTGTTTTTGTGCGGATGTGATGGTTACAAATAGAGAGGCTTGAGGAAGGCGATGGAAATGAACATATGCAAGGAAAATAGCTAGAAAAGGGAGAGAAACTTACTTTCTTACTCTTCCAATATGAGGGGTTTGTAGCGATTGAAATCATTCAAGCATGCTTGTGTTGCATTAAAGGTGTTAAAGTGGTAAAAATAGAAGGAAAAGAAATTTACTTTGTAGCTTTTCTGTCCATGGGTAGCGATTACATTATCAAAGATATAAAATCTTTAATTTCACTTTGGTTTATATCTGTTAGCATGCAGAAGATAGCATTACTTGTGTCAACAAAGACTTCCTCTTGCCGTTCTATTTCTCTTGCTTCAAACTGACCCTTATCTGACATTACATCCGAAGGGAAAAAGAGGGATTTTTTGGGTCCAAAAATAATTTTCTTCAATAGTATTTCGTATAATTGTTTCCCATTCTACATCTTCCAGTGGCATTAAATAGTTTGCTATGCATATGCAGATGTTTTGGGATTAGAAACAATGATTGCCTCTATGGCTTTTAGAGCCATAAAAGAGGATCTCTTCACTCATCTTGTTATGTTGACCTTAGGAAGGATGGAACTCCTTTTACTGTTTTTTTTTTTTCTTAATAACCTGTATCTAGTTTCAGGTTAAGTGGCTGGATATATTTGAAATCTAATATTTTCCTCCACTTTTCCTCAATATTTGCAGTATCCTTTCTGCTCTTTGCTTGTGTTTGACTCATCTCAGAATCCAATTCCAGTTGCTTGGGTCATTTCCTCAGCTTCCCTTGGTCAAAATATCCAGAAATGGGTAGTGCCTCTCATTCACAGGGTACGAACAAAAGACTATAGGTGGAGACCTAATGCAGTTTTGATGGATGATCCTGCTTATGAGGCTTCTGTTTTTCGGCAAGTCACAAAATTTTGGTAGTCAAAGTTAGGTCTGAAATGTTATTTTTTGAAGGTTAAATTGCTCATATGAAACTTCTGAATGCAGAGATGCATTCCAGTGCCATATTCTTTTATGTCTTTGGCATGTTCGTCGAGGTTGGCTTAAAAGCCTTCTAAAGAAATGCTGCAGCTTTGATGTGCAGAGAGAAATGTTTAAGCACCTTGGCAGGATCTTGTATTGCTCAAGAAGTGGGTCAAATGTTGAATATGTTATAGAGGAGTTTATGAATATATACGTTGATCAATGTTCCTTTATTGATCATTTCAAAAGCCGGTGGTGGCCAAATATAGGTAAGTTTGCTCTTTATTCAAATTATTATATTTTGTAGTCTAGTCTTGTTACATTCCCTTTAAGGCAATCCCTTTGGCATTTTAGCTGTATTCTTTTAATGTTCTTTCCTTATTACATTTCTTTAGACATGCTTTATTGTCTTCCTTCCTTTTTCCCGATAAAGCATACCTTTTGGTCTTTTTCAAAATAGAGACTGCAATCTGAGAGATATTTTTTTATCTGGCAGAATGCTGGGTTAATTGCATACGGACCCTCCCTGTTGCAAGTCAAGAATTTAATGCTTCAATAGAATCATACCATCTGAGATTGAAATCGAAAATTTTCAACCAGCCTTATGCTAGCTCCTTGCAGAGAGTGGACTGGTTGGTCCATGCATTGACAACTCAATTTCACTCTTTTTATTGGTTTGATCAGTATAGACTGGAAAGTGGATATTTTGAGAATCTTAGGGAGGGGTTTGACTTAGGCAACTCTTGGTATAAAGCTATGCAAATTCCAGATGTTGATGTGCAATTGGATGAGCAAAATCTTCAGCTTGCAAAAGTTGTCTCTCAGGGAGATAGGAATGTGGTCTACACAATTTGGAACCCTGGTTCTGAGTTTGCAATTTGTGATTGTACATGGTCAAGGATGGGAAATTTATGTAAGCATGTGATTAAGGTGGGAATCTGTTGTAAAAGCCGACAAGTTACAAGGCCCTTGTTGGCAGCTCAGGTTTACAGGCAGGCCTTGCTTAACCTCCTTCAGAATTCCCCAGATGATCCACTAGTTCTTGAACATGCCATTTTACACGTTACACGCTTGCAACAGGAAATCAAAGGTTTGGAGGACTTATCGAAGAGTGGACTATTACAGCCTTTACCTTCTACCACAAATTCTCCAGTGATGGATGGGGTTCTACATTTTCCTTGACTCAGCTGATTGGTTGTTAAAAACTACAAGAAAGATATGGCTAAGCCAAGTTTTTTGCTTCTGCGTCAAGAGGCTTATTAAGAATATTAAATTTCAGGGAACCCCATTTTCTTGTTCTGATCCAAACTGTATCATCAGCAGAAGTTAAGTGTCCCGTCCTTTTATTTAACACAGATTTCGGGCCAAAAAGAGTAATAGAGAGCATCATTTCGGGAGAAGTTAGTCTTCCAATGCATTCATGATCTTTTGGCTACTAGCACAAAGAACATGCAAATATTGTGCGTGTTAAACATTTCAAAGATTATATTAGATATAATTATTTTTGTATTTATTTTATTTTTAATAAAATATTAATATTTTCATTTTCATTTTCATGTTATCATATTTTTTTATTTTTCATTATTTGTATTTGCATTTGAGTTTTAGTAATCATAATTATTCTTTTTTAATTGTAAGATAACAATATTTTTTCATTCTCCTTCTTTTTGTTTTTGCAAAGATAGAGATCTTATTTATTCTTAATTTTTTTTATTTTTTTAATATTTTAATAATAGTATTAAATATATAATTTATTCTGTAAAGGTTATATGGTTTATTTATATACTTTTGAATTAAAAAATTTAAAGTTAAAATATTGTTATTTAGTAGTTAAGAACTTAATTAAGAATTTTTTTAATTATTTATGTACAATTGTTATTTTTTATTTGTTCATCTTTAACCCTTATAACTCTCAAACAGCACTTATGATTTAACTTTTTAATAATATTTTTAATAACTTTTTAATAAAAATGATAATAATAATAATAAAATAACAATAAATAATAATAATAACAATAAACCAATAGAGTATTTTTGTCTAAAAAAAAGAGTATTCTTCTTTAACTAATTTAACTCCCAAATAACTCTTACTAATCTTTTAGTAATTAATTATAGAATAATTTATTAATTAACTAACTAACCAATACAATAGTATTATAAAAAAATTTTATACTTTATTTCTTGTTATAATAACTTTTTTTTATTATATATGGATTTGGATTTCAAGGAGATAAATTATTTCTTATGATTATTTTATTTTTATAAAGTAATAGTATTATTTTTTTCCTTTTATCTTATTTTTATAATGTTAGAGAGGTTAAAGAGCATTTTTCATGTTAGATTTTTTTTGTAATATTCTTTTACTATTATTTGCTCTTAATATTAGTTATTTTATAGATGTTACATGTCCATTTTTATATCCCTTAATTAGTTAATATAATTATTATTTAGCAGTTTCAAAGCTTTTTATTAATTTTTTATGTATAATTGTTATTTTTTATATTTGTGATTCTTTAACTAATATAACTCCCAAATAACTCTTACTAATTTTTAATAGTTATTAATTAATTAACTGAATAATATGATAGTGACTAGTTACATTTGATGGGTATTTTAGATCATCCAAAAAAGAAAAAAATACATTAAGTTTAAATTCTCATGACTCTTATCCATACTTTTATAACATATAAAGTTTAAATCTCCACGATATCAATCCATACTTTTCATAATTTATTTCTTCCTATAATAACCTTTTGTTTATTTTATATGGATTTGGATTTTAATGAGCATAATTATTTATTATGATTATTTTATTTTTTACAAAGTAATAGTATTATTTCTTTTCCTGTATTTATTTTTATAATGTTAGAGAGGTTAGAGAGTATTTTTCATGTTAGATTTTTTTATAATATTTTTTTACTATTATTTGCTCTTGATATTAGTTATTTTATGAAGGCTATATGTCCAGTTTTATATCAATTATATTATATTTTAGGGTTAAAAGATATGTAATTTAAGTGGGGATAGTTAGTATAATTATTGTTTAGTAGTTACAAAGATTTCTAATTCTTTAACTAATGTAACTCCCAAATAACTATTACTTAATTTTGTATAGTTATTAATTAATTAACTAAATAATATGATTGTGACTAGTTAAAATTGAAGGGTATTTTAGACCATCTAAAAAAGTAAGAAACACATAAAGTTTCTAGAATTATATACTTGCAATTGCATGTAGTTTACCTTCCAGTTAACTTTTTTATAAATTAATAAATTCTTTTTATAATGATAGATGATAAATTGCATTCTTTATAATTTTTTTAATTATCCTAATAATATTTCTATACAATTCATGTTTTTATCAAGTATCTAAACTATTTTGTGGTCATTTTATAGTGTAATTTTCATGTTATTTGTGATTATATTTTGAAAATTTTATTTGATATTTTTAATGAGCGTAACTTTTTTATCTTGATCATGTTAGTTTGATTTTTGCAAAATAATAATATACTCTTTGTTTGTTCCCTTTTTTAAAAATGGTAGAGATTATGCGTATTTTTGTTCATTTATGTAATTATTTTCAATATATTCATATAAGATCTATATTGTACTAATTTTATAAAACTATTTCGTGGATGTTAAATTATCCTTTTTTAATTGAATTTCTATTATGTTTTAAAATTTTCATAAATTATATTAGTATTTAAGCTTTTAAATTTACATAATTATTCTCTTTATCTCTCTGTCTCTCTCACACACACACACACATAATAGTAGTGGTCCATGAGCACATTTTTGCCATTTATTTTATTATTTTGATGATATTCCAATTAGATACATTTGTTTACTTATATTAAATAATTTCATGTATAAACTCTATTTTTACATCATATGCCATTATACTTTTTAAATTTTTATAAATTATATTAGTATTTAAAAATTTTACTTAGCATGATTATTTCTCGTGGAGATTTAATTTTTTAATAAAAATAATTTTTTCTCTCTCTCTCACTCTATTTTTTTCCCCTTTTCTAAATCTTTCTAGTGTTAGGGTTTGTTATTCTCTATCACTATTTTCCCCACTTTCTAAATCTATGTAGTAATAGGGATCAAAGTGCATTTTGTACTCTTTGTTTAATTATTTTGATGACATTTCGATAAGATAAAATTTTTTATTAATTATATGAAATATTTTATTAGACATATTGGATGCCGCAATAAATGATCTCCTTGTAAATTTTATTGGTGTTTTAAGTTTAAAATATTTATTTCTTGTGACTATTCAGTTTCTTATCAAAGAACTATGTTCTTTTTAAAATATTTTAACCTTTATTTAATTTCATTTTGATAATATTTTAATAAAATACATAATTTTATTAACGATGTAAACTATTTCAATTTCAAGGAGGTTGTTTTTATAATATTTAAACTATTTATATTTTTATAAATAATATTATTTGCATAGAAGGCAATGCAAAATCATTATATATATATACACACACATTGAACAAATAATTCTTAAAAATTAATTGTTTCTCCCATTATTATACTCCATGTAATTTTTATTACACCTCAATATAACTCTCACCTTAATGTGATTATTTCTCATCTCTTCTCAATATAATTTTTATTAATTTCAATAACTGATAAAAATCAAATATTATTAAGTATAAATATTAATTATGCAATGCACCATATGGATGCATCCTACTATAGTAAAAAATAGAAAAGGTATTTGACATAAAGTATACATTATTCCATATATTTTTTATTATTTATTATACTATATTACTTTTATAATATAATTTTAAATTTTCATATAAAATTTCACCTTCAATCAAACATTGTTAATAAAAATGGGACAATATAAGTAATTAATTAATATATTTTTGAAATCAAATTATGACGTCAATATTGATATATATCTCTCCTTTGCTTGAAAGATGAACATTATTCACTCTTGGAGCTATTGCTATATATATATCTAGATGCTTCCTGCTCAATTTTGTTATGACATCTCTGGCCTTAAATGCATAAAGTTTACATCTACATGAACCATATCTATGCTTTTATAATAGTATAAATAGATATAGATTAAACCTACCTTACAACAAATGTCTTCAAATTAATTATTTTTATGTAACTCTTAAATAATTATCATTTAAAAGTGAAAAACTATCAAAATGACAATAATTCATTTCAAAAAAATGAAAAAATAATTTTATCAAAGGGCATTTAAGGGTATTCGGAAAAAAGATGAAATATAAAATTTAAATTCTCATGACCTCTACCCATACTTTTAGTATAATATAGATTATATCTAACCTACTACCACTACCACTATTCTATTATGATATTTAATGTTTTAAAAACTTTTCAAACATACTTTTTTTGAAATTTTCAAGTCTTGTCTATTGATTTTACAAATTTATAAATACATAATCAAGTTACGATTTGAGAGGTATATATACTAATTTAATAATTACACTTAGATAAAAAAAGTAAAATTTAATATTTGTTTATGACAATAAAGTCTTTCTCTTTAATACTCTTTTTTAGTAACTTACTTCTCTCTTTAATTCTTTATGTTATCTTTGTTAAAACCAACTTACAGCTAATTTCTTTAAATTAATTATTTTTATGTAACTCCTAAATAATTATCACTTAAATGTCAAAAACTATCAAAATGATAATAATGCATTTAAAAAAAATGCAAAAATAATTTTATCAAAGGGCATTTTAGGACATTTAAAAAAAGGAAAAAATATATAAGTTTAAATTCTTATGACATATATCCATACTTTTAGCATAATATAGATACAGATATAGATATAGATAAATATAGATATAGATAGGTTAGTTCTAGCAAATATATTTGCTTGCTGAGAAAATGGCCGCAAATTAGAACCCAAGTAAAATAAAACTGGGAGAAGAGGGTCGAGGCCCCTCCCAATATATATGTAGGTCTACCAATGGGAAAGCCTAGGAGTCAACAATATGAAAACTTTATTATAAATTACCCCCTTCCTTATCGGCTCGGGACTAAAAGAATGGTTGGGACATCAAATATCCATCTCATTTGTCCTTTGGATACTCGTATAACCATCGAAGGTTGTTGAAGTGACTAATTCCATGAAATTATGAAGCATTTAAAACAAAGAAATTGTTGGAGTTATCATTTCAACCTAGTCCCAAGACGCTTGGTGATCTCTTATAAGAAGGTTGGCTAGAGCCTTGTTATTTTGAGGTCATATCTAGTATTTAGAGTTTGCGTTGATTTGGTACCGTTCTCGCTGCCTGCACCAAAACAATGCTTTACCCCTAGATGTCCAGTTAACTGCCGCGCCTCAACGCATTTTGGGGAGAACAAGCTAGCTCCATCCTACCTCCTCTACGTTCTGGACAACCGTTCTTTATCTCAATAGAACCTTTCAGTGGCATGGTTTGGTCCTCTCCCCCATTACTTAGAAAAAGTGAGCCACCGGTTCATATACAAGATACTATCATTACTGTCCGTACAATTAGACATCCAACCCGTAATCGCAACGAGCTATATCTCCCGAGCCAAGCAGAGCATGCATGAAGTAGTCAGATGCTTCTTCTATTCTTTTCTCTGGCACAGCTGGGCCATCCTAGACTTTAATAGTAATATAAATGACTCGCTATTCACTGGGGTTTGGGGTCATAATCGTTATATAGGAGAGATGGCCGAGTGGTTTAAGGCATAGCATTGGAATTGCTATGTAGGCTTTTGTTTACCGAGGGTTTGAATCCCTCTCTTTCCGAATTTACCGATTTTACTAACAACAATCGAAAATGGATAACTCTATTCCAACTTTCTTTGCTGTCGATTCTTCCATTCCTAATTGCTGTGACACATAAACTACTCGAAAAGAAACTACTGGAATGGAAATTTCTTAATTCATTTGGTATCTAAATAGGATTTGTTTATTTTCTATTTAAATATATTTTTACCGTTCCTTGAAAAGGTAACATACAGGTACTCAGTTCGCTCTATTTCTTTAATTCTCCACGAATCGTATATTTGTAACAATACGAACATAATTTTCTTAATTCTAATCAATTAGGCATATTGTGACGGTTCTTTTGAGTAATATATTTGGAAATGCCTCTTGGTACCCCCATTAACCTTGTTTTGGACACAACTGGTACATTCCAAAATCACCGTTACTCGAACATATTTACCCGGGGCTATGAACCTTCTTTGGATTTTGGATTAACTTGTCCTCCTCTCTTTAAAAGAAGAGGCACTTCCAGTTCTGCCGGTAGGGGTGTTCACTATCCAGTTCGAACCGAAAATCCGAACCGAATTGGTTAATTCGATTCGATTTTTAATTAATTCTGATTGGTTCAGATATGATTGCCAACTTTCTAAGAAATTCATTTCGGTTTTCGGTTCCTATTATCAAACTGAAAACCGAACCGAAAAACCGAATTTAAGGAAAGAAACGCATATTTATAATGCGTTGAATGCTTTGTCTGAAAAAATTTTCTGAACGCATTACTACAATGCGTTTATTCTCGAAAGAAGTCAACAAAATTAGAAATTTTAGAACATTCTCTTCTTATCGTCTCCACTCTCCATCGAGCACTCCAGTCGTCTACAGTCCACCAAGCCACCGGCCAAACTCAATCACTCTCCCGATCTTCTCCATAATCTGCTTTTCCGACGCCGCTGCACACCCCCAAGGCACCACCACTCCTGTACTTACAGATGCAACATCCCTCGTCTGCAATCTACCAGAAGATTTGATGACAAAGATACTCTTGAGGCTACTGGTGAAGTCAGTTTTGTAATTCAAAGCGGTATCCAAGTCATGGTATGCTTTCCTGACTAGTTTTACTTTCACAGGTCTGTACCTTCACAAGCCCACCATCGCTCATAAACTTCTCAAAGTTTACTACACGAATCCGATCAGTTTTATCCCAAAGATCTCTTTGATAGTTCTGAATGATAATAATGGTTTTAGGGCTTCTGATATTTATCTACTGTTTCCAATTAACCCTAATGATGAGCTTATGGTTGAAGATTCGTGTAATGGTCTAGTTTGCTTGACTATGAATTCCCAATCAAAGATCATTTTGTGGAATCCCATTATGAGGAAATACAGATTTATAGAGCTTCCTTCTTGAACAACGAGGTCTTACAAGTCATGGAAGTGCTAGATTCTCATGGTTTCCACACTGGAATTAAGAGGAAACTACTAATTATAAATGATTGTCTATCAATGATTATGTCTCTTGAGCTTGAAGTAACGAATAGCAGCTTTGAGATATGGATGATGGCTGAATATGGCATTCAAGAATTCCGGTTCTGCCTTTGATTTCACTTTCTGGTTCTGCCTTTGATTTTATTTTCTGGAATTGGTTTGCACTTTATAGGAGAAGAAGGAAGAGAATCGGATATATTTTTTTATTTCTCCATGAATTTCGATTTTTGTTCAACCCGAACCGAATCAAAATTTATTATTTCGGTTCGGTTTGATTCGATTTTTACCAATAATTCAGTTCGGTTCGATTTTCTAAAAAAAATAAATAAAACTGAACCGAAAATCGAATTATTCCACCGAAACTAAACCGAACCACCGAATGAACACCCCTATCTGCCGGTGCTTGAAACAATTTTATCTTTTCCATATTAGTACTTGATCACAGACACCTATACCAAACCATATTAAAGAAATTATTTTATCTTGGACGGATAGTGGGAATCGAACCCGCATCTTCTCCTTGGCAAAGAAAAATTTTACTATTCGACCATATCCATATTTTTTGTTCTTGATACGTAATATGTCCACATAATATTATAAATATATACCTCGATCTGTAATGTCGGACCAAAGGCTCTCCTCGGTTTGATTCCAATTATTTTTAAATTATTAATTGTATTTTTTTGAATAAGTTTGGAAGAAGTTTGACACCCCTCTAAATTTTTGTTTTCTTTATTTGCATTTTATATTTTCTTTTGCGGGCTTCTATTAAATTTTAATATGTCTCAGGGATGCTACATTTTTTACTTATTGGGAGAACTCAAGTACTCTCTTTTAGATTCAGGAAACAACTCTTAGATATCTTTTTTCCTTTTGGAAGATACAGTGAAACAATCAACCTATTGATATTGAAAGACCCCACAGATTCTTCCAATGTATCATTTCTGGGTCTACTGGAATTCATAGAAAGAAGTCCTATCAAATAGAGATTTTTTTCTTTCGACAATATTTTGATTGTTTATATCTAGTCAATTCAATCAAAATGAATTCTTGTTTTGATTTTGACTAAACAGTTATGGATGGCTTGACAATTTGAATCGAGCAATCCAGTATATTTTCCAAGTTCATAGGAGTCCGTCTATATTTTTGCTTTATGAATATGATATTTTTGGGCATTTCTAATAATATCAAGTCTTTTTCCTATTTTGGCTTTTTTAATTTTCAGAGTTTTAGCCCCGATTAGCAAAGGACTAGGGTCCCACGACCAGTTCAAACCCAAACCTTTCACCAAGTAAGGAGTCCAACTGCTGAAACTTTCTAGTTATGAATCGGCTATAGAACCAATGGGCGACGCTTGGTTACAAATTCGAATCAGTTATTATATGTTTGCTCTAGTTTTTGTTGTTTTTTATGTTGAAATGGTTTTTATTTATCCCTGGGCAATGAGTTTCGATGTATTGGGTATATCTGTTTTTATAGAAGTTTTAATTTTTGTGCTTATCTTAATTGTTGGTTTAGTTTATGCATGGCAAAAGGGGGCATTAGAATGGTCTTAACTCCTGAATATTCAGACAATAGAAAGAAAAAATAAAATTGAGATAGTTATGAATTCTATTGAGTTTCTTTTACTAAATCGAACAGCCAAAAATTCAGTTATTTCAACTACATTAAATGATCTTCAAATTGGTCAAGACTCTCTAGTTTATGGCCGGTTCTCTATGGTACCGGTTGTTGCTTCATTGAATTTGCTTCCCGACTCCAACTACCATCCATGTACGATCTATACTAGATCTGACCAACTACCTATCCCACCTTCTCTGCGTTTTTGATAGCATATCTTTGTCTCAGTAGAGTCTTTTAGTGGCATGTTCTGGTCCTTTCCCCTATTACTTAGAAAAAGTGACCCACTGGTTTAGGTGCAAGATACTATCATTACCGCCCAGACAATTAGACATCCAATACGTAATCACAATGACCCAATTGTAAGAGCGGAGCTCTACCAACTGAGCTATATCCCTCGAGCCAAGCAGAGTATGCATGAAGTAGTTAGATGCTTCTTCTATTAAAAGAGCCCCTAACCAATTAGAAACAAAAATAAATAGAAACATAGTTCCAATAAAAAGGAACCCAAGGACCGTATTCTTCCCAATTTGAGTTTTACAAACATCTCGAATGAAATTCTGACCCCCACTCGGAATGGTTTGTGGGTTCCGAACAGCTATAGCGGCCGAACCTAATAAGATGGCAATTACAACCCAAGAAGCAATCAGTACTTGGTCGTGGACTTAGAAGCACCCTATTTGCCAATAGAAATACTGGCCTATATCCACACCAGATACATCATATAACCCTTTTAGTGTTAGTGTGTTTGCTAGAACATTCATATTGCACACTAAAAAAATCGAACTTTAAACAAATTTATTTTTATTCAACCCTCTCTTTGCCTACTTGAATCGGATATTTTGAATACCAACTAATAGTACAATTTTGAATGCTAACCAATCACATAATCTCCTTAGTTATTTTTATCTCTTTTTTGAAATTCAAAAATAGTAACTAATTTTATAAATCTATGGGATTATATATATATAGTACTAATTGTTTTCTAAAACTCCCCTCCCAATATATGTAGGTCCACCACTGGGGATGTAACTAGGAGAGGGAGGCCAAGCCCCTTTCCGATATATATGTAGGTCCACCATTGGAAATACTCATATTACCATTATTTATATTTTAATACTCTCTATATATATAATTACTACTAATTGTTTTCTAAAACTGGGAGAGGGAGGCCAAGGCCCCTCCCAATATATATGTAGGTCCATCATTGAGGATACCTATATTACCATTATATATATTTTAATACTCTCTATATATATAATTAGTACTAATTGTTTCCTAAAACTGGAAGAGGGTGGCCAAGCCCCTCCCAATATATATGTAGGTCTATTATTGGGGGATACTCATATTACCATTATATATATTTTAACGCTCCCTATATATATAGTTAGTACTAATTATTTTCTAAAACTGGGTGAGGGAGGCCAAGGCCCCACCCAATATATATGTAGGTCTGCCATTGAGGATACTTATATTACCATTATATATATTATATATATAATTAGTACTGATTGTTTTCTAAAACTGAAAGAGGGAGGCAAAGGCCCCTTCCAATATATATATATGTAGGTCCACCACTGGGGATACCCATATTACCATTATATATATTTTAATGCTCCCTATATATAACTAGTACTAATTGTTTTCTAATACTGGGAGAGGGGAGGCCCCAATATATATGTAGGTCTACCATTGGGATACCCATATTACCTTTATATATATTTTAATGCTTCCTATATATATAACTAATACTAATTGTTTTCTACAAATTATCACAAAACCAAGTTAGTAACTTGTATAAATTATGATCTACTTTTCAATATCACGGAATGTCTTTTTTTATTAAGATTGAAATAAAGGATTCTTTTGAAACACTGGGATAGGGAGGCCAAGCCCCTCCCAATATATATGCAGGTCCAACATTGGGGATAGCCATACTGCCATTACTAATTTTCAAATTTACATGTTTATTACTAATTTATGAATTTATTAATTCATTCCGAATATTGAAATTGCTAAATATATAGGACCACCAATAAATATTTTTATTTATATAATACAAGTTGTTTAATCACATCAATGTAAAGTTACACATAGGAGCCACCCATATTACCATTACTATTTCCAAATTTATATCAAATGCATTGCTAATTTCTCAATTTGTTATATGTATTACGAATATCGAAATTCTTAAACATATTGGACCGCTAATAAACATTTCCCTTTTTTATGCATAGTCCCACCAGTATTTAAACAGCACAAGCTGTTCAATCACGTAGCTCAAACTTGGAGCATTTTCTCAACTTTCTTGCACTATAGCCATAGCTATTTCAACCATGTCTACCCTCTCAAAAGCTTTCCAACATGTCCCTCTCGACCCCAAACATATTGTCCCTCTTGATTTCAAGTCTGTTGAGGGGAATCCTGATTCACATATGTTGCCAGAAGCCAATGATTTCTCTGATTTGGCGCATGAAAACTTATCAATACCTGTTGTTGATCTCATGGCTCCAAATGCAGAGCAAATCATTGGCCATGCATGCGAGACGTGGGGTGCTTTCCGAGTTATCAATCATGGCATTCCCTCAAGTCTGATAGAGATGGTTGAGTCTCAAGCCCAGAGGTTGTTCGATCTCCCAACTGAGATGAAACTGAAGGTTTTGCGTTCACCGGGCGCAACCACCGGCTATGGCACTGCCAGGATGTCACAGTTCTTCTCCAAGTTCTTGTGGCATGAAGGCTTTACTATTACGGGCTCCCCTGCTGCTCATGCAAGAAAACTTTGGCCCGGTGATTATGAGTCATTCTGGTAACAAAGGCTTCTCTATTTTCTTTATCTTTTCTCCTTTTCTTACTCTTTCTCCTTCCATATTTATTTTCAAGGTTTGATCTGTGCATCATTCTTTTTGTTCATTTGCCTTGCATAGCGATGTGATGGAAGATTACCAAAAGAAGATGAAACATCTAGGTTACAAAATCTTTCTTCTAATGCTGAAATCACTGGGAGTTTCCGAAGATGATTTGAAATGGGAATCATCAATGGCCGAAGGTGCCCTGCAACTGAACTCGTTTCCTACTTGCTCAAATCCTGAAGGTGCCATAGGCCTAGCTGATCATACTGATTCGATGCTTTTCACCATTGTTCACCAAAATCCCGTGAAGGGACTCCAAGTTCTCCGAGGCGGCTTAGGGTGGATCACGGTGCCTCCGATGGACGGCTCCCTTGTTGTTAACACCGGTGATCTTATTCAAATCTACTCTAACGGACGGTTTCCGGGTGTTCGTCATCGTGTGCTCGTGAATCAAGATGCACAACACAGATATTCAGTAGCTTTCTTCTATGGCCCTCCGACGGATTCTCAGATTGCACCATTTGCTAAATGCCCTATTTATCGCTCCGTGACGGTGAAGGAATTCTTGGGTCTCAAGTATGAGCATCTTGAGAAGGCACTTTCCTTCTTAAAAATTTGATGATTTGAAGATTACTCAGACTAGTGAAAAAGATGTCGTTGTCCCCACCCCAAGAAAAAAGGAAAAAGTGAACAAGAAAATAAATAAATACTCCTAGCAAACCCCTCCAACAGGTGTGAGGGAATATTTCTGGTTCTTCCTGAATGATAATTTTAGGGGCTTGAATGGTTAATTTGTCAAATATAATGGTAAGATTTTGTAGAACGAAATCTCCCAAATTTCGGTTTATGACTTGATTACCCTTTTCATGCAATTCTTACTTTGTTCAAAATCAAGTCTCATGTCCTCCCTTAATTTCATACAAAAAATTAGAACAGTATTTGACTATCGAAGTTACTATCTAATGGTTATTATGTCAACAAGATTTGTCACCAAGAAAGAGTTGGCCTAAGTGGAAGAAATTTGGTGTCCCCTAAACAAAGTTTAGGATTTGAACATTGTGTATGGAACAAATTACATTAGTTGTGGACCATAAAATGAACATAAATATCAATTGAGTAATCAAGAAAAAAAAAGGATTAGTCATGAGATTGTAAAGGGTTGGCAATATTCGTCCCGCCAGAGCAAGTTTTATCCAACATTGCTAAAAGTTTCCGCAAGCTCAGCATCCACCGGATTTATAAAGGGTATCGAAACCAAAGTGTTGCAGTGTCTGCATGCTGGTAATCAAACCTGTTCTCCCACGACCTTCTTCTAGTGAAGCATCAAGATTTATAAAGAAGCATCAAGATTTATCTTATGCATATTCACTTATTTAGAGGAGATGGCACCTATTTCGGCACTAGCGCACAGTAGAATGATTCCTAATCTCCCTTTTCCTTCCCCTTGATTTATCCATAGATAGAAGTAGACCTTTTACTTTCAAGGCAAGAATATATATATATATATATATATTTTTTTTTTTTTTCAAAAGGCAAAATTTTTTTAAAAAAATAACTAAAAACTTTTATATTAATTCAGTACCTACAAAAAGTAATTTAAAAAATGTTGGAACTATTAATATAGTTGAAGTTGAATATCGATCTTGTTTATATTTATTTTTCGGAATTTCTCTAGTTTTAGAATACGCCTTAACCTTAGGATTGAAGGATTGGCGGAGTGCAAGTCCTGATACTCCAATTATCAAGAACCTCTTCTATGCTAGCATAAGATGCTCGCCGACTATGTCAGTACACACTTTGTCATAAATAGGATTTAGGCTATCAAGTCAAGGAAAACGTACGTAGCAGCAAGGATGGTGCATCGCCTATTTATCGTTCTCGCTCGGGAGCCAAAACGAACACGCCTGCTACCTACTGTACTGGACCTTCGACCAGGCATTCTACCTTTGTCGAATCGGAACCAACACCACTGCATTGCGCTCGAACAGTTGAGCAGCCGCCGGCCCCGTGCACAGATCAGATATAGATTCATTCTTCGTACCTGGTCCAGCCTCCACAGATCAGATATAGATTCATTCTTGGTACCTGGTCCAGCCTCCACAGATCAGATATAGATTCATTCTTAGTACCTGGTCCAGCCTCACAACTCTTCGCGGGTTGGTCAAGAAGTCAGTCTTGTTTGATAGTAGCACTTGTTTGCCATGAAAAACTAATATTTGAATTGTATTTTTTTGTCTTGAAAATCATAAAAATGAGAAGATAATTGGAGTTCAAACTGAAAAAGGAAAGGATTTTTTTTTTCCTTTGGGTGAGATTAGATATAGTTTAGTTTTAAAATTTATATTAAACTTCATAAAGTTTAAATTGTTGGAGGAAGAAGAAATGAATCCCAAGCTTAAAATTTGTCTTGAGTTTGGGACCAAAATGGTATCCAAATAGAGCCATATGAGTTATAATCCAAGCTCAACCTAATGCATTCCTTGCCTCCCACAAACCCCAACTTATCATCACAATCTTCTCCAAAGATAGGTCAGTCTCCAGTCATTTCTATGCAGACCAATGCTTGAGCTCTCAGCGTTGTCCCTCTGCCTATACGTGAAGGACTTCCCAACGGCATAGCCCGACTTAACAAAACATGTACTGTTCTCTGTGAAATGGCATAGACCCTGTCTTTCCCTCCTTTTACATTTTCCAGAATGCTCCTGTATTTGGATAAAGTCTTGTTTGAGCGCGAAGGCAAAATTTCTTATGTGAGACTAATATTTTTTAAAAAAATAATTTAATTTTATAAAATTTAATATAAAAATTTTAAAACTAAATTTATCCAATCTAGAAGAAGCCTTCCAATAACAAAAGATTCCGTGCAACCATCCCAATATGTACAAGGTAAGCTACTCGGCAGGTTATCTTCAGAAAGCAAAGAAAGATTGAAATCAGATATAATCCATGGTTGAACACAATTTTTCATGCATCGTTAGTAATGCTTGAAGCACTACATTTTTCATTTGAGAAGGGAGTGCTGGAGTTCCCCTAAAATGAAATACGGATTCACCCTGAGCTTGGTGTGAGTCCGCGCTAGCAGAACTCAGGCTAGATGTTAATGAGCTAATTTTTACATCGGGCCGAGCTTAGACGTGACCAAGCCAGCTTACAAAGCCTAATTCACCTTCTTAGTGGTAATCCTTCTTCCTTATTAGACCAAACCCATGTCCATCAACTTTTACGATCAAGAAATCTCCCTGTCTGATATTAGGGTAAGATTATATGGCGTTCGTCATAAATTTATTTTAAAATTTATAAAAAATTATTTATTTATGATATCCTCGGAAGCTGCCATTTTCGTATTTATCACGACTAATCATCTCAATTATAGATTAAAAAATATTCAAAAAATTATTGTGTGCCGCCGCGTGGTTCAATGATGTCTTATGGGGACTTATTTGCTTATCCTCCAACGGATTATTCACGTGGCATTCACGTGAAGAAGAAGCTATATTGAACACTGACGTGGCATTATCCGTTATGAAATTTTTATTGGTTTGATTGTAAGGATAAAATAAAGAAAAGGGACCATCATTAAAGTTAATCATCCTTTTTGACGTGTAAATCTACCGCTAATAATTTAATCAACCCCCTGCAAAGATAAGAAGGAAGCGTCCTTTCCTGTATGACTAGACCTAGTATGCATTGACGGAACTAAGGAGGGGAAGAGGTGGTGATCATTACCCCCTAATATTTTTAAAATTTTTTAAATTTTTTCCAAATCTGTCCCTATATAAGTTAAAAATATTCTAACCTATTAAAGTATACTATATTTAGAGTGAAATTAAATAATATTTTATTTTAAAATTTTTTGTTTTAAATTTTAAAAATTTTATAAAAAAATAAAACTCAAAATAAAAAATTTATATTAAATTTTGTCTTTATTTTCTAAAAAAAATTAAAAAATAACATTTAGCAACCACTTTCTAAATAAGCTTCCGGTCTTTTTTATAACCCAAAAAAAAAAGACAAACTTCAATAATTGAGACCAGTGAATATTTTATGCCACAGATCAAAAGCGTGATGCGAGGCAGATTTAAGACTGTAGTAGATATTTTTTAAAAAGCATATTTTTAACTTTGGTATTTATCCGTACACGTCAGGACTTTATTTCATATGGAAATCTGTGTAGACATTTGGACACGTGTCGCACAATGGATTTACTAATTAAATTGGTTTTCTGTCTTTTCTTTGTCTACCCCGTTAAAATAATTGAGCTGACCTAAGTTCCATCTCATCTTGTGTACACTTCAACCGTCCATCTTCGGACTTCAAGACTTCAATGACCGACACCTGAAAACAACATTGACACTTCCACTAATTAATTAATTGAATTTGTTTAAGGGATTATTCGTCTACGACTCCCTCAACCAAAGCAGCAATACAACCCCCAATTCCAGAGCAAGCTGGGGACTTTACAAGTAATCGAACAGTTTGTTGGTTTATCAATTGAATATTTTATTCGTAATCTATACATATAGTAAAAAGTTATTTAAAATATACTAAAATATTTATATTATTTTATCTCTTAGTTAATGACAACTCTTTTAACTATTAAAAAAATTTAAAATTATAAATATTAGAATTAGAGATTCGAGAGTTTTGAAGGGAGAAAGAGAGTAAAAATATTTTAGTAATATATATATATATATATATATATATATATATATATATATATATATAATAAAATATTTATATTATTTTATCTCTTAACTAATGATAACTCTTTTAACTATTAAAAAAATTTAAAATTCTAATATTAGAATTGGAGATTTGAGAGTTTTGAAGGAAGAGAGAGAGTAAAAATATTTTGGTAATATATATATATATATATATATATATATATATATATATATATATATATATATATATATATAATTAGAGATTTGAGAATTTTGAAGGAAGAGAGAGAGTAAAAATATTTTAGTAATATACATATTTATAATTTTTTAATAGTTAAAAGAGTTGTCATTAGTTAATAGATAAAATAATATAAACACTTTAGTATATCGTAAACAAATTTTTTAATTTAAATCAAATTCTGAATAGCTTTCCACTATCTCTACATAACTTCATCTACTGCCACTTTCTCCACAAACTTTTTCTTTCTTCACAAACTTTTCCTCATAAGATTTTTTATTGTCATCTTCTTTTATTTTTCTCTGATTAGGATATTTTTTTTCAAATTGAAGAGATAATTTTTTCAATTTTTTTGATACATGTCGCTCTTATTCTTTTCATTTTTCTCTTTCACTTTAATATTTGATATTTGAATTTGATAAATAGTATTATCTATTTAATTTTTTAAGGAGCTTATCACTGCTCAAAGCATCTCTTATTGTTCAAAATATTTTTTTAAAAAAAAATTTCTTTAATTTATTGAGAATTTTTTTGTGTATATGTGAGATATTTATGAATTTATTTATTTTTAGAAAAGATTTTTTTGTTGAGAACTTTTTGGAATAGAAGCCAAAATAGAAAGACTGTCTCATATTTTTCTTTTAAAATAGAGAAAAATGCGTGAGTATTATACATCTTATAGGCATCAGACACATTTAGGTTATTTTAATTTTTTATTCATATAAGTATTTTGACTTTATTATTTTTAAAATTTTAAAATATGTCTTAAAGGTTTTTTCAGTTAAATCTTGCAAAATAAGATGTATATACTTTTTTTAAAATTTTTTGATTTATATTTTTCTTCTTTAATATTAGTTCGTGTAATTCTTTTTGAAAATAAAAATTTTTTTTTGAAACTTTTTAAATTTTCTAATTATCAACAAGTCTAAAAGGTATACATGACTTTTATATATAGTTATTCCTTTACCCCCTTTTGTAAGCTTCTTTTATTTTTTAGTTTTATTTTTAGTATCATTGATGTTTTCTTTTTTTACATCTTTCATGCATTTTCTTTTTTTGTTTTGATTGAATGATATAATATATTTTATATTTTTAGTTATTTTAATAGAAAATTATTGAGTTTTTGTTTTCTTTGATAGGTTTTGAAGATTCAAACTTTTTTTTTAGAAGATAACTTCAGGAATATTTATCTGTTTAGTTATTGGTATCTATTACACCAATTAGATCAATATCTATTTTTATCTAATTCGATCCTTCATTTGCTACGTTTTAAGGATAAAAGTGTCTAATTGTCTATTAAAATATTTTGTACCAGAATATGCATAACTATGTAGGACATTATACATGAAATGTAACAGTCGATGATTTTTATTTTTTATTTTTTATCTTTTTACAAGTAAATATAAAAAAATAATTTTGTAAAGTACATTAACACTATGACTTTTTTGTGATGGATTAAGAACGTGATTCTTTTGAAAAAAAAATTTGAGCAATGATCAGAGTATCTTTTTATTTTTTAAAAAAAATCTTTCTTTGAGATTTTTTAATATAAATACTAATATTTTTTATTTTCTATGTTATTTATTTTTTAGTAATGGAGAGAGACAAGTAAGGGAAGAGAAATTTTAATTTTCATAATAATTTTATTGCAAATATATTCTATTTTTTTGAAGAGTCAAAATAAATAATTAAATGATAAAGAATTCTTTTTTTCTTTTACGTATAATGGGAATAATATATGAATACGTCAGAATAATTGAAAAACCATGCCATAAAGTTAATTTATTTTTAAAATATAAAAAAAATACAACTTACAATGTATTTTTTATTTCTTTTTTTCATCATAATTTACTTATGATTAACCATTAAGTTACAGTTTTTTAATTAAATACATAAATTTGCTTCATATTTTTTGTAATAACTTTAATAACTATTTATATAATAACTCATGTTAATTTTTCTTTATGACACTTTTTTTTAATAAAAATTTGACTCTATCACTAAAAGAAATAGGCTTACTCATGATCATGTTATTAAAGATATTTTTTCAATAACATTTAGAATAATTTTTTTTAAAAAAATCTCTTTTCATTATACTTTTATTTTTTTAGAAAGTAATGTATACACTGTGCAAAGCATGGACTTTATGTGATACCCTATGTGATGCCCAATCTCACATGAGATAACTGTAAGTAAAGTACTCTGTATATGAGCATGGGCCTAAGCACCTACTGTCAACTTGGGATATCAATTTTGGCATATCGAGAACGGTTGCTAAGTAGATGACTGTGGGTGCTGCCAGGCCCATGAGTCGCGCACTCAGGCCTGCGGGCACGGGACGTGATATTATGGTATCAGAGCGATTTGGTCGTGGGCCAATAATTTTGTTCTGGGTGCCTACCGCTAATTCTGTTTTGGGATGCTTAGCAAGGACGCTAGAGCCTTAAGGGAGGGGGTGTATGTGATGCCCCAAGTCTCACATGGGATAACTGTAAGTAAAGTACTCTGTATATGAGTATGGGTCTAAGCACTTACTATCAACTTGGGGTTAAAGTTTAAAATTTTGCATTAGATTTTTTACTCTATTATGTTTCTAATATTATGACTTTTTTTTGTTTGGTGATGCCACAATGGAGTATTCTTTTAATTTCTTCTGGTATTCTTCTGGTATTTAGAGGAACAAAAGAGATAGAAATTATATGCTAAGAGCATAATATGGAGAAGAAGGTATTGAATATCTTTTAAACAATAAAATTTTAATGTTCTGTAGTATTCAATTATTTTCCTAAACACATACATTTTGAGGAGTAAAAAAAATTCTTTTTAGATACTTCTTTTGAAAATTTAATTTTAATAATTTTTTATTTTAAATATATAGTCGTACATCTTACGATTTTAGACTTATTTTTGTAATATGAGACTATTTAAATGAAAAAAATATTCAAGTATTAGGCTAAATTTTTTTGCTAGAAATTATTCGAGTAATTAGAGTTAAATTCTTTTAATTAGTATATTCAGAATTCAATCTTATCAAATACAAAGTTTATTATCCTTTATAATAGATAATATATTTTATACATAATATATATTTGTACTTAGTAATTGTATAATCTCTTCTAATATACTTGTCTTTTAATAATTATTAAAATTAAAATCTAGTGTTAATTTTTTTTTTGTATGCAAAAGAGGTTTACATTACTCAAAATTAGTCTTAATGGCAAAAGATACAAGAGATATAACTTGATCTAGTCTTGTATAATGACTTGCATGAGGGGAAAAAACCCCTATCTAGTATTGTAAATAATATAGTTTAATCGGATTCTTAAATCATATTTAGTTATTTAATTATATTTCAAAATTAAAAAATAAAACCAAATACAAAAAGTAAATAATCATTCAACAATAACACATTTCAAAACTTTGAAATGAAAAGAAGCATATTCTCAAAGAATCCATAGAATTTAAGAAAAAATCAGAGGAAAACTCCTTTTTATAACAAATTTGATTTTTGTTTCTAAATATGGAAAATCAAATGCTTGTTAAAAGAGATGAAAGGGAAAATGGAAAAGCTTGAGATCTCCTTCATCTTTATTCTTTACAAAGATCCTGATTTAATGCCGAAAACAACGAGTCCACACGCTAAATATCAGTAGGCACGCACGTAAAATATTACTCCCAAAACCTTCGGTTGGAAATTTCAATCTTTCTTTTCTGAAGGACGGTAGGAAATTTCGAACAGGATATTTCCAACACGGTGTAAAGGCGGCATAGTTGTAAATCATATCAGGTAATCTTTCTACACGGATGACGCAAAGCAGTTGGTTGCCAGCTATCGCTGTCGCATTCAATGGCTCCTGCTTTCAGGAAGGTTGGAAGGCTCTGGAAATTCGAAGAAGGGCATTTATATTTCGTTGAATTTTCTACTCCGGCCCTACTCTTTCTCTCTTAAGGATTCCACCTATAAAAGCCACCTCCATTCGAAGTATCCTGCGGATTTCTGTAGTCACATCGTTCTTCTCTCGATATATGAGCGGAGAAAGAGAAGTCGTAGGAGACCTTGTCGAACGAAGAAAATCGAACTTCCTCTTTTTCTCTCTCCAAACGCATTGTTAAATAAGGATTGCGCGCCTAGGCGGAAGAAATCGACGGGAATCTTGCTGCTCAGGATTGGCTTCGGGATTGAAAGTTCGTTGTTACCGAGAGTTTGGATTAATTTTGCTCTTCTAGCTTATATTGGTTGAATTTTATGTTGAAATTGTTGGTTTTGGTGTTAGCTTGCTTGGATGAACTATAAAGGTAGGAACGGATTTCAAGTTACGATCGTTTGAGATAGTTTTCGTATTAGTTTGTGCGATAATGATTGGAAATTAGGAATTTTTTTTTCCTCTTTTGGCTATTGATCGCGAAGTGTGGCAAAGCTCGAAGAGAATTTTGGATGCTTGTGCGAATGTTCGTACGAGAGATGTCGCTTTCTTTATATTTTTATGACATCTGAATATTTAAGGCGGTAACAAGGAGTCTAGAGAAGCATTTTGATTGATTCTTTGTGTTATTTGAAATCTATTTCTGATGTTTTTCGGTTTAGTCAGCATGAATGGCTAAATTTGTTTTCCTTTTGTTTAATTTATGTGCCTGCGAAGAAATTACTTGCTTTTCGTGTTGTTTTCGGAATCTATGCCTTTCAATTTGATGTGTTCCTTGCTGTTTGCACATTATACTTGGATTTAGCGGTTCCGATTGTAATTTCTGGCTTCAATTGGAAACTGTTACACGCTCTGAGCATTAAAAAATCTTACCTTTGGGTCTATTATGCTGGATTCACTGCTTTGAAGTGTTTGTTATTACGCGTCTGGCTAATGCGATTGAATCTTTGCCATAGTTTTCTTGTGGATTTATAGGTTGTCTTTTTGTGGTTGCCTCCGAACCGGTGGAAAGTTAAGATCCGGTCTACAGGTCGATTTCATGGTTGTCAATGTATCTTGTTCTTCCTGTTTTCCTCATAATTTAGTCAGTACTGTGACATGTTTATGTCACATTATGGATACTTACTGGAAAATTTGAAATAGATAAAATTTGAATGTAAAAGAGAAAATTCTCAAAATAGTGCATTGGGCAGTTTCAGCGAAGAAAGGTAATAGGAAATGATATTTTGGAGCTTTTTCCCTTTTTTTTTAGGTTTTTTTTTTTTTTTTTTTGGCGGGGGTGGGGTGGGGGGGGGGTTGTTACGGATTATACCTCATAAAAGATAAAAGAATGGCAGGTTTATTGTGAGATTGAACCTACAGGTTAGCTCTTTTATTCAGCTTGTCCATCTGTAGGAGTTTCAAGCAACTGAATGTTCCCTTTTCCTGGGCAGTTCGCTTCAGGTTCATGTATTTTAAACCTACTGCAGATAGGTTGACAATAATTGTTCTTGTGGATGGTGTTCCTGATAAATTGTTTGAGTTGAGCCTGAACTCCGTTGGCTCTCGGCAACAGGATCACGTATGGTAGTGCAAAGCAATTAAAGGAGGTACTTGCTGTCACATACACACCCGTGGAGCTTAAGTAACTTCGACCAGTGTCCTCAATTGTTGGTGGATTCAAAGTTCGTGGCTCCACAATTTGTAGGGCAGGGCTTATGGCATATGCAGTTTTGTCAAGGATCTTAGGCCTCGTTTGGTGGATCAGAACTGTTAAGAGCTAAGATGCCTGAAGTATGTTGTTTCCTCTATGTAGTGCCGGGGAGGAAACATATACATCCTCATCCTAGAGGGACTTGGAATATCACTCAGAATGAGATCCTGAATATTGGATTTTTGGATTTGTCGGGAAAGCACTTTCCAAGGAACGATTGGAGATAGTATACAAGTGGAGTTTATAGAATCTTTTAGGTAGAAATGCCATAAGGATTTGCAGTATGATATTTTTACCTTCTAGAATAGTTGGGAAGGAAAATAATTGTAACTTACTAGAAGATTTTCTGGCCTTCTATAGAATATCTTTTGGGGGGCAAGTTGTTACTTATTCAAGAAGTGCTGCAGAATCGCAGGCGAGGTAGGCTTGTTCTTAGTGGACAATATCTCATCTGTGCAATTTCACGCGCTCCCTTCCCCTGCTATTTGTTCAGTTTTTGGACAAATTGATTTTAATCTATTGCTTTTACCATAGGTTGGGGCGTCCACCAGTGTTGTGTTGTTTAGATGGATTTGGACCACATGAAGTATCAAGTGATCATGCAGTGGTTCCTATCTACATCTGGAAGCTTTGGAGTTCAATAAAGCTACATGATAGTAGTTATTTGGGTTCTTGTAGATCTACTTTTTTGATAAATTATCTTGTTGGAGATTGCTGAATGGAGCTCTTCGACATTAGTTCGAATTTCTTGTTGCTGCTTTCAATTGGTGTGCTGCAATGTGCCACAGAGCACCATTTTCTTGAGGTGTTGGCCCAATGGGAGGGGCACTATGCCTTCATAGGTTTTTAGAACTTTTCCTAAATTTGCTCCTGAAATGCAGGTTCTTTTAGCTCATTGCCAGACAGCACGTGATCATCAGTCTAATTCTTAAGACGTCATGGAGGAGACAGCCATTTATCAACTTGGGACTGCTGCTTCTGTGCCAAAAGTCTCAAAGATGAGCACTGAAGAAAATAAGACTGGAAAAAATGAATTGCAGCCCCATGAATCCCATGGTGGATGTTCTCCCTATTATGAGTCAAATTGTGGGGAGAAGATTAGTGGCACTGCCACCCTAGACAAAGGATACATGGAGTATGGGTATGCCTAATATCCTCAACAACTTTATTACGTTATTATCTCGTGTAATACTCAAATGCTAAGACTGATTGGTCTAATAGGTGTTGTCACTATCGTCGACGGTGCCGCATTAGAGCCCCCTGCTGCAATGAAATATTTGACTGTCGTCATTGCCATAATGAGGCAAAGGTAAGTTGGGTGAACTTGGATTGAAAATTTTGGTGAAAATGATGTGGATAAGAACAGTCACTTAGGTGCTTTTTTCCCTGAGTTGGGATGGTGTTTCTAAAATGCTGAGCTAAAATCTTCTGGGGTCGGTTTAACTCTGTCGAATCATATAGATCTCTTTTTTTCCCTTTTGTTTTTTTCTGTCATGAAGAAACGTTTGACAAAGGGAACAAATATGTTCTCTCCTTTTATCATATGATCCACAGAAGTATTCCTACTTCGTTACCTTTGTACTATTGACATTATATCCTATTCCGGATCATCTGAAAGATCCCCCAAAAAACAAAAACCACAAAAAAAGGGAAAACCCCAGGGGAAAAAATTCTAGTTAGTAAACTTACTGTCCAATATAGTTTATTCAACTTCTCAGAATTTCGGTGATTATCCAAGACTTGCTGCATTTTTGCAGAACAATCTCAAAGTTGATCAAAAGCTCAGACATGACATTCCACGCCACCAAGTTGAAAAGGCAAGGGCCTAATTATACTTATATTTATGCTTTTCTATATCCTCATCCTTCATTGATTGCATGTATGGTAAGTGATATCCACAATATCCTAATCTCTTTTTTGCATGTGGGCCGTGCAGGTTATATGCTCGCTCTGTGGCACTGAACAAGAGGTTGGTTGGAGTTCCATGTTTCCAGTTATTCTTCTGTTGGATAGTTGTATTAGCTTTTTAACCTTTTGTCTTGTTCTCTACGTCATCTACTTATATTGGCTGATTGTGTTAACAGGTTCGGCAAGTTTGTATAAACTGTGGTGTATGCATGGCTAGGTATTTTTGTGGAATTTGCAAGCTGTTCGATGATGATGTAAGTTGGAAGCATCTTTATCTGTACTTTTGCTTTTTCTTAATTGAAGTCTCTCTTCTGGTTGTAGGTTAACTTTGTATCTAGCTATGCCCTTGCAAATTGTTCTGTACATTTTTGGAGCTTTCTTGTATTCTTACAAAAGACATTTTTTGGATGGCTAATTTGATCATCTTCTATGTGCATTGCAGACATCAAAGCAGCAGTATCATTGTCATGGCTGCGGCATTTGCAGGTATATTTATCAGGAAAACTGAGTCCTCTTTCTAATAGAGAAGGAATGAAAAAGCTGTGTAAGAAAGAAATTTGGAAGAAAGGATGGGAAGCAACATGAAATAGGAGGACCATGTTTCCCTATTCCCTTTGAACTCTCTGTTTCCCTATTCCTTTTGAATAAGGACTCTTTCCAGTTTGATTTTTAGTGCTTAGAATAATCTCTGGGACAGAAGATAGTTGTCTTTTAGATTAAATTACTAAAACCAGAAGCATGTAAGGAGGTACCCGGAATGCAACTGGAACATGTCAAAGTTGCTTTGTTGAAACTAGAATTATATTTTGATAATCCTGTATATAGTTCACTACTGAAAAAGGAAGTTCTGATGACCTTGCAGAATTGGGGGAAGGGAGAATTTCTTCCATTGCTTCAAATGCAGTGAGTTTCTCATGTTTCACTTTTGCTTGTCACACCATTTATGTTTTATGTCAAATTTGGATATATCTAGTCTATTGAATGAATTCTGGTGTGTGATTCAGGATGCTGCTACTCCACGCTTCTGAGAAATAGTCATCCCTGTGTAGAAGGGGCAATGCACCATGATTGCCCTGTTTGCTTTGAGGTATATACGGCAGTATCAACTTTTCCACATTCTCTCACTTCGTTTATGGACCGTATAAGCATTGCCTAGTGCTTGTGGTCGTTCCTAGTAACATTGGCTAAGACTATGCCATGTTCTTTGACAGTACCTCTTTGAGTCGAGGAATGATGTCACGGTTATGCGTTGTGGGCACACCATTCACAAGAACTGCTTGGAAGAGATGCAGGAACATTACCAGTAAGTTTATGCAGACAATAAATTCCAATATTCCCATCATTCGTTTTTGCAATGTATTTTAATCATTCCTCTCCTACCGGACAGGTATGCTTGCCCCCTCTGCTCGAAGTCAGTCTGTGATATGTCAAAAGTATGGGAGAAATTTGACATGGAGATTGCAGCTACTCCCATGCCAGAATCATACCAGAATGCGAAGGTTATCATTGTGCTCTCATTTCTTCCTCTTTCATATTTCACTGCCTGATTTTCATGAACTTGGTAGTTTCTGATATGAAGCCCCAGAATCAAGCGGTAAAATTTTATCATTTGTTCTCAAGCTATAAGATCATCTGGTGCAGAATGCTGATTTGATTTTCCCATGCAGGTATGGATTCTATGCAACGATTGTGGGACAACTGCAGAAGTACAATTTCACATTGTCGCTCAAAAATGCCCACGTTGCAAGTCTTACAACACGCGCCAAACGAGAGGCAGATAAGACCTGCCACCATGACTGTCTGGGGGTGAAAACTATGCTTGTTGCCTAATGTGGGTTTGGCAATAGATATCCTGCACGGATGCACTCGGTCTTCCTCGAAAAATCTCAGGATGTGTTGGTTCGCCAAAAGGACCTAGCATTTTGGTCCTCATATGATGCATGGCATGTCAGGCTGGGGCTGTCCGATCTAGTTTTGTCTATTTGGTCTTTCATGCTTGCTTATTGTGTATAAGAATTCATTTATCTATGAAAGTTGGTGGCTTTTCCATTTTCCTAGAACTTAAGTAGTCAATTACTTCTTGATTTTCAGGGCTGCTATGGTGTTTTTGGTTCTTGCCTTGCCTATTTCACCTAACCTATTTCACCTAACATTTCATAGTAATACGAAGTTAGCATTTCATCTGAAGTAATAAACCACACAATCAAGGCAGTGGCTAACACCAGGAATATGGTCGTGATTTCTCAATGTAGAGATGCCTCTTTTTTCCGTACTGTTATTTCCCACCTGAAAGTGGAAACTGCATCTTCTAGCAGATGTATGTAGTAGAAATATGCTGAGGGAATAATAGAAGATTTTCTCTCAATAGTGATTTCGGTTTTGAAGAGATCTGGTTTGCTGAACTAATCAGTTGAGTCAACAACCAGTCAAGCGGAACAGTAGTTGGGACAATAATCACCGCCAGGTATAAGCCACAACTTGAGTCTATGGTTGTAGTCTTTCTGAAGTTGCATTGAACCAAAAAATGCAGTACTGTTCTGACAGAGGTGGGTTCACCCAGTGCCTCGGTGATGTCAATTGCATCAACAAAATGGGGCACTAGTCCTCCTTATGCTATTCAATAGAAATAGTGTCCCCTGAGGCTTAGGCTTTGTTTGGTTTTCGGAAGGGGAAGGGAAAGTAAAGTGGCATATTTTTTTTTTTTAGAAATAAATGTATTTATGTCAATTTTGTTTAATTTCAGTGAAAGAGAAATAAATACTTATTCATTTTAGGAGGTAAATCATAAATTTATTTCTTCTTTTAACTTCCTCTTCCTACCCCAATCGAACAAGGTGTTAGTGAAAGAATTAGTGCTGTTTTTGGGTACCGATGACGTTAGCTTAATTTCATCCCACATTTGGTTGCCGGAAGCCAGGTCTTGATCTGCAACAATGTGTTTCAGGATGAAAACGGAGATGATATGCAGAAACCAAATGCCAAATGCCAAAAGTCACTACATAGATATATGAAAGGGACTTTGGCTTGTTGAAGTACCCCACAAGCGAGATTCTGAACCCTTAATAGACACATAAAGGACATAGAATGGAAGAATAAAAAGGTATCTTGAAATAAACAATAGTAAAGTTTTTCTGGACATCGGGCAAACCTTACAAACAAGTAATCTTTATCCCAAGAAAAATAAAGATGGAAATGCATCACCTTTTGCTTGTAAATATTGAGGCTTGTTCTATCAAGCAAACAATCGTGCACATTGCGCTAGTGATTCAAAATTATATAAAGCTAGCAGTACAGCAAAGCAAATCACAAGTTCTATAACTCCCAGTAGCATCAACCAGCTTTCGCTTTCTGGAGGGTATGAGTAACATAAAAATGAGATCACTCAGGGGTAATAAGGTAGTCCAATTGATCTCTCAAGCACAAGAATACAAGATAGAGGTCCTCAATTCTCACCAAATCAAAAGAACAAGGTGTTTCTTCATAAAATTTGCAACAGGATGATTGCTTGATCTCAAATGCAGTGAAACTCAAGATATCACCAGAGGAACTGAATCCCACGATTCACAGTCATCACTTAAGCCAGGACCTACTTCTGAAGCTGTAGAGTCCTACCATTACCTAAGTAATTTGATAGATCACAGTAGCCTTGACTGACTCCTGTGTATTTAATACGTCCTGCAAAACTGGTGAGGTAATTTGCTAAAATTTGTGTCAAAAGCAGAAGATGTTGGAATGCAGTAAACTCATAGAAGTGATTTATACTCATTCAAAACTTCAGGGTTCGATAGTTTGCTTATACATCAACTCCTGTCAAGAAGAGAACAGGGAAGAAAAAATTGGGGAGCCACTAATATGGGCTACTACCACCCTTCTTGATAATAGGAGGCTGTAATAGAGGCCTCTATTTGGTCAGATTATGTAAAACAAAATTTGCTGGTTGCAACCTTTACCCACTAGGTCCATGAACAATGAAACACAAATGGCATAAGGGATGAAGTAGACAGGATCATCCATGGCTGCTACCATATACAGCTCTTGATGAACAGATGATCAGGATGGTCAAACCTATGCATGCATTTCATCAATAATGGGCGAAGTGGCTAGGCAAGAAGATGCAACCGCAGGATATCATGCAGAAACGAATATGCTTGGCTCAGAAAGTTCCTCAGATTTGCTTGGTCTAGCAGTGTCTTCGGAATTAGTATTATTATTGTTGTTGTTTTCCTCCATCTCCTCATCAATCAAAATCTCCTGGAGACGGCAATTCCAGCTGCAGAATGCTTTCTCACCTCTGGCAGACATCAATAGTAATTTGTTTCAAAATAGAAGCCAGCAACAAAGTAATGCATTAACTAATAAAAAGGAACAGCTCATTACGACATACCTATACATGTAAATATCTTCACCGTCCAATTTCTTCCGGCAACTATAGCAGAAGCTCAAGAAATCACTTGAGGGGTATGAGATGGGAGCTTCCGAACATTCAGCTGTGCGAGGCAATAGAGTTCCATCCTCATTATTTTTACCAAAATTGGCCAACTCATTGTTCTGACATTCCAAAATGCAGTCACCAAAAATATGAGTTACTTTGGGGTTCGGGCCATGTACTCTCACACAGGTATAATCTTCAGAAAGCTCAATCTCACTTGGAGCGATGGGACCAGTGAGACCATTGCCTGAGCCAATAGATGCTGGAACTGAATGCAGTTCTGCATTGGAAGTATTGCTCAACTTCGAGCCTCCAGTCATCTGTACTGGTGAAGTAACCAAATCACTTCCATTTAAACAAGCAAAATTCTTAGAACCCAAGTAGGAATTTGCTTTTGCAAGCCGACTAAGATGCGATCCAGACCTTCCAGAATCCAGTGAGCACGGTCGAAAACTAGGCTTGGGTTCAGACAGGGCATCTCCAATTTCGAATAGAACATCAGAACTGCCCTTTTGGAGAATAGATGGTTTAGCATTGCCATAAGGGAAGATGCCAACATTTTTTGGCAACGATTTAGGTGCTTCAAAAGAATCAGTTTGCATTGGAGATTTCAAAGTTTTGATCCTCATTTGTGGTCCAAAAAGAATATTTTTACTATCAGATGCTTGAAGAACTTTCCGTGACTGCTTGACTTCATGATCAAGTGAGTCTATAATGCTTAAGCCTACTTTATTGCTGTCCCAGATCTTATGATGCCCCTCATGGGAAGATCTTGGGGACCTGAAGGGATTGCCCAGATTTGAAAACACCCTAAAATCCAATGGGGAAGTGGGGCTTCTAACTGAATCAGATTCTGAACCCCTAGGATTGAACCCAACAAACAACCCAGGGACGTTGAAAAAGGAGTTATTTTTATGTTTATGGCCCAAAAAATCAGAGTGAAAATAGGATTCTGAAACAACATCAGAAGTCAGCTGACCCATATGTTGATCTTTCTGATGTGATCTGGTCCTCTTCCTCAGCATTGTCCCACGACCGCACACCCTTTGGACTATAAAGACAGTCCTTCACCTGCATCAAAATATAATAGATTCTTTCAGATAATAACAACTCGAAAACATAATAAATACTAAAATTTACAAAGGACAAATATACAGCAAGAAAGGCGAGATCCTGAGCGGCATTTACACTAGATCAATAAATTCTACATAGGCAGTCTGGGATAATGAGTTATATCCAAACAAGCAAACATAGAAAACAAGACATAGTGAATACTTCACGTGGTAATAATATTCAAAAAAGTCTCAAATAGAAGGGTTAAAACTAATCTTGAAGAACTGCAATCTACAAGAGGAAACAAGAGAGTACAAAAAGGAAGGGGTACAGAATTAAAGACAAGACGTTTGAAAATTTTATGCTTTTATACATCAAAACAGAAACAATGTAGCACAGCCAGAAGGGCTCCTTTTGTCATTCATAAGCCAGATAAAAAATGGAGAGGAAAAATGATTGAATAACATTCAATTAAGTCATGAACAGTCCAGAAGAAAAGGAGAGTGTTAAATGCAACTAATCACGTAAGATCACAAACAAGTCTTCAATAAATAAACCGCATTTTAGTTTGCATAGTATTTCCTCCAAAAGATCCCCAATCCTAAGCCAGTAAAATTTCTTAATATACAAATAATAATACACATGTAGAATATACACTAAATACACTACTCAAGCACTTTCACTGTATAGAAGCTTGATTGAAATCATAAATTACACAGAAGGAAACCCAGATAAAAAATCCATTGACAGAAAAATGACCTTAGACTCTCAACTCTCAAGAACTTCAAGAATGTAACTTCAAAAATGCATCTCCTCACCTAAAACACATAAATACAAATTCCATTTACATGGGTTTCAGTAAAAAATAAAGATCACAAAACAAAATAAAATCTTGAAGAGAGAAGGTGAAATCCACCTGGTTTCCCTTCAGTTTTCTACTCCTATTCTTCCCTTTCTCCTCTAGAAACTTCGCCCAAGAAGAGAAGAAGAGGCTTTCAAACAAAGGAGGAGATAACAAAGCCCCAAATGCTGTGAAAAATATATAGGCAAATATATACTGCTTCTATGAAGCCTCCTCACTCTCTCTATTTCTATCTCTACTTTGTGTTGTGTGTAAAACTTGCTCAGTACTTCTCTCTCTCTCTCTCTCTCTCTCTCTCTCTCTCTCTCTCTCTCTCTCATGCATCAAAATCAGAGCAGTAGTGAGCTGAGCTTCTCGCTTACTCCTCTGTCTTTCTCTTTCCAAATTTTTATTCTGTTTTCTTTTTTTCCCTCTGTGGCACATTAACATATAGTACAACACAGATAGTACAACACTGCATTTTCTGTACAATCAGAAAAATATAGTCATTTATTTCTAAAAAAGAAAAAAGAAATACAGTCACGTAAAATGCTGTATGTATTTCAGAAAATAATTCTATACGTTGTGTGTGTATATATATTCCTATACACTTGGTAAAAGCATTATTTTTTTTTGTTAAAATGTGGTAAAAGCATTAAGAATTCTCATTGTTTTTCTGAGTAAGAGAGTATTTAATCTTGATTGTTATTTTGTTATAAACAGTAATATGGTAAATTCTATAAATATTTTTTAATTGTTGAATATATTTATACTTGTTTGTGTACTAAATACAAGTATTTGACTTTTTATTGAAATAAATTTCTTAATGATATTTTGAGAAAATAAAGGTGGGTTTAGACTACTTAAATTTTATCTCAAATTTTATAAAAGAAAATTTATTTGAAAGTAAATAGGTAAGGTCAAACTTGAAATTTTACGTTTAATTTCAGAGAGTAATGCTATCTAACTCTTATTATATTTTTTTTTCATTTTTTTGATAAATAGTTTTAAAATAAATTTACTAAGGTCATATTGGATAGAGTTTGGATTTAAAATTTTTTATCTTAAATTTTACAAAAATAAATTATTTGTGAAAAAAATGAGAGATTAAAAAAAAAATTTGTATTAAAATTTTAGATTAGAACTCAATAGAAAATTATTTATTTAGTTCAACAAATAATGTTGTTCAAGACCTTTGTTTTGTTCCGTAACAAAACTTGACAAACAATTTATGACTAAAATAAATAAAGATATGTCATTTACTTCTGATCTTGAATAGCACACACCAAATTCAACAAATTGTCGGTGGAAGTACTAATTTCTAATTCATTTGAGCAACTAGAAATTTCAGAAGAAACATAAATAAAATGTGTATTATAATTATCAAAAATTTATGATTTACTTGTGTTGATTTATTAGGTTTTTTATTGCCTGTAAAATATTGTTTGTCCAAATAATACACGAGAAGGATTGGTAAGGATAAGAAAATTATCACATTTTAATAATAAAATAATTTTAGAGATAAACCCCATTTGCTCAGTTTTATTGCATTTTATCTTAATCAAGTTATTACCTTACGTTTATTAATTAACCCAAGTGGTGAAAAAACTATTATATATTAGAAGAACTCGTCACCTAAATAAAAGAGGTGATCGTAGAAGTTTAAATAGAATATATATATATTTTAAGGTATTAATTTCACTAAAATATTTTAATGTTTATTTTAAGATGTTAATTTTACTTTAATACCCTGATGTTATTTTTTGTCACGTAAGTATCCTTAACAAACTGTTAAGGCTAAGAGTGCTAGAATCTATAACTAAAAATACAACCATGCCCCAATATTTTTCCACTTCTTTTGGATTAATTTTAACAAATGTATCCCCTTATTTAACACAATTTTTATTTTAGTAAGTACCCTTGTATTAATAATTGTCACTTTAGTATCTTAACACTATTAATCTTGATCGTTAAGTAAATATATTTAAGTGATAAAGAAATACAATATAATTACTTTAAAGTAAAAGTTATATCAAACGAGAGAATATTTAAGACAGTGTTATTTTTTAAATTATAAAACTTAACACTGTTAACCTTTATTGTTACTAAAGTATACTTCAATGACCAAAAGGGAAAAAAAATATGAGGGTACTAAAATGAACATCATGCCAAATATGAAGGTGGTCTAGTAACATTGACCTTTTTTGAATTTTTTTTATAATTAACTCTTTTTTTGTGTATTCACTATGTGTATAAAAGTACGTATATCTCATTTATGTGAAATTTTTAAAAAATATGGTAAAAGCACTATTTTTGAAAAGGAATCCTTTCTGCTTCACTTTTGGAAGTGATGATTCTTCGGAAAACGACAAATGCGAAACCCCTCTATTGAGGGGCCCACTTCTGACAAATCACTGTATTTTTATTGAATAGCAATGAGAGCTGTCTGACTTTTTCTTATTTTCTCTTTTATCTTTTTTTCTTCTTTCTCCTTTTTTCTATTTTGTCTGACTTAACGTTAACACCGTTAATCCTATTTCTTTTTTTTTTTTTTTGGGTGGAATTCACCCTTACACCTTTTTCTTTTGCCAGAGCTTTTCAAAGTTATCCTTTTCTTTTTTTTAATTGAAGTTTCATTGATTGAACTCCTCTTTTTATTTGAACTTCGTATGGTTTAACAATTAATTTCTCGCTTTTTTCTCTTTTAGTTGGACTTTATATTTTTTCTTATAATAATTAATTTAAAATTATAAAAAATAAATAGAATGAATCAAATGAACCCTATATTTCCCTTTATTTCTTTTTCTTGCTAAACTTTTTATACATATTTTTTTTACTGGAATCATCCTTAAGGCTTTAATTTGGTTGGACTGTAATGTGGAAGTAAATGGAAAAGAGAAGTAAATATAGATGTAACTGACTTATTTACATCATTTGATTGAAGTGAAAAGTGAAGAAAAAATAAATGAGAATGGAGTATCATTCATCTTTCAAATCAACATTTTCTTCTCCTCCAAATTGGAGGGATTGGGAGAGAGAAAATAAGTTAAGGATATTAATGACACATTTAACCTTACTTTTTAACTAAAATATTAGATAAAAGAGAAATAAAAGATAAAAAATAAAATTACGTAATAATTCTCTTTCCCTTCCTCTTCTCCTTCCGTCTTCTTTCTCTCATATCAAACAAAAAGAAGGTAAAAAGAAATACTTCCCTAAATAAAAAATATGTTCTCCTCCCCCCTCTCCATTTGTGAACCAAACAAAGCCTAAAGGGTATATATGACTTGTTTAGCAGTTTTTGTTCTAATTATTAAAAAAAATCCAAATATTAATTTTAGGTGAAACTTCTATCAAATATAAATACTCTTTTTTCCACTTAAAAAGAAAAACAGAAAAGAGTGTCTATTTGGATGGACTAGAAAAAGCAAATGCTCACAATGCGTTTTCCGATACTTTTCATCAGCCGAATAGTTACTACCTTTAATTGTTTTACAACCAAAAAGAAAATTATTCTTATGGTTTACATTTCCATTTGAAAATTATTTCTAATATATTAAGGCCAAATTTTCAAAATGGGAAAAAAATAAAAAGAATACACACGATACGGTAGAAGAAGCCCTGACAATTGTAACCTCAAGTAAAATAAAATAATGATTCTTTGTCCTTATTCTCGATCAATAACCGTTGAAAAATAAGTATTTTTTTAAAAAAATTATTTAAAAACTTAAATAATATTTTTATTTTTAATAGTTTTAATAAACAAAAAACGTTTTGAAAAAAATTCCAAAGTAACTTTTTAAAAATAAGTTTTTTTCGACTTATTTAAATTATAATTTAAAATAAACAAGCAACTGAAAACAATTCAAAATATTTTTTACTTAAAAAAAGTTATAAGCACTTTATTTTAATCAGTTCAGAATATGATTAAAAACTTACCATTCTCTATCTCCAATATGAGCTTAAGCTTATTTTAAAAAGTATTTTATTCTTATAAAAAATACATTAATGAACTAAATTGTTTAAGACTAGAATGTTCACTTTTTTTGTTTAATTCATTTGAGATTATATATTTATTTTTCAGCTCATTAAAAAAATATACCAAGTAAGTATATAATAAATAAAAATTTGTCTTTTACACGTTAATGTTTTACAAAAGTTGAAACTAGATTGAGTTATGGAAAATGGAGCTTCTTACAGCAATCACTTCCACTACCTTTTTATCATTAAACAAAAACACAAAAATTCTACTTCCTTCGATACAAAAAAAGAATATCTCCTTGCCCTTTTTGCATAAATTAAGAAAGAAGGAAATAATGATTATTTTTTCTATTATCTCATTAACTAATTCTACTAATATAATAACGAATGAGATAACTATATTTATGGGTGAAAGTAATTTTAAAAAAAATAAAATTTAAAATTTATAAAAGATTAAATATTTTAAATTTTGAAACGGGAGGAGTATTATATTGTTGAGCTTCATAAACATTAGAAAAGAAATAAGATGCAAGGACAAAAGATCTAGAGCCTTTGCAATAAAAAATTATTACTTCAATTGAATTATCATAACTCAATTTGTAAGACCTCCTATCATGATAGTAACATTTAATGTAATAAAAAAAAAAGACAAATTTGGATGGTCTAGCTTTGACCAAGTCAAGCCTTTTTTGTTAATTATACTTGTTATTGTCTTAAGAGTAATCATGTGATTGCCACTAAAGAAGGTATATTGAAAAGAAAAGGGAAGAATATTTTTTTTTATCTACCAAATAATTCCATCTCTGACATTGCAAATATTTTTCTATCACCTTTCTTGCTTTTGTTGTTTAATTACATGTTTATTGCATGTTTTCATCACATTGGTGGTCCAAAGTTGAACAGAAGAACATCTTACTTTTGATTATGTTGCCTAAACAAAGTTAGTCACATTATAGGACATGTTTAACAACATATCATTCTAACAATTAAAGACAATGTTAGGCCAACCTAACCCAATGTAAAAGAATTCTTGTAGGAGTATACTTTAATTATTACTGTTAGTGAAGTTTTGTCAGTGATTATGTAGCAATTATCTCAGCATGGTTATCTTGCAGTATTAGATTTGGTTGAAGTGAAATGTAAAAGAAAAATGAATATATAAATGTAAATAGCGCATTTATTTATTTGGTTGAAACGAAAACTGCGCGTGTATTTAGATTGAGTTTTGATCTAAGAATTATCTTCGAAATCTTAAAAGTAAATTATTAAGAGAGGAGAAATAGTATCTAAAATGAAAATTTTGAATTTGCGCGTGAATCAAAATATACAAAAAAAAACTAGCCTGGTTGTCAACATTTCTTCTCCCGTTAAATTAAAGCAATGGGGAGGAATAACAAAATCTAAGAATATTATGACAAGATTGACCTTAATTTTTAACTTAAAATTCCAATAAGAGTCATGAGGGATAAAAAAGTAAAATAAAATAATGACTCTCACCCTTTTCCGGTCCGGCTTCCCCTCCTCTCTCTCTCTCCCTTTTTATTGAAGTGTTTTCCTCTTCACTCCGCTTTCAGGAAGTAAAGTATACTTAAGAATCTCTATACAATGCATATAGACATAAAAGTTTAAAGGCGAATTAGATAGTGTTTGTATTTGAGATTTTTTATTTTAAATTTTGTAAAAGTAAATTGTTTGTTAAAAAATAAATGAGATTCAAAATAAAAAATTTATATTGAATTCTGTAAAAAAACTCAATCTAAGTATCGCTTTAAGTGAATCCAAAAACTTACCTTTTCTTTTCAAAAATTATCAATTCAAACTTCACTTTTTTATTTTTATAAATAATATATTTTTATAATTTTAAAAATAAATATTTTTAAATCAAAACTCAATTTAAATTCGTAACCCCTCGATAAGATACCTCCGCAGAGTGAAAGATCCACGGAGTTCAAGTAGCTTCTTAAAGAATCAAAACAATTTACTCTTGTTTGAATAATTCCTTGTGATGGCGAAATTAAATACTACAAAGTTTTCACATAGTTTCATAAACATTAATAAATTCGTGCTAAGTTGACTTTAAATTGAAAAGGAAATTTAGCAATAGAAAATATATATATATCAATTCAAGAAACTATCTGCCGGCAATATTAGACAATAAAAGTCATATTGAAACGGTATATTTCATTTCATGTTGTCTTCTTCTCAATTGGCCCCGTGTGATCAATGATTTTTGTGGTTTTCCTCAAAAAAAAGGGAAAATATTTTTGTGGTGGAAATATGTACAGAGTTAAATACATGTTTGTTTCTTTACCAGTCATTCTCGGGAAATGGCTTTCTTCATCTCACAAATTTATATAGTAATTCGATAGTGTTTGGTTTTGAGAATTTTGTATTGAGTTTTGTAAAAGTTAAATTGTTTGTGAGAGGAGATATGAGTCCTACACTTAAAATTTTGTGTTCGGTTTCAAAACCAAACTCTGTCTAAATATACACTAAATTCTTTGAAATTGAAATTGAAATTGATTTTAATTCTTAAATTCTTTGAAATTGACTTTCTTTAATAGTTTCACCATCTTCTAGTAAATTCATACTGTTGCACCTTAATTATCCATTAATTTACAATGACCTCCCAAGAAATAGAGAAAGAAAGAAGAATATATATCTCATCAACCTCTCTTCAATTACACATGCAATTACTCAAATGAAAAAACTACAATTTTTATGGAAAAATATATTATATTATGATTAGCACTTGAATTCAAATGCAATTGTACGACAACCAACCAATGACTCTGCTAATTAAATTATTATCTTGTTATGAATCACGATCTAAACTTAGTTTAAATGCTTGTATATGTTTTTCTAAATTATAAATAAATAATTTAAAGGGAAATTTAGTCTTGTAGATGATAATTCTTTTAAGAGGTATATCGACATTTCTAAAGAATAATAAAAGAACCTTTCAAGACTAATGATTCACAAATATTAAGGGTGTATTTGGATTGTATTTGGTTGGAAGAGTTTATGTCTTGAGTTCCGTGAAATTAAATTTGTTGTGAAAAGAAAAATGAGACTCAATTATATATTTGATTAGGTCAATTTAAGCAAAGTAGATGTGAATTAAGCGTAGAATTGGACGGGAGTTTTATTTAGAAAATTCTTTTTAAATTTTAAAAAATAGTGAATATTTGTGCAGAAAGAAGTGGATTTTAAAAAATCTAAAATTTTATTTTAATTTCTGAGACATAAGGTTTTTTTATTGGTCTTTGCTCTAAACATTCCCTCCCCTCCCTGCCCTCCAAAAATAAATAATAATAAAACCGGAAAAATATATAAGTAAGCAAATATAATGAAGAAATAAATAAAAAAATAATGTGTGGCTATCCGTTAACACAGCCACATAGTAGCGATTTGCTAGTCACTTTCAACTGCCACGTAGATAACTTCACTCCAGTTGAAAAAATTTTTAAAAAATAAAAGAAAATACCCTTTCTTTGAGAAGTGTGTGTCATCATCCTCTCTCCACCTGTTTGGCCTTTTATTCACTTTTAGGTACAGTCCTCTGTTTTGTCGGTTTCTGCTGACTCAGCTTTTCATGATATCCACTCTCACCGACACGTGTGTGTTTTCCCGAATTACCACGAAATCGGACGGCTGAAAACGGCCTGCATGTTTCTCGTACGATTATTAACATTTTAAAGGGGAACTGTGGGATCCTCCACACGTGCGAAGCCCACGTGAATTTTCCTTTTTTAAGTAATTTTTCTTCCGTTCATTCTTCATTTCTGGGCTTTGGAGTTTGGTGGAAGTACTATAAAAACGCGTCAGAGCCCTTTGCTTGTTTTGACGGGAGAAAGATTTCTAAAATAATTTTTGAATATATATTTTTGTTTGTTGATTAATTTTAGGAGTTGAAATGAGATTATAATTTATTTTTTATTTTAAAATTTCAGAAAAAAGGACATTTTAAGTAGAAAATAAATATTTTTAAAAAATAGAGATGGAGAAGACTTTAAATCTTTAAAATCGTGATAACTAGTGCATTCATATCGCTTTTATATTTTAAATTAAAATTTTTGAATATTTATAAGAGTAAATGTTGATTTAGAGTTAATTTTCTAAAATAAGAGGGTAATTTTTGAGTTAGAGATCATGATCATATGCAAATTTGATAGAGTTATTCTTGTTCTGTTCAGGTTAAAAAAAAAAGAAAAATATTTTTAAAAAAGAGATTTATGAGGGAAAAAGTTTATCTTTCCATCCCCAAAAAATACGATGAATATGCTCTTGAATTTAAATTGTTTTATCAAAGTATTTTCCCCAAAAGAACAAATCATAAATCTTTGAAAGAGAGGATCAAATGTGCTTTAGAAATTATATATATTTCGAACCTTTATAGGCAAACAACTCCACAAATTAGGGATTCCCCCAAAATACCTCTTGACAACCGCTAGTCTTATATTTTGATCAATAAACTTGGAAAGAGCACTTTGAGATTGCATTCCAAGTACGCTTTTAGGTAACATTTCTCATGGTTTCTCAATCAAAGTTGAGTGTTCAAAGAATTGAAATATATCAAGTTTTTTGTTAAGATAATGCATAATTTATCGATAAATATACAGATACATGAATTATATAATTATTGATAAACACAATCTACCCAAGAAAAGTAATGAGAACATAATTTTCCTCACAAAATAAATTTAAAAACAAGGTGGAGATACAAGACAAATTTTGATATTCCCACTATTTCAAAATATAATTCTTTTCTTTCTTATCAAAATATTTAACCCTTTTGTGAATTTTAATTATTATTTCATTATAAATATAATTTTTTTATTCTCTATTATATTAATAAAATTAGTTAAGGATATAATGGGAAGAACATCCCCTTGTTTTCTTCTTTCGAACCTCATATTTTGGAACGAAGTGAGTATTTTGTGGAATTAACTAAGGATACGATAATGAAAAAAATTTCTTATTTTTTTCTTTCAAAATCTATATATATAAAAAAGAAGGATCCAAATGCCTTGTATTTTAGAATGGAAGTAGTAGTATATATATTTTTTAAAAGGAAAACTTTCTAGCTCTTGCAAAATGATTTCATCAGTAAATGGTGTCAAAAAATAATGCGTCCAGCTTGTGTTGTGTAATTTAAGTCAATTATACATATTACAAACAATTGCTAATTATGCTTTCCATTTTTTTTCTTTTTTTTTACATTTTTGGCAAAGACTAAAATTGGAAGAATAGCAAGAAGATAAGATAAATCCAGACATGAGGGACAAAAGCTTATATTGAAGGGTGAATCCAAAACCACCCCCCTCTTGTTTTATGTGTCCTTAAGGTTTGCTAAAAATTGATAATCAGGCTCACGTTAGACCAACCAAATCATAGAGAACCCCAAAAAAAAAATTAGTGGAATTATGAAACCCTAAAACACTCTTTGGAACTTTGCATCTCAACATTTTCAAATGTCTGAACTGTCCCTATTGTCCCAGACAAAACCCCTCTGACATACTACTATTTTATTTTACAAATTAGATTTTTAGGAAATTAATACTACTATTAGAATAAATAATTCCAATCTCTATTAATTATATATAGGCATGTTAATATGTCACGGATAACGAAAAATTCTACTAATATTGTAGAAAACTAAGAAAAAAATCATTTCTGTTTTCTTGCTTTTGTTTATTATTTTTTTCGTACATTTTCTTTTCTATTTCTATTTTGTTTAGTCATTTGTTGGCATCCTCAAGAATATACTTATTGTCAGATGGTATAGTGTATTTCTAGATTTTCTGAGCAGCGGATGGTATCTTATATTATATTATTTATTTAAGATATGAAATTTCAAGAATTCATTGGTTTAATCGGAATAAATTTTGGACTTAGATGTGTTTTGTTTTTTTAAATATAATTAAGAGATACTACACTACTTTTCTTCTTCTTTTGCTAATAGACATATTTGAGGTGGGAACCTTGTCTAATTTTTCTGATGAGCTATATATGCTACTTTTTCTTGTTAAATAGACCACAAGCCATGAAAAAAGAGGTAGAATTGTGTTGAATAGAGGTACCTTCCAGTCATATTACCTATTCATAGAAGATTAATACAACAAGTTTTAAAAAATATAGGTGATTGTGAGCAATTCATCCTCCTATATTTCATTACTAGTTTAAAGTTATTCGACATTAGGCCGACGCTATCATGTTGTATATGGAAAAGGTATAATTTTTAAAATTTCTTTATTATTTACCTAAAAAAAAAAGAAGAAAAAGTCTCTCAATCATTGAATTAATAACTTAATGTCAAGGTATTAGCCGATAAAAGTGAAACTGCTTGAGCGCGATTTACATACTCTTTTCTTCATATATCAAAAAAAAAAAAAAAGAAAAAAACTTTACTGATCTAAAGCCCGACGATATAGTGAAAAAGTTCCAATTGAAAATCTCCTATCTGTATGATTGGGCTTCAGTATCCATTTTGAGAATTGGGCCTAAGCACCAATATCTACCTTGTTAGGCCCTGACATTCTTGTTGAGATGTCTTAGCCCACATAATTAGACCTGCAAATGCATTAGGCCCCGCTAACCTGCTGCCTTTAAAGCTGAAGAAGTTGAAAATTGGCATCAAGGCGCGCTCGCTTCTCACTTCTCAAGAGGCTCTCCCAAAATTTTCTCTCTTGATCAGTTCGTGTGAACTTCCCGAGCTCTATCAATGGCGTCATCTTTACCGTCTCCGTCCCAACCCGAGCTCGCTCCTCCTCCTCTGGACGCTGAATCTCAGCTTTCCTCTCTCATCTACGGTTCGTTCTCTCAAACTGCACATATTAAAGAACGGCTGCTTCCGAACGCAATTCGTTTCTGTTTGAGTGGATTACATGTGAGCTAGTTGTAATTGATGTGTGGAAGAAGAATTGGCATGCATTTGCCAGACTTTATAAAAGTGAAGTACTATGATGTGTGATTGTAGAACTTACCAGCCTATTCACTCTTTGCATAGCCATAATTTTGATTTGATAGGGATAATTTGTTTCTAGTGTCTGCCGAACTGCGCTTCTAAAGTTAGATGCTTCATTTCGCCATTTAAGATTAAAAAGTTGCTCATTTTGTTTTTAATTCTATCCATGTAAAATGATGTTTTAGATTTGCATTCAGGATCAAAAAAACTTTTGTAGTTCTTGTCAGTACAATAAAGTTGCTTTGACAAATAAATCAAACTGAGAAGCATTACGCTCTTCAGTTGCTTTTAGATATTCTACTTGGTTTTGGATAACAGTTAGCATATTGATGTTTTCGAATCTGTAAGATTTGGATAGAAGAAATTCCGTTGTTTTAGTATAAATACATATAAGCAGTTTTCATCCTCAATTAGATTGGAAAAAATGAATATTATGTGTGTTGATGGTCGGTTTGACTGAATTCTATTTATATTCATCAAAGTCTGTGATTAATTAAACATTTTTTACGTTCAATCATCAACTCATTAGCAATAGTGCCTAATACTTTAGATTCTACTGGAAGGTGCATTAGCGAATATTTAGGACCTAGTTGAATTATCTTTAATAGAACTTTTCAGAATAAAGCTATTCAATATGAACACTATTAGCATATGGAGATTGTGAAAATGTAAACTTGAAACTTAGCTTCATTGGAACTGAGTTAACTGTGAATACTGATGAAATATTAGGTTCATGCATAGGCTTTTGATGAGGACTAATTTAACAGAATCAAAAAGTTGTTATTAGATAATTTTACAAGATGAATAAGAATAATATACCACTGATACATCACTTACACTTTTTTGTTCATGATCATGGCTTTGAAATTCATATGAAATCCTTAGGAATTTATTTAGATTGATAGGCTATGTTGCTGATAAATGCATTTTAGCACTATAAATGTCCTATCATTTAAAAGGAAGTTAAAAATGTAATTGAGAAAATCTTAACATTCCCTATCCCCAGGCATGTGTCTCTGATGATAAGCAATTGAATAAATTAAAGAAATACTTGTTTATAGTAAATGGTTTTCCTAATTTTCTTTCTGCCGCTATGGAACTTAATATTCATAACTTTGTTATGCAGATCTTTCAAGTCAGGTACAAGTTGCAATGGAGAATATGCTCAAGATGATAAAGTGAGATAATTAGCTTTATCCATCTGAACAACTATTTGTTTCTAGAAGTTGAGCACAATGTAATGAGAATAAGTGTTGATATTATCTGCAACACTTGAAAACTTGATACTACTGAAATCATTTCACTCTCTCTTCTATACCCAAAAGGCGAATCCGATGAGAGATAATGCTTTATCTTGCGGTTTCAACTTCAAAATTCAATGTGTAGTTTGATATGATGGCATAAGTTTATGAGAAAGTTGAAATCATTGATCAGAATCTCTTAAACATGTTGCTTCACTGGGTTATTTCATTCTAATGGCAATATTCAGTTCAACTCCGTTTTCTGTTTCCATCATTACCTGTAGAGTATAAACATGTCCCTCTGTAAGTAAATCTCTTCTTGTGAGTTGGGACAGATCAAAAGGAACGGTGAAATCAAATTTGAATATGCAGTATGTCTAGGGATCTCCTTTTCTCTTTCTTATCTCTTTGATTTTATCTTCTCATTTTGCAGATCAACGAACTTAAATGATTGAATTTCTGTCTCTCTAGAAAACTCAATAGAATTATAAGTATCTTCTTTCTGTGCGTTATTGTATTTTCTGAAAATTAATTTTTGAGCTTCTTTTTCTTATAAGATTCTCCTCACCTTATTAAGATAATGTCAGCAGTGAAATAGATCAGAATTCTGCTGAAATTTCTGAAGAGATTGAGAAATGCAAAGGCTCTGCTTTTGAGAGGAAAAATGTACTAGAAGACGAGAAAGAGAATTTTCAGAAAGCTGCTTACGCTGTTATAGAAATGCTCAAAAACGGAGAGATCAGTTAAAGCTCTAAGGTAAACCCTTCAATCTGCAAAATCTGTCGCACAGAATGATGATTGCAATACTCAATATGACCAAGTTGTGTATGTGTACATGTGTATGTATGCTTTTTTTATGTAAATATGGATGTTGAAACGATGCACATTTCAGTGTTATTCTTTTTCTTTTTTTTTCCTTTTGGGTATGATTCTTGGTAGTTCTTGAGTCACAATTTTCATCGAAACAGGATTTTCCTTGACCATATTTGCCTAATATGATTCTACTTTTTCAGAAAATGAACAAGTGATCATTTTCTCTTAAAGTATTCAGTTCTTCCACGCGAGATCCATCAGCCATGAGAATTCTAGTTTCCCTCTTTTCCCAAATCTTCTTTCTGCAGTAAACAAGAATAACTCATAAGAAACAAAGACATTATTACTTCTATCTTCTGCTCATGGGATATCCAAACAGAATGAATAATTATTTTTCCTTTAGTGAAGATATAACAGAAACTCCGCCCATCAAAGAATTTCGTCAGAGTAGGGTTGAGAATTCTCAAATTTTAAGGATGTGAATTAGCAGAAACAGAATATGCCAATTTGAATAACTTGATTTTAGCCAGAATTTGCAAACTTTCTGCACTTGTTCATAGATCTTCAAAACTCAACTGTAGATTAGTCTAGCAAATAGATAACTCATAATAATACTGGTGGGAATTGCTCACCCGCTAATTTCAGAAGCTCATCTATTGTCTCAGGAAGATGGACTAGTTTTCCTGGATTTTCTCCTTCACTAAGTTTATCTTCTGGGGAATGCCCATGGATTATGACTCTTGTTAGTAATGTGTCTGAAACTGTAAATGATGTGGAAGTTCCTGCAAAATGATAGAATCAATTTAAAAAAGAGATTGTTAAAAACAACTAGGTAAGATTTAGCACATTGTTGTTAGCAAAATGGTTTATTTTGTCAGGTTTTGAAGTGTGTTTATCTCTAGTTACTGCAATTGAGTTACAGGTATTGATTGCAATAGCATTTGTGATGACATCCCATCTAGCTATCAGCTGAAGTTAAAAGTTAAAGGTTGCAAATATTCGCCAAGTCGGCAGCATTTTAATTCTTACCTCTCAATCCTCGCAAATAAAACATATGAAAAACAAGGGAGCTAAAGAATTTTTAGAAAATGGTACTTACTGTAGAAAAGGAAAAAATATTTTAGCAATTTCAACAAATTATGTTCCTGAAATTGCCATACAGTTATCAATGCCATACCTTGAACCATAGTGTGTATAGTTTTGGTGCTAGTATAGAAGAACTTCACATTTACTGTGCCACATATATCATCTGAGTGTGAGGTGTTAATAGACTGGAATAATGTGATTTTAGGAAATAAAATTACTCGTTGGCCCTTCATTTTGTCCTTGGTTTCCTGGTGCATCTACTGCTGCTGTATCCTGAAAGAGGAAAAAGCAATGCCATGGGTGCTAACTCGTTCATTTTGAATTTGAGTGACAAACATGTTGGAGGAACAGATAGTGTTCTTGGACAATCTGGAGCTTACATAAATTCTATTGGAATAGAATGATGTTTACCACACTTTGGGCTAGAGAAAATAAATTTGAATGTTTATGTCCTTAAATGGATTATTTTATGTTAATTAGGTCTATTCTTTAGCCATCTCCTAAAACTTTTCCCCAGGCCTTTTAAATGTGTAGTAAATTTTCTTTATTGGTTGGGAACATGCAAGAGTCAGGCAAGTAAATTATTCAAATTCTTAAAAGTCCATAAATTGGCTACAAATATAAAGAGTTTGATATTTCACTTAAACCAACATGGCATTTTCTGCATTTTATCTGGGACTATTATTCTACAAATGATGAATTTTAAGGGAGGAACTACTTTATAATTTCTTTTTTTTGGGAAAAGTTGAACATTGATTTTCCAAGTCCTAAATGCAAAACTCATGTAGTTGTTTATCTACTAATCACATATACCTAGATGCAGAAACACTGGATACAATTCTAGGAGTGCCATTAGTGCCGTTTCATATGCAGTTGTGTCATAATCTGTAAGGCATGACATACAGGTATAATATCATTTACATACCATACTTTAGTTAAAAGGAGCTGGTCCCAAAATCACAAGGCATTATTTGCACTAAGCCAGATTCAAGGGGCTAAATTGTTGGTAATCTATATTCATAATGTACTTTGAGATTGTAATAGAAAGTCATATTCTTGCTGCTTCCAGCATATATATGTGAATCCATATCAGTAAGATGAAGTAATTACCTCTGAGATCATGTCACTGAGCACTTCTCTTGCAAGAGGTATTTCTTCTAGCTCTTCTCTCCTCAACCCCTTCAAATGCTGGAATCATAAAGCCAGTTAAAGAAAAAATATACTTTTCTGCATAATGGTGGTGGAAAATAAAAGACTAAGAATTGGGAGACGAACAGTTTGTTTAGAGTAAAAAGTTATTGTTTCTATACCAACAGTAAACAATGAACAGTAACTTTATTTTGTTATCACAGAAATATGCTAAACTATATGCTAACTTGGAGTGCCAGAAAATCCTTGCATGAAAAATTTTGAAAGGTAAGAAGCTTTTACAGATTTCAACCTGAAGAAAATTGGAGAGAATGAGCTTTCCATCTTCATTAATTGGCTGCAACAATTGCTTGAAATGATGATGGCTGATCCTGATAACCTGAGAAAGCCTCTTACTTCTCACTGTGTAGGGTTGAGGAATATTAAAGATTACCCCTATTTCTCCGAACATATCGGGAGGTCCTTTTTTTGACAACTCCTGCAATTATTCAAATTTAATTTCTGTCCATTAATGATATCCAGTGGGAAGTGTGAGATTTTCAAAGTTGTGATTCCATTTGATCTATATTTTGCCTTTAGTGATTGTGCTGTTGCCTTCCTATATTCGCTAAAGCTGATGGAAGTTCTTGAGGAAAGAGATTCTTTCTTAACCATATCTCATAATTATGTGTAGTTACTTGAATTCTTTGTGCTACAGCTCGGTGGATAGTATACTCTTCACACCCACAAAGTCTTCCTTGGCTTTATCCTTCCAGTGATAGTTATGCTCCGACGGGAAGGAGCTTCTACGAATAGTCTTTTAGTTGACAAATATTTCACTCTGTCAAAAGGGCATGTATCTCATCTCCATTAATCCAATATGATTTCTGTTTCAATTTGCTGTATTCAGGGACAGTTTTGATGAAGGGTGAGCATAAAACGAGCAAGCTACAAAGAAGTTTCCCTGATGCTTTGTCTTGACATGCCAGCTGAAGTAGTTAATAGACGAAATACTTGCCACTGCAATGACCATAAATCTCTTGCTATCAAGTACTGGCTATTATCTAGATTTCATTTTATCTGCAGTGTATTGACGCTTCATGCTCCTTACCTAAACTGTCATGGCCTTATTTGTCTTCCTATGCTTTTAAGTGGTCAACTTATCGAAAGATGTGCACAAGCTTTTCCAAATATTTCCTTGCTACATTTTCTTCAATGTAGTAGACTTTGCTCTTCAATTAGGTTGCTTAAGATAGATGTTTTTGCTCATATAATCTTTTGATCATCCAAAATTAATGGAAACATGGATTGCTATAATGAAACTAGGAAATGGTACCTGCTCCGTTCCATTTTTGTATGTCAGCACATCCTGTGGTTTTAGACAGTTAGTTCCTGCACTTTAAGGCATATAGATGATATACCAATATGATTACAGTAAGATAATTACCACAGCTCCAGAGGCTATTATGTAGAAATCTGTTGGAATCTCATTCTGTATGACGATGTCAACTTTAGGTGGAAAGTATTCTGCTTTCAGCTCGGGAACCTGCCATTATTAGAAATAATAACACCAAAATGCATTTATCATCACTATTTTCACTTCAAAACTTTCTTTTTTTCTGTTGGGGTTTGGGAGTGGATCGAAAAGAGTTACCAGCTGGACGATAAGATCTTCAGAGACTCCTTTGAAGAGGTATGTATTTTCCACAGTATTACGAAAAAGATGTTGAGCAATGCTAGATCTTATAGCCTTAGGCAGATCTCCTAGTACTTCTTCTTGCTTTAATTCTGCTGTCTTGAATTTGAGTGTAACATGTGCCAGAATTTGCTCTTTCAAGCTCTCTGGCAGTCTGTTCTTGCTTGCATATCTTAGGACCTCATGGATGGAGTCCCTCTGCACAGGCATAGCAAAGACACACATCCTTAGACTAACCTTAGTTTGTAGAAAACCATTCTTGAGAAGTTTCTAAAAGTTGGAGGTATGAGAGAACTAATTTAAACATTTTGGATATGATAAACAACAAGGACCACGGTTTCCTTTTAGCCATCTTGAGATTCAGCACCCTGGAGTCCCGAGATCTCGAGGTTAAGACCATGCAAATTTTGGAGTATGTTGGATGACAAGAACAAAGGTTTAGAATAATTGCTACTTAGTACCGTGATAATTGGTGAGAAGTTTTGAGAAATTGATATGTGGAAAACAGAAAATTTACCATGGCGAAGGTTCTAACGGCACTGTGGACGATAAGGTTGGTCATGTTGCCAATCAGATAAGCTGTAAGGCCAATATTGAAAAGCATGTAGCACAAGGTGAAAATCTTCTCTCCTGTGTTTACTGCGTGTATATCACCATATCCTACTGTGGTGAGAGTCACAATTGACCAGTACATGGAATAAGTGTATCCCAGCCATATACTTCTGTCTAGAAAATTAGGAACCACAGCTCCAATCCAAGTGTCATCTGAAACATGGTGATGAGTAGCTAGCCAGTAATAGAAGCAACCAGCTGAGTGCACTGCAAATAAGGTCACCTGTGAAACGTATATTTATATATGTTTTAGCAGAAAGAAATAAAATATTGCCAATGCTTTGATTCTAGTATGGTGGGATGGAGAGGAAGATACACATATAAGTTTGACGGTTCTTGTCCAGAAGTAGCCGAAGCGAGTGTCCTTCTCTAATCTGCAGAGAAAAAGAGGAAAATTTAGATGGGATTTTGATTCTGAATTTTTCTACGTTAATGTGTACATTACCATTCTATATTAGACCATAATATAATTTAGGATTTGTCTTTTTGTATGCTTTTACTTTTAGGTGTACTTCGTACTCATATCTTTACTCAATAGGAAGTTCTTTTAAATTTTAACAATTTAGTTACCGTGTACCTAAAGCATGATGAGACTGAAATTCAAACACTCAGATTTGGAAATGTAGCATTGTTGAGCTAAGCCGGTAAACATTTAAGTGGTAGTAACTTTTTGGATTTGATAAAATGGTAAGTTTTAAACGATTGAAAAAAAAAAAAGTTTTAGACCAAGAAAATAGAGAGTTCAGTTTGGTTAAAATTTATTACCGTTGTGTAGGGAATTTGAAACTTATCTTAACTTAATCTTAGTATTTTTTGTCAAATCAGTTATTATCAAACCATTAGAATATATTACTTTCGATTGTTACTATTATGGAATTTTAGCTTTATCAGAGTGAATTCATTGTACATATATGTTTTATCATGAAATAATTGGATTTTAGGATTACTTTCGGTACTGCAAAAATAATTCGAGGTGGTACTATTAGAAAAATAGTTCAAAGATGATAAAAGATTGGAAAAAATTATAAAGTTAATAGTAGTATTAAGAAAAAACGTTTAAGGACTATTTAGAACAATTGTGGAGTTCATTATTAACTTTTTTTTTATCAAATTAGTTAATATCGAATATATCAAAGTTACTATTTTAGTATATATCTTTCCAACATTTCAACATTATCGAATAAATATTGTGGCAGTCTACTCCAGAATTCCATTGTCCATTACCTGGAGAAAAGTTCACTAACACGCCTAAGTCGCCACAACCTCAGCAAGTTGAGGAAGCCGAAAACCTCACTGCTGGCCCTTTTTCCAGAGGCGACCTGGTATATCGTCTGAAGTGGTAGAGTTGAAGCTACATCCATCGGAAACCCTAGATAAGTTACGTACCTGAAAGTCATCATAAAAAACCCCAATCCAATAAAAAAAAATTTCATGAAAGTTATATAAGTGTTGCTGCATAGATTTACACAAGACAAGAAATCGACAATGTAACTAATTTAAATTGATATATTTAAGTGTAAGAGAGAATTGTTTGTAAGAGGAGAAGTCGGGTCAAAACTGAAAAGATTTGATTTTAGAGTAAAAACAAATACATAAATGAGATGCTAAACTAATCTAAATATGAAATTGAATTTCTTGAAAACTAATATATGTACAAACAAATACTAGATTTTCCAACTGCAAAATTTGAATTCTGGGAAAGAGAAATTGATCGATTGAGAAAAAAATATATACCTGAGGGCTATTTTCTTGTGATCATCAACAAGCAGATAGGTTGATTTATCCAAGTAAGCCACGAAGAAGGTGACGATGATATCGATGCCGAAGAAAGCATCAACAACTAAATCAACGGGCAAAAGTGAGCCAGTGGCCACCTTTCTGAATGCGAGCTCGAATGGGGATGACCACGCTGAGTATATCACCAGCACTACTAGAAATATCTGCCACAATCTGTGAGCCAAACCTCAATTTCATTAGCTCATAATCATGTTTGCCAATCATATTAGAGTTATCCATGCTGTTTTGTGGTATTGAGTTCGTGGGGGAAAATGGCTGATTCATTTGAATAATTAGCCCCAAATTGGGAGAAATGGAAGAAGAGGAAATTGATTAGTCAAGTTTTCTTTCCCTCTTAACTACTTTTCTTTCTTTTCTTATTTTTTCCCTCAATTGAGAAGTTGCCAAAAAAGGTAATACGAAAATTCTTAGGATTTTGTTTGGTAGAAAATGTCTAATTGCGAGGAGATAGTGCGGGGATAACCAAGTAATAGTTTTATTGGCCCTGTTTAGACAGGAATTTGATTAAAGGAAGAAGAAAATAATGAGAAATGGCAAGAAAAATGTTTTCCTTCGTATTCACTTTTTTTTTTATTTGTAAGGTTAACCTTAACGTTTGGGGGAATATTAACCCCTTTTTTTGTGACATTTGCCTCTTAAAATAACTTTGCATTATGATTGGAAATTTAGATGAAGGATGACAACTATTTAAAATTTGCTATGTTATTCAAACAACTTTTTGTCCTTTTCCCTCATTTCTTGACTAGAAATATTGGACACGAAAATAAAACTTGTTTCAAGATGAATCACATCCATAAAAAAACTTTCATTTTATTTTAGGTTTATGAGGTAGAGCGAGAGCACATCTAAATATTTATATAACACATTACTGGACGTTCACCAAAAAAAAAAAAAAAAAGTGAAAGGAGAAAAAAGAAACTCCCAAAGGAAAAAAAAGAAAAAAAGAAAAAACAGATGTCCTCTGTTTTGAAAACCAGATTAGCGAAAACCAACATGCATTGCAGGCAAAAATTCAGGCCAAAAAATTTTCGCTTCCTTCTTAATCTTTTCGACGCTCAAAATCGTAATTTCAGATGCAATTATCCAAGCCTCCAAGGTCCGGCAGGGCAATTCATGCATACCTCCATCTTTCCCCTAGGAAACAACGTTTCCAGAAAACCCCAAATAATTTTTTTTTTTTTGGTTTTGAAATGAGAGAATGATGGATACTTCATGGAACTTTAGTTTTGCACATGCACATCAGCAGTTAGGAAAGAAAAGAAAAGAAAAGAAAGAAAGAAAAAAAAAGGACAAAAAGGGATCTGCAAGAGACAAAACCAAGGGGCAAAAATCCTTAAAAAAGAAAATTACTATTAAGGAATATTGTTTCCTTCGAGGAAGGAATCATTACTTTCACAAGAACAACATGTAACTGAGGAAAAAAAGGTTTCACAAGAATATGTTTAACGAAAGAAAAAATTCTTGACTTTTTGAACCGTATATGTACATGTATATATATATATATAGAGGGTTAACACTACTGAAGTTAACATTGCTCCGAGAAGGAGAAAGACCTCACCTATATCGACGATCGTAAGGTGCAATTACAAGTTTCTTGAGCTGTGTGGATCCTTCACCAATCACAGTTCCGAAAGCCGGCAAGAGACTGCTAGAAACTGATGCCAAGTTCCTTATTTCTCCGCTCGAATGGCGCCGGAACAACAATGGTAGAGGTGACTGCCTTTCTGTTAATGTCCGTGGAGACGTCATCTTTGCCTGAGAAGAGAGATACAAAGGGTGGTGGACGGCGGTGGGAGCAAGAGGTTGGGGGTTGATGGGAGATCACTTTGTTCTTTGCATACTCTCATAATCATCTTGTGAATAATATATATACAAGTGGACAATCATAAAATTTTCTTATTTAAATTATTAGAGAACTTCTTCATCTTAATTATCTTAAATGAACCAACAATTATTAACTAGATAATTTGAATACATCATTTATTTTGTTTTGCTCCCTTTTATATTTATTCTACAGTTCAATTTTCTTTATTGCACTTTCTGAATAAATGATATGAATATTGTCCAAAAGTATTTATAATTCTCAACAAAAAAGAAATTAATACCCAAATAAGATTTTCTTCACGGATTGGAGATATGGCAGTTAGTGTGGCGGTATGTCTTGGATAGAGTTTAGTTTTGAGATTTTTGTCTTAAATTTTATAAAAGTTAAATTATTTGTAAGAAAAGATCCGAATCTTTTATTTAAAATTTTGAGTTTTGTTTAGAGATGTAATGTTATCCAATTTCATAATATTAAACTAGTCTACTAGTTTTGGCCTTACATTCTTTTTCATATTTTTTAATAGCTCTAGTTTACGGGAATAGAGTGAGGACTAATAAGTAATAGATTAGTTAAAAGGCACTTGTTTCGAGTCAAATACTTAATATTTTGATATAACACTTAACTTTTTTATATAATTTACATTGATATGCATTTTGAATACTAATTATGGCTTGGCAAAATTATATATCTCGGGATGCCTAGCAAAACCAACAAAAACAAAAAAGGCAAAAAGGAGGAGGTTTTCAAATTCTCTCACTCACAGTATGCAGTGACATTTGATTAGTGCATTATAGAGCTTTCATTTTCGCAATATATTATATTAATCAGGAGATAGATTATTTTTCAAGTAAAGATATTGTAATTTTATCAAGAGTTTGACTAGTAACGTGATAATTAAAAAAAAATACAGGGTCTTATTATAAACTATTCATCATTCTTTTGACATTTGGATCTTCAATTAATAGCCCTCAAAGTCAGAAACATTTCTTTAATTTTATAAATGTATAGCACTTGGAAGCCACGACCCTTTTCCATGATGAACGGCCATTTTAATGATATCCAACTCATTCCCAAATACTACTATTGTTAATTTTTAAGTTTAAATAGCAGTGTTGAATATTGTTGTAGGCCTTTGAAATTATAAACCCTATATCTTGTGGCCTCTCTCTTGTGATCACTCACTCTCATGACCGACCAAGTTGATCATTTTGATCTTCTCTGGTTTGAGAAAATGAAGATCAACAAGACATGACAAATAATATAGAATTGAATGATATTTCCACATCATGCTAATATTCATATAGAAAGATTAGAATTGGATCAATTCCCTACATATTTCTTGCTCTACGAAAACGAGGGGTGAAATTGGAAATGTTCATTTATTTATGATGATGCATGGGAGTATAATGTATTGGTTGATACTTTTTTCTTTTTTTCCTTCTTTTCTGAAGCAAGTATTGGTTAAGCGTTAACAAGTATTTAATTTTATAAGTTGGGATAGTATTTGTTCATATTGTCACCCACTAGCTTATAAGATTACTAGGAAGAGAAAACTGCATGTTTTTATAATGTTGAATTTGGATACTTACTTTCTAAGACTTTAATTGAAATTCATTCTAATAAGAATTAATATACAAAAGTGGATATTAAATTGTAGACAGAGGTAGTATAACTTAATATATTAAGAATTCATGCTTTATCAATATTCTTACAATGTATTACCAAAAAAAAAACTTAAGTTGGATAACGATGTTCCGTTTGGTTGAAAATAAGTATTTTTTTTTTAAAATTTTTCATCAAAGTTATATTTGTCTGAAAAATCAAGAAGGTGCTTCTTTTTTTCCCTTCAAATTTTATTGCGCCGCCGCCGTTAAACCACGTAAATTAATTTTTCAATTTCAGCAAGGTTAACATTCCTTGCCCCCCCTAAAAAAAAAAAGGTTAACATGTGTCTTAAACACTGAATATCCTACTTAAAGTCACGAAAGTCTGGCCCAAACAGAGAATATAGCTGCCCGATTTATAACTATAAGCAGTAGCTGTGTCACTGAGCGGGTATACCCGATTCATACATATATTCGACATAAACAAATTGGGTTCGACACAATCATTTTCATACCCGAATCTGGACCCATTTAATATATGCAATAAATGGGACAGGTCCAGAATGGCCATACTCATAGATATATAGACACATTAAATCAAAATCCTTGGATGGATCTTAATCTAATGGTTAGAGAAATAGTTTTTACTTCTTTTGGTATTTGAAAACTTTTTCCTTATTTTAACTTAGGTAATATATTTTTTCTTTTGTGTTTTATTGAGTAAGTTTATGATTATCTTGGAGATTCAATTGAAAAATGACAAATGAAAATAAGATTAGAGATTCAGAAATGAAGATATAATAATTGAATATTTGATGTTGCAAATTGCGTATTTGACAAAAAATTTTGACAATTAGTGTTAAAAAGTATTAGATGTTTAATAAAATTTGAATATCTTATATTAGAATTCATATGATGATGTTTTTATATTTGATGTAAAATTGTCATCTTGAATTGATATTTGGTATTGTGATACTTGTGAGGATCTAAATGTTTTATTAAAAAAAAGGAACCTATTAAGACTATTAGGTGGTAAACGGGTCTTGGTCCAAGACATAAGGGTCTGGACCCGATTGGACAGTTTACAGGCCTACAGTATGCAATCCCAAACAAGATAAACACAAGGGCTTTATTAAACGATAAAATTCTGCTTTATTTTATTTATGCATGCCCCCATCCTTGGACAAGAAATATTAATGTATGGATCTAAAAAGAAAATTTGTCTGATGTCCTTCTAATTAAAATTGAAATAAGCCATGATATGAGTTTTTGCTGTCTGCTGGTTGATATCAACTCAAAAGGCTACTTGTAAGAAACAATTTGTGAATGAGAAAATAAGACTAATTATTTTTATGATGAATGACGTTTTTTGAGTAGTTATAAACCACCCCATCCATACCGAGCTGCAGCTTGACATCCTCTTCTAAAATTAGGCCAAGCTCGGGCGTAGGGGAGCAAGGAGGCCCTGGGTAAGGCGTCTGGCTGTCTGGGCGAGCTTAAGAAAGAACCACCAGACGCTGGGCGAGGTCGGGGAGTGGATCGATAAGGGGTATCCGGTTCGGTGTGCGGACTTGCGCCATTGCCACTGCCTTCGCCTCGCCTTCGGGGCTCAGGGTAAAGCTAATATAAATCCCCTTTACTGAACCAATATGCTGGGCGAGGTCGGGGAGTGGATCGATAAGGGGTATCCGGTTCGGTGTGCGGACTTGCGCCATTGCCACTGCCTTCGCCTCGCCTTCGGGGCTCAGGGTAAAGCTAATATAAATCCCCTTTACTGAACCAATATGATTCGCTCTTCGCAGCGGAAGGTGTCCCTGGGAGGAGGGTCACCGAGGTTTCCAATTAAAGAAATAAGGCCAATACCCATCCAAAAAGGCACGGAAAAAAAAAAAAAAACAGGAGTGCCAAGCGCCCTTTTCCCCCTGGGTTCCTTTGCTTAGTTTCCTTGTATCTAAAACCAAAGCGTAGCTGAGGTATGGAGCCACTTCTTCGCCTGGCATGCCGCGGCCTACGGTTACGGTGGTCCCAGGAGTTCCTCCTCCTGGGATATGCCAATCGCACCTCCAGCTCCAAGGTGTGTTTGTCAAAGGACCTTAATAATAGTTGGAAGAGAATAAACTCAAAAGTAATATGCAAAAGAGAATAAACTCTGTACTTCATTTACAAAAGAGAAATCAGGAGATATTAACTAGTATGTGAAATCTTGAATCACACGCAGACAGCAATTCGGAAACTTACAATTAGCCAAATCTGGAAAAAATATGTCCAAACACCAAATTCTCATTGCTGCTCAGTTTCAGAATAAACAAGTCCAATATTTTCATTGACACGGCAAATGCTTAACAGATAAACAATCACGGAGCTGTTTCACTAATTTTGATATAATCGAGGGGTTAAGGTTAAAAAAACAACCCCTCCCAACTTCCCTATGCCATATGCACAAATATTCATATTCTGTACATCAAAAATCAAAAATGGGAAGAAAACGAAGAAGCAGCTGCAGAACAAAGCAGATCATGGATATCTCCCCATTGAACAACTCCAAAGATGGTTAAACAGGCTACCTAGACAAAGTAGATATAAATTGGGGAAAATGTTGCACTGAAATCTGCTTAAAACTCCTGAGGAGCAAATCAGCCTCTTAATCTCGGTTCCATGGGCCTAAAAGCTAACACATCATTTCAAACATGATTATCAGAAAACCAACTGTGCCAATAGCTGTTGAGCATCTTTTTCATCCTTCAGTTTTACGAATATATAGGAGGCTTCGAAGCTAAAGTATGAGTACCTCTCAAACTTTCAGCGCTGGGGAGCAGCACATGACGAGACAGTCTTAATGATTCCACTCCCAACATGAATTCTTTGAGCTGTACAGATCACATGTACTGAGCCAGCCATTGTTTGCACATGTCAAGAACGGGAAGTGCATTAGCATGCAAGGCCTGATGCGCAACATATTGAACATCAGCTACACTTCCGCTTTTTGAGGCAATCTGAAAGGCACTTTTAAGTCGACCACAGACAACACAGGCTAGAACCTTTCTGTGGCTACTAGTCAACATATCAATGAGGCGATCAGGCCGTTCTTTATGCTTGTTAGCATACACAATAATTGCAGCTCCCAGAACCTGATCCCAATCGTCATCATCGATTGTGCCTTTAATGTTTCTGAAAAATTCTGTAAGTTGATTGCCTCTTTTCCTTTCTGCAAGAGATGCAGCAACACCAGCATAGATGTCTACCGCCGGAAGATTGAACTCATAGATTACTTGAAAAGCCAGATCAAAGTTCTTCTCTGCAAGAGCCTCTGCAATTTCACACCTCCGTTTGAAAGTTTCAGGGTCATTTGGATTTCCAAAAAGAGAATATTTCCATTGTGGTCCTTCTACATTAAAGCATCTCACTACTTCCACCTGAATTGCAACCCGAGCAGAAAATTTCACAAGCCCCTCTTCAGTGAGTTTCTCTGAAGCACTTCTTCCTCGAATGCCCTTGGTAACAACCTTGGTTGAATCTCCTGCTTTATATCTTGCCGACAGCCCTTCATCAAAGTGCATCTTGGCATGTTCCAGGTGTTTTATAGCTTCCTCCTGAGAAGAGGAGTTCATAAACAACTGAATACAGCAGAGACCAGCAGCAACATGGTCCTTCTTGATCACCTGAAACTTGTATAGATAGTTGAAGTGTCTATGGGTTTCACAATAAAGACAGATGCGGGCAAGTGCTGCAGCAGTGTGTTGATTTACTGATGGATCATGTGCCATTGATATTCTTGCTGATATTACTTCTTCCAGAGTAGGCATGGCACCATAACCCACACACAACCCACATAAATCATCAAGGGTCCCATAATCAGTTGCTAAAGGATCTGGTCTCTGAGGGGAAGAAGAAGAAGAAGAAGAAGAAGAAGAAGAAGAAGAGACCAGACCAACTGAAGTTGGCTGTGGAGGTGGAGGAACGACATCAGGAGGGAGAAACAGCAAGCATGCATCCTTGTAATGCCCATGCTTGAACATGAAACCCAGCAAGTGCTGTCGAGCATACTGCATTATAGAATAACATCAGAACAAATTAGAAGCCAAACAAGTGCAAAGAAATACAGGATTACCATCACCGAGTTGAATTAACAACCATCAAAAGTATAGGTGGTGGAAGTATATCTAGATACAAATAAAGCTTCTGACTTTTGCAGATACCACTGTCTCGACCCAAAGGTGAATGACCACATTTCAACTTCAGAAATGTCCGAAAATGGATTCCAGTTTCCCAAAATAAACATATTCTCAATACAAACTCCCACCACTAGTCTCACTTCAGAGAAAAAGATGGATGCCATCCCATTACAACACATAGGCCCCACTCATTACTAAGGCTAAGAAGGAAAAATGAAGATGGCCAAAAATTTATATGTCCATTTCTGTTTCAGAAGTTGGAACACAGTGTGTCTCGAATTGTTTTAAGGCTATGTAGTCTAGTATTATGAAGAAGAAAATAGAAAGGATAACTGAAATAGTTCTTGTCCTTCCTCATTTTGGATGAACGAAATCAGCCAGCGATACCAAGAACCCCTCCAACACAAGTATATTCCTACATTTTTTCCCAATCAAAGAAATTTAAAGAAAAGAGAAAGATGTCTGTATCAATGTGTAATATTGACGAACCTAAGGAGAAAAAGACAAGGGAAGGAAGAGGAGCTCAATCAAGATGTAGTCATGCAGATTGTAAAAGCTTACTTCCTGTAAATAGTTTACACATTCAAGGTATCTAGCGCTGTCCAGATTGCTTCGAGGTCCATCTTCATGAACTGAGTTGTATGTCGAGCTACCTTTTGCAGCCTCAAGGGATTGCCTAGATCTCTCTGAACGTGGAAATGTTGATGGCATGTACAAGACATTGAGATAGGAATCAGCAGAAAGAGAATCATCCAGGATTGCTGGGGCACTTCGAGCCAAATGTTCATACCTGTGTAATTAATTCAATAGCAAACTCCAGTAAGTTAATTAATTGATCGTTCACCTGATTGCCATTACCAAGAATGAAACAGTTCCAAGTGCCTAAACCACAAAAAGAACAGATCCAACTACCACAAACTCGTATAACTGCCTCTCCCAAAATAGGTCATGGAGGTTCTAAGAAATATGAGAGAACACACCACTAATTATCCAAGAAAGCAACATCAACCTGCAGACTATTCAGAAATACATCTTCAAAGCAAGTTGACATCCAAATTCAAGTGAAAAAGGATTCACAACTTAAAATTGGGAATCTAGGATAACAAGCAGATTGAGGAGGTGACCTGAAACTTTGCCTACAAAAAGAAGGCCTTGAGCCTTGGGTCCAAGAAGAAATATTAGAAGAGGAACCTTCATGAATATTGAAAGACATAATTGCTATAAGTACAATGAAATGACAACATTGAGCCACCCAACCACAAAGAGCAACCTGTTGACGTTTTGAAGTTTCTACCTGGCTCTAAGTGTTAATATTAAGGGGAAGGAAATGCAAGAACGTAAGATCATCTTTTCATAGGTTGAAGAGAAACATATAGTGCACAAGGATCATATAAATTTAGGGCCTTCTACCTTCTATGAGTAAAAAGTTTTAAACTCTTTTATGAGCTTACATGGACCGAACAGATGAAACATCAACTGGTGGACCTCCTTCGATAGTATTGATGATCTCCAGAACCACTGGTGCGGGATCACCCTTGTGCAATTGAAGAGCTTGCCTGGATATAACATACAGCATGGAAAGAGAATTAATTTTCTAATCTGAAGGGTAAAAAGGAGAAACAAACATTGTATCTAACAAGGATACGATAAAGACATAGCATACTTGAACTTGACACGAGCTTGTGCATAATGCTCCATTCGGATCAGAGCGTGGCCCCAAGCATTCCAGACGGGAAAAACATCAATCTGAGCAAAGTTGAAACAGATAAGAGATACCAAAGAATTAAAAAGAAGGGCCATATGCCAGAAGGATTTTATGCTAAACTTACCTTGCACTTCTTGCAAGTATAGACAGCCATGCTATACCGTTCATCTGTGATCAGTCGATCCCTAAGACGTGAAGATGATTCTTTGTCAGCAATATCATCAAGCGAGGCAGCTATCCCAGATCCAAGAAGGCTCTGAAGTAATTCCGCACGTCGCAGCCAAATGTCAACTTGGGCCAGCACCTCAGAGAGCTCATCGGTGGACTGACTACCCACACTTGAACTGCCTGCATCAGACGACGCATCATCTGTATCCTTACCTCTTTCTGAATTACTTGACATGTCATTCCCCCCCGTGAGCTTTCTGAGTTGGGATTTAGCAAATTGCAGACCCTGCAAGATGCATATCAAGTAATGCACCAATGATGCACAGGCGACATTATAATCAGATCCCTATAAATGGGAAAAAAATACCTGCACAAATGTTTCTGTGGCATGATATGCTCGTCCTATAGTTTCCATGGATGCGTTCTCTGGTAATTGTCTGGAGCTCAATACATTCTTCATCTGATTAGTGCACAAATCTAGAGCACCTTTCCCTGAAGCACTCTCATCAGAGCATAATGGTAACAGTGCCTAGAAACAGAAAAAATAGGATAAGAGATGGAAACAGCACTTCTGGCAGAGAGTAACAGTAAAGCAAGCTAGATCTGTATTTCCCATAAAATGTATACGGTGAGAGATATATTGCACGATACTGTTTATATCAAGCAGAAGCATATAGATTAAAAGGATAATACACCGAGTACAGAAACATTAGAATGCTGAACAAGAAATGTGATGAGGCAATTCTGTTGTGTCACAGAAATTTGATTTGACTAACATTGTTCAGAGGGAAAATACAACTATGACACTACAAATATTTCCCATTCTCATAAATTTTGTATGAAAATAACCCAATTGAAAGACTAGCAGGTTGGGACTCTTTTTATGTGTTAAGCTTCTTAATATAGATAGTCCAAAATAAAAGGTCAATGAGGCCGTCAGCAACTTAATTATTTCATGAAGAAGAAGATTTCCCTTTAGCCACCGTTCACGTTGAGCACACAGTATGTGCTTCCTTTCTGAGTAGGAACAAGAAAAAAGAAAATATTGGATTGCAGGATATGAACCCAAAGTGGCCAATTGCCAAAGAACAATATTAGCTCTCTGTAGGGGAAAAGGGAAACTCGAAATACACTATACATACCTCTGAATACTAATCACACCAACTAGACAATAAGACAAATAGAACACTCAGAAAAATTAGATGAAACTATTTAAATTATTACTTAATTAGATTTTCTTGAAGGAGGCATGGATTTATTAGTAAATTATGACCAGAAAATATACATATACTTCTTTTCAAAGAGGAATGATGTAAACAAACTTCTTTTTATCAACTTGTAGCTGTGGTGTCACTCAAGGTCCAGTATGCTACCCAGAAAAGGAACATATAGCTTTGGGGCTACCAACCTTAAAGAGAGTAATATCAGGTGAACTTTCATATCGATGAGAAGAGCGGATGACTTCATCCTTATTAGGATCTCCTGTAAGCATCCATTCCTCAGCAATGGAAACAGAAGGAAGTCTTTCTTGTCCATCTGCTAAGTGCGACGGACGTTCCTCTTCAATACCAGCCACAGCCTCCCAGGCTACCCTTTCTGATTGCATTAATCCGGAGCTCTTTCGCTTCTTGTAAGTATCCTTCGGAGCACCCTTATCTCCACTATGGCGTGGGGTCCATGAAAATGCTCTTTTGTGCAAGTTACTTAGGCTGCTACTGAAGGATGATCGTGAGGGTGTTCCTGTTCTTGTCTTTTGCTTTGCTCTAGGAGCTGAAATTGAAATCTGATGCTCCCTTGAAGGAGAACTGATACTAACCGCAATAGCTTTGCCAGCATATGCAAGAATTACACTGTTGTCTCTCAGTGAAGGAAACTCTTTGAGTATCTATAAGAAGATATTGAACGAATATAATTAGGAATCAGATTAAGCTGAGAAACGAACCAAGCAGAAACTACTGTTTACCAGAGAGGCAGATTGTAGTTGTTTCCTCATCAGCAGAACTTCAAGAATCAAATGAGGGTGATCATGGAGGGAAGAACATCTTTGTTGCCATGGTAACGGCAAGGAAGCCAAGACACGAAGACCTAATGCCCACAAATTAAGCCGGGAGACCTCAACGTCGGACAAATTACTGTCTCTTCGTTTCAGGAAAAAGTGAACCTTCATTATAATATAAAAAAGAAAAAAAACTCAGGAAGAAGCAGTTGAAAATAGGTTAATTATTTTAAGGACACTAAGATTTAACTCTCTTTTCTCTTGGCCAGAAGATACTTCAGAATTTCAGCCACATTTGAGGCCAATCTCTGGAGGTGGTGAAGCACTTAGAATATTCGTTTACATTAAAACTTACAAGAAGCTGCTTAGATCGTAAGTTGGGCAAAAGCTGCATTGCACTCATTGCAACAGGAAGGGCATCATCAGTGTCACGCAGAGAAGAAAGAAAACGTGAAGCTTCTGCCGGACCTCCACCATTTAAAGGATCTGCAGTGAGAAGTTTTACAAGTTGACGACCCTGAAGTTCTCTCCGCAGCTCAATAGAAAGGCCTGCACTTTCAGCCACTTCTAAAGCAGGAGAAACAGCTCCTTTCTCAGCTAATCTCAGAGCCAGACCTTCAGGATCATCCTTACAGACTGCCTCAACCTGACAGGATCAGCTCAGGACAAAGTTATGCAGAATTGCATTTGGAATGTTTAGAAGAATGTACTAACTACACTTCAACTTGACATATTTCATTATACATGAAAATACAGAGAATGACTTTTCACCTCTTGCCAGCTTTTGTAAAGGTCATCTGCACAAAGAATGCGATTATACCTCAGCAGAGCCTCTCTCATTTGAACTACCTAAAAGCAGAGTGTGTTACTGAAAGGATATTGTTTCTAGTATAACAAAACAAAATAAAGGGAAACATCTAATCCAGGCCGGCTTAAGCAATAATGCCTTAAATCACCAATGAGGTCCCAGAAAGATGATCGAGATACCTCGATTTTGACAGGATCATTCTCTGGCAAATGGCAATTGCACATAGTTAGAACATCTAGAGCTGCATCAAGCTCCCATCTGTGTAAATACCTGCAAAGGAATATACAGAAGTTAAATAAAGGTGTATGCTAAGAAAATACAGAAAGAACATTTAGGAAGACAAAAAGCTAGTTTCCTCTTTTACAGCCCTTTTTCAGGTTTTTATCTCTCTCTCACATCCCCCCTCTCTTCTTCTTCTTTTTTTCCTCTCCCCTTTTCTTCTTTTTGTAGAGAAAAGGAGGGGGTGGAAGTGGGTGGTGAGAGAGAGAAGTGGTGAAATGAGAGAATTAGAGAAGAAAATAATAACAATTAAGTTTCTTACAAAGGAACACATTCTTCAACAAAAGCACAACAAAAAGAATACATTATACTGCAAGTTTCATGACCGGTTCAAATTCAAGGATGACTATGCCTCTGCAATTACTAGAGGCAACCTAGGATGGTCTTGTTAAATTAAAAGTTACTTGAAATTTCAACTGCTGACAGACCTGCTCCTTGCCTTTCTATAATAAGATGAACATAGAAAAACATAATGTTTAAGATCCATTAGACAACAAAGTAAGGCCAAAAATTAAAAGAGTATCCAATTAATTTCAGCAGGGCTGGTGGACTAACAAAAGATGCATGTTCAACAACTTTCCTTCACCTCAAAGAAAGCACAAGGGAAAGATGAACAGTTTTTAATTTTCAAGTTTCAATAGTAAGGTTTACCACATTTTTAGGCGTTCTAGTATTTACCATGGTTCTGAGCTGATATTTTAGTGAGTAAAACCTTCAAATTAATTAACCAGAAATAGCTTCTTCAGTCCAGGATTAACAACTTTTTAAGTTGGACTAACACAGCTTTCTAAGTGAGTGAGTGTCAATATTAAAACAATTTGCTTTTCATTTCTCAGGGGCCATGACACTGAAACCACGTTGCTACTCCACTTCTATAGTCCATGGAGAAATACAAACCCATGCAGTGCATCTAATTTGTCAAATCCTGCAAAAATGAAACTTGTTGCATCAATATGTCTTTTCCTGTTCTTGAATGAGACATGAATGGATGCAAAATTACCTGGTTCATGAATCAAAAAAGCCTATTGATAGCTAAAAGTTGCATCTTCAGGTGCTCTATCAGTGCAAACTAATAAAGCTTCACTGCTATGAAACCCATATTTCCAGTTTGATTTGTTAGATTAAAGAACAAAAGGAGTTTAAAAAGCATTAACAGGAGGTTCCAGCTACCACTGGCACAAGTAACCAACCTACAAGCATCTTAAAAGATAAAGTAGTTGATCAAAGTGGATATCATACAGCCACCACACCTTCCATATTCACATCGAACTCTACCTACTGATTAATTAGATCTAAATCCACTATATTTCCATGACATATTCAGCAAAATCTCCTTCCTGCTAACCACCACTCAGAGACATTATAGGCAACCCATTGTCAGCTCATTTCTTAACAACATTTTGAGTTACCAGTGTCGCCTGAATACAAACCACCCCCAGATCTATTTTATGCTATATGGTTTATGCTTTGGAAGACGTATACGTAACATATAATTGAATACGGTGCCCTATACTCAGTATACTTGTTACCCAACTAACCTCCACATCTTGAAATATATGTAGACCCACAGTTAGTATGTGTATTATTTTATACAGTCAAACAATGAGTTACTACTACCAGAGGAATACCAAAATCCCAGATCCATTCACCCTCCCAGAATTACTATTCTGCCAGGGCTCTTTTTAGAGAACTAGAACACCAGACACTTTAAAGAGGAACAGATTTGAAGAGAATGTTACACCTAAGTACGATATTCGAATAAGAAAAAGCTTCTGCAATATTTATAAGGTACTAAAATAATAGCACATACAGACATATGTTTGTTATATAAAAATGTAAAGTGCATGCATCTATAGGATGACGAGTTAAAAAGAAGCCATACTTGAGGGCAATTCTAGCAGCCAAATGCTTATCTTTCATCCTGAGGCAGTATTGCCAACTGTTACTCCACATCTGGTGTCCTGAATAGCCATGTTTAAGTTCTGAATTTAGGTTGTTCTCCTCTCCACGGTCAATCAGCAGCTGAAGCAACCTGTCTGAGGCACCATTCCTCAAGAAGCGGTCCGACAGAGCAATAGCATCCATTAGCTTTCCTTCGTCAATCAATCTGTTTCAGTCAATAAACTGAATAAGAGACTCCAAGAAACATAGTACAGAGGAGTAATCTACCATACAAAAGAAAACTATAATGACTTCTAGTGAAAGTAGATTGGAAGAAAGCAAGAATGGGTATAGAAGATGATAGCAGACAACCAATTACAATAAAAACATCATAGACCTGTTAAAATCATGGTGTCCCCAGAGATGTCCACAACTCACTCAACTAAGGAATGCAGTGTGTTAAATATAAGGTGCATATTGTTGATTACCACAGATCCAAAGCTGCCAAAGGAATTAATCTAGAAAAATATTTGACAGGTTGAAATGTCAGTCTTAGTTTCCATGACAAACTAACTAGGCAGATTGTTGATTTGCAGCTACACTTAGTTTAAGATCCAAAATATGTAGCATCCACAAAAAGTCATTGCAAGAACTCATGATTAGTAGATAGGCCTTTACTCAAGCAGTTAAAGGAATAACTTACAAAATAAATAACCTGTACACAGAAAGGGAAGTGGGGGAGAGAGAACAGAAAAAATAATTTAGGCAACAGCCAAACAGAAAATAGAACCATAAAGAGAAACTATGATATATTATAAAAGACAAAAATCATAATATGAAAAATACCAACGTAAGGAGAACTACACTTACCTTTCAACAGCCTTCTCATAGGGTCCTTCGTTATCCCAATCAAACGAGAGGAAAACTGTACTATCTTCACCAGTTTTAGACTTTGGAGAATCCTGCCAAGATTCAGAAGAGATGGAGTTTTGATCCTTATGATCTGGCAGTGTAGCTGAGATGTTTTTCCCTACAGAAGTGTCTTCAACTTCTGATTCAGAATCACTGTCATGCTCTCGATAGCGTTTGACAGCAGGTTTGGACTCAGGTTTTTTCACACTTTTGCTGGTTATATGATCAGACATTACAGCAAACTCCGAAACTCGATGGAGGTTGGTTTGCATCTGAATCCAGCGGTTCAAGGTAGGAAACCTGCTTGCGAATTTAGAAAGGATACTACATGAGCCTTGTGAAGTAACAATCGAGCACGCAAAAGAATTTCCAGCTTAACTAACCTCTCAGAATGGTCAAGAGCAAATTCATAAAACAACCTATCAGGTGTCTGCAGTAGATCATCATTCAAGGAATTGGATACCACTTGGTCACTTCCACGGTACAGTATAGAGCTTCCAAAAACACATGCTAAGACAGCCCTAACAGGTGATAGTTTAACAAGATGCTTCACTATATCCAACTGGAGAGGGTACAAAGGGATTCCTGGAGTGCCAGAGGAACGGCTATAAGAACCAGGCTTCGCCTCTCTAGAAGTCGGTGACAGCAATTTACTTTCTGCATAACTCCTAGAAAATGCAGGAATTACTGGAATGCAAGCCCAACCATGACCAGATCTCGGAGGATAAACAGGAGGTACGCAAGCTGATATTACTTCATGAACAAAATCAGCACACATGATTTCAGCTACTTTCCCAGCCGCATCAGTGCTGCCTCGTTCAAAAACCAGACGAGGCAAAAGCTGTAAGAAGAGGGATGAATGAATTATTAGTTTAAAAAACTATAAATATCAAGTATTAGTTTAACAAACTATGAATATCATCTCAAATTAAACTCTATCCCAACCATTCAATTTCTTTAAAAACACATAAAAGTCAGGTCTCAATATGATTTTTGTTTCCTGAAGGAGGTGTAGTTACGAGATGTTTGAGAGAATAAGATTATCTTTATTTTCAAGTGGTAGAAGGAATAAACTATTCTTTCTTTATACTCCGAAAAGCTTAAACTATCTGGAGGAAAAAAATTCACAAAAGAAAAAGAACAAAGGGAAAAAAGTGAATGAAGCCTGTCTTGTTCCTTCCACTAAAAGAAGAGGAGCCATTTTCAACATTCTATCTGCCATGGTAGACTTTGAGACAAAAGAACCAATTGGATTTGCCAGAATGTGTGTTTGACATGACAAGCTCAAAGCTTAGCACGCTGGAGAGGAATCAAAAACATTTTACATGGCTTGATCAAGGTGGATCATACATGGGGTGTTTCAGTAGGGAAGCCATATTTATTATACTTCTGATTCTCATGACTTCCAAACACTTTGTAAAACCTTTTCCAATACAGGCTGAAGAACAGCAACAAGAAATCACCATTGACTATCAGACAGGCAGGATATAAACAGGAAATTTATACCTAAGGCAACAAGTCAAAGCTTCAATCACGGAAATTTTAGTACCATCACCTCCTTCAGATGCAAATATAGTTTATGAACCATAGCGAATGCACACATCTCTATATCTTGCATGCATATTCATATCCATATAAATTACAAAATCTTACATCTTTGGGCCACTCATAAATGACTGAGAAATAGTTGAAGTCATGAGTTGTGTCAGTTCCATCGACAATGTCACCTATTGCAGCAACATGGAGAATAAACTGGGAAAGAAATGTTGTCGGCTTTGAAGTCAATGGACCAAATAATCTCTTTCCTGTTTCTTTGACCTCATAACTATCAGATTGGACATTATTTTCACCAGTTACTGAAATTGGAGATGGCTGTTTCAGCGTTCTCATCCCTAACCCGAGAACTGCACTTGGGCCATGAACAAATGCGCTTTTTCGATCTGAATTTGGACCTTCACCTTTCATATATTCTCTTTCTGCCTCTTCATCAGCAATAGCTCTTGCCAGATTATGGAGCTTGCCTAGAGTAAAAAGAAGAATAAAGAATGTATCAAAAGCCTCAAGAACACACCTCCTCCATCATCTGTTATTCTCTCATTATTTCATGATCACTGGAACATCAAGAGTTTCTGAGTATTTACCACTTAGAAATTGTCTTTTCCCCCAGTGAGCATCTTCCATCATTTGGTGTAACATAACAAGTGCACGTTCCCGATGTCCTTGTCTTTGGAACTCCTTTGAGATCAAGAGGATCATCTCCCCTGATAAAATGTATTGAAGCGGTGGATATTTGTCCTTCATACAGCAGGTCATTAATTAGAAAGTTATAACAACCAAAATAGAACAACAAAAAAGTTGAAATATGATAGATAGTAAGCAAAATAATTCATATGGTATAGCAAGAACTTTAATGAAAAATCTAAGGGTTTGCATCTTTATCTGTGTTTTTAGGTGAATATTGTCATCTTAAACTAATGGTACTTCAGCCATTACAAAAAGATATTGAAAGTGGATTTCCTTCAGTGGATGGAAACCAAAGTTGGACCATTTTAACAAAACCCAGTAGGTTCCCCTCCCTCCCTCCCTTACTTTCATTCCCCTTCATAAATCTAATTTATTACCTGTTCTAGTAACTCTTGTAGACGCTTGAGCAGGCGTTTTGTTACAGAAATCATGGCCATTTCATGAACTTGATCCCAATATGTAGAACCAGTTTTTGGAGAACCACCAGGATAGATCTCAGATAGCATAACCTGAGCCTGCATGACCCAACTAAAAATGTTCAACAGATTGTTTCACATTCGAGCAATTTGAAGCTCTGAAATCCCATAGCAAGAATCAAGACATTCGTTGGGGATACAACAACAGAGTTGTAAATTTTTACAACCTCGTCTCCTATATCAATTATAATTTAGGAAAAGAAAAACGAGAGTGAAAATGCAATCTACCTTGCTCATCCTAGAGAAGGTGTGTTGCTAAGGATACATCAGAGTACACAAATGAATGGTGTGAATCTATTTTCTCAATAGGTAGAAAACTAGAAGCTAAACACAATACTTTCAAAAGCCCTATAGAAGCGCCACAAGAAAGCTTTCTATATATGCACAAGCATCTATGCTTGACACCCTTGTTGCTCACCATGTCTATTTCAAAAGTACATTCTAGTAAACACTTGAATGATATTTCTGTACAAATAAAGGATTCTTGCAAAACACCTAGCAGAGCATAAAATACGAACTGCACAAAAATAATAACTAGTGAGAAACACATCCAAGTAGATCGGTCAACAAGAGGATCATATCCACAACATTAGTAAAGCACAAGAAAAGTTTGTCATCATACATTAAGTTTACAAAAGTTTGTTTTATTTCTAAAATGAGTTTTGTTTCGTCAGAAAATGCATCAACATTATACAATTAGGCAGCTACCAAAGGGTTGCTTGCATCTCTCTGTAGTGTCATTCATGTATCCAATCTCACTGTTATTATTCTTTGCATCAAAGGAGAAAAAAAAAGGGTCATATTTCATGTGATTTCTTATTCCTTCCGCTCCACAAAACCCATATTAGAGCCAATGAAGAAACTATTTCTCAGATTTTGAAACCATCCTACTATTTGGAAAAGAAAAACATTGGGAGAATAAATATCTATGATGAGTAGAAGGAAAAAGGAGCGCATTTTTATACACTAGCACAATTCACGTGCATACCCACGTAATAGAATTTGGTTAAAAATTAAAACTATTCTCTAGCTTATTTAGTGATGTTATATCGTGCATTTGTTTAATTATTTATGGACCAATAATCTTTTTTTCTCTTATTATTTTTCTTTGAGATTATTTGTTTTATTGATTATATTAACTATTTTTGAAGGCTTATAGTTTGCTATCGCACATGACATTATATTTTGGAATAAAAAAATTTGCAATCATGAACAACTAATGAATTAAAATATTTAATATTTGGTGGTTACAAACTTTCCTAACTCTTCTTATAAAGGATGTAACTATTATTGTTTTATTACTTTATAATTATTATGGAACATTTAATAATAATTAAAATAAATCATAATAAATTTACTATTTTATCCTTCTAGTCTAATTATTTGGTTTTGACACAGGCTAAATTTGTCCATTCAAAAAGGAAGAAACAATGAATTAAAATATTTAATATTTAGTAGTTACAAACCTTCCTAACTCTTCTTATTCAAGGATGTAACTATTATTGTTTTATTATTTAGTTTATTACGGCACATTCAACAATTACTAAAAGAAATCTTAATAAATTTACCATTTTGTCCTTCTAGTCCAATTATTTGGTTTTGGCACAACGGCTAAAAATTTGTCAATTCAAAAAAGGAAGAAACGGTAAAATTTAAATCTCCATGACCTCTATTCATACTTTTAGTATAGTATATAGATATGGGTAGATGTTTATACTTTAATAAGAAGAGACTCCAGAAATGTCCACCAAGATCCTATGCTTATTGGAACCAAATATAAGTCCACAAAAAGGAAGAAAAATAAGAGAAAATCAGTAAGTCCACAAAAAGGAAGGAAAACAAGAGAAAATCAGATTTTCTCTGTTGCTCCCAGAAAAGGAACAAATAGGAAAAACCAAATTTCCAGTGCGTCCACCTTGCCACCTCAACCAGTTGATAAAATCTCAAAACTATCAACTTTTCTTGCCTAATAATGTGTATCCTCAAAGTTGGGTTTGATCGCATATAAGCTTACATATTAGAATAAGACACTTACCAAAAATTGGTTCAGCTTCTATTTTATGTGCTTTTATGCTAGGTAAGTGAAAAATAGGGTGGATCCAAAAGTATTTTTTAGTCGCATGGGTTTGCACCTAGAATAAAAAAATAGGAACTCCACATTTTGCCTCCAAATCCAATATGTTCAACTACCTTTCTAACAAGATTGAAAAGACTATGTCTTTATTCTTTTTACCTATTTTATTATTTCCATTTTGCTGATTAAATTGAGCATCAACAAAACTACTTTCTCAGATGCAGAATATCTCACTGATTATATAGCAATTTTAAACAAATCTTTCTTAAGCCATTATAATTCCATCTTCAGCCAAAAGGACTTTTAGGACAGAAGAGATTACATTTCTTAACCACATTATGAGGTTAGATAGTCCAGTCAGGTGCTATATCGTTTTCCTGAAAGAAGCAAAAAATGGAGGAGAGGAACCAAGAACTTCAATGGCAAAGACACACATGGAGGGATTTATTTAGGACCATTACTAGAACAGATGTCCTGTGTATGTAACTAAGCCAAGGAAAAAGGGAAAAAAACTGTATATGACTAGCATAAAGTTCACCTAAAAAAGAAGAATAGGAGAGTTCAAAGCAAAATTGTAACTATAGAACGCCTGCAAAGGTGATTTGAGCTTTTAAAAAGATCTGATCCTGGATTCTCAATCTTTCATGTCTTTCAGGGAAAGCAAGCCAAAACATGAACCCTTAACACTCTTTCCTTACTGATAGAGAATTTATCACCCACATTCCAACTCCTTTTAGCCTTTTGCTATTTCTGTCCAAACAGAGACAAACTAAAAAAATTCAGACCTTGGTGCCTCATCAGTAACATTTTCTTCAAATTAAAATCAATTGAAAAATGGTTTCAAAATCAAAGAACAACAGCCATGGTCAAGCTCCTACAATTCCTGAGATATATCATAGGGAACTCAGAGATCACAGCCAACCAAATGCCAGATAAAATCATACCTAGCAAGTTAGTCAGACTAGCAGCCTTTAAAAAACACAGCTTCAGTAACTGCTACTATTCTCATCAAGGAATAGGTAGTGTTCTTTTTCCCCAAAAATAAGAAAGGATGAACAGTTCAATAAAGATAGGCATTTTGAAAGCATATCAAATGTTGTAATTGTCAGAGATGGTTACGTTATATTGCCTGGTTTAGAAGCTTTAGGGACAGACTTGTGAACTTCGAACATGATGCAGCTACATCAATACATAGAAGAATCTGCAAGGTCCCAAAAATGGGGAAAAATATCAACCTACAATTACATCCAAGAAAAACTTAACCAAGTCATGTCACAGAATTGTTGCAAAATAACAAGGCAACAGCTTACTGTCGCTAAGGGACCTAATTGAGAGCGTAAAGAAGAGAAATCCAATTCTTGAACAGCAGTTCCATATGCAGCACAAGAGACTGCATCTTCCACCTTGTAGAACACCAAAGAAAAAACATACTGCCATTATTATTTGACGTAAGATGATACCCTTCCCAGGACAAACTACAACTCCCAGAGCAAAATACTCTTATCCATCCATCATGGATGACCTTTTCGAGCAATGAATATGCAGAAGATCCAACATGAAAGATAAATCAAAGACAAACTTCTGCTTGAACCAAGTCCTCTAGAAATGTAGTTCATCATCAACATTTGGTCTAGATGCAAGATGACAGCCATGACAACAAACCAGGTATAATCGTAAAATGATAGGAAATATCAGATCTCAATATCTAAATACATAATAAGCTCCCTCAATGAAAATGGATTATCTTAGTAGTGGACCGTACAGATGCTTTCTTGAAGGCACCATCCACCCATTCCGCTAATTCCAGTGTAGCTTTATCTTCAGGTGGTAGGGAGAAACGATTGACTGCCTCTTCTCCAATATCATATTTTGCCTTTTGCATGCAACTGCATGTTGGAGAAATGTCACACACCAATAATATTATCTAAAAAGTCATGGTGAGAGCATCTAAATTATCAGGAATGAGACCAACAGTTACAAAGTTTCGCAGTGAAGGCAAATTCAGATGTAATTGATTCAAACATGCTTCTTGCACCACTGTAAATATATTTAGAAGGGTGTTTAGAAGGGTGTTTTTGTCTAATGATTAATGAGATTGATCAGTGTTATATTGAACCAAAAAATGGATCAGAGAGATCGCATGACAAAGATAATGATAGCAGAAAGGGGAAAAGAGCTCTTCTTTTGCTGCTATCCTGACATAAGAAGATCCTCCAGTTATAGGAAAGATAAAGGAAGATTATTTCTGTGATCCAGGTTCTGAAATTATCTAGACAACCCCATTTCAAGTTGAAACAAAATCCAAAGTAGCACTTCACTGACATGTACGAAACCAGAACGACAATACTAGCGAATTTTCTAGCCATAGGGCTTAGTTTATTGTCAAATGCCAAAAAGGATTGTGGATTTTAACTTTCTGTATATAATCATGGTTATTTCTCCGAAGGTCTTTCTTTTAACATGACTGCTTACAAAGCTTTTAGAAGATTAATTATATTTTTCTGATGAAAAAAGGTAAGATATTTCAATTAGATGTCAACCAATTTTCCAGCTCATATCATCTACTAAGTATGTTTCATAATTTATACAAATCTTTCTTCACTTGATCATAAGCTTGGTTCAAATAGTTAGAGCAATTCACATCCTCTATCCCTTAGTTAATTAACCTAATGACTATCACTAATTTTGGAAAAAGGAAATCATCGAGTGACTATTACTAATTTTGGGAAAAGGAAATTGCAAAGCTTGGAAACTTGATCAAGTAAAAGGAAACCCTTGTCTCCTCTGTTATAATTTGCTGAACAAGATGAATTTGAATAGACCTGTAGCCTTGTTTCTAAGAAGGATTCTTCTTCTTACTCATAATTCTCACAAAAGGGCCTGCTTGGGAACCTTGATTCCATGAATGTACAGTTGTTAACCCCCTTTTTTCTCCATGACAAATCCAGCATCACAAGCAAATAAAATTAGATTAACATCTATCGTGCTTCTTTATCCTATTCTCATTCATAATTCAAGTATAACCTCCATAATTTCAAATGATGTGATAGCTATCCAACAATGATCACCAAAAATCCTCAAGTTAAATCCATTAAGATACATTTTATGGTTATCACAATGATCAAAAATGATAATATTCCCCCATCGCTGGAGAAAGAATTACACAAATAGTTTACTACTGCTAGAGAGAATTTGACAACCAAATCAGCATGCACTATAATTGATTAAAACAAACATTCATGGGAATTTTTTTAGTACTTTTCTGAGAGAGAACTTGAAAATGATGGTCAAACTCACAGATTTAGCAACTTAGACGGGGCAGCACGTAATACAGTCAAAGCCTCCTTCCATCTCCACTGGCGCTCAGATAATGGCAAAAGGCGTTGCAAAATTGACAAACGCCACTCCCAATCTTCAATGAAATGCTTTGCATTTGAAATTCTCCACTCAACAGCCTGCCTTCCATCAGCAGAGAGATTGGAGTTGGTTGTATTATCTGGGTCAGAAATTGATAATGGCAGATTCTGTTTCAAAATATCAAGCAGTTGCGTGGTAAACAAAACAACAATCTTGTTCCCCTCCTCATGATGACCTACTACATCAACTTGTTCGGCAGTAGAAACACTAAATAATCCAGAAGGGCTCTCAGATGCAGCACAAGGTCCCAGATTAAATGAGAGATCATCCATATGAACAAGTGAGATGATAATGTTGACCATAAGTATCTGCACAAAGAGTTAGATTAAAGAAAATAAGGGAAACGGTAATAAAGAGGGAAGAAGACAAAATGAGACCTCAAATAACCAAGGCTTTTCCTTTCCTTTTTCCCCGAATTGGATGAGAAAAAATCTTTATCCTATCTAAATGACAATTTTTGAGAAGCGCCGAGAATGATCTTTGTTTTGCATGTCCTTTTTCTGGGAGTAAACATTCTATCCCTATTTCTATAAATTGTGGATGGATTTGCTAAGCCCAATCCAATATATATACCAGTTTATATCTGGGTTTAAAACATCAATGAATTTTAATCAAACCACATTCATCCAAAAAGAAAAGGGAAAAACAAAAAATGGATAATTTTCCTGCTCCAGCCTATTGCACAAGATGAGTCCAAATTGTCAACCATTATGTTGTACCCTCTGCCCCAGAGAAAAGGAACAAAAAAATCTCAATTCCTGCACAAGCAACAACTGTTTCAGAGATCAACTCTTAAAGGCCCCATATGCCTCAAAAGAATGTCAATCTCTACTGCCTCATTTTATATGGAGTTAGAATCTTCAGCGTATTAACAAAACCTACAAAGCTGGAATTACAAGTTTTGCAAGTGGCAGTTTATCAGCTAAAAGTAACATGGTCTTTAGCATGGCATTCTTCATTACTTCATCTAAGCCACATTCTCTTTTTTCTTGTCTTTATTCAAGCCTGAATGGAAGCATTGAAGTTCACATGAGCTTTTTAAGGGCCTTCACCTCCAATACGAAAATGAGTAAGATGGAATAGCGCAACAAAATTAATTGTAGCAACTGGTCAACACTAGTTTAATGAGCTGTGTAAGAATATTAACTGACTTATGCAATCATACATTTAGATATGTATGAAAAAGGTAGCTGGTCCTTCTAGTCATTTTTAAGCGGGCAGAGCATTCACATTTCATAGCTGAGAGTTACATGACTGATTTAGCATGAGAAATCATTACAAATCCTATTTCTAACCCAATAAAATAAGAAGCCAAACCATCTCGAATCCACACTTGTATAGCATAATGTTGATCTCATTGTCAAATGAAGCAAACAAAAATGTTTACCAGCATCTTGGAAATGTAAGCAGTTTCCTAAATTCAATTAGCTCAATTAATGCAAGAACAGGTATACCTTGCGTGGTTTGTTATGGATGGCATCCAAATGTTTTTTCAGCTCTTTTAAATGACATAAAGCTCCTTCATGACCTATTGCTGCAAACGTGACACACTTCTCCATAGATCCCAGTGCAAAAGCAGCAGATTCCAGAGCATATCGCATGTGCATAAGTTCAACATCTTGCAACCTACCAAAGTCAGTGATGGGTATGAACAGGAAGGAAAGAGAAAAAAGTTTCTTATACATATATTAAACATCTGAACCATTCATGCCCTTGATACAAGTTTAAGCTACAAAGGTAGTCTAAGCTAATAGCTCACTGACACTAGTGTACTGCCATCCTGTATACAGAAATGGAAAATAATGGAAATAAAAAGGTCTTCAAGCTTATAAGATAGAAGACGTATCAGCAGAATAAAGAACTGGTTCCATCATGTCCAACACTTGACAAATATACCACCCAGAACTGGTCCCATTACTACCTACGTCTCATGAAAGATAGGCTTGCTTTCTTTTTCCCTCTGTCCCAATTATATGTTGGTTTCTGTTTCTAAAGAGTAGTTAAACTCCATTTCCTAATATGGCCTTAATTCTGATGCATCATCATCAAGACATAATTTGAATGGATAGATTTGATCCTTGAATTTCCAAGAATAATTTAGTAATAAACCATTCAATTTAGTCAACTTTCAGACTTATCTTTATACTTCCAAGAATAACTAACATGATAATATTAATAGAGGGGTATCCGAGGAAATTACAATAACAAAATGAAGGGGTATATGAGGAAAATACAATAATGGATAATTTAACTGCATTACCTACCATTCTTAGTCTCCGCCAAAATAGGAGCAGGTTATCTTTACGGCACGGACAGTAGTAATTTAGTAGACAAAAGAGCGTACAAGAGAACATAAACTTTTAAACTGTCATTTGTCCATTATCAGGAGAAAATGGAATTCAGAGTTACCAAAACTCAAACCAGATTATAATAAGTTCCAGATAACAAGCACATAGAAAATCCCTAATGGTCAAAAAGGAACTCTTACTGCACCTCTTCCAGGCCGCCATATTAGAAGCAATTGGCTGCATGCTTATCAGTTCAACAGCATCCTGGAATTTTATGCTTGGAACGACGTCAAAGAGTACCTACACAATAGGAGCTATTGTCAAAAAGATCAAAAAGTTTAACGCAAAGCTATGCATTTGTTCTGTCAAGTGTCAGAGGTAGGGAACAGTTATTGTCACTCATCAGGAGGCAAGCTGCAGTTAAAGCAACTTTGGCATATTCATTAAGGATAGCAGGCAAGTTCCTCAACATAATGTGTAAAGCAAACCAACAGAATTTTTAAATTACGAGCAAGAAGATTATCATTTCCTTGCTGAAGAACTTGGGCAACAAGACAGCAGTGTGCTAGTGGAAGAAATCATGATCAAGATAAAATCCTTTACCTACTATTATTTGGTGCATGAAAGATAGAAGAATGTTCATTCATATATCGTACTGTAGCCTAGAAAGAAATTCAGAAGAATTTAACCAAAAATGGTACAAAATGTATCAGGATATAAAGCTTTCGTACGAATCTCCCAGGTAAATGAAAATGCATGCTTCTCTAGTAAATGTGGCCAGTGAAAGTTTAACCTCTCACCCGAAGAGGACTCTGTACGGATAATCTTTCCAGAGCAAAATTTTCCACAAACGGATCCCACTGGACTGCATGGTCAAGCTCTTTAAAATCTTTTCCAGACAATAACAATGATGATTTCAAAGTCCATGATTGACCCGAATTGACAGAAGCAACAAAAGAAGCAAGATCAAGATGATAGCATAATACATCACACAGATGTTCAATGTAGGATTCCTGCCAACATGAACAATTATCCTCAATCAGAAAATGGTCCAACCATAAGACATATCTGAATGAACAAAAATGCAAAAACAGATTAACAATAGCATGCACATGTACATGGTAAGGGTGAGAGAGAGAGAATATAATCATGGCTGTATAGACAAGCATTTTACAAAGAAAATCATTACCTTGACAGACTTTTTACTGTATAAGCCAGACTCCTCCAAGCGAAGAACTTGTGATTTACTGGTCCACAAAAGCTGCAAAAGTTTCCTTCTCATAGTTGTTTTTCCAGACAACAGATCCCAGCCCATCACTGCAACAAGTGGTTGAAGACGTGGAAATAGTTGGAGAACCTAGTAGATACACAGTTACAAGTAATTGGCACGTTTAAATCAAGTCAAAGGAATAAATGGCTTTTCCATGGAATTATGATTATTGTGTCATAATAAATGATCTCCAAGGACCAAAGTCGATTTTTCAGTATGATAGAAGACACATACATTGGAGGCTTCTTGAAGCTGTTCTGCCCGTATAGCTGTCAAAGTAGCATCCATGACACATTCAAAAATATGTGAGCCACTAACACGAGCGTAATGGTACATTTCTCTCATGCAACAAGTGGTCCCAATGTTCGAGCAAGGCATTTTGTTTTCTGAACTCATTGCCAGGTCCAGTTCTGTAGTATAATTTTGAAGGTGATGGAGGGGAAGATGAAGTCTATCATTCTCAGAAGATCTGACTGTCTCAATACCTTCATTAAGTAATTCATCCTGAATCAACTGTGGAAAGCATAACCCAAGACATAGTCCAACAATAAGGTCATTCCAATTGATCCAAAATAAGAACCACTAACTAGGCAATAGGCACTATATCCACCACAATCAAGAATTTAATGATCCAATTGCAATGCCACATTATCAAAATAAAAGTCCTATAATCTCTTAGGCACAACTTCTTTCACAAAACATAAAAAGCACAATAGCTAGCAAGACATCATCATGAAAACACTCGGCAGCAGAGGAAAGCCACAAAGGTTTAACACTTGGAAGGAGAAGTTGATCCTTCATTGACGTTCTGAATAAGAACAGTTTTTGCCTGATGAACATGTTAAATGAAATTATGGTACAGTGCGGTACTGCTGCCAATTAAACATCAAGCAACAGTGTCTGAACCACAAAGACATGTTTTTTGCATGACAAGCAAGCTATAGATACTTGGACAGCAAAACCTAAGGAGTCCTAACTATGTCAAAAGCATATGCTGGTACAAACTGCTTCATTGTCAACATAAACAAATAACTGTTTTCCATGCTCTTTAAGCCCAAAGCAGCTTTTCTGAAAGATTTCAACTGGTGAAGCTAAGAAGTAAAGAAAAAGCATATGTCATTAACTGAAAGACAAGCTTCACAGAAGGCCAAATATCCTTTTAGGCCAAATGACCTGCAAGGTACTTCTCCACTCATTGAATTAGGCTTGATATTCTTCTTTTCTTTGATCAAATGTTTTTAAGTGCATTCAACCTCAATTCATCTAATTCTCCAGTTCTTCATCACTTTTGATTATAATTCTTTATGTACCACTGCTATCAACTGAATTTCCAGACATTTTCACTGCCAAACATGATCATAGACCAAACATAAAACTCTAGTACCATTACCAGTTTTCTTTATGTCCTTAATGCCTACAATAACAACATCCTTATCTGAATTGCTTTAAGTTTTTCCCTAGGTGGATATTCAAATAGATTTTGGCAGCTGACCAATTTGCAAATCAGAAAGTCAACACTGTTCCTGCAGAAGTTCTATCTTCTCGAACTGTCATCAATTCAAACCTGAGATCATATTTAACCTAAATTCTAACTGATGGAGAAGCAAGGAAGCTCCTGTTTACTGCATATATACAGCAAACAATAATTTTACTGGGAAACAATTTCAAAGCATATGATGCAAATAGAAGATCATTAATAACTCTTCTTCTGGTAAAGATTAGAAGATAATAGTACCAGCTCCTAGCAAAAGTTAAATGCAACAAAAATAATTCATTAAGTAGCATTATTAACAATCTAGTGCAGCAGGATGTGGGACAGGTGTGTTAAAACAAATTTCAATAAAGAATCACGATTGGTTCACATGAAACTAGAGTTTATCTACCCAAAATCCTCGGCAAAAGAAACATAATTATCAACCTGAATCATCTGAACAAGACGGGTGCATCGTGATGAAACTGCTTCTCCATAAACAGACAACAATTTCTCTCGTATTGTAAACCATGTGTCCCCGTAATCTGCCTTTCCTGGGCAAGCCTTCCTAAGGAGACTTTGCAAAACCGTTCTAGCAGGGAAACAACAACGAATAAAACAGATAAATCCATTAGCACAAAACTCTTTTTACTCATTTTTCCCTTTCAAGGGGGATTGGGGGATTTTTAAATTGGGGAAAATTGGAGGTATTTCAACAAATATCATGCATTTCTTTTGATTCTCCGAAGGAAAATGACAGAAGTAAATGAAACACGGTTATCCAGTGACAAATTACTTGATGCTAGTCAGTTTTATGAGCTGATAAAGAAAGAAATGAGAATAACTTCCTCCTCAATAACAAACTATTCAATAAAGAAACCAAAGACTATAACCGTCTCCTGAGTAGCTCACCATTCGAGGAATCTGATTTCTTCATACACCATAAGTTTAATGGAAACTTTTTTTAAAGAAAATAAATAACTCCAGAAAATTCCCTGAAATTAGCTGAAACATATTTCATTTTACTCCTAAATGAGTTGTATTGGTCAAAAGTCCACCGGCATTCCAAGTTTACTTCAAAAGAAGCTAAATTACGTGGCAGCTTCACCTTACGTATTGCCTACTAAACTCAAAAGCAGCTGACAAATACAGACACAAAGAATAGAGGTAACGAATACTTTTCCAGCAATTGGTTGTCCTGATTCACTGGAAAGTTATGTCATCATCCTTCGTGGAAAGATAATCCAAACAGATTGTCTCCACTTCTTGTTACCTATTTGATAACTTTTCAGAGGAATAGACTGACAGCTGACAGTTGTGCATATATCCGCCACTCTTATATTAGACAGATACCATTCATTTTTGACAGGAGAACAGCGATGCCTATAAGAGAACATTTAGCCACTTCCAATGGATGTGCAGATAACTTCTTTCTTGGTACATTTCCCCCCCTTTATGTCTGTGCATTCATAATACCATATGATCTCTCTGACATCCGTACTCAACAACATTTAGAAAGATCAAATTGCAACCAATTACTTTGGTCTAATAATGTACATTAAAGCACAATATTGAAACAAATTGAAAAACTTCTTATTCCAGATGCAATTTTAACATAGGGAGAACATAGGGAATCAATTGCAATATGTTGGAAATTTATTCTTTTTGCAGATTAATCTGGTAATAGAGAACATCATTATTGGAAACAAAAACAGCAAGCAGAAACTGCAACCAGTTTCGGTTAGCACATTTTAAAGGAAAAAAGTATATTGCATTAACATCTATTTCAACCTGTTTGGCAACAATCACAAGTTAACATACCGGTACTCCATCTCCTCGACTCCATAATCCAAATGAAGAAACTTTATATGGGAAACCATGCCATCCACTTCACTGTTCTCTACACAATCTCTCATGGTATCCAAGTGCACAATTTGAACACTTCTTTGCACCAACCTAAGCACCTTGTCCTCCAACTCCCGCCGCTTCCCTTCGTTTACCAATGCGATGGCCATTCCTGAATCTTCTTTCTCAACGCAACCAATTTGCTTCTCTATGTTCCAACACAATACATCAAAAATTTCGGCATGTTCCAAAATTATTCTCCTTAAACGCATAACGTCCTCTTCCCTAATCTCCTCACCCTCTAAAACCCGTTCATCCTCTGCTTCGGCCACAATCAAATCAGGTTTCAAACGGCTCAAACCCACATCGGAAATTCTATCCAGAACCCTCAAACACTCACCCAATTCCTCATCTAAACCTCTAAAGTCCTCATCCTTGGCCAGAAACTCAACCGGTAAATTAAAATTCGTAAAAACCTTTTCGTTTTCTTCAATACCTTTTAACTCTAAACTTCTCTTTATGCTCTCCAACACCTTGTAGCTAACAATCTGAACGTACAACAAAAACTCAGACCTCAACTTCAAAGTATTCTCATCAAACGACCAAAGTTGCGAAACCGGGTCATTGAATTGAAGTAATTCAAGGGTGGCTAGAAACGTGAGTACAGATGGGGAGGGGCAAGAGTGCGGTGACCATAGAACCGAGTCGAATCTACCACCTTTGGCAATAACTGTTTGCAAAATCGTTCGGGCTAGGTCCGGGTTCCGAGCTCGGAGACTTCGTAAAGTCGCCCGAAACGGCTCGAATTGGGCAAGAAACAGATGGTTTGCGGTGACTTTACAGAGAAGCTCTGTTTCATTGTCCTCCATGGCTATGGCTACCTATCCAGAGACCGAATTCCACATGGATATATAAACATATAGGCGAGTTTGTATAGATAGAGAGAACGAAAGTGAGGGAAAATGTTGAGATCGATTTAGCAAAAGTTGAAAATGAGAAGAAATTTTTGAGTTTTTGGAGGGTTTATATATAGTTCGATGAATTTTCTACGAGTACGCAGAAGGCAGAGGATGACGAAGCTTTTGCATGATAATGATGTCGTTTGATCGTAAGCACATGCATTTCTTGGGAAATTTCCCCCTGTTTGCCAACTATTTGGATTAAGTTTTGGTCTGCACAGTATTAAATTAAGTCATTTTTATATATAATTTTTTTTAAATTACATGGAGTATAAAAATATTTAATTTTTAAAATATTTTCTATTTCTTCTCTCTCTTTAATATATTATTGAGTTTCGTCATAAAGTGACATATAGTTCAAAAAATTTAAGAATTCTTAAAAGTAAATAGTAAATAATAAAATTTTGTTGCATTACATATAATTCAAAAAAATTATATATAGTTACCCCTATTGAATTATCCGTGAAAGAAAAATAAAAATTTATGGTAAATTATTTGTGAAAAAAATAAAATTTAAAGTTAAAAAAAAAAGTAAGAAAAAATTTGAATTGAAAATTCAAGTTGGCCTTTAGAAGGAAAATTTTACTTCAATTGATAAACGAATATCTCAAGGCATTAATCTCTTTTTTTTTTTCTTCGGTGTTTCCAAAGGAAATTAGGCTGGTAGTGTATTAGTAATTAACTTTATTGATCTAGAAAATCCAAAAAGTTTTTGACATTATTATTCAGAAATAAAAATCTCATGAATCATTAGTCCATATATTTCGTTGACGTTGAGTAATATCACTATCTTTTAATTTCTAACTTTATTCCCTAACTGCTTCTCTTCAGCATTATTTTTTCCTCATTTTTTATAAATACACCAAGTTTTTTCGTAGGTGCATTAATTATATTCCCGTTTTGTCCTTTCTACAAATGTAACCCTTGTTGTTTTTCCTCATCCATACTCTCTCTCTCTCTCTCTCTCAACTCTCCAATTCAAAATATTAAATAAGAAACATATTTAAAAGATTTTTCGACAAATTTTGAGTCTTTTTCGACGATTACATTTTTTAATTCAAATAATGAAACTTATAAATAAAAAAAATAGATTAGATGAAAGTTTGCTAGATGTTAGTAAAGCTATAAAGGGAGCTTCCCCAATGCCTAGTGAAGCTCCAATTGTAAATTTGCCTAGGCCTAGTGATGCTCCAAATAGCACGTGTAAAGTTTCAAAGGGAGCTTAATTTTGGTGAAACTCTATTAAAATTAATAAACTGTATTCCTATTACACAAAAATTATCTCAAAATGTATTAATTTTGAATCAAATTGATAATTTATCTTGAACTTTAATTTAAATAAATTTCAATTCAAAGTAAAATAAAGAAAATATATAATATATTTTTGGGGAGAGAAAAATAAGCAAGTTTGTAATAAAGGCAAAAGTAAAATATCCTCATTTCGCTTATCAAACCTCCTTTTCTTTTGCATTTGGATAATTGAGAAACTTATGACTTCTCAACGTAATTCCTACAGTTAGTGCATGTGTATTCAATAGACAATTATTTATGTAGAATGATAATATTAATCTTAGCACTTCTTTTTCTTTTTTTTTAATAATTAAGATCTATACATATATATATTAATAAAGTACTTTTACTCTTTCTCCTCTCCTAAAAGCTTTGGTATTTATTCTTATTTTTTAAAAGTTATTATTAGTTAGAATTTAAACTTTTAAATTTAAAAATCTCAATTCTTAACCTCGCTTCTCCCCATTAAATTTTCTATTTTGTGTTATTCATGTTAATTTTAATCATTTTTCTTTTTCTACATCTTTCATTCCTTTTTTTTGTTTTTTACGTACACTAATATATATTTTTAATTATTTTAATAGAAAATTAGTAAATTTTTATTTTTCTTGGCAAGTTTTGAAGATTAATATATTCCAACAACTTCGTTTTGATTAAAAAACTTTTTTTTCTTTGAGTGAATGATTTTATAAATATTTATCTATTTAGCCTTTGGTATCTATTATTCTAATTTGATTATTCATATGTCAAAATTTAAAGACAAAAGTGTCTAATTGCCTATTAAAATATTTTGCATCAAAACATGTATGACTTTGCAGTATATTGGACTTGAAATGTAATAGTCGATGGTTTTTAAAATTTTCTTTTTTTGGGTCTTTTTATCAAGTAGATTAAAATAAATAAATAATTTTTGTAAAGTATAATAAGTGTAATAACACTATAATTCTTTTTCAAGTGGATCACAAACACTATTTTTTTGAAAATATTGAGTAATGATTTGAGAATTTTTTAATTTTTGAAAAAACCTTTCTTTGAATTTTTTAATATAGAATACTAATATTTTTTATTTTGTAAGTTATTTATTTTTTGGAGTAGAGAAAAACAAGAAAGAGAAGAATATTTACCATAATTTTATTGCAAATATATTACTCTATATTTTTTCTTAGCAGAAGTTTTCTTTTAGAATTACGGTAAGAATATCACAATTAATATAAATTTACTTTGAGGTTTTAATATTAATACTTTTTTAAAATTTTTAATTTTTTTATTTGAGAGGATGGGCTTGGGAAACATAAAGTAAATGTAGCATATCAATATAATATTAGTAGTTTATAAATCATTAATCTCTTTGTGAGATTTTTAATAAAAAAATTTTAATATTTTTATATCAAATGAATAGTTTATGCTATTGTATTGAATATATTTTTTACGTTTACTAAAATAAATAATTTATGTTGTAATCATCAAAATTTGGATAGAGAGTAGTGCGGAAAAGAAATTGAACTGAATATTACAATAGTTTTTCTCTTAAAGATTTGATCATTATAATATATTAGAAACATTCTATGGTTAAAGTATATTTAGTTTATTTTAAGAATATTTTAGTATTACAATAGTTATTTAAGTATTTAATTTATTTTTCTAATTTTTATAAGTAACTTCATAAATTAGTATTTAAAATTTTAATCATTTCATCCTTCGTGTAGGTATCCTTAGTGGATTTAATTTTTTTTTCCTTTTTCTTCAAAGAGATCATAGTTGTTTAAGTATTTAATTTTTTTCTTTCTTATTTTTATAAGTAACTTCATAAATTAACATTTAAAATTTTAATCATTTCATTTTCGTGCAGATAGATTATGACATTTCTTACTTAATTCTTTATTTTATTTAGAATGACAAAGAAATAAAGTTGATAGTTTATTATTGTTTTCGAATATACATAATAATGGACATGTATAGTTGTTTTTCTAACTTCTTCCTACTATTACCTATAATTATTTTTAAGTGAATATTTTTTTATTAAATATATAAATTTGTTTCGTAGTTGTAATTTTTTTAAAAGATATTTCAATAATTATTATTAGAAATAATAATTAACGTATAGCAATTAATTATATATATATATATATTAAAATATACATAAAATATTGACACATGTATAAACAATCTTCAACGACTATCATAGAGTTACTTATAAATTAAATTCCTTTAAAATATATACGAAAACGTTGAAACACACATAAAAAATAGATCACGTATCTTAAAATCAAGGAATGAAAAATCAAAATAATTATAACAATACAATTCTTGCAAAGCATTATAAAAATATGTGTTATATTTGTTATTTTATAATTTATTTGTACATATACTTATTTTTTAAAATAAAATATTTATTTATTAATTTGATCATACTCTCAAAGTAATTATTATTGAAATAATTTTATTTTACAATTTTATCAAAATTTTTAACAAACTATTTGTAACACAAATATTTAATAAGTAATGTTAAACTTAATCAAAAGACAAACCAAAATCAATTAACATCCTCCACATTGAATCATAAATCATCAAATGAACAAAATCATGAAGGTGAATACTAGATATCAATTCAATGATTATTATAAACTATAAAATATTTATATTATTATAAAAGATAAATTTTTTTGCATACAAACATGAAGACAAAAGGACGCAATGCGAATTGCGTTTTCATTTTTGTCTGACACACGCTGAACGCAATGTGAAATTGCATTTCATTATAACGCAATATCAATTTGTGTTTTTCTATTGTTTGTTATTAATCCTTCAATCTGAACAGATTGAGCTCAAAAATCGAATTGACATTATTCATTAACTGCTGAATTGAGAGATCTCAGCCATCCATTTCATAATCCAATAGTCTAATTTTATCCTTAGAAAAGACAAAGTAAAATTATTACAAATCCACCACAAGCCAATTAACTATATGTAGAGTAGATAAGTGTTGTTGCAAAAACAATTCATTTTTCTTCTAAAAGAATCTTATATTAATTATTATCGTGTAAATTCTATTAACCCCTCCCCCACCTCTCTTGAAAGTCTACCTCCCTTCTTGATCTTTCAATTGAGTTCATATCCCCCATGATCTTATCTACCTATTATTAATTGGCTTGTTGAGAATTGCACCGTTGGATCTAAAATGGTTGAGTGCTAATTAGGAATAGAGGCAACTTCCTTTCTTCTTTTCTTAGGGTAAAACTAAACCCTTGGATCGTGGAATCAATGGCTTGGATTGTACTTCCAATTTGACCTTGTCGTTTTGTGAGATTCAATTGATGAATCTCAACCATTGCTTGTCATAAACTTTGGACGATCAAGGTGCACCAGAAGCCTTGGATGCATTACCGAAATGGGAGCTGCCTTTTGATTGCATGTTCAGCAGTTCAGGAAATTGTTTTTAGTGCTGTGCAAAAAATATTATTATTAATTAGTATTAATATTTTTTAGTTATTTTGTATTTTAGAATGATAAAATATTTGAAAATGAAACATAAGGAGAAAATTTCTAAAAGTATTTTTATATAAATGATCGATTTCCTACCTGATAAGTATTATATAAGTGGGTAATAAATGTCTAGTAGTTTATGAATTTTATCAATTGACTTTCAGTAATTATAATCAAATCTTCAATTGGTTTTGAATAATTGTAACTAAATTATAATTTTAAATTTTTAAATAAAATTTAAAAATTTAAAACTAATAACTATAAATTAAGAAAAAATAAAAATAATATTTTTTATTATTAGAAAATAAAACTAAAAAAATAAAAAAAGTAAAAGTGGATAAGGTAAATATGTATAAATGTTGTACACCCGAGCTTATCGAGTAGGGTCCGGGTTGGGTCAAATAAAAACCTGACCTATTAACATCCGTAGCACCAAGCTTGGGCCCCCTTTATGTTGTGACGCATAGGTAACAAATGTTAGCAGTTTATGAATCTTATCAATTGATTTATTAATTTCAATCAATGATTAGTAATGATTTTACTAAGTCTTTATCGGGGGACAAAATTGGACATTGGATCTTAAAATAGATAGGTGAAATTATTATTATAATAATTTATTTAATTATTTTTTAGCATATATTAAGTATACAATACATTATAAAAATTATTTTGTGATAATTATTTTAACTTTTTGTTGAAGATTTTTATATGTGTGTCAATATTTTACTATATATTTTATAAATAATTATATGTAATTATACAATAGTTCTATGTATAAAATTAATTTCTATGCACTATGTATATTATGGTTTGAATAAATGTTATGAAATATTTTATGTATATGTGTTGTGTAAAAATAAAAATAATATGTTATTGTATCAAATTTAAATAAATATTAATTAAATATTTGTGTTATAATAATTTTTTAAAAATTTGATGAATTTTAAAAAATAAAATCATTTCAATAATAATTACTTTGAGACCATGATAAAATTTAAAATCAAATTTATTTTTGAAAATATGTATATGTATAAATAAATTAAAATGAAAAGCATAATATATACTTATAAATAAATATTATTATAACAACACATTTAGTTCTAATATATGTTAAGTAAACAACACAGTGTAAGAATTTTTTTGATAATTATTTTGACTTTTCAAACCCTTAACGTGTTAGTATATTATTTTAAAAGTACTTAATTTATATGTAACTTTATAATAGTTATTGAAGATTTTTCCCTGTATAACGCAGTGTAAGCATTTTTTTTTGATAATTATTTTAACTTTTCATGCATTTCACTTCAAAATATATGATTGATATTTTTGTAAGTATGTTAAAATTTTGCTATATATGTTAAAAATAATTTAATTTACATATAATTATGTAATTATTTTATATAAAAAAATTAATTGATATGTGCTGTATATATTATAATCTTGATAAATTTTATAAAATTTGTTATTTATTATTTTTTAAATATACAATAAAATGTTAATATATGTATAAAAATCTTCAAAAATTTATCGTATATTGCAGTGGCATTCAAACTAGTCCATTATATCACTGAGTCCAGTTTTTACCTCACCTATATCTATTGGATCAACCGATTAACCCACTCATTCATTATGGGCCAACTTAGGTAATCACCAAAGCCTATATTCCTTTTCTTTGGTGAATATATCCAATTCTGACGATCTAATTTTGTCGTCGTCGAAGTCTAGACAGACTCCATTCGTTCTATCTACTCTTTTCTTTTCTCTTTTTTATTTTTCCTTTTCTGGTTCTTCAATTTCTTGCCTTCGTCTCTCTCATGTTTTCCCTCTTTCTTATTGTTTTTTGGTTTTTCTACCCCCTTTCGGCTTTCCCAGTAGCCTTGTTACCTTGTGGGTACCAAGATAGAGGATTGCATGTTTGATAGAACTGATGGGAAGTTGCCAGCATTTGAATACACATTGTATAAAATTCAGTTTTAAACTGATTCGGTTCGATTTCAATATAAAAACGATTCGATTTAATTTTAAAAAATAAAAAAATTAAATTGAAAAAATAAATAATAAAATCGAAACGAACTGTTTAACTGATTGCACACTCTCAATCATTGGGAGAGAAAGTAATTGGAAGTGTGTTCTAGTGAGAGACTTTTTTTTTTAAAGAGAGAATTAAGGATAGATGACTCTTTTTGTCTAATTTAACTCGAATGAGATGGAACAGGTAGACCTGGATGTAGGATCTGATAAAAAAACTAGATTTAATTGATACAACCCAAAAAATCAGGGAGTATGCTATTTCAATTAAAAGATTGAGGGAGCAATGCATTTTTTTATGCTATTTCAATTAAAAGATTGAGGGAGCAATGCATTTTTTTTGGTGTAGTTCATGGGGGTTTACTGGAATTAACACAGTAATTATATGTATAATTTAAGTAATTAGCATACTGCAAACTCATTATACTACAAAGTTGATAAAATCTCTCAAACTAATTTTAGCCCTTAAGTGAATTCAAAGCCAACAATCCCATACTCAGAGAAAAAGGAGAAAAGGATAGTCATAATTCTTCACAAAGATCTCAGAAAGACAGCTGATCTAATCAAGATTATTCACCAAGAAAATAGAAAAAAATTACGGATTTAAGATATATTAGCTACATTCTATAAGGAATAGCTGTCTGTCTTCTTGCACCAAAAAATGCTTCCTTCGTATGAATAAGTTCTCTCATCACCTCATTCATGTTCATTCGATCTTTTGGCAATGTTGCAGAGCATTGGAGGCCAATTCTGAAGATTGAAATAAGGCATTTCGGCAAATCTCCTATATTATCATGGAACTCAATCTCAATATCGCCTGGTTCCGCATTTCTGCTTTCTTCATCAATTGATTGATGAACAATCTTCATGACTTGTTCTGGAAAATTCATCTTAACAAAGTTGTGCATATCTAACCCGTCTTTAAAAATATCATCAGTAGGTTGTCTTCCTGTAAACATCTCTAATAAGAGGATCCCATAACTATATACATCTCCCTTGGTTGATGCCTCGCCGCCCATTCCGTACTCTAATGTTTAAAAACATCTTTTGTTATCACAAACAAATGACTATAATCTTATAACACTTATAAGGCTTACCATTCCTGTTATACATGATAGACTTCCTACTTGCTCTCTTCTAATAAGAATAAGAGAATGTCATATATAGCAAGTTAACCTAAGTCTATGAAAGATTTTCCTTTTCTCATGTGTTTTGGGAGCATTTCCTAAGAAAACAATCAAAGGAATTCAGTAAATGCAGTGATGAAAAACAAACTTTTACCTGGAGCTGCATATCCGAAGGATCCTTTTATTGCTATACTACTGCTATTCCCTTGTTTCGAAAAATTTTCTGCGCACGTGAGGAGAAGCCTTGCTAATCCGAAATCACCCACATGAGCAGTGAGATCACTGTCGAGAAGAATGTTGGATGGTTTAAGATCACAATGAACAATGGGCACCTGAGTGAGATTGTGCAGATAATCCAATGCTGTAGCAACATCAATTGCAATATTCAGCCTCTGAGCAATGTTTAGGCTTCCTGACCTTTCTGTTTCACTAAGTTCTGGATGCAGCCACCAGTCAAGGCTTCCATTTTGCATAAATTCATAAACAAGAGCCTTGAATTCTTCACCCTTCTCGTCGATGCTTGAGCAGTAAGTTATAATGGGAACCAGATTTCGATGGCGGATATTTCTCAATGCTCTGCACTCAGCTTTGAAGCTTGTGGAAGCTCCATTCTTCTGAAGGTCGAGGACTTCCACCGCGACAACTCTGTCTCCATGTTGATCGAGCACTCCTTTGTATACAAAACCGAAACTTCCCGATCCGATCAAATTTTCTTGAGAAAAACCTTCAGTTGCAAGATGCAGCTCATGAAATGAAAGACTTAAAAACTTTTCATCTCCAGGGGACACGATCGGCTGCCCCTTTCTTCTGACCCTTCTTCGATAGACCAAGAAAAATATAGCAAAAGACGACAGAACCACTGCCAAAAGCACCGGTACCCATATGATAGCGGTACCAAATGTTCTGTTATTCTTTCTTTGGACGACGCAAGAGTGCAACTTCAGTGCCGCAACGCCTCAACAAAGTTTGCTATTTCCTTCCACTGAAATTAAGCTTGCGTTCGAAAATAATCCTTTAGATGGTACCTCTCCCCCAAGATCATTGAAGGAGAGATTCAGGAACTTGAGAAACATGAGCGTATCTAGAGCTCTCGGTATTTATCCCGTCAACTGGTTTTGTGAGAGATCTATTCGTTGAATTCCCTTTAAAGAAGCCAATGTTGGTGGAACTGATCCTCGGAAAGAGTTGCCGCTCATATTAAGATCCTCCAAGCTTGAACAGTCACCAAGAGTTCCTGGTATTTCACCGGACAAATTATTATAGGAGACATCGAATCCATTCAGGTTTTTCAGTCTTCCGACATCAACAGGCAGAGAGCCTGTCAGTGAGTTGTGAGATAAGTCCACAAGAACCAGTGAGAAGCTGCCAAAAATTGTCTCAGGTATGCCACCGGTGAACTTGTTATGAGAAAGGTCTAATTCATTCAAATTTGGGGAGTTTTGAAGTGACAGAGGAAGAGTGCCTTCCAAGTAGTTACTGTTTAATTGGAGGGAGTACAAAGAAGTGATGTTATAAATGGTTGAAGGGACAGATCCTGAAAGCATATTTTTTCGGAGAATAAGAACTTGCAAGTATTGAAATCCACCAAAGTTTCTTGGTATGCTACCTGAAAAGGAGTTGACGTCCATGGCTAATAAATACAGATTTACAAGATTTCCAAGCTCTAAGGGGATTTTCCCTGATATTTTATTCCCCCCAATATATAGTTGTTGCAATTGAGATGACAGATTCCCTATGATTTTTGGTAATTCACCTCCAAAATTGTTTCCAGAAAAGTCTACCATTTGTAGTCTACTGCAGTTCGTCAAAGATGAAATGAAAGTTAGATCTTCTGCAGAATTTTCACCAAGAAGATTGTCTGAAATCTGCCACCACCAAAGATTGGGTAAATTTCCAAAATTTTTTGGAACTTGTCCCTCGAATTTGTTGTGTGAAAGACATACCCTTTCGAGCTTTGTTGCATTGGCAATTGAATACGGAATAATGCCAGAGAATTCGTTCCCACAGATAGACAGGAATTTCAAATTCGGCATTTTGAGGCCTACGTCAATAGGCAGATTCTCGGTCCGGTTAAGGTGCTGAAGCCTATTTTTCCGTATATGCGGATGAGTTTTACACCGTTAGATTGGATAATATTTGTTATCTTTTAATCCAACGGTTAGGAAGCATGAGGGATATTTTGGGTAAGCAAAATTATGGAAGAAAAAAGAGAAAAGTTTGAAACGATTTGAAATCTACTTTTTCACCTACTTTCTGACACATACTTTTTTCACCCACTTTCTTCAACCAATTCTACCAAATTCTCTCTCTTTTTTTTTCTCTCAATTCTTTCTGTCTTCATCTCTTCTTTCTATCTTCTGTATTCTCTCCGCTACTGCTCTGAAAGTCTTTAAATATTAAAGAACAAAATGATTCATTCTCTTCAAGATCGTCATTTTGTGTTAAACGGTTTCGATGAACCTTCAAGTTTTCTTTCGAGCTTAAAAATTATTTTTTCAGATTTACTAATAGTCAAAATGAAGTTAGATATTATGAGTTTTTGTTAGACTGTTGGTGACTTCTAGACTATAGAAATCTTCACTAAAAATAGATTTATGGTATGCTTACGGAAGAAGGAAAATGATGTGTTAATTTTTTTGGTTTGAAGAATGATTTCGGCAGTGGAACACTCTTATGACTACAAAGAATGATTTTGATGATAGAGAATTTGGTCAGATATTATCTTAAGAGTGAACAGTTATTCTCCGTTAAGTGAATAATTATTCACTTAAGAGTGAATAATTAAGTGAATAATTATTCACTTGACATATCAAATGAATAGATCTACTATATCAAATAATTATTCATAATAATTTGAATAGATATTTACGTGAAACTAAATATATCTGATTTGGTCAGATGTTATCTTAAGAGTGAACATTTATTCTCCGCTAAGTGAATAATTATTCACTTAAGAGCGAATAATTAAGTGAATAATTATTCACTTGACATATCAAGTGAATAGATCTACTATATCAAATAATTATTCATAAAAATCTGAATGGATATTTACGTAAAACTAAATATATCTGATTTGGTCAGATGTTATCTTAAGAGTGAATAGTTATTTTTTGCTAAGCGAATAATTATTCACTTAATTTTGATTTGGTCAGATGTTATATTTAGATTGAACAGTTATTCTCCGCTAAGTGAATAATTATTCACTTAAGAGTGAATAATTAAGTGAATAATTATTCACTTGACATATCAAGTGAATAGATCTACTATATCAAATAATTATTCATAAAAATTTGAATGGATATTTACGTAAAACTAAATATATCTGATTTGGTCAGATGTTATCTTAAGAGTGAATAGTTATTTTTTGCTAAGCGAATAATTATTCACTTAATTATTATTTGGTCAGATGTTATTTTCAGAGTGAACAGTTATTCTCCGCTAAGTGAATAATTATTCACTTAAGAGTGAATAATTAAGTGAATAGTTATTGCTGGTTATTAGTTAGTTAGTTACGATTCAATGTACAAAAACATTTACTATACATAAACTTTGACTGTAAATGGCTAAGTTTTTATTTTATTAACTCTATGATGAATAAATATTCACCAAATAGAATATCGTTTACATGGCTAGGGTAACATCGACGTAGTTATTCGATTCAGACACTCCATTTCGCATTCTTTTGAACAAGGCCTTTCTCTTCTGCCGCAACTGCTCTTGGATACTTCTGAGCCTTTTCCGTGATCTATTTGGGTTATTTCTGAGTTTGATGGCCTTGCCAAACTCACGACCGTCCTCACATCTGGGTTGATGTTGTGGATCTAACATGTCAACAAGGAATAAAATTATTATTCACTCCGACAAACGGAAATTAAAAAATCATAGAGTGAATAATTATTCTCTCTTACAAGCTGAAACGTAAAGAATACAAGAACGAGTAATTATTCACTCTTACAAGCGGAAATGTAAAGAATTATGGAGTGACTAATTATTCACATCAATCACTTCAGCGAATAATTATTCGCTCTTACAGTCAGTACTGAAGAGAATCCAAGAGGGAATAATTATTCGCTCTTACAGTCGGTACGGAAGAGAATCCAAGAGGGAATAATTATTCGCTCTTTCAGTCGGTACTGAAGAGAATCCAAGAGAGAATAATTATTCACTCTAACAGTCGGTAATGAAGAGAATCCAAGAGCGAATTATTCACTCTTACAGTCGGTACTGAAGAGAATCCAAGAGTGAATAATTATTCACTCTTACAGTCGGTGTAAAATTCACGAGCCTCCTCTACTGTTCTGAACTTCCGTTTCTTGAGTTCTTCAACGTTGTCTGGAAAACATGCACTAAATAATTATTCATTTGCATGTGAACGAGTATACATCATGTAAGAGTGAATAATTATTCAGCGTATTTCCTTTACCGATGGGGAGAGGGAGAGCCGATTGATGTTCAACGACTGATTCTACTAGAATCTCATTCCCAATACTTTGTGATTCAAACTGAGCATCATTCGTTTCCTTCTTTTTTGCCATGCAAAAGAAAATAAGAAAATATAACCAACTTATTTAATGCATCCAAGAAAACATAGAAAATACCTGTACTGAATCCATCCGCAATGCAGGATTTCTTCAAGAGATAAGCGTTCTTGGATTTAAGAGAGGAGAAATAACACTGGAGAAAAATGAAAATGGAAGAATGGCAGCCCATAATGGAAGATTATTTAATGCAACCAAGAAACTGAATCCTTTCAAAATGCAGGATTTCTTCAAGAGATGAGCGTTCTTGGCTTTAAGAGAGGAGAAATAACACCAGAGAAAGATGAAAATGGAAGAATGGCAGCCCAGAATGGAAGAGATGGGATATTTAGGCGAGAGTTGGTAGAGACCGTGACATGACATTTGTCCTTCTTGATCTGATAGTTTTAGGCGGGACTTGAAAAATAAATTTAGCTCCAAAATACCCCTGGTCGCTCACAGCCATCGGATCAAAAATTTCTGATCTAATGGCTGTGAAGGGCATCCCGCACATGCTGAAAAAATGGGTGCTCAGTATATTAACTTCAGCGGCAGATTCCCATGAAAGAAATTCTTTGTTATGGACATGGTCTTGAGAGTGGAAATATTAAACAAAGTGGAGGAAAAGGACCACTTAGATAATTTATAGCAATAGATAAGAAAGACAAGTTTGTCAACATTCCCAACTCCTTGGGCAGATGGCCTTCCAAATTATTAACGGCGAGGGAGAGGGTTTTAAGCGAAGACAGGTTTCCTAATGAAGAAGGAATATTTCCTGTGAGATTGTTAACGCCTAGGCTTAGACTAACAAGCTTAGTCAGAGAACCCAACTCCTTTGGAATTTGACCAGTGAATTTGTTATCTGTTGCATTTATGTCCGTGAGCTTTGAGCAATAACTGAGATTAACCGGAATATGCCCAGTTAATGTGTTTACTGAAACATTGAAACCTCTTAGTCGGAACAAACGACCAATCTCCAGAGGAATTTCACCGTAAAATCTATTCTCTCCTAATTTAACAAACCTTAAAAATCTAAGATTTCCTAAATAGGGTGATATGGATCCGAATAAGCTCTGACCTCGTAAAGTTAAGGCTGTAACTCTTTGATGTCGAGGATCACAAGTTACTCCTCGCCAATGGCAATGGTGGATAGAGTTGTCCCACGAGTTGAGCACGCCGTGGGGATCCTCAGAAATCCGACGCTTTAGTTCCAATAAGGCAAAGTGACCGGTCTCATTTCCGTTGTATCTTGCAGCCCCAGCATACTGCCACCTGAGGCAGATGATCAGCATGCCCAGTACTGAATGCAGTAGAAGCTTTGGTGAGGACCAAATTGGGAGCCCCATTTGCTTCGCAAGAGATTTTTCAATGCAAAGATGCTACTAATCCTTGTATATATAGGCAGCCTCAGATGTAGTAATATGTAGATATCTCACAAATATTTACTTATATTCGGTAATCATTAATGAACGTAACGAGTCATTTTTAGATTACTATTTTTGTATGTATCTCATATCTATATTACTCTTTCCCCTTCCCTAAATCTTCCAAGACCTTGAATTTATTTCTTGAAAATTTTCAATTTTTAATTAAAAAATTTCCCCACATTTTAACCCTAATTCTAACTATACTACTATACAAACTCTTCTATTACTAAAAAAAAACTAACTCTCATATTTTTACCACTTCTACCACAATATAAAATCTAAATTCAAATTAACGTTCCACATTCAACTCAATTCTCTAAACTCTTTCAATTTTGTTTCTAATTCGGTAAGAGTGCTTTTCCTCATTTAATATTTGATTAAGAAAAATTATTTTCAATCTTCAATTTAATCTATACTTTTCGCAGCCCATTAAAAGATCTTCAAGAAGAGAGGCAAAGTTATCGTTTGCTTGTTAAGAATCTATCTACAAATTCTTCTTGTTGAGATAGTCATTCATAACTCTCTAGAAGATTCAAGCAAATTCTAGAAGATTCAAGCACGTTAGAGAAGGTTCAAACAAGTTGGAGAAGGTTCAAGAAAGTTGGAGCAACAAATTTTGACTCAAAACATATCTAGAATTTTCTTGAAATAAGAAGCAATTAGAGAGCTCTAGAATTTGCCAAAATTGGTGAACCAAGATCTATAAATAGGCTAGTGCTTAGGAGAAGCATGCGTGCAAGAAAGAGTGAAGAGTGTAAGTAAGTGTGATGTGCTCTATTGAGTAAGCAAATAAGAGAGAAAAAGAGAGTGAGAGTTACTTGTGTTAGAGTATCTACTGAGAAGTTAAATACACTATAATTATGAGTGTTAGGTGGCTTGTTTTTAGTGTAGTAATAAATTTTTGTTTAACAATTCGATTCACTACTTGTGCCACTTTAATTCTTTTCTAGTGGCATCAGAGTAGGTTGTTGTGAGGCTTGTCACAATTAAGGTAAATATGGTCAGGGACCGTATTCGAGTTCATTGATCGAGAATCACTCTATGAGTAGGTTTTGTCTAAATAGACGGTAGGGGACCGTGCTCAACATTGGCTAGCTGATAATCGTGATAAGTAGACTCTACTCGTGCAAGATTGTGAAGTTGGTTGATCGGGATGAGGAATCACCAACTCATAATGGTGGAGTTCGTTAATAGCATCAAGAAACTCAACGACGAAAACTACAATGAATGGAGTATCCGTCTCAAGTTTTACTTGAGAGGACAAGGATTATGGGAGATGATTATCGGCAACCAAACAATGCCACCTCCAATAGAAAATGCAGTGGAGTACAAAAAGTGAGACATGAACGCTGGTAAGACTTTATCTATCTTAGCCTTAACAGTAGAGAAACGATATTTAGGTAAAATTATAGATGTAAAAACTCCAAAGGAAGTGTGGGACACATTAGTAGAGTGTTTCGCAAAGGCAAATGACTCCAAGTTGTAGAAGATCAAAAATGAGTTGATGACACTCACACAAGACAACATGACTGTAAGTCAATTTTTGACAAAGTTAAACGTTTTTCTGATAAAATTACAAAATTAGATCTGCTTCATCCTGTCGACGAAACAAGGATGAGAAGGATAATAGTGCAAGGGCTAGCAATAACACGTGGATGGGCCAAAGAACTAACTCTCAATGAGTTGGAAAATATGTTGGTTGATAAAAGGCTCTAAACAAACAAAAGGTTAGAGTCTCATAGCAAAAAGAGGAGAAAACACTCTTTACCAGGAGGCGAACTTTCAGCGGAAAGAAAAATCCTGAAGAAGGAAAGAATCAAGGCATACAAAACTCAAGACAAGTACGCCCTTGGAAAGGATCTCAACCAGGGAAAGATAAACCACAAGGAGGCAACAATCAAAGAAATCAGCGACAAGCTGACGTTTGTTACAATTGCGAAAAGAAAGGACATTTTGCCCGAGATTATTGGCACAATCATATTGCTATTTCCAAGAAGACAAATAGCAGTGAAGATGAATGGGATTTTCAAGCATCACTTGCACTAGTAGAAGATCATGCCTTGGTCGCGGTAAGTGATAATTTGATCAATTTTAGAAACGATTGGATAGTAGATTCTGGGTGCTCTAATCATATGACAGGAGATAAGGAAAAGATTCAGAATATGGAAGAGTACGATGGAAAACAAGCTGTGGTGACTGCAAACAATTCCAAGATGTTAAAGTATTTTGAATCGTAAAAGAAATATTACTTGTCAATGATGTTGCTGATTTGAGAATAAGAATTATCTACTCCCGTAGTAAAAGACAATATATACAGCCGACCTCCAATGAAATATCAGCACTCATAGTTGGTGAAAATAGTGGGCAACAATGTCATCGCGATATTATCTTATATCCGCGAGAGGGACATTTGCAGAGGATTAGTGAGATACACCCATCTTATATGCCATTACAATATTCATTACTGTTTCCTTATGGTACAGATGGATGGTATAGTGGTATTCTTTTTGCAACTACTGGTAGAACAATGGAATTTATTTTTATGAGGGATTTTGTACATTCAGGATACAATTTTGAGAAACTGAAGGAAAAGTTTTGCTTTAAGGAGGGCGATTGTTCCAACAATTTATGGTTGATGCTTACGATGCAATTGAACACTATACATTAAATTACGTAAAAACACACCAATCCACTCTCAGGTCAGATTTATATCAAGGATTAGAGAATGCAATACTAGCTGGAGATATGGATGCAGCAGCAATCGGTAGAAGATTTGTCCTGCCTTCATCTTTTATAGGAGAGCAACAAAATATGATGCAACATTATCAGGATGCAATGACAATCTGTAGATACTTGGGTCCACCTAATTTATTTATTACGTTCACCTGCAATCCAAATTGGCCAGAAATAAAACAAGAGTTACAGAGATTACCAGGACAGAAGGTTGAAGATAGACTTGACATTGTAGCAAGAGTATTTCGGATAAGACAGAAGCATTACCTGAATAATGTAAAAAAAAGTAAGACTTTTGGAAAATTAATAGCAGGTAAAAAAATTCTTATTATTTTATTACACTATAAATATTCTATTTTTTCTATTGATTGTATTAAAAGATAATTTTATGCAGATATTTCCGTAATTGAATACCAAAATCGAGACCTTCCTCATACTCATATAACACTGACATTGGCACCTACTGATAAGCCAGTCACTCCTGAACAGATCGATGAAATAATTTGTGCAGAAATACCTGACAAAGAAGCTGATCCACTTGCTTATGAAACTGTCATGAGATGCATGTTACATGGTCCGTGTGGTGATGCTTAGCCAAATACACCATGTATGGATAATGAAAAATGTTCGAAGCACTATCCAAAAGAGTTTTTTGATGTTACAACAATTGATGAAGATGGTTTTGTGTCCTACAGGAGTAGAGATGATCCAAGCAAAAGGATTACCATTAATGGTTTTACATTTGATAATAAATGGATTGTCCCATACCACCGAGATTTAGTTGTGAATAAAGATGGACTTATTAATACAGAAAGAGTAGCATGCCAGCAGGTCATGAAGTACTTATATATGAATAAGGGTGGTGACATAGCAGATGCTTTAATTGAGGAAAATGTTACTGTCCAACCAAAAAACAATAATCGTTGTTATAGAAGTGTTGATGAGATAAAAACTTATTTGGATTGTCGTTATTTGTCAGCAATTGAAGCATGTTGCAGGATTTTTGAATTTGATATTCAACAATATCCTTCATTGTTGAAATTAGAATATCATCTTCCAAATCAAATATTTGTTATCTTCAACGGTAATGATAATCTTCATGATGTACTGGAAGTATGCACAGCTTTCTAAAAGACAAACATATAGAGTTTGTTCTTCGTTACTTATTTACGAGATTTATAATCAAAGGTATTTATCTATATAGATGTGTATGTATATCTCAATATATAATTTATCAATCATAATATTTAATTATAAATTCTACACAACATATGTATCATGGAAAGATTTTCATTTACATGGCATTCAAGAAAATGGACACAAGTTAATAGAAGACCATATAAATTCCTACATAACCTCTACATTTACATTTGTGATGCGTGCACTACATTCAAGGAAGATAAAAATCTGTTGTCCTTAGTAACTTTTGTCTTTAAAATAAATTGCTGTGAAAAGTGTTTACAACTTCAGTCAGAAACGTGCAAAATTTCCTGATACATTCAATTAGGTAATGTTATATTAAATTGAGATGTTAAGTAATTTGCTAGCTTATAATTTTTTAAATATATAACTAATGAAAAATATTTTTCACTAATTTTGTAGACGGTGATCTTTTTATTAAGATATTAGAAAAGTTATTGAACAATTACTTCAATATCTTATCAGCTTTAAATTACATTTTGTAGATGGTGATCTTTTTATTAAGATATTAGAAAAGTTATTGAACAATTACTTCAATATCTTATCAGTTTTAAATTGCTTGATTATATGTATATATCTTATAAATATTAGACATTCTAATTATTTATTTTATATTTTATTATTCATTATTAAAATAATTTATACAATATTTTTATTACAAATTGTTTCTCATTGCATATCACGAGTTTTTTTGGCTAGTTCATCTTTATATTATTATTATTTTTTTTGCGTTTAATTGTTGGAGCAAACTTAAGGTAGAAAATGGATTGAAAATTCTGTACAATATAATACTCCCATTTTTTATTTTTTTAAAAAATCTATCTCAGTAAAATACAAAAGTGACAATTGACTGTATATTCTTACATCTTTTTTATTGAATGAAAATTGAACCCACTTTGGACGGACAAAAAAAAAAGAAATAATTTGTTATACATTCCTCCCTCTATTTTAGAAAATTGATATTGACTTAGTCTCATATTTTGGTCCAAAGATATACTGGGAGAATTGAGTTGACTAGGCACATTTCTCGGTTCATAATTGTCTTTTTCATTTAATATATTTGTTATTTCTGGATTTTCACGATATTTTTAATAATACAATTTTTTTGTAAGGATATACATCAAACTTTTAATTATTGAAAATATTTTCATTGCGAAGATCTCTTGTAAATTAGACGTGATAATTTTTAGTCCAATAAAGTGTAAATAGTTTTCAATATTGATTGTATCAACTAGTTCCACTATCCTCTCCTCTTTAGAGATCCTACATTTAGGGGTATTCATTCAATTTTTCGGTTCGATTTTGATGAATAATTCGATTTTCAGTTCAAATTTTTTAAAATTTTACAAAAACGAACCGAACTAAATTTTTTAAAAAACTGAACTGAAATAATTCAGTTCGGTTCGATTAAAACCGAAATTGAAGAAAAGAGAAAAGAACGCATTTCGATAATACATTCTTGAGGTAATTTTATTTTAAAAAATTAATTTTTATTAAAGAATGCATTACCAAAATGCGTTCATATATAATTTTTTTAAAAATTCAGTTTTTCGATTCGATTTTCGATTTGAGAATAAAAATCGAAAAACGAATTGAATTTTATTCTAACCCAAAAAAAGAATCGAAAATCTAAAAAGCGAACCAAATGTATATTTCGGTTCGATTTTTCGGATTGCACCTAATAATGAACACCCATATTAGGGGTGTAAACGGGTCTAATCAGGTCCGGGACACTCTGTTCCTGACCCGGACCAGATTAATCAGTATTGGTACTGGACCCGGCCCGATTACTCGACGGGTCCAAATATGGTGGGCTCGTACCCTACCCTATATGGTCTCGGGTCGGGTTCGGGTAGACCCGATAAGATATTTTAATATAAATTTATTAATAATTAACCGTTAGATTAAACTCATATAACGGTTATAAAAAATTTAAGTATATAAAATATTTATTATTCAAAATTTAATAGTGTAATCGAGTCTATCGGGTCCGAACTTTGTGTACCGTACCCGTACCTATTTAGATATGCACTATCGAGTCCGAATAAACAGGTATGACTGTTATCTCAGACCTGAGATTATCGAGTCGAGCCTGGATAAGACCCAATCCATTGACAGCCCTAACCCTTACCTACACTTCAATTACTAAATATTTTTTAATCTAAAAAAAACTCAATTACTATGAATTTTTAAATCTAAAAAAATCACAGAACAAGATTAAAAAAACGCAATATGTAATCAAGTTTCTTTTTGATTTTTGGATTGTTTAGCGGATAAATAAGGGATTCGCTTAACCATCTAAACAGAACGGATTGAAGTTGCATTCATCAGCCCAGGGAAATAAACGATGTACTGACTTGACTGAATCCATTCTCCTCTTTTAGAAAATTGGCATTCACTTAGTCTCATTTTTTATTTAACGCAATTTGGTTCCGATCCTATATGTTCTTTTTGCAAGATGTATAAAATAAATTTTGATTCATTAGATCAGATTTAAATTTGATTTAACAAATTATATTTTTAAATTTTTAAATATATTTTTAAAAATTTTAAAAAATTATAAATTTTTATAATCGATAAATTAAAAATTGATATCCAATTTTATACATTATGTAAAAAAAACATACGAACCGAACTGGTCCTAAGATACACTAGGAGAGTAGAGTTGACTGGAGGCACATTTCTTGATCCATAATATTTACACTATGACTATCGTCCTACACGTCCCGCACGTGGATTGAAGTCGCATTCATCAGCCCAGGCAAGTAAACGATAAAGTGACTCGACTGAATCCATTCTCCTTTTTCAGAAAATTGGTATTGACTTAGTCTCATTTTATGGTCGTAAGATACATGGGAGAGTTGAGTTGACCTGAGGCACATTTCTTGGTCCATAATAATTGCACTATGACTACACTAGTTATAGTGCAATTCTTATGGACCATTTGCAGAGGCCGTAGTCATCGTGCAGTTATTATGAACCAAGAAATGTGCCTAAAGTCAACTTAAGTAAGATTCGCAGAATTAAGTTGTCTTAAAATTAAAATTTAATTTAATAATTTATATATTTTTATTATATATATATTAAATAAAAATTTATAAAATTTTTTAATATTAAATTAAATTCAACGAATTAAATTTAATTTTAAACATATAATTAAAATACACGTAAAAGATCGTATTTGACTCCCATAATTGCCGTCTTCTCAAAGGTAATCAATCGCTTCTTTGAAATGATGATTCCAAAGCTGTAATGATTAATCTGTGAAAATTCTTCAGTGATCAGCCCCTCTTCTGTGCATTTTCTTGACAGGCAGACGAAAATGAGTTCATTAAAAATAATTCTTCTTTTCATGTATTTGTTATTTTTGGATTTTCACGATATCTTTAATAATGCAAACTTTTGTAATTATATGCTGCACGATTTTAATAATTAAAAATATTTTCTTTGCAAAGATCTTTTGAAAATTAGACGTGATACCTATATCTATATATATATATATATTATAGAAATGTAACTATTTCTTTCTTATAACTTCAATAATCTCATTCTAATTTTTTAGAATTTTTATTTTTTTAATTAATCTTTAAAAATTTGATTGGTTAAGATTATTTTCAATATATTAGAATAACTTTAAACTACTTATCTTTCTCATTTTTGTTTATCCAATCTCTTAATTTAAACTAAATTCATTAAAGCTAAATTCTTAACTAATACATTAATTTTAATTTTTAAATTTTATATAATATATATATATATATATATATATATATATATATATATATATATTATTTATATAATAAAAATATAACATTTCTTTCTTATGGTTGCAAACCTCTCATCCTAAATTCTTAACATTTTTATTTATTTTTTCTTGGACTCCATAAATCAAGAGTGCATCAAATTTAATGCTAAGAAAATCAAGACACATATAAGTTCCTACCTATGAATGATTTTTATATATAATATTATTTTTGTTGTGGTTTCAAAATTAAGATACATTTAATCCAATTTTGAAAAATCACCAATCGGATAAGGAATTTTTCCTAAAAAATCATGGAAGGAAACATCGAATGCTTAGGCACAGCACCAACGAAGGAAAACTTGGTCCATTGGGCTGCTTTTTAATTCTCGGGATTATCTACAGGCATGTTGGCTATTGCGTTAATAGATTAACGGCAAGTTCGAGAGTTTAGGGGGGAAAAATGAGAAGCTTTTATCTGTAATATTATTTGAAAACTTGTATTTGAGTAGAATCAATCATGGTGTTAAAAAATCTCTATAATTAATTTTAGCCATCGAGCTTAAACCAAAGATCTCGTATTGAGAGCAAAAGGAGACAAGGATATCGACAATTATTCATTACAAAAGTCTAATATTGCTACCATTTCTATAATACTACTCAGAAAGAGAGTTCTAATCTGAGATTATACTATAACAAAACTTAAAAGAAAAAACAATTACAGATCTTAAGATATATATTAGCTACATTCTATAAGGAATAGCTCTCTTCTTTTGGCTGCAAAAAAATGCATCCTTAATATGAAGAAGTTCTCTCACGACCTCAATCATGTTCATCCGATCTCTTGGTAATATTGCAGAGCATTTGAGGCCAATTCTGAAGATTGATAAGAGGCATTTTTGCAAATGCCCATTATTGTTATCAACCCCAATGTCAACTTTACCTGGTTCCACATTAATTCTGTTTTCTTCACCAAGTGATGGGTGAACAATCTCCATGACTTGTTTTGAAAAATTCATCTTAACAAAGTTGTGCAAATGCAACCCATCATTGAAAATATGATCTGTTGGTCTTCTGCCTGTGAACATTTCTAATAGAAGAATCCCATAGCTGTATACATCTCCCTTGGTTGATGAATCACCGCCCATTCCATACTCTAAAATTCAAAAACATCTTTTAGTTAGGACTGGGGAGAAATAGGCAGTTCCTCCATTCAAAATTGATGTCCACTTTCACATTAAATTTGTATAGAAAATTAGATATTTAATCTTGCTGCAGTTGTTAGGTCTGTGGGGAAGATTTTCCTCGTCTTTGTGTCCCAATTAACAATCAAAGAGCTTCAGTAAATGATAGACTTATCAAACGAATACTTTTACCTGGAGCTGCATATCCAAGGGATCCTTTTATTGCTAAGCTGCTGCTAATCCCTTGTTCGGAAGGATTCTCTGTACTCGTGTGGAGAAGACTTGCTAATCCGAAATCACCTACACGAGCCGTGAGATCACCGTCGAGAAGAATGTTGGATGGTTTAAGATCACAATGGACAATAGGCACCTGAGTGTGATTGTGCAGATAATCCAATGCTGAAGCAACATCAATTGCAATATTTAGCCTCTGAGCAATGTTCAGGTTCCTTGCTCGTTCTGTTTCACCAAGCTCTGGATGCAACCACTCGTCGAGGCTTCCATTTTGCATCAATTCATAAACAATTGCCTTGAATTCTTCACCCTTCCCGTCGATGCTTGAGCAGTAAGTTATAACGGGAACCAGATTTCGGTGGCGGATGTTTCTCAATGCTCTGCACTCAGCTCTGAAGCTTGTGGAAGCTCCATTCTTCTGAAGGTCAAAGACTTTCACTGCTACAGGTCTGTCTCCATGTTGATCGAGCACTCCTCTGTATACAAAACCGAAACTTCCAGATCCGATCAAATTTTCTTGAGAAAAACCTCCAGTTGCACGCTGCAGCTCTTGAAAGGTAACACTTATAAACTTGTCGTCTCCCGGGAACACGATCTGCCGCCTCCTTCTTCTGACTCTTTTTCGATAGACCAAGAAAAATGCAGCAGAAGACGACAATACCACTGCCAAAAGCACCGGTACCAATATGATAGAGGTACCAAATTTTCTGTTATTCTTTCTTTGGATGACGCAAGAATGCAACTTCAGTGCTGCGGCGCCTCCACAAAGTTTGCTGTTTCCTTCTAATGAAATTATGCTTGCGTTCGCAAACACTCCATTAGGTGGCAACTCTCCCTCGAGATCATTGAAGGAAAGATTCAGGTACTTCAGAAACATAAGCCTGTCTAGATCTCTTGGTATTTCTCCACTCAACTGGTTTTCTGAGAGATCTAAGTATTGAAGTCCCTTTATAGAAGCCAATGTTGGTGGAATTGATCCATGGAAAGAGTTTCCTTCCATATTAAGGTACTCCAAGCTTGAACAGTCACCAAGAGTTCTTGGAATTTCACCTGACAAATTACTATTATAGGAGACATTGAATGCATGGATGCTTTTCAGTGTTCCGATTTCAACAGGGAGAGCACCTGTTAAAGAGTTGTGAGACAAATCTAGAGCAATTGGTGAGAAGGAGCTGCCGAAAATTGCAGCCGGCATTTCTCCTGTGAGCTTGTTTTGGGAAAGGTCTAAAATTTGCAAATTGCGACAGTTCCCAAGTGACAGAGGAATCGTGCCTTCAAAGTTGTTCTTGCTCAAATTGAGGAAATACAAAGAAGTGATGTTGTAAATGGTAGAAGGGATCGATCCTGAGAGTCTATTGCCTGCGAGGGTTAGACTTTGCAAGTGTTGAAATCCACCAAAAGTTCTTGGTATGGTGCCTGAAATATAGTTCCCTTCCATGTCTAACACGAACAGATTCACAAGATTTCCAAGCTCCAAGGGGATTGCTCCGGATATTTTGTTAAGTCGCATACCTAATACTTGCATTTGAGATGACAGATACCCTATGACATTCGGCAATTCACCCCCAAAATTATTACGACTGAATATAAGTAGACGTAGTCTGCTGCAATTCGTCAAAGATGAAATGAAATCCAGATCTCCTGCAGAATTTTGACCTAAGAGATTGCGTCCGAGAAACAATGATCGAAGATTTGGTAGATTTCCTAAATTTATTAGAACTTGTCCTTTGAATTTGTTGTATGAAAGACACAGGATTTCGAGCTTCGTAGCATTGGCAATTGACTTCGGAATAATGCCAGAGAATTCGTTCCCACAACAAACCAGGAATTGCAAACTTGGCATTTTGTGGCCTATGTCAACGGGCAGATTCCCACGAAAGAAATTGCGCATTATGGAGAATACTTTGAGAGTGGAAATATTAAACAAAGAGGGAGGAAAAGTACCACTTAGATAATTCTCGGAAACAGAAAAGAAAGTCAAGTTTGTCAACATTCCTAACTCCATGGGAAGATAACCCACCAAATTATTTCGGGTGAGAGAGAGTGTGTTAAGTAAAGATAGGTTCCCAATCGAAGAAGGAATATTTCCTGTGAAATTGTTAACCCCCAAGTCTAGAAAAACAAGGTTCCTTAGAGAAGCCAACTCCTTGGGAATTTGACCCGTAAATCCATTATAGTTTGCACTTGCGTTCACAAGCTCCGAGCAGTAACTAAGATTAACTGGAATATGCCCAGTTAATGTGTTTACTGAAACATTGAGATGCCTTAACCGTGCCAAATGCCCAATTTCTGGTGGAATCTCACCGTAAAATCTATTATTTTCAAACTTAATAGATTTTAAAAAACTGAGATTTCCTAAATAAGGAGATATGAATCCGAATAAATTCTGACCTTGCAAACTTAAGGTCGTAACTCTCTGATTTCGCGCATTGCACGTAACTCCTAGCCAATGACAGTGGTGGAAGGAGTGGTTCCATGAGTTGAGCACTCCACGGGGATCATCAGAAATTCGACGCTTTAGTTCCAACAGGGCGAAGTGATCAGTCTCATTTCCTCTGTATCTTGCAGCCCGAGCACGTCGCGACCCGAAGATGAGGATCATCATGGCCGCTGAAAGCAGGAGAAGCTTCCCTGATGACCAAATCCGAGGCCTCATTGCCTTGCAATTTTTTTTTTTTTTAATGTGGAGAAGATGGGAATTTTATGGATAGTTTATAAGCCAGGAAGTTTACGAAGGATGAACTAATTTGCTCGGTCGTCCAGGTTCTTATATACTATAGGCGTTCAACTAACTCCCAACAATATTAAATGCAAGAAAAGAAACTCAACAAGATAGTAATCTTCATTAGTGACATTGTGTGAAGAATTAGAACAAGTCATGTAAAGCCGAAAATTTCGATTAAAGCGAATAAGAGGTTAGTGGTACCAAAATGGGTCAAAGTTGAGCCACACAATATGGATGGGTTTGATTTGATTTTTTAAGTGTGTTTAAATTTGGCTCATTACACTTAGCCTGCGGGTTAACACGGGCTAAATTCGTTTTCTTTTGCTATTAGAAAAATTATAAAAAAGAAATACATGGAAATTTTGGTATTAAATTTGCCTCAACTACTGTCTATAATTTTATTTTATTTTGAGTATCTTATTTATATAAATTTATTCATATGAATTATATATAAATAATGATTATTTTTATTTTAAAATTATTAGTGATTAGTCAAAGATTATGTTTATTCTAATAATGAATTTATATACTTATATATAATAGAAAAAAAAGACAGACAAAAAAAAAAAAGAGGGAAAAAAAGGTCTTAGCTTGCGAGCCTTATAGGAGTTGATATGGTTTGGAAGTTTCCCAATCTACAGAAAAGTAGGCCAACCCACTCCACTCGTTTAAGGGGTGGCCAGTGACGGATCGAAACAGACGATCCCGTTTGACCGTACTATAGGAGGCCAAGCCTCGCTTGCCATGTTTGGCGGATAATATCTGCATCTCTAGCCTAGAAATATCACGTGTCTGAAGGAGAGAATTGCACCAGCAAGAAGAAGAGAAAAAGAAGAGAAGAGAAAATGACAAAATACGAGAGTAATCAGAGTAAAATAGAGAGAAAAATAGAATGAGAGTTGTTTAGTCATTTTGATTTTACTATTCTTTTGTGAGATTATTTTTAATCTCTCATTTCTTGATATCTACCTCTTTCGGTGAGGATATTTATACTACCATTTAGTATGTCTAGAGGAGAAAGTTGTTACCCTATTTTTATAGTGGAAGTTTCGATCAATGTTTAACCCGGAGTTTTTACACTTTTTGGGGTTTTCTACATAAGCCCTGGTTTCATTGCATTTTTCTATGTTCTTATTATTAGAATTATATTTGTTAGTGGTTATTGATAATTTTTTATTTTATCAATAAAGAAGTTTTTGGAAGAACCATTTTTAATCCTAGTAGTGTGTGTAATTTATTTGTGATTTTATTGAGTCCTTTAATTGCCCCAATCTCCCAAGAAAGTGGTATTAGAGTTTTGGTTAGTGTTTATTTATTTTTTTTTGGAAAAAAATAGAGGAGTCAACCCCATCTTTTGGCAAAATGATTTGACATCTAGTAACTACACTATGTGGAAGCTTAGAACGGAAGATGCAAGACTAGAGGGTATATCTAATATGTACATACCCATTCTTGGTAATGATGCAAGACTAGAGGGTATATCTAATATTGCATGGGCAAAATTGTATAGAAAAAGTATTAGTCATATTAGAGTTGGATTGACCAAAGTGTATTCAATCATGTTTTAGGTTAAACAAAAACAAATGTAATGTGAAAAAAAATAAAAACCACATTCGAAAGAAAACATGGTCTTAACAAACTTTCTTTGTTGAAACAGATTACGCTGTTGCAGTATAAAGAAGGAGCAAATATGTCTTATTGTTGGGAAATCCGAAGCCTCAAGCATTTGTTGTAGCAAAGAACCAAATAAGGAGGGAGAAGCAGGGCTAAAGGTCCCCATAATGGACATGATAGGTCAAGAGAAAAGTTCAAGTCTAAGAGAGATCTTGAATACTTTTATTGTAACAAGAATAGACATTACAAGCATGAATATCAAAAATGGAAACAAAATCTAGCCAAAACAGTAGTTGAAGACAAGGAGAAAGATTCAGAGATAGCTGCAACAACAATTGATGATGAAATTGAACTTATTTGTGATGATTCCAGTATTAACATGGTCAGTCACAATAGTGATTGGGTTATTGAGTCGGGAGCTTCTTATCATAGGGAATTCTTCTTATCTTACATTGTAGGAGATCTTGGTCATGTGAGAATGGAAAATGATGGCTCTCACAAAATCATTGGCATTAGAGATATTCACCTCAATTCTAGTACCAGCTATCAACTAATTTTAAAGAATGTGAGACATTTACTAGATGTTTGTCTCAACCTCATCTCCATTGCCAAGCTTGATAATGAAGGCTATGCAAATAACTTCAAAGATGAAAAATGGAAATTGACAAAAGGAAATCTTGTCATCGCCAAATGTACAAAAGTAAGCTCACTTTACATTATGAAAATTATTTCTTTCGTAGTTGGTTCATACTAATGTATGTCATATGGGTGAAAGAACTCTTGGTGAAACATTATATTTTGTGATCTTTATTGATGATTTTTCTAGAATGGTGTGGTGTTTCTCTTTGAAGTTTAAGGATTGACTTCTAGATGCTTCCAAAGACTTCCATGTCAAGGTAGAAAGAGAAACAAGGAAGAAAATTGAAGTGTGTTAAGGTAGAAAATGGTAGTTGATATAGAGGCCATCTTGAAGTAAATTGCAGAAATCATGGTATCAGACTACAGAAAAGTGTATTAAGGATTCCACAACATAATGGTATAACTGAAAGAATGAACATGACAGTCACAAAATGCATCTGATGCATACTTTCTCATGCGAAACTGCCAAAATAATAACAATAATCCACTTGATCAACCTTTCTCCATCAGTTCTCTAGGGTGGTGATATTCCAAAAAGAGTTTGGACAGTGAAAGATTCTCCTACAAGCATTTGAGATTCCTTGGTTGCGGAGCATGCATTCATATTCCCAAGGATGAGAGGTCTAAACTTGATAGTAAGACCAAACCATGCATTTTCTTGAGATATGGGCATGAAGAGTTTGGATACGACTTTGAGATCCTGTTGATAAGAAATTAATTAGAAGCAGAGATGTTGTCTTCTTTAAAGATCAAACCATTGAAGATATCAAGAAAGATGATAAGCCACGTATAGCTCCAAAAATTCCTAGTAACCTAGATCTAGCACTTCAACAGATCAATCAGACGAGCACGGGAGAGCAAAGGCAGAGCAGGACAACCATGATGATGTTCCTATAACTGAGCCAATAGTACCACTAGTTCCACCACCACAACTTGAACCCAAGAGGTCCACCACAGAGAGGAGGCCTTCTACCGACTATAATTCTCAACAGTGTGTACTGCTCACTGATGGAGGAGAACCGTAGACTTATGAAGAAGTTGTAAACCATGAAATGAAGAATGCCCGGTTGAAAGCTATGCTAGAAGAGATGAAATCCATGTATGACAACCACACATATAATTTGGTAAACTTACTAAAAGGAAAAGGGCCTTGAAGAACAAGTTGGTCTACAAGTTGAAGGATGAAGAAAATAGCTGCAAACCAAGGTACAAGGCCAGATTGGTTGTGTAGGGCTTTTGTCAAAAGAAATGTATTGATTTTGAGGAAATACTTTCTCCCGTAGTTAAAATATCTTCTATTCGAGTTGTTCTTAGATTATCAGCCACTTTGAATTTGGAGATTCAACAACTTGACGTAAAGACAACATTTGTTCATAAAGATCTTGAACAAGAAATTTATATGGAGTTGCCGAAGGGTTCAAAGTCAAAGAAAAGAAACACCTTGTTTCTCAATTCAAGAAAAGTTTGTACAGGTTGAAGCAAGCACAAAGGTAGTGTTACAATAAATTTGACTATTTCATGACAAAACATGACTATTGCAGGATTACATCAAATTATTGCGTGTTAGTGAAGAAATTTTTTAATTGTGATTTTACATTAGATTTTGTTGATGGCATGCTAATTTTTGGCAACGATACTGCCAAAATCGCCAAGTTGAAGAAAGACTTAGGGCCATCAAAGAAAATCCTTGGAATAAGGATTACTCGAGACAAGCAAAATGGTAAACTTTGGTTGTCTCAAGAAAAATATATTGAGAAATTTCTTGACAGTTTCAATATGAGAAAGACCAGGGCAGTTTCTACTCTACTTGTAGGTCGCTTCAAGCTTAGTGCAAAGCAATGTCCTGAAATTGTGCAAGATAAGGAAGATCTGAAAAAAGTTCCTTATTCTTCAACAATTGGTAACTTAATGTATGTTATGGTGTTTACCAGGCCAGATGTAGCTCATGCAGTTGGTGTAGTAAGTTGTTTCTCTCTAATTCTTACAAAGAGCATTGGAATGCGATCAAGTGGATACTCGAGTATTTTAAATGCATAACTAGATATTGTCTGTGTTTCGATAATGGAAAGCCTATAATGGAATGTTATACAAATGCAGACATGGTCGGAGACACTGATAATAGAAGATCTACATTAGGGTCTCTGATAAAGTTTAGAGATGCAACAGTTTCTTGGCAAAGCAAACTATAAAAATATATAGGCATATCTATCATACAACCAGAGTATATAGTAGCTACCGAAGCATGCAAGGAAACTTTTTGGTTGAAGAAGTTCCAATCGAAATTAGTACTGAAGCAAGGAAGGTACTAGCTTTATTGTGATAGTTAAAATGCTATCTATTTTTGCAAAAATTCAACTTTCATTCTTGGTCTAAGCACATTGATGTACGGTATTATTAGATCTGAGATGTCAAAAATTCAAGAAAATTAGTATTCGAGAAGATACACACTGATGAGAATGGTATTGGCATGATAACTAAGCTATTATCTAAAGAAAAATTTGATTTTTATAAAAGAGAAGATAGTATGGTAGATCTCCTTTATGAGTTTAAGAGAGAAATTTGTGGGTGTTCAACTAATGACCCACCATAATAAATGCAAGAAGAAAAAATTAAATAAGATAGGAATCTTTTGTAGTGTCTTTGCATGAAGAATTAGGAAAAGCCTTGTAAAAGTCAATAATTTCGGCTGAACCGAATGAGAGGCCAAGCCTCTCCTACCATTTTTTGTGGATAGTATATGCATTTCTAGACTATAAGTACTAAGCATATGAAAGAGAGAATTGCATTCGCGTGAAGAATAGAAAACGAAGAGAGGAGAGAACAACAGATTACAAGAGGAATTAGAATGAAGTAGGGAAAAAAATAGACTGAGACTTATTTAGTCGTTATGATTTGTCTTTGTTTTAGATTATTTTTAATATCTTATTTTTTGATATTTATCTATTTTGATATGAATATTCATACTATCTTCTAATATATCTAATATAAAATTTTGAAGTACAATTAAAATTCTGTCCCTTCATTCCAATATATATATATATATATATATATATATATATATATATATATATATATATAATTTTTATTTTAAACATTACTTTTTTTATAAATAATTTACTTATATAAAAATTAAGACAAATATTCTCAAATTAAAATAAAATCCAAATGCAAGTATATATATATTTTTGTTTGGTGTTTCATCTCCATGTGACAGTTTTTCAATCATAACGTATCCTAGTAATTGTGTGCAATCTAATCCCGTGCTGCTATTATACTTTTGAGAGTTTTTTTCCTTCTCAGAAGGGAAATGCACAAAAAGCCTGCGAGAGAAAATCCCAAAGAACATTAATTTCATAGATCGACTTCTGATTGGTGTGACAAATTGTTCTTCCACCTGCACAGTTGACTTGGATTACCACTTCTAACGGGGCTGTTGGCATCAAGGGTCCGCGATTTATTACGCCGCCAAAGCGGAAATTTCAGAGAGCATTCCCCATCAAAAATAATTTTAGAGAGCATTCTACATTCCCAAATTGATCTATCAAGACCACTGAAAAGGTTTGCTAGGATTTGGTTATTTGGGTGAGATTTGATAGAGTTTAGGTTAGTAATTTTTTTAGAGGGTCTTCCATTTGCTTAAATTGATTTATCAAAGCCAATAAAAGCACAGAAAAGTTTGGTTAGGTATTAATTATTAGAGTGCGATTGACTATAATTTAAGTTTGAAATTTTCTCTTGAGAGTGCTCGATTCGCTCAAATTGATCTATCAAGGCCACTGAAAGAGGAAAATGTTGGTCGGGAATTGTCTCAATTCGCTCAAATTGATCTATCAAGGCCACTGAAAGAGGAAAATGTTGGTCGGGAATTGTTATTAAGTTGAGATTAGATAAAATTTAAGTTTAATTTTTTTAAATTTATAAGAATAAGTAGTTTGTGAAACAGAAAGTGTGACTCAAAATTAAAAATTTATAATAAATTTTTGAATATAATCCAATCTAAATATATTCGTTTGGGAGGGATTGGATCAGAGGCATATCCATGACTTGGTCGAGGGATGAAGAACCCAATATTTTTATGAGCTTCAAAATTAAAATCATAACTTCACACTTATTTACAATATAAGTGATAATTAACTACTATTATGATTTTTCTATTCATTTGATATAAAACATAAGCATTATTTTGCATGGAAAGTGTAATTCTTAATTGCTTAGTACATTGATTACGTCTACGCAACTTTTGATCTCAAATGGATCTGCATATTAAAATCATTACACAAAAGTACAATTACAATTTACAAAGTTAGAGTGAAATGTAAGGTTTTCGATTTAGGACAAATTGATCATACGTAATGGCCATGTGAAATAGACAAAGGATTGCTAATAGCCAACACATACTCCAATTATTGCTCAGGCCATGCGAAATGGATAAAAGGATTGGGGTACTATACACATTTTTTTTAAATATAAGTAGTGTAAAAAATTTTAATTATTTCATATTAATTTCGAAGAGTTTCTAAAATTCTCTATACCATTCAAGCAGAAAAATTCAGATCTACGAACAACGATGAACAATTTTTGCGAAATGTTAGTTTATCAAACTACTCATAATTTTACATCCATTTACACAAAAAACTTCAAAATCAGCCTTAAAATAACAAATTTTAAAGTCAGCCAATTAAATCTCCAATTCCACGAACTAGGTGGCGAAATTTGTAGAGGAATTCCGCCACTGTTTGGCAGAATTCCACTGCAAATTCCGCCACAACCCTGGCAGAAATTGCATATAAAAATTTATTTTTGTATTACATTTTAAATTAATTTCATGTACATTTATGCTAATTAAATTAATTATATTTTAATATTTTTATTAATTATACAATTAGTTATTTGATTTACTTAGTTTATTCGATTGATTCAATCTGTTTAATTATTTCTCTTATTTATTTATATTTTAATTTAATTATTATTTATTTATTTTGTCGATATTTAATTTAATTGTTTATTATTAGTAAATTATTTAAAAAAATTGTGAAGAATGTTGTAAGATAAAAGATTTATTTTACAATAATGTGATTATTTACTTAGAAATATTAGTATTAATAAATATTAAAGTATTCTCTATTGAACATCCACTTTTAGATTGTTGTATACGTTAATAGCAATTTCTTTATGACATATGCTTTTGTAAACATTCTATATAAATTTCCTGTGCGAGTTGTATAATAGTGGCATTTGTTGAATATGTGTGGTAGATGTGCGGATCCTTCTCGACGACGGCGCGATGCATCGTTGGACTTGGGACCAGCTGCTGATTGTAGCGGTTGATTGCATGGTCGACAGTCTATTATGGCATCTACCAGGCATCGAGTAGTGTGGCAAGGCGCCGCACTAGTGACATCCCAGTGAGTACATGGACGTCACATAAGACATTGATTAGTCAGAGCTCGCACCACATATGCCGTGGGTGCCGGGAATGTATACGCCCATACCAAGATATGCACCATATCCTTGGCCCCCGATGATATCGACGGCTCCTACCGCACCATGTTATTATCTGATGGCTCCTGCGTACACACTGCCAATTCGCAGCAGCCACACAGAGGATGCAGGGCGGTCGTACTACTACCCGCCATGGGTCTCTGTTACACTATATGGACATCATGAGGATTATGATGAATAGGATGGTGATGTTATGGAGGATGTGTAGAAAGTGGATGATCTTGCTATCGATGCAAATTATGATATGGATACGGGTGTTGATATACAGGAGCCCGTTAGTGATGTAGCAATGGAGGTGGAAGAGATATTTGATCAGAGTGTTCATCACATGGATATGACGCATTCATCAGCAAGACAGTGAAGAGGATTGTTACGTCGTGTTACAACAGAAGTGGGCAGCCTAGCTCGATTGGTTATTGGAGCAGTTGTATTGGCTCGGCGAGATAGGTCACCTGGTCTAGTTCTGCTAGGTGTTAGTGCGTCGGCACTCTCTAGAGTCAGTAGGGCAACAGCAGAAGTAGTACGCCTGAATGTCACATCCAATAGAGATTCAGTGGACGACGAAGAATGCCCTGGACCCACACTGGGGGGGACAGATGGGCTTTGGCGGACGGCGTACCCAGGCTGCCAGTAGGAGGAACAGTTGCTGTATCGGGGTCACTGAGGAATGGATGCTTACGGGACCATCACTTGAAGGTCTGCAGGAACCATCTCTCATCCCATCATTTTCCAGTCACGTTACCAGCTACATATGGCGTGGTGAGGTATGCATACTTGTTTTCAATTACTTATAGTTGAAATATTCGTAAAATGTGCAAAACATATAAGTCGATGAAAATTTGCATGTTATCTGACAGGAGCACTGGTACTCATAGTCCATTCTCGACAAGGCTACATTGATAAGTGGATTGTCAGGAATGAGGCAGTCTCGAGCGATTGCGCTAGTGTATTATCACTAGACAAAACAGTCCGGTGATATCTGCTTTCGTTGAGAGATGGCAGCCTGATACTAATAAATTCCATATGCCATTCGGTAAGATGACCATTACCCTTCACGATGTGGCACAGATATTTGTCATTCCCATGACAGGTACGATCCTCCGGCATGACATGATTAGAGAGGATATTATTAATGACTTGTCGTTTACCCTTGGCATACTGGTTTGACACATTCGTAGTCAGTTGGATAATGAAGGGATGAGATTCAACGTCTTGGAGGATTGCAAATAGATCTCAGCCCACGACGAATTATGCTTGGGGTTACCTTAAATATCTGATCAGCGCTACTCTATTCATCGAATAGGGTAAGGATCGGATACCTTATCAATACTGGCCGTTCCTTAGTGATATGGAAGAGATCAAGGACTAAGCTTAGGATGGCTTCCTAGGCAGAAGGTAGGCAAGTTTGCAGACCCATGGAGCTGCTTGAAGCATGAATATATCTATATTTTCCTGCATTTGAACCGTAACAGTCTCTAGATTGGCGTGAATCACAGCGTCACATTTTATGCTTCTAGCGATAGGGGAGAGTACCGAGAAAATTTGAGGACATTCGTATGGTACGCTTGAACTTAGATGACGAGACGACGCACTAGGTAAGTGTTTCTGCTACTGCTATGTCATAATAATACGACACTGTTATGTTTACTTTTGCTGCTAATTGGTGATATCTATATTGACAGGATTGTTGGACGTCCTTTGGCCCTAACCTCTGAAGGAGAACTGGATATTGGCGTTTCACGGGTGTGGTGCCTGCGCATCTGTGATATTATGGAGCTATATATGCCTATACGGGTCTTGCGACAGTTTGACAAAGTCCAACGGATTCCAACGACGCCAATACTTGTGAAGGAGGATTACATGCCTGCTAACAACTGGAGGTATATCACAGGTACAAGAGCCCCAACGAGTGCTAGGAGCAAACCGAATTGCACATACTTGGTAGGACGCAGCTTGGGCACCTACAGTCTCTCCGTCAGCCTGCACATCTAAGTACATTTCCTGGTTCATTCATTCAGAATCTAGATATGCTGCCCTCAGGGGTGTTCCGGTCTGCTCTGCACTAATCACTGGTACGGTGGTAAGAAACGGTTGCTTGTTTACAATTTTAATTTACGATGATTTATTTGTAGAATAATTTCCTTAAATATCCTCTTGTACGTTGTTGAGATGAGATATGTTGCATTGCGTGGCTGCAGGTGTTACAGATGTCCAGCAGATGGCTCCGGTACATAGGGACGCCGCATTGCAGGAGATGCTATAAATACTTGCTGAACGCGAGCGTTGTTTACCAGGGGCAGATAGTACAGGACCATCCAGGACCTAGGCAATCTCTTTTTTTTCCCATGTTAAATATATGTTAGTTTGTGCTTAGATGATATTAATATATATATTGTGTTCGATATTAAATTTCGTATGGATCATATCGCCAGAATTTGTCACTAAACATAATTCGTTGCTTTACAATAAACTTTTATGGGATATGTAACAATTGCTTGTTTACAATACCCAACGACTTTTATTTAATTGCAAGATTCAGCTACATTGCAAAATTCAACTACCATGCCGGACTCCGAGCTCGTAGTTATGTTTGCCACATATTACCGCAAGACTCCATACTCCCGCGTAATGCTCTCTACCCACGAGTTTTAGCAAATAATGACATTTTTTTGTTCTCTTGGGCTTTCGTTCCTTAGTTTGCGCCTCTGGTGTTGCTCCATCTTTTGGAACAGAAATATATTTTTTTTATACTCTGCCTCTCTCACACCTAAGTTTGACAGATCTGGTGAAATTTGACACTGCACTTGGTGAAATTTCACCAGGGTTGGGCAAAATTTGCGGTCAACTTTCGTGACTTTGTGGCGCACTATAGTGCAAGTTGCTTCACTAAGTGGCGAAAATGACTCAAAATTTTTAGAAATTGAGAAGGTTGTCTTCAAAGCATAACTATCTAGATCTCCGATCCTCAATCCGTGGATTCCAAATCCAGGGTGAGCCAAGCTCCACCTTCTCAATCCTTGTCTTCTGATAGCAGCATCCGAACAATACAAATACTAATTTAATTAAAATTTAATGACTTTTTACCTCAAATTCAACAGAATCCTTCGTAGAATCTTTGCTAATTGCCTTGTTGTGACTAAATTCACATATTTTTTTATTAAAAATGCAATTTTTTTTATGTATAGGTTGTGAGAGTTATAAAAGGAGAGAGAGAGAGAGAGAGAGAGAGAGTTTTAGAAAAACTGAAAATTTTTTGCACTATATATAGTCCAAAAAAATACATATAGAAATGGCGAAAGGATTGTAATAGCCAACATATACTGCAATTATTGCTGATGCCATGGGAAATGGACAAAAGGATTGATAATGGGCGATGGGAAATGAACAAAAAGATTGTAAATAGTCAAAATATGGTACAATTATTCGCTCAGTCTTTTAGACAAAGATTTGCAAAATAGTTATTTGCTCAGACCATGGTGAACAAATGGTCCCAACCTTTCTCCCTCTAACCTGATTTCTCTCCTCCTCTTTGAAACCAATGAGATTTTCTCCTCTTTCAAACAGCTTCGCCTTCTACTTATGTTGAGTTCTCCCACTCATTTTTTTTTGTCACAAACAGTTATAGATCTCTTTCAAAGCATATTTTTTCAAGATTCAAAACTCGGAGGTGAGATTATTCTCTAATCTTTTTAGATTGAGTTATTTTCTCTATTTTCTCTAGAGAAATCATTTAGCCGCCACCTAATCTGATCCCTCACTCAATTTTCTACTTCTTTCTTAGGCAATTGTTAAGATCGTTAATACGCCTATGGTCTGTTTAGTTGCTACGTTTCAAAGAAGATGTTGGAGTTGAGTTTTCCTCACCAATGTGTCAAAGATTTTTGAGAAGTGTGCTATGAAGAAGTCTATTATGTGTTTGTTTATTTTAGTACTAGTTGTAGTATTTGCATTTTTTATCTACCTAAGATTATTCGAGTGTAGGTTATTATCTGTTACCGTTGTTGTTCAACCATTGTGTAACTTTTTGTATTAGATTATTCCAATTTTTCAACTCCTCTCATTGGAGAAGGGGTTTGAGAATTGTTTTGATTGTAATGACTCCGGCTATTTTTATATCAATGGATAACTCTTTCATGTAGCAAAAAAAAAAATTTGCAAAATAGTTAACTTTTTGGGGATATTCAACATAATGCATTAAGGGCTTTGGGGCCTCCAAAATTTTAGCAGTATAGGTTTACTAGTTCGTTGTGTTGTGTTTATGGTAGATTATATTAGTTATTTTAATAATTCTTAATTGAAAGAGTTAATTGACTAATGACTATGCCTGTAATTGTAATAATTTGTTTTGATTTTACACGTTTTATATATATAGAGTCATTAGATTTGTTTTGTAGAAGTAGAAAGTATTCTTTTAAAGAAAATCATAAGAAGAGGTTGAATTCTATACTTCTTGAATAAAAGATCTCTAACTCATGAAAAGATAAAAATTCATAAGATAGAATCACAAATATTAGTCTTCAAGAAAAAATAATCGGTGGATTTCTCTTGACCCTATATCAAATGTTCAGCCCATTTTGGCTGAATCATGAAGGACAAGGAAACCTATTACCCACAGGCTGCCCCGTCGGATTGCATGAGTTCAAATTGGATTGCTCAAATTATATGCTCTTAAAAATGTTTCATAATTTAATATTTTTAATTATAAAAGAATAAAATAAGTGCATTTTAGTGAGATGATCAAGTTGAATATTTACATGGCTCGGATAATTGAATATGACGATAAGTCAATTGTTTACTGGAATTTAAATTCAATACCATATTGCTGCAGACTTATATTTTATTAGGACTTACATGATCCCTTAAATATGTTGGAACATTAATTTTGAAAGTGTACACAAACATATAATTACTCAATTTTGGATATTTAAAAAAGTAAATTTGAATACTGAATTTTCCAACTGATGGAATACTGTTGCCAAGGCAGAAATAAATGGAGGCCTTGAAGAGCTAGTTCACCCCCAGTACATGTTAAATCAAAACATGCTTAAAGTGAAAACTAAAAAGCCGAGTCCACTACGGTGCGGATGCCCTTTTTTTCCGCACGTGCGGAAGGGCTTTCCAGCCCTTTGAATGGTCAAAAACTGATCCAACGGCTTGAAGCATTCAAGGGCAGTCTGAGAACAAAAAATTGAAATTTACCCTCCAAGATCAGTCATGTCAGCCATATCACGTCATTTTTCTTTCAAATACCGATCAGAATTGGTTTCCTTCCTCCCCATGTCCCTTTCATCTATCTTCCTTCTTCGGTTCTGCTCTCATTCTACACTATCAGTGATCTTTTCTCAGTGAGAATCTCTCCATGATGGAAGCATTTGTAACAACATCTTAGGTAAACTCAATATTTTTCTTCTCCTGTCCATCGTGTCTTTGTTTTGCAGCTGCTGCACCCGTCTTGTTTTGTTCCTCGAAGATGTTGTTTGGCTTGTTATGATTCTTTACATACCCACTGTCCTTCTTTTATGGTGAAGCCTGAATTCGAAGATGCAGAAGTACAATCCATGCAGGTAGAAACAATGGGTTGTTTGTATTTTGGAAGCTTCAACGAAGAGAAGGGTAACTATGCTCGGATACTAAATAATTATCCATACGATAGTAAATAATTATTCATAGTTATAAAGAATAATTATTATGTTCTGCTGTAGCAAGTATGGAAAAAATAATGAAAATGAAATTCTCAACTGTCAGTGATGCTCATGCATTCTACAATAGATATGCCCACCGTATTAGATTCAGAACAAAGATAATGTATGAGAGGAGGTGGTCGAAGATAGGCAAAATGCAATACAAGAAGCATGTGTGTAACAAAGAGGGATTTCGGCGGGAAAGCAAATTTGACCCCAAGAATAGCAAAGCAAATGCTAATCATATTGAGGCAAGACCGATGAGCGAAAGGAGAAGATGGGAGGAGAGGACAGGATGTTAAGCCTAAATAAGACTACAGATTGATCAGGATAGGGGTGTGTATGTGATAAACGGTTGGATTGTGTATCATAACCATTCTCTACACTCAAGATGCCATAGCTGAATTGAACGAGGATGCCGGTATTCAGCTAAGATCTTTGTATGAAGTAATGACTTTGGACGCATGGGTAAGGCCAGTCTTGGTTTCCTTTCCACGGATCTAAAGAATCACTTAGCCAGAAGAAGACAAAAGGCAATGGTGCTTGGAAAGGCTACAACTTTGCAGGAATACTTCTGTGATGAAGCATATCGCAGCCCCACTTTTTACTACGACATTGAGGTTGACAACGAAGAACGAATTGTGAATATATTCTGGGAAGACGGTAGAATGAAGATGGATTATGGCTTCTTTGGAGATTCTATCAGCTTCAACACTACGTATAGTACGAATAAAAATTTTCGTCCTGTTGGTCTGTTTAGAATTATTCATTCCTTTGTTAATAATTATCATTATTGTCCTGAATAATTATTATCTTTCATCTGAATAAATGTCTGAACAAAATTATCAATTCATTCTTATGGGTTTGATTTCCTTTACTGGACAGCTCTATTTGTTGGCTTCAATCACAACCATAAAGGCTGTGTCTTTGGTGTTGCCCTCCTATACGATCAAACGACGAGTCGTTTGAATGGTTGTTGAGGACGTTTGTGCAGTGTATGTTCGGTAAAGCCCTGCAAAGCATATTCACAGACCAAGATCATGCCATGGCTGCATCCATTAAATCAGTGTTGCCTCAGATATTTCATGGTCTCTATACTTGGCATATAAAACAAAATGCCCAAAAGAACCTAACACAGTTATTCACCCCACAATTTGTCGAGAAGCTCTACTACTTGATGTATGATGTCAACGACGAGAAAGAGTTCCACTTTATGTGGAATATGATGCTGGAGGAGTGTTTCACGAATGGTCCCTATAGGTGGGTAGAGAAGATCCATGGATTTCGTAAACAGTGGTCATCGGCATGGGTTAGGCAACATTTCACTGCATGAATGGTGTCCACTCAGCTGAGCGAGTCTTGTAATAGGGTAATTCATCACAACCTCATTCAATTCTTCGGCCACTGTAATCGGATGATTGAGAGTCAGAGAGAGAAGGAAAAAATCCAAGATTTCTGCGCCAATGATCGGTGATCTAAATAGTTATTCAATATCTTCTGCATAATTGTTCAAATACAACATCATAATTATGAATATCACTTTGAATAATTATTTTGACAATAACCAGGTTACCCAACAATAGCTTCCTATGCAGCCTGTTAGCGTGGTGTGCAGCAGAGCAGTATACTCCCAATATATTCGCTATGTTCCAAGAACAGTATCACCGGACATTCGAGTACATCATTGAAGCCTATGAAACCAGTGACGTCTACAAAAGTATGCTCAAGTACCGCGTGTACAGGTGCAAAGAAGATATTTCGGAGACAAAGCTAGATGAGCGAACTGTACATGTTAAGCTGGATAAAATGGTGCTAGAATGCTCATGCTGTTTGTTTGAAACACTGGGGATTCTTTGCAGACATATCCTTAAGGTCATGGATGTGCTAGGCTCTCTTGGTAACTGTAGCATGAGGACATTGCCGCCTCACTATGTTTTGAAAAGGTAGACCAAGAATGCGAAGTGTGGCTTTCAACTTTCATTTACTTCGGTTGCTGGTAAGCGGCCGACAGAGTACGGTGAGCGCTACCAAACGCTCACACGTAAAATGGTTATGTTGGCTACAAGTGTGTGCCTGGACGATAACACTTACAATATGTTTGACAACGAGTTAGATGAGCTCTATAAGAGGGCTCTGGAGATGCTTGGTAGCAATCATGGGTATGATAGAACCTCCAAGTGTGTTATAGTCAACAAACGTAAGTTAATAATATTGCGGGACAACTTTAGTTGGCAGTGTAATTATATCAATAATAATTATTATATCCTGTTACGCATAATTATGATCAAATATGAAGGGTAATAATTATTGTGAAATATATGAATAATTATTCGCATATCATATAGCGTCTGACCAATCACGGTCTCCCGGTGAAGGCCATGAGCCTATGAGGACAATCGAGGCTCGGCCGAATGCAAACTTCTCAAGGAAGAGGCTGCGAAGCTTGATGGAGAAGGCCCGACAGAGGAAAAAAACAGTTATCAGAAGACAACTTTCAAAAATTTTTTCCAACCCATTAAATGAATAGTTGTTACAAGCCGACAGAATAATTACGCTGCCAACTAGTCTCTAATTCAAACACTCCAGTTTCTTAGGCCTTGTTTGTCCCCTTGACACACAAGGCTAATTACGCACAGCAAGAACAATCATGATTCGGATCACAATCAGCATGTTAATTGTTATCCCACACTAATAATAATTGTTATCACAGACAATATGAATGATTATGCACAATGTACTGAGTAATTTCACATCACGTTCAGAATAATTTTACAGTTCATTCAGAATAATTGGCCTTATAAGCCTACAAGTATTCACAATTCATCGCTTAAAAATAGAGCAGCAATCCAAAAGAACATCAACTTCTTTCCCTTTGCTGGTCTCCCTTCCATTGTAAGGCAGTTGCTAGGACCTCATCTCGTACACAATTTTCAGGCTGTAATAAAAGCCTAACAGCAATCTTGTGCATGACCTTGTTTAGCCAGTCCTGCTTGAGCCACACCACATTACAATCCTGCAAACAAGCACCCCGCAACTATTGTCGTCTGGCTGCAAAGGCACCCTTGGGACATCCCAGACAAAGGCTCTAAAATCTACGCTGGTTCCTCCCTAAAATTTCCACCATTCGCTAAAGTACCTTGTCAGGGTCTCGCCAATTGGCCTATGCACTTCATCAAACACTACGGCGCAGGGCTTGTTATTTAAACAGAGGAACCTTTTGGCACGCATGTCAATAGCAAAAAGGAAGAAGTGTGCAGCTCGAAGAATTGGGAAGAAGTACTGCAGGGGCACAAGTCAAATAGTTATGTATTGCAGAAATGTATTGTGCATAATTATTATCCCACAACATGAATAATTATTACTCGAGGTGAAGCACTCAACACACAGTGTGTTGTGCATAATTATTATTCTACCCATACATAATTATTATACACAAGCAAGCACTTAGCATATAGCAAAAATTACTAGGGTGCATTCGACCGGAACGAACTTTTCATCTGGCGAGAAATATGAAAGTCTATTTATAAGGGCAGCAATCTCATCAGCTATGTCTCCGGGACTTTTGGCACTGCTTGTTGTAGTTTCAGAGACAGCAGTAGCCTGCATAATACATAACTTAGGATGATTGTTGGGAATGGAAACCATTGTAGGAAAATTTAAAGATAAAGTCCAAGTAATAGATTGAAATAAACCACGATACTGCAGTCAAAACAAAACCTCCACACGGGACCACTGGTGGCCTATTCCCGGTTAAGAAGATGGCCAAACACATCGATCGTCGAGTGATAGAAGTACTGATTAGGCTTGATGCCTTCCATCTCTATTCGAGTTAGAGGCTGGAGCTCATCATCAAGGACTACCAAAGCAATGCAGTGGCAGTCAGGTGGACCAAGAATATTATCTCTGTAAGCCCTAAGGGCAAATCATGTAATTTTGATTCATGACAAATATTGATGAGAACTAATATGTTTATATTGTGTGATAGGATTTGTGAAAAAAGAAGTTTGAAGTCTCATTGCCTTCAAGAGGAAGAGCAAAGAACAACCTCAGTAAGCCATGAGTCTTTTGAGGTTTATTCAAAGATGAACTCAAGGCATTGAAGACTTGAAGTGTAGAGTAGGTATGATGATGTGTAATATTTATGTGAACTCTACACTTGTATGTCTTGGAGTCTATTGAACGCATAAGAGAGCATAAAATTGGTTTCTTAAGTTTAAAAGTTTGTTGAATGAATTCCTACTAAATGTGGTTTTGTGTCCTAAAAGTTTTTAAATAAACTTTAAATGATCAAATGAGTTTGATTGTGGTTTTCAAACTTATATTTGTCTAAATAAGTTATCTATATGTACCAAATGTATTTCAAATACTTGGAAGATTGATTTCAAATGATTTTACAAAGTTTGAACACAATTCCATAAAATTCGGTCGTCCGAATTTGGTAGCAAAAGTTTGCTACTGTTCTTCTAGAGAAATTCGGAAGAAGATTCGGATGCATGAGAAAAAATTCGATCGTCCGAATTTTGGTCTACAGTATGGTCACTGTTTTTCCAGAGAAATTCGAAAGAAGATTCGGACGAAGCAAGGAAAATTCGGTCGTCCGAAAAATTCGGACGCAGAATTCGGTCGTCCGAATTTCCTGAAAATAGCCGTTAACTAGCCGTTTTATAGCTGTTTTAACTGATTTTCAAATTGTATAAAAGCTATAAACGTGCAATCTTTTTTAAGTTCTGAATCCTTGAAAATTCTAAGCTTTCCAAAGTCTATTACAAACATTTATCAGCTCTCTTATGTTTTGTGCATTCAATTGATCAATCCAAAGACATCAAAGTGTGAAGGTGCAACTTTGTGTAAACTCTACCAACAAGTGGTAACATCTACACACTCTTCTTTACTTCTTCAATTGTGTTGATCTACTAGCTCTAGCAAGGTTATCTTGATAACATAAAACCCTTTAGATAAGGGTGATCCTTGAAGTTGTGATTGAAGGTTGTTTGAGATATAAAACCATAGGTTGGTGAGCCTTATTTGTAAAAATTACTAGAAGAGGTTGTATGTGTAAAACCAAAGTGTGGTGAGCCTCTCTTGTAATCTGTGAACTTGAGCACATAGTAGAGTTATTGAAATCCTTAAGTGTATACTTAAGGTAGTGGAGGTAGATCTTGAGAATCGAACCACTATAAATTGTTCGTGTTCATTTGTTTACATTTCTTATATTGCTTTGCCATAATTTGTTTCTCTCTTATTCATATCATCTGTAATTGGTCTATACATATAAAAGATTTGAATTTGCAAAAATTAGCCAAATACCTAATTCACCCCCCTTAGGTATTTCAATCTTCATTTTGAATAATTATTCAAACACATTATAATAATTATTCAAAATCGATTAACTAACTTACTCTAGTCCATCCGGGGAGGGGGGTTTCCAACACAGCAAAGTCCACAAAGGCATCCTCTTCGCTGGTCAAGGAATTCGAGTCCCCTTTTGCTATCACATAGGGCGAACCGAGTTTTGAACCGGCCTTGACGAGCATGCGGCGCTTAATAGGCCTATGTATTCCTTTACTGGCAAGCTCATCTAGTGCAGGATCTTCAGCTTCTTCAGAAGCTGCATCATATGGGCAAACCAACCATGATTTATTCGCATCAGTAAGAATATTTGTTCACTTTATCAAAGACACAAACCAACCTTGATTTATTACCCTAGCGATCTCTATCACCCCAAATTCATCATCAACAGGGAGGTATGACCTTGATTCGTCATGCTCTATATCTACACCAATATTTTCATCTTACACCGGAGGGACTGCCGCCTCACATGTGTTAGCCCTTGGCTTTCTTGCACTCCTTTTTTGTTTTACTGCGAAGGCCATAGAAATAGGTTGGTCTTCGTCATCAAGCTCCTCCAGGCTCCTATCAATCATTCTCAACTTCCTCATGTACATCCGCCGTTTGGCCACCAAAAGCGCTCTCTTCGAGGCCTTTTGTGAATCAATTATTTCTTCTTCACTAATTTTTCAGCTCCTCCCCTAGCTTGGGACAGCAAGGCGCAAGCCTCAACAACCCTACTCCCATTCCACCATGAGCAGGGCAACTCACCATCAGGTTTCTTTGCAAAACCTCAGCACACCATGAGGTTTAGGCATTTTTTGCCGAACGTGCATTAATCAGTCTCACATTAAAAATATGATTTGACTATTTATATTTTTTGATTCTTATAAATAATTTTTAAAAAAAATTTACCAATCGTTTTTTTCGTTACACCACATTCAAGACCTGATTCAATGAATAAAATTTAATATTACACGTGGGGCAAAAATGGAGTGCAAAACATTGAACCGACAGTTACAATATTGGACCATATACTTTTTTTTTCGTCTTTTTGGGAGGAGAACATTGAACCATAGACTTGGCTGGTCCTGTGAATCAACCCATTGATTAACCTTTGGTACCTTTTTCAAATTCCCAGAAACAGCACGTGATTTGCAAGGGCACCCCACGGTTTGCATTCTCAATTCTCTTTATATATATATATATATATATATATACATATATATATATATATATATTTCAAAGGCGGCAATACCTGCTCATTCCGTCGGAACCTAATGGCGTTGCTGTCTCTTTTCAACTTCATCACTTTCTTCCTCTTCTTGGCTCTTCTGTTAACCTCAGTCAAGGAAAGGAGGAATTTGGAAAAGGCTAATTCCCTCAAGAAAATACCACCAAGTCCACGGAAGTTATCTTTCCTCGGAAATTTGCACAATTTGATGATGAGTTCACTTCCACATCACCATCTTAGAGATTTAGCTCGAAAATATGGACCTCTAATACAGCTTCAGCTGGGTGAAGTTTCTGCTGTTGTGATTTCATCCCCTCGTTTGTCCAAAGAGATCATGAAAACTCGTGATCTTACATTTGCAAGCAGGCCAAGACTTCAAGCATTGTGGTTTATCAGCTACGGTGGCCTAGATTTGGTAGCGTCTCCCTACTGTGAGTACTGGAGACAAATGCGAAAAATATGTGTCCAAGAACTCCTCAGTGCCAAGACTGTTAGCTCATTTGGCTCCATCAGACACGAGGAGTACTCACGCCTTGTTTCTTCTATTCATTCCCACGCTGAAAAACCGATAAACTTAACTGTGAACGTCTCGCAATGCACAAGTGCCATGGTTAATAGAGCTGCTTTTGGCAACGCATGCAAAGACCGCGAAACGTTCACACATCTTGTCAAGACAGTATTAGCAGCCGCTGGAGGCTTTGGCCTTGCCGATCTTTTCCCGTCGTGCAATAATAAGATCCTTGGTGTCCTTACTGGTACAAACCTCAAATTGTCGAGGATGCGCCGTAAGATAGATGCCATTTTGGATAGTATCATTGACCAGCACATACAGAACTTGGCAACGGCAAAGGAGGCCAACCATCAAGAAGATCTAGTTGATGTCCTTGTCAGAGTTAGAGACAGCGGCAACTTTCCAATTTCCCTCACAAATAACCATATCAAAGCCATATTATTCGTAAGTAGTTGGTATTTTTCTCAGCGTCACAGTACGCTAGGAAGGTTCTATTAACGTTCTCAGGGACTTAAGAATATTATAGCATTAACTTGACAACAATGCATGTAATATTATCATTTGGGCCGAGAATTTAATATTTTATCGGCCATTGATTGCAACATCACTGCAGGATATATTTGCTGGAGGAACGGAAAGTTCATCCTTGTCGGTCGACTGGGCCATGTCAGAGATGCTGAGACATCCACATATCATGGCCAAAGTGCAGTCGGAAATAAGGGAAGCCATCAAGGGAAAGAAGACAGTTGAGGAGGATGACATTCCTAGGTTCAAGTACTTGAAGTTGGTGATCAAGGAGAGTCTGAGGCTACACCCTCCTCTTCCCTTGCTGCTTCCGAGAGAATGCCGAGAGGATTGTGAAATTGATGGCTATCACATACCCAAGGGAACCAAGGTCATCATCAATGCCTGGGCAAACGGAAGAGATGCTGATTATTGGTCTGATCCGGAGAGTTTTATACCGGAGAGATTTGAAGATAGTACGACTGACTACAAAGGGAATGATTTTGAGTATACCCCGTTCGGTGCCGGACGGAGGATCTGCCCTGGAATGACATTTGGTTTGGCCAACATCGAGCTTCCTTTAGCTCTACTGCTCTACCATTTTGACTGGAAGCTCCCAGCTGGGCTCAAACCTCAGGACTTGGACATGCAAGAGGCTCCTGGATTGGAAACACCTAGAAAAAACCATCTTTGGGTAGTAGCAACACCCTATGATATCCCCAAGTTACTAAAATAAAGTAAAGAGATGAGTGAATTTCGGTATTTCATGTTCAAGAGAGACTGTTTAATTTGTACTTAAATTTTACAAGTTTATTAAAGTGTTAGAATGTTGCAACTCTCATGGAGCCTCTTTTCCTCTATTGTGAGTCTGTCCAGCTTGAAATTGATTCAATATTTGAATAGAATAACAATAAATGATATAATGAAAAAAAAGAGGAGAGAATAATAAAAATAATAATTCTTTTCTTATTATTTTTTGTATCTTTCTTTTTCGAATGACTAATTTATAACCACATAATTTATCAATATATTTATGTAAGATAGAATTTCTATCTTACATTAAAGGTAGAATATTCGATGGGGGTAAGATGGGGTTTTCAGTTACTTAGTAACTCGTAGGACATCCGCTTTTAGTACAATTTCAATTTGCAATTATGATGTGGTGTACACAGATAATTAATTATATTCTCAAAACCAAAGCATCGGTGTACTTGAGACTTGTAGACTCATTTCTTGGTCAAAGGCAGAGAGTTCAGAATTACTAGTAAATATTAATTTTTGTATTTCTATACTATAAATATTTGTGCATGTAAAATTAATATTTCAACACTTGAAATACTTTAAGAAGCGCAGGCTTCAAACTAAAAATCAAAAATATTTTCATTTTCACGTCATATTTTTTCAATAATAACATTTATGTTAACTGTCTCACTCATTTTATCAGTTCACTCTCTACTCAAGAGATTCAAAACTTAAATAACCCAATTTTGTAAACTTGAAAACCTTCATAAAATCAGAAGAGAATTAAGTGTGCAAAAAGTCTACAATATATTTAGTAGAAAGACGTCTTTTAGCATTTTAAGTGACACACTATTTATGAAGATTATATAATTAATTAATAAAGAACAACTTCTTAGTATAATATTTATGTATAGATAAAAAATATTTCTATAAAAAAAATTAATAAAATTTTATATTAAGAAGGGATCGAACTCTCAACTTCATGAGTAAAAAAAGGCTATCAAATTTTGCCATTAGAATAAAGCCTTATTGGCTAGCTAGAAAGACTTTTTATTGGAGTGTAAGATTGTTCTGATACCTTCACAGATGGCTCTCAACTTTATAATTAAGAGATTTCAACTCTTACTATTGAAGGTTAGCAAAAACACTTTTGATTGGCGTGTAAGATTATTCTACCAACAGTGCAATTGGCTTGCAATTCCAGGTGTAGAGGCAACCTATAACATAATAATTCCTCCCCTAGATGTAAATGAAAAAGAAAATGAAGGATATTTTTTCTATAATACCTCCCTAGATGTAAATGATGGTATTGAGGAATAGAATGACTAAAAATTTACTGATCAAAAAAATAATTTTATAAATATCATAGAGAATAAGAAAATTATATTTATAAAGAGTATAGATTTAAAAAAATAATTTTTAAAATTTATAAAAGATTAAATATTTTAAAAATAAAAAAATAAATTAAAATACCTTTTATTTTGATATAGTACTTTTAATAAAACTTATGCAAAATGCATGAAGACTTTGGAGCACCTAAAAGGCCAAGTTCCAGCTATTATTGCATGATAGGATCCAGCACGGTATCTCTCTATTTCTTTCCGTGTCAGATACACAGTTTTGTGGTATGAAAATTTTGAAGGATAATCTTCAAGAAAGAATAATAGGTCGATTTTTCTTGACCATATATCAAATGTTTAGTCCATTTTGGTTCAATCATCAAGGACAGGACAAGGAAAGCTATTCCCCACAGGCTAATCCGTCGGTTTCCATGAGTTCAAATTGGATCGATACGTAACATTTTAACTTCTTAATATAATAATTAACCAGTTATAAAATTTTAGAAGCTCTCATTCTTTGAAGTACCTTTTAAGAGGTTGGAGTTAGATTCAAACTCATTTGTTAATATAGTATCAGAATAATATTGAGTCACCTGCTTATTTTTAAACTTCAAGCTCGTCCAGTCTTGGAGGTGTCTTGAGATCCTATATTAATTTCTTAATATAATAATCAATCACTTATAAAGTTTGAATCTAACTTTATCTTCAAAAGATACCTCAATTGAATGTCTACAATTTTTTCTTACACAATTAAATATTTACATTTTAATCACAAACTCCAGAAGAGATGTGATATTGATGTGTAATGAATTTGATCATTTGATTATTCGACAAATCTATTCACTAAGACTTTACCGATAACAACATTTGATTGGAAAGCATCGGTTAAGAAATCTCAAAAGATTTTCTTATCAGGGGGAGTAAATATGGCATAAAGAGTAGTGTACTCTTTTTCCTTCACTAGAGTTTTTCCCACTGGGTTTTTTTATCTAGTAAGGTTTTAACGAGGCATACTCTTATGCAATGGACATCCAAGGGGGAGTGTTATGAAATTAATATTATTATGAATGTCCATTATTAGAGTTATAGAGATACTCCAACTATCCAGAAGATAGATGGTAGAGTTCTATCATATCTTTGATTAGTGATAGAATTTGTCTTATGATTACCTTATACCTCTTCTGATTGGGATGTACCCATGAATCCTATAAATAGGGTTCTAGATTGAGGTGTTATATACACTCATTCATTGATTTATTTACTCTTAGAGAATTAATAAAGATCTCTTGTTCTTTCTCTCTATTTTCTCTCTATAGTTTTCTCATATTCTCTACATTATAATTTTTTTATTAAACTCTCTACATTAGTATTACTATTTTGTTGTGTCGACAACGACTGCGCGTCAACAAATTCATAACAGTTTAATAATTATTTTAAAATATTAATTAACTATCATTAATTAAAATAATCATTATAAACTTTAATAATCACTATTTAATTAATGTTGTTTAATGTTTATTATTCTCATTAATTTTGTCTCAAAAAATTATTGAATTGTTACTGTTATTATTTATATTAATTTTGTTAGAATCTAAATATCATAATATTGAGATATTTTAGTGACGATATAGAAAGAGAGGGAGTTTGAAAACTTGCTGATCGAATGATTACATTCTTTTGGTCTAATCAGTAGGAAGCCGTTTGGCTAATTAGATTAGAATGATTCATGAATCAAGAAGTTAGAGGAATCAAATGATCATCAGCGTTCATTTTACAAAATATGTAACCCAGGAATGGTTGTTGGTGTTATTATGAAACAGATAAAGTAATTTGTAACACAGGAATGGTTGTTGGTGACGTGCCTGCTTTCTGTTGATTCTGTTTCTCTATATATTTCCATGGCGGCAAGTCATAGCTGGTCATCTTATCCAATTCTAATGACGCTGAGCTATATGTTCGGCTTCATTACTTTCCTCCCCTTCCTGGCTCTTCTGCTAGGACTGGTCAACCAATGGAGGAGAGATAGAAAGTTCAGTATAACCAAGAAACTACCCCCAGGTCCCCATCATCGGAAACTTGCATCAACTGACCGGTAAACTTCCCCATCACGCACTCACTGATCTTGCACGAAAAAAATATGGGCCTCTAATGCACATAAAGCTCGGCGAAGTTCCTATCGTCGTCGTCTCGTCGTCCCTGTTGGCCAAAGAGATCATGAAAACTCGTGATCTTCAGTTTGCAGACAGATGGAAAATCCAAGTGTGGTATTTCATTTCCTACGACGGTCTGGACTTTGCATTTGCTCCGTACGGCGATTACTGGAGACAAATGCGAAAAATATGCGTGCAAGAGTTCCTCAGTAACAAGAATGTTAGCCTGTTTGGCTCTATCAGGCAGGAAGAATGCTCGGAGCTAGTCGATTCTATTCGTTCCGTGTGCGAAAAACCGATAAATTTCACTGAGAAGATCTTATCGTGCACGAACGCAATAATTACCGGAGCTGCTTTTGGCAGGGCATACAACGACCGCAAGACATTGACGGAGCTTCTCAATGAGATATTCAGTGCCGGCGGAGGCTTTGGATTCACGGATCTGTTCCCGTCGTGGAAGTTCCTTCATTTCCTGACGAAGCGTGAGCTGGTGAGGATGCGCAGTAAGATGGACTTCATTTTGGATACCATGATCAACGAGCACATCCAGGACTTGGCAAGTTCAAAGGAGACAGACCAGCAAGAAAATCTAATTGATGTTCTTCTCAAAGCCAGAGGGAGCGGCAACTATCCAATTCCCATCACAAATAACGCCATCAAAGGCGTATTATTTGTAGGTACTGCTATTTATTTTCCTGACAAACTTTTTCTACTATAAGCTAAGTGCTAAATGTTCAATCCTTCCTTATAAACCACTGCAGGATATGTTTGCTGGAGGGACTGAAACTTCATCCACTACAATCGAGTGGGCTATGTCGGAGATGTTGAAGAAGCCACAAGTCATGGCCAAGGCACAGAAGGAAATTAGGGAAGCCATGAAAGGGAAGAAAACAATTCATGAAGATGACCTTCACAAATTTCCATACTTAAAGCTAGTGGTAAAAGAAACCCTAAGGCTACACCCTCCACCTCCGTTCCTGCTTCCTAGAGAGGCCCGGGAAGACTGCGAACTCGATGGATATTTCATACCCGCCGGAACCAAGATCTTCGTCAATGTCTGGGCAATCGGAAGAGATGGTGAACTTTGGCCTGATCCAGAGAGTTTCATACCGGAGAGATTTGAGAACAATCCGATCAACTATAAAGGAAATGATTTCGAATATTTGCCGTTCGGTGCCGGACGAAGAATGTGCCCCGGAATTCAAGTTGGTGTAGCCAATGTCGAGCTTCCTTTAGTTCTGCTGCTTTACCATTTCGACTGGATGCTCCCTCCCGGTCAAGTCTTGGACAGGGAAGAGGCCCTGGGGTTGACAGCAACAAGGAAAAATCACCTTTGGCTGGTGGCCACACCCCATGAGAATGTCTAGATTTTATGGGAGACCTCTGGAGGTTAAGTTTATTGGCAAAAATTACAAAAAAATAAAAATAAATAAAAAGCTGTTGTTTAGAGTTGTAAAAGGGTAAATTTGGATTTTTGTTGGTCTATTATTTTTTAATTCACTTATGTTTTTCTTAGAACGTAAAATATCCTCAAACTTAAATTATAAAATTCCCCGTGAGTAAAACACCGAAACAAACCTCAACATCCATTTTTTGTTTTTTGGGGGGAAAGCATTAATAGATTTCATTAGATAAATCAGCCGAAACGGCGAGGAAATGTTTGGATGGACAGATAAGAGAGACCGCATGTGAATTAGAAGATTACACTATAGATATTGGTTTCAAAATATAAGTCGTGATTTTAAAATATAAGAAGTTTTGATTATTTTTTATAGATTAAGGTGGAATAAAATTAATTTGAGTATTTTTCTTATTATATTATTTATTGGAGGAATCAAATGATCATCAGCGTTCATTTTAGAAAATTTGTAACCCAGGAATGGTTGTTGGTGTTATTATGAAACAGATGAAGTAATTTGTAACAGAGGAATGGTTGTTGGTGACGTGCCTGCTTTTTGTTGATTCTGTTTCGCTATATATTTCCATGGCGGCAAGTCATAGTTGGTCATCTTATCCAAATCTAATGACGCTGAGCTATATGTTCGTCTTCATTCCTTTCCTCCTCTTCCTGGCTCTTCTGCTAGGACTGTTCAAGCAATGGAGGAGAGATAGAAAGTTCAGTACAACCAAGAAACTACCCCCAGGTCCCCCCAAGTTACCCATCCTCGGAAACTTGCATCAGCTGACCGGTAAACTTCCCCATCACGCACTCACTGATCTTGCCCAAAAGAAATATGGGCCTCTAATGCACATAAAGCTCGGCGAAGTTCCCATCGTAGTTGCGTCGTCTCCCCGGTTGGCCAAAGAGATCATGAAAACTCACGATCTTTTGTTTGCAGATAGATGGAAAATTCTAGCTTGGTGGTTCATTTCCTACGGCGGCCTGGATTTTGCATTTGCTTCTTACGGTGATTACTGGCGACAGATGCGAAAAATATGCGTCCAGGAGTTCCTCAGTAACAAGAATTTTAGCCTGTTTGCCTCTACCAGGCACGAAGAATACTCAGAGCTCGTCGATTTTATTCGTTCCGTGTGCGAAAAACCAATAAATTTCACTGAAAATATATTATCGCGCACAAACGCAATAATTACAAGAGCTGCTTTTGGCAAGGCATTCAAAGACCACAAGACATTGTCGGAGCTTCTCAAGGAGATATTCGCTGCCGGCGGAGGCTTTGGATTCGCTGATCTGTTCCCGTCGTGGAAGTTCCTCCATTTCTCGACCAAGCGTGAACTGGTGAGGATGCGCAGTAAGATGGAATTCATTTTGGACACCTTGATTAACGAGCACATCCAGGACTTGGCAAGTTTAAAGGAGACAGACCAGCAAGAAAATCTAATTGATGTTCTTCTCAAAGCGAGAGAGAGCGGCAACTATCCAATTCCCATCACAAATAACGCCATCAAAGGCCTACTATTTGTAAGTACCGCTGTTTCTCTTGCTGACCAACTTTTCTACTACAAACTAAACACTAGCCATGCGTTTAGCACGTTGAAATGAAATGTCTTTTCAAGCAAATTCTTTTCATATTTAGAATGTTCTTTTTGTTCTATAACTTAAAAAAAAGTCAAAATATTATACTAATTTTTTTTGTATTTAATAAAATTGTTATTTACTATCAGAATAAAATAAAATTTCATTAAAAAAATTTAAATGCCCTACTAGTAATATTATGAAAATAAAATCAAATTATATCCAACCAAAAAATAATAAAACTAAATTAAAATTGTCATATACAAAGTCTCAAGTCTCAATTCACACTAAAATTTTAAAAATTTCAAACATTTCAAAATATTGAAGCATAATTTATAATGAAAACAATTCTCATTTTAGATTAAACTAAATAAAATACTAGTAAAAGAAATAAAACCTAACTAAAGACTAAATTGTATTTTTTCTTCCTCGAACAATATAAGGATATAGTAGTAAAAAGAAATTTTTATAATTCCTACTTTTCTTAAAAGAATTTTTCTTAAATTTTAATATAGAATAGGTCTTTCTTACTTCTTCATAAAATGAAAGTTTTATACTAAACACTAGAATAAAATGAGGAATTAGAAAAATAATTTCATTCCATTCCATTCTATTATATCAAACGTAAATGTTCAATCGTTCCTTATAATACCACTGCAGGATATGTTTGCCGGAGGGACTGAAACTTCAACCACCACAATCGAGTGGGCTATGTCGGAGATGTTGAAGAAGCCGCAAGTCATGGCCAAGGCACAGACGGAAATAAGGGAAGCGATGAAAGGGAAGAAGACGATTCATGAAGATGACTGTTGCGGAATTGGCGTGGTAATGGATAAATATTTAGTTCGGGTAGTTGATGATAAAATGAGAAGTAAAATAATAAATGGAAGAGACACAAGATTTACGTGGAAACCCTCCAATGTAGAGGGAAAAAACCACGAGGCAAGAGAAGAGTAAATGCACTATAAAAAATATGGAGAAGATACAAAAGGTTTTACACCCACACAAAGAATACACTCAAGATAATACCTCACTACACTCAATAAATATGACAAGAGTGTGTATATATATGAAGAGGTAGTATATGAAGAAAGAGGATAGTTTAGAGAGATGCTCTTGGATGATTTCTCTCTTGGATGAATTCCTCTCTTTTGGATGTGACTCCTCTCTATTGCATGTCTTCCTCTCTTGAATGCCTTCCTCTCTTGAATGCCATCTTTGCTCCCAACAAGATTGCCTTATATAGAGATGTATCACCATGTGAATACACTTCAAGTCTTCCTTCCATTGTTGAAAATGTACCATCTTAGTCCAAGTTAGCTCACCTACCATAGCTAACCAACATTGAATTTCCTTAGCCACTCAAAGACTAAGATAAACCATGAAAAACATATGGCCAACCAATATAGACTTTAAGTGTGAATCTTAGAATTCTAAGGCAATTTCAACAATGACCTTCCCAAATTCCCGTACTTGGAGTTAGTGGTCAGAGAAACTCTGAGGCTACACCCTCCTCTTCCGTTCCTACTTCCGAGAGAGGTCCGGGAGGACTGCGAGCTCGATGGATATTTCATACCCGTCGAACCAAGATCTTCGTCAATGTCTGGGCAATCGGAAGAGATGGTGAACATTGGCCTGATCCAGAGAATTTCATACCGGAGAGATTTGAGAACAATCCGATTGTCTATAAAGGAAATGATTTCGAATATTTGCCTTTCGGTGCAGGACGAAGGATCTGCCCTGGAATGCAATTTGGTATAGCCAATGTTGAGCTTCCTTTAGCTCTGCTGCTTTACCATTTCAACTGGAAGCTCCCAGCTGGTCATGACTTGGACATGGAAGAGGCCCTGGGATTAACAGCAACAAGGAAAAACCATCTTTGTTGGTGGCCACACCCCCTGTTTTATCCATTTGATATTGATTTTAAATAAAAGACGTCATACTATTAATAGAAATTATATAATCAATCAATAAATAACAGTTTCTTAGTTAATAAAGAGATCATAATAAAACTTTTCACTAAGTAGGAGATGATAAGAAACCTCAACTCGTACTTTTTTATATAAAGCAATATATAGAAAAATTCAAAACAATAAAAGGAATACAACATAAGAGGGTAACATAGAACCTTATCTCAAAATGCTGATGGAAACAAATAGGTATTCGTCTGTAAGAAACCATCCACCATCAAACGCGGTTTTCTCCAAAAAGAAAATATATCTTATGTATAATAGCAGCATGCATAAGAAAGTCAATAATTTAATGCAAGGATTGCAAAAAGAAAAAAAATGAAAAATAAGTGATTACTCGAGAGATAGCTTGGGAAGCATGAGGTTGTTATTTTGACGTATACACCTAAACATTTTCTTGATTGAGCTATATATATGCAAGGTTTCAGGTGATGGAAATATTAGAAAATTTTAGATTGCTAGCTATACTAACATTCACTAGTAGACAAATATTTTTTTTGCCTTTTTAAGTCTTTTGAACAGATTTATTTCCAAAAAAAATTAAAAAAAGTCTTTGAAGAGCCTGAATAAATGTGCAAATTTTGGAGTATAACCTATGGGCGGCGATGCTTCAAACTGACCAGCATGTCTATAGTTACCGGGATTTCTTATTTGAGATGTTCACAAAAAGATCAACAAAGGGTAACATATACTCCCTCCCTCCAATTTTATTTTAGATTGTTTAAAAATAAATACCCACTTCTATGAAACAAACATATTTTCTCTTCAGCTCTTATAACTAATACATATTTCGTTTAAGGATATAAGTTCTATTAGTACATGAATCCAGCCATTAATCTCTTTAATCAATAAAGATATTTTGATAATTTATTTCTAGTCAAACTAGTTTCTTTAATTTTTTTTACCAAGTCAAAAATAAATATTCAATTTTGGAAAGGAAGTGTATATTTTTTGACACTTTGAATAATCTATAACATTTTCTTTTACAAAAATCGGTTATTTATAGTTTATCTTTTAAAATTTAATATTTATCTTTTATACTTTAGGATTTACGAATGAAAATTTTATAATAAGAGTATTATTGAGGATCTGGATGTAATAATACTAGAGTATAGGATTATTTTACAAATCTTCAAAAATATTCAAAAGGTAAAAGAACGTCAAACTTAAATTGTGAACTTCCTCAAAGTATGACATCATAACTAAGCCTGTGAATGGTTTGTATTGGCTCGAAATTGAGAGTTTATCGATCCAAATAATTTTTCAGGTTGAATACGGATTAAGAAAAGCTAGACTCATAAAAAAATATATAAATATATTTATATGTGTATATATATTTTTATATATAATAATAATAATATTATATTATTAAAAATATTATTATTATATTAAAAATTTTTTAAAATCATATTAGTGCTAGTCGAGAATTGGGCTTGAGCTCATATTTTGCCAATCTAAAAACAATCGGACCGAGTTCGAGTTTAACAAAGTCTGACACACTCAACCCGATTGATACCCCTAATATTTCATAATTAACCATTAACCAACTTCAACATCTAATTTTAGTTTTTTTTAAATAAAAAAATGTATTTCAGAAGATAAATCAGCCAGAATTGCCGAGGAGAATGTCCGAGCGGACAGAGCAGGCCCGCCCAGTATAAATGCATAATCTATTGTTATATCTACCAGACAACTCAGCCAGAATCTGACTTGAAACATTACACCACAATACATACAGAAATCGGCAAATTTAGCCCTCGAACAATTTTATTTGTTGTACTACGGTCTTTAGTTTTTAATTTTATATTTTTAGTCCTTAAACTATTTTATTTATTTTATAATTATCTTTAATTTTTATTTTTATTTTTTAACTCCTAAATTATTTTCTAATTTTAAAACTTACTGGTCTCATCTACCTAATTTACACTAGAATCTAACTGTTCTATTCATGTGTATTGCACATGTGACAGTTAGTAAGACTAAGTAAGTCATTTTGAATAATATTTCTTTCAGAACCGGTAGCATGTTGTTCTTATGTACCTCAAAACTTATGATGCGTTTGAATTGCTTTTCAAAATGAATGTAAATTAAATTTTAATTTTGATTCTCACATTCTCTCTCACAAAAAATATATTTTTACAAAATCAAGATAGAAAATATTAAAGTCAAACTCTACATAATCTCACTCTAATATTATAAAATGATTAAACATTGTCTATAAAGTTAATAATAATATAATCATTTTTTATGTATGTGACAATGACATGCTACGAGTTCATAAGGAACATTATTTAAAATCATTTATGTGTCCTTACTAATTGCCAAATGTGTGGTGCACATGAAGAGAGTCACATGAAAAAGAGTAGCTGGCAAAAATAATTTCTTAACTATTTCTTTTATTTTAAAAATGACTTTTAACTTTAATTTTTATAATTTTATTCTCCAATCTATTTTTTAGAAAAATAGAGTCCTCGCTAGCAATTCCACAATAGAGTTAGGCTTAAATTTACGAATATCATACCTGAATTCAATTTAAATGATAAATTCACCAAATCTTACCCACTTTTACAAAAATATTTGCACATGAGTACCACATACAAACTATAATTCTAATTCAATCCCAAATTCAATCTTCAATGTGGGACTAGCAACAAAGATTATATTCTTTTGAAAAAATTAAATTTTAGACTAACATTACAAATATAAAAGTTAAACAACGTGCTTAAGACAAAAAAAAATTAAGGGACTATTTTTGCTAATTACTCTAAAGTTAGCTTGGAGACTAAAATAGATAAAAATAAATCCTATTGACAACTATAAGACAAATAAAATAATTTGGAGATTTAGAAAGATGATATTAAGAAATAAGGATAATTTTAGGACAAATAAAATGGTTTGAAGATTAACTTTGCTAATTTTTCTAATAAATACTTATTATGTCCTTTTTCCCAAAAAAAAAAATCCGTCCATCACTCCTATGTACATAGCAAAGGTAAAGAACCCCTTAGATGGCCTTATTTTGCAACTGAAAGGACCAAAAGCCAATTGATGATTAGGCATGAGTCGGCTTAGAATTTTCTTGTATCGTCCGGCTTCGTGTAGACTTCAGAAACTTAAGAATGCTCCATGCTAGACGCTATTAGAATATTTTGCAAGCATGAGCTTAATCAGTTCAATTTCAAAACTCGGGAGATAAAAAATTATGAAACGTTAAAATTATCAAAAAATATTCTACATTAGTAAAACTGTCCTTAATTTAGCAATCTCCCTATTTAATGATGTTAAATTTTTAAGGAAGTCCATTAATTTGATGAATAAACATACATATTTTACACGTGAAGTAAATCATTTAATAGCAACCATACGACAAATTGAAATACATAAATAAGTAGGTAATTTTTCTCAAAACCCTCTTGGTCTTGCCTCTCTTTCTCCCTCCTCTGTGCTCCGCTACGTCCGGCTGTCCATGTGGTCTGTCTCTTCCCTTCCCCGTGTAATTATCTATAAAAAAAAAAATTCTCAAAAGAAAGGCAAAAAGAAAGTTCATTCCTTGAAGCTCGACAAAAACAATTAAAACAAGAATTAACGTTGATTAACACTCATTCCCTTCACAATTGAATGTTTACGTTTCTCTCTTAAAATATTCACAATTGAATATCTACTTTCCTATAATAGTTATATATTTTATATAAATTTTTTATTAATTTTTAAAATTTTAAATAAAATAATCTCCACTAACACATGAGTTCAACACCAACCTCTTTAACACTATTAATTTAAAGAATTTAATCTTCACTAACATATTGGCTCTATCACTAATATTTTTAATCAAAAAAGATATCATAAAATTAATGACCATAAAATTAATAAATTAAATAATTCAAATATTATCTTTAAATTTTATACCAAATCAAAATGAGATATTCAATTATGAACTAAGAGAATATCTTTTTTTACATCACATCAAAGATTTTTAGGGTGTGATTGAATAGGGTTTGGTTTTAAATTTTTTGTCTTGAATTTCGTAAAAGTTAAATTATTTGTGAGAAGAGATGTGGATTCCACACTTAAAATTTTAAATTTAGAAACCCTGCTCAATCACACCCTTAATTTAATTGACTTCTTTTATGATATCGTTTCAATGGCCAATTGACGTATTTGGATTACTATTCAAAATAAAAATTAATTTTTTGACCTTTTTCATTTTAAATCTTTCATATTATTTTATAAAAGTTAAAGATAGACCTCGGTAAAATGTAAAAATTTAAAAGTTTTTTCATTTTAAGTTGTAACGACTTTTCGAGAAAAAATGTGTTTTTTTTAACGACTTTTCGAGATTTCTCGTATTTTGGGAGCTTGACTGAAGCTGTAGGAAGTGACTCTAGTCTGAAGTCGTCGGGACTAGATCCCGCAACGGGATACAGTTCACCTCCTTTGTAGTAACTAGTAAAGCGACTGTTGATGTCAATATTGGAAGGGATTCTCTATTAATGTTTAGACTCTTCTCCAACCCCCCCCCCTCCCACCCCACGAACCCCCCAGCACCCCCCCTCCCTTGAGGATGGAATTGTATTTTTACTCATTAAGTTAATGGGCTTTCTTAAGAATTTAACACTGTTAGGTAGGGAGGGAATTATTTGACTATCTTAAAAGTTTACATTAAAACGTCTCATCACTTAAAATACATAGATAATTAGTGACATTAATCTTAAAATAGTTAATCATTAACTTGTGACCACTGCTCGCTTAAAAATTTTTAAAAATAAATATAAGAAGTGTCACGTTATTTAGATCTGATTTGATAGATTTGGGGTGTGATTGGATAGAGTTTGGTTTTGAAATTTTCTATCTTGGGTCTCGGGAGAGAGAAATTTTTGTGAGAGAAAAAATGAGATGTGAGATGAGAAATTTACATTGGGTTCCGTATGGAACCCAATCCAAGTATACCCTTGGTATTAATAGAATTATATGTTTGACGACACTATTTTTATTTTTTTTAAGAAAAAATTTTTTAATGTGTATTAAGAATTTATATATGAACTAATGGCAAAAGGTACTAATTTGCGGACCTCTTCAATACTTCTGAGGGCATTATATGTTAGAATTCACTCATATGTCAATTGAACTATTCAGTGGCTTAGAGAGTGCGTTTTTCTTAGAATTGTCTTATTCTAAAAATGAAAAAAGAATTAAGAAGTGAATTTTGAATTAAGGTGGTGACGTGGCCGGGATTGAAATAATAGGAATACTACAGTTATGTAACTGTTTTCATAAATTATTCTTTTATGTGTGTCTTCTGATTCAAAGTGCGGGTAATCAAATGTGTAAGACAAAAAATTGGGCGGGAAAATCCCAAATTCGCATTAAAAGCGAACCCTTCCAAGTTCCGAACACCGCTAAATTCACCTATACCCATCCACTCTGCGTCTCAAAGTTCTGCTCTTTTCAAGGAATCTCCGTTCCCCTTTTTCACCTACACGATGCCTGTGACTCGTCGGCGAAGCAAAGAGACAGCCGAGGAAGAGAAAAAAAACGAGGTGATATTTGTTTCCGAAGAGGAATCGCCCCCGATGGATGTGGAGGTTCAACGGAAAAAGCTTCGCCAGAGCTGGGAGTTAGCTTCTGTTCTCAATTTCCTCAACGTAATTTCTTGACTTTTCCATTTCTTTACTATTTCAAGTAAGTAGATTGTATCATTTGAAAACCCAGAAACGTAGAGATCAGTTACAGCCCCAGTTTTGCTCCATTCCCTTCTTATGAGAGTTCATGGTTGTCTTTTTGAGAATTCTTACTTTGTGGGTGCTTGATCGAAAGGAATGTTGATAAAATGGATGGCTTGACGGGTTTTATTTTGGTTCGGTCATCAGGTGTTTGAGCCTGTAATCAAAAGCAATTTGAAAATTTCAGCTGAAGAAATTGAGACGGCTCTTATTGAACCCAATGATTCGCTTACTCAGCTCCACATTACGCTTTTGAAGGTAATGCGTCCCAGTGCCATCTTCATGACGATCTTCATCTATTTCTACATATATGTGCGTGCATGGAGGAGTTTCAGAGTGTGTATCTGAGTATCCGACTAACCATGCTCAGTACGCTTGTGCAAGCATGTTGAATTAGTTGAATCTTAGTTAAGTTTTTGTTATCATGTATAAGAATTTCGGAGATGCAAATGGCAAGATAAAACTCAGCAGGTGGTCTTTGTGGGATTTTTCTCTAAACAGTTATTGGCTAATTAATGACTTAGATTGAATCTCAACTGGAAAAAAGGCTGGTGAAATATGAACTTATACACATTTTGAAGTGCTAGAGAGGATTAGTGTAGGTCCAGGATATGGACATGCATGTGATTGTTGTTAAGCTGTTGCTTTAAGTTTCTGAGTTAGACTGAGGACTTTACGTTGTAAAGTTAGTCAAAAAGTAAACTATGAGACTCATAGTATTAGCAGAACATAAGAACATAGAGAGATAAATCTTTGTACCCTTAAGATTTGATTACTGTGCTATCTATCTTAGTCTGCCTGAATTATGAATATCAACCTATTAAAGAATTGGTTTTTTAGCTTACTTTGAAATGGAACTTTTTGTAAAGTCACAGTGATGAATTTGCAGTAGTACTCTGAAGTTTACCCAGATAGAGAGGATGTTCCTATTGAAGATGAATAATGAAATTTATTACGGAAGTCATAGAAATGCTTACCCTGTTGCTTTAGAGGTACCACACCTGTGGAGAACGTAAACATTTTGTGATTTTTATGTATGGTTCTTAAGAATTCATGAAAGTGTGAAACTCTGAACTGTTTTTGTTTATTTAATATCAATTTGCTGGCTACTTGTATAACTTTGTCGGATTTTCTTTCAGGGAGTATTGCCTCCAACAAAGAAATTATTAGATGCTTCTGAAGCTTGGTTGTCCACACTTTCAAAGAAACTTGCAATGTGGTGGCCATGGGTAGGCTATTCTAGGCTGTAATTTTTGCAGAGTCTATTATAAGTAAAACAATTTAAATTGACGCATCAAATTATTCCAGGTTGCTGAAGGAGATTTTCCATTGACTGCTCTCAAGGGGTATGCTATTTCACAATCTTTGGCCATATCTTATTGTTAATGTGATGTTTGCTTATAATTAGTTATTTTCTAACTTTATGCCGATGCAACTTTTTCAGAGAGGAGATGACTAGATACAAGCAACTTGATCCAACAGTCCGTCTATCAATTCTTAAAGCTCTTTGTGAAATTCGAGCTGATGTATTGTTTTCTTCCTTCCATATCTTCTTTGCACATGTCCATCTCGTGTTCTCTTAATTCTCTTAGTATGCAAGTTGTTATGATATCAATGCGTAGCGGAAGTACAAAAGAATAGATATTGAGAAAGAAATAAGGAGAGCAAGAAAAAATAAAGGAGACACAGGATTTTTAAGTGGGAAACCCAATACGGGAGAAAACTCATCTGCTACTGCTGAGCCAAAAAATATCCACTATAATAATTGGATAAGTACAAGAGAAAAAGTCTTCAACAACAATTATCAACAAAGACTTATAAGAGAGAAATAAATCTCATAAACTCAACCTTATAATTTGATGATATAGTGAATATATGTGGAGGAAAAATTTCAACCTTTGGGGAGAGAATTTGGAGAGAATTGGTGTGTTGAAATCAATTAGAAGACCTCCTTTTATAGCCACACAAAGAGGTCTTGCAAAACACAATGATGAAGTCCATTTTACTTTCCCTAATTTGTGGCAAAAAATGAGGAAACATGTTGAGCATTTTATGGAGTAAAAGATGGAGGAATATAGGGCATAAAATAAGGAAACATGTGGAGTATTTTAGGGAGTAAAAGATGGAGGAATATTAGGCATAAAATGAGAAAACATGTTGAGTATTTTAGGGAGTAAAAGATGGAGGAATATTAGGCATAAAATGAGGAAACATGTTGAGTATTTTAGGGAGTAAAAGATGAAAGAATATTAGGCATAAAAGAGGGAGTTGGTTCCCAAAATTTGGGACACCACTCAACAATCTCCACCTTGGCTCAAATTTTGAAGTTCACCGTAGGCACCCCAAAGGGTGATTAGGCATTAATGATGCCAACTAATTCCAAGCAGTGCTCGAACTTAGTAACAGGTAATGACTTTGTAAGTATGTCTGCAGGATTTTCCGACGTATGAATCTTTTTAATAATGATAGTTTCTTTGTCAATAACATCTCTAATAAAGTGATAGCGTATATCAATGTGCTTGGTCTTGAAGTGATATGTATCATTCTTGACAAGGTGAATAGCACTCTGACTATCTGAAAATACCATTGTAGCACCATGTGGAATACCAAGCTCAAGAACAAGACCACGCAACCAAATAGCCTCTTTAACACCTTCTGTAGCTGAAACAAACTCAGTCTTTGTTGTGGACAATGCAACAATGGATTGCAGAGTTGCTTTCCAACTAATAGCACCGAACATAAAGTGAAGATGTAGCTCGAAAGAGATCTACGTCGGTCAAGATCACCACCATAATCGGAATCAACAAAGCCGCTGACATTACTTGAAGCAACTCTATTTTTGTCAAAAACCAAACCAAGATTGGTCGTGCCCTTCAAGTAACGAAAAATCCACTTCACTGCATGCCAATGATGTTTCTTTGGATTGTGCATGTAACGACTCACCATACTAACTGCATAAGCAAGATCAAGTCTAGTACAAACCATAGTATACATGAGACTTCCAACTGCACTAGAATAGGGAACCTTGGACATATACTCAATATCTTCCTTTGATTTTGGACAAAGATCAGCGAGATAACTTAAAGTATGCGACAGAAAGGAGTAGAGACATGCTTACAATTTTTTCATATTGAATTTTTTCAAGAATCTTTTCAATGTAATTCTTTTGAGACAAGTAGAGTTTGCCGACTCGTCGGTCTCTGCGAATCTCCATACCAAGTATCTTCTTCGCAGCACCAAGGTCTTTCATCTCAAATTCAGATTTAAGTTGAGACTTCAACCTATCAATCAAAGACTTGTCTTTCGAGGCAATAAGCATATCATCTACATAAAGTAGTAAATAAATGAATGATCCATTAGAACACTGCATAAAATATACACAATTATCATGTTAACTCCTTGCCCAATCATGAAAGCATCAAAACGCTTATACCATTGTCTCGGAGCTTGTTTCAAACCATACAATGATCTTTTCAAACGGCAAACTGATTATTCTTTACTTGGCATAACAAATCCCTCTGGTTGTTTCATGTAAATTTCTTCTTCCAACTCGCCATGTAGAAAGGCAGTTTTGACATCAAGTTGCTCCAATTCCAAATCATATAAAGCAACAAGAGCGAGTAGCACTCGAATAGAGGTATGACGTACAACAGGAGAAAAAATTTCATTAAAGTCAATACCTTCCTTTTGATCAAAACCACGAACTACTAGGCGAGCTTTCCATCTGGCATTTTCAACCCCGGGTATACCTTCTTTCTGTTTGTAGATCCACTTACAACTCAAAACTCGACGTCCTTCGGGCAAATCACATAACTCCCATGTCCCATTCTTATGTAGGCTTTCAATTTCTTCTTGCATTGCTAAAAGCCACTGGGATGAATTAAAACTGGATATAGCTTCAGAGTAATTAGAAGGATCAATTCCTTCAGCTGTATCCTGTGCAACAGAAAGAGAATATGCAGTGAGATTATCATCATCATTATCAGCATATCTTGCAGGCCTTTTGATATTTCTCCTTGGTCTGTCACGTGCTATATTATGATCATTTGAAGACTGCATAGGCTCAGATGAAATAGAGGGTGTTGATTCATCATGTGCTTCAAGATTCTGTTCAGACTCTCCAGTAAAAATCGGTTCACTCCTTCCTTTTTTAGTAGACACCTCTAACTCCACATTCTCATTGGCACTTTGACGATCACATGTATCAAGAGAAGAAACAGTAGTATCTTTTCTAGGAGATAACAAGGCATTCTCATTAAATGTGGCATCCCTACTTAAAATCAATTTCTTAAATTCAGGACACCACAATTGATAGCCTTTCGACTCAGATGAATAACCCAAGAAAATGCATTGAACTGCTCTAGGTGCCAACTTTTCATCATTTATATGTGTAAAAACAGGAGAACCAAAAATTCTGAGATTAGAATATTCAATAGGATTACCTGACCAAACCTCCTCTTGAATTTTAAAATCAATGGATGAATGAGGTGAACGATTTACCAGGTAACAAGCAGTGGATACAGCTTCAGCCCAAAAATCTCTACGACTCCATAAACCACCATTAGATAACATACAACGAGCTCTCTCTAAAAGGGTCCTATTAATGCGTTCTGTAACTCTATTCTGTTGAGGTTTTCTTACTAATGTTCTGTGTCTAGCAATGCCATGATTCTCACAAAACTCATTGAATTCAGAATTGCAAAACTCCAAACCATTATCAGTCCTGAGTTTCTTAATCTTCCTACCAGTTTGATTTTCGACCAAAACTTTGAATTTCTTGAATTTAGAGAAAGCTTCATTTTTATGCCTCAGGAAATAAACCCAAACCTTACGAGAGAAATCATCAATAAATGTTATTATGTACCTCTTGCCGCCTTGTGAAGGAAATTTTGAAGGTCCCCAAAGATCCGAATGGATGTAATCAAGAATCCCTTGTGTGCGATGTGTTGCAGTGGAGAAGCTAACTCTCTTTTGTTTTCCAACTACACAATGTTCACAGAAAGTTAACTTACCAACACCTTGCTTACCAAGAAGACCTCTTTTATTCAGAATGTTCATGCCTTTCTCACTCATATGTCCTAAACGCATGTGCCATAGCTGAGTAAGATCATCATCAGAAAGAGAAGTAGAGATAGCAACAGAACCTGTCACAGTTGAACCCTGCAAAATATAGAGACTCCCAGTTCTATATCCTTTCAACAATACTAAGGAACCTCTAGAAATTTTCAGAACTCCACCTTCAGCTGAATACTTGCACCCTAGTGACTCCAGGGTGCCTAAAGAAATCAAATTACGCTTCAAATCAGGAATATGGCGTACCTTAATCAGAGTTCTGATAGTGTCATCATGAGCCTTAATCTGAATGGTACCAATTCCAGCAACAACACAGTGTGAATCGTTTCCCATAAGAACCACACCAGAATCAACCTTCTCATATGAAGTAAACCAATTTTTGTGGGGACACATATGAAAAGTACAACCAGAATCTAAAACCCATTCTAAAGAGCTAAGTTTATCAGAAGTAGTAGCCAACAAAACATCACCATCAGAATCTGCTTCAATTACATCAGCTTCAGCTTTATTCTGAGCAGGTTTATTCTTTTTCTCCTCTCTCTCATTCTTTTTTTTCAATTTATAACATTTTGAAATTTCATGTCCGCTCTTCTTGCAATAACGACAGGATTTAGAATTACGGCCCCGAGACTTAGATCTACGATTTTTTTTTGGATAAATTACTCCTATCGATAGATCTACTTCTAACATTCAAGCCTTCACCTCTATCATCAGACCGTACCTCATGATCAAATTTCTCCTTAGACAATAGATTAGATTTAACATCTTCAAATGACAGAGTATCATTATTTCCATAAAGCATAATTTCTTTGAAGTGCTTATAAGAGGGCGGCAAAGAAACAACTAGCAGTACAACTTTATCTTCTTCTTCAATATTGACATCCAAATTCTCAAGATCAATCAAGATAGAATTAAATTCATTAAGATGAGATTGTATAGCGGTACCTTCAGCCATACGCAAAGTGTAGAGGCGCTCCTTGAGTCTAAGCTTGTTGGCAAGACTTTTAGTCATGTACAGGGATTCAAGTTTTGTCCATAGCCCTGCTGCAGTTTTTTCTTTATTGACCTCGCGCAAAATCTCCTTGGACAAACACAATTGAATAGCCGAATGTGCCTTCTCATCTAACTCTTCCCATTTTTCATCTGTCATACTCGCAGGCTTCTCGGAAATTCTAACAAGTGCTTTCTTTAAACCATTTTGAATGAGGACTGCTCTCATCTGAATCTGCCATATACTGAAACTGATTTTTCCATCAAATTTGGTGACGGTGGACATATTTCGTGACTAGGCTCTGATACCACTTGTTATGATATCAATGCATAGCGGAAGCACAAAAGAATAGATATTGAGAAAGAAAATAAGGAGAGCAAGAAAAAATAAAGGAGACACAGGATTTTTAAGTGGGAAACCCAATACGGGAGAAAACTCACTGCCTACGGCGAGCCAAAAATATCCACTATAATAATTGGGTAAGTACAAGAGAAAAAGTCTTCAACAACAATTATCAACGAAGATTTATAAGAGAGAAATAAATCTCATAAACTCAACCCTATAATTTGATGATATAGTGAATATATGTGGAGGAAAAATTTCAACCTTTGGGGAGAGAATTTGGAGAGAATTGGTGTGTTGAAATCAATTAGAAGACCTCCTTTTATAGCCACACAAAGAGGTCTTGCAAAACACAATGATGAAGTCCATTTTACTTTCCCTAATTTGTGGCAAAAAAATGAGGAAACATGTTGAGTATTTTATGGAGTAAAAGATGGAGGAATATAAGGCATAAAATGAGGAAACATGTGGAGTATTTTAGGGAGTAAAAGATGGAGGAATATTAGGCATAAAATGAGGAAACATGTTGAGTATTTTAGGGAGTAAAAGTTGAAAGAATATTAGACATAAAAGAGGGAGTTGGTTCCCAAAATTTGGGACACCACTCAACACAAGTCACTGCTACGTTGTCTGAATTTTGGAAATTCCTCTTCTGCTCCAGTTGCAAGTTTCTATTATTTCTGCAAAAGATCTGCAAAGAGTTTGGTTATGCTGCTAAAAGTTTTCTACATAAAGTCATTACTTCTGCTGACATAAAATACTTCTGTTTACAGCAAAATGACATAGTGTCTTACATTAATGACGCTATAAGGAAGGGAAATCCCCTTTCTACATTTCGCAAGGAGAAGCTTGGGGGTGATGGAAATTGTACTGTTTACTGGTAAGTTGTTTTCGGCTATGTCGAAGATGAAGTTATTTTTATGATGGTAATGTTTTTGTTATATTCATGATAGGTACGATGGGAATGCAATCACAGGCCACAGATTATACAAGGAAGTTTATACATTTGAGCGCAAGGCAAAAGCAAAAAACCAGGACACTAAAATAGCGGTAAATTCCCAGTGGGAGACACTTGCAACAAATTTTGATGAATTCCAGACATTGGTGGTAAGCTCACAGTTGACCCAACCAATGAAAACAAAAAATTGGTTTACTTGTATACCAAAAGAGTTAAGGACACATTTCCCTTTTGATTGCAGACTGAGTTCTTGTCTAGTGAACTTCAGTGGGAAGTATCTGTTGGTAAGGCTGTTGAAACTGAAGCAATCCCTGCCCTTAAGAAACTGCAGAAGGTTAGTACCTGGAATTCCTTGCTGTTGTATGGCATGACATTTCCTCAATATAGAGATCAGTGTAGAACATTTAATACCTCTAAATTGCTGAGATTGGTGTTTGATGTTTCTATGCTGGGTTTTATTTTTCTTTAACAGAAGAAAGACAGGCTGCTGAAACTAGAGAAGAAACAAGATATACTTTTGAATGGGTTACGAGCCTCCAGAATAACTCGGTCTGCCCATAATTGTAGGCCCATCAGCTATAGATTCGGTATGGAAAATCCTAATAGCTAAGCTTTATTCTGTGCGTAAAATCTAGTAGGCATCAATGGAGAGACAATTTTCAGAAACCCTGCTTTCTTATGGTGGATAAATTCCACATTCCAAGGTTAGACCTTTTTGAGGGATGTAGGAGCCATGTAATAATACAGTTGGCTAATGAACTAAGATGTTATGTTTTGAGTTAAAAAACTGTGATGGCTCTTACCAGCTTTAATTTTTTCAACTGTAAAATCCTTGGTGTTGAGTTTATTGGTGATCATGCAAATATCTTCTGTCTCTGTGCATGGAGTTCTGTCTATACCTTGAACTGTAATACTTACTAAATATTGAAGCTATTTAATTTTTGCCCAATTGTTCACTTTGTGAAGTTTTGAAATAGAAAACTTGCTGATTTATCACTCATTTTAGCAACACATATCTGTATTAGATATTCATGTACCCCTCTGCATTCTCTGTTGAATGATTTCCTGTGACAGATATTGTTCCTTTGTTTTGTAAGATGCATAAAGACATGAAAATCAGAAAGGGGTGGATTATGAACTGACTAGGATTTGGTTAGCATAATGTTCATTGGCCATAACTTCAGCTAGAAGTCTGCCTTTGGGACAATGTAATTTTTACATGCATTGTCATTCTTATAGTTTTGCTTTAATGTGCCTAGTTGAGATGGTTTCTTATAAATATGGCAACTTATCTGCAGAAGACTATGATAGAGCCATCGAAGAAGCTATAGAAGTGACTCAGTAAGTCTTGTTAATTTTTCTGATCTTCTTATGGTCCCTTTTCTTTTTTTTAATATTTCATTTAAACCAAGTTAATGGCTTCGAAGATGATTCCATTCAATATCTCAATCTTTGCTACAGAGGATATCAAGTTGAAAATTTTGAATCACATTATACCTCTGAGCAGGGCAATAGAATTTTTAATGAACTCATCTGATTGAGGATATAAGGTGGAATACCAAATGGCAGGAATAACCGAAGGATGGTGGCCCTCTGCTGTGATGGTGTTCCGTTGTATTTCTAGACTGTTTGTTTAACCATCACCTGATATCTGACAGTGATTTTTTTTTCTAATATAAATAATTTTTTAATTTATTTTATTTTTTTGTTTTTCTTTTTGTTCTTTCCCTCTTGGAGGTGAGAACTGGTTCTTGTTCTAAACAGGATAGCTGTCCAATTTTTTCAACAATCTAAAATTTTGATTCTCCTGTAGACGTCACCAAATAATCTTTTTCTTCAAGACCTTGTCATACCTAGATATGCAATCTCTTTTATATATAACTCCTATTCTCCAAAAACAAGTTTTGGTCCTTGAAAATAGAAATTCTATTAGAATTGCTTTCAGATATTATTTTTATGGATAAAAATGCAGTTGTATTATCAGCAGTATAATATAAAATTTGCCCGCTATATTCGTTATTCTTTCAGGAAAAGGAAGACAACAGAAGAGCTAGGGCATGAAGAGAAAAATAACAAGCGTAAGAAGGGTCCATTATCCATCGGAGATTCTGACAACTCAAGAGACGATGAACTCACAGGGAGTGATACTGACACTGAAAAGCTTCGAGCAGGTTACAATGATCATGGTGGAAATAATGTTATTGAGTCGATGACTGATGGCAGCGACAAAGATTTTAAGAATTTGAACCAGGAACATGACAAAGCTGGCCATGGAAACAATTCAATTCTTCATTTTCAAAAACTGAATGGTTGGATGGTCCACAGGCGTAAGGGTGATTCGCGCTGCAGTGAAAGACTTTCAGGGACTGCCAAAACAACTATTTCAGAAACCATGAGCTTAATTACAAAGCAAAGATTGAGGCAAAGACCTACTATTAATACTGCTGCTGAATCTGATGTTGTTCCTGACTCAGAAGATGAAGACTGCTCAAAATATATTGATAAATAGAATAGAAACTGCAGAAACGCTTCTCCTGCTGCTGCCTTTTTGTTGATAATTTTGGAAGTGGGGGTTGACGCAGGAAGTAAATAGTTTATCGCCAAAGTTTAGGTCAAGTACAACTGGAGACATCTTTAAAACATTTTCCTATAAAAACGGTGTAATGCTCATTTTGCTTCTATCTTGTAATATCGTGTTAAAACTCACTGTCGAAAAGTATGCAGGTGATGATGTTTTTGGCTTGTAACCTGATTAGTTCAATCTTTTCTTTGTCTGAATGTTTGTTCTGGAGCATGCTTCAAAGCTAAGTAAAATGCTTCTACATTTAATCCTGATATAGGTCTAAATCTCAAGATTTTAGATATTGGTTTCCAGGTTTGTACTTTCTTGATCAGGGTCAATGTCAATCTCGACGCCGGTGAATCTCATTCTAAAATATGCTTCGGTCACTGCCTGTGCTTTTTGATTCGCAGTCATTTTTGCCAGTGAATTTTCTTATTCCCTAATCTTAAACTGGTAATGGAAGCTGCTGCTCTCTACTGGGAGTTGTGACTTGTGAGGGAGTTTGGATTAGGATTTGCCTTCTCTAGGCATTATAGATCTGAACAGAATGTCACTGTGGAAAAAATTGGGGGCTGACTACTACTGTGTTCCTTTAATAACTTGAAGTAAGATGTTACTTCCTTTGCAGCAACCAATAAAAATAAAAGAGGAAAAAGGTTTGAGTTCTGTGAAGAGCCAAGATAATATATTTTGTTGAGAAAGACCTCCGCATGTCAGGATGGCCGAGTGGTCTAAGGCGCCAGACTCAAGTTCTGGTCCTCTAACGAGGGCGTGGGTTCAAATCCCACTTCTGACAAAAAAGGATTACACTTTTTCATTTCTTCTCTATACAAATGCGCCAATTCCTTCTCCATTTTGTCCTCTGCGATTTTTCCTTTTGGTTTTTTTCTGTTACTTCTCTGCGGGCAAAAGTTTTCCATTCTTTCCTTTTCTATTTTTTACCCTCAAATTCACCAATTCCTTTCTTCTTCTCTATTTATTTTCCCTACAATTCACTAATATTTTCCTTTTATATTTCTTTTTCCCCTTGAAATTCATTAATTTTTTCTTTTTTATTTATTTATCCAAACAATTCAGTAAACTTGTCTCTTTCTCATTTCTTTTCTATTTCTTTCCGATACACTTCCCCCAATTTTTATTTTACATATCTTTTCCCCTAAATTTTACCAATCCCCAATTATTTTCCCTCTTTTTTAAGAAATTTTCTTTTACGCTCCAATTCACCAATCCTTTCGTCTTTTCCATTTATTTTTCCCTCTATTTCTTTCTTCTGGTCCTTTTACCATATACTAATTCTTTTTTCCTTTCCTATTATTCTCCAAGTCCTTTTCTCCCAATTTTTCTAATCTATACATTTTCCCCCCTACAATTTACCAATTCTAGCTTCTTCCTTATAATGAAAAGAATTAATAAAAATATGTGAAATTCAAAATAATTCCAAAAAACATGTGGAAAATTGCACTGCAAGTATACAATCATTAAAGAATACTTGTCTAAAATTTATTTTATATTATCAACGAGTTAGTTATAAGTAATCAGAGAAATTTGACTTAAAGTTATCTAATAATTAGGTTTTCAATGTATACAAATGAGAGTGACAAATTTTTATTATTATTATTTTATTATTTTCTATAAATTGTAAATAGACGGAGGGCGAGAGAATGTGAAAACGATAAAGAAATTTGAGTTTCTTCTGGGGCAAATACAATATTATGCTTTGTTATAAGGATGATGCTAATTGTAGATATCAAGGATGACCAAGTATATATTCACTCCATTTCAAAATATATGTCATACTTTCTAGTTTTATTTGTTTTAAAATATAAATCGTATTTATATATAAATTTTATAAAAAAAATTTAAAAAACTAAAAAAAAACATTTTCTTTCTCTCTTTTAATTAATGATGGTCAATTCTACTAATTCATTCTATTTTAAAAAGTCAACATTATCTTTATTGAGAATTTTAAAATTTATTTTTAAATATTTTGAAAATAAAATATTAAAGTGGGTAGTTGAGGACAAGGGCAAAACTAAAAAATAATAATAAATAAACTCTCTAAATTGCCATTTATTTTGAAATGGACCAAAATAAAAAATATCCCGTATATTTTGAAATAGAGGAAGTTATATATATATATATATATATATATATATATATATATATATATATATATGTAGAGCAAGCCAAGTGAATAATTGTTCTATATATATTATTTCAGCCTCGAGTGCTCTAAGATGATGAGATAACTACCACTAAAATTGGCATTAATACTTCAACTGACAGTTAAAAAAAGGTAAACGTGCTCTACATTCCCATACAACATAGACTGCTACGAATGGAACACATAGAAACACACATCACATTATCAATGTTAGATGAGCAACAGAAGAAAAAGTGCCGCTTCTCTTTGCCACTCTCGTGTTTTAGACTTAAAGCTTGAATGATGAGAGGCCAGTCTCAACATCTACACCCCTCTTGGGTGTGTAATCTGCCATGAACTCTTCATACGTGTAGCACTGGTAAAGTGGGGGATTGGAACCATTTATAAGAGCTTTTGCTGGTTCCAAGATACACTTTAGCCTAGGAGCAACAAAGTTGCAAATCGATGCCCGAGCAGTCCTGGAGTTCGTCACCACACGATGATTGGAACTTCGTTATTTCCCATTACTGATAACCTGTGTAAGGATATGGTGCCACGTTAAAAGCTATAGAAATACTATTACCTTTCTTGTACGGTCATAGAAAGTGAATAATCAACTTTGAGTAGAAAGAGTAACACCTGCAGCTGTGCAGCGACGGTGATAACAAATGCATTAGGAATAACATCAACAGCAAGCCATTGACCATGTTTGAGAATCTGAAGCCCGAAGACATCTTGTTGAAGTATGGTAAGGAGGTTTACATCACTATGAGGGTACAGTCCTAGGGTTAAACTTGGGTCTGGACAAGGCGGATAGTAGTTGACTACAAAGTATTCATGATCCTAAAGTTCTCCTTTGAAATATCCCTTCTCAAGTCCAAGTCCTTCACCAAGGAGTTCCAAAACTTGTGGATCTATCTTTGATGTTTCTTTTACGTATGCAGCAAGCACTTCCCTAAGATGAAACTGAGTTAAAAAATGAACTCTCATTTAGCAAGCATGACTAGAGGTACAACCTGAGCAGTCTAAATATTGTGGTCATATATGCAAACATTGACAAATTTTAAGATTCGTATATGTTTGTGTAACATATATATGTAACGAGATAGGATTAAAGATAGAAGATTCAAGGCCGGATTTAATTCAAACGTACTGGTATCTAGCTGGTTTTTTGGGCCAAGATTTCATTTGCTCTTCAAGGGGGCGTAAATGATGTGTAACAGCATCTTTCCAATAGATTGGTTCATTCTTTCCAGAATGATCAAGGGGCTCCTATTAATTGTATATTTGCTAATTTCCTCGTATGGTAGCTGAAAGAACTCCTTGTACAAAGCCATTGCGTCCCATCAACTCGTTGGGTACCCCATGGTTTATCACCTGTCTCAAGATGACACAACCGAAGATGAAGAAATAGTAAAAGGATTATTGCTACATTAAATTAAGAATGTCTTGAATCAAATGAAGTACATGAAAGATACCATATTCTTGTCCGGCTCTCATTAGTTGCTTAACTAGATCATTGCGTTCGCTTTCAGTCCCGGTTGCCTTGGATAAATCGATCACCGGAATGTCTGCCGGAGCTGGAAACACATCCTGAGGTCTCTTTTCCGGTGGCAACACATATTCTGCCGGCACAGATTGAAATTTTTCAGACATGTCCGCAAGAACCTTGGCCATTATGAACGTGTTTGACGAACTTCCTTTCCTCTGATATTAACCAAGAAGAATAATGTGCCTCTAATGCCTTGTTGGCTTGCAAATATTGGATTGAGTCTCGAGATTCATACACGAGTCTTCCTTTCGGTTACTATTTTTGCAGTACGTTTTGTGTGATTGAACCGCCTCCGAACACTCCAACCAACAACCGGAGCTTTTAGTAGCACGCATTGTTGTCCTTTCATCCATTTTTTCTTAACCTTTTCTATAGTCTTTATATATTTTTTATAAAAATTTATACGTCACAACTTGATAATGGCGAAATAAAAAATAATTTAAGATTATTTATTTCATTTTTTGTCTTATTTTTTATTTTGTTAATAAAAAATTATCATATATATCATTTTTTATAAATTTTATATTTTTTAAAATAAAAAATTATTATATATAATAACTTGATAACATGGATAGAAGATGAAATAGTAAGTGTACTATAATACTTGTGCATGGAGTCGTCTTAATAATTCGAGAAAAGGTCAAACACAGCTTTTTTGTGTTGGAATTGTTAAGACCAACGACTTTTTATTAGATATAACAATCTTTTTTTTTTTTTTTTTTGAGTTTTGCCTCTCAAAAAAATGACCTCACTTGCTTCTCCTCCCTCGTCTCCTCTCAAAGTCCTCTTTAGCAAAAATCTATTTTGGTCAAATTAGAAACTAATTTGAAGAATTTTTATTTTTTTGGATAAATTTCTAACTACATAATAATAGTCAATGTTGTTTATTTGAATCTAAATTTAATTTCAATAAATTAAAATTAAATCAAGCTAAATTTAGATTTTTTGAGAAAATTTTCGTATCAGAGCTCCAACAACCAGAAGCTCGGCAAAGCCAAAGGCCAGTAGCATGCTCCTGCAGTCTTATTTTTCTTTTTTTTTTTTTTGCTCTTAATCTTAATTAAAATTTTTTTCTTAACTTGTTTTTATTTGCTCTATCTTTTTAAAATTTTTTAATTTCTGAAATTTAAATTTATTTAATTAAGTTGTCTCTATTTTGCTTTCGAAAAAAATCTTTTTATTCAATATTTAAATAAATTAAAATAATAACTAAAAGAGAAACAAATCCATAGATGAGTAGAAAGAAACAATAAATTAAAACTATTAGTTTAAAAAAAACGAATTCATAAATTATTGGAGGGAAAAAAGTTTAAACTATAATTAAATAAAGAAATTAATTAGCGCAATAAATTTTTTGTAATTACAATGAATATATTATACTTTTATCTTTATTATAAACATATATATTTTTCCGCCTATTAAAAGATACTATCTACTATATTCATTCTATTTTAAATTAGATTTATTATAATTCAAAAATTCTAGAAAAATTCTTCATTCAAAAGGGCCCACTTGCATACGTGAAGCATTGATAATAAGTGTTGAGGTTTCCAATCTTGAGATTGAGGATTCTATCCTATAGTTAATGTAAGAATTTTATTATTTTTATGTCTCTTATTGATTAATTATATAATTTTTATTAATAATTTAAACCTAATAATTTTCCGTAACTTTTATGCAGAACATTAATGCTACTATATTTTGAATGAATAAATTAATCAAAACAATTCTTTTTTTTAAAATCCAGAAGCTATAATGATTTTTATTATGCAACATAAGTATCCAATTTCATGATAATAATTTTAGAATCTTTTAACTAAATAATATTCTCTCTATCTATTATTGAATATTCATTATTTTTTAAAAAAATCTATAAATTAAATCTATATTTTTTTAAAATAATTATATATTTTATCTAAACTTTTACTATTAATCTACTTAATTTAAAAGAAGTAAGTTTTACCGATATAATGATCTCATTAATAATTTTTAATTTCGTTTACTCTCTTGATTTAAAATATTTAAAATATCAAAATAATTTTTTATATCATCAAATTATTTTTTTAAAATTTTATTTTAAATTAAAATAAAATATTCAATTATAAACAGTTATACTCAAAATTGAATATTCGTTCTTTCTTCTAGTTAACCATGAACTCATATTTGGGGGAAAAAAAAAGTATAGGTCATGTGGAGAAACACTAGTGTCATCCCCAAACAAGGAGGACACTAGCGTAATGTGGTGCTATAACAATGAAATCAAGGATGAGTGGATTTCGTTTCCCTGCTTACCTTTTTCATTTTACATTTTACATTTTACATTTTTAATTAATTTTGGCACCTAGCTCCTTCTCTCTCTCTCTCTCTCTCTCTCTCTCTGAAGAATTGCTAATGGAAGCCACCACCGGCAGCAGCGGCGCCGATAAAGGCAGCGGCAGGGAAGCTAGAAGACGTCGCATAACACAAAAGGGATCTGACCGCTTGGCCCTGATCACCGGCCGCATCAAAGACCTTCCACCTGAATCAGGATCCGATGAGTCGCGCGGCCACTCCTACACCGCCTCATGTCCGCCATCGATCGCCCAAATTCACCTGGCTTCCGCGGATCAATCTTCCCTACCCTGCGGTATGAACTTGAATGATTACGTGGTTTATCCATTTATTCAATTTTTGTATATCCATGGATGTGCTTCAGAAAGTTGTTAATTCGCGAATGAATTAGCCAAAATTGCTACTCTTATTTAATCATACTATATACCTGTACTGAGGCTAATAACGGTGGTTTTTAGTTTTGTTTGCGATTCGATTTTGGTAAAAGTTTATTGTTTACGTGCAAAATGTACATATTTTTGTTCTTTACTAAATTGGGAAAAAGAAAAACACTTGGGTTTTTATGGCGTATTTACGTGGTGGAGTTGATGTGTATTTTGTATAATTTACGGACTAAAAGAAAATGCAACAAGTTTCTTGGCCTTTCTGTGATGAATATTGGGATTAAAGTGGCCTCTCTGGAGACTCAAAACAGCTTGAGGCTGGAAGATGTACAATGTCTTCTCCTGGAGTAGTGTTTATGCAGTTCTTTCTTCATCTCCAGCAATTTACAGGTGTTATTTACTCTTGTGGCAGTTTTGGGTTATGTCTGGAGTGAGGAAACAGATCTTATAGAATTGATGAATCTGAAAATTTAGTGGGGAGTGCAATGAAGAATTTGTTCTTTTAGGAAAAAGCTAATAAGAGGAGCTTGGTAGTTTTTTCCAGCAATCTGAAGATATTATGTTAATAGTTGCTGAAAGAATAAATACAACCAAATTAATTTAGGAAAGATTACTTTGAGAAAATATAACTGTAAATTGAGTAGTTTCGTAAGGCAGTTTGGTAGGAGAAAGTATTAGATTTTTGGAATCTGACAGAGATTGGCTTTGCTATGTTCTGCTATCCAACTGTTAATAAAGCTAAATTATGCTCGGGGAAAGCTCTACATATTGTTGCACGAGATTCTGAGCTACAAATTTATTGCTATTCTCTTTGATGGTTTTTTTTCATATTTGTGGCATGGAAATAATTTCCACTATCTATGTTTCTACTGGTGTTCTGCTGGTGCTCTAATCTTAGTTTTTAATTTATTAATCCAATTTCCTGCATTTTCTTTTCGAATCTGGAAATCAGGATGAGGGCTTTTATGTTCATAGGAAGATTAAGATAGCAACGATTATTATTAGATCAATATTTCCTTCTCTGTTACACCACATACTGCTTATATACTGATGCTGCAGATTCCACCACGATTGAGAATAAAATTGCTGGCTCTTTGCCGACAAATCATGGCTCTGCACATGAAACTGACCAGCAGTCTATTTCTGGAGGCAGTGTAGGTCCTGTAGGACCTTACATGCGCAAATGTGAGAGTAGCATGGGAGCTTCCAAAGCACCTTCCTTTGATGTCGATGTGAGAGGACGACCATCTCAATTGACATCAATAGCTGAAAATCTTCATGTTTCAACATCTAATAGAGATCAGCATGTTGCATCACACTCTCATCATAATACACTCATCACCCTTCGGGATGTTAGTTCATCAATAACAGCTACAGAGAGTAACCGCACTCTCTGTTCACTAGCAATGGCCATTTTAGTGGTATTATCCTACATGGGATTTCCTATAGTGGGCAGCCTTATTCTTAAGAGTGTCATATCTTTCAGACCTCTTTACCTACTTTTTTTGACGAATATAACAATTGTGATAGCACAGGTATTAGAAAAAGCCAGAGGTTTGCAAAGGTCTGAACAGCAAGCAACCAGTTCACAATTTGGTGAGGATGGCTTGTTTGATCAGCTTGGGAACGCTCTGGAGATAGGATTGACATTGCAAAATGTCATTGGTGCACTGTTCATGGACTGTAGTATCTACTCAATAACAGTAATATGTGGCCTTTCCCTGGCTCAAAGACTCGGCTGGTAATTTTGTTTTGTTCTTGCGAGTACTTTTTATAATGTATCAGTTAATGATGCTGTAGGAAAAGGTTCAAAGATATACTCAACCAACTTTTTTGGCTGAGTTTTATTTCAGTAGACGTGGAAAACATTGCAATTCAAAGAGTTTCATAGTGCAGTTGTACCATTAGTCATTTTTTGGCTTAATTCAAGTTAGAAGTGTTTGTTTTTTCTAAAACTGACTTCAGATAATGTTGTTACTTGTCATTGAGCGTACATGATGGATGAACCGTCAGGTTGTGTATATTTCTTATGTTCATGTTACCAATTGGCGAAGAACTGGGAACTGTTCAACAAGGTAGTTTATCCAGGAAGCGGGCACGGGAAGCAGAAAGAACAATCTTTGATTCTGGATATCTTCTAGTCCATCTGTAATGTAAACCTATATCCTGCTGTCATGAATCTCTTATATTCGAAGAAACTCACTTTTAGACAAATTTGCAGTACATTTCCACTGGGAAAGCCTTCACCCTGCAAACAAAGCTATGCAACTGCAATTTCTAGCGGTGCCAGGATGAATGCTGCAGTCATTTTATCTACAAGCAAATTTTAACTTTTATCCTCTTAGTAGATAGCAATCTGATCATCGATTCTGCTCTGATGCATTAGCAATATTTTCAGTATCCAATGCAGATCCTTTGAGAACGGCTTGGAATTATCTCCTGATACAAATTCTTGAACAACATTGTTGACCTCAATCAGACTGGCGCCTGGTGTTTTCTTCATGCTCTTGCTTCTAATAAACTTCCTCATTCTTGAAACACCATCCCATTTACCAAGATCAGCGTAGATATTTGCAAGTAAGACTAAGTTCCCGGTATCATCTGGTTCGAGCTCTAAGAGATGCTCCATTGCAGTCACTGCAATTTCAAGATTCCGGTGTGTCCTGCACGAACTCAGTAATGAACCCCAAATAGCAGAATCTGGCTTCATTGGCATGCTCTTCACGAGTTTAAGCGCCCGATCAAGGTGCCCTATCTTGCCAAGAAGATCAACCAAACAACCATAATGCTCTATCCCGGGTTCTATGTTGTAGTCATTCTTCATGGAATCAAAGTACGTCAAACCTTCCTCCAACAGTCCAGCATGTCCACAAGCTGATAAAAGACCAACAAAAGTGATCTCGTTTGGCTCAACATTAGCTCTCAGCATCTTCGGAAATAATCCCAGTGCCTCGTGAGCTCTCCCGTGATTTGCTAGCCCTCCTATCATGGTACTCCATGAGATAACATCTCTTTCAGACATTTGATTAAACACGTGCCAAGCCTCATCCACACTTGCACATTTTGAATACATTTCAATTAATGCATTGCAGACACAAGTTTTTCTCAGAAAACCATTTCTTCCTGCGTAGAAGTGAATCCATTTTCCAACGTCAAGAGCTCCTAGCTGTGCAGAAGCCCGTAATACGGCAACCAAACTAATCCAATCAGGTTTGACCCCCACCATTTGCATTATCCGGAAAACGTCTAATGCATCAGCATAACACCCAATTCTTGAGTACCCAGAGATCATTGCAGTCCAAGATACAATGGTCTTGTTTGGGATCTGTTCCAATAGTGATCTTGCCCTTCTTATTTGACCCCACTTCATGTGCCCAGAAATAAGGCTATTCCAAGCAAAGACATCTCTTTCACTTATTTCGTCAAACAGCTTATGAGCCTCATCCATTTCATCGCACTTCACGTACACATCCAACAGCGAATTTTCTATCACATTTCTGGATTTCAATCCGTTCTTACACACCTGCCCATGAACTTGCTTGGCCAAGTCGGTACATAAAAGCCCTCCGCAGGACCTAATAACAAATGGGTATGTGAATTCATCAGGAAAAACGGGCTCTTCTTCCTTATTAGTGCCTCTTAGCATTTGCTTATACAATTCGACTGTCAAAGGGTGCTTTTCTCTATGTGTATAGGCTCTGATCATAGCATTGTATAAGAAAATGTTAGGCTCAAGAACCTGCCTAAATAGCAAGCTTGCATACTTTATTTCTCCTTTTTGATCACAAATATTCACCATTTTGGTCACCAGGAAGTTGCTTTGTGACAGTGAGAATTTAACCATCTGGGCATGCGTTTTCTTCAAGAACGCCATTTTCTTGCACTTTCTTAACGTAAGTATTAGTATATCCTCCACTTCTCTGATAGTCAAGACTCCAACGTTCTTGGCCATTATAACTTCTGTGACACAAGCTGAAATCTTGTCTGCAGAGGAGCAAGTGCGATTACGCGCCTCAGAGGCTGCTACCTGCTAAGGTTTTCGTTTTTTGTTGGGATTTGGATAATGCATATATAACATAATCTTGGGGTCAAAGATACCTTTTTGGAAATACAAAGGTCGCCATAATGGTCTAAGTACTGAATTGTCAAAGAATTGTCTAGTTTATGGCTTAGCCATTACTAAGTACACATCCTTAAGGAGAAGATATTATGACTTGAAGGTCCCAAATGGACTGTTATTATCAAATAGCTGCAAATGTTGTTATCGGAAGTACTCAAATTTGGATTTGGTTTCAGATTTTTAATGTAGGGGAAATTTAAAAGAAGTTTTACAGTAGTGTGCAGCAAGCTGCAATTGCAACGATGATTGAACGTCAAAAGTTGTCGGAACTTTTGAGGAAGTGTTCAAAGAATCTATTGCTTGACAAGGGGAAGGAAGCTCACGGAGCTGTTGTGAGGAATGGTTATGGACTTGAGATGATGATAAACAATAACCTCATAGATATGTATGGAAAATGTGGAAGGATGGACTTAGCTTGTTCTGTGTTTGATAGAATGCTCGAGAGGAATGTCGTCTCTTGGACAGCTCTGATGTGCGGGTATCTACTAAAGGATGATGCCAAAAGGTCCTTGTTGCTTTTCCATGAAATGAGGTTTTCATGTGTCAAACCTAATGAATTTACTTTTTCGACGAATTTTAAGGCGTGTGGAATTCAGGGTTTTCCAGAGAATGGAATGCAGATTCATAGTTTTTGCAGCAAAAGTGGATATGAGTGGTATCCTGTTGTGGGGAATTCAATTATTGATATGTACTCAAGATGCGGAAGAATTGCTGATGCTGCACTTATGTTTCAAGTGATGCCGACAAGGAGTTTGATAAGTTGGAATGTGATGATTACAGGATATGCCCTTGAAGGGCAAGGTGAGAACTCTTTGCTTTTGTTCAGAAGTATGCAACAACAGGGAGAAATACCAGATGAATTTACATATACAAGCACATTAAAGGCATGTAGTGGTTCTGGAGCTCTACATAAGGGGACTCAAATTCATGCTTTTCTGATTGTGAGAGGATTTCCTTTTCAAGCTAAGAAAATAACTTCAGGTGCACTTATTGATCTTTATGTTAATTGTGGATGTGTAGAGGAAGCACATAAAGTGTTCAGTCAAGTAGAACATAAGAGTGTGATATCTTGGACAATGTTAATAGTAGGATATGCTCAAGAAGGAAAACTGTCCTTGGCCATGGACTTATTCAGAGAGCTCAGGGAAAGTAGTAACCCAATTGATGGATTTGTGCTTTCAGGTATGATTGCTGTCTTCGCAGATTTTGCTCTTGCAGAACTGGGGAAGCAGATGCATTCATTTTCCATGAAAATCCCCTTTGGAGCCGACATTTCTGTGGCCTGTTCGATTATTGATATGTACCTCAAATGTGGTTTAGTAGATGAAGCAGAAAGATATTTTGATGAGATGCCAGTGAAAAATGCAGTTTCATGGACAGTAATGATTACAGGATATGGGAAGTATGGTCTTGGTAATGAAGCGATCCATCTGTTTAAGAAAATGCAGTCTAACAATGTTGAGCCTGACGGAGTCACCTACTTGGCCGTACTCTCAGCTTGCAGCCATTGTGGACTTGTTGAAGAAGGCCAAGAATGTTTCACTAGATTGTGTAACAATTATAGGATAAGACCTAGAGTAGAACACTATGCCTGCATGGTGGATATCCTTGGCCGAGCTGGACGTTTAGAAGAAGCTAAAAATCTTATAGAAAGCATGCCTCTAAAACCAAACATGGGGATATGGCAGACGTTGCTTAGTGCTTGTAGAGTACATAAAGATGTTGAGATGGGAAGACAAGTTGGGGAAGTTCTGATGAGACTAGATGGAGATAATCCAGTTAACTTTGTCATGATGTCAAATATTTTTGCTGATGCCCGGTGCTGGGAAGAGTGCGAGAAATTAAGGCAAATTGTGAAGACAAAAGGCCTGAAGAAAGAAGCTGGACGTAGTTGGGTAGAGATTGATAAGAAGATCCACTTTTTCTACAATCGGGATGAAGCACATCCCCAAAATGAGAGGATCCATGAAATCCTAAAGGAAATGGAGAGAAGAATGAAGGAAGAGCTGGGTTATCAATATCAAATAAGCTTTTCATTGCATGATGTGGAAGACGAATCAAGACAGGAAAGCTTAAGAGTTCACAGTGAGAAGTTGGCAATCGGATTGGCCTTAGTTTGTGGTGGATTGGAAAATAATGGAAAGCCAATTCGAATTTTCAAAAACTTGAGAGTTTGTGGGGATTGTCATGAATTCATCAAAGGTTTGTCCAAGCTTTTGCAGAAGGTGTTTCTGGTTAGAGATGCCAACAGATTCCATAAGTTTGAAAATGGAATTTGCTCCTGTGGAGACTATTGGTGACAAGAAGCTCAAACAGAACTTCCTGGAATGCAGTGCGGAAAGCAGTATGTCCACAAGAATTTTCAAAGGGACTTCATTGAACCAGCTGAAACAGGTGATCTGCTTTCTTCCTAATAACATACTCGGTTATCCATGTGGACATGCATACACATCACCATTGTCTCAAAATAGTCTGTTCATTGAAAAGTATGCTTGATTCTAGGATGAACTTGCAGATGACAAATGGTCCGTTAGTTATATAGCTTTATACCATGCGTCCCTCTAATCCTAATTCGAGCATGTTTTCATCATACTTCTGGGTTTTCTTAGCACTTCTCTATAATGAGTCAAAACTGGAAGGACAAGGCACACAGAGCAAACAGGATGTCTAGTAGTTGAAAGCTTGAAGCTTTTCACAGGAAGTGCTTAGGCTTAGTTTCGTGATTTTTCCTGTTAAAGATACATAAAAGACAATCATATGTTCCCATAAATTCATATTGATTACTACATTACGTAGTCTGAAGTGATTGTTTCTCTGTATATTCGTTTGGTTTCTTTCACTCTGAGATTCATTTCTCTGGAGTTTTTTTCGCTACAACCGTTGGCTTGCAGGCATCTGATTCTGTGGATATTGGCTGTGTAATTTGCGTTCCTGAGTGCAAAAGCTTGTTTGATTTCTCCTAAGGCACTTCAACAAGCTCATCCTCATGCCTAAAGATTGGTTGAATTTGGTTCAATCAGTTTACTTTACCTTATTGCTGGCATTCATTCCGATCAGTCAGGTCCTTGAAAGGAAATTCCTGTTAGAAGGGAGGTGTAAAGGATAAGACTGTTGCCACTTAGAGACATCAACTTGAAGCTCTTCAAGAGCAAAGTTAAGGGAGAAGAGAACATTTACCCCTATTAAACTACCCTCTGAGCTTGGGGATTTAAAGCGATCACACATTCAGAGAAACGCAGCTCTTTTTGTCCTATTTAGCAAGGTGTCTGCATTTTCAAAAGCTAATACAGGCCTTTTTGGAATATCAGCTGCCGCAGCAGAAGTTGTTAGTGTATTACAAAGACAGATTTACTGCTATCACCGTTGTAAGTCCAGGCATAAGTTGTTCTCCGATGACTATTTATTAACTTTTGTAATGCTTGTGCTGCCTACAAGATTTCAGTGCTTGGGTATAGTCTAAGCTTATAGTATTATCACTAAGGATAGGGAAAAGGGACGGGTATTATGTACATTGAGCATTGAACTCGAGATAGGTATTTTACTTTTACTTTTGTACAAGATAAGATGGGATTAAAATAAAAAAATTTTATTAAGTTTTGGTACAAACCTTATCCAGATATATCTTAGTAGATATGAACAATTCCATTTTGGACAAACGCACAGCAGAGGTGATTAAACATGCATCGCAGCTTGAATTTCCAAAAAAATTGTGACGAAAAGAGTTAAACTAGAAGCACATCTTATCAAACTAAATGTTATTAAAAAAAAAAAAGGTTTGACTCACATTCTATGATTGAATAGAGTTTGATTTTGAGATTTTTGTCTTGAATTTTGTAAAAATTAAATTGTTTGTGAAAGGAGATATGGGTTCCACACTTAAAATTTTGGGTTCAGTTTTAAAATCGAACCCTATCCAAATATACGTGTTTGCGTGACTTACAAAAATTTTCAAGAATACCACAGGAGTTCTACGGTGGTTTCTTAACTGAGAGATAATCCGATTGACGAAGCTCAATGTTTCCAAAGAAAAGATAAATACTACCATAGATAAATGCAGAGGAACGTGCCCAAAACCAACTTTAATCAACCCAAGTTTCGATTTTGTACCAATTAATATAAATAGTTCACCATCTATAGTTTATTCAGCCAGGTGTTTTGTGATGCATATATTGAAGTGTGTGTTAGGATATCACACTAAGATTCTTCCAAATATTCCGCTGGATTCAAGGAGTAAATCATCGACAGAAAATGCAAAATACTGTAGTCCATGAGCTGCTGGTCATTCATTAGATTGCTCAGGCACTAAATATTGAACTGTTAAGTACATCTTATCGAGGTTTCTCCAATGTGATTATTGACCAATTCGTAGAACTAAAGAAAGTTAGCACATTGGAAAATCCTATTGCGACCATGGATGAAAAAGATTCAAAGAATTATTCACATTATGAACATTAAAGATTCTTCTCTTTATTCCTGAGGGAATGAACAAAGTATATTGGCATAAAATCTTCCAAAATTTTTCTTAAATACTATCGCGCTCCTTTGCATAAATAAATAAGAGTATTTAGAGTTTCAATCATGATCCAAACCATATTAAAATGAACAGATCAAAGCTGTTTATAAGATTTTTTGGCTCATCTATGTACATAGATGCCATTAGGTAACATCACTTTTCAAAGTGCAAACAAATTCAACTAATTCCTGCAAAATATAACAATGCCGATGTTGGCAGCGCCCTTGCTAAGGCTAAAAGCAATTCCAAAATTGCAAAGCAGAGAAAAGTTCCCGAGAATGTGAAGCAACTATAACCAAAAAGCAACAACATTGCAGAGCGAAAATCCTACATTCAAGCATGGGCGAACCTAGGCTCATGCAAGTCAATATCTGAGCTACTTTCAAGCCTTGCAACTTCATCGTGAATTGCCTCTGCATCTTCTCTTTCTTCCTCCTTTGTCTTTGATTTGGCTGACCAACCATACATCTTCCTCCTGAATTCCCTTCGAGCTGCTCTCTCCTCTAATTTCAACTCCTTAAATTGCTGTTCAAACTTGGCTTCGTCCTCAGGCGTAAAGAAAACAACTTCCATTTTGCCAAGCTCTTCATACAATTTCTCAATCTTGGACTTCCAGTAGAGACCCAGTTCAGTGTCCATCTTCTGATATGGCGTCTTAAGCAAATACTCATCAATCCCACCAGCCTTGTCTATGCAACGAAGGGCGTGAGTGGTTACTTTTACACGAATATGACGATCTAGAATGTAACTGAATAGCCGCTTCTCCTGTACATTGGGCTTCCAGGTCCTCCTTGTCCTATATTTGTCATCAAACAGAGAAATCATCAGAAAGCTTATTCTTCCTAACTCCATACATCATGTAAGTATACATGCTGTGCAAAAGGCCACAAACCAGTAGTAAATCTCTCTTCATTTATAAAAATAGAACTTAGTAGTCCCACAAGCCATAGTGATACATGTTAAGGGTACCAAGAGTACCCACATTAAGTCTAAATTAATGAGCTAGGCCACACCAACTACAGCTTTGAGTGGTGATAGTGATGTTGCAAATGTACTATAGTATTCCTTTCAAATCCTTATATGGGAAATATAGTTTGTTCGTCCTCTTACTGTCAAGAATTGAGCATGACTTATTCACCTAAGTCCAGATTCTGCAAGCACTCATTACTAAATAATCAGTCTCACAAACTCATGGCAACAAATAAGATTAAAGCAATCTCCATAATTCTTAGTATGATTTTCTGCTTCACTTCACAATAAGGTATGAATAACATCCACAGTTTTCAGAATTTACTTGCCTGCTCATTTATAGCATTTATAAAAGAAAAGTGCCCGCATTTTATGAAAATTGTTCCTTACTTAAAAGTATCTCCAATTGTAGCTTCCCATTTCAATTTAAAGGTCTAGTAAACTCTTCATCTTGTATCAGCAATAAATGACAACAAAAATAAATAGAAGAAATAGATTATGGAAATATTTGATGATACTAGAATATTATTCATTCAAAATTCACTGATACAAGTATGTTATACTGCTGTAAATACTTTTAAAAATAAGTCTGCACATTCTGTTATTTCTAGAAAACCTAAGCCAAGGCAAGGCATATTATTATTTGAAAATCTTTTAATTCCAATCGAAGTTAATTTGAGCAAGTAAGCCTTTGAACATCCTAAAGGCAGATTATTTTAACAATGCCTATATCATGCCATAGTCATACCAGCCATGAGTATGCACAACTTTACTAAGCCACATCATTCCATGTAACAAACAAACTATACGGTTCTTCAATAATTTAATTGGCCCATGCTACACATAAGCTCCATCATGCCCATGTATTCACCAAGAATTTGCACATCGGTACCAGTGTGGCTTGAGTTTTTCACAGATAATCGGTCCATTTTGCCACCTAAAGGTTATCTATCATTCTATGAGCTAGTTTTAAACATCTGGGAACTCTCTAAAAGCCTAGAGCTTGCTGCACCTGTAGTTTACTATTTAAGGTTAAGGAATGGGCAATTTCAAGTACTGAGCAGATGCAAAACAAATTAATTTTTCTTCTTTTTTTTTTTTTGTAAGCTGTTACAAAATAATGCAGTTTACCATAAATTCACGGCCCTGGTTGCAATCCAAATATGAATTCCAATCAAAAGCATTCCAATGATAAAGTTCGAATCATATAAAACTTTTAAAAATATATCAAAAGGAGAGTAGGGGAAGAATAACATACTTGTTACCGCCGTCTTCACTGACACGGTTGCCGAACTGAATATGTCGGCCGGCGAAGATGCCGCGCTGTGCGCGGCCCATGACAACCTTGCTATTGGGAACGGATTTCTGGAGCTGTTCTTTGACTCCGGGAGCCAAATTCTTCTCTCCCCCAATCTTCTTCATTATCCTCTTTATCATTTCTTTCGACCTAAACGCCATCTTCTGTCTTCTCTTCTGAGATCAAATTTCGAGCGACCTCACTTCCTTTGAGCTGCTTACTCTGATGGGGTGGTGTCAAACGGCCGGCCTCTCGCTTGCTGGCCATAAATGGCGGAGCGAGTGAGCTAGTTTTTTCACGGGCTAAGAAAATTTCTTCTCCATATGCGTTCTAGTGGCCCATGGGCCAAAGCATTAGTTTTTTTTTTTTTTTTTTGCTAAGATTTAAGCTTTTTGTATCTCTTTTTTTTTTTTTTTGTCTATCACACATGATAATATAAATTCATAATTAGAATAGAAAGAATTTTTAACCACTCACCAATGTCTCCAAAATAGAAAATTAACATTAGTTATATATATATATATAGATCATTCATAATCCAGATAAATTTATATAAAAAATATATTTAAAATGATATAATGGTACAAGAAGTAGGAAGGGATTGATTTTATGAAATAAATTCAATCAACCTTAATTGTGGACATTCTTTATTTTTTCTATAAAATTTTCAACACCTAAGAAAAATAAGACTTTACCAAACTTTTTCATCAAAACTCCATTAAATTCTTTAATTTCAAATTAAAAAAAAAGTATCATTTAACTCAATGATGAAACCTATACATGATCAGAGTTATATTGGATATTTACCAAAGAAAAAATTTCAAACTAAAATTTAACTTTAACAAAAAGAAAATTTGGTAGGTTAGACCGCTCTTGCTCGCAATAATTCACAATTAAATGGAGTAAACTGATTAGACTTATATTTAATCACAGATCAACTAGGTCCACACCCGCCCATATATATTATCAAACAAGCCAACCCACGGAACGAGGGTTCAAGATTCAGTTAAGGGTTGTGAGATAAAAATGTACACAATAGTAAGGGCATTTTGGTACTTTAAAATTAACGTATCCACATATTCCCCTCGAGGCAAACAATACTTAAGGGTCCCTTTAAAAAGTGTGGTTCAAAAAAAAAAAATCAAATCTCAAAAGGAAACAAGTGAATAGGCAATTGCAAACAAAAAAATACACAAATAAATAAACGAATGAACTCCAAATTGCTCACTTCCGTGTTGATTTGAATAGGCAAAATTTTCAAGTGTATTTGAAATATTTATATTTAAGCAGTTACATGTTTTAACATGAATGTTTAGATCCGTCAAATAAACTTATTTTTATAACTCTCTTAATTAAAGAGAAATGTTTTCTCAAAAAAATTAAAAGGAAAAAAGCTTTACAAATGCCTGATTTGATCACTAATCGTTGTAATTAATAAGGATAAGGCAATAACTTATATAAAATTAGAAATTCTTCTAAATCTTCTTATTAAATCAAAATAAAATATTTGTGCTTAAAAAGGAAAAACCCTTCACTATAGAACAAAGAAGGTATAATCGTTTTCTTTTTACAGTGTGCTGGGTTTGAATCTCAAGTGGTGATCTTGCAGTAATGCATGAGTGAAACACTTTGGGACTATTGGCTTAATAATTATCGACTTTGTTTATAATCTGGGCATTGTATTAGGTTATTTTTACAATAAAATATACTTTATTTATTCGAGAAGTACAAATGTGAATCTAATATATCAAAGAGAACAAAGTATGCATTAAATTTAAAAATTATGAGGATTGATATTTGCATCCCCTCTTTTATATATTTGCACTCACTCTTTCCTCTTATTTTCTTCACTTTTTTCTCTATCCTTTCTCCAAGGGAAGCAACCCCTAAGACTGCTCCATAGAGCTGCAATGCATTTCCGTGGAACCTGAGGGCTGCAATGCATCCCGGAGGCCTCCAAGACTGGTCTCTCGAGCGTAGAGAAGAAGAACAAATAAGATGGGAAAGTCGCTATATATATATATATATATATATATATATATAAAGAATAAGTTATTGCAAATATTAATTTCAAAATCATTATCTTGTAATGGGTACTTCTAACTCAATTATTATTTATGCATAGCAAATTTTAAGTATATAAAAGAGACAAGAAAAATAGCGACAAAATATGTATTTATTTAATATTTAAAGTGGATACAAAAACTTATGAGGAACTTCTTAATTTGTAAAAAAAAATTGTCTGATTCTTCTCGTTTTACAAATAGATTGATTCGAGGGCCTATCGAACGGCCTTTGAGGACAAAAGCTGGATCGTTAAGACTTAAAAGGTGTGATTGGATAAGGTTTGATGTTTAGATTTTTATTTTGAGTTTCGTAAAAGTTAAAATTATTTGTGAGAGGAGATCTAATTTCATACTTGAATTTTTGAATTTGATTTTGAAATCAAACACTTGTCCAAATTCACCTAGACTTTTTAATACTCTTTAAATGAAAATCACGAAGAAAACTTTCAAAAAAAATTTTGAACATTTGTTGAAGATTGATGAAATTTGGAAAAACCGTCAAATTTGGAGACATTTGCTAGAGAATATCTTGGAATTCTGCTCCTGAAACTTATTTACTTGGATAAGTTTTAAGTGTAAAACTCATATTTCTTTCTCACAAATAATTTAATTTTTACGAATCCAGTACAAAAATTTTAAAACCAACTCTATCCAATTACACCCTTAAAATACATTTTAATGATGTCAACTATATATTCAATTTAAATGACCCGAAAGACTTCATTCATCAATTAAAAAGGATTTATTTTTTAGTGAATCACCATTTACTTTTGTTCGTTTCCTACAATTTATCTTCCCATGAAGATTTCATTTTTCATCTTTTCAAGACAACTGAAGGTCCTGAAAATTTCCGGCAGGCCTCTAATGATCATAATCATTCCAAAATAATGAGCCGAAATGCATTATTATGCGACCGAGAGGCGGAAGGCAGACAGTCCAATTCATCATTCTGATGCTTTACAAAAGGCCGTCTTTGGTGAGATTGGCACTTCACTGTTGAGCCAAAATAAAATTTCACATTCAAAATATAATTTTTTTCATAAATAATTCACCTTTCATGAAATTTAAAATAAAAAATTTCACATCCAACTTTAATAGAAACGCTTCCGGGAACAATAAGGACGAAGAACTACCTCTTAGGTCCTACTAATAATTCACTCATCAGGTCCAAATTGAAGAGCCAATCTGGGACTTTTGAGTAAAGCGTGAAGGGCCAAGGGTTTAATTTTTCAAATTTAGATATATATAAATATCTTAAATCTACAAGGTATACGGATTGTAGAATAAATTAACCAATCCAGATCCTCTCGACTCACCTCAAAACTACTAGCCCAACAGCAATTCAGCCACAAAATGAGGTTCACGTATCCGTCTCTTTGTTGTACCAAGCATAGGTTTATTAGCTTTGTTTTTATGGAGGAGAGGTAATTGTTTGCCCATGGGATAGAGAGAATAGAGGACCTCACGAAGCCACCAAAGCAGCCCTCCCCCTCCCTCACCCTCGCTTCTTGGCGCACATATAGTACAAGCATAAGCCCACCCAGCGGGCTTTGAACCACTTCAAGATTGCCTCTACATCCGGAGACTGAGAAAATCAAAGCCCCATATTTTACATGGTTCCTGGACTTAAGTTGGCTCCTTGAAGAATGGATGATCAAGAGCTTCTCGAGCTGTGAGCCGCTCACATGGTTCGTACTGCAGCAAAGCTTTTAACAAGTCGACAAGGGATGATTTGGAGCACTCAACGTGCTGTGATATTAGATTCTGCATAAACAGGTAAAGTGGCATGATTATGCTTAAGAAATGAAGGGGCTGTAATACTAACATAAAGTTTACAAAGAAGAAAGGAAGGAAGGATTAAAAACCTTCAGAGAGTCGAGCTTTTTAACTGCTCTTATACTCTCCCTCGAAACTGCTCCTTCAGGCCAGTTTAACTTTGATCGCTTGAAAAACTTTTCTGCACCCCGGCTACAGAGGGATCCAAAAGGATCAGAAAGGGGCAAAAAGAAACTAGAACGAAAAGGGAACACTAGAAGAGAGTGGCAAGATAAAATCTTGTACAGTCCATCAACACCTTCACAGATGAAGATGTAACAATGGCAATTGTTTCCTACACAATAACTTACGTTGCTCTTTGGATCATATGCTCTGGCAGTGGACCCAAGACCCTCTCCATCATTGCCAAATGCTCCAAGTTATCATGAGTCTGAAACAGTACTTCACCCTAAGCAATATTTCCAGAAGATTAGAATATGGCAATTGATAAACTCACTCCTACTTCTGCTGTAAATACCAGGAGGATAAACAAAAGAACCAGGGCTAACCAAACAAAGCTCGATGATTACACAGCCAATGCTCCACATATCACAAGGATAACTCCATCCTAGACCTGCAAGAAGTTTATTACAAAGCAACTAAGTTATGGCCTGCAATTAACCAATGGTTAAAACAAACAGAACTTCCTTTTCATCCACTTTCCACGCAAATCCCACACTAATGGGCACAAAACTTGCAAACAGACAGGGAATCTACGATCCCATAGAAAACATGTGCAGAGAAGAGGCACAAACAATTTCCTAATTTTTCCTCAGAAGTGCCAAGATGGGATAGGAGAGGGAAAGATGTGTTTCAACCATTAAAGCTCCACCATGATGTAATTTTGCAGTTCAGAAATCACACTGAACAAGAAATGGACTTACTATGCCAAAGGTAAAGAAAGAATATCACTTAAGTTAAAAACAAAAAATCTCTAGTGCTAAATTTCCAATGGATAGGAACCGGCATCTGAGCAACATACCAGAATATGAGATTGCAAACAAGTGAACAGAAATTAATGAATATGGCATCAACTTTTTTCAAAAGAATAAAACAAACCAGTACAAAACTAGAAGGCAGATATTACTCCTATCATTTATGTAGCCATCCCTTCGCCAAGAAATAAGGATATATCACATGGCAAAATGTAATTTGCTGATTGTTAGTCCCCTGTTCATATTAATCCATAAAACAGACAAAGGGTTCACAAATCTTCCTGCATCTCAGTAATTCTAATTTTGAGCACTACAATTATACTCTTTAGTTGTTCCTTCTCTTTCATTCTTTTCTTGGAGGTTTTGTGAAGAGAGTTGCTTTTGAAATCCTTTCAATTATAAAACCACCCAAGCTTCCACCAGTATTACAAACACGCGAGCAAACTGAAAGGTTAAACATCAGGAAGCATATTTGTTGCCAACAGAAACTAGTTACCTAGAATAATCTCAGGTGCTCTGTAATGCCTTGTTGAAACAATGGAGCTATGTTTCTGATTACCAGATACCGTGCTGCCAAAATCAATCAGCTTAATGGCACTTGACTTTGGCAAGCACCTGAAAGTTGTTTCGTCTAACATTTTCTGTACCAATTCAAGAACTTATTTAAAATAAAAGATGATTCTACCCTCCATTTATAAAATGGTTAACAGTACAAGACCAGATACCTTGAACTGGGGAAGCTTAATATATTCAGATGATGTAAGAAGTATATTTTCTGGCTTCAGATCAGTGTGAATTAATTGTAAATCATGCATATCTGCATTTATAACAAGTCATTAATATATTAGTCAAACTCAAGTATGGAATAGCAATAACAGCTAAACCTCCTGAACGATCAAAAAGGATCAATCACAGACATGCTACAGATTCCAAAAGCTGGCGTGCAAATTCTCGAACAAGATCCACAGGGAAATGGGCAGTAACTATTTCTCTTTAGAAAATCATATAAACTTGGTCCAAGCTTCTCAAACACCTGATAACACCATTCAAATGCATTGAACAAATTCTTTGTCAAGTTCCCAGAAATATGATTTGCAGTCTCTGTGATATATCAATTTTAATATCAACAGGTTTAACAGTTCCACATATAATGGTAGTACTTATTTATGCAGAGAACAGCTTAGAGCAAAAGTTCAAATACACAGCAGAAAACTTTAATTATTCCTCAACGAAAATTGGGGAAATTGCATCCTGCAGTTAAGTGAAACAAAAGGTAGAATCCTCAGTAATATGCCATGATACATTAAAAGTGTTGCAGAAATCAATGAAATTTTCATACATACAAAATAACAAAGTGTTGCAGAAATCATTAAAAGTGTAGCTCCTACAAGATAACATGGTCCCCGAAAAAAGAAAATTTGATGGAGAGGAAGATAACAAAGGCCAAAGAAGTAACAAGCTCAGGAAACTTACAATGCATATATGATTGCGATAATCAAACCAATCCCATATCTGCACACAACTGAAGGCGGAGATAGAAAATAACATAACTCATCAAACACAAAAGTTAAAATGAAAAAGTATCACTCATTGAGCAGTTGAGACATACTGAGATTTGCCTATGTCATGCATAGCAAGATGCCGAAGTACATCAATCTCGACCATTGCTGCATCGCGATACTTTTGTATGCTTCGAATTACTTTAACAGCCACATATTCCCTTGTCTCACGATCCCAACATTCCAAAACCCGACCAAATGTGCCTACAGCACTAGCAACTTGCTGATTTCATTCAAGAAGAGTGATAAAAAGATAAGGTTTTGTTATCAGCGGGCATTTGACAGCTAACCTTCACCCATCTTTTTGAGTATTTTATCTGTATGAAAATATGAAGAAGAAAATAAATTCAGAATTGGGTATTTCTAAATTCAAAAACTTCCATAAGCTAGTAAATTACAGCACATGCAAAACGGCAGAACTGAAAGTAAAGAGGCCACCGGTCAGGCTAATGACAGTTTAAGATAAATCATTGCCAAACTATCCGTGAATAGTAACCAGGAAATGTGCTCGTCAGTGAACTAATGGCTTGAAAGTAATTAAGAGGATTAATGAACAAAAGAAAAGTAACTAACTTCAAGAACCAAGAAAACAAGTCATTACTACTTTCGCCTCAAAAACTGAAAACATAATAGCTGAACTTCCAGAATCAAAGAAACAAGTGAATAGATAATCAGAGAGAATAAAACTCACATCTTGGGGTTAAATTCTCCCCAATCTCAAACACGTAATGCCCCTCCCTATCATCCTCTCTTTTTGGAGGTGATGCATGCCGAGCCAGTGTCCAACGCTTTTTCACATTTTCTTGCTCCTCAGCCTATTAAAATAAAAATCAATCAATAAAGCAACAAGAAACAAAAAAAAATCATTCACACAAAAAGAAAAAAATTTAAACACCAACTAATATCAAAGTCAATAAAAACGAAGACAGAAACCCTAATTCCGAATTCCCTTGACTTCCTACCTTCCCGAAAAAAGAGCATATAAATCATTGCAAAGAAATTTGTACCTGGGGCATTTCATCAGGAGCGACATCCCACGTCAACCGCCGCCGCTTCCTAGTCCGCTCAACCTTATCTTCTGGTTCAATTGTCACCATTTTCAGCAATTCCCTGCCTCTGCAGCGACTTAGCGTGTAAGTAATGCCTAAATACCCGAAGTTCGAGTTCCCGTAACAATTCTACAAGACGGAAAACGTCAATACATTCAAAATTTCCCGGATTTCGAAGATATTCCGAGGCAAAAATAAGAGAGAAATTATCAGTACGGAAAAATCCAAAAATCTATTCACGTTTAAGGAGGATTGTGAATTCGCCAATAATCAAGGTTTGACGAACCATGGTATGATCGACTCGATTTACAAAAGTATTATAAAGAGTCGGACTCTAGGAACAGCCAAAATATTGGGCTGATAAAGGTTTTGGCCCATACGAAGAGTTTGGGCTAAAACTAAGGATTAACAGGTTTTCTTTAATTTTTTTTTACAAATGCAGGAAATTTTTTTAGACACAGCAAAATATTTCATATTTTGTCTTTTTATACAAATATAATTATTTTTATTGCAAATTTTCTTATTCAAAATATCAAATTAAAAATAGATTTGAAGGGGTTTTTTGACAAATCTTGAATTTTTAGCTAGATTATTTTTCTAACTACTTATTCTGTAAGAATTTTAAAATAAATATATAAATATAATTGAACAAAAAAAAAATGTATATTTTTAATTAAATAATAAAATATAATATAATATAATTAAAAATTAAAAATTAAAAATATATAGTCCATAGCCCACATGTAGAGTGGATTTATCATAAAATAATATGTCCTGTTTAACGAAGTTTTTGCCAAGATTAGACTATTTTTCCAAAAACTGCACTAGAATGCCCTTGTTTGGATGTGTTGTTTCGCATTTGGTCATTATGCGTTTTTCGTTTGACATTATAGCACTATGACGCCAAATAAAAACGCGTCATTTGTTTTGACATTAACCTATCATGTCATTCGATATGGCATTATGATATAGCGTTTAAAATTATAACACCATACGTTATTGCACTATAAATTTTACAAAACCTATAATGTCATATCGTATGGCGTTATAGCTTGAAAAAGCTATAACGCTTGAAGTTGTGGCATTATAGCCTTTTTTAAAGGCTATAATGCCATATGATATGGAATTATAGCTTTTTTCAAGTTATAAAAAATGCTATAATGTCACAACTTCAGGTATTATAGACGAAGTATTCTTCCCGACTCAGTAGCAGAACAGCAAGTTGCAGTGCAGTGCTGAAGCGCTAGTAGACTATCGCAAGACAATGAAGGGGGAAAGGTTAATTCTTCTGTCTTTTTTTCTTTTCCTCTCACACGACAGATCCTTTTTTTTTTTTTTTTTTGTCTTCTTGTTTTCACGTGTGGATGAGATGCAATTTTTTTGGGCACTGTTTTGAAGATCGGATTTGTAGGTTGCGATATTTTTTTGTTTCAATTTAATTTTTTATTAAATTATATAATTTTATATTTTTACTTAATTAATAATTTAAGTAAATATTATGTATTTTGTGTGTGAGAGGTTACTTTGAAAATTAATTTTTATTTTTGTAATTTTTAACTATTGTTTAAATATTATTATTTTTATAAGAATTTGTGTTTTTTGCCTATATATTATTCATAGTTTTTGGTAAATCTCGATTGCATAACATGAGATTTATGCTGATGAAATAAAATTCTATTTAAATGTTATTATATTTTGTGAATAATATAAAAGAATATTAGTATATATCATTAGAAAAAAAATATGTTTATAAATAGTGCGGATGCGACTAGAGTATGTACAAATGTTCATTTTGGGCCAGTAGACTATAGTTTGCTAACTAGATAGTCAGAGCATCGGTCAACATTAATTTGGGAGGGTTATAGGGAGACTTTAGAGGATTCTTTAAGAATGCAATGTTTTGACCGCATGATTTTATGATGCCTATGGTGCGGCCATGACTAAAGTTTCATGAGTTAATATATAGAGCCAGATTTGGAGGATTGGCCCGTGTCGAATTCAAGTCTGTTGACCATGCACTTATCACTGCATTGGTCAAGCGATAGCGTCCGAAGATGTATAATTTTTTATTTGACATGCGATGAGATCACCATTAGACTCCAAGATGCTACAATCTTGTATATATTGACTATTGATGGTCATCCTATTATCGGGCCTCTATACATCCTATTATCATATACTTTTCGGATTTAGACTTGCGATGGCAAATGTCGTGGGACACAAGATGCAGAAGAAACCACTTGAGGCATTGTTTATAAGACCACTTGGTAAACATCTATCAGAGTATGAGTGTATTAGATTGGCATGTGAACTTATGCTTATGCTTATAGGAGGGTATTTGTTCTCTGACCACTCGAATAATAAGATATCATTATGATATCTCCTCTTCTTAGAGGATTTGGATATTGTTGGGTCCTATAGGTGGGGCAGTGGAGTTCTCACATACTTATATTGCTACTTATGTAATACATCTTTAGATGATGCACGTGAGATTCATGATCTTGACACACTTGTATAATTGTGGGTGTGGGAGCGGATCCCATTATTGCGTCCAGTTAGACTATACTCGTGTGCCGATCCCTCCCGTGCAGCATATGGATGTCGTTGGTCAGTGTCATTCGATTCGAGTCCGTTATCGACTCACATGCTACTCACCTATTGAGATCAATTAGATATTATGTCTACAAAGGATGTTCAATTTCACACTCACAACATCTACATTATATTTGTTAGATTTATAAATAATTTCTATATGAACATATTACATTGGTTGTATATGCAATTTGCATGGGTGCCATACGGTATCAGAGCATTCGCATTTGATGATCTTTGGTACACAGAAGTTCAACTTATATGTTTTGAGATTGTGAAGTAGTATTTACCTGGCCAAGTAATGAAGCAGTAAGAATTGGAATAGTTTATTCCTTCATCCTGTGACACTTGTAGGGATTTACATCGGTACGGTACATGCGGTAAGTTTGAGCTTGACTGACGAGTTACACACAAGTCCCTAATCTTTCATGTAGGATGCTTGCAAAGATTGTGTAGTTGATGATTGTGTCCACGGTGCATGCGACCGAGGCTCAACAAGACTATCTAGAATGATATCACGCACACATGCGCATGCATCGTCAAAGGGTAGTTGAGGAGTACCACACCAATAGGTCATCTTCTACGATATTTGTTAGCTTTTTGTTCATGACAATCATCTTTAGTAACTATTTAACTATTATCATTTTGTTATACTTTAGTTAATTTGTTGAAAAGTTTTTTATCTAAATTTTGTACAACGATCAGCCCTCCAACAATGTATCTTTCTTGCTACGGGATACTATGTTGTCAGTCCCTTCTCAGTCACGGAGTACTTTTCATTGCATTATAGACTTGTGAAGTAGAAGTTTGAGGTCAGTTAGAGATGTTGTTCGTTGTGACCCTGTACATTGTGGGACCAATGTTGCCATACAGCTGTTGCGAAGATTATCCCAAGATCGCATTCCCGAGCGTGGTGCCATTGGCGTTAAAAGAAGAGGTAGGCCACGAGCAGAATGTAGATGCCTTGAAGAGGCGCCAGTCCCTCCTCCTGTGAAGAACATCCCAATTTCTCTACTTTAGCCAACGAACACACCTATAGACACGGCGCTTACCTTAGAGCCTCCAATTAAATACTACTACCCGTTACCCGTTGAGGCTATATTAGATGTCGCTAGTCCCTAAGCCATTGCTAGTCAGTCAGAGAATGACCCATTCCTATCACAGTTACTCTGGGAGTTTGCTATCCCAGAGTTGCAGTTGCGACAATCCACCCATACCCGCACTAGTCCATCTATATATACACCTTCCGATTACCCGTAGGGATGTATAGATTATTGATGTTTCTTTAGCTACAATTTTGTTCTTTCATCATTCTCCCCATCATGAAACTCGTACATATTAATCATACATACTTGGTCTTTTTGCCTTTGCTTTTTTATTTTGCTTTTTGAATTTGGTCTTATATTTACTGTTTTCAAAATTTTGGAGTTTTTCCTCAATGGTGTACCTTTTTACTTTTTGAATTTGCTATTTGCTTTTGTTTTTTGATTTTGTCCTCATCTTCAGTGTTGTTAAAATTCTGTAATTTTTTTCGCATGAACCTCCCCTTACTTTCGCATCAGTTATATCATTTGTATTCACATCGACTGCGTTTTTCGGTGATACGTGTTTTCTTTGTAGCTTTTATCATGTGGGGGCTTATACTTTTATCATAACAACCTCTTCTATTTAAGCCTCTTACAGCATAACATTTGCCATTCACCCTTCCTGCCGCCATATAAGCAATATAGCTGCCCAACGTTTGCCATATCACCTGAACGAGAATAATGGCTTTAGAAAATCCTATTAGAGTCTTCCTATTCTAGGATAGTGAAATCAGGAACGACAATACTTGAGCATTTTTCAGAGGAGTAGCATAAAAAAGTTAGATCATGAGGCGGAAAATCTCCCATGCTGAATTTGTGTAGAAGATCTTTTCCATTAGAAGAATAGACCCAATTGCCACGTACTTAAGAATGATGTTGCGGTGGCTATATTTTTAGCCAAAATTCAATCGAGTATTTTTACAGTATTATCAACATTGATGATGACGATCAGATGGACCTATTGTAGGACATTCAACCTGAATTTGGTAGGGTTGGCATGCACATTCTCCTGAATTTCCAATCAACACAAGCACAAAATAAACAATACTCAGAAATTGACAGTAACATGGGTTGCTATGATGACCTACAGCACCACATGGAGACTCGCATGACACAAGTATCAGATCTAATGGCATCAAAACCGATGATACTATATGGATTTGCTGTGGTAGACTCAATAGCTCCTACATCCGACATCAAGGGAGACATCAAGGGAGATCACTGATGAAGAATACTTAGAGAGTTCAAATGAAGGTGAGTAGCCTTTGTTCCGACATCCTCAGACTCTTCAACCTCAAGTTGAGGCTGCAACCTATTCATTACCGTAAAACTCACGCTTTTGCCTCTAGTAGCTTCCAAGATCACTGCACGTATGAATGCTTTTAATATATATCGAGGGTATAGTTGAATGATTAGACATTTAACGATAAAGTTCAACTTGACTACTGGAATGATTCCATAGGGAAACTGACGAGGCATGAGGTTTTCAGGACAAGGAGGAGGTTGTGTATGCAGTTTGAAAGTAGTCAATCTAGATGGGTCGTGAATTCAAGGTTGTGAAAAGCAAGTCTGATTAGTGGACGGTAAAATACTTGTATTCAACTGATTAACAATATATACTCTTGGTACATGCGTATAATAAAGAAAAATACATATAGTATGTGACAAATAACTATCTACAATGCAAATCACACATATCTTGCCAGATGATAGATAACAACCACTAGAACATGCCAGGTCGATATATTGGTAGACACATCATGCACCTCATAAGGGTAGATCTCCAAACACCGGTAAAACATATAATAGAAGAGGTTCAAGTCCTATTTCAGACAGGATGCACTTACTAAAAAGGTCGGTATGCACCAAAGGTTGCAATTGAGCTGTTGTTCTGAGATTATAAGTCAACATTTGTTATTCTTCAACAGAATATGTAAGTAATACATGATAGCAATTCATACACCATTATCGATGGCCTCATCACCCTTTAAGCACCTAGGCATATGTTATTTTTAATTATTTGTTTTAGATATTTCAACAATCTATAATAGGATTCAAGTACTCCATCTTAGTTCTCAAATTTGAAGTATAAAAAGCATTTCAATTAGAAAGCTCATTTCAACCATTGTTTAGTACTTATGAAAGAATTTACATTAAATTGATAGTAAAGCCCAATTCAAATACATCCTATTAAGTTGATAGCAGAATTCAATTCAAATACACTGTCAGTGTCAATATCTATCAATAGAAATTTGACTCATCCAAGGGGTGGTGGGGGACCAAATAAGGATTCAATTTCAATCGAAGGAGCCACTGAAATCAAACCATTGCAGTAGCTGCCAATTTTTTAAGGCGGGACCACAAAATGAGTGTAACCTTAAAAGAAAATTTGATAATATAAAAATGTGAATTAAACTTAAATTTTTTGTATAACGAACAAAGCTATTTTATATTTTTGCCAATCAATTTGTAAGAAAATATCTTTAAAAAAAGATTTGTAAGAAAAATCATGTAACCTTTGCCATTTTAATTTGTTAAACAAAACTCCGATTTATCTTAAAAAGAAAGTACGACAAGTTTAATTTAATTTTGTAATATGTAAAATATTACTCACAAACGTTATTACACCCAAAGTAATATAAATTATCATTAATCTTTAATTTTTGAATCATTTAAAATTTGAATCTGACTGGCTCTAATCCTTACTAAGCATTGAATACAAAATTTATTCTTTTTTATATTTATATTCAATTTATTGTCTAATAATAAGTAACAGGACAATTCTTTCTATACTTGTTAAAAATATTTTGGTCTTGTTCTTGATTATTAAATTTTTTTAAATTACTGAAAAATAAGTATTTTTAAAAATAAAATTATTTTTAACAATTTTAATAAATAAAAATTATTTTTGAAAAGCATCTTAAATAACTTCTTTTTATTTATTTAAATTAAAATAAAAAATAAACAAGTAATTAATAATAATTTAAAACTTTTAAATTTTAAAAAATAATAAATAATTTATTTTTAAATAATTAAAATAATCTCTACTATAATATTTAAATTGAACCGAATTTTTTTAAATAGTAATTTTTTGAGAAGTGATAAAAACTTTCCGTGGAATTTCGCAACCATTGCAAATCCAAGTGCCAAAAGAAAAACCAGGCTTACTCCATTCGCAAACCAAACAGCACAGCCCACAGAAATCCACCGGTGGAAGAGGGGGAATCCTTCCGCCATCAGACCTCATCTGGCACTTCAATGAAAATCCAGGTGCTAATCTACGAATATCCTCCTTCCAAGTCCCTTTCCGGCCCCTAAAAGGAGTGCCCTCCACGCGATTTCCACATGCCATTATTTATATTCTTGAAAAATAGCCACCTATTTCAAGACTTCACCGCTTCCCGCAGCCGCACAAGCAGAGAGTCAAAGAGGTAGAAGGGGCAGTGAGGGGTGTGTGTGCAAAGAGTGAGAGAATGCAGTCCCTTCAGGAGAAGGCATCGGAGTGGAGTGGGGTGAGCTTGGAGGATGCCTTCGCTATCGATGATGAGAATCTTTATGAGAAGCTGGGCCTTCAAACTTTCATCAATCTATCTACTACTTTCTATACCAGGTACGTTACTTTCGCCTTCAGTTCATGCAGAAGATAATTGATACAAAATGGGTGTTCTTTTTCTTTTCTTTTTTTTTTGTTTTGATTGGTTCTCTTTTGGAGTAATCTGTTCTTGCGAAAAAATGCGTTAAAAATAAGACGTCACGAAAAGTTCGAATCTTTGGCTAACATGAACCAATTTGGCTCTCCTTTCTTCTTTTTTTTTTTTTTTGGTTTCATTCGTAAGAAAATTTCTCCGGCCTTTTCCCTTTGATCATCTTTGGCTATTTTCTCCGGTGCTTTTATGTTAGCCATTTGTATGTTCGAGGGATGTGGATGAATGATTAACTAGTTAATGAAAGTAGTCTTTGATCACTGTAAATTGTTGGATTCTCTGTTTCTTCTTTTGGTGTCAAAACGATGTTAGTATTCTGTTGTTTTGCATAATAATGAAAGCCAGAGCCTGCACATTCTATTTCGTTTTTTTTTTTTTTTTTTTTTGCCTGTTACTCAAGCTTCTACTTCTCTGGTGTTTCTTGCGTTATTTACTAAAACTATGGTCTATGAATGAAATTTGTGTAGCTTCCTTTTGGTTTATAGTAATTGGGTTTTGTTTGATCTTTTCTTTTCACTTGATTAAAACAGGGTTTATGAGGATGAGGAAGAATGGTTTAGATCAATTTTTGCAAATTCAAAGAAAGAAGATGCCATTCAAAATCAATACGAGTTTTTCGTGCAAAGGATGGGAGGTCCTCCGCTCTATTCTCAGAGAAAAGGTGAGTTCAAATCTTCGATGGATTCTGGCTATCTAGATTTTTATTCTTTCCCTTTGGAATTATAATGGAAAGGTTTCGATTTTGGAAACTTCTCACTGTTCTTAGTTTTACCAAAAACCCATATTTCCGCTGTCCATAATGGAATATCCACTTGCCTATTCTTCTTTTATAGGAAAGTAGAACATTGAATTATGGAGGAAGAAAGTATAAAAATGGTGATTGTTGAGGTGTATATGTTGAGATACATTAATTATGTAGCTTGTGTATTCGGCCTATATATACCAGCGTCTCAATTAATTTACCATTTGCAACATTGATTCATTGGTTATTTCCCTGCTATGACAACCAGTTCTTGACTTCTCTTGATGACTTATAATTGTTATTTGATTAAAGCTTCAAATAGGCTGCTCTACTATCTCCTTCATGTTTGAACTTATGGTGAGAATGATTGGGGTACATAGTGATTCATGTGTGCTTTTGAAGAATTCTCTACTTTTACTAGATTTTACTTGACTGAAGTGTAAGTGTGAATCATGTATTTAGCAAATAATATAAACATATATCAACTTCAGTGCAATGAAGAAGTGCCAAAATTCATTTATGATGAGCAAAGTGATGTCAGGCATGCACAAACGTTTTGTTCTCAGTGCAGTAATGGGGAGATTCATGTGAGATTTAGATCAGTATCTCATCTAACTTGATGGTGTCATTCAAAGCAGCTGTGTTTGGAATGCATTCACTGAATCTGAAAGAAACTGCTGTCAGGGGAATAAGAGATTCTGACACGATTAAAGTTCCTATATATCATCCAGTTGGTAGTAGCTGGATGCTGGGTATACTGAAGCTCAAAAGCCTTCAAGAATGTAGGTCTTGTGCCAAGTACACTATTGTTGCTAAAATCATGCTATTGTATTGCTAATCATAAATTTGTATTTAGCTACAGGTGTTTATTGGCAGCAGATTTGATTTATATTTTTTTCAAACGAGTTTCGAAATTAAAGTTTTATCAAACCCTAGCAGCTAAGTTCACAAGTATTTCATCTCAATATATCCACATAATAATTCAGTACTGATTAACTAAAGATGTAAAAGAGAAAGGTAAATGTAATCTTGCCCTGGAGGGGGGAAAGTAGAAAACTTGAGTAGGCAGGCATCGATGTGCTTAGTTTGGCCTTGGGCTTGGTGTGCTGTGCTTTCATACTACTTTGTTCTGCTAATAGAATATATTGTGTATTTAGGAATTTCAAGATCCAAACAATTATATGCTTTGTTCTGCTAATAGAATATATTGTGTATTTAGGAATTTCAAGATCCAAACAATTATATGCTTGATTGCTTTCTCATTGGAGAGTTTTCAAGTGACCTTGCAACTGTCAACCCTTTTTTGTTTTTTATTTTCTTTAAATTCAAAAGGAACCTTATTAATAGACTAATGGGACTCAAGCATCATGTAACTATATTTTAGGATGTCAATTACCTGAACTTATGTGGAGAAAATTTGTGTTCTTTGTGCTCCTTTCACTTGTTAGTGAACCTATCCCTCCTTTTCTTTTGGATATAGCTGTGCCATGTTACCAGGTTTCTTCTGTTCTTTCTCTTAGCAGTTTGTAAGGTAGCATTTCTCATTGATGGTTGACAATCTTCTGTTAGACTTGTGTTACAAACCGGATAGGTTGATAACTGATTCTGATATTTTGCAGGCCATCCTGCTCTCATTGCCCGGCACAGACCTTTTCCTGTTACCCACCAAGCTGCAGAGAGGTGGTTACATCACATGCAGCAAGCATTAGATAGCAGTACGGATATTGACTTGGAGTCTAAAACTAAAATGATGAAAATTTTCAGGTAATGCTTTTCATCAATTTGTTTTCTAGGTCATCACACTTAACCTTTTGCCGTCCATGTAACTGTTAATACTATCTTCTCTCAGGCACACAGCATTCTTTCTTGTGGCTGGAGACGAATTGAAGAATCAAAACCAAGGAGTTCCTTGTAAGCATGCAACTGGCAAACCAGCTGCATAACTTCCAAACAGAATTGCCTTCTACATCATGCGGAAAGACAACTGCTGAATTACAGACCACAGATGAGAACTCCAGCCTAAACAGTTGTTTAACAGTAATACATTGATAGTGCATATTGGTCTCCATCAATAAATCCTAAATTAAGTCTTTGCTTGAAAGGGTGCTTCCCGGTCATATCTTTACTGTGATAATTATATATACATCCGGGCTAACTGATTTGCAGATACAGTTCATTGATCCAAGTTAACTATTAAGGCAGATGGTATGAATTCATTGTTCCAGCCTCCTCATCCCAACGGAGGCTGTCTTTAAGTATTAGAATGCTGCAGCTTCCTAGTTTTAGTTTGCTTTACTTTGTATATCGTTCGAATGCTTGTGATTAGTATTCATATTTGGAATACAACGATGGCTGTTATTCAAGGAAAACCTGCTGTTCTTTTATAACGACTGAAGGAAAAGATCCGTCAGTTTGATTGTGAAAGACTTGGCATTGAAGAAAAATAGAATAAGGTAACAGAGAAATGAATTAGGCGACTTTTTCAATTACAATTATGAGATATAACATCTCTACTTCCAATTAGGGGACCTTTACTATTAAATTATTCAAATTAGGTGATTGAGAATGTAGGAAAAAATCATTTTCATCCATTTAAAACACACAATCTTGGATTATCTGTAGATGTAGGGGTTTGTGGAGGGGAATGGAACAGAGTGCCAATACAATACGATGACATTACTTCAAATGTGACCGGAATTTTTTCTTCTTTTATTGGGTAAAACATCACATTTTACGTTAGAAGAAACAAACATCGGAAAAAGAAAAGAAAATCTTTCTCATAATGTACATTGAACCAACAATTCTAGCCAAATTCCTCCTACAATGAAGAGAATTCTAAAGAAATTTCAAAAAACAGATAAAGCCAGAAGGAAAAGTAAAGAAAATAGCAAAAACATTAACCACTGCTACTATTTACAGATCTCCATCAACATTTGTTGGCTAGAAAATGCAGAAACCATACCGATGAACAACACACTTTTGAACATTCATCATTTGAAATCAGCAATCATCGTCGTCGTCGTCATCATCAATCAAGAGCTGCTTCCTACGACCACTTCTCGAGGGATCAGCGTATCGAGCCGAGAAGGACCTGAAGAGGTTGTCTGGTTCCATTGTGCCTTCTCCATCATCAAAATTCTGCATGTAACTCTCTTGATCATATGGCTGCTGCATTGTCATTGAAGAGTTAAAACTCTTCTTCTTCTCTCTTTTAAGTTTTCTCCAAAACTTGGACCACCTCGTTTGAGTCTCGTGATCGCCGTGAAACCGTCGTCCTTGGCCTACCCGGAGGCTTTTGCTGCTGAATTTCTTCAAGTATCTCAAGCTCATGGCAATGGCAAAGAAGAAGAAGAAGAAGAAGAAAGATTTTTGAACCCCGCAAACTTTGAAGATGGTGGAATTTGGCTCTTATTAAAAGGAAGACGCCATGATCACTTGCGTGTTTGGCTTTGATGGAAAGCAAGTTTGTGTTAAGGAAGTCTTATCCAAAGATTTCAAGCGGAATTCTTGCAGTGTCAAACATATGGAACCAACAGAGAATGGTGATTTAAGTACAACATCGTTACAAAGGATCACCAGTAATAATTATCAAGTTTAGCATTCGATATCTAATATGTTAATATCTTAGCAATAGTCTTCCTTTATTTTGAGGGGAAAAAAAATACTCCGAAGAAAGAATTGATGAATCATTGCCTAACTTGTTAATTATGAAATCTATAATTTCATCCTAAATTATTTTTAAAAAAAAGACAATTTTATCTACACATAATATGTTCGTTCATAAATATATCATAAATTAGGTGATTATTTTATATTCTGTGAAAAGGTGATATACATAATTAAAATTTAGATGAAATTAAATAATATTAGAGTTTGAAATTTTTTATCTTAAAATTTATAAATATAAATTAATTATAAAAAATAAATAAAATTTAAAATAAAATATTTATATTAGAATGGCTTATTCTTCATGCACAGAGAATATAGTGCAACCATGATGCCATCATTACCATCATCTTCATCCTAGGGGGGCGGGGGGAGGCAGATTTAGTAAGAGTCATATTATTGAAGGCAACTTTCTGCTACTTTTGGCGGTCCAAATTATATTGGACAATCTGCTAGCATATATATAATCATCACTCTAATCTTTCCAGAATGTAAAATTGGACAATCTATGGGGTAATTTGCAAAAAAATATTATAAATTGATAAGTGTTTACATAAAATATGTGCTTTATAACAAAAGAAGGATGAATCTTGTAATATTTGTTCTAAAATATAAAATATTTTGACTCATTAGTTATACATTAACATTGAAATAAAATTATTTAATGTATTTTTAATTAATTTTATTTATTTTTATTAACATAAGAGAAATTTAAAAATTATTCTTAAGATTGAGGATAATTTAACAAAAAATAATTTTTAAAATTAATAAAAAACTAAATATTTTTAAAAGAAAAAAATATTAAAAATATTGTATTTTAAATTTTTTTTAAAAAAGATAAATTATAAATCTAGCAGTGGAATTCTACTCATACGATCAACGCAATCAGCCTCATGAGTGCTGATCGGTATATAACTTCATGATTAACTATTAGTATAACTTCATAAGTTCTTTACACAAGTTGGAGGATTAACTATTAGTATAAAACTTTTCATGATTATAAGCGAGAAAGTGCAGGCCATTGTGGGAACCACGTGCGCTGCCACACTGTGAATGCGGCCGCTCCAGCCGAAAGATGGTAATCTTGACCTCTAATTAAAGAGAAGGTGGGAATGGCTCTCATAGGGTTACTTGCAATTAGCCATTTTCTGCAAAATTAACATTACAAAATTTAATTCTAAGGAATTAGAAGATTTAATTGGAACTATCAACAAATCCTTGCAGAATCAAATCACCGCTCTTTTGGGGTCGATCGTAAAGGACAGATTCCTCCACAACTTGATGCAATAATTGGATTGAGGAAAGAGCCCAATTGGGCAGAAAGGATACAATTGATGTCCTGTTTCGATAACTGTTGAAGGACGGAAAGGAATGAGAAGAGACGAGACACAATTAGTAATATATAATATCAAGGAATAGTTTTAATTATACTCATTTCTCTGCACTTCTTTCATAATAAGATTAAGCCAATGCCCGAAATTCAAACGCCACAACATCTCCCCTTTTTTTCCCACCAATTACTTCAATCAAAAGATAGTGAAAGAATATAATTTGACCATCATAACATTGAAAATTTTAAGGGCTTGCTACGTTATAAATTAAGAGCTAAAAAGGGCCCATCCAACTACATATGATTCACAAGAGGATTGCAAAACTAGAGGGCGAGGGAAATCTAGTTCCGACATGAACTAAGAAAATGATAACATAAAAACAAAGACCACAGAAAGTCATGTTGGAACTCCATTAGAGCTCTGACCTTGTGTAAGTGATCTCAATCTCTCATATGAATCCAAACAAGCCTGAGCATAATCTGACATAGCTCGGAAGAGCTCTGGCAATCGAATTTTGAGGCTCCCCAATGACTTCTCCCTCACTTGTATACAATGCTTCTGGTGAGCTTCCATTTCCTCTTCCAACCTTTTTTTGAGGCTCTCCACCACAAACTGCTTCTCCACAAGAGGATCTTTCGGATTAGTTTCTGCATTTCGTTCGGGGTCTGTTTCATCAGATGGATTTCTCCTCTGCATGTACTTGTGATACCAGTCTTCAAAAGCCTGGTTCTTGCGAAAATATTCTTTTCGGGTTTCCTCACACTTCTCCTTCAGCTTCAGTTCATCTTCTTGATGAACAATAATGTTCTTCACTACAGCAGCAAAGGAAACAATAGCACTTTTGGCAACCTCATGAGGAAGCTTCTCAAGATGATCATGCCACATTTGGAGGAGAGGTTGGATTGGAGGGTTTTGAATTCTTGGCGGTGATGAGATTTTTTCTTTTAAGCTGCTCTCAATTGGGATAAGGTTTAGCTTCAACCAACTGTTTAGAGATTGGATATACTGCTTCTGATTGGATACCAGCTTTTCAAATTCTGAAAGCCAATCTTCAACTACCTTTAAAAGCTGGATGGTGCGTTCATGATGATGTTGGCTTGTTTCTTTTGGAGTTACAGAGATATCAAGAGATTTGAGATCTGTAACAATCTTCAGCTGCTCTTCATGATGCATACAAATAGATTCCCACATCTTTGTCATCCTGCAGAAAAACCCATTTTCACTTCAGGTCAGATAAAGTGGCAATCACATCAGATTACCCATTGAATCATAAGACACCACCCAAGACATCATTTGACTTAAGTCATTGTCCACCAAGTTTCATTATATATAAGAAATCAGCCAAGAAAATTATTTGACAAGAGGTCCTCTCAGTCATGAAGCCAAAGGAAGATGCTAAAATATCAACATTTGTTAAAACGCATGTTCCAGTTCAGAAGTTCAAACTGGAAAACCAGAAAAGTCCTCAAACGTTTGGTGGCAAAGCTATGGCATAGAAAGAAACTAATGGAAGTCTTAGCTGAAACTGTTTCATCTCTGGAGAAGCCACTTTCAGTTACCTTTGTTCATTAAACAATCTAAATGTGAGAGCACCCCATCAAGAGTAAGATGAGATAACACAGGAGAGTTGAGGCAAGTGCTTAGTACAAGGAATGTAAGGTAATAGAAGACACAGCCCACATGAGATAGATAATACAAAAAAGATAAGAATAGATAACAGATATGAAACAGCTCTAGAAGACCCAAACATCAAGCAGTAGACAAGCAAAAAATTTTCTCTTGCCGGAAGAATCAATTATTAGACATAAATGGCCAGGGCCTCCAGAAAGCAAGATTCTAGAAGTGAAAGAAAAGAATTGGCGCGCAATTTAATAATCAACTATGTATGGACCTTTGATCTGGCCAGCACCAGTGCCTACCTCTAGAGCCAATCAAAATAAGCCAGAATGTCAAGTAGCAGGGGAGCTCCGGTAATATTCTTTTTTCTTTGGCATACACTGGGTTTATCTCATATAAATAAAGATACTCAAAAGCTAGAACTCATCAATGAAAAGAAGGAAAAGTATTTGGGAGTTCCAATGGGCTTTCTGCTATTGTGAACCATTTGGACAGAAAGAATGAGTGGCTTTTGAAGGAGTTCAGACTTCCATTTGCAAATAAGACTATAACAATTCAGAGAAAATTATTTTGGATCCTAGGAGCTAACCGAGATTCTGCTGACTCTTCTGTTCATTCTTTCTGCAGCAGCTGCGCATGACCAGTTTGGTTATTTGCAGCTTATTAGTAGAATGTAGTAAGTACCCCTATCAGGCTGAAAATAATAATTATGTCAGGGACTGTAGAACTCCCATTCTCACCCGAACCTTGAAAGCAAAGGATGATTAAGTATGTGCAAGAGAGAGAAAGAGAGAGATCTAGCAAACAGGCCAAAGTCAGGTACGGAGTTTTTCTTTCAAACATATAATACTTCCCTATACGCTTCTGTTTTACAGCACACTTCATGTAAACCTCAAGCTACTGTCTGGACTGTGGAAGCCTTCTAAGACATACTTGTCTGGAAGAGTTTACCAGCATAGTGGAAAGCAGAAAACTATTAAAAAGAGCTCATCCTTATACAACTCTTTTGCTAGGTAAAGTCTCTAGGTGTTTTGGGACTTCAATATTCACCTTTGCACTTCTGTTCTTTTTACATATGTATCACAAGCAAAGAGACTATTGTGGTATATATTTTCAGGTCTCAGGAATTCAAAATTAACTTCTAATATTTGCCAATATGTACATTTTATTTGCTCCATATCTTGTATACTTTCATGGGTTTCTGTTGCATTCTTTCCTCTCCCACTATTTCTCTTGCTGTTCCTTTCCATCTCTTTTCGTACCTGACAAGGTAACTGCTCCTCATTAGTCATTCCCCAAAGTATCTAGCTCTTAGCTTAGCAATCCATATGCTTCTCTGTGTTTGTGTATCAATTTGATGGCTGGGTAAGCAGGTATCCTTACGGGAAGTTAATTTACACCTCAAACATTTTTCCTGTCTGTTCCTAGCAGTCCTATGCCATTCCTACAGCTAGCTGCATGAAGCACAAACTCTGCCTTCTTCAATTCTAGCACAAGCTCACAGCTTCCTACTTATGGCGGAGCGACCTTGCTCTTGTAGCAAGTTGGGCTTCTTCCCATTCTCTATCTTTATTAAAGTACGTCACTTACTAAAACTACTATTGCTGTAATTAGCTAACAGCACCTTTGAAGAAGTTAAGTCACTCTACATTGTACAAATTGCAACTCTAAACATGCTATTAGAAAACATCTACACAAGCAATGCCTACAATGGTGTGGAGAGAAGCACTATTGAGAAATCAGTTAACCACATTATTGACATCATGCAAATACTGCAAATAGGTGCCATGCCAAAGAAAGAGAAGAAAATATTAAGTTCAGAACAAAAACCAATGCACTTTTTTCGCTCTGGGCTCCACTTCTCCTCTCATAAACAAATTCACTTTTTCCATTCTCAAAAGAAAGCCAGTCCAATGCATCCAAAAGTCTTCATCATAACAAAAGAATGCATTGTGTCACTAACAAGTTAAGCATTTCGTCATCATCAAGAAAAGTTACCAACAATTACAGTTTCCGCCTCCATTAACATGTTTCAAGCAAGATGCTAAAGGATCAAAAGTGCAATTTCCCTAAAGAAACTTACCCGTCAACGAGACTAACAAGTTTTGGATACAACTCCTTGTCACGTATATCATTTACTTCCAGCACTGTTGAATCTAATGACTGCATGTCCACTATATATCGTGTATGTAGATGACTAACAGCAGCCTTCGTTTTTTCTATTGATTCTGCGCTAGCACCACGCTTCTTTAACTTGTTCAACAGGGCAACTTTTCTCTGATACTCAAGCTTCATGAGTTCACCAGCCTGTGAACATGATTAGTTGTATGTTAGATTATTAGATAATCACTACGTAGATTCACTTGCATATGATCAACACAGCATCACCAAGAAATGATTTATCCACACACTGTGATGAGGGAAGAACAATACAGTAGCATTAATATTAACAAAGTTACAAGGAATGGAAACCTAGTAAATGTGAATGATACATTCACATGATGTATTGAGCAAATTATGGTGCACTAGCATTAAATTTACAAAATTATGATGAAGACAATAAATTTGTAAACCTTAAAGTGTATGGCAAACTTGACTAATAATGTTAAACTGGTTTGGCAATAGAAACAACTAGTTCTGTTCTCTGCACCCTGTTTATGCTTCCTCACGAGAATATGAGGTTGAAGAAGTAAATTATAAGAGGATTACTTATTTATTCGATGTTTCTACATAGAAGTTCTTACACAAGCATGTGTTGATTTTTGTCACATATACAGAAGAATCTCCTAAAATCTTGCAAGCAATGTTGCATTGCAATCATCTGGCATGCAGATAGAAGAATTTCACACACTGACAAGACTAATCCACCATCAAATGTCATCTTTGGAGAAGATTAAGCCCATTTATGCTTTAACTTTTAAATTATCCAGAGATACTGATAGAAATCAAGAAAATAAGCTCTTCCAACAAGATCAAAGGATTATACTTCTCAAAAAAAAAAAAATTAAAGTGCAGAAAATTTTTTCTTGCTGCATAAAGAGCATCTATTGCTGGTGTGCCCAAACAAGAAATTGCACTAGGACAGCAACCGCATGCTCCATTCTATTTTTCCACAGTAGTAATCCATGCAATATATACTCGTTTAATTATATAAGGACTTGTTCCATGTAGTCAGTCAACAGAATGGCACCAATCAAGTGATAACATTCAAAGCATGTATGCATAAATGTTTTTCTTTATTTCTTGAGAGTTCCTTATGGATAATAGAAAAGATAATCCAAAATAATATAAATAATAAGGATGCAACAACAAACCTTCACTTCCTCGAAAAGCTTTTTCTCCCATGCAAGCAGCTTATCCAAAACAGTGGCATGTGTCTCATATTCTTCTGGGTCATGATCATCTTTCACAGCATCACCATTTGGTCCACCCTTAAATGATCTATTCCATGTAATAACACGCATTACTCTTGCAGCATGGTCAATGTGTCCTGCAAATTGGATCATCATGTAACTACTTTGAAGATAATGCCATTTTTGATTAACTGGTTCAAAACATTGTTGCCTCAGTCCTTAATATCAAGAAAACCATGTAATAACATATACCAACTATGTTGCAGGAGAAATTCTTTTAGCTTAATAGTGAATAAAACCCATGTGGCAGAGAAATAAGATAAAGATGGCTGTAAAGAAATTAATTACTAGATATTTCACAAATGGTACATTCATCTCAAAGGATGAACTACTAGCACCTAAAAAGAGCGAACCATATATACACCACTTCTTTGACAAAGACAATACGGTAAGGGATCCATCATAACAGGTCAAGTAGAGAACATTGCACCAGTTATTGCCAATTAAGGGCACATAAGGACATAAAGATAAAATATAAAAAGGGAAGAACAAAAAGGAAGAGAAACCAAAGACAAATGCTCTATTTGAAATTTGGGACTTCAACTTGAGACCATATATCCCCCCCCACATCCTGATATTGTCATGCTAACTTGCTTAGCTACAGTTCACCTAATCTTCAATTTCTTTTTCCTTCGAGATGAAAATTTTCACATGGTTTGATCTTTTACAGGTTTTAGAATTTGCCAAAAGAATAAAATTTTCCAACCTAAAGTGACTTGTCATGTAGCTAATTTCATGCATGGAATAATTCGTTGCATTATCAAGTTTAGTGTACTAAAATTGGATTCCATGTCACTAAAGTCACAACTTGACATTCTGACTCACCAACAGGATAAAGTAGATCTTGGCGAATCACATCGCAGCCATTCCACATCACAAAAACATTTGCCTGTTATCCATAATTTCTAAAGTCATCACCATATATCAAAAGGAAAGAACTGACCAAAGGCAACTCCACAGGCCTAGATCTAAGAATTTCCCTACCAAGTCTCCAGAAATAGCAGAATTCCAAACTCCAAATAAAAAATCTGCCCTAAGTTCAATCTAATAAGTAACATGCACATAAAACGAGAGAAATCAAGAAAATTTACAGAGAATGGAAATAATATTTAAAGAATTCCATATCAAAATTGAAGTTCCGTCACCTCGACTATCTGCAAAATTTGAGTGATAATGCAACCTAGTAGCTTCAAGCATCTTTGAAACCTCTTGCGCACTCTCTGAAGCCTTCAGAAAATGATCATCAACTTCACTCAAAAGTTTCAAGAAATCCACACCATTAGACACCACTTTCGCAGTAGCCCCTCTTACGCCTGGAGGTGCAGTATTTGAATGCACAAATTGCTTCTCCTTTGTCACCACAGGCGTCACCTCCTCCTCTGTCTCCATCCCTTTATCAATTCCAACCTTTTCTGGAGTCTTGAAATTAGTCTTATCATAATGTCCATCTACATTACTAAATCCTTCATTCTCATTCGCATCTTTATCGTCCATAACATACTCTTCCTCTTCCACTTCATCCAATCCTGACCCAGGCATACTGTCCACCATAAAGAAATAGTCCCAAGCCATGCCGCCTTTGCTTTCTGGTGGGGGAGGCGGAACTGGAGTTCTAATGGGGGTCTCTGGGCCTACTTCTTCAACCTCATTTCGCCTTGGATCATTTCTATGCCTCAAAGAACCATTTTTTCCACCCTCTTCCTCTTCTTCATCCTCATCAATCCCTTTCATTTTCACCCTCGTGGGTTTTGAAGACGAAAACTCTGGCATAGTAATAGCCCGCTGGAGTCGCGGCACAGGAGACGGAGAGAAACTTGGCAGCGGCGGAGGTGCTGGGGGAAGGTTCGATTCTTGAATAATAGGTGGCGGAGGAGGCCGGAATGTCTCTGATACCGGCTCAATTGTGGCAGGAGCAGGTGGCGCTTCGCCGTGAGCATAGTCACTCAAGGCAGCACCTGTATTTTTCAACGACATGGCATACCCGGAATGGGCAGAGGCAAAAGCATTCCTAGCAGACACCGCTTCTTTCATATGATTTCTTCTCTCTTTGCATCTTGAAACTGACTCCTCATTGTCTATCTTCGACTGCGTACAACCCATGATTCTCAAGGCGCCTCCTTTCTTTCTTCCCAACACTTCAAGGAAACAAAGAAAGAAAGAGGGTTTCTGATGAGAACCCTCGGAGCTTGTAACTGTGATCCAAAATGGTGAGTGATAGATGAAGAAGATCACTTCAGCTTCTAGCTATATACACAAATATATACTACTAGTACACAATCAAAGTATATATAGGCACAAACCAGGTGATTTTGGGGGATTTTTTCATTTCTCCACTTTTTCTTGGGGGAAAGTTGAAGGGACAGGGATTCAAGAAAAATGGGTTTTGCATGTAGTGGTTGTTGAGGTGTGGGCCAAAGAGTTATAGAAGCTCATAGTTGTATGTGTCTGTACATATATAAACACCATGAAATGTGCCGCAAGAAATAGTTCCACTAATCCCTCTCCCTGTAACAATGGTGCTGCCTAGTGTACGAGAGTGGGGGAGCTCATGACGGTGAGGACTCAAGAAGAAAATGAAAATTTGAAAAAATGGGGAAGAGAGAGAGAAGATAATAAGGACAAGACTTTTGGGCAGAGAGTCCAGAGACGTGTGTGGCGGTCTGGCTGTACGAGCAGTAAAATGTACTTTCCCGTTTTTTGAAAATGTTTTATGTAACGGTCACAATTCTCGAGGTTGAAAACGGCGCCGTCTAATTGAATGGTCGAGTTACCCTGTTCGCCTCGAACGGGTTTATGTATATATATTTAACGAAAGTATTTACATTATTCATTGGGGTGTAATTAAAGTATTAAACAGTATTTTAATTTAAATTTTTTATTTTAAATTTTATAAAAGTATATTATTTGTAAAAATTTTATATTAAATTTTATATTTAAATATATTTTTTATTGTGTTTGATTGAAAAAAATTTTATTTTGAGTTCTACGAAAATAAATTTTTTATGAAAAGAAAAGTGAAGCCTAATTATATATTTAGTTAGAAGTAATGCAATCCAAATGAACCCCTGTATCATTTACTCTTTTCTAAATTTGTCTAACCAATGCATCAATACTTTTGTTATCATTTAAAATAACAAAAATTAGCCTATTCCTCGTCTTCCAAATTAGATTTACAACTTTATATACTTCCACTTTATTTATGAATGTCTCTTCCTAAGTCTTTTTTTTTTTTTCTTTTGAGATCAATCCAGTGTTGACATTCAATTGGGGATTAAAAGCTCTTCCAAAATGCTGGCTAAACCAGATAGTTCTAAAGCTATTTCACTGAATGACAGTTTTTTTAAGGTATGGCTTCCTCCTCATTTGAGCAGATAGGGAATATAAGCGCTTCCCAGTGAGCAGCTTGCCATGTCTCACAAACCACAAAAGCATTGAGCCCCTTAAGTTTCGGACTTTATCATACATGTGGTGGTTGTTTTCTATCTCAAATTTAAAATGGAATTGGATATAGTTTAAAATTTTAAATTTTATAAACGTAAATTGAAACTCAAATCTTACATAGAGTATTATTAATTGTGTTTTAATTGTCGAAGTTTTCTTTTGATGATAAATGCCACCAAATATGGTCTTCCATGCTCCCTGCCATCTCCAGATTTAACTTGAGCAGCTTTACAAATTGGGAAGCCAATTCCTCAATAGTAAGGATAAAGAGTGTCCATCTTGGCATCTCATCTTCGCTTCAAATGGAGGCAAATATACTTCAACAACTCAAAGATTATTCACAGGTTATTCAAGAATTGCTCCACATAAAACTATGTGATTGTTCAAACCCTTTTAACTTTTTTATCATCAGTTCATTGGCTACTTCATTCTCTTTGATTATCTCTCAACTCAGGTTTAGGAAAGTTTTTTTTATGAAGCAAAATACTGATCATAGAAGACATGGCGTGAAGTTCAGCAGTCCGGTTCAGTTCAGCCTCGTATAGCCAGACTAGTAAAGGAAAGTACGTCCTACTTAGCAAGACTAGGGAAGTCCGATTTGTGACGGCAAAGTTTAAAAGTACTGTTGGATTAATGTTTAATACGAAATGTATCACTTGATCAACATCCATTAGAGATCAATTTTAGGAATACATCTTCTCCGGAAGCTCATTAACGCAAATTAGTGACATTGCATGAAGCAAGTTCAAGGTCATTAATAGAGGTAGCTATTGTTGGGACTATTTGGTTAGATAACTCTTTCTTGACATATTCAATAGCAGGGAGGAGTGCCCATCTCATCTCCACTTCAAACGGAGGCAAATCTACTTCAAAAACTCAAAGATTGTGCACATATTACCCAAAGATTCATTAACATAAAACAATGACGTTACTACATGGCTACCTCTTTAAACAATGGAAAGTTTGAAACTCATTCACAGAGGTAGTTATCGTGGGGTCTATTTGACTACCCCTTTAAATAACTCTTACTTGACAGGTTCATGTTCAATATTAGGGGTGAAAAGTACCACAGTGCCCCCGCCGTTGTATCTCTTGGCAATTTATTTCAAAAAATTTTAAAACTTTTCAAGAATTTCTTCGCTTGAAATTATGTGATTAGACCAAACTCTCTTCAACTATTCGTAGTCCAATGGCATTATTACATGTGAAATAATTCCAAATGTAAAATGTAGTAGACTAGGGTTAGAAAATATACTAAAAAATCCAAAACTGTTAATTAGAAGACAAGCAGTCCCAGCAGTTGATATATTGGCTGCTTTATTTCAAATCTGGATAGAGATCCATAAGCATGAGCTAACGAAACATTTTTCTTTTCTTTTTTTTTGGCAAAAGCCTAATAAAATCTGAATTCATTGGGTCCTAAAAAGCATAGCTTAAAAAAAAAACGACCCACATGCAATAGCAATAATGTGTTCCTACAAAAGCCAATTCTTTGCTTGGGAATGATTGTTCCTATTGAACAAGTTTGCTAGCCATAAATTTTTTGTGTTCTTTTATTTTGATAATTTGAAGCAAAATACGTCTCCCCTTGTTTTTAAAATATCAAACATCTTGCAACAAACATCCATCAAAACCACAAACATAGAAGAATGAGAAGATGTTGCTCATGCATTTTATCTTTTCGAGATGAATCTTACAAGAGCATGTTTAAGCCAGCCTTATAGGGGAGGAAGACAGCAAAAGCGGTTGCTCAAGATAAACTAGATAGAAGCACATATAGAGAACGGGTCAAACCGAACACTAAACAGCTACTAAAGGAGAAAGGCACTTGCTTATATTGACAGATATCCACAAAAAAAATTCTCCCTTCCAAGGATGGAAAGCACAACAGCACCTGCTGAAAGCAACGGATGAGAGAACAAGTTAGATTTTCCTTGCTCGAATTTAGTTAGATGCTTGCATATAATCATGCTAAACAATAAAACGATATAAATGAAGTTTCCACTACAGGATCCTCATCTTTGCAGCTGATTTCAATTTAGTATCTTCATTCATTCTTTGTATCAACCATCAATTTGATGATGTTAGCAAAATTATTTTGCATGACCAAAAGGCTCTTTGTACTTGCAAGGGTAAATCAATAAGATAGCCTCACATTTGCTACCATTTTTGTTTTAGTGCCCTAACATATCTTCTTATCAATTCAAATACCCCTCGACTGTCCCAAAGGTTATAGTATTAATTTTCATCCAAAAAGACATTTTTGCCCATAATAATCAACAACTGTTCACAAGAATATTAAAAAAAATTCAAAATGTAAAAGAGAGAAGATCTAGATACTTCTATTTCTCCTTTCTACTATTATTTCCAACCTCTACTCCTCGATGATTGCTGCTGCATCAAAATCACCACAATCATCTTCAATCAAAGTTGTCATTGCTACCTTCACCTCCCTCTCCCACTCTGCCCCCACAAAACTATTATCGATTCTTGCCAAAGTTCTCTCTACCATTTTCTCCCTTCACCTCCCTTTTTGCCCAATTCGCTCCTGCAAACTATTATTGATGTCTTGCCAAAATTGTCGCAGCCATCTCCCAAATATACTTCCATATCATTTTTGCAATAGGGACCTCCCTAAACAACTATTGTTTTCACCTCCTCCACCAACCTGAACCATAGGAATCACATTCTTCTTCACCTCCGAATTGATCTACACTCTAACTTGGCATTGCAAGTCTACATAAAAGTTCTATATCCCCTCCACTTGTTGCCCCTCCAATAATCTAACCTCCGCTAACTTTTTCTTCATCTTGGGTGATATATCTTCCAAGTTCATTGCTACCACCCCATCCTTATCTCCATCTCTTTGGCCATCCTCTTTTGATACTAATACATCCTTATTTCCACCTCTTTAGCCATCCTTTTCATTAACTGGCATCCTATCCCTAAGACCATCACTTTGACCTCTGTTTTTCAACAAACAAAAAGAAAAGAATCTCACACATCACCAGCTCTCATCCCTTTATTGTCAAATTAACTCATCCCGCAAACATGAATGAGAAAAAGAAAAGCTTAGAGGAAAAATTAGCCAAAGAAAAAGAAAAGATTAGAAGAAAAATTAACCAAGTGCAACTCATGATTCTCTTTTTGCCAACAAGTTTGTTCCAACTATAATCATTGAACAAAATGCAACTTGCCAAATCATTTTTTTAAAAAAAATGGAGAATTAGCGATACAAAGAATTGAAAATTCAAAGTGAGCAGTGGCATGAAATTAAAGCCAAACAAAAGTTTATCAACGCCTCTGGTGATTGGAGTAAGGTAGGAAGGGAGTTGGAAAGAAGGAAGAGAAGAAAAGGATGGAAAGAAGGGAACAAAATATTTTTTATACAAATGGGCATTTTGGTCATAAGATGAAATTTTGCTAAAATCATCAAACAAAAGGTACGAACTTGATACCAAAATAATAACGGGAAGGTACTTAACTAAAAATGGCCACAACATGAGGATATTTCAGTAAAATAAACTCTTTTTATAATCCCCTGTGAACATTTACTGCTTATCAGGTAAAAATGACTTCTACCATTAGACTGTTAGTTAAGGGTATTAAACTGATACAATTACAAACGTTAGGATATTAAAGTGAAAATGGCAGCAAATCTTAGGTGTCTTGTTGAAAGTAAGACTAAAAAACAACTTAGGGAAACCTTCAAACAGATTAAAAGTGGGAATTGAAAATTGCAAGGATTGAAAGAGGAGTTTAGGGATGGGAGGTGGCAAAGTCTAAAGCGAAGGCAAGTAAAAAGTTAAGGTGGCATAAGCTCAAAACCAACAAATGTAACAATTGAGATTACCTAGAAGCACTAACATGAAGCACCTTCACTTAATCTGGTGTCTCATCAAGGCAAGAGGATCTCAAAATAAGAAAGCAATGCTGCAAGGAAGACAAACCACAAGGTTAAACTTTTCTTGTGTAGGCAAAGACAAAGCAGAACCCATCTTTACTTGCCATACTTTTTAGAGAAGCATGACATACATTGAAACAAAGCTGTAGACAAATTACTTGCTTAATTAGACTTGAAACTCGTCATAAGTCTCTTCAAGTCTTCCCTGTGCCGCTGAAATTATGAAGTCGTCAGCTTAACAAATCAAGAAATTCAAAGACATTATAGTTGAAGAACAATAGTAAATTCAACGCAGGGGAACTATCTTTTTGATTGGTGGTGGGGGGGGCCCAACCAAATTACTTCTAACAATTTCTCAATTTTGTTCAGACCAACTTCCTTCTTTATTTTTTCTTTTTCCTTTTTTGAGGTTTCCAAGTCTTTTAAAGTATATTCATGAGACTACTGTCCAAATCATTTGACGAAGCAATCTTTCCCTTTTTTTTTTCTTGGAATAACCGCTTTAGCTTTCTTAGAAAACCATAAACTACTTTGAAGTGTCCTCATCTAATTTTTTCAACCAAAAGAAGAGGAAAAATTGTTGGTCATGAAAAAGTGACCATAAGGTGCTTTCAAAGACTATTTTGCATATTATAGCTACTAAATTATTTTAATGTTTCATGCAACTTTCAATCAAACATTTCAACCATTAGGAAACAAAAAGCATATGACAAGAGCTCCTACTTTTTCCAAACTCACTTGCTGAAGTTGCTGTTACTAATTACTTTTTGTTGGACTGTATTGCACTGGATAATCATTTTCTAACTTGATATAATTCTCCAATGCAATTCTGGAATACTTCCATTAGTAATCCTTTTTTCCTAATTTGTTGACTCTATCTTGTTACCAGAATCATTTACCCACTTAGTTGCCAACAATTTACAATTTATCATACTATTTGCTATTGGACCTTGTATAAAGCCTCCCACGAGAAATCAAACCGCGATTGTAGCAAGCACCAGTCCATGGCCAACTCATACTCAATAGTGTTAGACTGAGAACAATGTGAAGTAGATACTGCGTCCTTCTGGAGAACAAATCCCAAAAATGCACATAAAAGAAGTAAGGATCATACAAGTAATAACCACGTGTGTGTGTTGGGAAGGGCAGGGGAGGGAGAGAGAGAGAGAGAGAGAGAGAAATAGAATATCTAACCATTTCCTTTTGCATCTGAAGCTTAACTTTGTCAATAAACAGATGCCCAACAAGAGCAGACTGCTTCCCAGTAAACTTAGGAAGAACAGCCATGCGACCTACAAGTGGCCTGCAAAAAAAAAAAACCGTGTGTGATGCACTCTTACTTCATCGTCAAAAAAGATTAAAAATCCCAAACATTTTGTTCAAATAGGAGGATGGACATTCAACTATGCTTCTAAAGCTTTTTACTTCTGCATTTCCTCAAATCCAATAACTGGTACAATAGAAATGAACACTTATTCTCCTTGGTGGTTTAAAGGAGCACAAAAAGGGAAAACCAATATAACAACCTCGTTAGACATAACAATGGGGTTTTCTAACTGCTGTGAATATTTGATCCAAGTCATAGCTACATTAACCCAGGAAGCACAAGCTCCTCACACATTGCACCAAAATAGAGCTACTTAAAACCTGCCTCAGAACAGCATCTGTTCCAACCACTACTTGGCAAGTGAATTTGAACATGCAACTGAAAAGAAAGATATCAAAGATTTAACCAAGTAAACCATATGGAAACACACACACACACACACAAAGTAATTGGCAAAATTAGTCCGAAAACTATTTATTTTATTTTAACTTCGTCATAGATCTATCTTTTCAACTTTTTTAGTCATTGATCAATTATTTTTTGATGTTAATGGCTCCAACCACCATTCATGTGGCAGAATCCGCACTAGCCATGCATGTGCACCACATATGAGCAACTTGTGAAGGGCAAATTGGAAATTACAAGTCTCCTTCATCTTCTTTTCTCTTCACCCACCGTTAACCCGCATTTTCCACCATCATTACTTTCCTCTCACTTTTCCAGCACCATAAATGGCTAAAGACTCTTGTTTCCACACCATTTTTTTTTTCAATTTTTCCCCAATTCTTTGAGTCACCATTCACCAAATAGATTACCAGAAAACTATTTAATTTAAGGCCCCAATCCAAGAAAGAGAACTCCACAGAAGCTTCAGCCAAAAGAAGCACCATGGACCCCACATCAGAATGAACGGTGCAGCACCTTTCTATTTGCTCAGTCAGAGAATGTTGTTTTCTTGACTTGCACAGTTGCTAATTTAGCTCCTGCATGTAGTCTACCATGGAATCAAATAAACGAATCTCTTTGGTGAAAATTAAGCCAAACCTCTCATCAAACATCTCTGCACTTCACATGAGGCAAAATGCCTCCACTTATCCTCTTGCTACAGTGCATATACAGAACTTGTTCTTCCAAGACCTTTTTAGCATGAATCCATCATCTTTGCACCTAGAACTTATCCACATGTAGATCATAATCAACAAAAGCTATATCTTTGGCTATAAGATAGGTGATAGCAGTATTATCTTAAAAAAATGCCAACACTACAAAGTAACTTGTCAAAAGCCCCATAGGCAACACTTCCTCACCCATAAAATGAATTTCCAACCATTGCATTGCCAATGAGCATTATCACCCATTTAGTCGACCAAGGTATCATTTATGCATTACTTTCTTTTTTTCTTTTAAGGCATTTATGCATGATGAGTAACAGTATTTCACAGACGACTTTCTCATTTCCATTAGGTGTGGCCTGCAGAATTATTCCATAGTCTATCAACAGTAAATCTACCAAACCAATTGCAAAAACCCCGTGCATTCTATTGCAATTTCACCCAACTCATACTATTGCTGTTAAGTAACCTCATATAAAAACTTCAGCTATTATAGGATAGTGACATATATATTCAACACCTCAACATGACCCCTTCCTCATGTGTCAGCTAAAGACAACTTCTAAATTAGAGGCCTAACAGATGCGCTATACATCGTGAAGCTCTACATCAAATTGAGACAGAAACATAGGGGCTCCATTTCAGTGCAACAGTGGGCCTTATTAAAATGACTTGAGTGGACCATCTTCAGGCTCTCATAAAAATTCTGGCTCAAACGGTTACCTCTGTAGATCCTTAAAGGACTTCAGCTTCATGGATAATATCTAAAGAGACCACTAGCCAGAAGTGAGGAGCTAAATTTTGCACCCAATTAAGTGTTTCAGCTTGAAGGCTAGAATATCACAACCATTAGGGTGTCACATCCTTAGAAAGGGGGATTGCACAGTCCAGACATGGGCCTTAAAGGATAAACTCATGTTAACAAATTTTTCTCCTCCATGAAATCTAACTCACCGTTAGTTGTCAAGCCCATTAGGATAATAAACCTCTCAATCCCCTAGAGCAATTAGGTAATCACAAATTCACAATTCATATCTGAGCAGGTCATTAACTGAAGTGTGGAAGCAAATGTCTTGAGGGACTTAGAGTGCTACACAAAAATGGAAAAGAAAAAAGAAAACGGAAGAAAAGGATAGGGTACAAGTTACCTCCTACATTTTTAAAAGCCACCCCTATAGTCCTACAACACCTGGAATGGTCCTAGCCAGGACCCTAATAAGGACTTCGTACAGAGGTCGTGAAGTTCCACATCAAGTAGGAATAAAACATTGGCTTGTATGTATGAGCGCTTAAGAAATAACTTCAGCTAACAAATTTTGACCAAATTTAGAATTGAATGGGTTTCTCAAAGCCTGCCACAAGTAAGCTTTGCGCAATATGTTGAGCACTTAAAAATCATAACAATACTTTTGAAGAAGACCCCACGCCCGAATCCTAATTTCATTCCCATGTTGTAACTTATGAGATATGATGAGACTTGAACAGGAGAGCACCTGCGCAAGTCCTGGTCTAATGAGCCATTAACTCAAATTTGCTAATGAGCTATTAACTCAAATGTGGTTATTACAATTGATATTGGGGTGCATGACGGCCCTTTCTTCGTTGGTTATGCAAGTCTGCATATTTTGGGCATTCTGCCAGCATTTCCGATGACTCATGATGGATATCTCCATGTATAGCTTCTGAAGTGTAATGATTAGAAAGCTCCTAGGCTATGAAAAACGACCTCTCTAGCATAGTTTCTAGTTATAGGTAGAAAAGTATTCCAAGTCTCATCAAAAGATTTCATGACCATTTCTCAACCACAATAGATAATGAGTATATCCTTCCATGATATGATTGTATACAACCCTCTTGAACCTACACACTCTTCTTGGCATCTTCCATTCAATTGGCAAAGGGAGCACTACTTCACTGACACCATATACTGATTATATTCTCATTTTTTTCCCTCCTTATTATGTTCAATGTGATATCATAACTTTCAACCATGGTAAACTTCCTACAACAATCATTGACAATTATGCTCTGCAAACTGGCTCAAGTTAATCTGGAAACCATGCAACACCAACACGACAATCATTTCAGAAACTTGTGCATACCTTTGATTTGGTAAGATCAAGCACCCATCACTCAATTTTCTAATTACCCGTTCTGCTGCTTCCCTTGTCTTGAATATAACAAAAGCTTGGCCTAGAATAATCAATTCATCATGAACTTATAAAAATGTAATAAAAGGACAAAAAGAGAAGAAATCAAAATAACTACAATTTTATACACCACACTATGGAGCAAAAACATCAACTTAATACATAGCAAGTCAAGGAGCAATAGGAATTTAGTTTGTGTTCTACCTGAATGTGGACTAGAATAGGCAGTTCTCTGTACCACTTTAGCTTCACAATTTTCTTTAAAAGCGCTCCAAACAATATCCTAACATGAAACATAAGTATATCAATCTAAAGAGTGTAATTATTGCATTAAAAAAATTAAAAACTAAATAGAGAGCCAGGTTAGACCGCAGGAAAGCATCTTATAAAAAGGACAAATTATTCAGTGCAAAAAGATTTATAACGTTGGTCACTTGTACCCTAGTTTCCATCCATTTCTCGGAAATGGATGAAAAGGAGAATGATGTTTTTTAAAGCTATAGCTAATCCATCCATTCCTTTCCTTTCTTTTGTTAAAAATCAATCCAAACCCCAAGAATTTTATCCGTCCATCTCCTCTCCTTTTTCCTTCCGTTTCCCTAAATCCAAAAGATGCCTAAGAGATTAGGATTACAACTTTCAGCAGCACCACCAACACTGAAGTTTCATCAGCAATATTATCAAGGTAAGAAAAGGCTAAAGAATTCGAATCTAGTTCAAATATTCCTGGATATCAGAAAAGGGCAAAGAATTCGAATCTAGTTCAAATATTCGTGGATATCAGTCTATGTTCTGATAAAAATGACTGCATATCATGAGAGTGGTTGAATATTTAATGGCTATCATACAGAAAAAAATTTTGGGTTAACAATTTAATATATTTGGCCATTAATTATCTCAATTTCCTTCAAATTTCACAACCTATACTAACACAATTTCATGATTTCGCTTTGACTCCAACACCACTTCCAACTGCCAAAAACATGTCTTGAAATTTGGATTTTTATTGAAAATTGGTTCACATCAGTCTTAACATTTTTATTGAGAAAACCAATAGAAACCTAGAAAGTAGGATACTTCAGAAAGCCCTAGGTCCTACGAAATGCCATGTGGATTCCTTTTAGCCCTAATGGTAATTGAGGCAGATGCAGGTGTAGAGAAACTAATAGTTTTCAATAGCCCAAGAAAAACCTAAACATTGAACAGGGACCAAAATCAAACATGAAGTTGACTTTAAAAAATAAATAAATAAATAAATAAATATTGAACAGGGTCCACAGCTCAATGTCAAATTCTAAGTACCCTTTAACATCAGAATTATGATATAATTAGATTTTCGTATTCCCCAAGAAATTAGAAAACAAGGTAACTAAATAAGATCAAAAAACCTAACCAACTAGGACTATGACATAAATCAAACCAAGGAAACGGCCCATGTTTTTAAGCATCAGAATTTTCTCCAGCTAGAGGAGTCTTTTTTAGTTTTATACTCTCTTTGATCAACCTACTGTCCAAGTAATCCCTTTAATACTATTTTTCCTCAGATCAAAGTTGCATCATTGCTTTTCGAGTCCAAATTGTTAAAGAAAGCAAAAAGATAACAAAGATTAAGGAACAGAAAGGACTAATAGAATCAGTTCCAAAGGGAGGAGTAACAAAGACACTAATACAAAAGACAGATATACAATCCTTGACACGTGGCAAAAACCATTGTGCTACATGCTGGCTTAGATTAATTAACCGAGAACCTAAAAGTGCAACTTATAGCACAACTAGTACTAATTGGCTGACAAAGTTCAACTAAGCCAAGATAGATAAAAGCAAACAGTAAGATAGTTCACATTTCTCCTTTATGTGGAAGACTGCTGACCAAAAACTTCAGATTGAATAGGCATAAATTCCATAAGAAAGCATAGAATTGGTACGAAGAAAATACAATGATAGTTACCACTACTTCTCCTGAAGTATAATCTGGGTCCAAGTTCTGCAACAAGATCAGTGTCCTTTTCTCATATGCAGACTGCATCCTTTCCTCCCACGGCTGATACAAAGGAAAAAATTTTTACAATATACTAAAAACACCCCAGGAAATATACACCTGAATTACACCAGCAAGAACTATAAACTTATTCCTAAATGAAGGAATTCAAAAGTTAACAGTATCAGCAGATAAAATATCAAGCAGCACTATATAAACAATAAATATAAGCGGACTACAAGTTTGCAAGACAATAATGAAGTACAGTAAAAGAATCCCAAGTGGTCACCAGTACTAGTTGAACCCTTGGCTCCAATTCAACTGTTCAAATCTGGGATGCCCCCACCTAACCCTATGCCTTTTAGCATAGATTGTCAAAACTAACAAAAAAGCACGAGTATAAGCTTTTTATATTTGGGCTCTGAAGCTGCAAACCAACACACACACAAAATAATTTCTCATACTAGTGCAAAGCCACATAATTGAAAAAACAAAACGGTGATGCTAAGCTGCATTTTATCATCTATAAGAACAATGGCTAAACGCTCACAAATTCTGCATGATGTTACAAGTTGATTAACTCCTGCATCTGGTTAGATTCCCAGTTGGACTAGCAAATAATTCAATACATATTAATCTGCTAAATTTTCAGTAGAACTTTTAGAAAACCCCTTTTACACAGTATATGCAATTAAAAAATAGAGGAGTACAAAGTGAACAAAAAGGGGGAGCACAGATATATCCAAGTAATTATATATCTGAAAACAAAAAAGAAAAAGAAGAAAGAAAAAGGTATTTACAGATTTACATAACTCCAACCCTTTGGTCAGACTTATAATTGTGTATTTTATCTTGTAATAAAGAGAGAAAGGGAACTTATTACCAGAGTGCAGAAACATTTCAGGAACCCAACAGAAAATGGCAACAAGAAAATAATCATTTATCTAAAATAGAAATTCACTCAAAGAAGCTACAAGGAAAATTATCACATCTAAATTCACTACTTAAGACCTAATTATTGACATATCCTATTTACCAAGCAAGAAATCAAACAAGAACATTCAGGGTAAATTACTCACCAGTGACATAAACCATTTGCCCTTCTCCTGCAAGCAAACCAAGATTAAACATATTAGGAATGACAGAGACTGGAAATAAATAAACCAATAAAGAACCAATGCCTACTATAGTTACCAACAAGAGGATGTATGTGACGTCTTGAAAAGCTCAGGTTATTTTAATCTTACAAAAAAAAGCTTAAAATTAAAATATGAAAGCCTCTAACCAACTTGTGAAATAATTTGCCTTATCAAAATCTGCAACTGACTAATGTCACATATTCTAATCAGTGGCTTTCTGCTCTGTCCACCCAAAACAACATTTTGGTTACATGACCATCCACGTGGATAGTAAATCGCCTCACATCCTTTAATTGACCTCTTTGTTTAGAGAGAGAGCTGCATGCAAATGCTTCAGCAAGGGTGCATGCATTAAACAATTACTTGGCAACATCTTGAAGATGAGAAGTGCACTGGAACAAAAACTTGCTTCTGCTTAATAAGGGTGAGTTTATACACCCAATGTTAATGTAGGAAAATCTTTGTAATCGATCATATAGAAAATAGGAAAGTTTGCTAAGATTGAAATTCACAGCTGTTACTTACGGCTGTCGAGGCTAATTTTCAAGAACTATGATATTTAACTGATATTGTTTCCAAAATTAGTTTAGAAAAACTTGTATATAAAGTCCTACTCATATAATCAATATGAAGAAATATAGAGATACACACACTTTTTTCTTCTCAGATTTTGTCATGGTATCAAAGCAAGACTCAATCAGAAGTTTTATTCTTTTCCGGCCTTAATTGCTGATTACCAAGATTGTTTCTCAGTATTCATTGTTAATTTTGGCTTTCATCGTCGAAATAATCGCTGCCGAAGTCACATGAAATTTTTGTTGATTATTCTCTGCCCAAATCAGTCGAAGGAGATGATTCAAATCGTTGTCGAAGAAAAAGGACATAGTCAAAGCAACTTGTCGTTTTCGGGCAATATGTTAGAAAAGTCTGAAGTTCACACCACTACCACAGTTGATAAGGTAGTACCACACTCAACGCCTGGAGAATTGCAACTGATTCAATTGGCTTATAGATTGAATGAGAAGAACTACTTGAAATGGTCACAACTTGTTCGAACTATACTAAACGAAAAAGGAGATCAGCCAAGAACTAATAGCCAAGCTAATACTACAACAGTCCAACGAAGCGCAGCAAAGGAGCCAGGCATTCTCAATCACGAGGAGATCGCAAGGTTAAGATCTCTCATTGGCAATTTTGACAAACCAACATGTACTTGTTCTTTGCCATTCAAGCAAGTTTCCTCTTTCCATTGGATTGAATGTTTCAGGTATATCTCTTATCAATTCTTGGATTATGAATTCTGGAGCAACTAACCACATAACCCATTCATCCAAATATTTCTCAACCTAAACCTCATATCCGAGTAATAGAAAAATAATCACAACCAATGAATCCCTAATAATTGTTGCTGGAGTAGGAGATGTCAACATATGTCCATCATTGACCTTGAAAAATATTCTCCATCTTTCTAAATTATCCATCAATCTTATCTCACAATAGTTATTGTGTATTTCAGGATAAGGATTCGGAGAGAATAATTGGATGTGCTAGGGAACGGGATATATTCTACTATCTTGAGATGCCAAGTCAGTCGAAAGTTCCGTATTTCTTTATGTCAGAGTCTGTTCTGCCTATTAAAGAGAATATTTTACTACATCATTCCACTCTGGGACATCCGTCATTTATAACGATTAAGGTTTTATTTCTCTCATTATTTACAAATATGAATGTTGAGAATTTTCATTGTGAAGTGTGTAAATTTGCTAAAATAAACGTGCATCTTTCTCAATTAGCAATAAAAAAATTCTATTCCTTTTTATATCATTCGTGGTGATATTTGGAGTCCGTCCAATATTCTTAATGTTTTTTACGCTAAATGGTTCGTTTCTTTTATTGATTATTGTACCCGTGTCCCTCGACTATCCTTACTTAAACATAAGTCGGATGCTAGTACCATACTTTCAAATTTCTGTTCTATGATCAAAAATCAATTTAGAGTCACAATCAAAAGGAGTAGGTCAGATAATGTCAAAGATTACTTCAACTAAATTCTTACCCCATACTTCTAGAAAGAAAGAATAGTCCATGAGCCATCATGTATTATGACCCCACAACAAAATGAAGTAGGTAAAAGAAAAAATGACTATATTCTTGAAAAACTAAGAGCACTCTTGTTTCAAAAATACGTTTCAAAAGCTTTTTGGAGAGATACCGTTCTTACCGCAACTCACTTCATAAAGCGATTGCCTTCTAAAATTTTGCGTTTCAAAAGTCCTATGGATATCCTCTCATCTTTTTATCTGAACCTAAAAACTACAAACAATCTAACTCCAAGTATTTTTAGGTGTATAGCCTTTGTTTGTCCATGGTCCAAATAGAGAGAAACTAGATCCAAGGGTTCTAAAGTGTGTTTTCATAGGCTATTCATCAAATCATAAAAGGTATAAATATTATCATCCTTCCTCAAAGAAGTTTTATATCTCCATGGATGCCACATTTAATAAAAACAAATTTTATTTTTCCAATCCTTATCTTCAGGGAGAAAACTTGACTAGGGAAGATAAGAAAAGTTTTATAGACTTGGATTTAACAATAAACCTCGTGTCTTTTAGTTCTAAGTCTAGTTCTGAATCCATGCTTGAAAATCACTCCGAATCTCCTGATTTGCCAACTTCACTAATCCTGTGTCTCACTCAATTTCAGAAACTTGGAGATTTGACAAGGTGTTTTCAAGTGAATAATGATGATCTAAACCTACCGATTGCTATTAGGAAAGGAACTCAAAAATGCACAAGACAACCATTATATTCCATTGCAAATTTTCTATCTTTTAAAAATTTACCACCAGCTCACAGAGCCTTCCTTATAAGCCTCAATTCTATTACTATCCCTACCAGTTTATCTGAAGCATTGTCTAATGAAAAGTGGAAACAAACTATGAATACTGAAATGGAAGCTTTAGAAAAGAATAAGACTTGGGAGTGTAAAACTACCGATAGGAAAAAGACCAGTGAGTTGCAAATGAGTGTATACGGTGAAGAATAAAGCAGACGGGTCAATTAAGAAATATAAGACCAAGATTAATAGTCAAAGGATACACTCAGACTTATGAAATTGACTACTCAAAAACTTTTGCTCCAATTGTCAAAATGAACCGTAAGAGTTTTGCTATCAATAGCTACTAACTACCGTTGAGAGCTGCAACAATTTGATGTTAAGAATGTATTCTTGCATAGAGACCTAGAGGAGGAGATTTACATGAAAGTTCCACATGGCTATGAAAAGAACTTAGTTGCTCATACTGTGTGTAAATTGAAGAAGGCATTATATGACCTCAAGCAATCACCAAGGGCAAGTTTTGGGAGATTTGCAAAGGTAATATTGACTATGGAATATAAACAAATTCAAGATCACACACTCTTTATTAAACATTCTTTGTCAAGAAAAATTATTGTTCTCTTGGTATACGTTGATGACATAATAGTGACTGAAAATGATGATAAATAAAAATTGTTTTTTAGTCAAAGTTTGGCTAAGGAGTTCAAGATCAAGGCATTGGGAAGGTTGAAGAATTTTCTTGGAATTGAGGTTGCACACTCTAAGAAAAGAATTTTTATCTCTCAATAAAAGTATGTTACAAATCTTCTAAAAAAAATAAGCAAGACAGCATGTAAACCGGCAAGAACTCCTATCGACTCTAATCTCAAACTGGGAATTGCAGAAGAAGATGTAACAGTAGACAGGAAAATGTATCAACGCCTTGTGGAGAGACTCATTTATCTTTCTCATACACGACTAGATATAGCATATGCAATAAGTGTGATTAGTTAATTTATGCACAGCACGAAAGAGATTCACTTGCAAGTGACTCATTGGATACTTAGTACCTTAAGGGATTACCAAGGAAAGGCATCTTGTTTAGAAAAAATAGAGTATTGATGCTTGAGGCCTACACTGATGCCGATTATGTTGGTTTCATTGTAGATGGAAGGTTAACCTCCGATTACTGTACCTTTCTTGATGAGAACCTTGTGACTTGAAAAAGTTAAAAAATAGTTTGGTGGTGAGGTCTTGAGGTAGAGTTTCGAGTAATGGCTCAAGGCGTGTGTGAGTTATTTTGGTTGAAAATTATTCTTCAAGATTTGAAGATTAAATGGGATGGTCCAATGAGACTCTACTATGATAATAAGTCTGCAATCAGCATAGCACATAATCCAGTGCAACACAACCAAATTAAGCATATCGAAATTGATACTCTTCATCAAAGAAAAGATGGATAGTGGTTTGATTTGTATGCCTTATGTGTCTACACAAGGACAACTAGTTGATGTGTTGACAAAAGGATTGAATAGCTCAGTTTTCCAATCAATTGTTTCCAAGCTGGGAATGAAAATTTCCTATTCTCCAGCTTGAAGGGGAGAGTAAAAAAATTTTTGTAATTGATCATATAAAAAATAGGAAAGTTTCCTAAAATTAGAATTCACAGCTGTCATTTACGGTTGTCAAGGCTAATTTTCTAGAAATAGGATATTTAACTGATATTGTTTTCAAAATTAGTTTAGAGAAACTTGTATATAAAGTCATGCTCATGTAATCAATAGGAAGAAATATAGAGATAGACACACTTTCTTTTCTTCTCAGATTTTGTCAGTTAATATGCCAAAGAAGGGCATGATTGATCATGAGAAAACCAAAACCAACTAAATCACTCCACACACTAGAAGGTCCATAAATGTTTCACTTTATCTATCAAACTTAGGCCCCGATGCATACCAAATGAAATACCTACACACAATATTAAACATATTATAGATATAATCCTAGGATCTCAAGATCCAAACTTACAACTAACCTGAGTGGCCAAGATAAAATAACAAAAACTGGACTAGACACAATGCAATTCAGTTTCACCTATCACATGCACCAGGAACAGACCTTTCATGTATTTTGCAATTCAACTATTACCCAAAAGAGAAACAATGGGCATGATATCCTCGAATAGCATATTTTATTCCTTTGGGTGAAAACTTTGATAACCTGGCAACTCTCTTTCAAAAGCATTTTACGAGATGTGATGCTTGTGCACTTTTCCAGCTCAGCTTATGAAGATTGTTGCTTACAATTGTTCATCACAATATTTTTGGACACATCATAGTTAATCATCATCAGAAGTGACCATCAAAATAGCAACACAATATAGTTCCTATTTACTATTGCTAGGAGAGGAATATTAAGCGTCTTGTTACCCTCACAAAAAAGTCCAAAGATAACTAGTTAACCAAAGGTTGAGTACTATGTTGGCCAGCAGACTTTGACAGTTCAATAAGTCATGTATATTTCTCCACTGGAGACTAGATTATAACATGACTTCTTCAGCCTATTAATTTTGTAGTTTTACCATCCAAGTGAAGAATTTACTAAGGCTGCAAACTTCCAAGGCAAAATCTAGAGATACATATTGAAGTAGCCAACAACAATTAAGATTGGTGCCTTACCAATTTCAAGAAAGATATATAAGCTATTATTTTACATGTTTATCCTTATTTTTATATGAATATAAATGTCTTAGAATAAGGACAATTTAGCAAATGCAAAAAAGATCCACTAAAGTTGGTCTCCTTTCCTTCTGTTTCTATCCATTTTTAGACGGAAATGAAACTGATACTTTAAAGATAAGAGCCAATCCTCCATTTCCCTCCTATTATTTTCCTTTCATTTATAAAATATCAATCCAAACACCAAATATTCAATCCAGCAGCTCCTTCTATTTCCCTAAATTCAAACGGTATCTTAGCTCTTATATAGCTAGCTAGTTGTAGAATTTTAACATACCACCTCTTCCAAAATGAGATTCTAATGAATAATTAAACTATTAACCTTAGGTTGGTTCGCATGGCGGGTGCAAACCTGCTACTAGGAGAAGTAATGTAATTTGTTTTCATCTTGATAGGTAGAGATGCAAAAGAAGTAAATCCCCAATCTTCCTTTTAGGACGAACCATTTTGCTAATGTAGATGGGGAGAGATTCCCTCCTAGTTTGCATTGCATCCTTCTTACTTTCCAACAAAACAACGCAAATGTCTCATTCATGTCTAGATCTACATCTCATCCTCTTTTTCCTCTCTTTTTTCACCTTAACCAAACAAGTTTCTAGTTACCAAACAGACTAGATGCCAAACTCTTTAGAGAAACTTGTAGTTTTCACGTGATTCTTAAGTCTCATAATATCTTGTGAAACAACTCGTCAACTTCCAAAGATAGCGTGTGATATGGTCGTAAAATATTTCCTCTAAAGCACCAATTGTTAGAATGCTTGAACAATATACATTGAATATTAACAAACTAATCACTTAAGCTCGTCAATTTATCTTTCTCAACTAAAAGTAGAATAACTCAAAATTTTAACAAATACACCTAATCATAGATTTTGATTTCTAGATGATGAAAGAAAGAAAATAAGGCCATCATACTTTACGGCTAGGGTAATTGAGAATGCCCATGGAAATGAGTGCATTTGATGGTAAATTGTTGGGTTCATGTTGTGTTATACATGGGATTAAACCAAGATACTACTATGTCATGCTATTAATTATTGAATTTGAAATTTTATATTAATAAATTCAAAGAAACACTCGACCCATTGATCCTAGCAAAAATAAGCATCTACTATTAACATTATTAAAAGCATAGGTTGAGGGCCACAATATCTTCTATACATGGGACTTGACTTATTATTATAATAGAAAGGGCTAGAAATTACAAATGAGTTTTGCTCAACCGAAGATTCACTTTAGAGATACTTCACTCTTACGTGGTTTCTAGAAGGCCAAGAATCCATTCCAAGACTTATCACAATCACAACATTGTGAAGTCCATGTTAATTCCATCTGGAAAAACTCTTATCACAACTGCAAAGCGATGTCAATCGCAAATACAATGATCCACCCGTATATCAAGGACCAGTATACCAAGCACTTCAAAAATCCAACATTTGTTGAAGCCCTTTTCGACAAGCTTATTTCAACATTGTTAGAGCTCTTTCAACCACTTTACCCTCTAATTTCATTTTAAAATATTATGCTTGACTTCCTAAGATACAAGACATTAAAAATGGAACAAAGGATCATCGATAAAAAAGATTGGATGTGTAAAAATAATGGATGTGGGACAACTTACGGCATCTGGCTTACGAGTAACTTCGAATCTCCTTCCTTCAATTTTCTCATCTGCATCAACAAATGCCCCAGAGACGTTAGCCAAATTATGGCTTTGCAGCTTGTGCACCTTCTTGTCAAGATTCTTCTCAGAGATGCCTTTGCTCTTGTCCATTTCAAAAGCATGACCTTTGAGCTTGTAAATAGGCTTCTCCTTAGAGAGGCATTTATCTGAGGTAATGGGCTTAGTTATCTTTCCATCATGGTTCTCACTATAAGGGCCATCTCCTAACCTAGTAGAATTTTTAACAACTTTTTCCTTCTCAATAGGCATCTCTTTAGGAGCAATCTTATCCATTGATTGCTGAAACTTTTTTTTCTTTGGAGTATTCTCATCCAAAGTACTAGAATCCAGAGCATATCTTTTTTCCTTGACCATCCCAACAAGCTCCTTACATCCACTTGTTTTGTCTTCAGAAACAGCAATACTTAGTGCTGACGTTCTCAATTCATTTCCAGCTGCAAATTTTGAAGAAGTATCAAGCTTTGCTCTCTTTGAAGGCCTAGAACCCATTCCATGAGGATCTTCAGATTTTAGTGGACCTTTGTCAGATTTTTCTCTATGTACAATGATTACTTTAGGCGCACTGTCCTTGACCTTATTTGTGATTGCATTGACCATAGAACCAATATGGTCTTTCTCAACACTTATCCTATCACCATCTTCTTCCTTGTTAGAAACAAGATTGGGATCACTGGTCATTTCACTCTCTTTTCTGTTAAACACAAAATTAACTGTACCAACAATGAAAAATACAAATATATAAGAGTTCAAACTATTGCAATGATTCTAGCAACAATGAAAAATAGTTGGATCATATGAGAACAATCAGCTGTATAAGAGAAACTCAAGATTTCAGATATGCATACCTTCTAGTCCACCAACTTTATCACCCATAATATCTGATATGGTGCAGCTTCCAACATCAAAAGTACGGTAAAATACAAAATCAGCCATTTGAATTTGCTCTTCAGAAGGCTGTGGATTTCTGCAATCTGCTGAGGTACAAACAACATTGCATTTGCCAGCAATGGCCTCCTAATTTATTGAAAAGAAAGAAAGCTATTTCAACAGGCCTGTCAAATGGAGCATCTTCATGATGGGTGCAATAAAAAACACAAAACTTTGTTCTTCCACGTCCTCCACTCCCAAATTACACAAGGGATAAAACATACACAAGAAAACCCAGAAAGAAGAAAAAAGTATACTTATAAAATCATTTTAATTCTCAAGGAGAGAAAGAAAAGAAATGGAACTATCCCAGGTCCTCAATATACTATTTCTCAGAAAAAGAGATCTAAATGTTAAGGGAATAGCACACCACAGAAAAAATCTAAGAGCTGCCCACTGATCTCTGAAAGATACCCCAAACAGTTCATGAGCTATGCAGTTCTGGAAATCCCAAGGCCATTGGTGGTGAACAGGACCAGGCATGCATAACTCATATGATAAGAGATGAGAACAATAATAATTCCTCTCCTTTATCTATGAGGTCGAATGCAGAAGAGACAATTACCATAGGATTGAACAAAATCCAAGTCTAAAGTTCCCTCAAAAGATGGATAGAAGAGATGGAACGGACAACAAGGGCTTTGAGTTATACTACAAGGGAAAAAGAAGGGGAGAGGAGAAGCCGAAGATCAAGAATAGGTTTTATATAATAAAAATAAATAAATAAGACAAAATAAGAGAAAAGTCTTCTCTCTCTTTTTTCCATGGAGGGAGCAATCCAATGTATAGAAATTGAAGAACAAATGGAATCACTGCATGCTTATGTGCTGTACGTTGTGGTACAACTCCCCAAGTTCAACAACCCAAGATGATAAAACTATGTATCTTATCTATTCACAACCAAACCGCCCCCACCCCCGCTACCCCAACAAAAAAAAAAAAGAAAAACCAATCATCAAGGTGGAGAACAAAAGAGTTGCAAATTAGTACTGTGTTTTGTTTCCATTTCCTGCACCTCAAACCTTTTGTAATGAGAAGCATGGAGTATTTGAGCATGATTTGCTTCAAAACTAATAGGTACATTTATCAAAAAAGAAATTAATCGGCAAGCAACCCATGTTTAGGCTGCTAAATACCGTTATCTCGTGACATATATATTAGCATATTAGCATGTCTAGAGAAAGGTTATCTAAGAGATTCTCATATTTGTTTGACTCTCCCTGCCCAAACATCAAACTTGTTATAACTCTTTCCTTGTCTGCATAGTCTATTCAACTAAACTCAAATCACCATATACCACATAAATTGTTCAATCACAGCAGCTCCCTCACCACAAATCCTGCCCACTACTCCATTAACAAGGTCCTACCGTCTTTCCATTCTTTCTATTCAGATTTTCCCATGCAAAAGGGACTAATTCAACCAGTTACTGCCACATGCCCCCATAAGAGTGCACCAACTCCAAACTTATTTAAATCCTTGCCAAATTCAGAAAGCCTAACATACAGAAACAAAGACAAATGTTCTTCTGTCATACTTCCATATATACACAACAAGTATAAAAGACCTCCAAGGCAATTCGTTTCCTTCTATAGATTAACAGCTTCCCGTTTTGCTTTTTTGCTCAGGTAATAGTATTCCTTAATACGCTATAACTACTGGAAATGGCTGCACAAGTATCGAAGTCACAAGGCACACAAATCTAGAAGACGTGGTAAAACACTACAAAAAGTATCAAGAACATATACAAGAACGATATATTGGACAAACACTTTACAGAAGTGTCAGTTGAATCAAGGTTATCGGTTTGCATAAAGAAGTCTACCCGTGCAATCCTTCCTATCCAAGTGCTGAACAATAGACAAGGGGGAGCAGAAGATCTCCAGAACTCTATTCTTCTATCCAGCTTTGTTAGTTCATAAAGAAACAATGAAAATCCAGTTCATACCAAAAAGAGAAAAGATGATGCACCAAAGTTGCTGACAGATCACTGTGCAACAGTAGATGGTTTGTACTTTCATATGTTCTTTTGAACATGAAAAAACAGTATGCTTTCTTCTTTTCCCTGTGAAAGTAGATTTCCAAGCTGTTTTCCAAGCAAAGGAAGCAGCTCTGGGTTGAGCCTCCAGGGGTACACACTATGACTAGCAAGGCCCTCCATAGGATGACTTAACTTTTAATTGTTCTTTTCCATCTATTGAACCTGCTAGCAATGCACTGGGCAACATTTTAATTTACAATCTCTAGAACTCGCTTGCTTTTGGAATTACTTAGCATCCAACTGAAATAATGAAGCCACGGCCAATTAAGCCACACAAGCAGCAGCTGACAACTGAACAGATCAAAAACCGTCCAGCCACTGGTTATTTTGCCTTCACCTCGTAGGTTCAATCAAATAAGCTCCCTGTCAAATCCATTTTCCTTCATACTATATGCCAAATACACCATGTTACTTCTTTATTCCTTTTCTCCTCCTCCACAACCCCAATAATATGACTCCGGACACAATCCACCTACCATGAAAGTCTCTTAATCAAAATTCTACCACATAAATAATTGCAAAGATATTCTTGTACCTCTACATCTCAACAAAACAGGCGTTGGACTTCTTTGTAGAATTACTTATTATGAATAGTTTCAGCAAGTAAGCAAATCAAATACTTCTGTCTATAGCAAGACATACATACATGTCACTACCTTCAGAAATGTTTCTAATGCTAAGTATCTCCAGTACAAGAATAAGTAGAATAAAAATGTTGTTCAAAGACAGTATCAAAATTAGCACCACTCAGAGAAAAATGCATATAATCAACCAATTAACAAATGCCTGATCAGATACTTACCAAAGGATTCACATTTGCAAGACCATCACCTTCACCAGAGGCAAAAAATATTTCCTTCTCTAATGTATCCACATTATGATGTTTAAGCCAATAAGTGATCTCTGAAGGCTGGAAAAACCATTGAACCTTTACCATCTTGGCCTTGTCAGCTTTCTCCCAAATTTTTATCAGCTTGCCAATGTAAGGATTGCCTTGACCTTCCGTGTGCAAGTAAACACAATCGTATAAGAAGTATTCTACGTCATCATAGGAAAATGATTTATAAAACTGAGCAGTTCTATTCTTCCCACCGAGGTTTCCTTTCTTACCCCACCTAAATTCAGCATCCCCCAATTTCTCTTTCTCAGCTGCCGTTGACATCCCTTTGTTAGGTCAAAATACAATAACCTGGAGAAGAGGTGGGGGGAAGAAAAAAGCACCTTTAAGAAACTCGAGGATCATGATCTTTAACACGAATTTATCCAGAGAATAAAACAAAATAAAACTACTAACGGAACTTATAAGAGCATAATTATAGCCAGTACCCCCACAAAAAGTATCGCAAAACTTCCTACCTCTCCACTAAAATCCTTCTCTTACTCAGAAACCCCCCAAACACAAGAACAAAGAGGAATGGCCCTCTAAATTTTCATCTAGGCCTGAACGGGTAATTTCTATATACAGAAGGAGCTAGAAAGAAGAAGAAATCCAAGACATTCAAAAAAAGCAGTTCTTTTCCATCCCTGAAGTAAAACGATAAACGAGAGGCGAAATCTAGGGTTGGACTTCAGGTTGTAAGTAGTATTCAATGTAGCCAAAATACCATGAATTCATATTCGAATTACAATTCAAACGTCGAAAATCTCAAATTGATAAAACAAGAAAACCATCAATTACAACGAAAAATGGCAGAGAAAGGCCAGAGGGCAGCAAGGACACGCAGAGAGAAGTTTAGGGATAAAGAAAGAGACTTACTCGCTGTTGTATAGAGAGCGAAACCCTAGAGAAGCAGAATGCGAATTCGATTTCTAGGCAATGCTCCAGAATTCTGCCAGAACGAGAGTTCTATACAGAGGGTTTTGGAAATTTGAGTTCTAATAATAAGTTCAGTTCTATGACGCGCGTGGCGGAGGAACGTAGGGAGAGGGACGTGGTTTGCTTGTTTGGAGGGAAAATAGAAGCGGATGGAAAGAATTGCTGGCCCACTGTCTCGTTAAGTTTTTAGTTTATATAGGTTAATTTCGAGAGCGCCGTTAAAGTTTTGGAAATTTTCAATTGGATATTTTTTCCTTCAATTTTGGCAATTGAGTACCCACATTTGGTTTCCCTCCATAAAATATGAAAATTTGAATTTTTCAAAATTTTTTTATTCAAAAAATCTTTCTTTCTGAAAATGCCCCTAAACTAAGTTTTCTTTTCTTTTATTTTGAATCTCTAATCTTTTGAACCCTAAACATTATCTATTTTAATCAATTAAAATTATAACTCTCACATCTATTATATATGTAGTCTCTGCCATCTAACGTCTAGCAATTTGAATTGTTCCAAGTGGGTTTGATCATAAAGCCTAACTACTTTATTTTCTTTTTTTTTTGTGATTTTGATGATGAGAATATTAGTTTTGTTGCTTTGTTCAGTTGTTACAAGAGGTTTTTGCAAAAATTTTAGGTACTATTGTTCTATTAAGAGAAAGAAGAGATAAACACAAAATTAGTGTTTGCAAATTGGAGGAGGCAAGGGAATTCTAGAAGTAGAAGAAAACAAAATAAAAAGAAAAAAATGGACCATGGTGATGGTGGGTGTCTATCAAAGACAAAGAAGATGGAGCATTGTGATTTATTATTGTAGATGTTATTAGAAAAAGAAGTGGATAGAAGTGAATGTGGGTGGAAAGTAACAATAATTGATTACCACCATAAACCAATAACCTATATAAAAGGATGGCAATACCCCTAAACCTTTTCTATCTATTAGGCAAATTTTGAACATTCCTATAGTTAGAAGTTAAGATATTATAACTTTTAGTTAGAAGTGAAACACGTATTTATAAAAAAAATTAAAAGTTATAGAGATTTTTGCTCTTTCTATCTTGCGTATTAGGATAACCTATTTGATTTTATAAATGGGTAATAATTCAACTTGTCCTAACTTTATTCTAATTTTAGTTTTTGTTGAGAGTTTATCATATTGTCTTTTTAATATAATAATAAATTATTTATAAAATATGTGCAATCATCCCCCTTTGAGGTACCTTTTGGGGATGAAGTTAGGTCCAAGTTTGTTTTTCAACATAAGAGGCAATTTTGAACCCTAAAAACAGGATAACTTGTTGCCCTTCCATTAGCTTTAGCTGTTAAAAGGCTAACATAACGTGTCATTTGACTTTTTTTGGAGATAAATTATCCTATACTACCATAATTTTTTTGTGGAAAATCACTATTCTTTTTTTATTTTTCTTTCCCTAAAATCCTTCAAGCCCATTTTTGCACCTTACGATAATAGAACTTTTTCTCTTCATTTCCAAAAAAAACTTAACATGGGGTCCAAACTCTTAACTAAGTTATTTTTATTTCGCTTCATTATCAACAAAATCGTCTGTGTCTAAACTCGTACAATTATAATTATTAGGCATTATAAAAGAAATTTGGTTGTGGTTGATAAATATGAGAACAAGTGGGTACACCTTTTGGAAGCACAGTGACTTCAAACTTATCCTAAGTTTGTTAACTAATATGAAATCCCTGTTGTCTCAATATTGATATATTTAGGGAAGTAGTAATATGAGAAAGCATGTGAATTATGGATTCAAACTACTCAATTTCTAAAACAAAGATGTGGATTGAAGATAATATATACCATGAGAAATATTCAAATTTGGAACTAGTTTTGTTAACTATTTAAATAATAGCTTTTTTGGTTGATACCCACTTTCCCTTCTATTTTTTGGAGAACTTTTTGGTTGAAATGATTACTTCGTCATCAATTTCTCCTAATTCTCTTGTAAAACCACTACACAAATTCTATATGGATACCTATGAGGAATTCCAATTGGAATGCAAATTATCAAAGTGAATAGTTATAGGATTATCCAACAAAAAAATAAAAAAAAGAACAGTTCTAGGATTGTCTCAATGATTAAAATCTATGATGACTACTTAACTTTATGATTGTCTAAACCATGACAAAAGAATATTTTGATACCCCCAACCTCTCCACTAGGTTTTACAATGATTAAGTAATGTATCAACTTGCCTTTTGATATTGACATATGCAAGTGCAAAACATGTCCAGAGAAAAGTAAAGAATAAATAAATAATATATATATATATATATCTTTTATCTACAATCAACTATAATATAAATCTCTCTTTAGTTAGCGAGAAAGAACAAAAAATACATGACTTCACAATAACATATACTATAATACATTAACAAATTTCTCTCACTAGTTAATGTCACAGTCAACAAGAATATCACAGCTCGATCTTTTTATTTAGGCCATCTAAAATAAGTTTATCAGAAAGCTCAGTGAGTTTACATGTGTACCTATAGTTTTAAAATTTTAAGGGTAAATGTATATACGTGGTAGTGCTCAAAGTTATTTTCATGCAAATAAATTTATTTTTTTCTCAAAATTGCACAAAATTGCTGATAGAATTTGGGAATAGCTAGAAAGTTTAAACAAATCAAGACCTATCAGCGTAGCTCCTCAACTCAAATTTCTTAAATATGACAAATACTTAAATATTGGCTCTACAATATAACTACCAGAACTAATAATAGGGTTATCAAAGTTAAATCTTCACATCTCATAGTTAATATTAGTCATACACCAAAGTAAACGTTCGACTTCACAAATTACCTTATGCCTCTCCAAATAAAAAAATCAGGCTATGAAGTTTTGGGATACATATTAGCCTGCACCTAGTGACCAACTTCAATATTGAATCATTTCTGATTCGTAGTTAGGAGATCGTATACACAAATATATAAACACAATAACGATTGGTTCAAGCTCTCCTTGACATTGTGCCCTCATTTTAAGTGGATTGACAATTCAGAGTTTAGGCTTTCTAAGCCAAAGGAAGAGACCCTAGTACATGGGACCAGTAATGTATAGTGCAATCCACTGACATTTCTGGCAACCAAATCATATTACAAATCATACCTGGTCTAGACATAGTTTTTATGCAAAGTTTTAAAACATAAAACCATTGAAATATCCATTCAAACAAACCCAAGTCCAAAGCAAACTCAAAATAACAAAACATATGTCCACCAGTTTTAACCCTATAGATGCAAGTTTCACAAATATGTCATGATTTTTCAAAAACACATAATAAAATATTTTCGAAACTTTATCGTATTTCAAAATAAATAAATACATATTTAGAGCACTACTCCTATGTATTTTTAATGCATAAATAAAAATATATTGTAAAGAACCCCTCCAATTTAAATAAAGATGTAAATCAATATTTTATTTATTTTAATATTTTTTCTTATTCTATATACACAAATTTCTAATAATCCATTCTCTCTCAAATTATACCTCGTAATCCAAGTTATGGTTAGTTAAACCTTCCAAATCCTAAAAATTACTTGTATTGATAATTAAGTTCTTTGGAGTACCTATTATCAAAATTTAAAATAAAGGGGAAAAAAAGTAAAATAGACAGGTTAATTATAATTAGATCTATAAACGGGTCTTAACTGATACGAGATACCTTGTCTTGGACCTGAATCTGATTAACTCTTTATGGTACCGAAGTCGACTCGATTACCCGACTAGTCCAGATAGAGCAGACCCATACCTGATCTTATAGGGTCTCAGTCCAGGTTCGAGTAGACCCGATTAGAAGAGACATGAATCTGCCTCAACCCATTATTTTGAAATAATAAAACCTATTCCTAGAACACGCTAGCAAGCATGCTTTATTGCTACAAGCATTTTGACAAGCCAAAAAAATCTCATGAAATACAACCTAAAGAAAAAGGTCAAAACCTGTGTTGCTAGATCACCAATAGCAAGCCGTGACAGAACAGTTTTGGCACTATTCTTAACAAATTTATCCAGCTTGTCATAAATGATATTCCACTCTGCATCAACATTTGATTGATACTGTGATGAAATCAGCAATAATGAAGGAACAATGTGATGAAATCAGCAATAATGCTACTGATATTCTGATTACATGAGAGGAATACTAAAGCCGTCCGGGCTGGGTTGTTGACGGCCCAATTGTAATGGTTAGCTAAGGGCTAAAGTAAAATATAACTAAAGTTTCAGGAAAATTTGGTAAATTACTAAGTTCTACAGAGTCAAAATGATATATAATAAATTATCATCAGACTTCAAAAAATAGATTCAAAACATTTGAACGCAGCAGAGGTTCTCTGCTTCCCTCTCTGTCATGTCCTTTCTGGGCTCTTCTCAAGGCGGCCTCCCGGATGGATTCGAACTGAACTCTTGAGTGTAGTATCTCTCGATCGCACTCGGATTCAATTTTCAACCGCATTATCAGCTTCCGCGTTGGCAGCTCCAATCGTCTTGTAATTGGAGTTTTCAGCCATGGCGTCTGGCTCCCCTCGAGCCCGCGTCGACCAGGTTTCTTTTAAACCCTAAATTTCCACTGTCTTCTTCTTAATCTCTCAGTTTTTTGTTCAAAGAGAGTTAAATATTGCACAGATACGGAAATAAATAGTTTATATATGCACAAGGTAGCATATTTTCTTGGTTTAATCTGTTTATGTTGGGATAAAGTTGTAATGAATCTTGCTAATTGTTTCCAGCTAAAATGAAAAAAGGGTAATCGAAGAATAAGAAAGATAGTATTTTAAATGTGCACTGATTGTTGAAATTGAGAGTGCCGTTGTTATGAAATTTTCACGCACCCCATTTCTTGATATCTTTGTTTCTACAGTTCTTTGCTTCAAAGAAGAAGAGGAAGTGTCTATCCCCAGGCTTGAAGTCCAAGGGGATAGAAAAGGATGGGAAAACTACAGTGGGAGGTTCTCCTAGTGCCAAGGGGTCTTTGGATAATTTTTTACTGACTTCCGAGGAAAACAATAAGCCTTCACTCTCTGCAAGTGACTCACCATCTGGGCCAGCTCCAATTAAGAGAAATCTAACATTGGTTAGTTCATCATTTAAACACGTGGAAAAAGAACCCCTATTATCAGCCGAAGAGCATTCTGAAAAATTGGATGATGGTGGTGTTGCTAAAGCAGGAGGTTGTAAAGACTCTTCAGAAACAGAAGAGGCTGTGGCAGTTGGAAACTCAGAACTGAAGCAGTTTGCTACAGATTTTTTGTCACTGTATTGCAGGTATTGTCTTTGTTTTAGCGGAGGCCAGATATTCTGGTAAACTTAGTAGTACTCATACTAACCAAAATAATAAATGAGGGGGCTATAGTTTCTTTTGTCTGCTGTTACTGGTAGCAAGCTGTTGATTTGCCCTCAGATACAATAACTTTCTCTTATGGCATATTGCAGTGAATTGCCTTCTAGTGCAAGTATACCATCAAAACCAAGCACGAATGCTAATAAAAGGCTTGTTAGTCCATCCAGAGGTGATATGGAGACTAAATCATCTAAGAGACTGCATTTGAGTACTAATGCGGCTCAGTTTTATGTTCAAGACAAATGCACCTGCTCTAGCATGCAGATAAAGCCCATCCAATCTAGTATGAAAGGCAAATCTGGTGAATCAGCTTCTACTGACTCAAAAGAGGTATATCATTTAAATGAACTCATGTAACTCAATTTTTTCAGAACTCTTTGCACCTATAACTGTAACATGCTTTTGTAGGTGAGTCCGGGTGAGAAAGAAGTTGAACTTCAAGCATGCTTAAGGAGATGCATTAATGTCTCTTCGTCTTTAAATGCACCTGAATGTAACACGCCTGTCTTATTGACCAATAAAGTTGGAGCTCTTGAAACTCCCAAGTCATCACGTGGAAGCTCAATATTTTCACCTGGAGAGACATTCTGGAATGAAGCAATTCAAGTTGCTGATGGCTTGCTTGCTCCCGCTGATAATTATCCTTCCAAAGAAGAACCTAAAACTTTAAAGTACAATAATGAGATTAGAAAATCAAATGATTTAGTAGATGGAAAGTCTGATAATAATTTGGACCATATTGTGGATGGGGGTGCAGACGAAGTTTTCTGTAGTGGAATTGTTTCTACTGGAGGAGAATTGACAAAGCATGGGAAAGATTTCGAAAAGGAAGTTTCCCCGCTGCCTGTAAGGCATTTTGACTTCTCCAAAGAGGCCAAAAATCTGGATGAGGAGAGCTTTCCTTATGCAAAGATCAGAAAATGTCATATCCTTAAGGATAAGGATATTCCCTGTGTCTCTCCCAATCATGAGAGAATACAAACTGGTAACATTCTGAGCAGTCCCAGTCGAGCTAATACAAACTCTGACTTGCTTGAAGTACAAGAGAATACTCTTGAATCTGATGTCGGAGAGAAAAAATTGGACTTCTCGATCCAAGATGGTCGCCACGTGACATCTGATGAAATGGGTGGGAAATTAAGTGATTTGATTCCTGATAGTGATCGATATTGCACTTCATCAAGTTTTGCAACACATGCAGATTGCTTTGATCTCAGCAACTGGCTTCCTTCTGAAATATGCAGCATCTACAAGAAAAGAGGAATATGGAAATTATATCCATGGCAGGTATCTCTTTAACCTTTGGATAAATACAACCTATCTTAGCTCCTATCCTTAAAAATGATTGCTTAACTGTTGCCTAGGCCAAAACCTGGACTTGGGTATTGTTTATTATTCCATGCGGAATTGATAACCTTACTCATCTGAGGCTTCACTCCATACTTGATCTCTCTCTGAAGGCATGCTCATAATGTTTCTTTTAAGTTGGGAATTGAATGGAGCTCTTCCTTTGTTATCCAGGTTGACTGTCTTCGGGTCGATGGGGTCATGGAAAGTAGGAATCTTGTATATTGCGCATCTACAAGGTAATCTCACTAATGTATTCATAATTTTGTACTTTGTTTTCTTCTTGTATTTGTTTATTCATTTTTTCCCTATGATACTTCGAAGTCATGAACGTTATTTTTCTTGAAGATCCACTAAACATATTCACACATTGAATGCTGCTCTTGAAATTGAGCAGAAAATGAGCAACCCAATGAGAAGTTTTAGCATCACTTCCTTCCTGACTTGCAAAATGATGAAACAATTACATAGACAGGGGGAGGCAGAGGAGAGACAAGAAAAGGGGGAACAGTAGAAAACAAATTGAGAGTTTTTTCGGCACATCCTGATATATGTTGGAATACAGGATACTAGCAGTTGTTTTAGAAAAAGTAATAGAAAAGATTTCATATTATACACCAATGTTTTGAATTGTTGTCATAAGATTACAGCATCTTCATTCCTGGATTTTTTTTTCTTCTAAGATGGTAGAAGTTGGACATAGTATTATAGGTCTAAGCAAATTTAAAGGAGTGGATATTATTGATTTGAAGGTCCTTAAGATACTTATTTCAAGAAGAAAGATGTTAGCTGTTTATAATGCTGTTATGACCGAATTCTAGTTACGTAATCTGTCTAATGTAGGCTTCAATTTTCAAGCCATTGTCTAGATACTTTGAGTTTGAAGTAATGTAATAGGCTATTGCTTACAGGCAACTGGTTTATTCATCAGATGAAACTATTGGATTAAGGATCTAACATGGTTATCTTCCAGTGGAGCAGATTTTAAGTTCTAGGCCAGTAAACTAAACTGTCTAGATCCTTATAGCATCAGTTATAACTAAAATAATCATGATTCCCAAGTTGATATTGCATTATGAATTGAAATCATTGTATTTATATGGATTCCGAAGAGATTTAAAGTAAATTTTTACAGTTTTGCCAGTAAAGAATTGAAACTACCATGATGTTCCATTTTTGCGTCATGACTATCTATGATAGGAGATGGAGCTTACCTTCACCACTATTTTCTTCTCCATGAAATGTTATATGGCAGCATTACTTATACTTTCACCATGAGAATCCTATGTGTTACTGTTGCTTATACCTGCAACATGGTGATCCTAAGTTGAGTAATTGATTCTACCTTTAGCACCCTTCTTTTATTTGAAGCAATAGGTAAGCTTTTGTCTTGAGGGACGTAATTCTCTACTGTTTAACAACCTCAAACCCCACATAGCCAAAACTTTTTGAAAGAAACTAAAAAATAGATGAAGAGATATCGCAAGCTCCAAGTTTTTTAATGCATGCAAAATTGATATAGTTAAGTCATTGAAATGGTTGCATATCTAAACTAGTTTTTTGGAAAGTTTGTATATGTGTTGCTTAATGTTCCCCTTTGTTTGCAACAGTGCTGGGAAAAGTTTTGTTGCTGAAATCTTAATGTTACGGAGAGTCTTGTTGACTGGAAAAATGACACTTCTTGTACTGCCATATGTATCTATTTGTACAGAGAAGGTGCACTTGTCCCTTTTCTTTCATTAGGTGCAATCTAATATTTATCTACTTTTAGTGCGTAAATTCTTTCTCCAATTGATGCAGTCAGAACATCTGGAGGCGCTTCTTGAGCCACTTAATAAGCAAGTACGTAGTTATTATGGTAACCAGGGTGGTGGAACTATTCCCAAGGATACTTCTGTAGCAGTCTGCACAATTGAGAAAGCAAACTCCTTAATTAACAGATTGCTAGAAGAGGGACGTCTATCAGAACTCGGTATAATTGTGATTGATGAACTGCACATGGTATGACCTTCATTTTGTTTCTGTCTATGGCATTTTCCACAAAATTTCATGTCAAATTTGTATTATAATAAGCTCTTACATTTTTGCTACAACTAATTCTCGTTTTTATGTGATTGGATAATTTTATTGTGGTAGGTTGGGGATCAACATAGGGGTTATTTATTGGAACTTATGCTGACGAAGCTTCGGTATGCTGCTGGTGAAGGAAATACCGAATCATCTAGTGGAGAAAGTTCCGGTATGAGTAACAGTAAATCTGACACTGTTCATGATTTTCAGATTGTTGGGATGAGTGCAACTTTGCCAAATGTGGCTGCAGTGGCGGATTGGCTTCAAGTTAGTATGATTATCATCTCTGTAGATTACACATCTTTAAGATGACTTGTTTATGTGTTTTGGTGCTTTATTTTGGTAGAAACACTAAATGTGCATTTGGCTAAAACTTTCTACATTTTGTAAAACAAGTTAACTCTAGGCTCCACTTCTTCTTTCTTAATAGTAAACTCAAAAGCCCATAAAAAATGGGATTTTTTTAAACAAGAAACTAATCTAAATACACCCTTGAACTATAAGAAGGGCAAGGAAGATGTATGTTTCTGTTAATGTGTCTTACGTAGACTATAAAACTGTTTTTTGCTCATTATACAAAATGAAAATTTTATATATAGTTTTTTTTATCCTAAATTTCTTTGTTGATTCCAATTAAAGTTTCTACAGGTATATTACTTTTTTGGTGATTGAGTTTGGAATTGGCCTCCTAAGATGGGCGTTAAGGGCTGAAAATTATATCTTTAGTAGTGAAAGAGATGGGAAGGATTTGATTCTGATCGAACAAATGAATGATTGAAGTTCTATCTTTTTAAGTTAACAGAAAGGAGAAAAACCTCTCTAATCTAGAACCTGCTTTTATGCTTGTTTAATCAATAATGGTTTTTTTGTAGCTATTATTTAGTTTTTGTTGATGTTTATAGTTATTTCCCATACTATTTATGATCCTGGGGAACTAGTAAGTTCCTATGGGTCCTGATGTCTTGTACAGATACTGAGAAAGTAATTTAACATTGATGGCCATTTAGCTGTTGCTACTCATACCTGAGCAAACTAGTATTTTTGTGTTGTATCTTTAACTTTTAAGGGTCTTTAACATTAGAGGCCAGCATAGATATATTTGTGAATTCACAGCGGCACTGGATTCTTCTTGTTTCTACCAATCTCATTTTCGTACTTGATAACCTTCTAACCTTAATTTGTATATTTATCAGACACCAAGATGACAATAAATTGAGTTCTCTTCCTTGAGGTGTACATGGTTGAGTTAAATTATTAGTATCCCTCAGTTGTTTAAGTTGTCGATAGTCCTCGTGGCATTTCTTTTCCTTTTTTGTTCCCGAGTAATATTCTTAGTGTTGGCTTTGATATTATGGAATTTCTCCTTAAATATTTCTTTGCCTGCTTGATGATAATTGTTGACATTAGATTTCTAAGTCTCTTTGCTACATGTTGACTGGTATGGTTATTCTAGAAAGAAGTCATTTCAAAACAGCGTTATGTTTCATTTGATTTTTACCTACTGATGTAGCTTATGCTTGCATACACAATAACACATGCACATGTGTGTACTCTTTTTCTTGCTGGAAACCTTGAAACTTGTTGAATCAGGTGTATACTTATTAGGTTTTTGTTTGAAAATGTTTTTGAAGTTTTTGTCTTGATTTTTGCAAAAGTGAATTGTTTGCAAGTGATGTGGGACCGAAATTGAAAATCTTTTGTTTTTGAGGTTGAGAAAGAAACCTACTAAATACACCCTAAATATGAAAGAGAAAACTATATATATATATATATATATATATATATATATATATATATATATATATATATATGATAAAATCCGAGAAGAAAGAAAGAGAGTCTCTCTTTGTATATTCTTACTATTGATTATATGAGCAGGACTTCATGTACAAGTTTTCCTAAATTAATGTTAGAAACAATGTTAATTAAATATCCTATTTCTAAAAATTAGCCTTGACAATCGTAAGTTACAGCTGCTAATTCCAATCTTAAGAAACTTTCATATTTTCTACTCTTTGGAAACTTTTCTATTTTCTACATGATCAATTACAAAGATTTTTTTACACTCTCCCTCAAGTTGGAGAATAGGAATTTTTCATTCCCAGCTTGGAAACAATTGATTGAAAAACTGAGCTATTTAATCTTTTTGTTAATATATCAGTTAGTTGTCCCTGTGTAGACACATAAGGTGTGCAAATCAAATCACTATCCAACTTTTCCTTGATGAAGTGTCTATAATTTCAATGTGCTTAGTTCGATCATGTTGCATTGGATTATGTGCTATGCTGATTGTAAACTTATTATCGCAATAAAGTTTCATTAGGCCATCCCATTTAATATTCAAATCTTGTAGAATAATCTTCAACCAAAGTAACTCACACACGCCTTGAGCCATTGCTCGAAACTCTGCCTTAGCACTAGACTTGGCCACCACACTTTGTTTTTTACTTCTCCAAGTCATAAGGTTTGCCACCAAGAAAGGTACAGTAACCAGAGGTTGACCTTTTATCTCCAATGCAACCAGCATAATTAGTATTAGTGTAGGTCTCAAGTATCAATTTTCCATTTCTTCTGAACAAGATGCCTTTTTCTGGTGTTTCCTTAAGGTACTAAAGTATTCTATAAGTCACTTACAAGTGAATCTCTTTTGAACTGTGCATAAATCGACTAATCACACTCACTGCATATGTTATATCTGGTCGTATATGAGAAAGATAAATGAATCTTCCCACAAAGTGTTGATACATTTCCTTGTATACTGTTGCATCTTCTTCTGCAATTTCAAACTTGAGATTAGGGTCGATGGGAGTACTTGCCGGTTTACATGCGGTATTGCCTGTTTTCTTTAGATGATCTATAACACACTTTGCAAGGTGGTGAGAAATTTTTAAGGGATAGAAAATTTGCAAGGTGGTATAATGGCCCTGTTGTGCATTCTCGAGTTCTTTTCCTAATAGCAATCGGTAGGTTTAGATGATCATTATTCACTCGAACCTCACTTTCATCTTGTAATAAATGGTTAGAAATTGTTACCTCATTCAAAGAATTCAAGTTGGAATTCCTAAACTTGTGTAGGTTTTGGAACAACCACTTTTTTTCTTGAAAACACATTGTCAAATCTCCAAATTTTCGGAGTTGAGTGAGACACATGATTAAGGTTTAGGACCTGCAATAATTTGGATGGTGATGAGTTGAGAGACTCAAGGGAAGTTGACAAATTAGGAGACTCTGAGTGATTTTTACGCATAGATTCAGAACTGGACTCAAAACTAGAAGCTAAAGATAATGATTGGAAAAATAAGATTCGCGTTCATTAAATGTGACATCCATGCAGACATAGAACTTCTTTGAGGAAGAATCATAATATTTATACCCTTTCTAAGTTGATGAATAGCCTACAAAAACACACTTTAGAGCCTTGGATCTAGTTTCCCTCTATTTGGACCATGGACACGAACAAAGGCTATGCACCCAAAAATTTCTACAGTAAGATTGTTTGTAGTCTTTAGGTTAAAAAAAAAAAGATGAGACGATATATATATAGGACTTTTGAAACTTAAAATTTTATAAGGCAATCGATTTATGAGGTGAGTTGTTGTAAGAACGGCTTCTCCCCAAAAGGCTTTTGGAACATATTTTTGAAACAAGAGTGCTCGAGTTTTTTTAAAAATATGGCCATTTTTTCTTTCACCTCCTCCATTTTGTTGTGGGGTCGTAACACATGATGACTCATGGACTATTCATTCTTTTTGAAAGTATGGGGTAAGAATTTGATTGAAGTAATCCTTGGCATTATCTGACCTAAACCTTTTGATTGCGACTCCAAACTGATTTTTAATCATGCAACAGAAATTTGGAAGTATAATACTAACATCCGACTTATGTTTAAGTAAAAATAGCCAAGCGATACGGGTATAATCATCAATGAAAAAAACGAACCATCTTGCCCCAGAAACATTAGGAATATTAGACGGATCCCAAATATTAGTATGGATGAGATAGAAAGGAATAGAACTTTTTTTATTGCTAATTGGAAAAGCTGCATGTTTATGTTTAGCAAACTTGCACACTTCACAATGAAAATCCTCAACATTCAAATTTGTAAATAATGAGGAAAAGAAAGTCTTAATAATTATAAATGACGGATGTCGCAATCGGGAATGATGCAGTAAAATCTTCTCTTTATTAGGCTGGACAGACTCTGACATAAAAGAATACGGAACTTTCGATTTACTTGGTATCTCAAGATGGTAGAGGCTATCATGTTTTCTAGCATGTCCAATCATCCTCCTTGAATTCTTGTCTTGAAATACTCAATAACTACTGTGAAAACTCATATTGCAACACAGATCTTGGGTAAATTTTTGAATGGAGATAAGATTGATGGATAATTTAGGAATATGGAGAACATTTTTCAAGGTCAATGATGGACTTATTTTGACATGTCCTACTCCAACAACAGTTGTTAGAGATCCATTAGCTGTGACTATTTTTTTATTACTCGGACATAGGGTATAGGTTGAGAAATATTTGGATGAATGGGTCATGTGGTCAGTTGCTTCAGAATCCATAATCCAAGAATTGGTAGGAGTTATATTTGAAACATTCAATCCAATGGAAAGAGAAAACTTACCTGAATATGGCGAAGAACAAGTACCTAACTTTTCTGACATATTACTCGAAAACTTACCTGAATATGGCGAAGAATAAGTACCTAACTTTTCTGACATATTACTGGAAAACGACGCGTCTTTGACTATGTTGTTCTTCTTTAACAACGGTTTGAATTACCTCCTCCTGCTGATCTGGGCAGAGAATAATCAGCGAAAATTCGACGTGACGGCAACGGTGATGATGTGGATTCGACAGTGATTATTTCGGCGATGAAGGCCGAAATTAACAATGAATACCGGGAAACAATCATGGTAATCGGCAATTAAGGCCAGAAAAAATAAAACTTCAAATCAAGTATTCCTCTGATACCATGACAAAATCTTGCTTTGATACCATGACAAAATCTGAGAAGAAAGAAAGAGTCTCTCTTTGTATATTCTTACTATTGATTACATAAGCAGGACTTTATATACAAGTTTTCCTAAATTAATTTTGAAAACAATGTTAATTAAATATCCTATTTCTAAAAATTAGCCTTGACAGTCGTAAGTTAGCTGTTAATTCCAATCTTAGGAAACTTTTCTATTTTCTACATGATCAATTACAAAGATTTTCCTACAATATATGCATGCATATTATTCACGTCTGCCGACTAGCATAATGCATGTATACTATTAATGTATTGATAATTTGTTGCTTGACAATTGGAAGGCTGGCTTACTTTCTCTCTCCCTCTCTTTTTTTTCCTTTTCTGTTTCTCAGGCTGCTTTATATGAGACAGATTTTCGACCTGTTCCTCTGGAGGAGTACATAAAAGTTGGTCATACAATTTACAACAAACAAATGAACATTGTAAGGACAGTCTCTAAAGTAACTGACCTGGGTGGCAAAGATCCTGATCATATTGTTGAGTTATGCAATGAGGTTGGTACTCTTTTTTCTGTTTTGATTTGAAGCCTTTTTTGGGAGAATAACTGTAACAATCTGAATCATAATAGGTTGTCCAAGAAGGTCACTCAGTTCTAATATTTTGTTCTAGTCGAAAAGGATGTGAGTCAACTGCAAGACATGTTGCAAGATACCTCAAGAAATTTTCTGTGAGCCCTTTAAACAATCAGAGTGAGCTATTTGACATCAATGGTGCAATCGATGCATTGCGAAGATCTCCTGCGGGTTTAGATCCTATTCTAGAGGAAACTCTCCCTGCCGGTGTTGCTTACCACCATGCTGGGCTTACAGTATGTCTGGATTGATGTATTTGCCTCTGCGATTAATGTTCTCTTGTTTTTCTGTGAACCAGTTCATTCATATGGCCTTTGTATCTCACGACCCATTTTTTGTATATGCAAGATAGCTTAGGGAATAGTATAATGTTATGTCCACATTGTGTAGGTTGAGGAAAGAGAGACTGTTGAAACCTGTTACCGCAAAGGACTTGTCCGTGTCTTAACTGCTACTTCTACTTTGGCTGCTGGAGTGAACTTACCAGCAAGGAGAGTCATTTTCCGGCAGCCCCGAATTGGTCGTGATTTCATTGATGGAACAAGATATAGGCAGATGGCGGGTCGTGCTGGTCGGACTGGTATAGATACAAAGGGAGAGAGTGTAAGTGTTGTACTTTAGTGTTTGCTTTTCAGCGAGCAATTTGTAATCATTTTAAGGGTCTTTCAGACTACTTACTATTTCCTTTACCCTAAACTGGATGCCTTTTCCATTTTAGGCCTTCAATTCTGGAAGGAAAGAATTGGTTTCTATTTTATTTCTTGCATTTCCTATATTTTTTCAGCCTTCGGAAAGTTTTGTGCTCATATGTTTGTTCTTATTTTGTTTTTCTTCTTCTGAATGTGTATGGTCAAATATAATCTTTGACCGTCTTTTGAATTTTTTCCTGACGTAGATTCTCATCTGCAAACCAGAAGAGGCCAAAAGAATCATGGGACTCCTCAATGACGGTTGTCCACCACTGCATTCTTGTTTGTCAGAAGATAAAAATGGGATGACCCATGCAATATTGGAAGTTGTTGCTGGAGGCATTGTTCAAACTGCTAACGATATACATCGATATGTGAGGTGTACTCTTTTGAATTCAACAAAACCATTTGAAGATGTTGTGAAATCAGCCCAGGACTCCCTCCGCTGGCTATGCCACAAAAGGTTTCTTGAATGGAGTGAAGACACTAAGCTTTACACCAGCACACCTCTTGGCCGTGCATCCTTTGGCAGTTCTCTTAACCCTGAAGAATCACTTGTGAATTTCTGATGCCAACTTTTTTCTCTTTTCTTGGTTATCTATTTCATGCATTATTGTGGTTGGCTTTGTGTATTTGCTTTGACCTAGTATTCTGATGTTAAATTATTCTACTCATCCTATGTTGCTCTAGGTGGGAATTTCTGCCTTTAACAAATGCCACTGAGCATGTGTGCAACTTTTCATTGTTTTTTCTTTTCTTTTTTTTTTTTTGGTCTAACTGTTTTACTACATTTCAATGCTCTTTCTTAGATTGTGCTGGATGATTTGATGAGGGCAAGGGAAGGATTTGTTCTTGCATCTGATCTGCATTTGGTATATTTGGTTACACCAATAAATGTTGAGGTTGAACCAGACTGGGAGCTATATTATGAAAGATTTATGGAGCTGCCCGCTCTAGAACAGGTAAGTTTGCTTCTTATTCTTATCTACTCTTTTGAATTGCTGTCATCTTTATTTCCTTTTCTTAAAGAAAGTTCCATTGACTTGTCTTCTTCATGCTTGTAAGTTGTCTGATGTTTGCACTGGTAGAATCATCTAACATATTATAAGGCAGATAGTATTCTGTGTTGGATTGTTTTACCAGCAGGAGTTTTTCTTATATAAACTACCAGGAGCGTGCATCTATGTGTTTGAGAATGATGGTTTTGTACAAAGAGAATGCACATTAAATAAAGACAGAGAGGAAGTGATTTTATCTCTCTCCACGACAGTTGATTATTGATTTCTTGTTCACCCAGAAGTTCTTCTACCTTTTAGTTGTGGATCAATGCTTCATTTAGATGCTGATAGCTAGTGTGCATGATACTCAATTGATATGGCATATCAAGTATCCATTCTTTCTCTGAAATTAGTGATATGGTTCTATCTCCATCTGCCACTTTTTACTACTATTTACTTCCAGATTTATAACATAATTATCTGATGAGGCTATAGTTATTTTTGGATACTTGTGCTCTTCTCCTTTGATAGTACTCGAACTTTTATAATTTGATGCTGAATTACCACTCCATAAATCGAAGCATGATTGCTAAATCTGTAAATTGGTTACTTCCTTTTCTTCTTTCTCCATTGCTCGTATTATTATTATTATTATTTTTCTTTTGAGTGGGGAAATGTGGACATGAGTGGGTCTTGGCTCTATAGTATTGAGAAAGAAACTTTATTTGATGGAGTGGGGTGGAGAAGTACAATTACCATTTTTATCGGCATTAATTTTTGTGGAGTCTGTCATTTTTGAGCTTTCATGTATTGAACCTTTGCAGCACATTTCTGTTATTCATGAATGAAGAGTTGTTTAAGTTTTGGATAACATTTTGCAAAAGGAAATAATTTAAAATTTCAAAACAGCAACAGAAATATTTCCTTTATCCAAGTTTTGGATAACATTTTACTAAAGGAAATAATTTAAAATTTCAAAACAGCAACATAAATATTTCCTTTATCCTTCTATTTTGTTTCTCTTATTGTCACGGTTGGAAGAAAAAGAAAGAGGTTAGGTTGTAGTGTTGACTGGTCTCAGTATCATGTAAAGTTGTTGAATTTACCTAAAACCTGAACTGTAAGATGTTAGAGAGGAGGCTGGAGAGTATTATGATTTGATTTCTTTTAATTTGCCCATCATGTTTATAGATTATACCGATGTGATGAGCATTGAACCCAAAATCTTCTGCTCACTTGCAGACCATATTGACTTACCATATTATTTAGAATACTAGCACCAACTCTAAATAACATCTTTTAGATAAAGGAGTGCTTAGTTATGGAGATCATTCTCTGTACTGTAAAGCCACAAGTGGCGTACTGCAGATGCATGCATAAAAATATAGAATTTAATATAAGGTAAGTTCTTCTGTGTGGTTCCAATAAAAGGTCTATCTTTCTGTTTTTTTGTCATTAGTTAATTTTAGTGGACTCATCCTGTAAGAAATGATTTGTCTGACTTGGTTGACTCTCTCTGAATGCAATTTTCTCAGCTTACTGAATTTGAGATTGGTTAATTTTTTCATCCAATTTACTCAAGAACTAGATCCAGTTTTTATTTTACTTATTTAATTTAAAGATGAAGAAATATGATGCCACTTGTTTATTCATGTGGGAGGCATAGCTTCATATTTGGAAAAATAGGCTTTTGTCATTAAATGGGAGATATTTGCACATCAAATATATCCGTGGCCTTATGCTTTGTTTTATGATGAGGTGCAGTCAGTAGGCAATCGAGTTCGAGTACAAGAACCATTTCTAATGCGCATGGCTCATGGAGTGCCAGTTCGCACTTCAAATAGATCGAAGGAGATCAGCAGAGGTTTCCAGGGAAGATTTGATTGCAGATTTGGAACCTCAAACCAAAATGTGGTTTCTGATGAGCAAATACTTCGAGTGTGTAGAAGATTCTATGTAGCTCTAATTTTGTCAAGACTTGTGCAGGTAATGCTAATAGATTGCTCTCTCTCCCTCTTTCTTTCCCCCTCTTAATTTATTAAAGCCAGTATAGCAATGTGGATTCTCATGCAAGTATCTTATATATATATGCCTTCGGACTGTGCCTTGTCATCTTGTCTGCCTGTAGGCTGAATTGTCAGGATCACACTAATAGAACTTGCAGTGGATTAGTGTTTTCTCTGATCGATGGCATATTGATTTGAGTAAAATTTTAACTCCCTCTTTCTGTCCCTTTCTTTGTTCTCTGCATGTGTGTGTGTGGGTGTCTTATGTTATTTGGAATCTGTGTCCTGAGTTGTTTAAATTGTTTTCTCCTCCTTGTTTTATTGCTTCTATCTATGCACACAATTATTTTAGCTGAAAATACTTACTGGCTTACTTTTCGGAGAAATAGTATCAAGATCCTGTATTCACACCGTAATGATCCAATTTCTTCAAATGGCCTGTAGGAAGTACCAGTTGCTGAGGTTTGTAATGCCTTTAAAGTGGCCAGAGGCATGGTTCAATCCTTACAAGAAAATGCTGGAAGGTTTGCTTCAATGGTGTGTGTGTTCTGTGAAAGGCTTGGTTGGCATGACCTTGAGGGCTTACTTGCCAAGTTCCAGAATCGAGTATCATTTGGAGTTAGGGCAGAGATAGTGGAACTCACCACCATCCCACACATCAAGGTTATCTATTGCTCAGTTATTTATAATATTGCCTAAATTAAGTTAAAGCTTAAAAGCCAGCTTAAATTTTCAGGGTTCAAGAGCTAGAGCACTTTATAAAGCTGGTCTGCGAACCCCTCAAGCAATTGCCGAAGCATCAATTCCTGAGATTGCTAAAGCAATTTTTGAATCTCCTTCTTGGACTACACAAGGTATAATTCTCTAAAATGGTTCTTAAAGTAGTGATATTATCTATTGATTCAGTAGGTTACCCAACATCCTAAAATGCTTTAGCTAGAATTTGAGGTTGGTTTCGCAAGTTGTTGCCCCTCTCCTTTTCTACTTCTCCTCCAACCCCCCCCCCTGCCCCCCGCCCCCAATCCCCATCCCCATCAGAAAAGAAGAAGAAATAAAGAAAAAGTGGTTGTTGCAGACTTTTACAAGATCCCAAGTAAAATGGAAACTCCATTTTACATGGACTCATAATTTTCCAGGTTTGCATATATTTTAATGGGAAAAATTAAGAGGTGAAAGTCCATCCATGCAGAAATGACCATGAATCTGCTTGTTTGTATTTTACCATAACACATGAGCAGATTGGATACATAAATAACTTTCTGGTTAGTGCACATGGACGACTATTTCTTTCTTTATGCATATTTATGTTGCAACAGTATGTTGCTTGTGCATCCTTTGGTTATCATTCAGAGATGTAATTAACATGGAAATATTTTTTTCTTTTTCCTTTCATCTGGAAGGCCCTGTGCAGAAGAGAATACAATTGGGAGTTGCCAAGAAGATTAAAAATGGTGCGCGCAAGATTGTCCTTGATAAAGCAGAAGAGGCAAGACTCGCTGCTTTCTCAGCTTTCAAATCACTCGGACTTAATATTCCCAATTTTTCTCAACCCTTGTTACTGACCGCCTCTGGATGTGCCTTACCAAAAGAAGCAAGTACCTCATCTGGGGAGGACTCTAGCAGTAGTTTGGCTGGTTTGCAGTGTCGAAAACAAGAAGATGAGAAGATAACTGAATTAGTTTCAGAAGCTCATGAAGAAAAGCTGCCAAAGGCCCCTCTTAGTGGGATAAGGGTTTTACAGGGAGCAAATCCTGTGGTTGCCGAGGCTGACTTTACTTTGCCTGAAAAGGCTGCATCAGTTGTCAAAGGTCCTTCTAGCCATTGTTACAAGCTTAAAGTGTCTTCCAATCATGGAAATGATGCAAATAATTCCTCGTCTCATCAGTTAATTGGAACAGGCTGTGAGACAAATGCTTGTGATGACAGGCTGGATCAAGTCGGACGGCCACAGCTTGAAAATGACAAGCCTCACAATAGAAGTAAAGACAGCGTAATGGAGAAGGGACCCCGGAATGCTTCTAGTATCCCTGGCGGATTTGATTCTTTTCTGGACCTCTGGGACAGTGTTTCAGAATTTTATTTTGATATCTACTTCAGTAAAATATCCGAAGTAAATAAGGCTGCTCCTTTTGAAATCCATGGCATGGCAATTTGTTGGGCAAATTCTGCAGTCTATTATATAAATGTTCCCAAGGATTTATTTTCGTCCAACTGCAGAGCAACTGACAAATTGATCTCAAATGTTCCTACTAATAATGTGAATCTTCCACCTCCAGATCAGTTGGATTTGGCTAAGTTGCGATGGAACAAGATAATATCAATCATGGGGCGAAAAGATATCAGAAAGTTCACCTGGAATTTGAAAGTTCAGATTCAGGTGTTTAAGTGCCCTGCCATTTCCATTCATAGATTCGGTAGCCTTAGTGTTGCAGTCAAGTCTATGGGTTTGAATCTTATTGATGATTCATATTACATGCTGCCTCCAATTCACCCGCAAAATGCAGTAGACCTGTGCATTGTTGCATGGATCCTGTGGCCTGATGAGGAGAAAAGCTCGAGTCCTAATCTGGAAAAGGTAATCTGAAGTATGTCATAGTTTATGTAAATGTTTGAGGTAGCATATAAATTGATGCATGTTATGGATTGGAGTTCTCTTTCAATGACAAAGACAATTTCTTGTAGTTGATAAATTCAGGGTTATGAGGTTAAATCTGTTGTAGTTTAGTTGGGAAATGAGAAGGGTTGGAAATAAAATGGGAGCAATGACATTGATTTCTGATCCTTTCTCATTGTTTCACTTGGGGCTTTGAAGTTACAAAGGACATGGCACAGTTAGTAAACTGAATATGCGATGCAAAGTTACACAAAGTTGTTTGAACAGATAAATTCAAATCTTTTGTACAAGAATAAGGCTAAGGTTTGGCTTCAAATCACTTATATACTCAAAACGTCTTTGGCATGATTATTAGGTTTGGCTTCAAATCACTTATACTCAAAACATCTTTGGGATGATTATTATGTGTAATGGTAGCATAAAAGCAAATATCTGCAGAACTAAAACTAGTGCAAAACATCTTTGGCATGATTATTATGTGCAATGGTAGCATAAAAACAAATATCTGCAGAACCAAAACTAGTGCACTATTTATAAATAATTGCTTTCAATTTGCGCCAAATTTATCATGAATTCATACGGAACTTATTGGACATAAACGAAATTTAGGTATTAGCATGTAAGCATGAAACTTGAATTAGGACTTATAGATTATCTGTGTCCTGAAAAGGAAAAATTTCCGGTGTAACTTTGTATTATATGGTGAATTCTTTGCAGAATAAAACCATATAGAATTGTCCTTTGAATTTGCATTGAGATTAAGATGACTCACATGAAAGTTGAAAAAAATGTTAATTTTTGACCCAAAAGAGAAATCATTCTTTGGTTTTGGAGGGAGGGAGAGAGGGAGGGAGAAAGGGATGGGGAGAGGGAGGAGGAGGAGGAGGAGGAGGAGGAGGAGGAGGAGGAGGAAGAATTATGTGGTGACTTGTAGATTATAGTTTCCATTTTAGTTACTTCTTGTATTTGAAGAATCATCATTTGAAAATCCTTGAAGATATATGAAGCATAACATTCTTGAAATTGTAATGGCAAAATACTCAACTAACATTGATATCCTTTTGCCAAAAATTGAAACGTAAAATTCCTTTTCAAATTTTTAACGTTCACCTTCAGCTGGAGATTCTGACTGAAACTTTCTTATATCACAATTTACTTTATTTGATTTCACAGGAGGTCAAGAAAAGGCTGTCCTGTGAGGCTGCTGCAGCCGCTGGTAGGAACGGTAGATGGAAGAATCAAATGCGAAGAGCTGCTCATAATGGTTGCTGTCGTCGGGTTGCTCAGATTCGGGCGCTGTCTTCTGTTCTCTGGAAATTACTAATTTCTGAAGAACTGGTTGAAGTACTTCTGAGCATTGAAATCCCTTTGGTGAGAATGTAAACATTGTTTAGAATCCAGAGGAACTACGTTTTATCTCTGAAGTTTATTAATTTTTTTAAACTGGCATTTTACTTTTGGTTTTAATTTTTGTATTATCATAAAGAGAGATATGTGTTGTTTAGCAATGAATTTGAAGAACCATAGAGGTGGTTTAGATTAAATTCAGTAAGGCCCGATTTGGATTGATGGAAATGAAAAGAAAGGAGAGGAGACAGAGGGATTGGGCTTCTAGTGTTTGGGTTGATTTTTATTAAAGGAAAGGAAAGGAAAGATGGAGGGATTAACTTTAGCTTTAAAATATCAGTCTCCTTTCCATCCAAAAGTGGATAGAAACGGAAGGAAATAAGACCATAATTAATGAAATTTTTTGAATTGACTAAATTATCTTCATCTCAAGATGCTTTTATTCACATAAAAATAAGGATAGCTTTGTAAACTAATAACTAATCTCCTTTCCCTCTTAATTCTCTTATTGACTATCCAAACACCACGATGACTTAACCTTCTCTCCTTCCTTCTCCTTTCCTTTCCTTTCTCTCTCATTACTCTCCTTTCCTTTCCTTTCCTCTCCTCTCTCTCAACCCAAATGGGGCCTAAATTATGAGGTTTATGGTGGTTGAGAAGTTAGGACTGCTGATTGTGGAATCCGATAAATCTTTATGCAACTTGTGGAAACATATTAAGTGAAAATTCTGGAAAGAATACTTTGTCAAGACCTGCTAATGATCTCATTTGGAGCATAGAAAACCCAGGCTTAGTGAAGTAGTTTTGCAGTTTCCTTCTCTTGCTCTCTCTAAATGTGAGTTCACAATATTTTTTTTTGTGTTTAGGTTCATGTACTTGCACAGATGGAGCTTTGGGGAATTGGTGTTGACATGGAAGGTTGCCTTCTGGCACGGCATGCTTTGGGAAGAAAACTAAGACATCTTGAGAAGGAAGCTTACAAGTTAGCTGGGATAACATTTTCATTGTACACAGCTGCAGATATTGCAAATGTGCTCTATGAACACTTGAAGCTTCCTGTTCCAGAAGGGCACAATAAAGGGAAATGTCACCCTAGCACTGATAAACATTGTCTGGATGTGCTAAGGTACTGAAGGAGAGTGGCGTATTACTTTCTTTTATAATTGATAATAGTAGTATGAAGAATGAAAAATGGTTATTTATTCGAGAATGATAGATAAACTATTTTTATTTTCCATCTCATTCAACTAAGTTAGTAGAAGTATAGCCTTATGTGCACTCACCTATTTCAGATTGGCTCTGAAGAATTTTCTTTTCACATTTTTATATGCAATTATACAAATTCATTTTCATTGTTCTCAATTTATGGTACTTGCTTTAATCAACCTGTCCTTACAGGCCCATAAAGAATCCCACCTTGGTGGTGGATGTTTGGGTTTATAAATTGTGCAGCAAGTCAAATACAGCCTCTTGGCTAGTAGGCTGTCAGTTCTATTTGGACCTGGAATCAAGAATATGAAGTGTATAGCCTCTTTACTTGTAGAGCCCATTCTCCAACCTAGGGCTTGAAATTCGCGTTATCTAGTTATGGATGATTTTTTTTTTTTTTAATTTCCTTCTAACACTGGGTTCTTCATTGGCTGTTATCATATTTATCTTATTCTTTCCTTGCTGACTTGCTCAGATATTTTTAGATTTTTTTTCTTAATGTTATTTATTTACAGTCCTATTAATTCTTATCCTCATTCTTACACCTAATCCTTTTCTATAGTTGAGGACTGAGAGGTCTTAGTGTTTAATGGATTTTAGGAATGAGCATCCCATAATTCCTGTCATTAGAGAGCACCGAACATTGGCAAAGCTGTGTAATTCTACATTAGCAGCTATTTGCTCTCTTTCCAAGCTTTCTATGAGGGTGCAAAGGTACACACTCCATGGCCATTGGCTCCAGACGTCAACTGCTACAGGAAGACTTTCAATGGAGGAACCTAATCTTCAGGTTTTGTTGTTTCCACCAATTATTTTTAACATCTTGCTACATGATACATAACTATCATTTCATCAATGATTCCGTCTTTTAACCTGTATAGTGTGTTGAACATATGGTTGAATTTAAAATGAATGCTGCCAAGGAAGATGGCAATGAATCAGTCACCGATCACCACAAAGTCAATGCTCGTGATTTCTTTATACCTACTCAGGTATCAACGTTTGGATTATGTACATAGATTGTTTTTTGTCTTGGGAATCAAAAGTTATCATGGGTGCAATAATGTTTAAATTTTTCATTCCTACTTTTGCAGGAAAACATGGTACTTTTAACAGCAGATTATTCTCAAATAGAACTGCGACTGATGGCACACTTCTCTAAAGATACTTTGTTGATTGAGCTGCTTAGTAAACCCCATGGTGATGTCTTCACTATGCTTGCAGCAAAGTGGACTGAGAAAGTGGAGTCCAGTGTTAGTGCACAAGAAAGAGAGCACACTAAAAGATTGGTTTATGGAATTCTGTATGGAATGGGAGCTAACACGCTCGCAGAACAGTTGAATTGCAGTTCAGATGAAGCTGCAGAAAAAATACATAGCTTTAAGAGATCTTTTCCCGGTGTTGCTTCGTGGCTTCAAGACGTGGTTTCATCTTGCCGAGAGAAAGGGTCAGTTCTGATACTCATGAATTATAAAGCTCTCCAACTAACAGATTAGTTAGAATTCCCTCGCACCCGGCGGGCCCCCCCTCCTCCCAACAAAACAAGTGTGAACTCCTAGTTGGATTAGCAATTCAGTTTTCTTTGTTAAGTTACAAGCAAGAAAACAATTCTTCATCTGTTGGGTATATTCGAAATACTCCGTATCTTTCCAAAAAAGTATTAAGGTCTCTTATCTTAGTGTTTCTTCTGAGGCACTCTCTCTGTAGTTGCCAAGTAAAAGTTCTCTTCCCCAAAATGACTGTCGTGCAATCATGATAGCTTTGGAGACTTATGAGAATCCATTTCTTTATTATCTATACTAGTCTGTGGGCATAACTGATGAATTTAACATGATGAACTTCAAACTCGTGTTGTTTTTTGGCAACAATGTTCAACCTTCACTTAATAAAGGAAAATTTGAGAACATTTTTAGGTATCGCAGCTGATGCTGGAAAAAGAAAGGACTGCTGAAGGATGATAATTACCTATGCACTATCACTTTTTTGTTTCTATTATATTTCATATCAAGATATGGATGATCCTAGTAATTAATTTAAGCATAACTGCGTGGAAATTGTTGATTCTGCCACCGTTTCATAGCGGAAGGATAAATACTTTGGACTAAGAGTTGATTGCTTTTGTGTTTTCATTCAGTTATGTGAAGACCCTGAAAGGACGGAAGCGCTTCTTGGCAAAAATAAAGTTCGGAAACAGTAAAGAAAAATCTAAGGCTCAGAGACAAGCAGTGAACTCTATATGTCAGGTAGAGTTGCTTTCTTTTCCATCTCCTGGATTTGTCTCATTTCTTTCATCCCTTGGTTGAACATGGGGGGCATAAGCATTTTACTTTTTTCTGTTTGTTAGGGATCTGCTGCTGACATTATTAAGATTGCAATGATTAATATTCACTCTGTGATCATTGAAGATTCTGATAAGTCTCAGTTGTGGCCTCCAGTTAGAGAAAAGTTTTGCATGCTTCAAGGCCGCTGCCGAATTCTTTTACAGGTAATTTCACTTGGTACCTACTGAATTGTTCATGGAATTCTTATGTAGGTACAAAAATTTAACTCTCAATGCATAGGGCATATAAAATTAGATTCTATAGCAAAATCCCTGAACTATTTTCATCTGTGACACTGGAGTGTAACAATAAAAATGAGATTTAAGAATTCAATTGTTGTGGTAATGGTGAATAATGTGTGGATCTCTGTGAACTGTGAAGTCCCCATTTCGTAGTTAATTAAGGTGACCGGTAAAAGTTCTGATTTTTTAACTGAGAAGAGAGGAGAATGCCGAAGCATTTTTAAATTCACTAGGATCTTTTGATTCTTTTGTTCCCCATTTTATAATATGGTAAGGTACACCACTGATGTGTGTAAACAAGGGTATTAATAAGGAATAGACGGGGATTCAAGAACTGACGCATCTAAAGTTCACAAAATATTTCAAACTTTGCAGAGTATCTTTTCAGGTTCATGCTACACCTTCTTTCCCAAAAATTTTGTCTATCTTTTTACTGCACATCTGCCAGTTTTGTTGTTCTGTGTTATTTTAACTCCCCTCAAGTTTCACATTATGATTACTTGTCTAGTATTTGTAAAGTACAATGAATAATGAACACTTTAGGAAAGCAAAACAAATTCTGTTCCATAAATAAGCAGTGGTAAAATACTTTGTCTATCCTATGATGGAAATGTATAATGCAGGGAATTTGGGGTTGTTGGGGGTGTGGGCAGTGGTGAAGAGGATTGTTTATAGAACTGTTATCTGAATTTAGACGATTTGGTAGAAAAATGTTTCCTTTCGAGGAAGTCTTTTACCAAGTTTATTATTGCTCAAAGGTTCGGCAGAAGATGTCAACCTTATTACTTCCATTATCTGGTAATCACTTCGTATCTAATATCCATCCTTTTTTGATGGATATTTGACCCAGATATAGTTTATTTTATTTTATTTTTTTGTATTTGTTCAGAATAAGGACATAAGTTCTCTTCATTTTGCTTTAAAGGTACATGATGAATTAGTGATGGAAGCTGATTCTTCAGTTGTCAAGGAGGCTGGTTTATTGCTTCAATTGAGCATGGAAAGTGCTGTTTCACTTCTTGGTAAGGGGCTGAAGGAAGCTTTTGGCATATGACCTTCCCATATGTGGCTTAAGTGTACAATTTGTTCAGTCCATTTCTATTCCCTCTTGCTCATTTGTTTTCTCTAAATGGCTTCTCTTTACTTTTCTTTTCATTTCATTCACTTTTATCAGTTTTCCAGCTATGTATTATACAAACATTATTCCTCTAAAAGTAAAAAAAACAGGATTTGACATGGTACATGTTGTATCAGTTCCCTTGCATGTCAAACTGAAGGTTGGCAGAACCTGGGGATCTATGAAGCCTTTCCAGGCTGAAAAATATGAAGGCAATCAATTGTGATGAATTCTTATGTGACTGTCTTCCATTTGCTGGATAAAAGAGGAAATATCTTCAAACAAGGTGCGCACTGGAGTAGTGGCAAGGTAGTAGCTCAAGTGGTAGAAGCACTCCTTACTAGGCAAAAGGTCCTGGTTCGAACCACATCTCCCTCCCCCGATGAATCAAAAAAAAAAAAAAAAAAGGTGTGCACTGGTGTAATGTGCCTTACTTTCCGTAAAATCTCACTATCTTTTTTGGCTAATAAAGTTTGTCATTTGGGTCCTTTTATCAGGTATGCCAGTTTATTTGTTGGATAAAGTGGTGTTTGTGGCTACTGCATCTTCAATTTGCTGTCGCCACCTACCAATTCTTAGCAGGCGTACAAAATTTTATCAATGCTCATAAACAATTGGAAGAAGGTTATCAAGTAGTCATGCTTATTGGTACTTTTTGAAACTATCTCATTGAGAGTTCTCCTCGTGAAGCTTCAAGCTTGGTTTGATTGCAGACATAACACAAATTTCTTGACGAGTTTCAATGGATAAATTGTTAAATGGCTGCATGATTCTCTTTATTCTGTGCCCTCCTCTTCTGCGCAACATGCAGATATCCATGAATAGTTCAAGGATAAGAGACTGAGCACAATCGCTCTTGCTTTTATGAACCAGTTTTGGTTTGTCCAATGATTTTCTAATTAAGACAGAGGGGTTGGGAATTTTCAAATAAAACCTATCAAAAGAAGCAGCTGGAATAAACTTTTAGAGGAAACATAATTGAGTGCAGAAAATTGATCTACAGCTTGCTTATCCAATCGCAGGAAATGTCTATGATGAGTTTTATTAGATTTAAATTAAATGACTGGTGGAGGAATTAAGAGAACTGGAAACTTCTGCAGAAGTAAGTTATAAATCTCCGATTGTTTTTAGACCTTGAGTTGAATAGGGAACCAATCCTGCTAATGACCATTGCGTTTGATGAGTTTTATCTGCTGGAAGACCAGGAAAATATTACTCATATCTGGGAGTGGTTCTGTATTTCATTTATTTCTGGCACTATTTCTTGAGCTGCTAAGTGAAATATCCTAAATGTATTATGCATCCTTCTGTTACTTAAAAATCTCTATTGTCTCATCTTCTACATGAAGTTTGTCTTTCTCTTCTGGAGACAAGACTGGCGGTTGTTCTGATATTACTCGCAAAGTTTAACAAGCTGTTAATTCAAGTTTTTGGGAAGTTGTGACTGTTCTTTCTGAAAGTTTAATTCACTTATCATAGAGTCTTGGAGTGGAAGGCTTCTATGAGAAACTCAAAGGGCCTCTGGTGGCAGAACTGATCGATCTGGACTCAAAAGGTTTTAGAGAGAGTTAAGTTGTGCAATCTTGAACAAGCATTCGTTATTGACCTTGATAATGCTGTTGGTTTGAATAGATGATTGTTATGATGTTGAATAGATAGCTTGGATTAAAGGTAACTTCGATGATGCATATCTGATGTTTACGTTGCATCAAAGTTGTACCAGACATTGATTACAACTTTCTAGTAATGATTACAAAGAAAAATTTCTCTGGTGGTATGTTATTGATATTTACCACAGTGGTTGATATGGCATCCAGAAGAATCATAATGGTTCAACCTTTCAAGGGCATAAAATCGTCATTTTCGTTTTCAAGTATCTAAAAATTTGTATTAAAGCAATCGGGAAATCGACTATGCACATTAGTTGTCTGTTTTTCTATTTGGAGACTGTTGAGTATTGTCATTCCATTTGATTATTTAATTGGTTGCTGAACTGCATGTTCTTTTTGTTGTGCAGCAACAGATGGAAAGTAAGAAGATGCTGTCTTCTAGCCAATACTTAGTCCTTGGTTTGTTGTTTTGTTTTCATCCCGTTTTCTTTAATTTGGAATCTCATCTATTTCACAGAATTCCATCCATTATTTTGTTATGTGGCTTTCATTCTACATATAATCTCAATCAGGTTGTGACATGTCATTTCAATTGAATCTTATTTTTCAGTGAATACTGCAATATCTTCCAAATAACTTACTTTTCACTTTTGGGAATATATTGAACTTTTGCAAATATACACTGGATTTGATGAAAATGTGATCTGAGGAATTTTCTTAAGAGTAATATGGAAACTTAGGTGATGTTCTTTTCATCATGGGTGAACTGAATATATTGAAATTACAAATTTGTTTGATTTTGGAATTTCTACTTGTACACGTACTGTATGTCTCAGCATTTTATCAACTGAAACTAGTATCCTAGGAGATTGGAATTGGGCACCGTTTCTTTTTAATAGTCTCAATTTCTTGTGCTTATCTTTTTCTAGGTCTACATTGTGAGAAGCTTGCTTTATTTACTTAATAGGTTACAGTAGGACAGGATCAGTGACTTGCTTTAGATATTCTTCTCTATGTCAAAATTATCACAAGTTCCAACTGATTAAGTGGTAACTTGTTTTTCTCCAAATATTTTGAAGTCAATTATACTGTTCTTCGAAGTGAATACGAAATCCTTGTATGATTTTTCTGGTCACATGCAAGATTATTGGTATATTCTGATTGATTCATATTTCACCTGTTGATGGATGCATTTGGATTCAAAGTGTGCGGATATGCTCATAGAAAAGATACTAGAACATTGACTAAGAAAATTGGGCTATGTTTTGTGTACTCTAGCTACTGTTTAAATGTAGAGATGACTGTAGGAATCAAACATAGATGAATTTACTGGTTTTTGAAAGATGAGTGTGCATGGTTAAATCAGTGTGTGGAAAGAAAATTAGTAAATAGTTTGGAATTTGAGACTGTAGAATTGATAGTGCAGCATCTAGCTTTCCTTAGCCAAAATGCTTTACTCAAGAGTATGTTCTACTTTTGCCAAATTGATGTATGGTAATACTTCCACTCTCCGAGATGCAGAGTTTATGCTTATGGAAAGTACTTTTTTCATTCTGCTAAATTGAGAAATAGCAGTGATTTTGAGCAGTGTTACACTGAAATCTAGTGTTGGGCACTGGCTGTCACATTATTAAGTAGGAAGATGATCCGTATAGATTTATTAGGAGCCAGACACATACATATCAGACATCAAAACCAAATGGATGGATGCATTTGGTATCTTCTTCATCTATCTACTTGGGAACCCAGACAATATGATCCTCAGGGAGGAAATGGCAAACGGGAACACTTCCTGGCTTAACTTTGAGCACCTTGAAAGCCAAGTGGTTCGGGTTCCATGCAGATGTATCTTCATGGCAAACTGCTACTGCTTTTGCTTTTGTTCCATCGTTACCCACCAATGAAACCATATATGCCTTGCTGGAATGTGTTTTATGGCAGTAAAATACTGCATATGTGTACTTCTGCTGGTGGCACGCCACTGCATTATCACCTTTCATCGTTTCAACATTTGTAATACTATATTCTTGCTGCTGAGTTTCTTTGTCTGTGTATGTTGAAATTGCCTGAATGTTCTTTCCCAGCTTGGAGGTGGTGAAATCTACCATGGATTCTAAAGAAGTAGCGCAGAACTTCTCCTCTCCTTGAATGCCAGGCTTCTCGCACTCTTTAACTGTGGTCTTCATTGTTTCAGCCTCTCTTGAGTTGGGCTTCACTGAGAATCTGTTCAGAATTTCCATCATTTTGTTCGATGTGAAGGGAATCGATTCAGCAACCTGGCGAGGCAAGAAAGTGGCACCATTTGAACTCCTAAAGAAATGCAAGTTCATCTTGGTCCCTGGTTTCATGTTCTTTTCCAAGAAGAACAGAGCTACGTTTGGGTTATCATGGAGCTGGTCGTCAGAAGCAGCATAGTTGTATAAGAATGGTTGGGGCCCTGCACTCACTCCTACATTCACCGGCTTTCCATGGTGGCTTTTGCTGATGGATGCGCTACCACCACCATGTCTGACATTCACACTGGTACCCCCGTTCGGTTGTCCACCTCCTACATTAACGCCTACTCCTCCTACTCCAACTCCAACTGAACCAGCCTGCTGTCCACTCGGCTGCCCACCACTAGGTTGTCCTCCGTTTGGCTGTCCACCTCCTACGTCAACTCCTACTCCTCCGCCTCCCACGACGACTCCAACAGAACCAGTCTTATCTTCCATTCCTTCTGCAAGAACCAGTTGGTAAGAGAATCTAAAAATTAAACGTTGTATTTAGTTACCTTGTATTTAATTGAGATCAAGGTAATTAAAAGGCATCAATTTATTTTTGGGAGAAAATCATGTTGCGGACTTTTACCAGATGGTAATAAATCCTTCATAGTTTTGGGCATGAGAGTGTTCGGCAGAACAGTTTTCCAGTATAACTCAGGAGTTTGTGCTGCATGGCTTGCCACAAAGGCCAACTAATAAGACATGAAAAGACAAATCTCTTTAGCTTCTAATAACAGAAAAACACAAAATAAGCATACAACTTTAAAAGAAAGCATTACAAGTGTCGTGATTATATTGCGGAAATTGAATCTAAGGAACGGAAAAGAGAAAAAAAAAAAAAAAGAAAGAAGAAAGTAAGGAACTCACAGAAACAAGAATGAAGAGGTGCAGAGGCTGAAAAGCCATGGTTTCTGTAAAACAATAATGGTAGAAACAGATGCTGGGTATGCAATATTAGTAATATCAGAAAACTGATGAAGCAAATGTGAGCTTCTGTATGCTATTTATAGGAGGAAATGTAGATTTGCTCGTTTTCAACTGTGACCAAACACATTTATAGCATTTGAAATGAGCCAAAACTGTATCGGTGGGTTCTGCATGCTCTTCTTCTTTCCTTACGTAGCTTGGCGGTGGCTCAAAGTGAGGATTTTGGCAGACAAGAATCATATATTCATTCGGTTTGTAGGAGGAAGTTGAGACCATGAATTTTGAGTTTCTTGCTTGTGTCCTTGTTGGCGTCATGCTTGCTGATGTTATTTTATTTTAATTTGAAATTTAAGGATAACATTGTGATTTAAATTTATTCTTTTAAAGCTAAATATACCAATATGAGTTCAATCTTATAGGAGAAATAATTTTTAGTGGATAGCTATTTAATAAGGTTTATATGTCGAAGTTAATGTTCTGATTCATTAAAAATTAACTGCAGTTAATATTTACATATTAAAATGTAATTACAGTACTAGTTACGTAATATTATATAATATTATCTTTTATATATTAATAAATTCACAAATAGAGTTCATGAATTATTATATTTAATTATAATCTTCCATAGCTTTATCCTTCTTTCAAACCTTAGCTGCTTTCCTATTGATATTGGGTAGCAACAACCTTTTTGTCTTCCTTTGCATTTCTTTTAGAAAATTCTTTAGGAAGGTATTGCTATCTTCTTTCCTCCCTTTTTGTTTTGTAAATTTATCTCAGAAGTTTATCATTTTCTTCTAACGAGTCAAGGGCCCTGCTGTTGATGTTACACCTGGTAAGTTGTGATCTAAGAAGTCAAGCAATGTGTCAAAAGCAAAAATATAGGATGAAATGCTTTGATGGTCATCTGAATTTGGGCTACGCTACTTCGTATAGTTCATATAGTTGTTCTGTTGTGGAGGTTTCCGGTTGCATTCAATGCCGATGACCATTCTTTCTGGCTTTTCTTCTGACATCTGAGTTTTCACACGTAAAAATGAACACTTTAAAGGTTGCAAATTGTGTAAAATCTTTTAAATATCTCTTCTGATAACTACAATCTTTTTCTAAATTCCTCACTAGGATACTTCAATGAAAATCTTGAACACATCCCTCTATTGTAGAGAAACTTTTGAAAGTACATGATCTATTTTTCCTCTCAATCAAAGAAGCATCTCAAAACATGGAAATAACGGTTACAATGAGGTAACTCAGGTATTCAAAAAAAAATAAAATTCAAACAAATCACTCAGTACTAGCTTTAATTACCTTTATCTTGAAAAAATATCTCAAGAAGTGCAACTATTGGCGACAAAGAGGTAGCTCAGGCAAAAAATAATAATAATAATAATGCAAGCAAGGAGAGGAAGAGGAAATCGTTCATTACTACCTTTAATTACCCTTGTCTGCCACCAGAAGATTTCTCAAAAAAAAGAAAAAAAAAGAGAATAACTTATTTAATCTTTAAAGTTTGAAGTAAAATATATTAATATTTTTAATATTTTTTTACTGTTATAATGTCTAATAAATTTTTGTTCTAACTAAAATACCTAACCATTAATTTTCATTCAAACTTTCGATTAGAAATAAGTATGTTATTGTCACTTATTAATTTTTCAAGGTCAAATTACGTAACCTACATCATTTCCTCTAAAATTAACCCACATGCACAACATGTGATCATATTTGGAGGCTAAAAAGTTGAGATTCAACTATTTTCCCCTTGTGGACCACCTATTGCAAAACATAAGAAGACACTCTGTACCTCCAAGCTCTCGAAAGCGGCTGACCTTTTTGAAGAAAGACAATGGCTGGCGTTTTAATCGTGAAATGCTATTCTGGACGACCTAACCTTATTAGAACTTCATGGACAAATTTTAATCCAACCAGAAGATTCTTGGGCTATGAGAAAATTGAGGTAAGAAAGTTGAATGAGTTTAGAATATGCAATACTTAGAATTGTTTCTATTTGTTTTAATTAAATACATTTCTTTTGGCAAATGTGGTCATGTGATAGGCAAATGGAATAATTTTGGAGAAAAATGAAGTCTGTTGCCTAATTTACTCTTAAAATATTAATACGTGATAACGACATGCTTGTTTCTTGCGAGAGGTTCGAGCGAAGTTAGGTTGGGGTGTTTTGATAGAGAAAAACTACATTAGGGATCTTAACGATTTAAAGAAAACTGTAAAGATATTAATATGTTTTGTTTCAAAATTAAAAAAGATTAAATAGGTCATTTTCTCTCAAAAAGGAAAAAAAAAAACACAAAAGAACAAAGAACAAGCATAGTACTGGATATCCTTAACTTAATGGTAACTTAAATTAGTTAAAAACATTTTATCAGCAATTATGTTTCTGTTTTGATTCACACCCTTGTTCTAACGATAAAAAGGGCGACAATTTTAAAAATTTTATATTTTCTTTCACAAAACATAAGCATAGTCCTACTAAAACTTGAAACAGTAAAAACTATTTCACTTTGCATTTGAATCCAAATGCACCCAACTTGAAACAGTAAAAACTATTTCACTTTGCATTTGAATCCAAATGCACCCAACTCAAGCTGAGTCTTATTCAATGGCTTATTATCTTGTTGAACTTCTGCAAATTTCTCATTGCGAGGCTGTTCTTCTCTCCTCTCGGCCTTCTACTCTTCTTAATGCATGCTCTGAAAATGCAGTGTGTGAATCCCAGGTCTAGCTTCGGGAGAATAATTGGCTCTTGGAATTCTGATTTAAGCTCAATCAGCTAAGCAGAGCCACAACACTGCACCAGCAGCCGCTAATTCACATGTATGTGCATGTAATAAAATTTTAGTAAAATTAAAATTATTAGTACTGTATTTAGTAAAATATATCTTGCATTTATTTTAGTTATTGTAAATTTCTAAAATTATTATCTTAACACTTTTTTAGTAATTCATTTGTCTCTTTAATATTTGGAGTTTTATTTCTAGTAGCTTATTTGTTTATTTAATACTTGAGTTTTCTCATAACATAAAGTAATATATAGTAACCAATATAATTATCCATTTTAATAGTTGGAATTTTCTCTTAACATTATGTAACATTGAAAACCAATACAATATGGTTCATCTGAGATAATGTGGTTAATTGTCATTGATCATGAGACCATAGATGGAACAAGACTAATGATTTTTTAGGGGAGAACCTATTGTTGGGAATTGTCTAACGTCGCCTTAACTAAGCCCTCACGGATTTATTTTTGGGTATCTCCCAAAAGGCCTCATACTAATGGAGTTATCTTGAATCTTATATTTAGACAACTCTTCCATCAATTTTTCCATGTGGGACTTAGTTTGCATCCCAACAATCCTCCCCTCAAACTAATGACCACACAGCCTTCAGAGGTAATCCATTTGATCTGCCAACCATCTTACACCGCCGCTACCAACCAGCGGGACACGCCGCCTGACCACCACATTATCAGGAAGACTATCTTACACCGCCGCTACCAACCAGCGGGACACGCCGCTTGACCACCACATTATCAGGAAGACTTTCGACACAAGGCATCAACTGCAGATCTCCAACGAGGGGGGCTTCTCACACAGTGCCACGTCACCCAGACGAACCATCGGCTCTGATACCACTTGTTGGGAATCGTCGCCTTAACTCTACATTAGTATGATATTGTCTGCTTTGGACTAAGCCCTCACGGATTTGTTTTTGGGTATCTCCCAAAAGGCCTCATACTAATGGAGTTATCTTGAATCTTATATTTAGACAACTCTTCCATCAATTTTTCCATGTGGGACTTAGTTTGCATCCCAACACCTATATAAAGAAATTTTCAAATTTTTTTGGGGCTGAATTAAAAAAAAAAAGAAGACTAAAAGCCTTTTAAACCAATACCTATAAAAGCAGCAGCTGCCGCTCATCGCCTTCCTTAGTTCTGCCTTTGAATGAGGCAGTGCTTTCTGTGCATAGGAGGGTATATATTGTGCATGCATTTGATAAGAATGAATAAAATGCTCTGGATTTTCCCTCTCACTCGCTGACTCTTGAAAGTTTCTGTTTCAATTACCTCCATTAATTAATCTTCAACAGATGAAAATAAAGGGCTTCAGTAAGTTAATGCAGAGATCTACTTTGGGACCCAGACAATATGATCTTTAGGGAGGAAATGGCATACAGAAAAACTTCCGGGCTTATGCATGAGCACTTTATAGCCAATTCTTTTCCATGCTGATGGTTCTTCGTGACAAACTGCTACTGTTTTTTTTTTTTTTTTTGCCCTCCATCTTTTGCCCGCCAAGGAAACCATACATGCATCGCTGGTACACAAGAAGTACGGAGATATAAATAATATAAATAATACCGGATGGATTCTTCTAACTAATTAAGCTATCACTTTGTTATATTTCTTTTTTTTTTCTTTAACTTCATAATTTCATATTTACAAACTCGGGCCAAATTTCACTTTCTTCAAATTTTGATTGGATGATTTTACTTTGCATGCACCAAATTTGGATAGCAACAAATTGTTGTCTACCTTTGCATGCTTTCTAAATTTATTGTGAACTATATCATTTTTCTATGGAATGTCCTGCAATGTATCAGAAGCAATAAATAAGTGAAGCGTTCTCGTCTGATATTTTAGGCTCAGTTGCCTCATATAGTTCTTCAGTTGTGGATGGTTTCTGGTTGAATTTAGTGGTGATGACCTTTCTTTGTAGCTTGTACTTCTGAGTTTGACATCTAATGTACACATTTGAGGTTATGAATTGCGTAGAAACTTTTCTGTTTCTAGAATATATTACGTGGCTTACTTGCATAAAAATCTTTGAAAGTCTTGCTTTGAAATGTTGCTAATCTTCATGATCATCTGACGACGAATCAAACAATTTTTGGGGGCAATTATCGCACTTCAGATTGCTTGTTCAACCAATATTAATGCCTCAGCAAACTGATCCATATGATGAAGAAAGCACAAACTATGAATGTTATGAATCTCGTAGTGGGTTTGCGACCTTACCTTCGTGTAAATTCTTCGATATAATTAACATAACTGTTGGCTGCTTATATAAAAAGTTTGATGTATTGACAAATGGGTAAAGCAATAAAGTCTGACATTCATTACATTATTCGGAATAAACACATTCACCGTAGTAGTAGCATTTTCTATATGGTTTTCAATAGCTATTACATCAAATACATCATCAAATTAATGGACCGATAAAAGTGAAGGGCTTCAGCAAATTCCTGCAGAAATCTAGTATTCAGGAATCCAGACAATGTGATCCTCAGGAAGGAAATGGCAAACTGGAACGCTTCCTGGTTTAACATTAAGAACTTGGAAGGCCAAGTGCTTCGGGTTCCATTCTGATGTATCTTTGTGGCAAACTGCTACTGCTTTAGCTTTATTTCCATCAGCACCAACCAAAGAAACCTCAAATGCTTCGGTTGTTTGTGTCTTATGGCAATAAAACACAGCATATGCATAGTTCTGCTTGTGGCAGACCACGGCTTTGTCGCCGGTCATCTTCTTTACTCCTGCAATGGTGTACTTCTGCAACTGATCAGTTTCCCTTCCTGTTTCTGTTGAGATTGCCTGCACATTCGTTCCCAAATTGGAAATGCTGAAATCGATCATCGACTCGAGGGATGTAGCACAATATTTCTCCTCCCCCTTAATCCCTGGCTCCTCGCATTCCTTGATCGTCTTCTTGATGATTTCAGCTTCCTTCGAGTTTGGCTTCACAGAAAATTTCTCAAAAATTTCAGGAATGTGCTCTGATGAGAAAGGAATGGATTGGGAGACCTTTCGGGGCAAGAAAGTAGCAGGACCGGCGCTCTTAAACAAGTGCAAATTCATCGTTGAGCCCTGATGAAGGTCCTTTTTCAAGAAGAAAACGGCTACGCTTGGGTTTTCACTGAGTTGATCCTCAGTTGCAGCATACCTGTACACGAAGGGATTTGGACTCGGTGTTACGCCAACATAAACCGGCTTTCCCTTGGGGCCTGCTTTCACAATTACACCGCCTTTTCCAACGCCAACCCTGGCTGGCTTCCCGTTATTGACGCCGGTGCCTTTGCCGCTGCTCGGGGTGGTGCCGGGCTTTCCTTTCCCTGTGTTAACGATGACTCCGCCCTTCCCTACCACCACTGAGGTTCTTTTGTCCTCCGACCATTCTGCAAAAGATGAAAAAAAAAGTAATGTTTTAGCAATCACCATTTGGTGATAGAAATTTTCAAGAAATTTCATCTCAAGGTAATAGTCATAATTCCTTGGAAATCCTTCAAAGAAATTATAATATTGCCTTGCTAATTTACAACCTGATCATACAGGAATGACCCCACAAAGAAATTTGAAATCATAATTTTGGGAAAATTTCTCTATTCAGCATGCTTGCATCTACCTCCAATTTTCCCTTTCATTTTTCTTATTCCAGAGAAAAATATTGCTAACAAAAAATTTCTAGGGGTGAAAGAAGAAAGAAAATAAGACTAAAGGGACAGTTTTATGCACAGAAATTCTAATTTTTGAGTTTCTAAAGCATTGAAGGATGGTGGGGGTGTTGAGAAATACAAAGGCCAGGCCGCAATACTATTACGATAGATAAATACCAAAGCCCAAAAATATGAATTTCCACTTAAAATTCTTTTACAACTGCAATATTTTTTAAGATTAATATAATTATGAAGCAAGGTGAAACAAACTCTGTACTCAAATATATTCCAGAATTTGGTTTTAGAGTGAAGCTTTGAAACATCAAAAACTTCTCATGTTATGATAGAAACATTCCAGCATATTCATGCTTAAAAGAAAACAAACCAGATGAAATATGACTATAAAAGGTTCAATGCATAGTTCCATCTCTCACCCTTACAAGCACTCAATTCACAAAAATAAATGATATATATATATATATATACACAAAAGAGAATTCGCAACCAAAGGAAGTACGAAGTCATAAAGGTTGGAAAGGAGCTTTTGGAAAAACTACCATCATGTAGTAGATCCTTGACTACTTTGGGCATAGGAGTCTGAGGCAACTTGGAATTCCAATATACCAGAGAAGGCAGAGCTGCATGGCTTGCAAAAACTGCAACCTGAAAAACACAAAGAAAACTTTCCACCTTTAGCTTTCAGAATATCCATGAACAAGTCAACTAGTAAAACATCGAACGCTTTTGCAAAGGCAAAAAACAAATTAAGGTTGTACTACGTATATTATTTTTGTGACTTCTGATGTTGGGACTCACAGAAAGAAAGATGAAAATGAGGTGGAGCTTGAACTCCATGGTAGCACTTGGAAGAGAAATCCAAGAGAAAGTGAGAGATGATATCTTTTTGTACTAAGCAATATTGAAGAGATGAAGTGAAATTGGTGCATTATTTATAAGTGAAATGATGATGAAGCGTAGATGTTTTAGAAAAGCTACGTATCACCTAAATTGATGACTAGTTTAATACCTTCAACTGTCTTTGGATTGCCAACATTCAATGCTACTCTGCCATTTGTAAGGCCAGGCGGGGGCGGGGGTGGGGGGGGGAGGAGGGGGGTGTGTGGAACGTTCATGCCTTACCACAGAGTCACAGTTCTACTACTACTACACAGATCTACTACTTACTGTTTTCATTGCAAAGAAACTTCTGTGGCTCCAGTACAAGTACATCATTCTTCCTTCGGTTTATTTAACGTTACTTTTTCTTAATGATACTGGTAATGGATGGCCATCATTTTGGACATTATTTTGAACTAAATATGAATCTATTATTGCATTAAACGAGGGGATTAGATAAAATGAGTGAGAAAATCACTAAGTTGTAAGAGTGATTGTTTAAAATGGACACTAATTTTGAACATTTCAAGCTAAGATGTGAATTAAACACAGTGAGTACATAAAGTGAGAAAGAAAGAATGAGTTGAGAACAATTCAAACAAAATTTTATTTTATTTATTTTTTTTATCGTATTCAATCACTGAACTATAGTTTTTATTTAGTGATGATAAATGTTCTACTTTATTTAATCACAGAATTACTCTCTCAATCCTACAAAATATAAGCCTATTTCTATTTTTATATGGATTAAGGAAGTTAATTAATATAGTTAACTTAATAATTTTTACTTAATATTTTCATTATATGTCCTTCATTAATGTTAAGATGACTTAACCCATATTAATTAATCATTTTCTAAACTAGTACTCCTCTCCTGTTTCAAAATATAAGGTCTTTTTTATTTCTTTTTGTATAGATTAAGGAAGTAAAAAATTAAAAGTATTTTTTATTATATTCTTAATTAATTTTATTAATATAATAGAGAATTAAAAAATTATATTTATAATAAGAATAATTTTAAAAAAATAATCTTTAAAATTTACATAAGGTAAAAAATTTTAAAAAAGATAAAGAATCAAAATATCATATATTTTAAAATGCTAAAAAAATTATTTATTAATACTTATGTATAATAATTAATAACATATAAAGAAATTAATAAATTAATTATTTTTTATAAAAAAATAAATTTATAATAAAGGAGAAGAAAAAATAAAATGAACATTTCTTTAGACCAAAAGGAATATTAAATAAACATACCCTATGTTTCCCTTGAGACATGTGTCTCCTTAAGGTTCAGAACTCGAGGGAAGGAATCGTGGAACTGAGTAATGGGATGGCCCTTATGATTTGATTAACTTGACTTTTGGGGGCATATCTAACAATCAACCACCCAATTTAATAGAGGTACAAAGTGGGCAGTTTTTGTGGGGAGTTGAGAGTTTATTTCTAGATGGCTCACGGTTGTGACAATTAGAAAGTATTTGACTGAATATAAATTTTTATATAAAAATTTAAATTGTATTATAAAAATAATATAATATAATAAAAATAAAAAATATATAGATCAGTTAATATTTTATATTAAATTTAAATATATAAAAATAATATATAATAAGATTAGTAGTTGATTGATAATATAAAATATATTAAATTTTTTTTTATAAAAAGTGTCAATTATTTTAGAACGTCTTAATATAGTAAGAAGGTTAAATAAAATGGAACAGAAGGAGTATTATTTTAGAGAAATTAACAAACTTAGTCTTAAAATTATTTCTTTTATTTTTCCCCTCTACACTTTTTGTGACAAAATCTGACAAATTTCCTCATGTGCTATTTACTTGACTTACTGTTGAGATAAAATTTATCAAATTATAACTTTTTTCTCCTAAACAAGATGTATGTGAATGTCTCATAAGTGTACATAAATTACTTGAAATAGAAGCACTTGAGTTGATTTGGAAGAACAATGTGTCATGTAGCGTTCGTCCTTTTTTTTTCGCACTTGCTATACATAATTTTTTTTAGAATATAGTAAGAAAAATAATTATTTTTTAAAATCAATCTCTCTCCCTTTTATCTCTCATCTCTCTACATCTATCTCACACTAAACTATCAATTCAATTAATAACGCTTCAAATTAGTCGAAGCAACATAATGAGTAGGGCTTCTACAAAGGATTCTTTAGAATTTGAGGTAAAAACTTACTAAAATTCTTAATCAATGCTCAAATTTATCAATTTTTATGAAATCTATCTGAGTTGCACCATTTACTGCAAAGTTGATCCAGTTGTTGCGTAACTGTGCAGCACGTTGTGCCAGATTTTGGCGAAAGTTTCCCAATTTTTTAAAAATATTATTTATTAAATAAAATTACTTATGTAATTATGATTTTTGTATGTGATGCAAATGTCAAGTTGAAGGTCTAGGAATTGTCTTAATCAATTGCATTAGTATTTATTTTTTTAATAGTATCGTAATTATAAGTAACACATATTCAACAAAATACGATATATGAATTGCAGGAGTACAAAAAAGGCCGCAAAATGAAATTTCATCAAGGCATTATATAGGAATGGTCAAGGCCCATCATCATTGGAAGATTCTTTTGAAAAATTTATAAATCTTGACAAAGTTGATGATTTGACATCAGAATATTCATTTGAAGAATTCGTATATCTTGACAAAGTTGACTATTTGAGTCCTTTTTTGGGGACATATGATATATTTTGAGGTAAAGAGGAGTTGGTATAGTGGATGAAGACAATTATATTGCAAGCGAGGATCCTCTTGTTCATTACTCATTCAAAAAAAGACGACATAAATGATAACAGATTTGTTGAGTTTAGGTGTTAAAGGGGCAAAGCTAACCAAAAATTAATTTCTACTCTCATGAATCAGCAAATAGCAGAGATGGGGATATTCGAAGCAAAGGAGTACGAAAAAATGTCATTGTTTGCTGAAATTAATGGGTAAAAAGTATTACGAGAAAGTGTGGAGTCTTGCGGTGATATGCAACAAACACAATCACAGCCTGGGAGAGACTCGTTATGGTCATGCATTAGTTGCAAGGATGACGAATCGAGAGTTGAAAATCACGAAGCAAATGAGTAAGTGTCATAATCAACCGAAATATATATTAGATCATTTGAAGTGGGAGAACCAGAGAAGTGTTATCAGGTTTGTGTTTTGATAATACCTTAATCATGCTTCTTGCTAATGCATTTACATAGTTGTATTATTATTTGATGACAATATACTTAACATATGTTGCTTGTTGGCACAAAGGCAAAGACTATGTATAACGCTAGACACAAGTTAAGGGCGGCGAACGTGAAAGGTTGGACAGTGATTCAACAACTTTTCAAATTGTTCACTGACCATGAATACTTTCATTGGTACAGAATTCAACCAGGGGCCAATATTCTTAGTGACTGTGTATTCGCTCACCCAGATTTATGTACACTTGCTTGTGCGTATCCATTTGTATTGATAATGGATATGACATACGACACCAATAGGTACGTTATAGCATTAGCGTAAAATTATCTTATTTTAATTATACGGAACATTCTATAATAAAAAACATATGTATAAATTGGTACATTTTCATGTGTATCATAGTTCATTTGAAATAGGTACAATGCGCCGTACTTAGAGATTATATGCCAACGGGCAATACTTTCTGAATGCTGGCGCTTGGATGAGCAATGAGCAGACAGACAGTTATCAGTAGGTATTGGAGTGTGTTCATAATATTTTCAATAAAAAATTTTCCCCACAGATTATTGTGACTAATCGCGAGCCTACGCTAATACAGGCAGTGATGACACCTTCCCCGATTCTGAACATATGTTGTGCATGCGACTTATGTCGAAGAACGTTGAGCATCGATACTATAAGGATTGCGGTGATAAGGTCCTTCTCGAATAGTTTTCGAAAGGTTCATGATGAAAGTTTATTGATTCTCTTAGAGAGAATGAGTACTAGGTCAACTATTCAAACATGCAATCATTGTGGTCGCGATTTGAGAAGATAGTGACGTATTTGGACGAGACATGGTTGGACTCACATTAGAAGCAGCTTTTTTGAGTCTGGATAGGATGGATCTCATACTTTGGAATGGAAATTATAAATCGTGCCGAGAGCTCTCATTCAACTAGGAAGTCCTATCTCGGGAAGGCATCTGATGCATTCGACATCGTTTGGCCAAATGTTCATTCTTTAATCGAGGCTCAAATCGCAAATATGAGGAGTTCTCTTGAGTTGTATCGGTTTGTCGGTAAGTATTATATCTGTTTGCATCCGATCTTGGGTTTGCAAATAACTTTAAATGAGTGGGAGCCTGTCAACAAAATTTGACACAACGCCAGTCTTTGTCGATATTGATTGCGGAATAGTCATGAACTTTCTTATTCTTGCAAAATACTTAACTATATGAGCAATGAACATCCTTTTGTGGTTGATAATCTGCATCCATTTTGGAGTGCCCTTGACTTCTTGATGTTTGTATCGTAGTATGTCAATCATTCTTCACCACACTCTTATAATAATTTACGAGCTATTCGAGACTTTACAAAATTGATGATAAATAGGGGGTTTGGTGGAATGTCGACATTTTGAGGTACAAATGCGTCTGTTTTCCGAATACAATGGTCTTCAAAAACCGACCGTCTAGGTGATAAAGGACCAACCTAAGAAGGACTCGACGAAAAGGGATAAGTATCATTGAGAGTATGTACAGATTCCTAGAAGCATATTCAAGTGTTTGTCTGGTAGTAGTAGTTCCTAAGAATGGTCATCGAGCGGGTCCAAAGGACACAACGGTTCTAGAGTTTGGGGCTCGCAATCAAGCGACTATAGTTTTTGTTTCTCCACAGGTGCTTCTGGCTGTGGAGATATAGAAACCGCCATCTTTCCATGGGAGAACTAGTTTTCTTCATTTATCGTACCCTTTATACACGACTGGGTTAACATTAAGGCAGATGAAAATTGTGAATTTTGAGTGATCAGTCATTTGCGTTGCTGGGGTGAAGACGTGTGGTTCCAGGTCCTACAGGAGCTATTGTTGGAGGTTCACAGTAGTTTGAGATTATACGAGGGTATCGTGGAGGGGGAGAGGCGAGTTGCATCATGGAATTGTGGAAATAGTTGGAGCACTGGAATGTTCAACAATCAATCCCTACTAATTGGTGGTTCACATTACCCGACATTGGTTGAGTTATCACAACAATCTATAACGTAGCATTCATTTGTTTATTCTTATTACAATTTTAGATGTATCTCCCTCTAAACTCACAATCTGACCGCGTAGAAGTGATTATGGTGATTAGTCTGCTAGAGGACGCCGACTATTTTGTCGCAGCGAGTAATGTAACTTTATTTCATGCGTTTAATAATTTTTTAAAAATTATTAATTTATTTATTTTGACAACTATATAATTTTGGATGGAGGATAGATTTTCAGTGCTTGACGTGCATCTCTTGTAGAATCACTACAAATGATGCTCAGTTGTCGTATGTGATATCCCGTTAGAAGGTAGAATTGCACATTGATATATACTAGCAGAAACATAAATTCCTCCTTTAGCACTCTTGAATAATGTAATTAGTTATTATTTATTACTTATTATTAATGAAATAACTTATGTAATTATTAAACTGTATTGTAATGTAGTACTCCAGTTAAAAAAATAAGAAAAGAAAATAAATAAGAAATATCAAAACTTATAAATTTATACAGTCAGAAAAAAAAAAGATACGCACTTCAAATAAAAAAAATAAGAATTTTGATCAATTACCTGTCATGTTCCTTACCAGCTGTTGCTAGAGTACATTTCCGCTCACGTACGATTTCATGCAACTGTACTAAAATTGCATCCTTCTACTCCGACGTCATCGTCGACGGGTCACCTACACCCTTTGTGAGATGATGGATCATATTTCATTACTGCAACACAAGTTATATAAACTATTACATAAAAATCTGCTTTATTAAAAATTTACTACATTTTAAAATCGCAAACGAGTAGCACTTACCATTGCGTCCGTGATAGGTGAATGCATCGAATGGGACATCCTCTTCAAGAGAGGCTCGAGATTATAGATTATGAGATGTGTATGAAGTAGGTACTATTCCATGTTAATTAGAGCGTAGCATGATGAAGGCATAACAATAGATCAAAAATGCCTTACACCGAGTATGTAAGTGTTTAGTTGTTTCTAGTACTCGTCCAGGCTATCGTAACACAGTGCTTCTAGTACTTTTTATTGTTACTGAACTTGTAGTCCTCATGTGATATGATAGAGAATTTCGAAACCCGTTGCACATGCTTAAACTATCAGAAGACTTAATTCGGCATGTACGACTCTAGAATGTTACAAAATCACAGACAACCATGAAACGCCGAGATCCGATGCATATCGAGCAGATTTGGACCATAAAGTATCAGCAAACATGACGATGTAACATAAAAAAATATCAATGATAAACAACAAAAAAGTGAACATTGGTGATGTTATGCTATAATATTTACTTACTTGTCGGGGTAGACATGTCATTCAAGTGTAGACGCACATTGTGAAGGTCTTCAAATTTTTTTGAGCATTTCCGTACCACATGAATCGAAGCATGTGGGGTTGGACTTCCCACCACGGGAGAGACTACTGCAGATCAGATATAAAAAATTATAAATAAATCCATGCTTCTAATAGTGCGGTGGCTCTGCAAGACATCCTGCTCCCTATGCGTACGTATTAACATTTTCTACATCAATTAGAAGTGACCAGAAATGGAAAAGTATCCAATCCTTACCCTTATCTAGAAACAGGATACAACCAAGCAAATACGTCAAGTATGCTTGAGCATGGTCTGCTGGGAACAATGATCTTCTGGTGGCAGCGTCGTGAAGAATTTTATGCCCTAATTATCTAGCTGACTTTCAACAAGTGCGGGGGCAAACAGAGTGCTAGACATATCTACAATAATGTCATCTCTCTCTACACTGTGACGAACGATAGTACCTGTAATAGGGATCTTGAGAATGTATGTCACATTGTGAATGGTAATGGTAATCTTAAACGTGTTATCAGAGCATGTGAAACGGTCGCCATCTCTCTATAAAAGCCGATATCAGAGAGCTATTTGGGTGAGTGAATATACACTTGCTCAAGTGGCTCAAACCTGATATTATAACAATCGTCTCAACTACAGAGTTTATCACAAACCACCTATCAAGATAATCATATCGTTGGTGCACTACAAGGACCGGCTACTCTTGTAGGATCATGTGCATTATTCTCACATCATATTTATTTTACAAATTTAACGAATATGAAATGTAAGCAATAATCCATTAACGTACCTCATCATTTCATATGTGGCTGGCTATGTGATTCAAAAATAATGAAATCAGTAAAGAATCCTATAGTCCTCCAGGGACGGCTTCGACAGGAGCCAAGCATCATCTGTGTTGCTATGCCCACTCTGCTTGCAACTAGTAGCTTGGGTCTATTGCTTACCCTTCACTGATTCTCTCTTGACATTATGACCCAATCGGGTGCCAGAAATGGCCGGAATCTCCCTCATCGATAGAGCAGTAATGTCCATTAATCCTGCATGTGCATTGGAACAAAGCACTTGAGGACAATTGAACTCGCTAACATTTCGTGGGAGAGGACCCGACGACCTTTTCCTCTGATAAGAACCACCAGCTCCGGATACCAAATGAGTTAGGCTGCTAACTCCCTCAGTAACATGAAGCAATAGTCCTCATCGAGGTCTACTGCAAGTATCGTCGGAGCTGTGTCTAGGACCATCTCCTCAGCCACAATTTCTACCTCGAACATGGGCTCCTCTACGTCCTCACCTGTTCTCATCTTGTCCACGAGTTCAAAGGGAGCATCCACCAAATGCTCTGCATTTTCCATGAAAGCAGTATTCCCCTCCTCGTAGTCTTCTGGATGTCGATAAGGAGTAATAGGAACCGATGGCGGATAGTAGTATGATGGACCTGCCTTGTCTTCTTGTCTAATCAAGCCTGCCTATACATACGTCAGGGTTGACGGAAATAAAATTGTGTAGCTGGAGGAGTCGATGTCTTCGGCGACCAAGGATATGAAGAATAAGTTGGCAAATGAGTGTACATACTAGACATCCATTACATGGGTACTCTTTACTATAGCGAATCAATAGCCATCGTCAAATTCAGTGATAAAACATGTATGTTACTCGTACTACATCTCGATGCCACATCTGCTCACTGCCTTGCAAACACAGTAATTGGCTGGCGCCCTTGCAAGCGATCTCTATGGCCAGACACTAGTCCCAAATAAAGTGATGCATCTCGTTGTCTCCTAAAAGGCACAACCATTTGTCATCTATAGACAAATACCTTTAGTTTTATAAATTTAAAGAAAAACTTACAAAAATCTTATATTAATAATATCATAATAATTGATGATAATAATTATCTAATTAAACATGCTACTGAAAATAAAAGTACATGTAAAATTATGATATATCTAATTAATAAATTCTTAATTATATATCCATTTAGTTTATTATACATCCCACTACATATCCATTTACCATTATAAAGAATGTTTGATATAATTATGTTGATCGATATTCAACTAATTACAGTAAATTATAGTATTGATTTACGAAATTAAATTAAACACATAAATTGAGTATGAAATTTAAAAAGAAAAAACTTGTGCCAATTGCTGGTACAAGTTGTGCTAAACTTGTGCCAGGAGTTGGTGCAAGTTCCTCCCAACTTGCATCGTTTCTCGACTCAAGTTACACCGTAGTTGCTCCACTTTTAGGTACAACTGCAGTGCAAATTGCTTATTTCTTAAAAATTGATCATTTTAAGATCGATTTTTTAGATGAGTATGTACACAAATACATAAAATTAGATATAATTTGATAAATTAAACTTCTGTGACGTAAATACAAAGGAATTTTTGATAAATATGAGCTTCGATGTTCTGGATGCTTGAGAAAATTTTAAAAATGTAAAAATTAAATAATAAATAATGAAATTATTTTTCTTCTCTCTCTCCCTTATTTTTTCGATTTATGGAAGAACCAATTAATTGAGGTCCACCTATAAATACATAGCTTAATGAATCCGATACGATCTACCAAAAATAAATAAATTAATGAATCCGATGTGACATGAAAGGGGCTAAATTTATCATCCACACGTTTAAGATTTGTTTTCTTTTTTTTTTGTTTTGTTTTGTGCGAAAAAACAGTCTTTCTCATAAGAGTGTTGCAAGTTCGCAAGTTTTGAATTTACTTTCTGTTTGAATGTAAGACAGTAAGAGGTAAGTGTGCTTTTTAAAAAAGAAAAATAAAAAATGAGGGACGTAGGGTGTTTTAAACTGCAAAAATTATTAAAATGAAAAAACTCACATAACCGAGCTTTCTTATAAAAGTGTTAGGGTAGGTTGTTTATGTTCTTATATTAAGGATTGGAACTTTATTATTAAGGCATATATATAAATGATAAGAGTTGAGCTATCTGATCTTTTTTTTAAAAAAAAAAATTACAGCCATTCCAAATGCATATATTGGTGTATATAACAAAAATAATTTTCTTTTGATGTGTGAAACGCTCTTTACCATATTTAAAGATTCTGAATTTGAGACTCATGCAACGCAATGCCCGCCCAGCCCCTTAGTGTATATGTACACACACACATACTATATGACATCATCCGTCAAATTGAAATGGAAAAAGGAAAAATCATTTAATCATAATTCATAACGAAGATTTCTCTTTTAGAAGCCAACCCTTTGCATGGCTTTGTTGTCTTTTCACCTCAGATATCCAATTTTTTAAGTCTCTGTTGAAAGAGATAATTTCATAAATTATAACACTTTAATTAATTCAAATTAAAATAACTAATTAATACTCCGTCGTCTCCCAAAAATTAGGCCTACTTTCTTTTTCATACTGATTTAGAAATGTTGGCAATAAAGTTAAATCTATTATTTTTGTTTAGTATTTCCCTTATACACCTTCTATTAATAGTAGATGAGCTATCAAATGCCTCAAGTTAAAGGTTATTCTTAAAACTTATATTTTTGTAATTTATTTCCGAGTAATTATAAGAAATAGTCCTCCTGATCACTCCGATTTATCCAAAAAAAAAAAAAAAACCTGATCACTCCAAATGGTTTGAAATTCCCAAGAATATTTGAGGTTTTAGTATTTTATTTATTATGCCTTTTCAATTAGAACAATAAAGATGTACTTATATTATGGAGAAAAATTCTTCCTTCTATTTTTATACAATTAAAAAAGATTACTAGTGTTCAATTTCCCAAAACCCTAGCTAGTTTACCAACACTGACAGTGACAATATAACACGATTTGATAAATTTAAGAAATGGTAACTTCTTTACGTAATCTCAGAATATACAATGACTTGCCTTAAATCACGTTCTCTGAAAATGTTGGAAGAGACCAAGTTTACGATCAAACTTCACACGTTTCAGGTTGAGTACAAAATGCATGCAGCTTCGTATAAATTATGATATTCTAAAGAAGAATACTGGGGAAAGACACGTCCACAAATTAATGAATATTTCGCGTTAGATTGAGTCAATCTAATGTCTTACATTTCTACGTTGTTTATCCAACTTTCCAATCGGGTGATGTTATATTTGGACAACAAGTTAAGGAACTGGACAATGAATCTCATTGTTATTTCTTCTATCTTAAAATATAAAATCTTTAAATAATTTTTTTTATAATTTTTTTTTAAAATCTTCTTTTTTTCTTTTTTATATACTTCTATTATCTAATAACTTTTTTACTCTATTAACTTGGCTGCAAGAAATTATTAGTGAGACTATAAATAACTTATTAGTTATGAAAAAAGCACGTATAGATAAAACTATCAAACTAAAAGTATTCAATTGACTATTCATCCATATTTATTTTTTTTATTGATAGTTGAGTAATTATTGGAATGTCTGTAAGTTTAAAACTCTCTAATTATGAAGTTACTATGTTTTCACTTTTTTGGTTGAATAATAATTATACTAATTATCTATAATTTTTTATGACTGTTACATTTATGCCGACCCTAGTCGAGATCCTAGTTCCACCATTGATTATATATAGTAATTCTAATTATCCTGATTCAAACAAACACATCATTTTATTGTAAGTTCATAATATTCAAAAAATTACTGAAATAATTTATTAATTTAGTTTTTTGAAGTAAAAAATTTAAATAAAAGTACTCCTTTGAAAAAAGATTGGAGCAGATGAGCGAATCTCCAATATTTCCTTTATCTTTCTTTCTTTCTTCTTCCTTTTTTTTTTTTTTTCAAACTAATAACGCTGCTGATCATTTCAAGAGTTCTTAGCGGCCTGCTGGACTAATCAATTGGGCCATTAGATTCAAGAAACAGCTTGAGGCCCATGGAAATAAGGAGGCATTTCGTAATTGATTCAACACTCATTGTCTTCTCTAGTTTTTATTTTTTACAGTGGTCATTATAAATATTAAAAACTTTTACACTTTTTCCCCCCTACATATAACATACCATAAGCAGATAAGCTTAGGCTTGGGTCTACATGGAAATTCCCAACTTTCAAGGAGGGAAATTATTAATTTCTTCAATTAATTAATAAGCTAAAATACGTTATCGCTTTTTTACTAGTTTCTATTTATTTTCTGTATTTGAATTCAAAGTAAACATCTACTAGTAAAAACTCGAGATATGTATTAAATAAGTTGCTTCATTAAAAATTAACTAACCCATGAAATAATGAACTAGCCTTTTTAATCTATATAACACAAATAAATGAGCTATTAGGATACAACTGCTCATTTCTATTTGCCTTAGTTTCTACAAATAATAGCTCCATGGATTTGGGGCCAGAAAAGCCTTTTTTTTGTTTTATTGTTATTCTTTTTTGGATGAAAAGGAAAGCCCATTTTTTAGCACATGAATACCGGCAAATATTTGGGCTTGTGGTCCTTTACAAAGTTGACCACAATTCAATATTATCGCAACTCCTGTACGATTAAAAGACGGTTCCCGACCCCACGCCCCACTCTACCCAAAAAAAAAAAAAAAGAAAAAAAGAAAAATCTGTTTATTTTAAAAATATAAAGTCTTTACACATATTAAAGAAAAACAAAATTATGTAATATATATTTTCTATTTAAAATTTAGTTTTTCTGAATAATGTTTGACCTGAAATTTTAATACTTTTTTGTGTATTAAGATACTTTTAATTAAAAAGAAAGAGGAAAGTGAAAGAAACAAATGGGCGAGTGAGAATAACATTTTTTTTATATTATATATTTAATTAATTTTACTAATTCAATATAGAACGTGAGAATCATATTTATTGTAAGATAATTTTTAAAAGAATTTAGAATTTTATGAGGAATTAGTTGAATGTTTAAAGATTTAAAGAGATACAATGCCTCTACCACCTATTGTGGGGATAGCTCAGTTGGGAGAGCGTCAGACTGAAGATCTGAAGGTCGCGTGTTCGATCCACGCTCACCGCATTTTTCAAATTTTTTTTTTGAAACTTTTTCATTGTTCCAAAAGATTTCAAATCCACATAATTTGTCAGTTCTTATCATTGAATAATTCTTTCATACACATTTCAAGTCCATCTATTTTCTGAACTAACTATTTATTTATTTTTTACCTCATTTGCTCATGAGTTCTTCTCCTTCTTATTTATTAAATATTTCACCTAATTAGGTTTAATAGTTTTAACTTTTAATTTTTTCTTAAATATTTCAACAATGAAAATTAACAATGTGAATTGGAACTGTTGGTAGTAAAATGGAAATTCGATTAATTAACATTCATCTCCTGATTCAATCAGCAATATTCCTCCATGTCAAGAAAAAGAGAAAAAAGAAAAAGTAAAAGAAAACATATTTGAGTCGTTTGATAATAAGGCAGCTGCATAATTAGAAAGTAAACAAAGTGAATATATACTGGTCAAACCTCTAAAAGATCTTTCCCTAATCATAGGTAGAATCTTGATCGAGGTCATCATCGATCTGTATGACTAGCAAGGGCTTTTTCCTTTGCTTTTCTTTTACTCTATCTTCTCTTATGAAGCTAATTAATATTCCTATCATAAAAGGAAAAAGATTGCAGTGGGTTGTAGCACTCCTATGAGTCAAGAAGAAGACTAATTATTCTTTGAAGTCATGAAAACCATAGAAGTAGTGAAAGGCATCATAACCATAATTATGCACTCATGCAGAAAAAGAAATCATGGTAGAATTGTTGCTTTAATAGTATCATGGAGAAACCTTCCATACTATGATGAAGAACTGAAGAGAAGATTCTCTGTTTCCTCATACAAGATTGTGATCATCATTTTCATTTGGACTTAGTCAAAGTGAAGATTGAAAGTTCCAATTAAATGGGATCTAAAGATTCAAGAATCAATTTTGTTCTGTCAATGTGTGTAACCCATGAGTGGTCACTATGATTAGTATGTCTCACTAGAACATGCGTTTGGGATTGACAAAACATCAATGCCACTTTGAAATATATGTACTCAATTTGTTTCTTTTTCTTCCTTTTTTGGGTTCCCATTTCAGATTCGAATCTTAACGTTTTAAACTCTGAGTTACGAACTCAATCCTAAACTACTAATTCAACGGTCCATAAGTAATTAAATTGGTCCCGGAGTATCCTTTAATTGAGATTAAAGTTGCTATAATTGTTGACGAGTGCTATTAGGGGAAAAAGTTCCCTTGACTCTGGAGATAGAAGCCATAATTGTTTCCTTGAGTTTTATGCTTTCCACATCCTCAGCAGATACGGGTTTGATATTATCAGCAAAATCACTAAGGCAGTGCGTGCAAGATGTTAGGCGCGTAAATGTAAAGTAGTTACCAGAGAGAGCTGAAATTGACCAAACAGAAACTTAAAGCTGAGGCCGGAGAACATACTAAGCTTTGAGAGATACCATCTTATAATGGAAATAGAGACAAAGGCATTTTATCTCTTCAAACTTAGTGATTTTAGTAGAGAAAAAAAGGCTATATTATGCTTTGTATTTTTTGCCTTTGGAGATTTGGTAACAGCTTGAAGGCATTCAAGAATCAAAGTTGAGGATTTATCTTCTTCTGGGAAATGTCAAAAGCATTATAAACTTGTGTACTATTTTTTTATTCTTTTGAGGAGATTTTGCAATGTGGATTCCTAGATTGATATTACTTGGTTGACCGATGGATATGCTTGAGATGCTTATGGCTAGTAGAGATGCCCATTTGTTTGAGGCACCTCCTTTTCTATCATTTAACCCACTCAATTTGTAAGGGTGTTCAAACATATTCTTTATTTTTACTATTTAATTTTCGATTCAATTTTTTTTATTTTTTAAAAAAATTAAAACCGAATCATTTACTATTTAGTTTTACTATTCGATTTTTTAGTTCGGTTCGATTCAAATCGAAATAAATATAAAAATACATTATGATAATGAGTTCTTAATATAAAAACGCATAATCATAACGTGTTCTTATATTTATTTTTTAAAAATAAATACAAGAACTCATTACCATAATACGTTTTTGTATTTATTTTTTAAAATTTTAATTTTTCAGTTCGATTTTCAGTTTGATAACTTAAATCAAAAACTGAATCAAAATACACATAATTTTAAAAATCAAGTCAAATCGAATAAAAAATTATAAAAATCGAACTAAACCGAACTAAAAAATTCTATTCGATTATTCAGTTCAGTTCAATATTTATTTGCGTAATTGTTGTTGATATCATAACATCCCCTTCTTTGCATACTTCTTTTGGAAGATAGATAAAAGTAAACTATACATATTTGGCAGACCCATCATGAGTTAGAAACTTTTTATTAATTTTTTGTTTATATTAAAGATCAAAAGTAAGATTGTAAAACATGTGTCAATTAGCAATATGACCTTCAAATTCTGCACTATATATAGTACTTCTCTTCTCGAGAGATAAGGGCCCGAATGTTCAAAGGTATATATTTCATTTGACTAGTCAAAGTTTTGAAATCAGTTACCATTTAAAGCTATTTAACTTTCTATATATTTTACCCTTTCAATTAATGTTAAATCAAGAAATATGTTGCAGATTACTACTAATCCTCTGAAGTTCAAATATCTTCTTATGCTAAAAATATACACGATTTAAGTTTAGGAAAATAATATAAATTCAAGGATTCTTACTTTTTTTAGAGAAATATGAAAAGGAATATCTAATTAGAACCCTTCTAAAAAAATTTAAAAAGAGAATGGTGACAGAATAACTAAACTTAAGCTTTCTGATATATATTTTTATAGCATAAGGAGAGATTTCAACATTTTGAGAAAATGGATTTCTTATTAAAGGGCAAAAGAACATATTGATGAATAGATTTTCTTGTTAAAGAGCAAAAGAATACTCTGAGCGGTCTATTTTACATCAAAATCTTGAAAACACACTTTCACTCTGCGCTCTGGGCTGTCTCCCAGGAAGGAAAAATCTTATCATCAATTGAAAGTAAAATGGCGGTGAGAATATATCTTCAACAAAAAGACACGGAGAGAATTAGTCAATCAAAGAAGAAAGTACTTTCATCATACTATTTTACGGATACACACAGGCGCACGGACGCACGCACAGACGAAAGAGAGGGAAGCAGAAAAACAGTCATTTTTGGGGATGAAACTTAATGAAAAGGGAATCTGATCGAAGGGCAGCAACAGCAAGCATGTGCGAGGAGTGAATTGAATGATTGAGAAAAGTGAAAAAGTACTGCTTGAGAGAGTGGCGGTCCCGGACTTGCAATATTGGGAAAGATAGAAAGATCAGGATATTAGTGAGAGGTGCAGAATGTAAATTATTTTCATTTTCATTTTTTGTTTTTGGTGGGTTCTTGCTCGGAACGTGTTTCAGTGATTGGAGGAATCTTCCTTGTTCTGATCTTCTTCTTCTTCTTCCTCCCATAGTTGAGTTGGGTTGTCGTCTGGTGAGAGTGATTATTGAAAGGTCATTCTCATGCAGACTAAAGAGGAGAGCTTTGCTTGTGTTGCTCTTTTCATGCACGTATAATTAGGGACCTTTCTCTGCAAGAAACGCCTGGAGTTTGCGGGCCATGATTGCCAATCTTTTTGAGGAAATGCAGATTTCCCTTGAGGAGATCCACCTAAAATAGGCAGATCCTCTCCAGGGGAATCCACCTAAACCTAACACACCCCCTTGAGAGGGCGCACCTTCACTTCTTGTGGCCTAAAATGGATCTTCTTTGATTTTCAAGATTTAATCTCTTTGTTTTAAAATATAAAATTATAGAAAAAATTTAACATTTTTTATATAAATTTAATAGAGAAAAATATAAAATTTCTGAACTTCACCAAAAAAAAATTTCCGTAAAATTAAAAGTCAATCTAAACATTCAGACAAAGTAAGATATATTTAATAATTATATATATACCGACTATACCAAAAGTCAATATACCTTTACCTTAAATTTTCTTGTGCCCTGGTCGGTCATCAACTACCGTAAATTAGTCTCAAACATTTGATGACAAATATTCTCATCATTACTCATTAGGCCGAGCCAATCATTCAGTTGGGCTCTTTGATGTAGATGCACCATAAATCATTGAAAAGATTAAAAAGAAAAAAGGGAAAATAACTTCGACCGTCGATCTCCGACGTGGACTTTGATGATCATGAAGTTAATTTGCGAAGGAGAAAAATGGTCCATGCATCTGAAGAAATACATCCACCAAAACCGTTAAGATAATCAATTTTGACGGGACCACGCGTAATTAAAAGCTTTCAATGATCTTGAAAATGGATGGTCTTGATCAGACGCATGTGCGCCATGTGTAGGTACGCGAGAGGATTGTCGTCGCAGAGTAACTATCATATGTTTGTGGATGGCACCGTATAAGTATGGACAACACAATTTAGATTGAGATTGGATAGTATTTTATTTTAAATTTTGTAAAAGAAATTTTTTTTGTGAAAGAAATAATAAAATTCAAAGTAAAAATTTTATATTGAGTTCCGTAGCAGAGCCCAATCTAAATATACCCTTAGGGTGTTTATGGTTCCATTTTAAAAAATTCAGTTTCATTATCATTAAAACATTAATTTTTTATATTTTTTTTAAAATCAAACCAAATCTAATTTACCTTTAAGCAAAAATATATAAAATTAAAAATTAAAATTTTAAAATAATATTAATTATACTCTAACTTAATTTTAATTGTTAATCATCAAATAGTATTTGTGAAAGTATACAAACTTTAGTATTTTAAATTTTAAAATAATCTTAATTAAAATTTAATTTTGTTTGAGTTATTAGTTTTTAAATAGTATTTGTAAAAATATATAAAATTAAGTATTTTAAATTTTAAAATAATCTTAATTAAGATATAACTTAACTAGGATTATTAACTTTCAATTAAATTTAATTATTAATTTGGTAAAAATTCAATTTTTTCAGTTTAGCCTGTTCCAAACCAAAACGGAACCGAATTCTGCTTTGGAGATGAAAATAAATTTTCACCAAATCAAAATTTGAAAAAATCAAACCAAAAAGTGAATTAAACTTCAGTTCAGTTAAATTTTAAATTTTTTTTAAATAATGCAAACCCCTACCACAAATTCCCCAATCAAAGGCGTTCTTTTTTTTTTCCTATGAAAAAAATTCGTTTTTAAAGAATAAGTCCATGGATTGTCTTTTAAAAAAAACATGGGATTGGCGAAATATAAAATGCAGAAAACAAAACTAAAATTATTAATCCCGGCTTTGTTGGAATACGAGAACTTCATATATATATTTTTTAGCATAACACCTATGGCATTATTAGTAGAAATTATACATAGTCATTGAGTTGTTAAGTATGATAGAGCTCTAATATAAAACGTACATAAATGTAGAGAATTGTCCCTATAAAGAGAGATAATAAATCTTGCGCTAAGTAGAAATTGAATCCCAGTTAAAAAGTCTCAACTCTTATCCCTCAAACCGTTTCTGATTTACCTTATGATGTACTTTTGTCTATTATAGTTGATTATGACTAATAAAATTTCCTTTTTTCTCAAAAAAAAAAGGGAAAAGATTTTCAGCATACTAAACAAATAGTCTCCCCTAAAAAAAATGTCAGATATTTGAAGTTTAAGGTATTCGGATGACAAAAGATATTTAAGATGTAAATATTAATTAGTATTTATTCGGAAATTTTATTTCCAATTTTTGTTTTTTATGCTCCAGGTCCAACTAAAATAAGAAATTGATAATGCTTAGGATCTCATGTTTTTTATGTCACAAAAAATAATTTTTTTAGAACGGTAATTTACGTTGATCTCTCTTAAGGTTTATTTGTATAACAAAACACCACTCTCTTGTTTGAAAATTTACATTCACAATTGTTACATCTATTCTCACCAACCTCCCTTATGATTTAAAATTTACATTGACCTCCCCTCATTTATTAAATCTATTATCACTATCCCCTATTAATATCTAAAATTTGCACTTAGCTCTCCAAAAAAATTATACGGACCTTCATTAATCTCCCATATTATTTAATTGACATTATTAGTGAGATGATAAAAATAATTAAAATTTTCTTTTCCTCTTCTACCCTTGCTTCATAAATGTATGTCTAAATCGAAAAAGAAATATATTTGACTATAAATAGCATTTTTTTTGCTGAAAATATATTGTTATTTTAAATTTTAAAAACTAATAATAATAAGTGCTTACGAAATATGAAGAAAACCTCTACTTGAGTTTGAAGCAAAACAAAATTGTAAGACTTTAATTGAACCTATCTATTATCAACGTTTGCTATATCCAATAATTCCATATATTTTGATAAAATTATATTTTTTGAAATAATCTTGAGTAGAGGTTTTCGCTTGTATTTTCATAAGCAATATATTACTATCGTATTTTATATTTGTTCTAGCAATGGTCTTTTTTATGATGTAAAATCATATAGATATAGTTATCATTATAGAATATATTTCTTTTTTCCAATTTGGAGAAATTTTGACCAATCAAAGGTTAAAAAAAAAAAAAAAGGAACCCCTAATATTTTGAACTGTTAATGTCATGCTATTAAGGTATTAGGTTGTAAAGGAGGTCAGTGATGATAGATTTAATAGAAAAAGAGAGGTCAATGTAATTTTTGGACAACAGGAGATTAGGTTGGCAATAATAAATACGATATCTGAAGGAAGATGAAAATAAAGTTTCAAACAAGATGGGAAGTCTCTGTTATACCAAAAACCCTGAGGAGAGGTCAACGTAAATTACCCCAAAAAAGGGAATGACAGAATTTCTCAAGCAAAGCTGAATTTGATATTTTTCCTTCTTTCACTTAATCAGGACAGACATTTATTGAGACTGTAGTTGTATACTTAGCATTTAATGCTGGTTCAAATGCTTCTCTTGTATCAGAAATTTGAGACGGTCTCTCTGTCAACTGAAGAAAAACACTCCTAGATAGATTGAATTTATACTATTTTTTTTAAAAACAAATTAAATTTAGTTAAGATAACAGAACTAACTCATAAATATATTAAAAATTTGGTAACACAGTCAAAATTAATTTGGAAAAATTCAAGCTGTCCAATTGGTTAAACCTAGTTTATCCTTACTTAAATATTTTGTTGGCTTAGTAACTCTAGAAGTTAGAGTAAATTTTGATGAATTGACACCATCGTTGTGAAAGTATTAGTTATATGTGAAGCAGAACTTTTTCTAATGAAAATTAGAAGTTTTAAGTAATTATTACATTATGTGCATGGAGAGTTTTATATTTTATAAAAGTACAGCATTTTAAATCTTTCAGTATACAAAGATCCAATTTATGACGGCTAGCAAGATATATGGTATGTTCAAACTAGATAATTCAGTCCGTTTCAAAATATAAAGTTTTTTAGTACTATTTTCTCTTTCAGAATATTTGGTCTTTTGTGAATTTTAAAGATTATTTTTCTAAAATTATCCTTATTATAAATATAATTTTCTCATTCTCTATTATATTAGTAAAATTAGTTAATAATATAATAGAAAAAATGTCATTTATTGTCTTCTTTCTTAATCTATGTAAAAAAGGGGTCAAAGGTTTTATATTTTGAAATGGAGGAAGTATATATTAGCATGGCATCTATGTGGTAAAAAAAAGAAGAAGGGAGAAGTGGACAATTACTTCATAAACTTAGGCAAATTGAAGCTGAAAAGAGATTTGAAATTGAGTTTGATTACGTTTCAAGCAAAGATATGAGCTATACCTACAATTGGAAACTATAGCAGTCCAACTTAGTGATTAAATTGAGTAATGGTCAAAAAGATATTGTTAGTTCTTGACTCTAAAAAAATTTCCACCAAATGTTAGCTTTAAAATTTACTAATCAAAGCACATAAAGTGGTCTACCTATATAGTATTTTACTTTAACCGAAAGTTGAGTTTGTGATGATAGAATTTGTATATAATACTAATTACACAAGTATATATAAAATACACAAACTTGAGGCATGCAAAAGAAAAAGCACTATATAGAAGAGGAAGTACTATTGGTGTATGTGGGTGTGGGTAATTATTAGCCCAAATGGCCTAATCAAGAGGATCTCTTTGGGCCATAATCTCCACAACTTATTCCTCAAAGAGGCAAACATGCATATTGAAGAAGCAATATGTTTAATTTGGGATTTCATCTTTCTTGCTTGCCCATGATGTTTATGTACGTAACTCTAAAATGTAGTATCAGCCTTTAATTTGAAGCTTGATTCCCTTTTACCTTTGACCTATCAGTATCACCCCACCTTAAAGTATTAAAAGAAAAGGAAAAGTAAAGAAAAATTGGCCACAGCATTTGAACTCAATAGTTCCATGTATCAGACCGTTGTTTTAAGGGAAGAGAAACAGCTAGCTGATAGAACGCTCCCTGATTTCTTGACTGATACAATATTCACAGGAACAACTAATTTCAAACTAAGTTTAAGCGTTTGGTAATCAATCTTGTTTTCAACTTATTGGTATTGAAGTCCTAACTAACCACTTTCAGAACCATTAATTAAGGGCGTATTTTGGTTGAATTGTATGAAGAATCGTAAAAGTTAATTGTTTATGAGAGGATAAGTGAGAATCAAAATAAAAAGTAAAAATAATTAAGGGCATATTTTAATTAGATTTTTATTTGAGTTGAATATATTAAGAATCGTAAAAGTTAATTGTTTATGAAATGATAAGTGAAACTCAAAATAAAAAAGGTAAAAAAATAAAAAATTTTATTTAAAAACCAATCCAAGTACTCCCTAAAGCAATTTGTCATAAAACATGGTGCAGACACCTTGAGAGCCATGAATGCAGTTCATTTTACTTCTTCAATTGTAAAATATAAGATACTTTAACTCTTTTTATACGAGTTAAATAAGAAGAAAATAAAATTTTTATTATATTTTTAATTAATTCTATTCATATAATAAAAAGTTATATTTAATATAAAAATAACTTTAACAATATAATTCTTAAAATTTATAAAATTTTTAATTTTTAAAAATAAAAAAAATCAAAATATCTTATATGTAAAAATTGACGATGTGTATATATAAGGTCAAATATTTATATACTTTGTACATTGAAGTACAGAAAACTTTGATACTACTAGCCATACAATGTCATTAGTAAATCTATTCAAACGACTTTGTCCTTTCTATCATGATGGGAAATCAGGGAACCCGGTTGTTGGGCAAAGATGTGGTTGAGTTGGGGTCAATTTGTAGGACAGACTGAAATTAATTTTACTTTTCATTTTTGCCAATTCTTTCATTTCACGGCGTGGTGAGGGAACCTAAACATTCTTACTTTTAAAAATATTCTTTGTACAAAGTGTAACTTATATATAAATTTGACATTAAATATAGTATAAGATGTGTCAGATTAAGTGTTGTATTTGGATATAAATTCTCGTTCATTCTTTTATAAATAATTTATTTTTATAATATTTAAAATAAAAAATTTTAAATCTAAATACTATTCAGAAAATTGACAAAAATCTATTTACAAACCTTCCAAAAGATTTACTTTTATATTGATGGTCACAAGTACTGTCTTATTGCCTTGGCTTCAAGTTCAGCTCTTATGCAATATGAATTTAATTTTAATATTTCTAGAAAAATCTGGAATCTACTCCGAGTTTTAACAACATGTTTTCTAGAGATACCTCTATGATGTGGTTAGATTTTCGAAAAGAGAATGGAGATTGTAGAAATTACTCTTCAACATGCTTCAAAAAAAAAAGGGAAAAAAATTAAAAAACATGCATTAGGAGTGAATGGCTGCCAATAAAAGTTGCAAAAATCTTGTTTGATTAAGCTTGTCTACCTTAAGACAACATTCTATTCATGATCTTGACTAATCAAGACAACCATTAAAGAATGGGAATTATCTAACCATTTTCATCAATACAATTTTAATGAATTCTTTTCTTTTTTTTTTTCGTGGGTGGGGGAACGTAAGTGACGTTGTCATTCTTGTTTTTTTTTTTTTTTCCAGTTTCCATTTTCTGGCATCCAAATCTTTTTCTTTTCGATTTGAAATGTTAATAAGTTGACCAATCTATTTCAAAGATCAATTGAAATTATATAATATTGTTCTTTTTTTTTTTTCTAGCTTGTACAAGAACCATATTGAAATATATATACCCAATCGGGCATATTCATTAATGCTTGAAGAAAGTGGTCCAAAATACCACTTGGAACCAAATCATTTCAATAGAATAGAAGCATGGCAGTAGAGTCATAAAAGAGAATGAATGCTCTAGTGATCATATGGAATTTGGGTACGAAAGTTTCGCCATCATATTAATTTACAAATCCCTCTCTATTTCTCAAGTCATCACACGACCCCAAAATGCTACATGGAGAGTCAGAAACCTCATGCCATTCCTAACCATAATAATGCTTAAAATCCTCTGAGCCCTCAAAAATTAAAATTTCCCAAAAAAAAAGAAAGAAATAAAATACATCAGGTCAGAGAGTTATGATTGTCAATCCAATCCCCTAATAATTAAACTTGAGCCACCTTTGATCATAATTAACCTACTAAATTAGAGAAGCTTTGCAATATACAAGAAGCAAAAAGGACTTAAGGTCCCCCCCCTTCCCCCCCCCCCCACCCCCCCCCCCAAACAAAAAACCACCAACTTTTGTCAATTTCTTTTGCTGTACACATTCTGATCTGGTGCTGATGGATAAAAGGGGATTTTGATAGTTTTTCATTTTTTTTTTTTTTTTGGCCTCTCACTTTTCCTTGGCCGGGGGGAGCCAGCAACTATCTAAAGGTTCTCAAATCAGCATCTAAAAACTCAGTTAATCAGATCTCTTTCTGTCTGTCTCCTATGCCACAAAAGCAAAACTATGATGGCAATACTGAAGAAGAACGGGCAGCAGTGATGAAGGAGAAGTGTTTTGATTCTGCTTTGCGTTCGATGTCCTCTCCAATTCTCTTTGCGTCCATTGATGCACCGAGCAAACCACGTTTGGTGAACCCCACTGCATATAGCCCACATTCGCCTTTCCAACCATTAGGAAATGGTCTTGTTGGTAGCCCATCTTTCTCTGAGAACATCTCCTTTTCCTGGCATAGAGGGATGATTTTTAACAAAAAGAAATTTAGCCCACATCTGTTTGAACTTTTCTGGTTTTTAGTTCTTTGAAATTTGAACTTATTATGTGTGAATATGTAGCGCATATGTAACATCCTTAAGAATCAAGAAACAAAGAGAAAAGGAAAAGGGAAGCGAAAGTAGTACCTTTAGCCAAGCCGGAACATTGCTTTTGTAACCTGTTGCTAAGATGATTGCGTCGAATTTTTCTGTTTTCCCATTCACAAATTCCACAGAATTACGTGTTAGTCTTCGAATGCCCGCTCTCACCTACACAAGTAGCAGTAAAAAGAAAAGGAGAAAAGGAAAAAAACTTAGCAGACTGTATTTTTTTTTTTTTTTGTTTTAAACACTACAAGTGCTGTTGCTTTTCCATAAATGACTACACTAAAAGCCATGTCAAAGTCATTTGCAACAGAAGAAGGCAGCTGAGAGGGGGAAAAGGGTATGCTTTCAACTATCGATCGGTTAGCTCTGCTTGGGCAAAATTGGAGAATTATGTTTTCACTGTTGGCCCTCCAAGCAATCAAAATGCAATGATTGAAACAAGAAAGATCAAACACGGGATCCAACAGATGCTTAAAAAAGGTTATGCAAAGGGGAAAAGAAGTGATGGGATTTGCAATTTGTGTAGATTGACAAATGACAAGTACCTTGATGTCCCCTTTCTTGATCTTGGCCAGCGTCCCAACGTCCAGCACCGGTGTCTTTCCGGACAAGTTCTTTAGCTCCAGGGGTCCCATTTCAGGGCGGTCTAGGCCATATCTGGCAGTGTCACCGAGAATGAGCCTCGAAACAATCAAGAGAAGGCGATCGACAAGGCGCATGGGCAACCACTTGAGCAACCACATGGACAGCCCGAAAGTTGATCTTCCCAGCATCTCTTGTGGTAGGACGTGCACCTAAAAGTATCATCAATTGAAACACGCAGAAAGAAAAGGGTTATTGCAAAAAAGAAAGATGGGGGAGGGGACTTACTAAAGGAGACCTAAAAGATGACTTTGATGGGTGCCATTCTGGAGGCATGGTTGGCTTAATAAGGGCCATTACTGGACTCCTCCTTTTTACCGTGAACAATTATACTAAGGTCTGATTATCATATCAAATCCAATCCTAAGTTTCTGACCAATATTGCGCATGCTTTAGAATCCCAAGAAAGTGACCTATCGAGGATGTCTGTTATTTTAGCGGATTCCACAGATTTGGTACTGTTGGAACTTGAAACTTCCAGCCATGAACGGTTGGAAAATAAGCTGGAGATAAGACATTTTCTTTGATTTGGGGATCAAAATCAACAAAGAAATAGGAATTCAGGACTCAATAGATGGAAATGGTATTAGGGTTTGCATATTCTTGAGAGCTGCAGGATGTTAAAAGAAGGTCAGGCGATGGTTAAAATCCTCATAGAATTTGTTGATCGTTCTGGGTTTCTGTTCCTACGGATAGATACCTAACTTACAGGCATAAGTAAACAGAGCGAAAATCTTCAAGAAAAACAATCCAAGGAAATCCCACCTAGGTTTCGCTTTTCTATCGTGAAACCGACAGAAAGGTAAAACCAGAAACTTTTTCTTATTTTTAATGGAGATTCAAAAGCTCGAAGGGACAAAAAAACATTAAAAAAGGTTTTAATGGATTTGCTTTACTGGGAAGAGAAAGAGAAAGAGATAGGAAGATGACTGTTTTTGTGTTCTTACTGTATCTCTGACTGCAAGTGTAGGACTAGCATTGTGATTGCAGAGATCCAGGCAGACTTCCATTCCGGAATTTCCACAGCCAACCACCAACACTTTTTTCCCTCTGAAATCTTCTCCACTCTTGTACAAGCTTGTATGCATTATAGGCCCAATAAACTCCTCCATGCCTTCTATATTTGGCATCACCGCCTCGGCATTTTCACCGGTGGCCACGATCAACCACCGGCAAACATACTCGGTTTCCTCCTTCTTCAATCCCACAGTTCGCACCCGCCAAAACCCGAGAATTTGATCGTACTCCGCCCCGACAACCATCTGGTTGAAGACAGGCCTAATGTCAAACTTTCTTGCATATGCTTCCAGGTATTCAATGAACTGTTGCTTAGTAGGGTATGTTGGGAATTCTTCAGGAAAAGACATCATTGGTAGCTCGCAGAATTGCTTAGGCAAATGAAGTCGAAGCCGATTATATGTCTTCAGCTGCCACAAAGAAGCTATGCAATGGGATCTCTCTAAAACAAGACTGGGAACACCTTTTTCCTTCAAACAAGCTGCTGCAGCTAGCCCGGAAGGCCCAGCCCCCACTATGATAGGTTCCGGAACACATATGCATCTCGAGGATTTCATGGTCATCTCTGGATTGGGATCATGAATTCTTTTCCCTTCAACTTCTCGCAAATAGTCCATGAATTCCTGAGCTCAAGAATCGTTAAAAGTCAGTGATCGAACTATTTACCCGTGTTTGACTGAGTACACGAGAGAAAACAGAAGCTAAGCAAATTCATTTGGTCAAATAAACGTGTCTTCTTGATTGAGAAATCAGAACTTATGTACTGCAGCTGCTACTTGCCCTATATAAAGCAGAAGAGAAACTTCTTTTGTATGAGAAAATCTTGGGATAAGGGAAAATAAGCAAAGCCCTCAAGTCGTGGATGGGATGGAGAGAAGAGTTCCTGCTTCTTATCCACTTGTGAGAATTGAATTGAATGAGAGAGTTTTTTCAAAATTCTAAGTGTTGTTCAATAGAGGAATAAACCTACGGCTCGGGGGCTCAAATCAGCACTCATTCAATGCTGTCAACAGAAACAGAAAAAGACTAAACAAGAGAAAATGAAAGAGTTAGCCTATCAGCAGCTAACTGCAGGGAGAGAGAGAGATGGGCTTATTCGTGCAGAGAGACAAGTCTAAATATTCCTTTTGTTCTTTGAGCAATGAATTCAATTCACTCTATATATCAGAGGAAGGTTGAGCTACAACAAGAAGTAATGGAAGTGGGACATATATATATTTAGTGTTCGCGGCGTGTGTTTGTATGTGTGTATTTATAAACTTTTGTTTAGCAAAGAGCATAGCTTAATTAATTTCCAAAAACATGACTTATAAACATCGCTATTGCATGCCATGAAAGAGCTTTAAAAGGAATCACAATTCTTTAATGAAAAAGTTATAAACCCAAAAAGAACTGAACTTCTCTAGCAAAATCCTGTGATTAATAACGGGTTTAGGACAAGTCAATTAGCCTTACTAACTATTATTAAGAACTGATCAAAGATATAACTAGCATAGTGTGGCAAAGCGGGTAAGGAGGGACTGGCAATGGGTTGGACTAAGCGGGCTTGTGCAGGGCTTGCAACAAAGGAGAACTTTAATCAATAACTCTTCTCCACTTAGGACCATCATGATCTTTAACTAAAGAAAGGAAGTTTTGGTTCGCTCTTTTGTATTTAATATTCACCATGCTTTCGATTTTTTTTTCCTTTGCATTGAAATTCTACTTGATAAAGTTGCGTTTAGATTGATGGAATTAGATTTGAAAAAGGAATGCAAAGTTAATTGAATTCTAAATTGCTGTCACTGCTATATCACCAGGACTCATAGATTTAATTTCAATGTTGCCGGCTAAGAAAATCTTCATCTATAGTGGCAAACGAGTCTGATGAATAAAACGTTTTCCACGCTTTTTCCCAAAAAAAAAAAAAAAGGAAGGAAGAATTAGGGTTGCTTGATAACTGAAGGAAAGGATAAAATATCCAAGTAAATAATACAATCAACACTAATATTGTACAAGTAAATTGATCGGCAAAATGTGACATATTTATCATGTAAGTTTATTTTTTTCCTTTTTTTTTTTTGGTTACAAGAAGGGAAAAGGATGTAAATAAAACCTACGACGGACTGTCGCTAGATCCAATGTGTATGTATATAAGTTTTTTATTCTTGTATCCTTTGTTTTTGTTTCATGCGTCCGAGATTGCTTCTGCAACTCCTGTTAAGCTATGCCCTATTGCAAAGCTAATTTTGGCCCATGGCCTTCTTCTATCTTCTCACTAGCCTATATGAAAATATGGTGAATTCAAGAATGGACTTAATTAATAGGAGTTCTTGTGTTGGGGCCAAAAGACAAAAATCAGGTGGAGTCCACTGTTAAAGAACTCCGTCAATGAAGCTAAATTAAGTTCAAGAATTGAGTTATATATATTGGGCAAAAGCTGTGCAGCAATAGCTGCAAAAAGAATTCTTCGTATGCTTTAAGATGCAACAGCAAGCTGAATCAGTTCTTGATGGATGATATATAAATAAATCCCCAGAATAGAAAGGTTCCTCTTCTTTATGGTTACATTTTCAAATTCTATCAACAAAAACTGCACTTGAAAATTCCTTTACATTCCAAGCATTTTACAGTATCGAATTCCTGTTGATATGTCAACAGGGGAAACTCCAACTTCCCCGGATGAACTTAGAACTATAGCTGATTCCGAGGTATGGTGTCTGGCTTAATAAAATTGAACTGGAGGGGTCCATAGCCATCCCCCAAAATAGATTTTTGAGAATCCATTTTGCATCAGTGTTTCTGGCAATTTCATAAATATCCCTTAGGCCCCTCAACAACTTTACCTATTACGTAATTATGCACAGAGAACAGTTCCAACAACAGATTCTATATTTAATTTTAGCCCTATTAATATCTGCAACTATATTCAGAGTGGACAGATTTTGGAACCTAAGATTAACTTTTGTGAAATTACAGCAGAATACAACTGGGCTTCTCTTTTTTCTGTGCTTGACGTCATAAAACTCACAATTTACAACTATTAGGGATTTGACATTCCTCACTGTTGCCTAGCTAGTCTTTGTCATATTTTGGACGATACGTCATAGTACTCAAAGAAATTAAGTTCAAAAGAATTAAGATTACTTACATATATATATATATATATTTATATATGCATATGCACTGTAATAACACAATGTCCGAATATCATGTTACACACGTAGTCCAACTTTCAAGGAGAAAAGCAAAAAGTAATTAAGCAGTTTATTGACGCTTTCAAAATTTGTCAATGCTCGAGTGGAAAAGTAAATAAATTGAGGAAAAGAAATTATTACCAAAGCCCAATTCATATATCCGTGGCCAGTCAAACAATGTCAGTAAAATATAAAAATGTTTCGAGTAAAACGTTGGTATTTTTGCATACCTATTAAAACCTTGGATGCAGAGCGCCGTAGGATGAATAGAAGGAACAACGTTATTGACACTGGAAAGATCAATAAGGTGGCATAATGAAACCTCTGGACGAAAAGAAAATGTGAAAAAGTGACGGCTGCGGAAGATGAAATCTGAGACTGTATTATTTATATTGTGAAGGATTTAAAAAATATATTAAATAGAAATTTAAGCTGGTAAGATTTAATAATTAATCAACTAAAAGACTTTTTCAAAATCAATATCTAAACTATGATTTTATATTATGCATAATTATTTATTCATATTTATATATCTAGAGCTCCACAAGTTTATGTTACTTAATCTATCTACATTAAGAATTACATTCCAAATAACAACAGGAACTACTAAACTAAAACGTAATATGATAAAACTAATAAATACTATTTACCAGAAAACTAATAAATACTAAAATTAATATTCTTCTAATCATGTTTGGTTTAATATAGCTAATATTGCCTCCCTTAGACCAAACTCGACAAGAAATCATGTCCAATTCCATCACAAGTCAAAAGTTCTATAGTGTACTCTTTAACGGTAAAAAGTTTGTGCAATTTTAATTTATGAAAAAACTTCATCTTAACTCGAGAAGATAGACAAACACTATACTTGATAAATAATTTTATTGCTAACTCATCTTGATCGATATACTTTTTCATATTCACCCATTTAGAAGTCTCTCCAGCGTAATATGTGAATAAAAATTTTCATTCCTTCATTGATCAAGTCTACCTTAATTCAAGCTTCCCTGCATGTCAACCAGCTGCAAATCTTCCGTGGCAACATCCTTTATCTCAACTTCTTTTGCACTGTTGTCAACGTTACCAGCCCTTTATACTTTTTCATCGTTGCTCATGGAATTGGCATGGGCATTGTCATCAATGCCACTATTATTAGCATCATCGCTCCAAATCTTTTCCAAAAGATGGACTGTTTTTTGCTCATGAGGCTTGGAGAAAACAGGATCCTCTACTTTCTCAAGATTAGTCTAGAATTTCTTCTTTAATCTCATAACCTTATCATACAACTAATTCTTTGAGATATCGACACCGAGTTTCCTCTTAACAAGCTCATAGAAAGAAAGCTTAAAAGGATCATCTCCTGTCTTCTCTCCTTCTTCATCAAAGTCCACCACCGTGATGGTTTGTTTTTGAAAGTTTGCTAACTTGTGAAGTTTCAACTGAAAGAACATTTGCCTTGTTATTAGCTTTTTCTTCAGTTTTAAATTCTTCTTCTTCCTTCTCAAGTTCCTTAATTACTTCGTCTTCAAATAATTTGTCAACTCCAAAACTATCACTATAATCCATCCAATCAAAAATTTCAACTTGATCTCAAGCCACCAACATATCATCAGTAGTATGACCTAACAAGGAGACTTGACTATCGCAACATGGATAATCTATTTAGGTAATTTTTCCATCATCACTCAAATAGATATTTTCTTCTACTCTAATTGGAGAACTATCAATCAAATTAGAATTCTTCAAATTGGACGATTCAAATTCATCTTGAATCGTTTCCACCAAATCATTTCCTTCATTTGGAGGAGTTAATGTATTTTTCTTTTTCTCATCAACAACAATATTCTCATCAACTTTTTTTAAATCAAAAACTTTTTTCTTTATCAACTATTCCTTTTCTGCCATAATTTGAAAAAGAAATCCTACCTCCAAAAGAATTCATTAAAATAGTCCAAGTTTTCTTTGATAATCTTGCATACAAAAACTTCATTGCTACTTTTAATACCTCAGTGGTTTGAAGATGATGTTGTGTTAGGGTATCTTGATACTTTTTCTTATTCTATTCTTCTATTAATACAGTGTTAGGAAGAGATTTTTCAAGACCTCCTTTAATAATATACCAAACTCCAATTTCTTTAAGAATATTTTACATTTATTGACACCACATATCAACATTATTCTTTCTATTAAAGATAAACCTTGGACAAGAATAAAGTGTTTTTACATAAAGACAACAAAGAAGAGGAAGACAATTCAATATCTCAATATAACAAACCAAGACTATCTTAAGTTCTCATTGGACAAATCTCTGGACTATAACTTTATATCACACATAATTATTGATACAAACTCATATATATAACTCTATAAGGCTAAATTACTAAACCTATCTACATTAGGAATTTCATTCCAAACAATAACAAGAAACTATTATATCAAAACTTAATAGGATAAAACTAACTAATACTAAAATTAACATTCTTCTAATTATGTTTGGTTTCAACATATTTTCGTATTACAAGCCATAGTTGTATATCTAGATTTTTTTTATTTTTTTTTTTGCTAAATGAAAAAGTTATCCATTTATATTAAAATAGCTGAAACCATTACAATTAAAGCAATTCTTACACCTTTTCTCTAAAAGTAGGAGTTGAAGAATTGGGATAACCTGATACACAAAGTTACACAATGGTTGAACAACCATGACAACATATAATAGCCCACTTCCATATGTAAAATATAATAATACTACAACTAGTACTAATAAAGTAAACAAATACATAATAGACTTTTTCATAGTGCATTTGTCATAGATCTTCGACCACATCGGTAATGTCTAAATTTACTAGTTTATTATGTTGAATCTTCTTTTAGTATTCAATTTCTTAGTTTGAGTACCTTATATGTTTGATCGATGCGAACAGAGGAGAAGTAATGTTAACGAAATCTCTAGGGTAGCCTAATAGTTAGGAAGTCTATAGAAATTTTGAATTTTTGTCTTTTAATACGGGAGAAACAAGATGTAGGGCTTTTTGACTTTTTTAACTTTCTCAAAATATGGGCATCTTTTGGCCTCTATTTCAATTTTGATTTTGAAACTATTGAAAAACTAAATTTGAATACAACTCCACATCAAAAAAGTACCTCCTAAGGGGGAAATAAAAAGAAGAAATTTTTAATTTTTATATGCTAACCAATATGAGATGTCTCAACACATCTACTCACGCGCAAAACTGAATATTTGAAACATAAAGTTTATAGGATTGAATATCTGCGAGAAGTCAACGTTACTCTAATACCATATTAAAAAATACCTCGTATAAGAAGAAATTTTTCTATGCTAATTATAATATGGAATGTCTCAACAGAAAGAAAGAAGGGAATACATTTGAAACTTTCAAGATTATTTCAAGTCCATCAACAGAAACAAAGGGATTACATCTTGAATGTTTCAAAATTATTTCTAGTCCAACATAAAGGGGAGAGGATTCGTGTCAAGAATTAGACATTTGGAGCATAAGGTGAAGTTTAAAATGTAGCATATTGAAAAATAAGTTTGGGTCTAACTTTATCCATAAAAGATATCGCAAAGATGAAAAAATTAAATGTCTTATAAATTGTATGGTTAGTTTATGCAATTTTTTCTCATTTGTCAAACTCTATATTAAAGTTAATTTTGCACAGTTTAACACAATATGTACAAACCAAGAAATAAATTTTAACACAATGAAATTGGTAATGAAATTCAACTAAACAGCCTATGTCTGTGGGGCCATGCCCAGAAAAGCAATCCACTAAACTTTATGTTTCAAAATTACATGAACACGGTCTCAATCTCCTTTAGTGATTTCCCTAATGAACTTGGCAAAATACTTTTTTGCCAAACCTACCTTAATAACCAAAAATCCAACAATCACAGTGTTGCTTTTACTATTGAAAACACCCCAATTACAATTCTTCCCTCTTGCCTCCACGATTGTTGAACTGTCATCCAGCCATAACTCACTTTTGTTGAACTCTCCTTAACAAAATTTGTCGAACTCCTTTCGACAGGATGTAACAAAATCCCACTTGCACTTACTATTTTCAACTGACCATCGTCAGTTGCAGTATCCTTTTTCTCCATAAGGTTGTCTGAACAAGACCTTGTCAAGTACATACAATGTCTGTTGAAAATCAGTTTTCAGCACTTGAACAGAAATTAACACACTTTAATATATGGGTAGCATAATAAGAAGATAAAGTATGCTGCTGAGCTCTCTCAAGATATAGTTTCTATAACATAAAGTTCAATAACCAACTCTCTCAAGAATATTGCATAAAAAGTATAAAATTCTCTCGTTTAGAATTTGCAAGAGTATTTCACAAGAATACCAAGAGACTCTTTCTGAGAGTTAATTTGTTTTGCTTTGAAAGTCACATATATATAATTTGCTAGAGAGTCTTGCGCTTTTTTCTTCTCCAAGATTAATATTTCAAGAATATAACAAGAAATTCCTAAATATTATGGTACTAATCTCCTTGATATTTGATGTAGATAGATTTTCAAGAGATCTTCCAAATTCTATGATCTTTATGAGATATCAAATATCTTCTCCTTGCATAACGGAGTTTTGCTCAAATAATGTCAACTTCTAAAAGGACTTCTTAATGCCATAAAGGTCTTCGTGGCAAATAATATTACATAAAATCCTTGTACCAAGAAACTTGTCATAAATAACTCCTATATATGGTAACAATAATGATTAATTCTTATATTAAAAAACTAATCTAGATCTCAATAGATCCAATTACAAAAGCACAAAATTATGCAAATGTGCGGCTTTGAAACCAAATGGTCAAACAATTAGGCTCAATACGAGGCGCTGCATTTTAAATGAATAACGTCAAAGAAAGTTTCTGTTAAAACTGAAAATCAAAGAATATAAAGTGTGCATTATGCATTTTCTCAAGCGGAGTTTCATTCACCAACTATAAAGAACAAGAAAAGGAAAAAAGATACTAAAATGCCTAAAGAAATTTGGATTAAGTGAAAATCATATATAACTCTGTAGTTAGAAAGCAGTTAAAATTAGAAACGTGAAGAACAGAAAGAAAGATGCTTCACACACGGATGATCCAAATTTCTAAAAAATACCTATTATGTAGTAAAATAATAATGGTGGCTGCAAAAATGATAAAGAAAAAATTAATACTGATCGAATCAAACTTATATAATTACTACTATTCTTCATGATATGAGATAAATTAGGGGTTTTTTTTTTTAGAAAAAAGCTGTAAATTAGCAGAGATCAAAAAGAGCGGAAATTTTTTCATTAAAAAAATGGCAAATTTTTCTTCTGCCAAAAAACCAAGTGATCAACTTTAATTACCACGGAAAATAAGTGTATTAGATACATTAATTTAGGCTACCACACTCTCAAGAAGAGGATGGAAAATGACTGTTAAACTTTTGAGAAAAAGTCTCACTGCCCTTTGAACTTTTGCAAAATAAGAATTGCGCCTTTGAACTTGTTCTTTGTTGATTCTTACCGTTGAACTATGAAAATGATTTAATTGCTACTCTTCCGTTCATTTTGTTGTTAACCCTCGAAAGAAGCAAGTTTTTGGACTTCAAGTCAGAATATTTATTAAAAATGTTTTAATTACGGCAATGAAATTACGTAATTATTTCAAAATAAAACATTTTCTGCATGGATAACGAATAATTAATCATTATACCCGTTGCCTTCTCTCTATCTATTTCTCTTTGCTCCCACTCTCCTCACCTCCATGCCTCCACCACTTTCCTATCTTAATTTTTTTTTTTTTTTGAATAAAGGGTTTTCCATCAATATAAAAATGGGGACAGCCATTACAACTAAAACAATTTTTAAAGTTTTTCTCCAACAAAAAGGAGAAAACTTGAGAAATTAGACCGACTCAAGTATTACAACATAACAAACAAAAATAAAAATTGTACAAGATGACAGATATAAATTCCACACACCAAAAACCCTTTATAGGTAAGATATACTAATACTGATAAGATACACAAAAACACAATAATTTTTCTCGCAACACTTTCGATGCAATTTTCAAATAGTATCAATAAGATAAGTTCATATTCATCATATTCTTTAGAGATCAACAATTTTAAAGATTGTAAACATATCGATATTCTTAAAATAATCTCAGAAAGATTTTAAAAAGTTGAAGAGAAGCCCAAATTATGTTCAAGTTGACAAATAACAGCGTGGAGGTGCAAAATAGTATCCCATCCAAAAGGATCGTTGATAAATCTTGCTTCTGAGTTTTTGATATTAAAGAAAACTAGTTTGAGATAAATTCATTTTGATCTGTAAGCTGAAAAGTGATATGGACAAACAAAAAAAGTAAAAGATACGAAGATTCGACCCAAATTGCGAAGGCCACTGGTTGGATCTGACTAGAGAAGATAAAAGCAGAGGTCGAGATATTAGACAGAAGGCAGAGAGGGAAAGTGCATGAAAGGAAATAGCTTAATTTTCCATCTAAATTTGTCCTTTACATCTATCTTGTACTAATCTTAATCTTAAGAAAAGTAAATTTATTGCAATTTCTACGTACTTCAAGCAAATATCATATCAAATAAACAATAGACTAGGCCGGTGTATGATTACTGTAGCTCCAAAACATGTACTTTCATTAAGATTAAAGAAATCTCTTAAGTAACTCTACTTAGTTGGGCTGACATTTCCAATTGTCCTTAACCAAGTAACTAAAAGTATTTTCAACACTTCTCATCCATTTGGGACCTCTATGAACTCCATTGTGTAACACACTGCACTCTTCTACTAGCATTTTTGTCCAATCAATGCCTCAGTAAGTTATAACACTATGTGCTCCTTTATTTTTTTGTGCAAGTTTGGAGGCAGTGTTGGACACCACCTTAATTATTTCACCAAGTTAGATTATAAAATGAACTGCCCAATGCACTTTCAATCATGATGATGAACCAAATGTACTTGAAATTAAAGCCAGTGATGATGATTAACCAAATGTGCTTTTACTGATTCTTTGAATCTCTTCAAGAAGTCTGCAAAAGCTGCAAATTTTTTTATAATTTTTTATAATCTCAAGAAGTAATGTCATGTACAGGAGAAGCCATCTTGATTTAGGCAATGCACTAACCTCCCACACTACATGTGAGGTCTTCAAGAAATTTCCTGCGTCGAAGTGTTCCTGATTTTTTTTCCTTAAATTTTTTGAGATGTGTTCAAATGATTAGTCTTGTCTCTTTCTCTTTTTCTGTGGAGATTTTCTACTGGACAAGTCTATTTATGGATGATGAAGCAGCATTGCTTTGGCTACTTGTAAAGGTAGCTGTGTTCAATCTCCATTATGCAAGTTCTAATTCTTTTCAAAGGTTTATTTGGATTTTACTCTGCTTTTTAAGATAAGGCAATGTATGTTTTAAGTTAACGGCAAATTACCCTGGCTGCCCTTGAACTTTTGTCAAATTTTGAATTTTGTCCTTTAACTTTAAAATGAAAATTTTTTGACCTTATACTTTCACAATGTAGTGAAAATTACTCTTCTATCCAATTTTTCTAGTATTTCATTATGGTGTGCCGTCAGTTCGTCACCTGAATAAAATATTTATCCCATGTTATTAGCAATACAATGAGATAGAGTAAGGATCAAAGTATCCATTCTACTGACTTAATAACCAAACCATTACATCAATTTGTGTCAATTCTTTGCTAAAAATTTAAATTTTCTAAATGTCATGATCAAACGGTGATATTTAAAGTGAGAAAAGAAATGAATTTGACATATTAGACTATTGAATTGTTTTTTCCACTAACAAAATGGAAAAGTGCTAAATTTTTAGATTTAAGTCTCTACGGAGTAATGGTCAATAGAAATTTTGAAAATATTGAAAAATTTTAAAATGTAGAAGGTTAAAATTGAGCATTTCAAAAAATCAGGGGATGGTTGCAAAAGTAGCCTAATTTGGGGTCAAATTTGCCAATAAACTTAAAATATTTGGTAGGAGGTCTCTTCTACTAGATTTGAAACACTAATAAACAAATTCTGAATGGCCAAAATGAACCAAAAAAGAGCTGTTACCAAATGTGGCAGCCTCTGTGCTTCAATTATTTTCTTGTTCCGCCCAATTCGGAACTACATAGTCTAATCTAAATAGCATCTAGTGCCTAAGCCTATATAGGCTAGCTAGACAGCTAGCTAGTGTGAGAAATTGAAGAAAGTGAAGAGTCTCGAAGTGTTTCAGGCCCACCCTTTTTGTTGGTAGCCACGGATTTAAAGAGATTTTTTTACAGGTAGTACGAAGGCAACTCAAAGGCCTTTTTTTTAATTAAATGAGCAAATTTCAAAGGCCTTAATTTTATTTACTTCATTTAAAGGCAAGGTCCTATGCCATCCGTCCGGGTTCCTGCATTGGGACCTTTAAAGAAAATGGCTCATATAGTTTTTAAAGTTAAGCACAAGTTTCACGTAAATTCTTTAAAAAAAATTAATTAATAAAATTTTTAAATATATTATATTTTTCTAAAATATTTTTGCACCACTGCACTTGACAAAATTTAGTCTAAAAAAATCATGTTCTTAATATATGTTAACTATTTAAAGGTATTTTTATTCTACTAGAAATTTTCCTCTAAAAACCTTACATGAGAAGTATAGATGAAGCAAAATAAGTGAAAAAACTTAGAAGAGAGCAAAATAAAGAGAAATAAAAATGAGTCCCACCTTTGGTTCACATACAAGGTTTTTGGAGGGAAACTCTTTAGTGGGATAAAAATACCTTCAAATAATTAGCAAATGTTAGAGACATGATTTTTTCGAGTTAAATCCCGCACAGTGCAATGGATATATATATATATATATATATATATATATATATATATGAGAAATTTATTCATAAAAAAACTTTAAAGATCTAAATCACAGGCTTCTAACTTTAGAAATTATATTAATTATTTTTCCAACCTTTTGTTTTGGATCTTAATAAACGGTTAATGTCAATGTCAAACCTCTCAACATCAAAAGCATGGTTTCTTAAAAACAAATAAAAAACTCCCCATTAGAGAGGCTCCATTTATAAATAGCTAGTTAATTAGGGCCCTTCACTAGGCTCATTAATCATAAGCTTTTGTGCTCCGTCTCTAGGGCTGCATCGAGTCCGTACAAACATCTCTTAAGTTTCGAGCTCAATTTGTAAGGAATTTGTATAATAATATATTATTATATATTATTATATAATATATAATAATTTTTTATATGTATAAAATATTTTTATTGTTTTAAAAAATATAATATATATGTATAATAATACAATAAAATAATATATATATATATATATTTTTTTTTTTTTATGATATTTTATAATGTCCGTGAACTATTTGAACATACTTGCTTATGTTCATTTGATTAATAAACGAGTTTATTTTTTTTGTTCAAGCTCAACTCTATCATTAAAAGAACGAAAAAAAATCTTTCTTTAAAGTTTAAATTGAGAGTAGGAATGTATGAATTAAACACCAAAACATATGATATTTGATATGTAATATGTATTCATGACGTCCTGTCAATAGTGTTTAAATTGAGAATTTGATCCGATAAGTCTGACCTATGTTTTTTTTTTCACTTTATTATTAAATGCATTAATTATACCATGTATTATATATACTATTATTGGACAGTAGAACTTTTAACAAATTGTGACACAAAATATAATATGCAAGAAGAAAACTTTAAATGTGTATTCTATTTATACAATGAAGTGAGGAAGTTTCCATGGCAAGGTTAAGTTAGGGGTTAACCTAGAAATGAGTAGAAAAAAATGATACTTGTAGGTGACTTTAGTTAATTAAAAATATTAGTTAGAAGCTTTAAACTCCACTTAGAAGATGAGTATATGAAATGTATCCACTCATTTAGGAAACATTCCTAATCCTATCTTTTGTAATCATAAACTGTATCTCTTGCTGGCTGCATAACCATTAAAATATCTTATAATGGGAAACAAAGCATGATCTTTGTACCGTAATTCACTTTCTAATTAAGCTTAATTAGTCAACATTAATCATGATTTGTAAGATTATCCTATCAAAACTAAAGTATCACTCCATGTTCTAAATCTGAATATTTGTAGGCCCTTGTATCAATTTTCTCGATTTACGAGTAAAATTTTCGAGTTAAAGAGTTTTATATAAAGAAAATATTTTAATTCTAACTAAATATATAACTAATATTAACCTTTAAGTACGGGGAAGCAACCACTCATTCAAAAAATAAATAAATAAATCTTATTAAAATTTACTGCTTTTATATAATAGTTTGGAAATTACCATATTTTCATTAGAACTCATAATTTTTGAGAAATTACCCTGCGATCTTCAGCCAGCACAAGATGTCTTCATGCAGGAAGCATAAAGAATTTTGTTTGCTTTGCTATCATATTTCACGTTCAACCAACTTCTCAATGTCATATCAAGAAAATTGATGTGGCAAAGCAAGCAAACAAGATCTCCCAATTATGTCTGTCGACCAATAATCCACACTTTTCGATTAATCTGAAATGAGAGAGAGAAAAGTAATCACATGCTAGATATCGTTCTATTTCTTTGTTTCTCTAAGAATTTGGACAACCAAATTTAGGGATACATAGAATTCATCAAATATGGTATGCCAAATTGTGAAATATCCAAAGTTAAACATTAATCATAAGATGAACAGGTTGAAAAAGATTCAGGAGTAACTATCCTTATAATTACCTAGGCAGATTCGCACACGCATGCGCTAATATATAGTTCTTTGACCTAGCTAAAGTTACCCCCATTATAGTGATTGAGTTGACAAGGGCTTGCATTTCACTTTGGTTTAGGCATGATTAGCTCAAAGCATTAAAGAATAATCGAGTAATTAACTTTATCCTTTGTTTATGTACGTGGTAGCATATATAGAGATATGATAATCAAATCAATGAAAAACTTTGATTAAATTAAATGGGACCACTAAATTAATTGGAAAAGAAAAGGTAAAGCAACTAACTTTTGAGTTCAAGTATCCAATCATAAATTAACGAAAAATTCTCTTTTTAGATCTTAGCCCAAAAATATGAGAAATTTTTAATATATAACTTCAAGGAGAACTTTTCTTTTCTTTTTTTCTTTTTTTTTTTTTTGGTGGTGGAAACTTCAATGTGAAGTTTGGTATTGCTAAAATTGTTACTTTTTGAAAAGCTAACCAATTAAAACAAGTATTTCATGTACCTTCGTGTTGATGTTGGAAACAATATAGAAATTATTATTATTATTATTATTATTAATTTGTTGACTTTTATAATTTAAGCCCACTAAACAAATAGAGTAATTCACTGTGAGGTTGTTATTCATTATTTATATTCCTTATTATCATGTGATTTTCAAAAATGGTTTACAAAGAGAGTACGTGAAGTGGCATCTATTCTATTACCTAACATGAAGATTTTAATATATAGGAGAAAAGAGAATAGCAGAAAGTTCATTTTCTTGTTTAATAATAGTGCTTTAATATTTAAGCAGAGTGGTGTCTTATCATTCTTAAACAAAGTTCAGCGATTTCTTGTTTCAATTGTCATGCATAACGTCATGTGGTGTTGCTTTATCTTTTATTCTTTTCTTAATAATTAAAAATCCCTCCCTATAATTCGAGTGTTTGATCAAAAGGGCTTGATTTCTATTTTTTTGTGTTTGGCTATCTAGGAATAGTTGTATGGAACAAAAACTGATAAATGAAAGGAAATTAGAAAAATTAGATTGATAGCCATTGAGGCCCACATGATATGAGGTCCACTCAATAGCACCACATCTCTTGTATTTTTTTAAAAAAAAAAACTCGTTATTAATGTGAAATTATACAAATATATGTATAATTAATATATGTAATTCATCTAACTTTGTTTTATATATACAGACAAATATATGTATTAAGAACAAATTATTCCAGCCCTATATGCTGAAATACTTGAAAGGCCAGATGAAATCTGATACCATCTTGATGAGTTTTTCCTTTTTTTCTTTTTCTCAAGAATTAACAATGTTACTTTTTGGGGGCATAGAAATAGATTCATGAGTGAGTGATTAATTTACTGAACATTCTATTGCAGTGTGTTTTAGTGATGCCTTAGGGGGCATTGTCTACATGGAAAGCCATGAAAGTTTGATCTCAAACTTATGATTGCTAGCCTTCTATTTAAATAAGTAAACAAATGAGGACTTTTTAGTGTCTTTTCAAGCAAATGACACTTTATATTCCATCAAAGTATCACTTCACATCTATTGATAATGATACATATTTCATATATTATTAGAAACAAAGCAAAATAATATGGTAAAAAAGCAATCTTTGGGAAGATTGAGGCAACAACCCCTAGGTAGTGTTGAGTTTTAATTAAAGCTGTATGGTATCATTCTCTCCACTTCTATCCTACAGAAACCAGGAGAAATGGTATAGGACAGGAAAATCAGGGTGGGCACCTTGTCTTCCACTCCAATCTTTTCCCCTTTTCTTGATCTCTTTTTCTTTTGTTTTTTCTCATAATTTAGTTTAATCCCATTAAATAAACTTAATTTCCAGTTCTAATTAAGCTTGATTAGACAGGAGTAGGGTAATACTCACTTTCTTATGATATAAAGCTAATTTGTCCTTAATATTGTTGTGACTTAAAGGAAATGAACAGATATTTATATTATTAGAAGCCACTTGTATATGGTATGGTTGTGGTGTCAATTTTGTGATGGTATTACGTTTTGATTTGTTGGAAATATTTCTATTAACTATGGCAATAACTACTTGAATTGACCATAGAATAAAACATTCTAAACCACACATGCAATTAGTTGGAAAAAGGATAAGGTAGTTAAACCAATCACCAAAAAGAAAATTGATACTTGCCATTCTTAATAATTTAACCTAACTTAGTTTCATCCAATGAAGAAGATGAACTTGAAAAAATTAATTATCTTAATTTTAGTTGTCTTAGTCTTTCAGAGGTTCCTGTTTACAATATTCCTTCCACTCAACAGGAACTGCGTTCAATAGATACACATCCATTTGATGTAATCTCTAATGTTATCATGGATACTTCTAGTTAATGAAATGTGTTTCTATTGTCAATCTTGTTCATCAGACGATACTGTTAATTGAGGATATCAAGAAATAATTAGCAGATAATTCTTTGCAAAAAGACAGCAAAGACAGTATCTAATTATTGATTTATTGTTTTCATCCCTCTTCATTGGCAAGAAAAAGTTTCTTATGATGTGCCAATTAATGCATAAAACTGATTAATGTTCCATCAATTTTAACTTAAAATAATGCATGAATTTCTCAACCACTATCATTCATTCATTGGAAGAGTTCCTTCGCAAAAAGTATGCATCTATTCCCACCTCTCTGTGAACTTGAAGAAACACAAAAAAGGCATGAAAAAAGTTGAGTTGAGTGATAGTCGGCACCCAAAGCAACCGCCCAGACTCCAAAATCATCGATCAATATCATGGGATGAAACTAATCTGGAAAACTTACAAACTTGAAAAACAATCTTTATTTTAGTGGATATGACACAATCTCCATTAAAGGGTTCTTCATGATAGTATCTAAACAAGACTTGAGAAAGACTAATTAATTTAATGTTAAAAAGGAGGTTCTTAGATCCACCTGAGATGGCAATACATATGAAAGAGAAAGATAGTGCGCTAATGCCCACTGAAAAAAATGGGTCGAATAATTAAAGTAATCACACTCTAATGGAGCTATAGCAGCCCACAAACTCACTCTAGTATTCAACCCTTTTGGAGAATTGAAAGTTTAATGCAAAAGGATTATGCCCATGAGTCTAATGCTTTTCCCGTGGGCATGAGTATAGGATTCTTATCCATTGTAAAATGTATAATTAGATGGTAACTATGTCACTTTGAGAAAAGTAAATGAATCACTAGTTGAAACGTATTCAATTCACACAGATAAAAAGATGTAACTATCATAGCGACTATGTTTTAATATAGAAGAAAAATGTGTGAAGTCTTGACCATGTGAACTAAAATCAATCTTGGCCTACAAAAGGTTCTTTGTGATTTTGTTGGTTCTTCTGCTCAATTCATGACTTGTTTTGTGATCATGAGATAAGGGCAAACTTAATTAATACCATTGGTTAGTACTTAATTTGTGGCAAAAACGGCCAAGTTAATGAACCAAAGTCAATGGCTTCCACCATTTCTCTATTGTGGATTCTTCTGTGACCATCACTGTCATGAACTAGAACGCTAAAATTATTAGCCTTCTTTAGCACAAGTTCTTAAGGTAAAAGTAAAAAACTTTTTTTTTTTTGAGGAGAAAAAAGAACTGCATTTCATTAGAAACATCATCAAGTACAGGTTATGTTCTTGTGAAGTCACATTTCATCTTTCTCTCTCTGTCTCTCTCTTGAGGAATCAAACTTCATCCCATGACATTTCTTTTTTCTTTTTTTTTTCCCCTCCATTATACAGAAAACTCTAATTTGGCTATACATTTTGTAACCAGAAACCCCTGAAGTGCATATATAGGTTCGTTGAGAGACAATATGGATTTTTAAAGGGGAAGGAGGGAGTATATATGTAATTATGTATAGTATAAAATTTTCATAATCTACATTAACCGTATTCATTTTTACACTGGAAAAAATGATAACCTCGAAAAGCAAAAAAACAAGATTTGAACTATTCTTCTCAAGCTTAAGAAAATAGATGTAATTTTCCTCTTTCATTTTTCAATACATAAAGTGCAAGGAAAATAATGTAACAACCTCAATCATAAAAACCCTTATAGAATATACTTTTATCGATCGATTGATCTACTTGTTTCATCTCTTTTTTAGTCCCCTATTTCTAATTAATTGATAAATCTATTGAACTTTTGAGTATATTTCTTTCTTTCTGTAACTACCCAAACAACCAGTAGTCATTTTTACTTTTTCTCTCCAAGACATGGAAGAGACAATTAGATCTCTTAATTATTACTTGATGCTCTTTATCAAGCCTTCTCCAAACCTTCTCTTTTAAGAAGCATACTTTCATCACTCTCCACAAATAATTCTCTTGGCTTACTTGGATTCCTTCTTCTTCATCATCCTTCACTTTTAAATGCTCCATTAATGCTCTTCCACACTCCACACTGCATACATGACATCAACATCTTTTTCATTGAGAAACCAGTTAAGTAATTCCATTGATGCTTATGTCATCAAACCTGTAATTTTCAGTTTTAGATGATCAGGTAAGCCACCATCATTGAAAAGAATTCTTTGCCTTCTCTTACTTTGCATGATCATTCTTCCTTAGAGCTTCCTTAGGTTTATACATCTATATCTATATATATAGTCTTTTGTATAAATTTTTACTTAAATTCTTTTTTTTTTTAAGTAAAATTCTTTTTTGAGGTGAAACTATTGGTTTTGAATTCTTGGACTTATCGTGGCCCAAATTGAGGCTAGATTTCTTGGGTTGGGTTTCTGGATTTATAACTTTTACTGGGTATGGAAACTTTGGGCTTACACTTTTTTTTTAAATTTGTGCTGGTTACTTTCGGCTTACACTTGTTCAGGTGTTCTAACCGCAATTTTCCTCTCTTTATTGCGGATGAGTTGGTATATATATACACACACTAATGTGTTGCCTTCGTAAAAAAATTCATATCCTACAATTTATGTCCTAAATTTTTCTAGAGCCGACGAGATAAATTGATAAAACATTTATAAGAATCATGTGATTTTTGACATAAAAAAACAAAAAACCATGTCAAAAATCATGAAACCATTAGTCTCTTTCTTCATCAATAAATGCCCTCGCTATGAGTTTAAAATAAATTATTTTAAAATTATTTATGTTAATTTAGATTATTTTAAATTTTCAATTTAATTTTTTCCCTTTTGAGTACCAGACGAAGTTTCTTGTCATATCAATCTTTCACTAAAAGATAATGTCCCTTTTTCTCCAATTTCGGGAAGCTTCCTCAAAAACAAAAAGGAAAGCAGTCAGTAAACTTGTTTTCTTTTTGTAACGTTTTTTAACCCAAAAAAGGAAAACGAACAGAGCTACTATTATTATCCAAAAGTAGACACACCCTTTCTTTAATATTATTACCATATACAATTTTTTTACTATATTACCATATATAATTTTTTTACTATATTTAATTCATTTATATTTCATTATTAATAACTAGTTTAAACCCGTATAATGTATAGATATATGTTAAAATTAATTTTTTAAAAAAGAAATATTCAAAGGAGAATCTTTTTTACTCCCAAAATATATGTGTTTAGGAAGAAAAAATTAAATAATACAAAATATTAAAATTTTATTAGTTCAAAAATATCTAATATCTTCTTTCCAATCTTAGATTTTTAGCATATGATTTCTGTATCTTTTGTTTCTTTCAATATAAAACTATAATCAATATTGATTACGTTGAATCTACTTCTTTTCAACTTTTTGAAATCTCTGATTCGTATACAAATATCGCTGGTGTCCTTTTGTAAAATATAAATAATATGTGTAATTTATTAGCTCAAAGAAGATTAAAATTATCTAAATCCTTATTTAGTTTGAAAAAACTCCCTTATTTACTTCATTAATAAGGGTTTCTTTTTGTTTTTCAAAAAGAAAAAATTTCTTAATGGCAAATCTATTCTCTTCATTAATAATGGAGAGAAATTATAATTATTAATTACTTTAGACTGCAATTTATAATAGTCATTTCTAATTAACCCATTAAGTCAGATAATAGACAATTTCAAAAATGATCTCAATGGATTACTTAACAAAGGAATTGAAAGCTGATAACTTTGAATGATTTCCCATTTATCAGGCTTTTTTTGAGGGGTAGGGGTTAAATCAAAGCAAATAAAAATTTAAACAAAGTACTGTCATTAAAATTTAAATGAAAGTTTTTTTATTTCATTACAAACTGTATAGCATTTATCTATTTTTTTCATAATTGAATAATTATTTTGGTACAATAGTTTAACAAATTAAAGCAAGAAAGATATCATGAGACGCAAGAATGAAATATAATATAAAACGGGAGGAAAAAGTATGAAAGATAAAAAAATAAAGAAATTAGAAGAATACCGAAAGTAGATACAATTAGCCATGCCATTGTGGTATCAACAAACAAAAAAAGAAGGAATAATATAAAAAAATACATAATAGGCAAAATAATGGAGTAGAAAACCTAATGTAAAATTTTAAGTATTAAAGTCTGTAATCAAATGCTAATGAAACAAATAATCTGGTATTTTAAAGAAGGAAAATAAAAAGAAAAAGAAAAAAAATTTTGAGCACTTACATCAACTTATGAAGTACACATAAAATTCAAGTTCGAAAAAACTATTATATAAGCAGCAACTTTGATCCAAAGTTTAAATAAATTTTAGTGTAATCAAATAAATAAATAAAATTTATTTGCATTGCTTAAGGATGCACTAATAAAATATACTAAATAAATCATCAAATTTTATATTGCAAAATAAAACACATATTAAACATCAAGTAAAGGAGTTCATCTGAAGGAAGAAAAATCTCAAATGAGATTTTAGGGAGTTCAATCAAGTTAAAGTAGAGGCATTAATATTTAAGAGAATAATAAAAAGATTCTAAAAGAATTTATAAAACACAGCACCCAAATACTTATGAAAAAACTTAAATCAAATAGAAAAAAAATAAAGGAAGTGAAAGAATTATATTAAAAAGTGACGATAAAAATAAAAAGTAGATGGGTTGGAGTTTCTGGATATGGTGAGATTTAAGCGATGATTAAACCATAAAAAATATTTAAAAAAATGGTTATATTTTAGGAAAGAGAAGAAAAGAAGAAAAGAATGTGCAAAAAAAGGATGATGATGTACATTGTGTGTGGAAGAAATAAGCAAGTATTAGTATTTTAGTTTACATTAAGGGATTGGATTAAACAAAAATGATAAAAATAAAGGTCGTGTTTGTTAACAACTATTAAATAATGAAAATTTTACTTTTACAAAGTAACTGAATATATGAAATTCAATTTCTTAAAAAATAAGGAATTCAAAATTCAAGATCATATATAGGTAGTTTAAAAATTATTTTAATGAATTTAAAATAATCCTAACTAATCAAAAATTTTAAAGTAAATTGAATAATTAAAGTTTTCTACTTTTACTCGATATACAAAATTCAACTTCATCAAAAATTATAAAGAATTTAAGTTAATATATAAGTAATTTAAAATTTTTTTAACAAATAAAAAATGATTCTAACTAATCAAAAAATTTTCAAGTAATAATTAAAGTCTCCAACTAATAATAAAAGGAAAAAGATCTTAACCAATAAATTTTTGAAGACCAATTAAAAATAAAAATTCTAAGAAATTAGGTAATTAAAAATTACAATTAATATATAAGTAGTTTTAAATTATTTTAATATATTAAAAATGATTCTAACTAATAAAAAATTTAAAAATAATAATTAAATTCTTCTTTTTTTACAAAGTAACTTAATATACAAAATTTAAAATTAAAATTACTATATAAATTATTTTAAAGTTATTTTAATATATTAAAAATGATCATAACCAATTAAATTTTTGAAGACTAATTAAAAATTTAAAAACTCTAAGAAATTTAGATAATCCAAAATTCAAGTTAAGTAGTTTAAAATTATTTTAATAAATTAAAAATGATTCTAACAAATCAAAAAATTTTAAAGTAATAATTAAAGTTTCTTACTGTTACAAAGTAACTTAATATACTAAATTTAAAATTAAAATTAATTCATAAGTTATTTTAAAATTATTTTAATAGATTAAAAATAATTTTAACTAATAAAAAAATTTTAAAATAATAATTATACTCTCTTACTTTTACAAAGTAGCTTAATATTTATAATTTAAAATTAAAAATTAATGTATAAGTTAATTTAAAATTATCTTAATTAACTGAAAATGATTCTAACCAATTAAATATTTAAAAACTAATTAGTTTAAAGTTATCCTAATTTATTAAAAATTATCCTCACCAATTAAGATGAGATGTTTTGAATCACAAGAAAGAAAGAGTTACATTTCTATAATATATATATATATATTCTCTCTCTAACTCACATATTCACTCTCTAAAAGTTTACTTAAAATACATCTAATCTTTGACATTTTAAATTTTAAGAGCTTGTAAAACACAATGAGTTACAAATTTACACAAAATGACTCGATTATAACATAACAATTAGGAAAAAAAAACACCTCAAAAGTTTAAATTTAAAAAATTAATAAAATTTCTTACAATTTTCATCAAACTGGAGGGAACTTGTATGCAAATTCGTTCAAGTGGCTTCTTTTTCCTTTTGTTTTTTTTAATTTCAAGTTGACTTCAGTCCGGAGGCCGGAAGCTAAATAATACTTCCTCCCATTGTGGCGGAAGTTTGTAGCTAGTTCCGTGGTGTTGCACGGACCTTCATCAAAATTTTTAATTCTTTTATTTTGAATATTTTAAGATAAGTTTTTATGAATTATTAGTGCATAAAAATAGAAAATTAGATGTAGTTCAAATGACTTTACTATTTTCATACAAATTTGAAGTAGTTTTTCCTAAATATGAATTTTAGTATCCAAGAACTTTAAGAGAAAGTGAATGAGTTTAGAAATTGAAAAGTTTTAAATAAAAATTTTTAAAACTGTATCTAATTAAATTAAAAATTATATATAGCACCTTTTTTTAAAATTAAATAAGAATGTATATCTAAAGATGACAAACTAATAATCCTTTCACTACTCAATATCTACATTTACATGTTCGTCTCGCCAATATAGAAGATAAACTTTATTGTCAAATATAGCACTACTAAAGTTTAAGTGAAAGATTCTATGTCCTCAATAAAGTTTAAACCCTCAATGTTTAAGGCAGCTGTCAGAACTCGAACATTTAAAGAAAGATTTTTCAATAATATTTAATTAGAATTAGATGAATTTAGACATAAACAAAGAAACAACTTACAATATGAAAAAATAAAAAGATTAAAATTAATATTTTAATGATGATGGATAACATTCTTTCTATATACAAATTTTTTTTTTACTATATTCAATCTAAAAATCAAACATTTTCAAATGCCTTTCTCTCTCTATCTTACCTTTTCTTTTTCTATAATTTCATTAAAATTAATTAACATCATATTAGATATGACTGTACAACATAATAGCAGCGAATCTATACCAGACTTTCTTAATTTTAAAGAAAAATACTTATAAAATCTCCAAAAATTAATTTTTTTGCATTCTAAATGACAAACTTGCCCAACATTTCTTTCTCCAAGACGAAACTTGAACAAGAATTTCGTCCAGAAGAGCGAAACTTTAGACATAATTCCGCCAAAAAAGAAGAAACTGTGTGCATAGTTTCGCTTTCCAATGCGGAATTAATTGGCAAGTTCTGCTCTTCTGGATGGAACAAAATTTCTTTTCTTTAAAGAAATTGGCCTGTCAATTTTGGCATAACAAAGTTTACCTCGGTTCTTATAATAAACAGTCGCATGATTATCAAAATGCCGCCATGATAAAGATATTGTGAGTAGAGTTATCAATCAGGCTCGATAAATTAGGCTTTGCCAAGTTTGAATTTAGCCCAATTTTGTTTAGGCTCATAAAAATGAGTCCGAGTTCGATTCACTCGGATTAGGACTCGAGGCAGGCCAAACCCGATTTTTTTTGTGAGCTTATTTTGTATTTTTATTTTTATATAGTTTGTACATGTCTATTTAAATGGGGGTGGGTTTATTTGACCCCCGCAGACTAACATAAGCTGGAGCAAGCCGGGCTTTTTTTTTTTTCATTTATCAAAAGTAATTTTTAATTTAATACTTTAAAATTTTTACTTTAACTCGTATAGTCGGGCTTTTTTTTTTCATTTATCAAAAGTAATTTTTAGTTTAATACTTTAAAATTTTTACTTTAACTCGTATATTTAATAAAATTTCTAAACATGTAAAGGTTTTATCATTAAATTAAAAATGTAAATTTTTTTTTAATTCAAGATTGAAGAGTTTAATGGAAAGGTTTGGTGAAGTATACTTTTTCTTAGGTGTTAGAAGCAGAAAAAGAAAGTATGCTCACGATCAAGATAGATTAACTTAATTTTACAAAATCAACCTATTCATTCTTGTTGTACTATTGTATCATTTTAAATTTCTTATTCATATAAATTTATCTAAATTAAAAATTATATATAACTAATGATTATTTTTAATATTTTAACAGAATTAATAATTGGTCAAAGATCATTTCTATCTCAATTATAAATTTATATAATTTTATATGTAATAAAGAAAAAAAAATATCATAATCTATTTGGCGCGCAGACCACCTAGGATGAATATGAATAGGACGTTTCTTAGCCCGTAAGAAAACATACCCAACCCGTTTAATGCCAGCTTGCGACAGGCAGGAGCCGGAGTGGGACGACGGTCCAGCATTACATAAGCTAGCGAACAAGCGTGAAAAGCCAAAAATAAAATCACAAGAAAGGGGCAACTGCTGTTGCATGTTTAAGGATCGGGAAGAAGCCATCTGGAGCCCCTTTTTGTTTCTTCTGTCCCAACTTCTAGTCCACTGGGCTTTCCTATATTTCTTCTGAAGTTAGTCCTGGGCTTTTAGTTGTGGTAAAGTCTCATAGGCCCTTAATTTTTTTTTTTTTTTTGGTTTGTAGCTTCTTTTTAAATTGGTGATGAATTGTATATACTGAACTTTTTAAGTAAAAAGGTGGGTTCAGACAAATCCATTATGTCTGTCTCAAATGAAGTAGCTCAATCACTACGGAATGTTTCATTCACCTAGAAGGATAAGAGACTTATGAGAATTAAACCTACATCATTGTAACCCTATCAATACACTAATAAGTTAAGTCTTTTAACTCCACTCCACGAGATCAAACATTATGGGTTGGCAACAGACTTCCCATAATACGCCAATAAAATGTTTAACCCATTTTCTACTGGCATCCCTTCCCCCCCCCTAGGGAACATTCCATTTCAAGAAATATATTAAATGTCTCGATGTCAAGAAGAATAATCTTTAAAATATTTAGATAATTTTACAATTTTTCTTATTTTTGCTCACAAATAAAGGTAAATCATATTAGTTTATGAAATTAGCTAAAAATGCATTATGAAAAGAGAAATAATTATTAGCTTCTACTTAAAATAATTAATTAATAATAATATAAGAATTAAGAAAATATAAATTGTTGGTTATAACTAATAATAATATAAGGATGGTTGCAATCATATTTACCCAACTATTTTGGGTTGAAGAGGGGAGATATGAGATTCTTACAATAAAAGTATCTAACAATCATTTACTAACAATCTTTAAATTCGACTACTTTATGTCAAATTTATCTAATGATAATTGCATGAAATGCCATAATTTCTATTATATCTTTGGTAAAAGAAAAAAATAGAAAATTTTGGTGCATGAATGGCCTTCCTAAAAATCAATACCCACTAAGTTAGTTGCCAATCTTCAATCTTTCAGCTTTTAGAACTAATATCTGTCCAATCTATAATTACCATGTCTGTCAATGTATTCCTCTAGAAAATACTAATATGTTGGTCAAGGGTTTCTATTACTGAAAAAAATTAAAATTCATGAAATGTAAAATCTATTTCATAAGAGAAATAGAGTGACATAAAAATAAAAACTCCAAGGTTAAATGATGAGCTTCACGATGAAAAAAGAGTGGTATTTTTTCTATTAAAAACAAATAATATAAAACATCTTTAGAAACTATTTGCAAAAAAAGGTAAATGAATAGGTTGACCTATTGTTTTTGTTTAATATGCTATTAACATAGCATACTAAAGTTTTGGCTATTTAAAAACAAAATCATCTTGAATGTTAAGAAAATTGAAGAAACTCTCCTACTAATTGAAGAAACTTGAATTGTTTAATAAAATCTAAAGAGGTGAAAAAGAAAAAATCACTATGGCCACTTAAGACCAAAAAGTAATAGCCATAAAACCTTATCCTAGTAGGAAGAGTTGAGATCTCTCAACAAGGAGGTTGATGGTTCAATCCCTGTTCGGCAAGGGTTTTATTAGTCTTTCATTTATAGAGATATTTTCTACCTGTGCAAATATTGTAACTAAGAGACGTTCTTCATTGATTGATTATGTAATATTATATTAAAATTAAAAAAAAAGACTAAAAAGCAATAATAATTGGTTAATAATTACTAAAAGTAAATCATATATATTTAAACAAAAGAAGAAAGGGATTGCAATAAAAAAGGGAGGGGGGGGGGGGGAGGTTTCAAAAGGGTTATGGAAGTAGAAAATTTTACATGCTTAAACTGACCAAATTCAAGTGCTTTGTTGTTCAAGACCTTTGTTCAGTGCCACGACTTCATGAGATGTATTTCTATATTTAAATGTATTTTTCTAACTGATTTGTTTTCTTCCCCAAATAGAATTCTCGAACTGTGAATCGCGTCAAAATTAGGAAATTACAAATGCTACTTCAAATAACTTTTCTTGTCTACTTCAATCTTATTATCGTCATTCCTCATCATTGAATTACATATTCCAGTTGCACAAAATAAGGAAGGAAAGACCAGAAAATAACATCTAAAAGAAATTATAACTAGATGGAGGTAACTCAAATATGTATTGAACTTTAATTTGTTCTTGTAAATTACATAATAAATAAGAATAAACATGAAAATAAAAGAAAAACATCAAAATCCTATAGATTAAATCCCTGATCTTAAATAATGACTAATACAGAACTTGATTAAATACTTATGCTGTCAAAAGACAAAAAAACCATGTAAGCAAGAAGGCATCTTTCCTTATAAAAAAAAGACTTTTGATGAAAGTATAAAAATATTATACAAAAAAAATTACCTATTCGATTTATGCTAAAGAGTGAAAAAGAAAAAAAGAAGTACCAGAAACCTTTAGATTTGCAACACCTACCAAAAAAGCAAATAATAAAGATGAAAAAAATTGAAAGATCTCATTTGAAGATAGGACCCAAAAAAAAAACCCAAGACTTGAAGCCAATTAAAATCTATCAATTCTAATAAAATCTAGTAACATGGAATGAAATACCATTCTACCAGGAAAGAACATTGAGATAGAGTGCTCTTCAAAAATCTGTTTCTGCATCTTTGAATAAGGAGAAGAAACATAAGTTGAATAAAAAATGCGAGAAAAAATGGAGACGAAAACATAATTTCTATCTCTGTATGCTGATTAGGGTAATAAGAAAATGAAATAGCAGTTATAGAATTGGAATAGATGTGTAGTTTTGGTTGATTAGAAGAGTGGGAAAAGATAATGAGAGATTAGGAGAAGATAATGGGATAAGGTAAGGATAAATTAATAGTTAATTTATTAAATAAAAAATCTACTAAATCAATCAAAAAATTTTAAACTAATTAAAAAATTCAAAATTTCATAAAATAGGATTAGGGTTTTAAAAGCTTTGGAGATATATATATATATATATATATTATTAGTTTGCTAAATAAATTTTTTAATAAAATAAAATTAAAATAACAGTTCTTTTATCTACTTTAGAATTCATTTTTTTGAAAATCTTTGGATTATAGAAAATATGCAATTAGCCACTTCTTGCACCCATATCTACTATATATCTCATCATTTTTCACATTATCTCGTTTCCTTTCTTTCTCGAACTTTTTTCTTATTTTTCTTTTTTTGTGGTGGATCATTCTTCTATACCTATAACAAAATTTATAATTTATTTTGAGAAAAAAATCGTATAATGAATATCTCAAAGTATGCTTGGACTCTTTTTATTCTTCTAGATTGATGAACTAATCTTATTTATTAAATATAAGCATTTAATTATCACATATGTTGAAATAATATATGTATTAAACACATTAATGTAATACGTTATATACTATTACATATTATGGAACGATCATAATTAAAACTATTAGTATTATATGCATCTATAATATACTTCTACTTGTCATGTATAAAACCATGATTATAGTTAATAAATAAGTTATATCAAAATGAATTGTAAATTGTGTATTAGTTTCTTTACATTTCTTACAAACTATATATGCGTTAACAATATACACCAATATATATTATATGTGTACTGAATGCACTCTATATTGAATCAAATAGAACATTTATGAATACCGTGATGTGTGCGTCACAAATTCAATATAGAGCAACTATAAAATTAAAAAAAATAGTAAAACAAAAGGAAAATAAAATTTCGTGGCAAATTTGTCACAAAAAGAAAACTCTATCGAATATCTGTAATTATATGGCAACAGCTTTGTTTTTAATTAAAAATAATTTTTAATTATTTTAATTTTACAAATTCATCGCTAATTGGTGGCAAATTTGTGATGAAATTGCGATGGAAATATAAAAATAATTTTTAATTATTTTAATTATTCTATTCTATAGCAAATCGATAATAATTATGCAACAAATATGCGACGAATAGTATAATATATTTTTAATTTTATTTTCATTCTGAATTCGTCGCAAATTCATTACAAAATTACTATTGATTTGCGACGGATAAAATGATATATTTTTTATTTATTTTCTTCAACTATTCATCGCAAATCCGTTGCCATGTTATGACAGCTAAAATAATATATTTTTTATTCATTTTCTTCCACAATCAGCTGCAAATCTGTTGCTCTTTTGCGATGGATTTGCAACGGCTAATATAATATATGCTTTATTTATTTTTTAAATATTCGTCTCAAATCTATTATAATTTTGTGACGGATTTGCAACAAATATAATAATATATTTTTATTTATTTTCTTCAACAATCCATCTCAAATCTATTGTAAATTTGCAACAAAGCTGTAACGAATATAATAAAATATTTTTTATTTATTTTCTTTAACCATCCGTCTCAAATCTGTTGCACAATGGTAAGGGATTTGCCACGGCTAATATAATATATATTTTATTTATTTTCTTTAAATATCTATCACAAAATTCGTTGCCATTTTGTGACGGATTGCTATGAATATAATAATATATTTTTTATTTATTTCTTCATCCATCCGTTGCAAATTCGTTGTCATTTTGCAATGGATAAAATAATATATTTTTATTTATTTTCTTCTACAATCCATTATAAATCTATTATAATTTTACAACGAATTTGTGATGATTTTATTTATTATTTTTCTTTTTTTGTCACAAATCCATGACAAATAGCTACGAATTTGTGACTAATAGTTATCTATCGCTATTTTAATATCTATTTTGATCCCTCACAATTTGGTCTCAAATCCTACTTAATATTGCAACGGACTATCCATCGCAAAAACTGTGTTTTCTTGTAGTGCGTCTCACTCCCTATTCCATCATTATCAATTTCTCACATGTTAGCTTTTTTATTTAAAAAATATAGAACCTATGAAAAAATAATGAATCCTAAGGGAAAAAAAAGGTGAGACATGTGGCAAATTTCTCATGAATAATATCGGAAGTGGGATAGATGATCTAAACCTCTTATAATATGTATTCCTGAAGTGATTACAGGTCATTTCTGTAATAAAAGAAAAGAGAAAAAATTGAAGTTGATATCTTTTCCTCCTATCAGAAAAATTGTCATGGGAGCTAGGAAAAGAAAGCAAGAACACAACATGCACAAAGCTTGTCCAGATTAACTAGATAAAACAAACACATACGTCATTTTATTATTTCATGAATTAAGAAGATAATTACTTACTAAAGAGGGTATCACAAATCTCTGTGAAAACTTCAAAAATGATCATATGATAATAAGGTGAATTCAACGAAAGAAAGCAATACAGCAGCCTTTCAAGATCCTTAGCTCCAAAAATCTGCATCTCAATGATCATCTCCACCATTGATGTCCTGAAATCACTATGTGGATCATTTGAGCTTTTCTCCACAGCATAGCTTTCTTCCAGCCTATCATTAACAATACCTGGACCATAATCACCGCCGGCATCCGGTCGGCCGTTTCTGTTCCTCCTGTTTTTTCCAGTTTTCAGGCAATTCTTGGCTGTTTTCCGGCAATTAGTAGTCCTGGAATTACCATAGAAAAGCTCTGCTGAAGTGTCTACTGCTTCACAGCCCTTGGAAATTGTACTCTCCGTGAGAAATTGAGTATGATTTCTAGCATGGTTTCTGTGTTTTCGTGGTGGATTTTTGGTGGAAGCTGTCTTGGTTGTTTCGAGGCTGCATTGGCTGAGGATGGTGTTTGATGATTTTGCTGATATTCCAGATGAACAACGACCAAGTTCGGTGCTCTTGCTGTCCAATCTTCGACTGGTGTTGCCTGCTTTGAGGCGAAAAGACTCAGAAGAGCAAGATGATAAGCTGAAAAAGCCGTCGGATTCACCATCGGCATCACCTTCTTCATCGCTGCTAAACCAGCCGCTGTTGGACGAAGAACTGTTGTTGATCTTGTTGGATTCTTTAGGCTTCACCCTCGGCTCTGAAGCCAAAACTGAAATAGGGGTAACAGGAGGGCACCTTCTTCCTTCAGCATCAGAACCTAGGGTTTTCCTGAAGTTCTTCCACACTTTCTTCTCATTCTTGGGCACTTTAGGCTCTTGGGGACTGCTCAGAAAAGGGTTTTTTTGCAGATATGAAAAGGGTTCTGAACCTGATCCTTTGCTGTCATGGGGAACTTGGGAGGTCTTGGTGATGGAAATGGAGCTTTCAACAACATCAGGTACACTTCTGAACTGACAAGAAGTGAATGAAGAAGGGAACAAACGCGAAACTCTGTGTACGAAATGGTGCTCCATTAGAGATCCAGAGAGGAATTTTTTGAACTCACATGAGAATTTGGCAGAATGGGATTTAGAGAGTTGTACAAATTGTTTGATCCACTCCGAATGTGTATATATACATACACGAGTATGTCAAGTTAGACCAGCCAATTGTTTTTTAGGTACTTGTCGGATTTCATGAATAAAACCATATTCTTGCAGGGTATGTTACATTTTTAATCAAGAAAACTATTATTCTAAAAGACCCCACGGAAAGAAAAAAAATGGGATATAAAGTTGTTGTTGCCTGTTTGGTACATGGAGATCTGTTGCCTGTTGATTCAAATTTTAGCGCATCTTTCAATTTGAATAAAATACCAAAATACCAAAAGAAAATATTGGTTGCTATTGAAGAGTTGAACTTCAAACTCTACCTCTAATTGAATTGAAAAAAAATTAGAAAAATTCCATTTTTTACAAAATTTTCAAACAAAAATAAAATCAAATCCCACCCTTAACACAGATAACGCCTGTTTGGAGGTGGAACTCAAATGAGCATTTGAATTGCAAATACGTAATATTCTCTATATCATTGAAGGCAGTGATTTGTTTGAGTTAAATTATATTAAAAATTATAAAAATAAATTATTTGTGAGAGTAGAAGTGCAGTTCAAAGTGAAAAAAAAAATTTAAAAAGTGAATATTTTTTGTTTAAAAATAAATTTAAGTTCATCCAAAAATATGAACATAAAACAAAAAAAGAAAAGAAAAGAAAAGAAATATAATTTAGAGGATTTAGCTTCGGTTTAAAATGGAAGTTGTCAATATGAGAATTCCATTGAAGCAAGTTGAAAATCACAAGTTGCGGCACACGACACTTTGAAATTAAAAATGACTTTTTCCTCTACACAAACAAAACGATAGAATCACGTGATTTAGCGGCTAAAGTCTTATTCAAAGTCCGAGACGCTTCATATTCCAAATTGTGCTACAGTCGCTGTTTGTTGCGTTCACGGACTAATGATAACGTTATGGGATAATGATTTTCCTTCTTCTCTCCCTTCTTTTCCGGAATTTTCATATGAAGTATTTAAATTGAATCCAGATACACTGCAGAGTACATAAGTCTCAGAAAAGAAAGCTCCACATCCTGCGGCACATTTTCTTCATGGTAAATTGTCAATATGCTCATGTCTCTTTCTGAATTCTTCATAGAAAAGTGACAAGAAAATGAACTATTTCACTTGACCTTTTGCAAAATTGCAAGACCCTAAATCCAATACAAACCCTTTGCGTAGACATATAATGATCTGATGACTCTACATTTCAAATTCCAACTCCCCAAGAAAAAAGCATCCCAAAAGATTGAAAAACTTCCAACAAAAACCAACAAACATTTTAACATTGCACAGCGTTGTGAATTTCAAACTTCACTTTAGTCCCAACAAATGCTACCAGACACCAAACCCTTCTGGTTGGCTTCACTTTTCAATGTGTTCTAGTGACCTCAATGACAATAAACTAACCATATGTGCAGACTTTTTTCCGTTAGATGCTTTGAATTGTAGGATTTCAGCAGGTGAATTCTTAGAGGGGAGGGAATGAACATCATATTCGGACAATCTTACAATTTACACTCTTTTAAGAGAAAGGTGATAAATAAGAAAATTTGGCAATTTAGTCCCTCTAGTTTTTACATTTAGACACTAAAGGACCTTATAATTTTTTTTAATCTACTAAATCTCTCTTACTTTTACGTTTGGACAATAAAAGACACCTATGTTTTTAAGTCCCTATTGTTCTTATGTTTGGACATTAAAAGACCTCTTATTAAGTCCTAATTATTTTTATGTTTGGACGCTTCACAACCTCTCTTCTTCTTCTTTTTTTAACTCCTTAAGTCATTATAATTTTTATGAACTGATTATTGAATTTTTTTAAGAGAACAAACTATAGAAATTTAAGAAGTTAAAAAAGAAATGAGAGGTCCTGAAATATCTAAACGTAAAACCAAGAGGGACTTAATAATTTGAAAAAAAATCGAGATATCATTTAATATCCAAATGTAAAAACAATAGGATTTAATATATTAAAAAAATCAAGAAGTCATTTAATTAGTATCTAAACGTAAAATTAAGAGGGACTAAACTGTTTAATTTTGTAAATAATATGTGTTTGATAAATTTTAATTCCAGATATATCAATCGTTTTTTTATACGAAACATTTCAATTTAGTAAATAAGGATTCGCAATTATTATCTTGATTGAACGACTAAAAAGAATTACCATACGACTATGTCAATACTTATGCCCTCGCGTTTTGCCTTTGATACTCAAAAAGATATTGCTAGTGCTTGTGCCAAAATATTTTGACTTATGGTAACTTTGTTTGCGTATAGATTTTAGGGTGGATTTGTCCTCTAGGTGATGTTTTTATTCCAGTAGGATAAAGCTCTGATTAACGGTGAAAATATGAGTTATCTATTGCTAACCACGTGTGTGACATCAGATTGAGGTCACTTTTTTCCTTACGTGACTCTATATGTGTCTTTTTGCTGTTGATTTATTATGCTAAATACCGAGCGGTTTGTACAATTTTGTTCAGTGCCCATTTTAACTTGAATTCAAATTATTTTCTTTCTTAAGTTGCATGGCGGAAGAAGTACCAACGTCGTTCTTTTCTATCGCAGTGTAATTTGTGACTTATTATCGGTCAGATTGGAATGAGTTTTATTTTAAGATTTTTGTATTGTATTTTTATAAGAGTTAAATTATTTGATAAAATATAAGTCTCAAGAGAACGAGAATGAAAAAAGACGATCCTGAATTTTTTTTTTAAAGAGGAATATCTCTTTACAAGAGATAAACCATGATCCAAGAGTGGGTAATCCCATCTTCCTTAACATATTCGTATTACAAAGGAAATAAAACAATAGAAAATTCAAATTTATCAAGCTTTTGACCCTTCATTAAGGTGGCACCTAACTAGTAATTTAAAAAATCCAATTTACATTTCGAAGACTTCAAAAGAACATAATAAGATTGATCTATTAATTCCAGTTCATCTCTGACACCCATAAAAAAAAATCCTCTAACCATGTTTATCCATGCTCTTTCTCCTCTACTCAAACAAATATTAAAAGAAGCAGTAAACTGTACTAACCATCCTCACATTTTATGTTGGCATAGAGGCCGTCTCATAATTATAGTCTTGGGGATTTGTAATGCCAATACAACAATTCCAAGAACATAATTTCTCTTTATAACATCTATCATTTTGAACATAATTTTTCTCTCTCCGCCAACATATTCTTTCTAAAATTTAAACTTTCAAATCTATAAACAAATATAAATATAAATATTCTTTTGATGATTCAGTTTTCTTTTTTGTTTAAAAGATGAAAATAGACGTTGAGCAAGAGAGAGAGCAAATGGGAAAATGAGATAAGTAAAATGAGAAGGGCAAAAGTGGAAACTCAATGTTGTGAAAAAATAAAATACATGCCGTAAATGACAACTCCCTATCCCAAAGAAGGGGTGAGAGTGAATCCAAACTGATACTCCTTAATCCAATCTAGATCAGATTAGCCCAGTTAACCCAAGTTTCCCAAATTTATGTTTCAAGATCGCCCGTGGTATGATCCTGTCCAATCTCACCCCCCCAGTAAAGCCCCGTCAATTTCGTACTAGCCCGTTCAATTTAAGTTACGAAATTTCATCTAATGGAAAAGCCCACAATTTGATTCAGTCCAATCTAGTACTCATCTGACAAAGCCCAGTATTGACTTTATCAGCTTGATTAATCCAAAACCCTTGGTGTGATTCAATCCAATCTAGTGCTACTCCAACCAAGCCTAGTAAAGATCCGGATAGCCATTCTTGTCTCGGTACTGTCGAAAGGGAATTTTACAAACCGGGTTTCCATCTCTGTCAGGTGAAGGTCATCCGCGGAAGCTTCAACCCGACTTACCCAAATTCATATTACAGAATTGCCCGTGCTATAATCTACTCCAATCCAATATTCATCTGACATAGCCCAGCCAAGATAGCTCACCATTTAACCCAAGTTATACAAATTCGAAATTTCAGGATGGCCCATGATGTGATCAATCCAATCTAACACTTTCAAAATAAAGTCTAGTCAAGATCAGACTAGCCCGTGGAGCACAAGTTACTGAATAGCCTGTGATGTCCTGAGTCCAGTCAGATCCATTGAAACCCGTCACCCAAATTCAAAGTTTAAGGGTAGCCCGAGAATCAGTCCAATCTAATACCTCTCCAATAAAGCCTACTCAAGATCAGATTTGAACGATTTTTGTACAGTAATTTCTTTTCTATACGCATAAAACTGAAGCTCCACGACATTGTATTTATATGCAATGAAAATAGCTCCAATATTTTATAAGAAACTTACCAATAAATCAAAAATAAGAATAAAAAATATTTTTAAACCTACAATAATTTCAAAATAATACCTTTATTTATGAATTGTTTGATAAATTAATTAAGAGCTTAAAATTAATTAACAAAAAATTAGATAATTTAGCCTCTCTTTTTTTTTTGTTTGGACACTAAAGGATCTCTAGATATTTTTTTTAACCTTCTAAGTCTCTCTTATTTTTACGTTTCAAAAATAAATTAATTTTTATTTTTTTAACCTGCTAAGTCCTTCTTGTCTTTACTTTTAGATATTAAAGGATCTCTTAATTTTTTAAAATTTATTTAGTTCTAATTATTTTTATAATTGGACACTTCAAAACCTCTCATTTTTTTTCTAACTTTTTAAGTAGTTATAGTTTTTACAAGCTACTTATTGAATTCATTTGAGAAAATGAACAATAGGAATTTAAGAAATTAAAAAAGAAATTAAAAGTCATGAAGTGTCCAAAAGTAAAATCAATGTACTCTTAATAAGTTGAAAAAAAATTGAAAAGTCTTCTAATGTCCAAACGTAAAAATAAGAGAGACTAAATCTTCTAATTTTTTTAATTAATTATGCATTTATCAAATTAGGCATGTTTAATAACAAATGTTGTTAAGTGCTTAATTTTTTGAGTGCGTTTGATAATAAAATTTACTAATTGCTTGATTGTTTAAAACATACTTAATTGTAATTATAAATTTTAGATGACATTAAAGCAGCTCAAGTCTTAATATGCTGAGTACTTATCCAATCATTATATCTTCTTATATATTTTTTGAATTTTAATAAAGAAATTAAAAAAATTTCATAATAAAAATATATTTTTTATTTTAAAATTGAAATATTAATACTTCATCAACTTTTTTTGAGATTTTTATTTTTAATAACTATTAATTAAAATTATGCATCTACAAATTTATTAAACCTTAATATTTTACTTTTTTGTTACTACAAAGTCAAATACTTTAATATTCTTCACTGTAACTACATCGTCATCATTGAAATATAAAGAAAAGCAAAATTCAGTATCTAAATCTGTCATAAATAACAACAATTTAAAAATAACTATGTGAATATCAACGATTTTAAAAATCACTTAAGAAAGAGTCAAAACAATGAAAGAGGACCCAGATTGAGTCTGGGTAGATAAATTCTTCCAAAGTGAAGGAGAGAAACATTACGATCTAACTATAAAAGAACTTATATGTGCAGCTTGAATCTTGATGAAAGTTTTGTAAAAAAAAACCTATTATGATTTACAGTAAAAATAGAGAGTATGAATATATAAAAAGGATAAGGATCCAACTAAGATCTGATCACCAGCAAAGGCCTATGACCAGATCTAGCTGAAGAGGAGGGGTCTGGCTAAGGCCAGTAACCATGTCTAACCAGAGAAGAAAAGCAAAAAATGTCGAGTGCTGAGAGAGGGGTAGAGAGAAGAGAGAGATAGTGAGCAGTCAAAATTTTAGGCCCAATTTGGATTTGCCACTTTGGATTTTGGGCTCCTTTTGCCACAGCACAATCTGGTTGGTTTTCCATGGATTTTTAAAATTATATATATTTCAATTTAATTTGAATCGAATCAAAAAATTAAATAATAAAACAGTTCAATTTTATTTTTTAAAAAATAAAAAAAATTAAATTAAAAATTAAAACTGAATCGAAAATCGATTAGAACTCAGTGTTGTGAAAAACAAAATATATGCAGTAAATCAGATCCTACTCCTTACCCATCCTAAATCAGATCACTCCAATTAACTAAAAAACCGTGTTGTAATCCTGTCCAATCTTGCTCCTCCAACAAAGCCCAGTCAATATCGGACCAGCCCGTCAAGACTTATGCCATTAGGCTTTGCAGTGGCGAAACTACATAGGAACTCAAGGGCCAGGGCACCCCCCGGCCCCACCCCCGTCCCTCCACTGATTTTAAAAATTATTTGGATAATATTATGTATTATATATAATAATTTATATATTTATTTTAAATTATGAATTATGACCCCCTCAAGTAATTTATTTTTAATATTTTTGTTCAAATTTTTAGTTCAGGTTAATGATGACAATGGTAATTTTGATATACCTTGATTTGTTTTGAATTCTTATATTAAATTTGTAGAATATGTGGTATACATGTAAATTATAATATTAGTTTTGTATTATTATTTTTGGTATTTTATGATTTGATTTTTTTTCATGTTGTCATATAGCTTTAAAAATTTGAGAATTTTTATTTTCTACTATTATTAATTTTTTTGAGTCATTATAATTTCTTTTAAACTGTTAGATAATCTCTTCTACCTTCTAAAATAAGAGATTCTAAATTTAATTTTTCTTCACAAGTTATGTTGTTTCATCATAAAATAGAAATAAAAAATTAAGTTATAACTACTATTTTTTTACAATAAAAAATATATTAAAAATTCTATTTTAATTTGAACCCCTCTAAATTCAAATTCTGATCCCCCGCTTTGCCTTTGATAGTCAAAAGATATTGCTAGTACTTGTGCCAAAAGATTTTGACTTGTGGAACTTATTTGCGTATAGATTTAAGGGGTGGATTTGTCCTCTTGGTGATGTTTTTTTTCCAGTAGGGTAAAAGTCTGATTGACCGTGGAAATATTGTGATTTATCTATTGCTAACCACGTGTGGGACATCAGAATGACGTCATTTTTTTCCTCCCCTAAGTGACTCTATGACTATCGGTGTCTTTGGGCTCATGCTCCTCAAGCTAGTCTAGCTCACCTCATCCCAATTATTCCAAGTTACCGAGATTCATGTCAAGATAGCCCGTGAAGTGCTCTTATCCAAACTAACCAAGATCAGACCAGCCCGCACGAGACAGGTTTCCAAAGTTCATCTCAAGTAAAGGCTGGTGATGTGATCCGGTCCATGCCAATGCATACTTATTAGACCTTCAATTTAGACCATAGCAGCCTATTTAACCAAGTTCGTGTGTCAGGATAGCCCGTGATGTGATACAGTCCAATCTAATGCTTTTCCAATAATGCCTAATATAGATTAGACCAGCCCCTGATGTGATCTAATCCAATCCAGTATTCATCGAACAAAGCTCAGTCTAGATACCAAATTTATGTTTCAGTATAGCCGATGACCTGATCCATCCGATGTAATACCCCCAATAAAGCCCAGCCAAGATCAGAGTAGCCCATTTATCCAAGCTATGCGTATGATGTGATACAGTCCAGTTCCAAGACTCATTTTCCAAAGACCAATCCAAATGAACAACCCCATTGAAACAGCAACCAAATTCATGTTTAGAGTTGCCTATGTTTTATCAGTCCAATTTACAATTCCACAATAAAGCCCAGTCAAGATCGCTCCAGCCCATTTAGCCCAATAACAATAGCTGTAATGTGATCCAGTCTAATCCATTACTCATCAACTAAACTCCAGTCTAATCAGCCCATTGACCTGTCACCCAAATTCTTGTTTCAGGGCAGCCTGTGATGGGATCAAGTCCGATTGAATTCCTTCAATAAAGCCTGTAATTCTATCCAGTCCAGTCTAATATATTAGTCTAGTGAAGCCCAGTCTAAATAGACCAGCTTTTCGAGATAGCCCGTCATGTGATTTCAATCCAATCCAACAACAACACTGTCACAACAAACCCTAAGATTCAAAACCACATTTCTACTTCAAAATCAGTAAATCACCGCTCGCTAGGGTTTCGTCTTTTCCTCTTCACAAATAGTACTCTCTCTCCCTTTCGAACACGCATTATCTGCGAAGATTTGTTTATGCATTTGCTGCTATGTCCGTTTGTCACAAATGGTACTCTCTCTCTCTCTCTCTCTCTGCGAAGATTTCTTTATCGATATATATTGTTATTGGAGATATGATACCTGGTGTGTGGATTCTGAGGTAAGATTAGAATGTGAGAAAATATATGCTTAGAATGTGATTTTATATGTATACTTGTAAAAAGTTTCTCAATCCCAATATTAATCTGCCTTGATGTCTTCACGTAATTTTTGTCTCCAGAGAAATCACAAGAACTTTATGTCAAGATCAAAGAAGAAAAATTTGGATAAGTTGAAAGAGAAGACGCTGTAGTATATTGGTTGAGTGGTGTGCTTTGTTGTGTTTAGGTTGTATGTGATGCCTCTTTGAGTAGCCATATGAATAATTCTTGGTATTTCATATTTGGCTTAGTTAGGGGGCAAAGACTAATAATTGGATTCAAGTATCTTTTAGGATATTTTGGATCTTTCACCAAGGCCTTTTGAGGGGATTATCTAATCTTCATCGGTTGTCCTCCAAGCAGCCTTAGACATTTTCCTTTTGTTTCTTTTTTTTTGCGCTTCTTTCTTAATAAATAACCAGATGATACCAAAGATAAGAGCCTTGGGTCTTACGTGTCCACCCTCCAAATTTTTATCAGTGTATCACCTTTGTTCGTAGAAGGTGAGCCTTTTTTTGCCTCTTGAATAACCAGATGGTGGAGCAATTTTTGTTGCACACCCCACTGTTCGGTTCAGACAGAGGCACATAGAAAGGAAGACTACTTTAGTCTTTCTTGAACCAGTTTGAGGGTAAGGAACGCTTGTTCTCCTGTTCCTTTCCTAGATAGCTTCAAACATGCCTATTTTGTTATGTGGGCCTATGTATCATATATAGTTGATCTAGTGTTTCTATTTTTAGTTTAAAGCAAGTATGAAGTAATGGTATTAATTGGATGCTTGTAAGTCTTCTATTGGTCTTAGAGGTGAGGATATGGTTTCTTCCATCTAAACTGGCTTCTATCCTCTGATGAGGATATTGGTCTTAGTAGTGTACGTTTGTAATCATGAAGTGAGCCAACTGTGAAGCTTCGCTATCTGGTCGGCAGAGTGCATTTGTTTCCGTCCGACTCGTTCCCTTGAAGCAATAGCAGCTGTGCTGCTCTTCCATATCTCTTCTTTGGCAGCCTTCTTATTGCCTTGGGAGAACACTGGGGCAGCTATATGTGTATATATATATATATATATATATATATATATTATATACACAAATATGCAAATGCTTATATCTGTGTTATTTTTATTTGTTGTATGATAAATTTTTTAGGAAACAACAATGATGAGCTAAACAGACCTGTAATGAATTGTGAATGTAATGGCAGTTCGTAATGAACATTTAATGGACTGTGTTGTTCATATTCCTCCCTGCTGCAAGTTTATTTTCTTCCATTCATAATATCATGTTCACCTCATGGCTTTGATTCATTCATTTTGGTTACCACACTCTTTTTCTTGTGGTTTGGAGCCATATGAAGTGAAGCTAGAGAAATGTTCCTCTCGCTATCCAGTGCACAGTCTATGGAGCATTTGGACGTTGGGGAACTACAGTTCCTATTTTCATGTCTCTGCTTAAGTGTATGGCTTGGGAAATGGGAATGACTTTATATTTAGTGTTTCTGACAAACATTGAATTATTTCTTTTTCCTTGTTGCCTCAGCTTGATAGGATGATCCTAGGACTGAATCACTGAAGTTCGGTGATACCTATTGTTAAAATGACAAGCTATGAATAAACTAGTGTATATCGAGGTGGTGTATGTAACATCTCATGAACGGTTTTCTTACCATTTTTTCTCTTGCTCTGTTCATGTGCATATACATTGTTGCTAGTCTTTGCAGTGAATGTAGTATTGTTGATGATTTTGTGTTTAATTGGTTGCAGATAATTGGAGTGTTAAGGCAATCAGAAAGACTACTGGAACTGGTCGAATGACAAATCTCCGTCACGTTCCAGTTAGATTCAAGAGTAACTTCAGAGAGGGTGAGTTTACTTGCATTCTTCTATTGTTTGTTTTATATACTGCTATTTCTTTTCTGGATGTTCTTGTGCTGGCTGCTGATTGTTAATGGTTCCCATTTTCTCTAGGAACCGAAGCAGCACCAAGGAAGAAGGGAGCTGTTGCAGCTTCATCTTAACATCAGACACAGTTTTTCTTCAGTTGCGGGTTTTTTGGGAAGCTAATTAGTTATCTTGTGGAAAACTGTAGCGACTTTGCTCATAAGAATACAAAAATAGTTAGTTTTGGTTTTACTTTTCCCAAGTTTGTGCTTTACTTGCTGAAAATCTTTTTCAGCACCTGATAATGATATCATTCAGTTATTCATTCTTTCCTTTTGGGGTTTCGACATTCTGTCTATTTTGTCAACTAGACATTCTTTTTTTTTAATGACGAATTTGGATTGAATTTTTTTTTAAGTTGAGTTTAATTAGAATTTGTAAAAATGAATTGTTTTTTAGAAGACAAATGAAATTTAAAGTGAAAAAAAAGAAAAAAGTGATTTTTTTTGTTTAAAAGCCAATGCAAGTACACCTTTATCTTCGAACCAAATTATGTTTGGATTGAGCTTGAGCGCCATATTTGGTTTAACAATTCCAACTCCGAAATGTACGTACAATTGAATTTGCGAGTCAGTAATGAAACTAATGTCTCCATCAACAAGTGTATCACTTTTTGAGTTTTTTCCGTCAGCAAGCTGGCGTTTTGTGAAGTAAAAAATGTATTTATTAGAGCTTTTTGACTGCAGCTTTACTTTACTAATAAATTGCATTATTTACTCTTTCTATACCACAAAGATAGATCTATTTTTACTTTTACATGGATTAAAAAAGTTAGTTAATGTAATTAAATTATAAACTTTTGTTAAATATTTTTATATACGCTCATTAATATTAAAATGAAGTTTTGATACTTTTTGAAAAAAAAATATCTGTTGATATTCATGCATAATAATTTAGAGTATATAAGAAAATAAATGAATTACTATCCTTTATAAAGAGAGAGATGTTTATAATTTGGAATAGAAGAAAAAGGAAAATGAGTTATCTTTGTAGGATAGAGGAAGTAATTTTTGAAATAATGAATGTCTTTTGATTCACTGAATCAAAATAATATAATAAATTTCACAATTTGTGTAAAATTTAACAATTACCTCTCAAATCATACATACAGGGTGACAAAAAAGTGTGGCACCAAGTATCTTTGGTAAAATCTCAAACTTGATTCAAAGCCATAGCTCCATGTGCTACTTCCAAGTGGAGGCTTAATAATCTAGCTAATTGAACCAGGAATGCTGACCAGCGAACAGCTTTTCTTCTAAACTACCATGACAGGACTGTTAATTCATGCTAGCATGGAAAACTTTCTAACCTTGTAAACACCGAACTTGCCTTCAAGAACGAAGCCTTAGTGGCAGATTGGTTGATAGTTTCTGATTCTTGCCATAAGCTGGAATTGAAACCGAATGAAACTCTTCCAGGGTGCCGCTTCTAAAACAAGTAACTATGAACACAAACAAAAGTTAGGGATGGATTAATTAGAGTTTCAAGTAAATACTGCAGGGAGACAAGAAGAGTTATGGGGAGAGAGAAGAACATTTAATCTCTAATGCTTGAGCCAGTAGTTTCGGAGCTGAGACATGTGCAACAATATCTCATCTCGGCCTTGGTTCGTGATGCTGCTAGTCATAATCCAAGGAGGAGTTGTTTGGAAGAAGTCACGTATTAATTCCTGAAAATCTTGAACGTTTTCTTCAGGTCTTTTCCCTCCATTCTTTTTCTTTTTCCGCTTGTCACATTTAGTAAAAATCAAAGTCATAGGAATCTGGAAGAATGAAAGAGATATCTGAATATAATTCAAAATAAACAGATGGAATAAAAGTATCTGGATTAAATGCAGAAAGAAGACAATTAACAAATGGGAATACCCAGCAAAATAATAACAATAATAATAACAAATGGGAAGATAGAGTCTTAGATTATCCTCCCATATTCAAGTATAGTTCTCCAGGAATTTAGGATATTGACCGCTTTGAGGAGTAGTACATCACAGCAATTCTTTTGTTTTCTGCATGAAATCCTAGATTCCTGATGATCTTTCAACCACTGAAGAATCTATCATAGAGAAAAGATTCTAAAGCACGAAATGCCATACAGGAGAGGAGGGAATTCTTAAGTATCTTTTTATGTTTATTTGGGCAGCAATAAATAAGAGAAACTTCTCACTGTTTCCTTCTCTGTTTGAAAGGGGAATAAATGGAGGAGGCAATGACCTGATGCCGTCCCAGCCAACTAGCATATTCAAGATCAATTGTTTTAGCAGGGATGCTCGCATCTATCAGAAGAAATACAGAAACAAGATTTGGACGGTGCAGGAAATAGTCTTTAGTGAACTTATCCCAGTCCGTTCTCAATTCCTGTGGTGCAGCTGCATAGCTATTCAATTTACAAAAGGGCAAGCAGTCAGGCAATTGATGTCAATACAGAAAGAAGACCAACTACAACCAATTCAGCTAGCAAGCAAAATGAAGCCACAAGAAGAAGGTTGCTCAATATTAAAGGAAAGATTGAAGGAAACGAGCAAAATGAACTAACAAGAAGTAGGCTGCTCAATCATAAACTCAATCCAAATACAATTCCACCTTTTCTCATTCTTTTTCTACAAGTCCAAATTTTTCTCTCACAAGAGTTGAATACAGACTCAATACTAAAAAGAGTAGAAAATTCTTCACTTTGAGTTTGAATTCAAGTACACCCTAAATTCTGCATGATTGATACAGCACAATACTTCCAAAATAAGGTTCCTGCCCTTCGCATAATAGCATTAAAACTTTCAGTACCCCAAAAAATTGATAGAATATGCAATGAGTATTTTCTTACCCATAGTAACTCAGCCAAAACAAAAAAAAAAAAAATAATAAAGCTCTTACCCATAGCCAGGCAAGTCCACAAGGTACCAGCTATTGTTAATTCTAAAATGGTTGATGCACTGTGTTTTTCCTGCAAAGAAAGAACATTATTATCAACTATGAGAAAGCTCTTCTATCCGTGAAAAAGGAAAGGTGTAGTTCATCAAAAGAGTTCCAAACATATAGATAGCATGATAATGATAAAAAAAGGAATTTGGATCAAAATATTGTTAAATCAGCAGCTGTAATATTAGCCATGAACAACCGGAAAATTAGTCCTTCAAGCAATATGTATCACAAGAGTGCTCTTTTCCCTGATAGCTGCTGGAAGCAGTTATGCATGTACTAGAATGGCACTCATATAAACTTCTTGCAGGAAGCGTTATGGAGCATACAACAGAGCCTTAACATAGTGAAAATGTTTTCACAACATCACTTAACTTCATATGAGATAAAATACTGTTGAGCAGCAAATCCTCTCAGAAACGGTCAAACACATATCTAAAGAGAGTAATGATCCATTAGGGAACCAGAAGAAAGTATGCTCATAATGTTCAGGTTTGCTCTTTATTTGAAAGCTTATCTTATTCTAGAACTTGTGTTTTGTTTCTCTTTTGAAGCAAATTTAACAAAACTGGTTTTTTTAATGATCCAGAGGGCACCACTCATATCAGGGAGCTAGTTGTTGTTTTCCTCTTGAAAAAGATGCTTCATCTCCAAGTTCTTCAAAACTACTGCTCCATTCTATTGTCTTTGCTATGTCTTGCTTTCCTTATTCTTTTCTTTTTTTAATATTTTAACAGAAAGGCTAGGTAAGAATATTTAATCTTTCATTTGTGAACTATTCCACTCACTAATGCTATTTTTTCATTTTTAGCTTAACTCATTGCACTCACTAATACTCTTTATATAATTATGTTGTTAAGTGGCAATAATACATCTGCTTATATTCCATAAACCTTGTTATCCTGATTTTGAAAGAGGTGTGTTAACCTTCTCAAAGGAGCTCTAGTTTCTAGTTCCAAAATTCTTAGGAAACTTATTCTCTAGCAAGTTATTCTACATTGAACGTTTCAATTTAACAGATTGATTCCCTCATATCATGTGCATGCAGTCCATCAATTACCATGCCCTTTGAGATATTTCGTCTTAAAAGTTGTTAATTAGTATGTTTATTTCTACCTTTCTTCTACAATATGTTGTTTAGTAACAACTGAAATGTGTCGCTTTAGCTTAACATACAAGCCTAATTGAGACCAGCATAGTTTTTCATCTCAATTAAACTAATTTTATAATAATTCAAGTTCACAAAATAGAAATAGACCCTCAAGTTCAAGAAAGTTCCAAGCTTCACAAAATCCTGCCTCAAGTTCTTTTCCTCCTGAACACGACTAGTCAAATTCTTTTCTAAATACCATAACCAATATATTATCGGTTTTCCTTAAGTTACCAATCAAAGTACCAAGCTTAAATCCTTCATATCCATTTATACTTCCGCAATTACCCAAATGATTGGCATTTCTCCATAAACCATTTAGAGAAATACAGATGACACATCTAGCAAGCCAACTACCTTAAAGTTTCAGTTACTTTCGCAACTGCGACAATGAACTAATCACATTTCTTGAGTCAAAGTCTATAAAAATCACATGAATGGAAAACAATTTGATGTCTGTCAACTCCAATTCATACAAATGCACTAAAACACAGACACCTACCGGGCTTCTTGGAAGTAAGGGCGAGCTTTTTACGCCTGACAAGCGAATTGAGAAGCGAAGATTTCCCAACATTAGACCTCCCAACAAGAGCAAATTCAGGGAAACCATCAGATGGGCAGTCCTCAGTTCTGACACTGCTCTTCACAAACTCGGCACACTCCACTTGTGCATCAGTAGCATACTTGCTAAGGATAATATTAGAGCCCTTCAAGACTCTGGCACTCAAAGGTGTTGTCAAAGAGGAAACATCAGTATCCGGTGGCACGAATAGCTTTTCAAGCGAGAGTTGAATATGGGCTTCATTGTTTTCCCGGTTTCTTGATTCTTGGAGTATGGATGGGCTTATCTGTGAGGGTTTTGGGGAAAGGGCCGTCGAGAAAGGCTCCGACAAGAGCGCTGAGGAGACAAGAAGTTGCTGTTTTGGTGATCCCAAGGCCAAGAATTTGCAGAAAGGTGAGGTGAAGATGGGGAAGTGACGAGATTGGAGTCTTGGAAGATGAGTGATGAACATATTCGGCCGTTAGAGTTAGAGATTTGTGTATGGCTCGCGCTGTGAAATCCATTTTTGAAGTACTCTATTAATACAGGAGTACGGGATTGTCCAAAAATTTTGACCAGTTACCTTCTTTTGAAGGAAAGACCAAAATGACCTTTAACAGATATTTTTTCTTTTGCTTTTTCTGTTTTGATTTTTTTTTCTTGGTGTGAGAAAAGGCTGTAATTTGTTCCGTATTTTGATGTAAACACAAATTCTTGTTTGTTGTTCGAGTAGACATAAACTTTCTATCTTTGTAACTGAAAATACAATAAAAGAGTCTGATTTTTTTAAAGTAAAATTAAGAATTTTTATTGAAAGTAAATACAAAATTTTTATTCATATATTTATGTATTTATTATATGCATTTATATTATTAAAAAATAATTTAATCTAAATTCTAATTTTTTTAATGTTGCGTATTTATTATATATGTTTATATTTATGTAATTATGTTGTATTATATCTTGTTACTATTAATTTTTTCTTAATTTTTTTAAAAAAGTTAACTCTAAAACTTATATTTTTTCTTACAATAATTAATTCTAAATATCACAAAAAAAAAAATTTAACTTTTGAATTTCTCCACTTCCTCCAAGTATAAATAAAGGAGAAAAAGAAAAATAGTTTGAGACCAGAAACAGAAAATTAAGTAAAAAAGAAAACACTAGTCAGAAGAACAATTATTTTTAGAAAAATAAAAACAATTATATTCCAACTGTGAATGGATCGTGAATAGATTCAAAGATCCACTTAACGGCGGCTCTGCTTCTGTATGGATCCCCGGTAATCATCTTCATCATCATCCTCAACTCAAGATTCAGCAGAAGAATCTTCTTCAAGAAAACACAGAAATGGCTCCTCCTCCACCTCCAGCTGCTACTCATCGAACTCCTTCTCCTTCTCAACCGTCTGGGTACTTGCAATACACTTCACTCTGTGTATTTTTGTGTCTATGGATAATTTCTCTCTGTTTATTTATTCGCCTTTTAACTTCTCTCTATTTATTCTAATTCCAAGCGCTAAGGACAAGAACGTCAAACACGTTTTCGGAGTAATATCTTCATAGCTTTGAAATCAACGGGAAGAAAAAATAGTTTTTTCTTTTCCTCTTCGTGTTTATGTGTGATTTGAGAACTGTGATTTGGTCGTTCAAGGTTACTAGCTACGGAATAAATTGTCGAAATTTACAATTCATACGCTTCGGGAGAATTGAGCTTTGCGCCGATTAAGTGTTCTTTATGCAAATTCATAACGGCATCCCACTGAATTTGAAACTGAAATCTTTTTACAGTGTGTGTTTTTAGGTGGGTTGGGCGGGTTAGGGATTTTCTTGTCCTGCTAAAAGCAATGAAGTTTCCTTTGTCTTCACTCTCGCAAACTTATGAATTCAGAACAGACCTTGGTTCTAGAAATGTTAACCCAAAGTTTGCTTTAACCAGAAAAGGAGAAGTTTCCGATCTGAAAACGCAGCTGCGGCAGTTGGCAGGGAGTCGAGCTCCTGGGAGTGATGACTCTAAGCGGGAGCTTTTCAAGAAAGTAATATCATATATGACAATTGGAATTGATGTATCCTCAGTTTTTAGTGAGATGGTGATGTGCTCGGCAACTTCGGACATCGTGCTGAAGAAAATGTGTTATTTGTATGTTGGGAATTATGCTAAGAATAATCCAGATCTTTCACTTCTGACTATAAACTTTCTTCAGAGAGATTGCAAAGATGAAGACCCCATGATTCGGGGTTTAGCTTTGAGGAGTTTGTGTTCTCTTCGGGTGGAAAATTTAGTGGAGTACTTGGTGGGCCCATTGGGTTCAGGGTTAAAAGATTCAAATAGCTATGTAAGAATGGTGGCTGCTGTTGGGGTTCTGAAGTTGTATCATATTTCACCTTCTACTTGTATAGATGCAGATTTTCTAGCCGTGTTAAAGCACTTGATGCTTAATGATCCAGATGCTCAGGTCAGACTATTCCAGTTTATTTTACGTTCTTGTGCTATATAGAATGTTTTTTCTTCTTTGCTGCCTCTGTAAGTAGTAATTATTAATTTAAGAATGCCTATGATGAGAACTACTTAATTCTCATTCAGTGATACCCCAAAGAGGACTTTATTGCTTGACAAGCTGATTTATCCAGAGTATGGATATGATGTCCCTTTTCTAGCCGGCTTTGCATATTAACCAAATTCCACTGAGATGGGCTTTTAGACTTGGAGCCAGACATAGTCATTTTCTGAATAAGTTACTTCTGAAGGCTAGTAACTTTGTGACTAGAAGCATTAGATCTAACTAACACTTCTAATGCACGGTTTTACGTGACAGAAGAGCATATTTATAGTAGGTCTTAGCAAAGCATAGATTTCTATCAGTTAGTTATCCAGTCGTGGAACTTATTCTATTACATAACCTGTAACTTTTAGGTCACACGATTACTAAAGTTATATAATGAGGATAGAGGAGTGATTTATATTATACAAGTGAATGGTTAGAAGATGAGGGAGGGAGGTGAAGTATGTGACTGAGATGGCCTTCCATATCCATTGGATTATCTATCATAAAAACGATGTCTTGCAAGACTCCCATAGACCTCATTGATATAGGTTGAATCTTATTTGTAATGGGTGCTTGTGAACCCAGTTCACATGCTTTAGGTTTTAGAAGAAAATGTACATTCATCTCTTTCTTTGCACAAACATTCATACACCCTCTGACCTACCCAGCAGAAAAAAGAAAAAAAGAAGAACTATTCCTGTACTTATTACCTTGCTTTATAAAATCTTCTGGCCTTTATAGGCACGCAATTACTATTTTTATCAGCCTTTTTAAAATTTTTTTTTTATCATGTTACTCTTCATACATTGATTAGGATAAGGTTGCAGTAGAGACAGGCATGTTTTAGTCTTATTTTTGTAAATGTCAAAGACTTGAGCATTTAAACCAAAAAAAAGGAGCATGATTGATGAATGTAGAAAAGGAGTATTTCACTGTCTCTAGTGTTTCTATGGCAGCCAAAGACTTTTGCAAGGAAGTTTTGGTACTTAATGAAAGTAGCACGTTAAGTTTTACTATACTCATTTACTCTGGTACTTCAAATGAAATTGTCCAAGATCTGTGATAGTCCCTCGCTCTGGAGCTTAATGGATGCCTGATTAGCAATAATTGTGCAAGAACAAATGTAGCTATGTTTTAAATTCTGATGCAAAGTACCTTGTCGTTGGTCATGGTAATGTAGTTCACAAGCAAAATGATTTTTAGGAGAGGGCATTAGATATACGTCATTTAGCCTTTCAGTCATTGCCAATTTTTCAGAAAATTAAAACTCTCTTTCTCTGATCCTAGTTGTCTCTGTCAAACCTCTACTTTTCAGGTAAAACTGTGAAAATGTCAGCTATACATCTTAACTTTTATTATTTTTTTGGGTTCAAAAGAGGTGTCCTAAAAATGGATTTCAGATTTTTATTTATTCCTTAATAATTGTTTAAAAGTTCTTTACACCTCTGTGTTGGTTGTGTAGGTGGTTGCAAACTGTTTGTCTGCCTTACAAGAGATCTGGAGTTTGGAAGCAAGTAAATCAGAAGAAGTCTCTCGGGAGAGAGAAATCTTGTTAAGCAAGCCAGTTATATATTATCTTTTAAATAGGTACAACTTTTCACTACTTATAAAGGTGTAGTCTATTTCTAGCGATTTTTTCTTTTTTTCAATTATAGGTTGCACTTGTAAATAGATGCCAGTTTTGTTATTATGTTTGGTTTAGCATGTCAGCCCCTTGACAAGTTGCTTTTGGTAATTAGAGGCATTCACTTTTGTTTAATAGACAGCTAGGAAATCAGCCAGCGAGACATGTTTTCTTTCAGGCCTTTCCCTTTTCTCCTTTTGTCCTATGAAATCATACCACTATTCTTGATGTATCATGTATGCTGATACTAGTCTTCCTAGCATCTTGTTTCCATGTTCTTTCTGTAATTCTTTCTGGTGTCCGTTTCACCAAATAATATGTGCAAGAAATCTTATTGATGTGGAATATATGTTACTTTTCCTTCCGTCTCATGCTAGTCTTCTATGCATTTTGATACTTATATTGGCTTTCCTACTGAATTCCTGCAGGATTAGAGATTTCAGTGAATGGGCGCAGTGTATCGTTCTTGAGTTGGTGGCTAAGTACGTGCCCCTAGATAGCAGTGAGATATTTGATGTCATGAATCTTCTTGAAGATAGGCTTCAACACGCGAACAGTGCTGTTGTGTTGGCAACCATTAAGGTGTTTCTCCAGTTGACATTGTCCATGACTGATGTTCATCAGCAGGTGATTCTAGTCTATTATTCTGTCTTCTCTTTTTCTATACTAGTGAGTTTTATCCTTTTTCTTGATATTATTGGTTGAATTTGAATATTACTAATTGATTTACCATATTTAAGCAGATAGTAATCTGAGACTCATATAGGCACTGTGGCACTCCTGCCGTGCTGTGTCCTTTACCAGCCAATGGAAATATATTGTTTAATAAGTGTAACATCAGTATTGTGTCTGTTAATTAAACAGATGTTATATATTCTTGCTAAACAGAAAAAAGTGGAATCTGATTCTATATCAGCACTGCATGTTTTATCAATAAATGGATACAATCTTCAATCTCTTTTCATACCTCTGAGTTTTTGTATTTGCTGAAGTTCTCTTAGAAAAGAGAGGGGTCAAATAGAAATAGAAAAATCAATGATACCTCATGAATTCTGTTGATTAAGGATCTGACTTAGTTTATTTTTTGGTTTGGGGAAGGGGATTTGATGTCATCTTCAGATTTCAAATGCTGTGGCTGTGACCTTGCATGGTTAAAGCTTATTGCATGTTTTGAATGCATTTTACCCCCCTGGTATGTATTACTTGACAAAAATTAGTGTACTCATGATCATCAGAGAGCCCTCAGCCGTAGCCAAATCGAAATTGAGGACTAGGTTATGATTTGATTATTTAGCATTATTTTGAGAAGTAAAAGTGAGATGTTGCAAATCAGGACTATTCTCCATTATAGGAGCTTGGAGACGAGATGTATAAAAGTGTTGATTCTCTTCTTGCCTTGGTAGGAAGTATCTATGACATTGTAATTCTAAATTTCCATAAGCATCATGAATTTGAACTGTTATTGGAACATCCAGAGTAAGCAGTGTCAAATATAAGTTGTGAATTACATTTTTGTAAAAGAAATGCCTTCTTTACTTTTCGGGAAAAATAGCTTGAAAATGAGTATGAACTTAGATTTGAAATTCATAGCAGATATTACCTATTGTTAGTTTCTATGAGGAGTGATGCAACATTCTGCCAAGACGTAATAAGCTTTAAAAGCACCAATTACGTTTTAGATCTATGAAGTTATATCTAGCACCTAATCCCTTATTTTATTATGTACAGTGGTGGATCATACTATACAATTTTAGTTTCAAAGACATGGTGGTATTTGAAGAAAGTAAAAAATGCTTTAGTTTTGTACTTTCAATTTTATATCTGAAAATCTCCTTTTTAACATTGACAATGTTGGCTTTTTATTCACTTAGCTTATTTAATAGATTGTGACTATATCTGCCATAATATTATTCCTTTGGATAGTATCCTTGTAGTGTTAGCTAGAAGAGCGAAATATAAAGCCATAAAGGGTGCATGTGTTCCTTTTTTCTCTCTGCACAGTGGCCATGTATAAGAATAACTGTCGCAAAAGGCTGCTGGCAAAAGTGACAGTAAAGAACCTTTTTGTAAGAATTTAAAATAAATCTGACACTTTATACATCAGATTTGAAGCATAAAATTTTCAATAGGAAGTATAAAGTTCCTTAAATATGCTTACTGTGGTATTTCGTGTTAGGATTTCCACATCCTCATACTAAATGAAAAAACTATGATGTTTTGTGCTTTAGATATTTTTCAAACAGAGAACAATTTTTGAAGTATGTTGCAACTTGTAATTAATGTCAAATTATTTTCCAGGTTTATGAGCGTATTAAAGCTCCTCTGCTTACCCTGGTGAGCTCAGGAAGTCCGGAGCAATCATATGCAGTTTTAAGTCACCTTCATCTACTAGTGATGCGAGCCCCATTTATATTTTCTTCAGACTACAAGCACTTCTACTGTCAGTATAACGAATCGTTTTATGTCAAAAAGTTGAAGCTTGAGATGTTGACTGCTGTTGCAAATGAGAGCAATACTTATGAAATAGGTTAGTTTTGGAAGCTCTAGTCTCAGACAGTGATATTTTAGTGTGATTTGTGAATTCCAGGTAGGAGTGTTGTCTATTCTTAATTTTTCAATTTGATTGTTCCATTATCTGTTTCAAATTCATTTCAGTTACGGAGCTATGTGAATATGCTGCTAATGTTGACATCCCAATTGCACGAGAATCAATTCGTGCTGTTGGAAAAATAGCTCTTCAGCAGTATGATGTCAATGCTATTGTCGATAGGCTGCTTCAGTTTCTGGAAATGGAAAAGGACTACGTGACAGCTGAAACACTGGTGATCATTTCTTCTGCTCCCTGGGAACAAGTAATGTTATTTAATCAATGAGTTACATGATTGTTGATGGAATATTGGACTTCTCCTGTTACTGTAGGTGCTTGTGAAAGATCTTCTCCGGAAATATCCCCAGTGGAGTCATGATTGTATAGCAGTAGTTGGGAATATCAGCAGCAAAAATGTGCAGGAGCCTAAAGCCAAGGCTGCTCTTATATGGATGTTGGGTGAATATGCTCAAGACATGCAGGACGCTCCATATGTTTTAGAAAGTCTTGTAGAAAGCTGGGAGGAGGAGCACTCGGCTGAGGTAACCTTTATGTCTTTGCCCTTTCTTGCTAAATAATTGAATTATTGAACTTATGTCTTTTCATCTCCACCCCTTCTCTCTCTGTACCTCTTGCTGCAAAGCATTTCTTCGCATTGTACCCTTGTGATGCATCTTTTACGTGCTTGGTATTCTTTTGTTAGTTGCTTTTTAGATTAAATTAGCTTGTGAATGTTTTCCCATTTCTTGTAAGTTTACCCATTTGACCTTGAGGTTGCCATCATTTGGACAGCAGAAACCCACAATCAGCTTGGGTATTTCATAACTTGCCATTTTTGGGGCTTATTTGATTCACAGACTGGATTATACCAGATTAATCATCATCCAGATGAATAATCCCACTTGAGGTTGTCATCCAGCACCTGATTCATGCTGGATAATTTATCAAATTAAATAAAAAACTAGATTAAATGAAATTTAGAACTTGTTTGCAAATATTTGGTTGGTAAAGTCAAAGTTTTGTTATTTACAATGAATTCAAATTGGAGTTCTTTAACTGTAAAATTATAAATTAAAAGTTAATCTTACTTTGCATGATATTTTTTTATCCTGCGTATGCAGGATAACCCATTTAAGTTGAATTAGTTACCTGATTTCAAAAAACCAACCAAACAACAATTGATGCCAGAGCAATGATCAAATTCCATGTCATCCTGTTTTGACTTGTGAACCAAACACACCCTTCTAGTTCAGAAAATTTAGGAATTTATATGGATGTAGTTACAACCATGTCAAAAGTAAATGCTTATTCTGGAATGACTTTGTTGTTCTATACTTATTTTGTCTCTACAATTGTGTCTATGTGGCTGAAGAATATGTAGAAGTCATATAGAAGAATTAAACAAATACTAGTATGCCCATTAATCTGTTACGATTGTATCCTATCAGTGATGTGTTGAAAGTAAAGCAATCTACCTGGAGGCTGAAAATAAAAGCCAGGATATTAGAATCTTTCATTTTCATGATTATATGAACTTCTCAAAGTTAAATATCAAATGAAGCTCCCATGCTTGTGGTATGCTGATGCTGTATGTTTCTCAATCGATCAAAGAAATAGTATACAGGTCAAATATATGGTTCATTTGGTAACATATTATTCACATAATAGATGCCCAAATTGCTCTAATGATATTTCACGAAGTACGAACTCAAAATTGAATTTTTGCTTTTTGTTCTCTTTGTGCTATGAGTGGTTGTGACCTAGAAATTTCTTGTCTGTTCCGGATATGTTATCCTTCCAGATATATAGTAGCTAGGGTATTGAGTGTCATCGCTCTTGAAACAAGTGTTTATCGTCTCATAGGAAGACTCAAATCAGACTTTCAATGTTTCCATAGTTCATCTGAAGCTTGTTGACATGCTTTGGAAAGGAATCTGAGACATAAATATTTAACTTCTGTTTTATCTTTTCTATGGTGAAATTCCAATAAGCTCAATTTGCTCCGTAGGAAAAGTTCATTGTTGCTGTATTCTTCTCATACACATCACTTGTTTGTGTCTCACAGGTCCGTTTGCATATCCTTACTGCAGTTATGAAGTGTTTCTTGAGAAGACCACCAGAAACTCAGAAAGCCTTGGGAGCTGCCTTAGCTGCTGGTCTTGCAGATTTTCATCAGGTTTGCTTTCTTTTAATTTACTGAAGCCTGTCAGATTTATTGAAGTCTTACTTGGGTTTTGTTGCAGAAATGTACACGTAAACTTTCTTTTGCTGCAGGATGTTCATGATCGGGCATTGTTCTACTACAGGCTTTTACAATATAACGTTTCTGTGGCAGAGCGTGTAGTTGATCCTCCAAAGCAAGCAGTTTCAGTCTTTGCTGACACACAAAGCAGTGAAATTAAGGATCGCATATTTGACGAATTCAACAGTCTCTCTGTTGTATATCAGAAGGTATTTGCCATTCACTCGTCCAAGGTTTAGTTGGTATAGGCACTTGCTGATTTTTGGTTGCTTGATTTGACTTCTAACTGAATCAGCGTTTAAATCCTTGTACCTGTGCTCTGATTCTTTCTTGCTTGAGGATGCGCTCAAATTAATCTCTTCCGGAAACACTTTTTATCTTCTGAAAATTTAAGATCAATTCAGTCATTGTGAAGGCATCTGAAATTTCAGCTGCATGTCTGAAATCTGGAAATTGAACACTAGTTTTCTAATCTACTTTGAAGTTTCTCTGCTTATAGAAATCAAATATAACTAAACAATTGAAAATTTTGCAGCCATCCTACATGTTTACTGATAAAGAGTACAGAGGACCATTTGCTTTTTCTGAAGAAGTTGCGAGTTTGTCTGTCAGTGTTGAATCTGCCGATCACATAGTCTCAGCACAAAGAGTTGAGGAAAATGACAAGGACTTGCTTTTAAGTACTTCAGAAAAAGAAGAAACTAGGGGTCCTGGCAACAATGATTCTGCATATAATGCTCCTGCCTATGACAGTTCTTCTGCTGCCCCACAGTCTCAATTGGATCTTGTATCTCTGGACAATACATCTCAAGCAAATGCACCATCAGCTAGCTTGGCAATTGATGATCTACTTGGACTAGGACTGACCCTTGCCCCTAGTCCTGCTCCTGCTCCTCCACCTCCAGCTTTAAAGCTTAATGCCAAAGCTGTTCTGGCTCCAAACGCGTTTCAACTGAAATGGCGCCAGCTGCCAATCTCCATATCACAGGTTTATTTTAGCTGCCTTTGTCTAACTTTTCCCTTATGTATGAGGTTGCTTTGAGTTCAGTAAAAAGCGTTTTAAATATGGTGAAATTAACAAGTAGTAACAAACTTCACTCTTTTGCATTTCCAGTGATCTGATGACCACTGCAGATTAATTATGAAAATTCTCTCCTAATGAATTCTGTGAAAGACGAGAAGTGTTACTGTATACCAATATTGCCAGAGAAATAGTACCCAGACATCAGGGTTGAACTCGACATTTGTCAACTGAAGCAGGATTATGGCCCATCTAGCCTTGTTTCTGCCTCTTCTCTGTTAGGTTTCCACCTTAAACACCTTTCTCGATTGGATGCACTGATGCACAATTTTCATCAGGATATCCTCATAGCTTAAGCTCCTTCCTTTGGGAACCACTGAAACAAATTTGACTAATAAGCATGACAAAAGCAAGTGGATACTTGCAATGTTGAAGTGAACAATCACTGCACGTATCTTGATGATGGGCGAGTAATGGGTGGACTTGTATTCACTCTTTATTTCATCTGGGCATTGATGCTTTTAATTCTGAGCTTTTAAGTCACATCCTGACGAGCTGTGAAGCTCATGTTTTGCTTTCACAATAATTGGAAAGCATCTATATCTGATTTGAGTACGGATTGAGAATTTCTTTACCACGTCCGTTAAAAAAAGAAAAGAAAGACAGGCTGCAAAGGGTTCTTGACGGTCTGGTCCATAAAATGCACATAATGTGATATATGATACTGTTGCCTTTTCTTTATTTTTGTTTTGTTTTTCTTTTCAGGAGATATCGGTAAGTCCTCAAGGAGTTGCTGCATTGACTACTGCTCAAGTGCTTCTTCGCCACATGCAAGGTCATTCCATTCACTGCATAGCTTCTGGTGGTCAAGCTCCAAATTTTAAATTCTTCTTCTTCGCACAAAAGGCAGAGGAACCTTCGAACTATCTTGTCGAGTGTATAATCAATTCATCGACGAGCAAATCTCAAATAAAGATCAAAGCTGATGATCAGAGTACAGCGGAAGCCTTCTTAGCTTTGTTTCAATCAGCATTATCACAGTTTGGTCTGCCTTGATCATTTGGATTTGTATATTTCTTGTGCTTTTCTGGAAATAGTTGTCACTCAAGTGTTTTTTAAATCCCCTTTAAATTCCTTTTTGTAGACATTTAAGTGGTAAGAAAATTAGCTAGAAGGAAAGCTGAAGAGAGAGACCAAGAGTTTATGCTGTAACATGATCATATGAAACAAAAGCAGCGTCCGGACGACAGTTTGTTTCTATAATGCATACCGGGTTTTCAGTTCGTTCGAATGGTTCGATCGTACCTTTTAGCGACACAATAACAACACTAAGGTTGCAAACCATCTAAGTGGAGCTTTGACTTAATCGGATCGAGTTTTATTGAATTTTTCTTAGCCTGAACCAAGCATTACCTAGCTCATCTGTGCAATGTTTCTCCTTGAGTTTAGCTACACGAGCATTTTTTAAGCCTATACTTTGTAGTTTAGAATTTGTTTCGATACGTACTTTTCTATTAAAAAAAAAAGACAAATATATAATTTTTTTATTCAGTGATGTTGTAGTACATTAAGAAAAAGGAAAAGTATATACCACTAACTAATTGGTAAACAGAAGAGTAAAATAGAAATAAGTAAACTAGTGATCTTGGTTTGCTGTAACACAACTTTTTCTCTTAAATAATTAATACAATAAAAAAGTAAATTAGTGATCTTAGTTTAGTGTAACATAGCTACCCATAATTCATGTATTCTTGAATAATTACTTTCTTGAATAATGATTCATCGTACAATTTTCTTTCTAGAATAATTAAAGTAATAAATATTTTTATATTATCTTCTCCCTTGTTCCTTTTTCCTTTTTCCTTTTTTCTTTTACTTTATTTAATTTTAAATGATTATTCACATAATTTTAAATAATTATTCACAACGTAATTTTTTCTCTTAAATAATTAATATTTAAAATATTAAAAATTATTACTCCAAAATAGTAATAATTATTCTAGGAGAAGTTAAAATATATCTGAGTTTTTTTAAAATAATGAAAAAAGATCTATCACTTAAATTTTCGACCATCAAAATCGTTGCTTTAAGGTATGTATATCAACACAAAGCAATCCACCACCTTTCCTTCAATTCACATTATCATAGATAAATATTCTCCCAAATTTGAATAATTATTTCACTCGATTTTGAAATCAACTTAAGTACCTAATCCATACATTACTAAAATCTAATCAAGAGAAGATGTTGTGTTTATTTTTAAAATCCCTCAATTTTTAAAGATTAACAAGTCATTTCTAAACTTGCGAACACCACCTGCAAAAGAGTCTTTACTTAATCAAATGGTAAAAAATTAAATTTACTAAAAAAGTACGACAGGTACGAGACTAATGACCTTAAATATCACATTGATAGCAATTTATCTTCACGATCTTCTGGATTCAATGCCTTTCCTTTTCCTTTCTCATTGTTTTAGATTCACTTTGTCGTGCCTGATACTATTTTGATTGCCATGATTATATGAAAGATTTATACCATGGCTATGATCATGTCCACGACCTTGACTGTGACATCTTCTATAGCCATAATTATGAGTTTTAATTGCATTCACTTCAGGGAGTAGAGTAAAAACTGTTGGTTAAGCTTTATGATTTTTTTTCAATAGCTCATTGTTTTGCTCAGCTAGAAGAAAGTAAGAAATTAACTCAGCATATTTCTCCACATAATGTTAATTGAAAGGTAATTTTAAATATTGCAGAGTTATACTCACTCACAGATTTTAAAGTCTTGTAGCCATAAGTGTATACAATCATACCGTACTTTCAGTAGAATGACTATTTTCTGATTATGAAATCTTTCTTTTAAATCATTCCATAAAATAACTGGATCTCTCACCGTAAGATATTTCACTTTTGGATTTTCATAAAAATGATGATAGAGAAAGATCATGGTTTTTGTGTAATTTTACAATGATGATGCATTATTTCCTACAATGGTGTTTGCTGGGCCCATTACATCTAGATGAATTTGAGCATCTAGTGTTTATAACAGAGAGTTCTTTCCAGAAATATCAACAGCAAAAATTTGAGTTTTCTAAGATTTGCCTTGAAAATTCAAAGATAGAAAAATATCTCTTTTGATTTTGTCTTGAATAAATTTGAAAACTCTAATGGTAGAGACTCGTGTTGATAACCTACCGTAAAATTCGATCACAATAAACACAAAATATTAACTATAAAATAATAATAAAGAAGACTTTCAATTATAGCAAAAGAAAGAAACAAAGAACACAAGAAATGTAGAAACAAAAATTTTATTGAGAGATTTTTTTACAATACATCAACACTCTTACAAGGTCCTATTTATAGAGTTGGAAGTGACCTTTCCCATCATAGGTCATTAGTAATCTCCAATATAATTTATATAACTTACCTCTCATGACATATGATCTTTCATATTCTCTAAGATAGTAGAGATAATGAGGATATAATATATAAAGGATGAATGTTACAACTTTGATTGTAACCTCTAATCTTTCATGTTTCATAATTTAGATGAATTATCTTTTGGAATAATAGACATTCATAATACTTCAAAACAAATAATGATTTTGCCTTTTATAAGTATACCTTGCTTGGATTTTGGTTATTGAACCATACCTTGCTTCATCATCATTCTAAAGGAGAATTCTAGACTACTTAAATATGTGGATAAAAATACGGACTCTAAACCAAATGATCATCATTACGCAAATCTCATTTTTCTTTAACTTGCAAATTGATTTATTGATGGATTAATTTGAGACTTTGCCTCTTGATATATTGATTGAGCGAACATAATTTACAAAGGTAAGCCGATGCAAGAATGATATGTTATTTAAACTCTTCTTTGTAATTATTTGTAAGTTTTTTCCTTTTCCATTTTGATCTTCCTTTTCAGAATTAAACTTTATCTAATGCTTTTATGCTTTAGTGTATGAGTTAATTATTTGTTTAGTGAAATTTTGGAAATTGAGTTATTCATAATTAGGGCTTAATTTTTGTTCTTTCACGGTAGATATCATTCCTAATTGCTAGGATAAAGCATTGACACTTCCAACAAATTTCTTGACAAAAATAAAATATGTATTGCAAAGGTACATTTATCAATTTTTAAGCTACAAATTTTTATTGTTGTTCTTGTGAAAATAATAAAATTATTTATTTATATATTCAAAATAATTCTTTTTTCTCTTTATTCCCTAATACTTGTTATTTATGAGTTTCAGTTTAATATATTTCTCTATTCGTTATTAAAAGTTTGATCTATTAAAATCTTAAAATAGATTCTTATCTTTTCTTTTTGTGAAAAATTCTATTTTTTTCCTTATGAAAAGCAATAGCAAGTGCTAATATATGCGAATCATGATATATACATATAATCAATAACTATAATAATAGTCCAATAAAAAAATAAAATAAAAAACTGAAGCGATAAAGAGACATTAGGGATTTCAAGTTAAGCTACCTGGACCAAGCCTAAATGGCCATGCAATCTAATTAGATTAGTAATTAAGATCTCCTTTTATCCTGAATGAAGACATATCTAAGCTCCATTTTTTTTAAAAAAACTGACATCTAAGCTTAAGTAAACATAGAAATAGGAATGTCACTTATACTACGCCAGTTTGGAACTGTTGGTCGAGATATTTGCCGTTTAACAGAGGCGATAATCGGATGACGGTCATATTGTGCAATCAACTGCTACGGTCTATCACTTTAGGGAATAGAGTGGAGTTAGTTGGTTAGGCTTCATGATTTTTCATTAATAATTCATTATTTTGTTCAGTCACAAGGAGACATAAAATCGTATCAGAATACTTATGAAACCCTTTCTCTCGATATTGCTACTGCAGGAGCATATTCAAGGCATGAAATATGGAGAATATTTTTTTCATCATATCAATATCATTAATATTCTCTCTACATAATTTCAATTAAGAAGTAATTCTGAACATGGCTAAATTATACTCATTGATAGATTTAAAATCCTGAAGTCACAAATGCAACCAATTATATCGTGACTTTGTAAGGATGACCATCTTCAGTTGGTCAAATCTTTCCTTCAAATTATTTCACAAAATAAGCGAATCTTTTACAGTAAGATATTCTACTTTCAAATCTTCATGAAGATGGTGGCGGAGAAAAATCATAACTTTGGCATAATCTTGATTTGATGCTGTGCTGTTTTCTTTAATGGTGTCTCTAAGGTCCATTTCATGCATATGCATTTCAACTTCAAATGTCCAAGATAAATAATATTTTCTAGTAATATCAAGAGTTGCAAACTCAAGTTTAGTAAAATTAGCTATGGAAATAAAACTTGTAATATAAAAACTTACCTTCGCCTTCAAATCTTCAAAGTAGTATAACTCTTTTCTAAATAATAAAAAGTAAAGATTCGTGATGATAATATGTTGTAAAATTTGTGTGATACTTGAACATAATAAAAATAAAATATATAATGAAAGAAAGGATAAAATAAGAGAATAATTGAAATGGAAAATCTCTTCTACTTGTTGTATATTCATCCTTGTCTTCAATCTATACCTCTTTATATATTAGTTATATATTGTATGAAATGTAAGGATTAATTAGAAAATAAATCTTTAACTTACAATAAAGGTGGTATTAAGGGGAGGGATAGGAGTTTCAATGTTTAAAAATTGAAAGGACGTCCATTTCTTTTTGTCCTTTTTCCATAACAAAGAAGAAATTTTCATTCTACTAAAAAAGGACATTTCATAACAAAAGAAGAAATTTTCATTCTACTAAAAAAGGATATTCCATAACAAAAGAAGAAATTTTCATTCTACTAATAAAGGACATATAAAGTCATAGACATTCTTGATTGCATTGCTCGGAAAAATTTTCAATTATTTTTATGCGGAAGTGGTTTTCTAATATAAATAACATCAAACGATCCAATGACAGATACTCATAAAGCAGAAACTGAATTTACTCCCAATTCAGCCAAGAAAAAGAAAAACCGATTAGCTCACATTGCTGTAGTCAAGAACGCACTATTAATGCGTTCGGGTTATTCGTGGCTAACAAAAAACGGAGTCGGAGCCAGACAGATCGACAACCCTGGGGAATACAATGTCAAGAGTGTAGAGCTCTGAAAATTCAATTGAAAAAAGAAATATTGAAATGGCTTTATCTCGCTGCAGCAAATCTTTATCGATGGTGAAACGCCGTTTGATTTTCTCTTCATGTGGAAATTCTCAGCTTTTTCTCATTCGTTATAGCAATACCACTTCATTTCCATTCCCAAATTTGAGTTCTTTCGTGAGCAAATTGCTGCAACAGCCAATTTTCAGCATCAAAGCAACTTTAAATTCTGAGGACAAATGTTCTTCTTCCATCTTCAAAAGCCAAGATTTTTCATGGGATGCCCTTGTTAGTGCTCTCAAATCTTCTTCTCCCAAGAAAGCCAATTTGGTAACCAATTTTACCCTCAAGAATTTATTTCATTGTTTCATGTTTTTTTGTAAATTTTTGAAGTCCTTGGTCATGTGCCTTGTGTTTTGGTGAGTTTTTTTCTTCATTTCGTTGAAGTTTCATTTTCTTCGTCGAGTGCTTGTACTGCATTTGATGATGGGAAAGAAAAGGAGAGGGTATCAATGTAGTCCCAAAAAACTGATGGCATTCTTGAAAAAGCGTCAAGAAAGATTATTGATATCAATAAGAAAAAGGGCTAGTTTTGTTCCTATTTCAGTGGGTGGATTGAAGGCAATTGGCAAGGCAAGCTTAAGGTTTCCTTGCACTTAAAAGTAACAGGCAAGAGAAGAAATATAGTTGGAATTCATATGAAAGTGGAGTAATTTTGTTTTTTCAAATAGGTTCTATGAATTGATCGAAAAGGTAGGACTGTAAGATTTCCCTGTTCTTAAAAAGAAATAGACAATAGGTCTTTGATGATGCAACATATGGTTTCATCAAAACTGAATAAATGCATCCAGCATGCCAAAAGGCACTTCAGAACAATTCCCTTCTTTAGTTGCCATATTTTCAGTTATTCATCTTATGTATTGTTTAGGTTACTTCTGCATTCTTAATCGGCTGATGTAGTCTCTGAAGTCCTAGTTGATGACAAGAGAATAATGCTAATTTCTATTGGTGGGAAACAGTTCTTTGCTTATATCTGCTTCTCACTTGAAGAATGTTGGCCCAAGAATGATATGCATGGATTTAAGAATATGTTTTTGGTCGGTAGGATGGTTTTTGGGGTTGGGGGGTGTTTCAAAACTATAGTAAATAAACTAAAGTGCAAAGTTATTATTATTTTTTTTGTTTCAATAGAGCAGTAATCAAATATCCATCTCAGATTCCCTACTTGTTTCTGCATTGACACAATAAGGATCGTTCCTATTTTAGACTCATGATTTGTAATCACACTGCCCTAGTTGTATTGAGAAACAAGAAATTCAACTTCATCAAAGAATTTTGGCTTAGACTTTTTGTAAGAAATCTCTGCATAATCAATTACTACTTTCATTTGCAGTGATTGCGATAAGTCAAATGAATTCATACTGAAAGACTTCATATCACTTGATACGTCCAGGTTGTTGAGTGGAGATTAGAGAAACTTATGAAAGAAAATTTGAAGAATCATGATTCTTACTCTGTGTTAATACGTCTATGTGGAGAGCTTCAAAATGTAGAAACTGCACTTCATTTATTTTCTCTAATGGAGGCTCAAGGACTTGAACCAAATTCTTCAGTCTTTAATGCCCTTGTATCTGCTTGCTTGGCTTCCCATAATTTTGTGACAGCATTAAGTTTATTTGAATTGATGGAGAGCTCAGAGGACTATAGATCTGATTCTGACACTTACAATGCTTTTATTTCGGCATATGCAAACTTGGGAAATAAGAAAGCAATGCAAGCTTGGTATTCAGCTAAAATAGCTGCTGGCTTTTCTGCTGATGTTCAAACATATGAATCTCTCATTTTGGGTTGTCTCAAATCAAAAGATTTTGGTGATGCTGAAAACTTTTATGAGGAAATGACAGTAGCGGGATTCTTACCAAACTTATCTGTTATGCAGACTATGTTTGTCATTTATTGTGAGAAGAGAAATCTTAGTAAAATCAATGAGTATATGAAGTATGCTGTGGATGGTTCAGGGTATATTAATAGACACACTGTTACGAAGGTGGTGGATCTGTTTGATGAACTGGGGAGTGTCAAAGACATGGAAGAGTTGCTAGTTACCTTAACGAATTTGAACCAAACATCAGAAATTCTTTCTCTGGTGCACAGTGTGATAATAAGAATGTATGCTAGGATAAACAGGTTGGATGATGTGGAGTACTCCGTGGGAAGGATGTTAAAACAAGGGATCTCATTCAGGTGCCCAGAAGATGTTGAGAAGGTTATTTCTTTTTATTTTCGGCAGGGAGCTTATGACAGACTCGACCTATTTCTGCAGTGCATCAAGGACTCATACAAGTTCACCCAATCAACTTATGATTTATTGGTTGCTGGTTACCGAAGAGCTGGCTTGCAAGAGAAGTTAGATTTGTTGAAAAATGACATGAAGCTAGATGGCTTCATCATGTCTTGAACATTTCTTCTCAAATTCTCTTCCATCTAAGTGCAATTGCTGGATCTGGGCATCCTGCTTCGAACTGCAACTTGGGTCAGTGTCATTAAAGCCAGACAAGGAGCAGTTTAACTAGATTCTGTAGACTTCATAACCTATAGAAAGTGAAATGAGATTTTATCAAGCAAAAGAATTGGTAACTAAAAAGGATTTAAATTTGTCCTGAAACTTCTGATTTATTGAACTGACTACATGAATGTTGCAGTCTATATGGAATTCCTATTAATGATGTGGATTCAGGAAAGCTGGAGCACAAGTTTGAGTTACTGTGAACACTTGATGGGAAGCCACCACTAGTTGTCTGGACCGAAGCATGTCATTAGATTCCTATGGATTTCTCTTCATGATCAGAAACTTGTTGGGTTCTAAGCTTAAAAAGGTACATTCTTCCACTGGTACTATACGTATTCTCGTACTTTGAGAAGGCTAAAAAGATTTCTAAGATTCTTGCTTAGCTTCTCATATTTGATTTTTCATTCAGGCACTAGGGTATATGCTTTGTTCTTGGAGCAAGATGAATACTTTGAGGTCATTGCTGTCAATACCTAGAAGGCTGAATGCCTTGTGATGCCAAGGCCATACCTAATAATTCTCCAAGGCTTTTCACTCCAGTCATTATCCTTCCTGTATATATCAGAGATCGTACCAGTTGTGTTTTGTCTGCAATATGGAGAAGTTGATGGGTGAATTAAATATATAGGGGCATGCCTTGTGGCAGTAAACAAAGGAAGAGAATACTGAGCAAAATGCAGTACAAGCTTTAGGTTTCGAAATGGGGGTATTATTGGATAGTATTTGGTTCAAACTTAAAGATAATTGGGTTCCACTTCTTTTTTCACAATTCTTCTTTTCTCACAACTTAAGATAAAAAATTTTAAACCTAAACATAATTCAAATATACCCTAAGTAAAATATATTACTTGAGAGCTTAAAGTGTTAATAATTTAATATTTGAAAGTAAAATAAGAAAATAAAAAAATAGATTATAACTCTTCTTTCTGCAACTTATCACCATTTATCTACGATAGTATTGGATATACATTACAACCAGCATTTTTTAAGATTTACAATGTATAAATATCAGAAAATTTTGCAAGCAGGTTAACAGTTACCACCTCCCGCAGCAGCATGGATCAATACTAATTCTACCTTCCTACGAGTCCTTCCCATCATGGACCACCACAAGTTATACCTGAGAAAGATTCTCATGCAAAACCTTTTTCCACGTTAAATTTAACCATATACAACGATGGCAGCAACGGCGCCGGAGCCGTCTCTATCATCACCTTTTGCTCCATCTTCTTCTGGGATTGCCATGCCACTATCCGAAGCGGGACCTTCAAATGAGACAGCTCCATTTTTAACATCTCCAACTCCTGTGTCACAAGAAATGATCCCACCATCTCCAGCCCCATCACAGCTGCTACCACCGGCGCCATCTCCTAGTGCAGCAGCAGCAGTTGTATTGCCGGTCAGTGTTTCACCAGCACCAAGTGTAAACAGTAGTTGTGTAATATCATCAGCGTCATCTGAAATGTATATTGAGCCTCCTGGCGGTGAAGCACCACTTGCGCCACTGCAGAGTGCTTCATCATGACGGTACTTGCCGCCATCACAAACTATAAACAATACTGGCTATCTGCCTCCTTGGTGGGCACTGTCTAGTTCAATACCGAGAATTCCTGTGGTTCAGAAGCCTCCGGCATTTTCACTGCCTCCACTCCCACGATCAAATTCTAACAAGTCTTCAACCTCATCAGTGGGCCTGATAGTTGGGATTTCCGCCGGGGTTGCTGGACTATTTTTCATCTTAGGGCTCATATTGTTGTACTTTTATCACAGAAAGGAAAGGAACAAAGCTACACATTTTGAGGACTGCGAGTCTTTTCCAAAAGGTGAGAAAGTTTACATTTTTTTTTTTCTGTGCTTAAAAGGGTCAAATTTATATATAAATTCTTCAGAGAAAAAGGAAACAAAATGCAAAAAAAAAAAAAAGAAGGTATATCTAAATGGTCATATTGTTCATATATCTAGATTCTTGATCCCAACTCCAGAAATTTGGGAAGTTCTGGGATTTTCTTACTGAAACTTGTTTTAACATGATATACTATGTTAAGTCCTAAAGTTGACTAGCTGGTGATCGTGTACTCCCAAAGTCTTCAGTGTGGTTTATTCTACAGGATGTTTTTGTGAAAGAATTTGATAGATTTTCCATGCATCAGATGGATTATTAACATTTTACACTTAGGTTGTATGGAACATCAGAAAACTTCTATGCTGCGGAACATAAGCTTTTATATAAGAAGGACCCTGTGGTGGCAGCTCATTTAATCCCTGCAAAAGCAAGGCCCTTTTCTCCAAATTTCAATGGTAATGGTGATAACTCTCCTTCCATTAATTCAGAATCTGATAATCCATTTTCAGATCGTGTAGCAGCTTTTGGGTTTTCTGGCGCTATTTTTAGTTATGAAGAGTTGGCAATGGCAACTAATGGCTTTTCACAAAACAACCTTGTTGGAGAGGGTGGATTTGGGTATGTACATAGAGGAATGCATCCTAGTGGGAGGTTGATTGCTGCTAAACAGTTAAAAGAAGGAAGCCGGCAAGGGGAGCGTGAATTCCAAGCAGAGGTGGAGACTATAAGCCGAGTGCACTATAAACATCTGGTATCCTTGGTTGGTTACTGCACATCAGGGTCCAAGAGGTTGCTTGTCTATGAGTTTGTTCCCAATGGAACTTTGGAATTCCATTTACATGGTAAGTTCGGTACCATATTTCTTTAGTAAATCATCAAAATCTGGCAAATTTTTGCAGAAAGAAAATATGATTTCAAATGTAAAATGATCCATCAGCCTCAGCAACCAGGGCATCAACTTGCACCATTCTTCATTTGAATATGTATAACGAAATGCTATCTGGACATTTTACTGCCCAACTAATTGTATACATGAGTTACTGAGAGAGCTCTGAGATTTTGGCTACGAGAAAAATTATGTAGATGTGAAGGAATAAGACACTAAAAAGACTAATACTGTATTTTTTAATTTGAAGTACCAGTCAGCTATAATGTTAGAGATTTTGCAGTTTTAAGCATCAGTACTAGAAAATATTTCATTTTCGTAGTATAATTATCTTGCTCATATTAGCAAGTTTTAGGTGTTTGAAGTGTTACCGCAGCTGAAGTTTCTGAAATTGTATTATTTATATCTTTTCATAGATCCTCTTCTGTATGTTTGGTTGTATAAGCTACCCAAAATCTATAGCTGGTCAATATTTGGTTAGATCAGTATGAAGCTTTCCACGGATGATCCATTTTAGGTCGCTGAGTTAGATTTCTGCTCACAGAAACAATGTATTGCAGGAAAAGAACAACCTGTTATGCAGTGGAAAACCAGAATGAATATTACAAAAGGAGCTGCAAAAGGATTAGCCTATCTACACGAGGACTGTTAAGACTATCTGCATACTCTTATCTGTCTCTCTTTTGTTTATCCCTCTGTATGAATGTATAAATTTGTGTGTTTCTAATGAGTAGGGGACTGTTGCATTAGGAAAGAATCTTTTTACTATTCTAGAATTAGAATTTGAATTCTTTCTCTGATTTTATTAGCGGTGCAGGTAATCCAACGATTATTCATCGAGATATCAAGGCAGCCAACATTCTTCTTGATTCGAAATTTGAGGCCAAGGTAGGGTACTTATAGAGGAATTGCTAAGCTTATAGGTTGCAATATGAAATGCTACCTGCCAGCCACTGCTATTTATCATTGCTCATTTCTTCTATTAGATGCATTCCTTATTGAATTTTTGTATGGTCTTTGAGATGATATTGTTTGAGAAACTGATATATAGTTGCATAATCATCATTGCTGGGAGCCAGAGTACGGCATACTTGTATATTCTAAACCTGTAATTTTGCCGAACAATTCTAACTGTAAAATCAGGACAATGGAACTTGCTGCCAGGATGAGTGTTATGTAAAAACTTCCTTCTTCTCTGATCTCGAAAATATGTGTTTCCTTACTACTTCTGTCAGTTTATGGAGTAATCCTTGGATCCTTCCTTCAGGTTTCTGATTTTGGACTTGCCAAGATTTTCTCTGATCCTGATCATATTATTAGTCATGTCTCCACCAGAGTGGTCGGAACTTTTGGGTAAGATCTATGTGATTATGACTGAACTTCTGAGCATGACTTTTCGCCTTTTGGCTCTATGGACAGCATTTCCTTTTGCAAGACTTGGTTTATTAGTCTGTTTATTTCGAACAAATGGGCACTTTATTTTGTGTTCCACAAGTTTGATCATTTACACAAGAACTAGGCCGCCCATTGAGAATTTATTTTGAGTTTGTGCTAATGCTTGAATACTTGACTTTTGGAACTCAAACCAGAGGTGAACGACCACATGCATTTATTCTCTCTTTCTCATAGTCTAGTTGATGACATCTTAACCACCTGTTTTCTTTTACCATGTCCTGAATATTTATAGTTTTTGTTCTCTTTCTTTCCTGACATATGTGATTTCCTGCAGATACCTTGCTCCAGAATATGCAGAAAGTGGAAAAGCCTCAGATAAATCAGATGTCTACTCATTTGGTGTCATGCTTCTGGAACTCATACCGGACAGCAACCAATTATTGAGACAGAAACAACCATGAGTTTGGTCACTTGGGTTTGTACTCTTTTTCAGCAGCTTCAAAATTTTCCCATTTTTCTGAATTTGGTTGTTATCAGCATATTCAAATTAAGCTTGAAGTAATGTTCATGATAACTATTTGAGATGACGTAACTTCTGACCAGTTATCTAATCATGCCAAATTCAGTATCTGATATGTGTTGTCCTTATTGATCACTAATTATAGTTTATTTGAGGGAGAAATTTCCTTGTGCAAAGTGATCTTCGCAAGTCTTTCTTTCATGCCTTTACCCTGTTGCCTAGCTACCTAATCAACCTTAAAGTTAAATCGTGGCAAGAGAATACATGAACCTTGAAATTGCCACTTAAGACCTCTTGCAGATTTTATGAACAAAGTAGAATTATTTTTCATTCCACAGAAGCAATAAAATCTAATTCTCTCAATCATGCATAATTTCATTCTTGCTAACTCTACGATAAAAATAAGTCTTGTTTTACAAAATTCTCCTGCTAATTTAATGCTTGATACTTAAACCTAGTAATATTCTAAGTTGCATATGCATGTTTTACTTCGCTTGTTTCCAAGATCAGACATCCTCTTTTAGAGATGAATCTGTAGGCCTTTAGTTATAGCATTTGATTAAGTGGGGCTGTAAGTTAATTCAAGAGGCGACAATGTTGAGATTCATGCTTTATGTATGATGGAACAGAAACAGATAGATTGATCATCTCCTCAGGTTCAAGGCAGAGTCAATATTAATCTGATACACTTCGAAACTTACAGGTTAGGCCTTTGCTTAGACAAGCGCAAGAAGATCAGAATTGTGCAAACCTTGTTGATCCGCAACTGCAAGGCAATTATGACGGTGAAGAATTGGCCAAATAGTTGCCTGTGCTGCCGCATGTGTGCGCCACTCCTCAAGGCTTCGACCATGCATGAGTCTGGTAATTCAGATACACCTGATTGAATCATTATTTTGTTTGCATAGGAAAATTCATTGTGAGCAGTTGGCGACAGCCTGATGTTCCTCTGTTTGCAAGACCAGCCGAAACTGTTCTAACCTGAAATTGTTAAGCATGCTTCTGGGATCAGATACAATATTATTTACTTTTCAATTCTACGATAATTCATCAGGATGCTCATGATTCTTAAGCATAAGCAGAGAATTTTGTACACGGAAGTATTTTTACTTTTTCAACCAAAAATGAGATTGACATTCAATTGTTGAAAATAGAGAGGCAACACGCATCTGATTTCTTCTCATTTATTTCCTATTATTCTAGGTGTAACTTTTAGAATACATTATGTTATGCAGATAGTTCGTGTTTTGGAAGGTGATACTTCAATTTCTGTTCTCGATGAAGGAGTCAGACCTGGGCAGAGCTCGATATCTGGCTTTATAAATGATGATTCTGAGTAATAGCTAATGGACTGAAGGCTATTGGCACACAATATTGGTGCCAGTGATTTTCCATCTGCCTACTATCTTCAATCCAACTCCACATTAGTGACAGAAAACCACTTCGAGTCCATGAGCACGAGGAACAAAGAAAGGAACACTAGGTAGTCTTTTCAGATATAATCGACAGATCAATCGCAATATCTTCAAAAATCAAATTTTGATGCTTTCCGGCTACTTCTCAAAAGATAAGAAATCATCCCAGCTCTCTGTAAATAATGAAATAGTAACTCCTATCTTCTCGTGATCCTAGTTGAGGACTTGCTATTGTACTATACATATCGTTTGCACCTTTTGCCTTTAACTTTACCTCTTTTTTATTGAAAATTTGAACTAAGTTTGGATGTAAGTGATCTACATATTAATCCCTTGGAGAAGCATGAATTGCCTGATGAGGCAGATTCTGAATATTTTGTTTCAACAGCAGTTGAAGGAACGATCTACCATTAATGCAAGTTCCCCTTTCTCCTCATTGACAAGGTGGAATCTATTTTGTGCTGTTTCTGCAAATTCTATTACTACTTACTTTGACTAACACATTACCGTTTGTCCCTGAACTAAATCAAATGTAAGTAGAACGTGGAAGAACAAAAAATGATCAGTTGATTCTTGACCGATTCTTCACTGAAAGAATTGTTGAATATTCAGTCATTATTGTTGGAGTTATTATTGTTAAAGCCAATATAGTTGAAAGCTACCATTATTGAAACTTAAAGCTACCATCGTAAATTTTGAAGATTGCACCGGCTATCACCACTAACTTTGAAATTTGGCCACCAATCACTTACCTCATTTTGGCTATAAATAGAAGGTTTTTCTTGATGAGTTGTGTATCCAAATTTTCAGTAGAGAAATTAATCCTTAGAGAGTGGATAGTTTTGATAGTTTTTATAAATTTTATTTTGTTGATATATAAAGGAAATTTTCTCTCATATTTGTGTGTTTTAAAGCTTATTCGATCCTGAATATTTTTTAACTGAACAAGTAATATCAAAGCTTTAGGTTTAAAGCTCGCCGAAAAGTTACTGGAAAATTTTTGAAATTTTCAACTTGCTCAAATTATATTTTTGAGTATACATTAGATTCCTTGTATCGAGAGGCACACAACGCAATTGCTTTGTTTTTATTTCTTTCTGCAAATTTCTCAACGAAGAAAAAGAAGTCCAGTCAGCTGCCATATTATCGCCCAGTGAGCTACCACGTCATCGACACACTAGTGTCACATCAGCAACACTTCAGTACCCACATCAGTACCAAGTCAACAGCATCTCAGTGCCAAGTTACCGCTCTGTCATCGCCCAATCAGCGCCACGTGGCAGATATTCAGAAAGTTCTGGTATTTTTTTAAAATTACACTTTAGTCTTTAAAGTATTCAAAAATTATAAAATTATCCATAAATTAGTTTTTTGATCAACGAAGAGTCAAATCTACCTTTTTTGACTGTTCCAGACTCATCGGTGATGTCTGTTTTTTAGTAATTCAACTCTGTTTTTAAATTAAAATAAAAAAATCGTCTGGAGTAATGATTAAACTCATAGCCAACAATTACACGTTGTGGAAATATCGGATGGAAGATCTCTTCAGTTGTAAAGACATCTATGATCCCATTGAATTAAAGGATGTCATGCCTGATGAATCTAAGGAGACAGATTGGAAGAAAATGAACCGAAAATCTATTGGTCAAATCTAGCAATGGATTGACAATAGTGTCTTCTACCATGTTGCACAGGAGACATAGGCATATGCTCTTTGAAAAAAGTTGGAAAATATATATCAGGCTAAAATTGCTCAGAATAAGGCCCTGTTGATAAGGCGATTATTAAACTTGAAGCTCAAGGATGGAACTTCAATTGTCGAGCACAACACTAAGTTTCAAAACCTGATAAATCAATTGCCTTATGTTGAAATGCCACTTGCAGATGAGATTCAGGCATTCTTTCTACTCAGTTCTCTACCCGATAGTTGGGAAACACTTGTGGTGTCCCTTAGCAACTGGCCTTAGATGACAAAGTTACTATGCCTATGGTATAAGATGCCTTGTTCAATGAGGAGGCCAGAAGAATAGACATGGGCATAGATCAGATCCATACTCTTATATCGGAGAACCGATAAAGACAACATGGGAAGTAACAACTAGGAGGTAGAAGTAGATACACAGGTAGAGGAAAAAGTAGAGGCAGATCCACTGATGGCAAGAAACCGACCTACTTATGCCATCATTGTGGCATTGAGGGTCACATGAAGAAGAACTATTACAAATGGCTCAAGGAGCAAGGCAAAAGTAGTTCTGAGTCAAAGAACAATGGTGAAGAAAAGCTAGTCATCATTCCTGGAGACGTAACAGTTTGTTCTACTCTTGACGATGTATGTCTTTATGTCTCAAGAGAAGATTTGAAATGGGTGGTAGATACTGCAACAACCTATCACGTGACTCTCCACAAGGACTACTTCATAACATACCAAGTTGGAGACTTTAGAACTGTGAAGATAGGAAATTCCACTTCTTCACGAATTGTAGGAATTGGTGATGTCCAGATCAAAACAAACATTAGGAGCACCATTACACTTAAGGATGTTTGGTATGTACCTGATCTTCGACTTAATCTTTTTTCAGGTATAGCTCTTGACAAACAAGGTTATGATAACCATTTCAGCAAAGGCAAGCGGAAGTTGTCAAATGACACTTTGACAGTCGCTCGAGGACACATTTGCGGTACATTGTACAAGATTCATGTGAAGATATATACAAGCCTTAATGTTGTAGAAAAAGAGAATTCTCAGAATTTGTGGCATGAGAGACTAGGCCACATCAGTCAGAAAGGGTTATCTTCTCTAAATGAGAAAAAACTTATCAACATTGACAAGGATGATACCATTAATCCTTGTATCATTGCTTGTTTGGTAAACAATATCGAATCTCATTTAATATTTTCTCAATAAAAAATTAGAGTTGCTTGATCTGGTGCACTCTGATATTTGCGATCCTATGGAGGTTGATTCATTAGGAGGTAATATATATTTCCTATCTTTTATTGATGATGCTTGGAAAGTATAGGTGTATTTCCTTAGATCGAATTATCAGATTCTGGACTACTTCAAATAGTTTCATACTATGGTGAAGCATGAAATAGGAAAGCAATTGAAGTGTCTTCAAACAGATAATGGGGGCGAGTATACTTTCAGGATGTTCAAAGCCTACTGCAGGAGTTATGACATTAGACATGAGAAAATAGTTCCCCACACCCCGTAACATAATAGTGTAACTGAGCAGATGAATCGTACCATTATGGACATAGTTAGAAGTATGATGATCAAGGCAAAGCTGCCAAGCCATTCTGGGGAGAAACAATAAGGGATGCATGCTACTTGATCAATAGATCGCCATCAGTACCACTAAATTTTGAAGTTCCGGAGAAACTGTAGTCTGGAAAGGATCTAACATACTCACACTTGAGAGTATTTGGATGTTTGGTGTATGCACATATATCCAGTGAACTTAGACAGAAGTTTGATGCGAGACTTTTTTATTAGCTATGGAGATGAAGAGTTTGGATACATGTTATGGGATCTAAAGGAGAGGAAGGTGATCAGAAGCAGGGATGCCGTATTTCATGAAAATCAGACAAGAGAAGATATTGGAAAGCCCGCAATGTCTTAGGAGTCAAGTGTTGACACTTAATTCTCAGATGAAGGACTAGTATCATCTATGATCAATAATGATGTAATATTAAAAGACACGCCAGAAGTAGATAAAGAAGAGGAAGAAGAAGGTGTTGAGTAGGAGGAGACTCAACCCACATCTCTAAAAGTTTCAGAACCATCACAAGGCTAAGATGGATTTCTTCTACGAGATATTCAGATTATGAATATCTTTTGCTCACTGAAGATGGAGAACCGGAGAGTTTCCAAGAAGTAATATCTCATAAGGACAAAGAAAAGTGGCTGCTTGCAATGCAGGAAGAGATAGAATCTCTGCATAAAAATCAAACTTATAAGATCGTCAAACTTCCAAAAGGAAAGAAGACATTGTAAAATAAATGGGTGTTCAAGTTGAAGAAAGATGGCAACGTGAAGGTGATGAAATACAAAGCTCGATTAGTAGTCAAAGGATTCCATCAGAAGAAAAGAATTGACTTTAATGAAATTTTTTCACAAATTGTCAAAATGACATCTATTAGAGTTATACTTGGCTTGGTTGTAAGTATGAACCTGGAGCTTGAACAGATGGACGTGAAGGCAGTTTTTCTTCACAGAGATCTAAAAGAAGAAATCTACATGGGACAACCAGAAGGATTTGAGATTTCAGGTGATACCTCGTTTGTAAGCTTAAGAAAAGCTTGTACGGGTTAAAACATGCACAAAGACAGTGGTATAAGAAGTTTGACACTTGCATGGTGAGACAAGGGTATAAGAAGACTGCTGCAGACAAGTGTGTGTATATCCAAAGGTTTCCAGACAGGAATTTTATTGCTCTTTTAGTATATGTAGACGACATGCTGATCGTGGGACAAGACACAATGAAGATCAATCAGTTGAAAAAAGAGTTGTCTAAGTCATTCGACATGAAAGACTTAAGACCGACTCGATAGATTTTAGGAATGCACATTGTTTGAGATAGAAACAACCGAAGGTTATGGCTATCACAAGAAAAGTATATTGAACGAGTGCTAGAAAGATTCAATATGAATAATGCCACACCAGTTAGTATTCCACTTGCAAATCATTTCAAGTTGAATAAAAGTGCATGTCCCTCATCCAAGGAAGATATTGGAGAGATATCATCAGCATCATATTCTTCAGGTGTACAAGGCCCGATATTGCTCACGCAGTGTGAGTGGTAAGTCATTTTCTCTCCAACCCAAGAGCATTGAGAGGCAGTGAAGGGGATTCTCAGGTACCTCAAGGGTACTACCAAAATGAATCTTTGTTTTGGAGGAGCTGATCTAATCTTGAAGGGCTATATAGATGCAGATATGACTGGTGATCTTGATAGGAGAAAATACACATTAAATTTTTTGTATACTTTTACAAGGGGAGCTATCTCATGACGGTCAAGATTGTAGAAGTTTGTTGCTTTATCCACAACTGAGGCTGAGTATATTGCAGCCTCAGAAACTGGTAAAGAGATGTTGTGGTTAAAGCGCTTTCTTCAAGAACTTGAGATTAAGCAAGCTGATTACAAAGTATATTGTGACAGTCAGAGTACTCTAGATTTGACCAAGAACTCCATATATCATTCTCGCACAAAACATATTGATATTCGTTATCATTAGATACGTGAAGTGATTGAGAAACAACTATTGAGACTAGTGAAAATCCACACAAAGGAGAATGCAGCAGACATATTTACAAAAGTGGTTACACGAGATAAGTTAAAGCTATGTAGAGGCATAACTAGAATTACTATTAGATGAAACTTGCTTCACATGTAACTGGAGAGTGAGAATTGTTGAATATCCAGCCACCATTATTGAAAGCCACAATTGTTGAAACCACCATCGTTGAAACTTGAATCCACCACTGCAAATTTTGAAGATTGCACCGGCCATCACCACTAACTTTGAAATTTGGCCACCAACCAACTACCTCATTTTGGCTATAAATAGAAGACTTTTCTTAATGAGTTGTGTATCCGAATTTTCAGTAGAGGAATTAATCCCTAAAGAGTATATAGTTTTGAGAGTTTTTGTAAATTATGTTCTGTTATATGGAAAGGAAATTTCTTATATTTGTATATTTCTAAAGCTTATTCGATCATGAATATTTTTTAACTCAACAAGAATAATCCTTAAGTTTGTAGTGCACTTCTCCAATCAATGGTTGAATGTTTCCTTTTGGAATATATAGAACTTCCAAGGAATATTTATGTGAGATAGGGTCTTCTAAAAGCAGCTAGTACATACTATTTTTCATTTTTTCACGCTTTTCTTCTCACTTTCTTTCACCGATCTGGAAGGGGAAAAAAACAGAGGGAAAAGAAAAATATACTGTCATCGTTTTCCATTTTCTCTTTCACTGAGGCCTCAAGGACAATCAAAATGCAGTATCCTTAGACAAAATTTTGGCGACTTGACTATGGTGCAAACAATACTTTTTTCAGTATGTGCAGAATAGATTTTCGACCGTCAAATTTTGATCCAACGGTTGAAAATTCACACGTGTAGAATACAACCCACCCCGCCGCGCGACTCCCCTATATATATATATATATATATATATATATATATATATATATATATATATATATATATATATATATATATATTAAATCATCCTCTAAATGACTTCGAATAAAACAAATGTCAAGACATATAAATATTTTATTATATTTTCATCGTTTTTAATTATTATCATCCTCATTAAAGAGAAAAAAAAATGTTTTCCATCCTCCCGGACCTACTTTTGACAATAGGGTTATGGCTCATATTCGCCTCTTTCTGAAAACATATGATATCAGCTATATTTATTTTTTATTAAAAACTAATGTATTCAATTATGTCACTCAACCAAAAAAAAAGCATTCATTAATATCATTTATAATATGGCTGTCTTGGACATCCAGTACTTACTAGATGACAACAGCACATGAATAAGAATGTCCACAGAAACTTTCTGAAAGCAACAGGCTGATTGCACTCGTCCACAAGCCTCTTGTACTTCTTGAATATATATGTATACCACCAGTAGTCCTAAACAATATAAGCTTTGTCTTCAATGTTTAGATTGGAACATCATTAAAAATGTAAAACTCACTAATCAGTTGATGGTCTACTAAGAATGATTTATAATGCTCGATCAGATAAAGTTTTGAATTTATTGGGGCTTTGATGATCAAATTAAACTTAATCACAATCATTTATTATGAAAAGGGTATTATAAACAAGTGGAGATATCATTTTCAATGTCAATGAAGAACATATTTTTTATGCTTTGATTGGAATGAAGTAAAGACTCCAATTTCCTTTGTTATTATCATCACTTGGTTCATTCAAGCAGACCTCATCATATAGCTGAAGATTAGCAACGTTTGCCCAGTAGAAAAAAAAAATGGAGAGAGCAGAGCTCATATTCATCCCTGGACCTGGCATGGGTCATCTTGTTCCAGCAGTGGAGTTTGGAAAGCTTCTCACCCAACGAGACGAACGCCTTTCAATAGTATTTCTCCTCATCAACCTTCCATACAACACAGGGATTGACTCTCAAACTTCATCCAAATTAGTAGAAAATGATTCACGAATATGCTTCTTGAACCTCCCACAGATCAGTTCAAATCAAGAATCAGAGTCCAGGGTCAGGAGTATTGCTGCAGTTAAGCTGATTGAAAGATGTAAGCCAAAAGTGAGAGATGCAGTTTTTGGCATAATTGCCAAATCTAAAGACACCAGAGTTGCAGGTATTCTTGTTGATATGTTCTGTTCTAGCATGATAGATGTAGCTCATGAATTCGGGCTCCCGAGTTATATGTTTTTTACATCCAGTGCTGGATTTCTGGGACTTCTCTTGCATGTCCAGACCCTTAAGGATGATTACAATCAGGATATCGATGATTATAAGGACACAGAAGCTGAGATTTTAGTCCCCGGCTTCAGAAATCCAGTTCCAGCTAAGGTGTTGCCCGGTCCAATGCTGAACAAACATGACTTTGCAGAAACGGTATTGCCACTACCACGAAAGATCCGAGAGATAAAGGGCGTCATTGTTAACACATTCTTGGAGCTAGAGGACTATGCAATCAAGTCCTTATCAGACCATGATGGAAAGATCCCGAAAATATACCCTATAGGGCCTACAATCAGACATAACTGCACACCGGATGATGGTATCATGAGCTGGTTGGACAATCAACCTCCTGCTTCTGTAGTATTCCTTTGTTTTGGGAGCTTGGGAAGCTTCAATAAGGAACAGGTTAAGGAAATAGCTCTTGCACTTGAACGGTGTGGATGCCGGTTCTTGTGGTCCTTGAGGCGGCCTCCTGGTGGAGGAGACATTGCTGCTCCAGGAACATATGCAAATCCTGCTGAAATCCTGCCAGAAGGGTTCTTGGAACGAATGTCCGGAGTAGGGAAAGTGATTGGATGGGCACCCCAAGTAGCAGTTTTAGCCCATCCAGCAGTGGGAGGCTTTGTCTCCCACTGTGGATGGAATTCTATACTGGAGAGCTTGTGCTTTGGGGTGCCTATAGCTGCCTGGCCTTTGTCTGCAGAGCAACAGTTTAATGCATTTGAGATGGTGACTGAGCTGGGAATATCGGTGGACATTAAAATGGATTATAGACATGATGCAAACATGGAAAGCAAGTCCATTGTTAGTGCTGATGAAATAGAGAGGGGAATAAAGAGCCTCATGATGAATGAAACCAAGAATGAGATGAGAAAGAAGGCGAAGGAATTGAAAGAGAAAAGCCAAAAGACCACAACGGAGGGTGGTTCATCCTACACTTTCTTGGGACATCTGATTGACAATGTAATGGAGAATATTCCAAAGTTTAGTCAACAAAGGCAAGTAGGAGATGTATCAGATTAAAATCTCAAGATCCAATGATAATAGAATGGCATTTTCTCTCTCTACATCGTAACAGTAGAAGCTCAACATATCGTTAGTTGTAATTTGGAAAATTGCTGTCTTGGAAGTTCTGATAAAATGAATCGTTCTTGGGAGATAGGTATGATCAAAACAAAAAATTTGCGTTAGTTTGGAGATGAAACTCAACCCAATGCAAATGCACCTGCAAATGCTTGAAAACTTGTGGTTGTATGATGATCAGGAGTGGATTTCTGTCAAAACTAAGCTATTTGCTAGTGGTGGCTCTAATTCTTCCAATTATCAGAATCTGCCAAATTCATTCAAAGAAGATTTCTGGCCGTTTAAGCTCAGTTCTTCAAGTCACCTGTAATTCCGGAAGAGATTCAAAATGCTTGGCATTCATGTTGGATTTTCAATTCATTTCTATCTCTCAAATTGGGAAATGGTTCGGAAACTTTTACAAGAGTTGCAATTTTGTTTTAGAACTTCTTCAACGGTTCCAGTTTTACTCGTTCATCTGTGTACTGGTCGACCGGCGATGGGGATCAGCCACGGAAAATATCCGTCTCTGATTCCGTCGCCAATCAGCCACGGATTGACAACGGAAAAAAGTTTCAATGAAGTTCCGACTCTTTACCCATTTTTGCCCTAAAACTATCTTAAAGACCTCATTTCTCCTCCCCGCCCCAACCCGTCGCCAATTCGGTCCTCCAGATCTGTTATTTTTTATCTACCCATCTCTTCATGTTCAAATATCCACCAACATTCTCACTTGAAGAATCAACTGACTGGGCGAAATTTCTCAAGGATGTAAGCAAAGTTTGAAGGATTCATCGAGGTAACTCTGGAAATTTCTCGACTTTTTCCTTTTTTAAGCATATTCATTTGTTCTGTTACTAATTTGGATCTTTATTTCTGTTCTTGTGCTACAACAATCTTAAATTTGGTCTGAAAAAACTTCAAGGTTATGAACATCACTATCCATCACACACATTTTTTCCGCATTATCCACCACATAAATATAGTGGATTTTTTTGGTCTTCTTGACTTTTGCATTTCTTGTGCATTTCTGTGGTTATTTCATATGTTTTGAGAAAGGATAACGGCCTTTGTTAAGATTTCTTTGCAAATCAGGCAGTACGTTCATCTTTGTTCTGTTCTACATGAAACAAAGTTACAGAACTCCTAACCATTCGACTATCTGCATGCGTAATTAAAATTGCAGAACAGAAGCGCATTCTTCAACTGGTAGAAAGGCCCGTTTCCTTTGGAGGATTGCAATCGATGATTCTTTAACCATCACTGTTGACAAAAGAAAAAGGGAAAAAGAAAAAAGTCGAAAGGAAATTCCAGCAACAACACCTACATCTCCATCTGCTTTTGTATACAGTCCTAATTGGGAATGTACACACGAAGTAGAGAAGGAAGGATTAAGTGATCATATTATTCAACCAATCAGGACTATTTTTTGGAGGGGTCAAATGCATAATTAGTACCATACTCGTTCATCTCACATTCACTTCTTTCAAATACTCATCTCAGTTAAATGGTTCTTGAAACATATGAAAACATGTAGTTCGAGAATTATGATTCCATTATGTAGGGAAATTATGGTTGTGTCTGCCAATCTGGTCATAAATTTATGTTTTAAAGAGCAAGAATTAAAATATCATAAAGGGCACCTGATTGCTGAATTTATAGGTTGTATGATCTGGTCAAAAAGATGTCAGATTATGTTATTCAAATGATGTGCTTTTAGATATCGTATCCTAAATTAAATCACTAGTTGTTTTCCTATAGTCTTATCCATAAGTACTGTGTCTTCTTTTTGATCTTTCTCTGAACTTCTACAAAAATAACTGCCTAGGGACTGGTTGTGTGTTTCTGTAAGCTTTGATATTAAAATCAATTTCAAGTTAACTAAGTTTCAGCTGGAACCATAATGACAACAGTATTTGTGCTTTTATAATTTTCATGATCTATATTGTGGTGCTCTAATTTCACATAGAATAACTATAAGTAAAGTACTTTGTATATGAATATGGGCCTAAGTACCTACTATCAACTTGGAATATCTATTTTGGCATAATGAGGACGGCTGCTAAGTAGTTGGCTGTGGGTGCTGTTAGGCCCATTAGTTGCGCGCTCGGACCTGTGAGTATGGGGCATAATATTATGGTATCAGAGCGGTTTGGTCTAGTGCTGTCAATACGGGCAGGTTTGGGCTTAGTATGCCCAAGCCCATTTAAACGCGGGCTTTATTAGCCCGTTTCGTTTAACCCGCGGGCCGGACGAAGGCCAGCTCGTTTTTTTAAAAATATTTTTTTTATCAAAATGACGCTGTTTTGATGTTTTTAAAATATTTTAAATTTTTTTTCCCTAAAACGACGTCGTTTGATTTTTTTTTGTAAAACGACGTCGTTTTGTAAAGCTCGCGGGCTGGCCCGTTTAGCCCGCAAACTTACTGTAGTCTGTAGCGAGCTGCGGATTGGGGGGTTTCTAGCCAGCGGGCCAAACAGGCCAGCCCGCGCCGACCCGTTTCAAAGCCAATCCGTCACGGCCTAGGTCGGGCCGGCTCGTTTGACACTACTAGTTTGGTCCTAGGCCAATAATTCTGTTGTAGACGCTTAGCGTCAATTCTGTTCTAAATTCTGTTCTAGGGTACCTAGCGAGAACGTTAAAGCCTTAAAAAGGGGTGTATGTGATGCCTCCAATTTTACATGGGATAATTATAAGTAAAGTGCTTTGTATATAAATATGAGTCTAAGTACCCACTATCAACTTGGGATATCCATTTTGGCATTGCAAGAACGGTTGTTAAGTAGTTAATTATGGGTGCTATCAGGTCCATAAGTTGTGCACCGAACCAGCGGACACGCAGCATAACATATATGACATCTGCATCTTATTGACGTCTTTTGTTTTGTCTGTACCATTCCCGATTTTGGGATTTCTGGGGCTAGTGGCAGTTTCTGCAGTGAGCTGCCGTGGTCAGCCACGGGATTTTATTTTCTTCTTTTGTTTTTCCTTTTAAAATTAGATAAGTTATTATATTTTATTTTTGGCGTGCCCACACACATATGTATATGATTTGTATATTTTTGTAATATAGATTTTGGTTTGTGCAATTTTTCATCAATCTATTGTGGAAACTAATTAAATTTTTTATATGTATGTAAAATAGATTCTTTGTGCACTTTTTTACTCACTGACAATAGAGGAATCTGTTGTATTCACTTAAGGTATGTATTTATTACTTATTGGTTGTAACTTTTTTTTTCTTTTTTTTTTCAATATGATTAATATATAGTGATATCATGTTTGTGTAAACTGTTTGTGGATGAATCGTGCCAATTGGTTGTCCTTGCATTTTGTGTGAGGGAGCCCATACTCATATATTTCCAAATGTTTGGAATACTATGTTCGCTACTCATCATGAGTAACTCCTTAAGCTAGAGTAACATTTCACAATTTTTATTTTACAACCAAGGATTTTCTAGTGTTTTGTAATTTAATTAATTACAGTTTCAATGAGATGTATTCTTTTAGTTTTTGTGCCATTTCAATTGGAGGACCAGACTCATTATGTGTTTAAATCATTTGCAATGGGGATTCCATGCTTTCTCAAAGTTATAGAGGTATGGAATCGTATAACATCTTCCATCAAAAGTGCCAACTTATATCGCCAAAATCCTGTTAGTCCTAAAGCTCAAGGGATAACTTCCAAAATCCTGAACACCAAACCTCAAACCCTAACCTTAGTTCTACTATATTGAAATTTTTTCTTATTATTATTTAGGGTGCTTTAGGTGATCTTAAGAAGATGAACCAAGATCGAGGTTGGATGTATAATGGACTCCTTCCTGGTCACCGAGGGCTCAGAAAAGAGTTTATGGAAGGTGTTGAGGAGTTTATAAATGTCGCTTGCACACGACCTCATCTTGCGTAATGACGTGACAAGGTGTCCTTTGTTCTGGATGCAAACTCTTCAAATTTCAAAGCCGAGAGGATTGTCATGTTCACCTTTTAAAACAAGGTTTCATGCCATATTATTCTGAGTGGACATCTCATGGAGAACCATACCGGAAATTAGTCCGGACCCCAGGGAAACAAAGTTTCGGGAAATCAGTAATAAGCATCAGGACATATCAGATGATGACAAAGGTCCTGTTGTTGCCCATGATTCCGGTTTAGAAGGTGCAATGCCATCTAATGTCCAGGAAGGTGACAAAATTGAGAAAGAAGGACCAAATCCCCAAGAACAGCAATTCTATAATCTGCTTCCACAATATTTCAAAGGGGCGATTTCTGATGTGAAGAAGCTGTGGAAGGAAAAAGGGTTGAAGGTCCCCTGGCTGCCTGAGGATGTGTTCGCAGCAATGACAGCGTATTGGGGATAGTCAGAGGCATGTGTTCTGTCAGAGAACTCCTGAATCAGCATACTGACAAAACCGTCCCCCATCTGGTGCATCATTATTGCATGGTAAGTTTAAAATCATTTCATCTCTAGTCTATTTTTCCTAAACACTAACTACATGAATTTATTTCTGGGCAACAAGAATGGTAGTGTTATGCCAAACTCCCTCGAGCCCTTGAAGGAGTTACATTCGCATGATATACATTCATCAAGAATTTCACGGATGTATTGAGGTTTTTTTTTTTAATTATTTGAGGTACTTTCAATTGCATTTTTTCTTATGAAACTATACATTTCATAATTTTCATTCTAAACACATTTGATTAATACTTAGGAACAACCTCAGCAGATGGTTGAAGAGGCTGGTAAGCAAGCCTCTTCAAGTTCTTCGGCACCAGATTATCGTCATACGGCTACTTATCCTCCCGCTATAGATTACAATGATGTCAAGAAGGGACACATTGCTGGCATCGACTTAGCAGCTCAGCCTGTTTCAAATGCAAGGGCTCATCTTGACACTCTTTTCAATAATATGCGTAATGACTATGTCCATCAGATGCAACAGTTGCATGAAGACTGTGGCCGACTACTTCAGGAGTTGTCGCCGAATGCAAGAAATGATGGACTTTATGCAAATGCTTGTTGGATCTGGAGCATTGGTAGGAGACAGTACACCTGGAGCACCAAAAGGAGTCACTGGTGATTGGAAAGGACTCAAATTGACGGACTATTACATTTATCTTACGTTTTGGTAATTCGGAATTGATATCCCCTGGTTACTGTAATGATTTTATCTATTAATAGATACTTTATTAATTCTCTTGTGGATAGAAGACTACTTTCTTGTGGCGGATTCTTGATGTTTGAGTTGTTGTGGATGATAATTGCAGGTATTGCTGTGTTGTTTGAGTGGCTGGACGTGTAAAACGAACCAGATTCTGGTTCTGAATATCAGAAATCTGCAACGGACATGATTTAGGGAGAAACTATCATAGAAGCCCTGGTAAGGCTATGTGTGTGATAAAGATTGATATTTTGGAAGCATATGATACTATTATTGGCAATTCTCATTTGGAAGCATAAGATGCTTTGAGTTTTCCTAGGAATTCATTGGCTCGACAGGAATTTTTTGTTACTTCGGATAGCTAGATTGCAGTCCTAGGCTAACCAAAAATTTTCCTGTGGAGATAGATAGGAGTTGGTTAAATCAGTACTATTGTTTACCATGCGGATATGCCGGTGCAGCATGTTTTTCCTCCCTGCTAGTGCTTATAGTATCTTTTAGAAATATAGAAATTCCCAATACAACGTATTTACGGAATCAAAAGAATATATAGAACCACAACTACATAAGAATCTAGTCTAGAAAATGGGATTTCAGAGTATTTTTGTGTTAAAAATAAAAGAGATGGTTTATATATAAAACTCCAAAAAAATACAAGACAATGAAAAGTATTTTTTAACAATCCAATTACGTTTGCATTTATTGTAGAATTAGGATTAGTTCGTGTTCGGGATACGCATAGCATAAGTTCAAGGCTACTAAAAGCTTTAAGACAAATATGGAAAGAGATACAGAGTTGATACTTCTCGCTAAGGAAAATAGAAACAAAATAATTCTATTGAACACAAAGTCAATAAAAGTAGTTATTGGTGTTCACTATTTGAAATCTAATTTTTTTTTAAAAAAAAATCGGTTCAATTTTTAATTTGATTTTTTTTAAAATTTATTTTAGTTTAGTTTTATAAATTTTATTATGATTTTTGATTTGGATTTCAGTTTTGAGTTCTTGAAACTAAATTAGACCGAGAAATTGAAATTCTATAAAATAGATAAAATTTTAGTTCGATTATATTTTTAATTTTAAAAAAAAACTAAACCAAAATAACTTAAATAAATAAGAATTTTACAACATAATTCACAAAATTATTTAAAATTTTAACAAGAAAAGAAACTTAGTTTGAAACCGAATTAAATCGAACTGAATTAATTTATTTCGATTCGGTTTAATTCGATTTTAATGAAAATTTGATTCAATTTAAATTTTCATAAAAATATTACAAAATCAAAATTTTAAACAAAAAAAATCGAATTAATACTCCCAGAAGCAGTCATACTAAATTTATTCAAACCACACAAAAATTACAGGAAATACAAATGGCAGCATTGTTATACGCTGATATCATTTTTAACTTATTAAACTTCCTATAGAACTGCTTTTAGCCACTCTATTGTATTTCGTTTGAGTTTGCTCCGTAACGCAATATAAATTTTTTACTTTTATATTTACTTTTCATCTCACAAATTATTTATTTTTATAAAAAAAATAAGATAAAAAATCTCAAACTTAAACTTTATCCAATCCCATGGTGTTCTGATAAAGTAAATTTTTTTTGTAATTGTAAAAATTATTTTTTATTTACTATTCGCTATTACAAAAATGATAACCAAACTTAGTAAATATTTTGTAAATGTATCTCGATTTATCATGCATTTTATGTGTGTTTTGGAAAATTATGATCTTGTAGCGAAACTAAACCCTTTTCTTTTTTTTCTTTTCTTTTATTCTTTTTTTGGCTAAATGAAGCGAAACTAAACCATTCAAGTGAGCAATGCGTATGTATATGCTACTAAATAGAGTAATGTTTTATATCGATGAGATACTCTGTTAATATCTTCACATAATAGTGCCCGTGGTTTGTTTTTTAATTTTACAAGAGATACAAATCCAAGGGTGTAAAGAACAATTGAAAATTATCGTTAAGTAATAGAATTTTAGATTTTTAATAAATTATTTAGTACACCAATTAAATTGCATTACATGAAATCATGTGATTAATCCAAATTTATTAAGTTTTCTAGTCCAATGATATAACTATATATAATGTAATTTAATTAATATATTAGACAATATTTTAGAAAACGTATTAGAAGATCCAAAGTTGATAGACAGTGGGAACATAAATATTGTTATTATACACGCACACGTTATATATAAAAAAAATAGATTTTCTTACTTTAAATGTAGAAAGTGATAATCTCACTCTTTTTTAGTTTCTTTTATTTTTCTCTTATTTTTTCTCATAATTTAAATAACTTTAATACCCAAAAAAACTTCAAATTTTAGCTCAAGTCTTATTCAGAAAAATTAGCTACGGACACTAAAATTTTTTATTTATATAAAAAAGTAATAAATGAGCTAAAAGTGGAACGAGAATATTATTTTTTTAATTTAAATATTTATCATTTGTAGCCAATTGTTAGAAATAAATGTTTAATTGTACATTCTGCTTACTGACATCTCATTTCTCCCTTCTTTCCAATAAAAAAAGTGTAAATTTATTTTTCCTCAAAAAAAGTTCATCTTTGTCTCCAAAGTTAATTGTTTTGAGGAAAACAAAAATTGAATTATAGTTTCAAATTCAATTTAAAATTTTCACTTTAAATGTTATATTTTTTACAAATAATTTAATTTTATAAAATTTAAAATAAAAAATTTAAATTTAAATTTTATCCAATTCCACCCTCGTTCAAATTACATTCTAATCGATCTTTCGATCCACCTTGTTTTGCATACACAGGCTATTTATAATTTTTTTATATTATATATACTACAAAAATTAATTATGTTTTAAAAAAATTTATCTCTTATCTCTCTCTCCCCCTCTCTCACGTGGACTTCGGCCAACAAGTGCAGTTCCACCAACAGGTAGCAAAAATTCTTGTGGATTTCTACCAGGTGTTGGCAGAATTATATGTGGACTTTCGTCATATGTTGATGAAAATTATTCAAAATTTTTATTTTTTAAAATATAATTTTTAAATATTATTAATAAATAACTTATGTAATTAAATAATTTTACCTCATATTTATTTAAAATATGATTAAATTTTTAAAAAATGATAACTTCTATCATTTTTTAGTGTAAATTGACGTACACTTACACTAAGTACAAGTGTATATGAGAGAGAGAAAGAGAGAGAAAGAAAAATTATTAATAAATAATTTATTTTTATATTATATATAATTTTAAAAATTATATATAAATATGTCCGAACTAAAGAGAGAGAGAGAGTTAAAGTACTCCAAAATGCTATAAAGTACTTTTCAGCCTCACGTTGGTCTCTCTTGCCCCTTATCCTTGTTATATTTAAGCCCGGGGAGTAAATTCAATTTTGAAGCCTAATTTACCGGGGAAAAGAAAGGAAAGCATCCAATAAAACTTGTGGATAAGAATTTCAAAAGGGCTGTTGTCTTTGGCCAGTCCCACTCCTTATCATACGTTATAATTCCTCATTTGCGAAGCTCTTTCTACATGCAATAGCCAAAGACAAGTGCTCTATCTAGATACTCTCTCCCTTCTGCGCCACCAGTGACTGAGAGTCGAAAGAGCAGGTACCATCTTCCAGTTTTTCTGCATTTTCACTTTTTAGAAATGGTATGATATGATTCTTGGATGAAATCCTAATCCGTTGTCCTTGAAGGGATGATCAGGGACCCAAAAGTATTTTGGGATTCTTTTTGTTTTTGATTCACTTCCTTTTTCCCCTTTTAAGTTAAGCGCTATTATTATGAAGTTTTTTCTTGAATTGAGATATCGCCAGTGGTTTCAAACAGTGTTTTTTTCTAAATTGTTTTTTTGGAAATATATAAGCTGTAAAGATGGGTTTTGGAAGCTTGATTCTTGGTTGATGTGTCATGGAGTACTTTATTGAGCAGATGGTTGGCGTAATTCATCAACTGGCCAGCAATGCCATTTGAGAAAGCGAAAATGAAAATTTGGTTTTTCTAGTATATTAAGCAATTTATTTTTTCGTTCATTTTTTATACATTCGGGAGATGGGGTTGGATATTAGACAATGTATTGATGAGTATGCCACTATATTAGTAGTGTAGTTGTAGACTTGCTGTTTTGATGTCAGGTCAGACATATCCTTTGCTTATCTGCTGTTCAGTTGGTTATAATTGCCTGTTGGCTTGTCTTTGACATTCAATTCCCTAACTTGGTTATCGCTCAGAACGAATCATGTAATTTCCTAATTGGGTCATCCAAATTCACAATAGTGGTTATTCTCTCTATTTCCTTTCCTGCTCCTTTGTTATAGTCATTTACTGTACTGCTACTTCAGTTTTTGCATATCACTGCTGCATCTTAACCTCGCATTATTTATTTCTTTTGAATTGCTAGCAAGAATTCTAAATTTTGAATCTTTGGTTGTTTCAATTAGTCGTCTGACAAGTGAAGCAAGAGATTAAAAATTTACGAACGCATCTAACAGTGAAAAAGTTTTAAATGGGAAAGTTTGCTGAAGAAAGGGCTCATCATCACGAGGCATCAGAACATATCCAAGGGCATTACACAGTCATCAAGAAAAGATGGTCTCAAACAGTTCCAGTTAAGGTACCATTCCACGGACTCTTTTCATTGATAATTCTAGATGGCAAAAATGATTAAGATGAAACATTCATTATCAGAGGCATAGATAATTGATTTTTCTTTTTTGGGGTAAAAATATTCCTCCTTAGGATTGCACCGGATGATAAGAACTATACCTGACATTTCTTTTAGATTTCTTTCTCTTTACTTATTTATAAAAGAGCTATTCATCTTCTCTAAACTGATTAAGAAAACAAGTACCTCCATAATCCACCAGCAACTTCTTGTTATTTTGCCTTTTCATGTTACTGAGTGAACACAAGAGTGGTGGCTGTAGTAGATCAGAGTTTTTCTCCCTCTAGCAAAAGTATATAAAAAAATTTACTGAATTTCTTTATTATGCATGTCTACAAGCATTGTTACATTTCTAGTATGTGAACAATTTAACAACTAAGAACAAGCTTTGCTACTGACAATGTCGACATGGGTAATCATCCTACTTCTAGGACTACAACAAGCTTATTGCAATAGTCTACTTCTACTAGATCATCTTATTAATTTTCTCCATAAATACTATAACAGTGCTCAAAAGTTGCATTTGCAGCTGGTATTATTCTTTCAACATCAGAGACAAACACCATCCCAACTTGTCTCCTACAAACTAAAGTTATGAAGCGGTTATTTGATGATGCAATCAAGTCACTAGCAACAGAAGATAAATGTGATTTTAGCTAAACAATCTTATGACTCGGCTACACTAACAAATCTACTGATAAAATAGAATCAAAGTTTTTCCTAACCATTGTGACCTAGGATTTAGTATCTTGATTACCTAAGCACATCTGTAGGCATTGGTAATTACTGGCAGCAGAGTATATTTTAAATTGACCTTACTCATTCAATTTCAAAAGTTTCACTGGCAAGGGAAAATAACGTAGAAGTTCCTATTTTCTTAACAAAATAAAAAATCAAAATAAGTTAATCTTTTCAAAAATCAATCAAAATTATCCTCTTTTCCTTCATGATATTTCATATTCTGATTGTAGATAGGCCCCCTCCTACCATAATACTTCCATTTTGGGACTTTTATTTTGCTGCTCCATGTTTTTGTATATCCCGTTAGCTATTAACATTTTCAGATCGAAGTAAATACTTTCAAAGAGAATCTCAATTATTTATACAGGTAGGATTATAAAATTGCATTTTCTACAGAGAACCCATCAAATATTCCCTGTGAATGTGATGCATTTACATTAATAGCCTTTATGGCATTTAATAATAAGTTAGACATCCAATATATAACAAAATCAGTCATCATTTCTTTGTTTTCCATTGGGTTAACAAGTTGCAGGTAACCAGTTTTTAGGAAATTTTGAATTTTTAAGTTCTAAAGTGGAACATTCGACTTTGCAGGAAAAATCTCTTGATGATGAGATTCAGTTGCATCCAGCATCACCATCTACTCTCTGCAGCTCTTGTAAAAGTAGAAATAGTTGTAGAACTGTTCACTGTAAAACAAAACAGATGAACATTCTTTTGGAAGAAGGGAAGCCCCAGGAAGCTCAATCTATTTTCAATAGTTTGATTGAAGGAGGCCATAAACCGTCTTTAGTGACATATACCACACTCTTAGCTGCCTTAACTGCCCAGAAGCGCTTTAATCATACACATTCAATCATCTCTCAAGTGCAAGAAAATGGAATGAAGCCAGATTCAGTTTTCTTCAATGCTATTGTCAATGCATTTTCTGAATCGGGGAATATGGACGAGGCCATGAAAGCCTTCTCAAAGATGAAGGAGAGTGGAATGAAACCTACCACAAGCACTTTCAACACGTTGATCAAGGGGTATGGAATTATTGGAAAGCCTGAAGAATCCGGGAAGGTCTTGAAACTCATGTCTCAAGAGGGAAATGTGAAGCCTAATTTGAGAACTTACAATGTACTTATCAGGGCATGGTGTAACAAAGGAAATATTGAAGAGGCTTGGAATATGATTTATGAAATGGTAGCTACTGGTTTACGACCTGATGCTGTAACTTACAATACATTAGCGACTGCTTATTGTCGGAATGGGCAAACAGATAAGGCCGAATGTTTGATTTCAGAAATGCAGAAGAATGGTGTGTGTCCAAATAAAAGAACTTGTGGAATCATAATAGCAGGGTATTGTAAAGAAGGGAAAACAAATGATGCCTTGAGATTTGTGTATGGGGTGAAGGATCTTGGAGTTCAACCCAATCTTGTTATCTTCAATTCACTAATAAAAGGATTTCTCAGTGCATCAGATAAAAACGGTCTTGATGAGGTTAGTACTATGTATAAATACAGTTAACTAGCTTGTTCTTGTGTCCTTTGCATGATAGAAAGTCGACCTCTTAATTGAAAAGTAAATTGATGAACAACAGAGTAAGTTAACTGATTCATAGAAATTATAAGGGGAAAAAAAAAGAATTTGAACCCCTTTTCTATATTTCTTTCTCGAAGCAATAAACCTCCAGTGGTTTACTACTCTTTTGCAATGCAATGGAAATATTTTTAGAGAAAATGACATGCATAGACAATCAATTATAGACCATTTGGTCCAGAAAATGTTAAATGCACAAGCAACTTATTAGATTACCTTTTTCCTGTCTCATGAATAGCAAGTCCTTGCTTATGAGTTTGGAAAAATAGAGAACTAAAACTGCTCATGTCAAATCACGTTTTAGAGGGACCAAATGTCCCAATTGAGAGTGTCATCTAAGTATGCCGACAAGAAGGATTCAGAATGCTCTCTATTTGTGTTATGTACGAAAGTTGCTATTATTGTCATTGTTAGTAATTTCATATCATTGACCTGTCTTCTAAAAAGCTCCATACTGTTGAGTTGTAAGATTATCAAACTATCGTATTTCTATAATCTAAGTATCATGCCATTCAAAAGACATTCTGAGATCTAATAGTCCGTTTTCATTTCTGCTCTGTCTAGGTACAACAAAAGACATTCTGAGATCTAATAGTCTATTTTCGTTTCTGCTCTGTCTAGATACAATAAAAGACTTAAGTGCTACTATTACATAGACTAGAAACTTATGCTAGATTCAAGAGTGAAGAATATATATGTGATTTTGTTTCTTCTATTTACATGTCTGATGAACTTGTCAAGAACAGTTTTCTCCTGGATTCATTTGATAGGTTCTCAAATTGATGGAGGAATATGGTGTTAAACCAGATGTGATTACTTTCAGTACCATCATGAATGGTTGGAGTGCTGCAGGATACATGATTAAGTGCAGCGAAATATTTGATGATATGGTGAAAGCTGACATTGAACCTGATGCCCATGTATACAGTATTCTTGCAAAGGGCTATGTGCGTGCACAAGAACCAGATAAGGCAGAAGAACTCTTGAATGTGATGGTTGATTCTGGTATTCAACCAAATGTAGTGATCTTCACCACTGTAATCAGTGGATGGTGCAGTGCTGGCTCAATGGACTCTGCAATGAGGGTTTTCAGGAAAATGCAAAAATGTGGAGTATCCCCAAACTTGAGGACTTTTGAAACCCTTATTTGGGGTTATGCAGAAGCTAAAATGCCACGGAAGGCCGAAGCAATTATCAAACTTATGGAAGATTATGATGTTCCACCTCAGAAAACAACATTTATGTTAATTGCAGAGGCATGGCGTGTCATTGGACAAAGAAAAGAGGCAAAGAGGATAGTGAGCTCTGCTAAAAAGCAAAGCACGGATTATCAGTCAAAGACAGAAAATCAAACAGCAGCAGAAAGCTTAGAAAGAATCTATCAGAGAGATGAATTAAGCTTTTGCTATCCTAAACTGTTACAAATCCCAAGTGAGATCATAAATGATCATTCCAGGTCGACTACAACTAAAAGAAGCAAGGTTGTCCTAAAAGAAGCTGAGTTTTTTCCTGGAAGCTTGTGTTCTGCTACCAAATCTATGTCTCTTGCGTGTAGATTTGGACCGCGAAGTCCCATTGTTGGGCAAAGACAGCATCATGGGCAGCTTTGCAGTTTTGGTCAACTTCCATACTCATGTACAACTGTGTTCTTGAACTAACTCGGTACAGCAAGCACTGTGATCATTTACACCATGGATAACGAGTAGATATCACAGGATATGGTTGTTACTCATTGACTGATTGTTGTAAATAGGCAAGGGACTATAAACTAATATCTCAAGCTCCCTGTACAGTGTTGACCACGTAAAGCAATCTTTTGCTCATTCTTGTATTTGCCTAATGCATAGGTATAGAATTTTCAAAATCTTAAACATGAAAAGCTCATTTTGCTTGTCCATTCTTATCAGTGCTGAAATGAATCTCTCCTCCTTTCTCATGTTAAAACACAACCAGAGGTGATTTTGAGGAACTATTTTGATTATGCTCCTCCGTCTTCAACTAGGGTTCCAATTACGGATAAGATGGCATCTATGCCATTGGAAAAGGTTGGCTAAGAAGTTAAATGCTGAATTTTCGGCAAACATATTAGGTGGCTATGAAATTGCCAGAGTACATTGAAAAGTGACGATTTCAAATGATTCCAGGCTTATATCTTCTTTAGGAAGTCTTTGTGGAGTATCAAATTACTGAATTCACAAAATTGAAGGGTCTACTTGGATTGGGTTTCGAATGCAAATTTCTCATCTCACATCTCACTTCTTCTCTCACAAAAATTTCTCTCTCCCGAAACCCAAGACAGAAAATCTCAAACCAAACTCTATCCAATCACACCCGAAATGTTTTCCGGTGTTAACATTGCTCCAACACAAAATAACAACAGTATCAAGCGACTACAAAGACATTCCTGCTCAACTGAATTTGCTAATGAACTAAGCCACAGCAAAAAACAGAGTCAGTCTCTTTTCCCAGACGAAGATGTTTGCTTGTCCGTCGGTTCTGAAGGGAATCTGCTGAGAAGCCAGATAAGAGCTACACCAACCAGGGCTCCCGAGAGATGGGCGATGTGATTAACATTCTGCAAGGCATAACCTTGTCGGAGATTGCCTGCTAACCCTGCTGATGCTTGTGCTGCTTCCATTACCTAGTATTAGAAATGCTAGAAAGCTTTTAACCATAAATTTAAGCACAGAAGAATCAGGATATATTTCCACATCGATAAACGGAAATAAATTTCTGGTGAGTGCATTTGAATCCATAGCAACTCCACAAACTTCAAAGAATTACTTCTTTCATAAATAATCTCAATCTTTCATATATAAACTGCTATCAGAGAGAATATTTGAGCTTAATATCCTAAAAAAAATAGATTACTTGTGCTGAAAGCTGCGATGGCCAACACAGAAAGGTAACGTGTAGAAGTGCTTTCCAAAGATTTTTCATTTGATAACACATGGGAAAGAGAAATCAGTACAGGTTTGCAGTAGAATGATCAATACAGTGGAGCTACCTTTTCTATAACAAATTGGCCCAATATAAGTACTTCAAGGATCTTCCTCCAGTCCCAAGACATCTACATAAATCATCAAGCAGAACTCAACATCATGATAAAAGAAAGGGGAAGCTTTGTCACATGCTGTACCATGAAGTAGAATTAACTTCCTAATGAGAAGCAAAAGGAGGAGACTAGCACTACCTTCACAAGGACGCTAATTGCAAAGAGTCCAAATACCGCTCCAGAGGCTCCAATAGATACAGCATTTCTTGGGAGAACCAGCCATGAAACTAAATTTGCTCCAACACCAGTTAGAATATAAGATAGCCATAGTGCAAAATTTCCTTCTTCCTCTTCAACAAGTTTTCCTGGTGGCATGACAAGCCAATATTAAGTTTTCAGTAATCTTCTTGGACAAGAAAATGCTAGCTTTGCATTCTAAGAACATATAAATAAAGAAGCCACACTTACCAAAAGTATATAAGAAGAAAAGGTTGCTTGAAAGATGATTCCTGGTACAGAAGTATGATGAAAACTGTAAAAAACTAATAACCATACAGACATTTTCCAAATTTCACCAAAATAAAAATACAGACATTTTCCAAAGACAAGCAAAGGCACATAAGAAAAAACTATTTAGGCACTTTTAATGAGGCAAACAGAACTGAAGTGACTTAAAATCAATATTGGAGCGATTCTATGATTCTATTTCTTTACTGCTTATGCAATGAGTCCTTACCAATTCAAATGACAGAATGTTGCTGTAATAAATTGGTACCAAGCAGGCCAATTGTGGTACAAATACAAAGCTTTAATAGCTCGAACCTGAAAATGAGCAGAGATTTGAGGATAGCTTTACAAATTACGGCATATGTTCTGAGTTGACTTGTATAATCCAAATATATATCCAGAAGAACTCAGGTATGCCACTATATGATTATTAAGCAGGATGCTCATGTTTTACCAAAAAATCAACTAAGCTTATCAGCTGAATTTGCAATTTAGAGACTGCAAGTGTTGCTACATAAACAGATTCAAACTTTTGTATATACCATGCCCTGAAAGACTATGTCATGATAGCATTTATTTATTATGGAAAGGAAGATGGTCAACGACAATCACAGAGACATCTTGAACCTGAAATATGTGATCTGCAACGTATATTCCAAGATTCAGAAGTATAATCCAGAATATTCCATTTGCACGCTTCTCTGATTTGCGCCTTTCTTCAGGCTTCCCAAGTTCAAACTGTGACATCATATCTATAAAAGCATCATAAACTTTGCTTGAAACTTCGCCAGGTTTTCACTGAGGAGCAATAATTCAGATGAAGAAACAAACAAATGAATATGGAAAAATATATACATACATAATACTTTCACATGGTGCTTTTATAAGAACAGAAAACCACCCGATGGTTTTATAGATAGCCACAGTTTGAACTTTGGAACAATAACTCAGATGAGAAACAAAGAGATGAAAGCAAGGAGGGAAAAAAATAGATACATAAGGCATAACTTAAATGTTTTAAAAGGAAATTACGTAGCAAACAGAAATTTTCAACTCTGAACCAGTCCGCATCACCACGTGTTAACTTTTGCAAGGGAAAAGAATAATATTTCTCTTTACAGAGAAAAGAACTCCAGTTTTTTTAATAGAGGAAGAAAAAGGCTTCTATCACTTTTTTCTTTTTTTATTTTAATGCAGGTCGGGGTACGGGAAGTCAAAATCTTGCATGTTATATGAGCCTATAAACCTTATGAGGAGCTGAATCAGGGGAGCTCTGAATTTCATTGACATAACCTGTAATAAAAGTCAACTGCAATTTTAAATTAAGCTGGCCGGAGTTCAACAAAAGACCAGATAGTTAACTATAGAGTGAAACTTTTTGTTGTCTAATCTTGCTTCATTGGAGGCAAGTTAAGCATACCTCAAAGTCCCTTTCTTGTAGGTTGATTTCTTGTTCAACTTTTATTAGACAACAAAAAGGTATAGGAATTTTCCATTTCTTGTAGGTTGATTTCTTGTTCAACTTTTATTAGACAACAAAACATAACTTCTTCTACAGCATTTGGCCATTTCATTCTCGTTCGCATTGCAAGATATAACTTTCACAAATTTTCAAAAGATTTAACTTATCTATAGTCAAATTTTTACGTAAATTGATCTTTGCCCCAATACTCTTTCACTGCTATCAACTCCCAAATTAGAACTTCAAACTCAAACATTCTTCTTATACAATATAAATCCAAAATTAGCAACTCAGTTTTGTTCGTAATTAAAGTCCACGTACATAAAGAGATAAAGCCATTAGCAAATTACAATCGTTCATTAATCTTGAAAAGGAAATTGATCCAACTACCTGTCACTTCGAGGCAATATATTCAAGCGAAAAGTGCAGGTACATGATTACCACAACAGAACTCAACAAACAATCATAAAATTCAAGAAAATAATTAAACCAATCAACATATGTGCAGGAGAGAAAGGTGACCAGAGTTTCTGTTCATTTTGCAGATGAGGCGAGAAGGCGTGGAGATTTTGTCAAAGTGTTGCGAAGAGAGCCAAAGCTTGGGAGGAGGGGCGGAGCGGGAGAGTGGAAATCCCAATGGCATGAAGAGTTTGCATGGTAAAGAAGCATCACGGCGGAGCTTGAGATTCAGCACAAAGCTGTGCTGCGCCAACTGATGCTGCAATTGAAGCTGCTTCATTCAGAGCTCTCCCCAAGGAAAATTTTCCAAAATTGGCCTACTTGGATTGGTTTTGTCATATTTTCTTTTTTTTTTTTTAGTGATATCTTCTTTTTTTATTTTTCATTTTTTAAGAATGACTTGAGAAAATCTCAAAAAAAGAAAGAAAAGAAAAAGAGTAGTGAGTGGAAAATTTAAAAAAAAAAGGTCAAATACAAAGGTTTTTTTTTCAAAAAATATAAAAAAGTTTTTTGGAAAACCAATCCGAAGCATTCTTGAACTTCTATTTCATATATAGAAAAAAAGGAAAAACAATTCATTTCAATCTTTAAAGAAAGAGAAATTAGCAAAAACAGTCCCATAATTATTTATTTTATCTTAACATAATTCTAAACTTTTTATTTTAATTTTTTTAATTCTGAATCTATTTTGTACCTAAATTATTAGTCCCCACCGCCACTTTGGTGGCGGAATCAGGCGAACCCATACACGTACATCTCACGCGTGCAAATATGAAGGGCAAACTAGTCAATTCACAATTCTTCTTCATCTCTTCCAATCTTTTTCCCACCATTTCTGACCAACCTTGAAGTCTTTCATCTTCTACGGCAGAAATATCAATTTACAAATCTTCTCCATCTTCTTCCTATTCTTTCACCTTTACCGTTCTTTCCACCACCATCATCTCCCCCTCTCACTTTTACTATTACACCTACAACCAACAATTGATGCTTCCTTTTTCACTTTTTCTCCTCTTGATTGTATCTCCCGTTGCAATTTCAACCAAACTCCTACCATCCCTCCCGCTATTTCTATTCCCCCAACTGTTCACTGAACTATCAAACTCGTTGAGTTAGCTGATTCTTGCATTGAGAGAACCCAATTTGCAAATTCATAAAAAAAACCCCAAGCTGGGTTTCTCTGAAGCCGCTAGATTATCTTCAATTTTCTTTGAGTATTGTCATGTTCCAACTCCAGCTGTTTGATTAATTAGAGAATTTGGACCGGATATCTCAAATCCAATTGGGAGACGAAACTGAAGGGACAAATGGGTTGCATGATTTCGAGAATTCAATTAAGTGGTCAACATCATGAATAGACAATGGTGGTAAATGGAGAAAAAGATTTAGGTGGCAGTGGTAGAGGCAGAAAAGGGTGGTAAAAGAAGGCACTGAAGTGGTGGAAAAGTGGGAAGAGGTGGCGCGAAATGGTGTTAAAGGGTGGGAAGAAGATTGGAAGAGATGAAGAAGAATTGTGAATTGACTAGTTTGCCCTTTATATTTGCACGCGTGAGATGCACTTGTATGGGTTTGCCGGATTCCGCCACCAAAGTGGCGGTGGGGACTATTAATTTAGGTACAAAATAGATTCAAAACTAAAAAAATTGAAATAAAAGGTTTAGGATTAAGACAAAATAAATAGTTATGGAACTGTTTTTGTTAATTTCTCTTAAAAAAAAGACAGAAAAAAGAATTGGCTTGTTTTTACTAATTAAAAAAAGAAGAGTATACTAGCGGTAAACCTTTAAGTAAATGGCTGAACATGCCCATTCACCCAACTCAAAAAAAAAAAAAAAAAAAACTCAAAATGAACAATTAGCCCAATGGGAATGGGATTGAGCCTAAGTTATCTTTCTATTGGTCCGATTCATGTTGGGCTCATCGGCAGCACAAGAGAGGATTAAAGCCCATAAAAATGAAATGTAAGAGGGATAGAGTTTTTGTTTGCTTTCTATGGGTCTGATTCCTATTGGGCCTAGAGGCATCACAAGAATAGATCTAGAGCCGTAAAGGCCCAACGTGAATGGGACTGAATTTTTGTTAGCTTTCTATTGGTCTGATTCTTATTGGGTTCAGAGGCAGCACAAGAAAAGATTAAGAGCCCATAAAACCGAAAAGTGAATGGGATTGGGTTTAGCACAAAAAGAAAAAGAAAAAGCATCAATATCACAAGAATAAGTGCACAAATGGGATTCTTCAAAGTTTTTGACTTTTCTTTTTTCTACTTATCAAAAAAAAGTTTTTTCTTTTTTGTTCCTTTTGAGGGGATACTTGTAATTTTTTACTCATAAAATCTGAAGCCTAAAGTCCCCTCCATAGCAAAAAAATAAAAATAAAATTAAAATGTTATTTCTTTTGAGGAAAAAAAAAAACAATATTGAGTATAAAATTTGACCCACCAGTTTCATGTTGCACTTGAGCAGGACTGGATCTTTTCCGTGCGCTTGAATGTCAGAATGTGCTTGTCCTCATGACGGAGGGGGAATATTAAATTGAATAATGGGATCACGTCAAGAAAGAGACAGCTTTTTTCCTTTAAAAAATAAAGGAAAAGATATTCTTGGCAGGATGTGTGCATCTTATCTATATGCTGGTCTTCTTATCAAAAACGTGGAGGAGAAAGCACATGTGCAAAAATCTATAGAATAATTGTTGAAAGAGGTCAGAGATATAAATTATTGCAGCTTCCTTTTCCAACATTTAGGTTTCTAAAAGACAAGAGAGCTAAAAGGAAGAGAATAAAAAGGCCTAAACCTTTCGTAAAGTATACAGAATTCTCACTAATGCAGCCTCTGCTTTTTTTTTTTTTTTTTGTAAATAAGGATAACAAGAATTTGGTAATTATCTCTTTGTATTGTTGTGTAACGATGTCGTAAGTTACTTACTCAGTAATTAATATATTTTTCAAAAAAAAAAAGGATTTTGGTTGAACTATATTCCTTTTCTTGATTTATCAAAATAAATATTGATTTGTGAGGCACCACTAGCTGTTGAGGTGATAATCCAAAATTCAAGTATTTGCAATCTAGAAAAGATCAAACAAATTTATTTTTAATAAAAAGAAAAAAAAGGCTCTTACCAAATGGGGTTAGGTGAGGCTTTACTTGGACAAGGAACCTAAAATTTTAAATATAAGATCCACATCTTTTCTTACAAATAATTTAACTTTTATGAAACCCAAGATAAAAATCTTAAAACCAAACCCTATCCAATCACACGCTAAATTTGAACATTCTCCAAGGTCTTAGGTCTCTTATAAATGACTTACAGCATATATTACTAGTTTTAATTCTTACCGAATTAAAATTTGCTTTATCTTGTTTACAATTGAAGCGCACGAGTTTGAGATTGTGCTTCAATTAGTAAATTGTTTTACAGAATTACAAAATTTCTTATATTATTTGTCCTTATAATAAGATGAATGCTCTTTAAAAAATGAAATTGAAAAAATTGGTTTCTAATAGTAATTGACAAATACTACTCACTCCCTCTAGAGTTAAATGCCCACATTTTCTTTTTAAGATATTTGAAATTCAATATTCACTTTCTTAAAATAGTTATAAATTTTATATAAATTTTTCACTACTAATCTTCTTAATTAAAGAAATTAAATTCTACTAACAAAATAGATCCATTTTGACCTCTTTGATTTAAGAAATTTAAAATTCACTAACTCATGAGTCCCACTATTAACATCTTTAATTAATAAAAATATTATATTAATTTAATTATAGTTAAACTGCCCTCTTTAATTTTTTACTAAATTAAAATAGGAAATTCAATTCCTAATGGATGGAGTATCAGGTTGAAAAAAAAATCATTTGCGTAGTAATGATAAATATGAAAAATATAGAAGGAACATTTGGTAGTGGTTGGTAATGCTGTCAACGGGCCAGCCGGTCTGCCCTGCCACGGACTGGAAAAGGCATAGCCCCTATCCGCCTTATCCCTATTCATGAGTAAAATGGGCTAGGCTTCGGGCCACAATAATTTTAAAAAATTACTTTTTTAGTTTTTCTAAACATATTTAATAATTAATAGGTATAATAATTGAGATAAAAGTTTAAGATTTAAAATATTTGTGCTTGAAAATAAAATTTTATTTTGATACATAATATTAGATATAAAAATTTCATTTTTTGTAATGATATCTACATGCTTAAATGGTTTAACCTCTCCTAATTAAGTTTTTTAACTTAATAAATTGATGTTTTATCATACATAATTATTATTTATTTTTAACTTAGTAAATTAGTAAAATATTTAATATCAAATCATATAATTTTAAATAATTAATAAATAAAAATTTAAAAATAAAAACAAGAAAATGAGAGCTACCTATACAGAACAAGCTGAAGAAGTCAACATTTAAACAAGCCTATCTATATATCTATAAAGTTTACGGGTTTTAACACTTAAGGTGATTAGACATTCAACTAACTAGTTGAAGCATTATTTAGTAAAAAAGAAAAAAAACGAAGGGGTAGTTGAGGCATTTATTAGTCATTATGAATGACAAGACGATTTTTTTTTTTGGACAAAACGATTATAACTACATCTATTTTCTTTCCCTTTTTTCAAAAGGAAAAGGGTCAAATATTGTTCACCGTCGGCTCAACAACCGTCGCAGAAGCAATAAATGTTGGGACCTGTTTCAAGCAAACATGGAAAGAATAGATTGCCGTCATAACATGTAATGACAAGAGCTGTGCCACTAAATTGCTTCAACTCTCACATGAGTCCGGCTATGTTACCAAATTTGGTTCGTATATTAGATTTTGAATATTATTTGATTAAATATAAAAATTTATAAATTTTCATTAAAATAATATATGAAAGATAAAAAAATATAATTTATTAAATTAAATTTTAAATTTAATTCAACAGGTCATATTTAGTCTTGCACGTCTTAAAAAAAGACACGTTGGATGGTAGTTACAGTAACTCACATATCTTCTTTCTACATCCACTAATATAATTAGATAATATATATATAATTTTATTGTAACTAAATTATATAAAAATACGCAATAATTTCAAAAGAGTAGAAAAGAAAAATGTATTTGAGAGTGTGGCACTAACTCCAACCCCTTTCCGAGCTCAAGAAGCATCAACATTCAGCTTGATATTGGCCCATTTTATAGCTTTTTATCCAGTTTGGCCTTATTATGAAAATTCAGTACTAAAATACTTTACTTCGTATGAAAATTTCTCTAATAGCCATGACGATTTAGAGGAGCGTTTTTATAATATATGACGTCTCAAGTTAAATGCTCAAGATGATTCCCGGCAGGGGCTTTATGCTTTTAGATGAATGACGTCCTCTGCTTTTATTTCGGTCCTGCACATATTTTTTACAGCACGTACAGACCTATTTTGGATCATTGAATTATATTCGAAATGATTGTCGAAATTTTTAAAATTTCTTTTAAAAATAAATATAAAAATTTATAAAATTTGATCTGTTAAATTAAATTCTGAATCTGATCTAACGGATCAGATGTTACATCAGACTCAGTCATGAACGTACTGAAATTGCTTTTATTTTCCTTGTCCAACCACATGATTCAATTCCCCTCAGAAAAAAAAAAAACCCACCTAATTCATCATGATTCATGAACTGTGTTGCTATGTGAGGGTTCAGTCTCTTCCTTCTTTGACAACAATAATAATTGTGAGTATATTCATCATAAACCTATCCGACAAGGTTTAGCTGTAGTCCACAACCAAGGGCTTGGATTGAATAGTTAAATAATTAGATTCCCATTTATTCTTTTTCTTAGAGAGAGGAAATTACCAATTCCCATATCTTTCGAATAGGAACTATTCTACCACCAAAAATATATATATATTTCTTATTATAAAGATATATTTTTTTCCTTTTTTATAATTTTCAAAGTAACCAAAATATTTTAAATCATGTACACATAAAATATGCAGAAATGACGAATACATCATAACTTGTTTGTTATTATAATTATTAATCATAACAAACTATTATTTTTTAACTAAAAGTTAACTCAATTTACCTAAAAAAAAAAGTCGACTCAAATTATTGTAATTAGACTTAAACAACAACTGCCAACTAAGATGAAAACTAATTGGAATTATACTTTAAGAGATTCATAGAGACCGCCTTCCAAAATCACTTTTTTCCAATCTTTGAAAATTTAGGAACTTCATTAATTTTTCAATTATCAAAAGAAATTTTGCTCTTTTTTTTAATGAAATGACAAATTTAGTTGTTTAGTAACCTTAATGCAATAAATTAGATCTCGTACTTATGTTTGACCTGTGCAAATATGTTCATGAGCGCCGTATCTTTTAATATGTTGTTTAATATATATTATCTAAAGCAATATTATTGGCTTAAAAAAAAGGAGTCATGAAAGTATAATATGATTAGAGTTTTTAGGGGGAAGAAAAAAGACCAAAGTAGAAGAAGATGATACTAAGGATTTGTATTAGGGTTTTTAGTGTACTAGAATGTAGATTCTAGTTGGGTTATAAGGCGCCATGAAATTGCAATTATAGCCTTCTCACTCGGATTTGCGGTGACGCCTTTAAATGCAGTGACGCCTTTAAAATAAGGTATCATATGTGATAAAGACACTCCGTGGAAAGCGTCATGGCTACGAAGAGAATTTCCCCCACAAACACTGTCATTACTCATTTATCTTCAAAACAAACCGTTTGCAGACAACATCTTTCTTCAAAACATGCTTAATAAATTTTTAATTATTAAATTTTAATTTAACAATTAAAATTTTATATATTATAAATAATTATTTAAATTATTCACTTTATAATTAAATATTTATTAACATAATTATTTTATTAAAAATAAATAATTATTAATAATATATAAATTTATAAACATTAAATTAAAATTTAACTATTAAAATTTTTTCAATAAAAAAAAGTAATGTATGCTCATAATCCACAAAATAAGGGATAAAAATGAGTTCGGTTAAGATTCAGTATATATATTTTTAACTCACATACAAAATTAAATTTCGAATATAATTGATGACTATAATAATTTATAAATTTTTATAAAATAATATATGAAAAAATATATATAAATTATTAAATTAAATTTTAAATCTAATTTCACCAGAGTGCAAAATCGTAGAAACACCAGGCTAAAAATCCCATTTGCGGGAATCCATTTGTGATCCTGAGCCACGATTGCTGGCCCTTGGAGCCCGTGCCTGTGCCTTCGTACATGACAATTGGGGACATTCATTCCCTTTGTATATATCCGCTAGTTTTCTTTATTATATTTTGAATGCAAAAAAATACTGCACGTTCTTGACCAAATTTAAGCTATTAGATTAGATGATCAATTTAATTTAACAATTATTTTTTAAAAGTATTTTTAAAATATTTAAAAATTATCATAATTGTTTGGATCAAATCACCTACTGATCCAATGACTGTGATCCGAGTAGGACATGCAAAACCGGATCCATACTATTTTGAATGAGTACTTAAAGTACATGGTTGATACTTCATTATAAAATTATTGACTAAACGACGAAAGAAGGCGGAAAAAATCCACATGATTACAGGAAATATCTAAAACAAAATTAAAATATTTATGCACGAATATTGAATGTAATTGTTTGTTTGTGGTAAAATAGTATTACATTATTAGTAGATATTATGTGATATTATGATTAAACATATAATATGTTAGAAATTGAATTATTAATTATAAATTTTACTTTTTACTACTCGAAAAAGTCATCATGGAGTGATATAATAAGTAATAAATTATTTTGTCTTGAACATGGAGTTTTTAAAATTATAAGTCTTAAAAATTTATTATTTAAAATTATAAGTCTTAAAATATTATTATTTTAATAAATTTTTGAAAATTCAGAGTGTATTTTGATTACGTTTTATTAGAAAAATTTTTATTTTAAATTTTATAAAAATAATTTTTTTTAAAAAAATAAAATATTATTATATATTTTGTTGAACTAAATACTATTCAAATAAAATTCTAATAAATAGGGGAATTATCTAAAAATTTTGGCGGCATCGTTGATAAGAAAATTTTTGCTAAGGGATAGCGTTTCATGGCACAATAACATTAATCAGATGTTAGTGGTGGCTGAACGAGGTATAACAATTGAAGGAGGAGATGGGGAATGGTCGGTTTCGGACGGAGGTGCAAGCGGTGGATACAGGGGGTGGACCTGACAGCAGCCACCTTCCCGATGCTAACAAGGAAGAGGGAAAGAAGGGAAAAAAGAACAGTGAGAAAGGAAATTCTAACAAACCCACATTTTTTCTTTCTGGATTTTCCGATTTAGCTCACAGTTCACGTTTTGCACATTTTCCCCTTTAGCAAATTATTATGCCATAGCCATAAAAGAGTTTCAGTACACTTTGAACATGAGTGTACCAACCAGCACTATCCAATGCCGGACCCGGCCTCCAACAAAGGGAAACGCCATTCTACCGAGGTTTATTTTTCGGTCTGGAAAGGGTGATCTGGAATATATTAACGCAGCGAAAGTAATGTACAAGAAACCTCAGCCCCGTACAGGTTCAGGGCCAGCAAAAGGTCCTCCAAAGGGGGTAGATCAATGGGTGCAATGTCTAGCTACATCTAGATCAGAGTGCTTATGTGCACTTGTTTTCAATTCTCTAACTCTAAACACAAAATATCTTTGATCATTGTCCAGCTAATGGGATCCATCCAGTCAGGGCTGAACATTTGCTTGTTCCTCCAGAACCAAATGCTGTTCTCTGTGTGCTTTCCTAACATTTTCTTTCAAACTCATATCAACCCATGTTGACAGGTTGCTTTCCTGTTGAAAGCTTTGCCAACGTTCCTTAGGGACCAGGCAACGCCAAATCTCCTTACATCCAAGTGTTCGGTCCCTTGGTTACGGATGCCGCACTGAGGTGTCACAAATCCAAATATTTCATGAAGTAATCTAGCGATAGCTGGGTTTAATTTCCACACTTCAATCCAACGGTAGCTAGCTTCGCATGTTTCAACAGCCAAAGAGATTCTGTTCTAGGGCTTTAAAAGCTTTCATTTCATGATATTGAGCAACGTCAGATTAATAATTTCATCCCTAATATTTTTCTTACCTATATAGGTCCCTATTAATTATTTTTAACTTTTTAAGTATCTAATATATTTTTATAATGCCTATAAGTTCATATTAGTTTTTTTACTTTTTAATTTAGTAAAATATTTTTCATTACCTGTATAAGTTTCTATTGATTGTTTTTTGTTTTATTACTAATAAATTTTTTAATCGAATAATAAGTTTTTCAACCACTTATCAGTAGCTTCCCACTAAACCACGCATAGATTTCAAGCATTTTCAATATTTTTAGGGGTAAAATTGGAAGAGTAATTACTTTTCTTGAAAAAAAAGGAAAAAAGTTACGTGCATCAATGATTTTCGAGTGGGCACCCAAACTAGAACCATTTTTCTCACTATCACTCATTGTACGAGGAAAAAAGAGGGCAAGAAGTTAAAAATAGAAATCATTACCTTTTTCTTTTGTCAAATGACTTTTTTCTCCTTATTAGGATTTTTATACTGCCATATTTTTCATTTTTTCTAATGAAAAATAGAAAATCACATTTATCTTCACCCACGAAATTGAAAGAAGAGGACAAAATTGAGCAAAGTTCGGCCTCGAATAATTAAAATTCAAATCTGCACTGCGATTGGATATACCCATTTTTCTAATCGGCTTTCTTTTTGTAAGTTTTTGTTTTCTCTGCCCTATTGATTTAATTTAATGCACTAACATTTTTTTATAGTGTTTAATTATAGATGAGATGTTTGTAATATTTTTGTATTTATTTCTTCTATTTAGAATACCACATATGAATATCCAATTTTTTGAAATAAAAGTATTTTTTATTTAAATTTCTTCAATTAATCTCTTTAATTTGAATAATATTAATTATACTAAAATATAGATTCGACCACTGACCTCATTAAGCAAGAATAATATAGTAATTTACATATAATATAATTAAATAATTTCTTAATTTTTTTAATAATCCAGATATGCATATTTAATTTAGATTATGAAAATACTTGTTTTGTCCTTAGGTCGAAACTTGCATATAAATACGTCTAAAATTAAACATCTAGAAGAGTTTAATCATTGCTAAGGTTGACGTCATGTTTTTTCACATCAGGACGAAGTTTGAAAGGCGTGCACGAAAGCACATGATAACCACTGCTAAAATCACATGTTTTCTTTCCCTTCTTTATTTTGTTGAAGTGACTTGTTACTTTAACATTCATGCATGTCGTAAGCCACTATCAAAAATTTTATCTCATTTGTCTCAAATATGGTAGAGTAGATAGCTTGCTTAGTTGACCAAATCATGCTACTTCTATTTTGTCTGATTATGGCAGATACTTGTAGTAGATCAAATTAGCTACGATAGCAAATGGGTTTGTCAAGAAAAAAAATACCCTTTTAGTTGGGAATTGGATCTATATTTGGTTTGACATTCATATTTATAATGGTATTTGACAACATCTACTAATATACTATCTTATTTATATTAATTAAAAAAATTAATAATAAAATTTATTATTATTAAAATTAATATATCTCAAATTAAGAAGATTTAATAATAAAAATTTAGATAAAAATATACAAATATTTTTATGCGAATAAATATTAAACTTAAGATATTCAAAAAGAAAATGAAGACATTTATTTAAAAGAACGAGAGTGCATCAAAATTATGAAAAATATTCTTCTCATATCTAACTATTCTGGATGTTTTGGTGATTCTAAGGGTGTGATTGGATAGAGTTTGGTTTTAAAATTTTTATCTTGAGTTTCGTAAAAGTTAAATTGTTTGTGAGAGGAGATGTGAATCCCACACTTAAAATTTTGGGTTCGGTTTCAAAATCAAACTCTATCCAAGTATACCCTAATTCTCTCTCGTCTTTTGATTTGGTGTAAGTAAATTTATGATTTACTATTCAAAACAAGTTTAAACCTATTATAGATTTATAGTATATGTTTTAAAATAAATTAAAACGTGAAACTCGCCATTAAAAATTAAATTAGTTTGTAGGATTGTATTATTACCTTGAAAGTCTTTCCTTTGGGGAGTAGATAACTTGTCGAGGTGACAAATTCTTAGATCATTGACCAAATTTTATAATATGTGATCTAGTAATCTTCAACGACAATTAATCTCATTGACAAAATAATAGTAGTATATCAAATCCTTTGAAATATTTGTCTATCATATTCAACCATGTTTAGTATCTAATTAATTTTGGATTGACTGCTATCTAACACCAACTACGACTTCAAACGAGTTAGAGAAAATCATATTATAATTAAAATTAATGATATATTTCAATTATGGAGAAGATAGCTTACTTCATTTTAATTTTCTAGGATTATATCTATAGCTGCCTTGTTTGGGTACAATAATGAAAATTTCCAAACCATCAAACTAACATTGTTAAGAAAATAATCTATCAAATATTGACTATTTTCAGGACGTTAATCTTTGCAATTAGTCTTGTTTGTTGATCTAATTGCTTCCATGTTTCGTTAATCTTTGCAATTAGTATTGAATATTCATTTGTTTTTAGCTCTTAATCCAAATTACCTAGTTCAATGAGTTACTAAAATTCTTTTTCCTCTTTTCTTTTTGACGATATTAACGAAATAGATTAGGTAATCTTAAAAAGCATGCCTCTTGACTTAAATGACCATTTATATCTTGGTTGGGGCTTTTGTGTTTGCTATTGGACTTTCACTTGACTTTCTTGTTCAAGATGTAAAAAGGTTGCGACATAATTTTCAAGTTGAAAAATGCATCTCTAGTTTTGGGCCTAGTGCTAGTTTGGACTCTAGGGGAATATATCAAAACTTATGAGGGATAGAAAAGAAAAAAAAAATAGAGTGCGAATTAAGTTACTTTTTCTCTTCTTATTATTTGAGAGTTTAAAAGAGAAAATTAGAAAGAAGGATGTCCAAAATTATAGGTTTATTACGTATGAATACTAATTTTAATTTTAGAAGAAATGTTATAGTACAGTCAAATGATATTTGATATTGCAAGTTTAAACTCTTGACAAGTTTCACTTTTCTGTCAAGTTTTTCCCTTCATCTAGAAGAACTTTTTCTCTTTTTTTTTTTTTAAAAAAATGGTCAGTTTAGTCATAAAAATTAAGTGTCTCATACGTTATGGTTTCAAAAAAAAATTTTTGTCATTATAATCTTTAAGAATTTAAACAAAGTCCAAAATATCAAGTACCTATATTACGACGTCGTATGTTAGTTGAACCTTGTTAGATGAATAAAAATTCTTTGAGAATTATAATGATAGAAAAAAAAATTTTGGAGCCATAATATATTCGACACCTAATTTTTGAGACTCAACTGGCTATTTTTTTCTTTTTTTTAATTGTAACATGAATCTTCATCTATTTCTTTTATTTTTTTTAAAGGTAATTTTCATCTACTTCCCCTATTTTCATTTCTTTCTAATTGTTTCCTCAGAATCTAACAAGGCAAAAGAATCGCGACTTTCTCTCACATCTTTTTTATCCAAATTTTTTAGTTGTAAAACTTAATATAAATTTTTTACTTTGACTTACACTCTCACACATACACAAATAATTTACTTTTACAAAAATAAAATAAAAAATTTTAATCTAAATATTAACCAATCTCACCTTTCATAACAAAATGAAAGGACCCATGAGGACTTGTTGCCATCGTTTGTTTCTTTGAAGTTTCTAGTAATTTTACTCAAGGAATCTGGGCTGGACTGACATGACCAGTTGAAAAAGGAAGAGATCACTTTTCTTTTTATATATACATCAAAGGAACGGTTTTAATCATCAAATTAATATAATTAAGGTTCAATCAAAACAATGCAACGCTTATTAATACAAAACAAACTACACATAAATTAGATGCTAATGATAATCAATAAACATTCAATTTCAATAAAATATAACTTCAAGGGCATTTAGTCTTATCGAAGTGGCCAAAAAGGACAGTTTCAGCTACGGATATCATTTAAAATGTTTGACCAATCTGGCATGGCGTTTCCTTCCGCAAGACTTGTTACGCAAAGTCAGCCACAAACACAGCCATGAAATGTTCTAAGATCGTGACCAGATTTGTCGATCCTACTGAACCTGATTTGTGGCAACTAATTTGTATTGTATTCCTTATTTTAAATTTGTTTAGATTAGCTCATGATGTAAATAGCAGATTTTGTTTCTTTCATTTATGTTTTTGCAAGCGTATAAATAATTTTACATTATATTATGATCGTCAAGAAAAAATTATTTTTTTATAATTTTTTTATTTTAATATATTTTTTTACATAATATTAGAATAATATTGAATTATTTATATATTTTTAAATTTTACCCTTTAAATGTCTGTCTTCGGCTTGCGTAATACCTTTCTAATATATCTTTTGGTCTAAACTTAGATCCAAATGTAATTTTTCAATAAGAACTTGACCTTGGCAAGTTTCATTAAAAGATAAATATTAAACAAAAAAAACCTTAAATATAATAAATCAACCCTCGTTCAAAGAAAATTGAGGATGGAAAATATGTAGGTAACCTCATTAACAGGTTTTATAGTATTCATTAAAAAAAAAAAAAAGGAAAAAGCGTTTCATAGTTGGATGGAGAGTGGCCCTTTAAAAGAATCAGATACAAGGACCATTTGTTTGGTAAGTAGATACAAGGACCACTTAATAACATTAAAATTTCCCTCACAATAAATAGGTTGCTGCAAATATCCATAATTCTTCTTAATGTGCTTTGGTCCACCATCTCTTTCATTTACTTTTTTTTTTTGGAATATCCGGCTAAAAAGAGACCAAAGAACTCGTGTTACACATTCAGAATTAGGCAGAGGTACTTATGAAATCATTCAAACAGCAATAGAATTTATCTCTACCACTTGTATATAGGGTATTCTTGGATTGAGTTCTGTTGCAGATCTCAATACGAATTTTTTATTTTAAATCATACTTTTTTTTATTAATAATTTATTTTTATAAAATTTAAAGTGAAAAATCTAAAATCTAAATACTATCCAATCTCACCCAGTTACATAAAAAAAGATATTACAAACTCTATTTTGTGGTGCCTTAACTATCAAGTTGAATACAGATGGTGCTGTTCCAAATAATCCAAGTAACTCAAAAATGGATGCACCAATCAAATTGGGTCATCTTCCCCTCTTTATTTTCACCTTCAAATTAAAATTAGGTTCATTCACATGAATGTTTATTTCGATTTGCTTGATTTTTTGCTTGGTGGTTCTCATACCATAAACAATTATGATACAAGAGAAAGGTTCAAAGATGGTGCACACCTTTCCAGTAACAAATACGGTAGATTCTCAAAGAGATGCTTGGAAGGCAAAGCAATCAAATGCCTAAAGTCTCTTATCCCCTTACTACAAAAAAACTCTTTCTTGTCTTTGGCTCTTTGCTTCAAGTCAGCAATCAGACCTACAAGATTGATCCTGAATTTTGTTGATTGCTGACTTGGTGGTCAAGAACTTCGATACACGAAGGATACGAATCAGAGGGAAAATTTAGGATCAATCTTGTTGATATTGAGTAGGGATTTCCAAACTTTCCAAATAAAAAACAGAGTCGAGAGAGAAAGGAAAATAGGGAGAACAGAGATAAATTAAGAGAAGAGGAGGGAGGAGATGGGACCATGATGCTAAGCGTGGTGACGGCTTGAGCTTTGGAGGATAGGTGGCAGGATTTCCGTTACTGCTTCATACAATTTTTTTTTCCCCCCAAAGAATGTGACATGGAAATCTTTTCTTTTCTCTCCTTTTTCCTTCTCTTTTTTGGTGGGTAGATCAACGGGCCTTTTCTTTTAATATTCGAGGGAGGACTGCATCAAGATTCTTATCCTTTTACTGATACTCAAAATGGAGGCGATCCCTCTCAAATCCAAAAGGCCACCTACCTAACGCTTACCCCAAGATTCTTCAGTCTCCACCACTGCCGAAGATTCACTAGTCTACTTGGATTTTCCTTTTCTTTTAAAATTTTTAGCTTTTCCAAACCAATTCTTTTTCTCATACTTATTCTGATAATAATTTTAAACCATATGAAATCCAAGTACACGCCTTTTTTAAAATTTTAGTAAAGATGCCAGATATGAATTTTGATGATTAACAAATGCTTTTAAATCTCGTAAAATAGTAATAATTTAATTAATTAAAATTATTTTTTTATCATATCATATATTTTAAATTTGTTATTTTTATCTCTAACGTGTTAAAATATAATTTTTTGTATACACTCTTTCGTATTAAATTTGGTCGAAGTTGAGACTAATCGTATTAGCATTTTCTATTGACTATCTACTCATATTAGCTAAAACGTCATACTCAAAAACTTGTCATTGAGTCACATTAAAACATCAAACAAAAATGAAACATAGAAGCACATCAAACTTGATTCACTCTGTCTTTCCTGGCTATTTGGTTATTTTAAAATAGAAAAATGAAAGAATCTCACGGAACATTGTTTGATTAGTTCCTCCAAAAAAAATTTTTTTTGTTTGATTAGGATAATAATAATATAATAATTATCAGTCAACGTCATAACTAATCCTCACAAAACTGCCGGTGAAATAAGATAAAACCAAAATGACGTGGAATCTTCTCACATATGGATCTCTAAAAGTATCTATACCAATTTAACCCCCAAAATTTATAGTGTTGCACAAGTAAGCTCTTGAAAAGTCATTTGTCTCAATTAAGCTCCTCTCAACTCTAAACAAAATTTTCTCTTAGCTAAAAGGAAAGGAAGGTAAATAAGTAATAAGTGTGTTTTTATTGAATAACTTTATGTATATGCAAAAGTCATTCTCATTTAGTTTTCTTATATTTTTATAAAATATTTAAGACATGCCTAATTTAATATCGTAAAATGAACATGAAATCTCCATATTCAAAGTTCACTTAAAATATTTATGTAGGATTAGATTTTTAGACTCAATTTACGGTAGACTCTTTGAATGCATATTATGTGCAAGTTCCTATTGTTGAAACTTTTTTTTTTAAAAATGAACTTAAGCTTAATTGGATTGAGTAAAATGAACCTGCACTTTAGGAAGTAGTTAAATATGCACTTTTCCAAGCTAAGTAGGCATCCTTAGTTATTAAATTTGAATAGTATGGTGAAAGTATACCCTTTATCTTCTCCACTCCAAACTTTTGTTTGTGAACCTCAATATTTTTCTAGATTTATGAACCACAAATAGTAAGATACAATATTGTAAATTGATTCTTTCAATGGAGTTATGAAGTACTACTGTCAATATCAATCGTCTCACTCTAGTTTAATAAATGAAATAGTTATCACATGACTTAACCTATGGTTTCTTATCCCAGATCATGCTGTCCTCCTTCCTTTAAAGATAAATTTGCATCATCCTAATAAGAAGCTCCAAAATCATTTAGGAAGTTCATTAGGAGGATGCTAGCTTTGATAAAAAAAAGCTAGTACCAAAATGAGTCGAGACCACTAATTAATACTAATCTAATAGAATAAAAAATATAATATAATAGAAAAGAATTATATTTTTTGTATATTTTCCTTGATTTCGGTGCTCTTGCCGGCATTATCAATTGATCATCCGATTTAGCTAGAAAGGATGATGTGATCTTCAATTTAAATGGCTAGAAAACTTAAAGAGAGAATTGCATTATTATTTTTATTATTATTTCATAATCAAATTAGAAGGAAGAATATATATTGAGGTAAAGGTTGAAGAAAAAGGATTAGATAGAGAGAAGAAAGGGTATTTTGGTCCTCTCAAACCCTTTTCTTTTTTAAAAAAAGAAACAGCACTCTCTAAACTTTATTAGTTTATACGGTTAAGATTTCGAGAGAAGTAATCGAAATAACCTAAATTTGGAGGACTAGATTTGGGAAATATTAATCCAGCACCAGAAGTTAAAAATGACTCGGCTCAGCACTCATTGGCCCCACAGAAAATCCCCGCTTAGCAAAACTCTGTCGTTTCATGCATGTGGTTCTCTAGCCTGACCTCCCCCTTCAAATTCGGCCAGCTTGCTATTTCAGCTCTCGCACTTTCCCTACATTACCTTTTCATCAGCTCTCTCTCTCTCTCTCTCTCTCTCTCTCTCAGAATGTGTTTGTGTTGCTGCTTCTCTTAAACTTACCGCCTTCATTTGTCCTTGGAAGGAAGTTTTGTGTTTCATTAACTTTGATCTTTCTTTGATTTTCAGTTGTTCCGAAGCTTTTTGTATGTGATCCTGGATTTTCAGGGAAAAGGGGATTGATTTTGTTTCTGAATTCCGTTCCTGCATTCTTTTCCTGAAAATCCCTTTTTAGAATTTGCTTCATTTCTGTGGAAGGAACTAGGAAGGTGAATTTCACTTGGTGCTTTGAAGTCGGACCATTTGAGGAACAGAGAGAAGGCAAAGACCTTGTATTTGGCATGCAGATGTATAGATAGGCTTGTAGTTATTTAGAAAAGACAAAGCAAGAGAGAGAAGAACCTTCTTTTCTTTTTTGTATTTAACGACGAAAGTTGAAAAGGAAACAAGGGATTCTCTTGTTTTGACAGAGAATTCAGAGGAAAAGGAGGGTGAAAGGATTCTTTAAAGAAATCAAAAGGAAGGAGGAGTTGAAATCTAATGGCTGGGATAGGAGGAAAATGGAATGTTGTTTTAAGGCCAGTTTTGTCAGTTGTGTGGAGCTTTCTTCTAGCTTCAATCTTTGTTTCGGCAGAAAGGAGCCTAAGAAATGAAACTTCGGCTTCAGCTCATATTGCTAATGGGAATTCGGAATCGAATCATTTTTTGAAGGCTTTGAATTTCTTGTGGCAACCAAGTAAATCTGGATACCACCATGTTTGGCCTGTAAGTTAAATGATTCTGGGCTTCCTTGTTGCTGCAAAAGCCAGTTATTTTGACAACACTAGTTCAAATTTTTAGTCAAATCTTGCTTTTGGGAAATTATATAGATGCTCCAGATCAAATAAATGGTCCTTCATTATTTTAACTTGAGTAGTAACTGGTAATTCTTATCGTTGAGTGCATAGTAGTTTTGTCCAACTCGCTCATTGAGAAAGTCTTGATCGTGATTTACTGTTGCTGGTTCCTCTATGAATTTATGAAAACCTTTTACCTAATGGTAATGTAGTTTGTGCTCATCTTCTGATTGCGTTTATCTAAGCATGCATGTTTTTGTAGTTTCAGCTTTGTATAATTATAAGTTACAGTGTTTTAATATGTATCCAAAAGAAGGAAGGAGAATAGGCGAATTAGCCCAACTATTTTAGGTGTTTTGCTGGGTTAACGTCATATGCATATATTTGTCCAAGTACCTACATCTTCTGTGGTGGAAATCTATGTTATAAATTAACTGATTCCAGCGTCGACTTTGCTTTTATTTTCATTTTTTCCTAACTGTTGGCTTCTTGGCAGTATTACTGAAAATCCTGCTGTGATTGTCATTACAGGAAATGGAATTTGGATGGAAAATTGTTGTGGGGAGCATAATTGGATTCTGTGGAGCTGCCTTTGGCAGCGTAGGGGGTGTTGGTGGTGGCGGCATATTTGTTCCGATGCTTACACTGATTATAGGATTTGATCCAAAGTCAGCTACTGCTATTTCAAAATGTAAGAGGGAGCATAATTGGAAAACTTAGTAGCATGGAATAATCAAACTGTTCTGCATGTTGCTTATTCAAATTGCATTAAACTAGTAGTTGGGAGGAAAATTATACTTTTATGCACGCTTCCCACTCATTGATTAAGATATTTCTTGACTAGTATATCTGTTTAGTTCCATAGTATTGTTAAGTTGTTATTAAAATTGGATAAGATACGAATTATTGTGACCTCAGATCTTTGTCACTGGCAAATCTTTAAGGGTAGAGCTTTTACAGGTTCTCTTGTAAATCCTTTTTAGCTAGCATCCTGATGCAGTAGCAGCATTAAGGATATACTGCAGCAGCTCTTTTACTAAAGATTCTGAGGAAAGGACAAATTAAAAGTTGGATCATTTTCTAAATTTAGTCATTAGATACTTCAAAATTAACTGATTGCAACTGGCCGACTAAGCATTTACTTTGTTGGGTAGAGTTGGTCATTAGAGGACAAAATATAGTAGTTATTTTCCTGTGAGTTCCCTGAATTTATTACTTTAGTCAGAGAAATAAATGAAAAAGAAAAAAAAGACAAAGAAGAAGTAAATTCCTGTGCTCTGCAGTCATCGCTAGTATAGTGGCAGATGTTCATCAGTTTGTTATCTGTTTATCAGGCATGATCATGGGTGCTGCAGTTTCAACAGTATACTATAACCTCAAGCTCAGACATCCAACACTTGACATGCCTATTATTGACTATGACTTAGCCGTACTCATTCAACCTATGCTTATGCTGGGTATTAGCCTTGGAGTTGCCTTCAATGTTGTATTTGCTGACTGGATGGTTACTGTTCTGCTAATCATTCTCTTCATAGGTAGGTGTTACAATGGTGACAGTCTGCTTATTGAGAATTCTGCAGCAAGATGTCTAATTTTGTTATCTTCTTGCAGGTTCATCAACAAAGGCATTTCTCAGAGGTGTTGAAACATGGAAAAAGGAAACTATTATGAAAATGGTTATTACATACCTTAAATATTCTTTTTTCTGAGTTTGATGGCATATGGACACAATTTAATATGATAATCTCATAACATGCTATCTAAGATGTGTTGCTCTTTAATGTTTGCTATAATTAGTTCACAAAGAAGTAAGATGGTGTTTAAAGAATTCATTGCAGGAAAAGATTCTTTTGTTTGAGCACTAAACTTTTATGCTTCTAGCATTCTCTGCATATTTAACCAGAAGATTTTTCTTGTCCTGGTCTAATTTTTAATCTTGTCTTCTTTCAGGAGGCTGCTAAGCAACTTGAGGCAAATGGTGGGTTCACTAAGAGCTTTTTCTAGAATGACTATACTTTCAAGGATCTTCAATTTTATCATTTATTCTTTTTTCTCCAACTAAAAGCTTAGTGATTCTTGTTATATAGGCAATGGTCAAGGAGAGGGAGAATATAGGGTTCTTCCTGCAGGCCCAATGAACAATGCAGCAAATGAGGAAAAGGACTCTGAAGAACCAGAAGTTAGTATCCCTCCAGAAGTTAATTTGTGATTTATGAAATCCTCAGCTCTGATACATCTTATTAACTCAGATCTCCATTATTGAGAATGTTCACTGGAAGGAATTTGGGATCCTTGTTTTTGTGTGGATTTCTTTCTTGGCCCTACAGATCATCAAGGTTCTTTCTGCCTCTCCCTCTTCCTTGCTCTCTATTTCTCTGAATTTTGTTCCTAGTGCATAATAGTATAAAAGAGCTTTGTGTTGGAGACTCTCTCAACTGATATAAAACAATACTGATGTGTTGTTGGAAACAGGACCGTACAGCTACTTGTTCGGCAGCATACTGGGTGGTGAATTTGCTGCAGGTAAATTCCAAGCTCAAGGATGTTCTACTTCCAAAATTAGGCATCATTCTGTTTGCATCTCTAATCTTCTTGCTGGTACTTCTAAAGTATGCACATAAACTCTTTCATTATTGGCTATAGATCCCAGTTTCTGTTGGAGTATCCTTGTTTGAAGCAGTTAGCCTCTACAAGGGATGGAGAAAGATTGCATCCAAAGCAGATTCTGGTTCCAACTTGAGAGTGCATCAACTTTTGACCTATTGCTTCTGTGGTATGGTGGCTGGTGTTGTTGGTGGGCTGCTTGGTTTAGGTGGAGGATTTATTATGGGTCCTCTATTTTTGGAGCTGGGAGTGCCTCCTCAGGTAGGTTCATGGTCCATAATAGAGAACTATACTCTGAGTTGACAGATATACCTTTTTGCTACTCTCTCAAGGTTATTCATGTCACTTACCTGTTAGATTTATCCTCTATGAGATGGAGGTCATGAAAAGGAACCCTGCACCTCTGGGATTTGATTTTGTTGTCACTACCTGTGTTCTTGGTTCATATCTTTTATAGTCATTTAGCTTCTTATGCTAGAAAATTTAGGTTAAATGATAATCCAATGGGAGTTCTACCACATAGTGTCCTTTCAGTTATTATAAATTAGTTTGAATATCTGTGAACAAAATTGAAGAATAAACAGAAATGACCAAGAATAGGGACAGATAGATGAAGTGGCATATTCAGGCAATCGAGATTCCATTTTGTTTTCCGTTCCTCCATATTTTTTCACACATAGCTAGCTATGTCTAATACTGCAAGCTGCTGAAAGCAGTTGCAAGATTAAAACGCAGACTAAATGATGGACATTGAAGATGACAAATGGGAATAGGGACAGAAATTACTGTCTACCAGCTTCTGCTTTATGGTTCTCGGACCTTATATGATTCTAGTTGCTAAATTATGTTGAACTTCTGTGCAGGTTTCAAGTGCAACAGCCACCTTTGCCATGATGTTCTCCTCATCAATGTCGGTTGTTGAATACTACCTCTTAAAGCGTTTTCCAGTTCCATATGGTAAGTGTGTTACTGAATACTTTCAGAGTTTTTCAGTTGAAGGAATATTGCATTTAGCTTATCTTTGTAACGGGTCTCTTAGTTAATCTTTCCAATGTTGCTTCACAGCCCTGTTCTTCACTGCTGTTGCAACTATTGCTGCTTTTGTCGGGCAACACGTTGTCCGAAGGTTGATTATTATTTTGGGTCGGGCTTCCCTGATAATATTTATTCTGGCATTCACAATCTTTGTCAGTGCAATCTCGCTAGGTGAGGCTCTGTGCCTGTCATCTTTCAATAAATTTGAACGTGAATTTTGAGGTTGTGCAAATCCAGCTTTAACCTGCAACAGGTTTCTTAGAGTCTCAGTTTTTGCTTTTCTTTTGTGTTAAACAGGTGGAGTGGGCATTTCAAACATGATAGGAAAGATTCAGCGGAATGAATACATGGGATTCGAGAATCTTTGCAAGTACGGGGGTTGATTTCTTCGCTTCTGCCATGGGAAATCCGTTTGCTGATGCCACATTACGGGAAATTCTTAGGTGAGCCCGGTCCACGGCCTTACTTGTGGACCGAATTCACCTAAAGAAGCCACGTGTCCCTTTTTACCTGGAAACCTATTCAACCCTTTCCTCAAGCCTCCTCTTTTGCTTCTCGTGTAGCTAACTCATCTCTGGAACTGAACTTTCTAGAGAAAAATCAAACGTCTAAATGAAACGGTAAAATTGTACTGAACTTTCTAGAGATGAGTTTTTTTATTTTTTTCTGAGTATTTTCAGAGATGAGTTAGCTACACGAGAAGCAAAAGAGGAGGCTTGAAGAAAGGGTTGAATAGGTTTCCAGGTAAAAAAGGGACACGTGGCTTCTTTAGGTGAATTCGGTCCACAAGTGGGGCCGTGGACCGGGCTCACCTAAGAATTTCCCCCACATTACACCCCGTGTTAGTTATAGGTTTCTTGATTTGGTAGGCTAATTAAAAGCCATTCTTTCTGTTTAGCTTAATAATGGAAATTCTGGTGTATTTCTGTATTCACAAAAATGTCCTTTTTATCTTATGAGAACATATATACTTTAGACAGATTGAGCATTAGAAATGAGAAATCAGAAAATGTGAAAACATTTTATGATTCGAATGCTTCAAATGGGGCATCCAATCTTGAAAACAGAATTAGGACATTTTGCTCTACATTTTCGTTGCTTCCTTCTATCGGACATATAGTGACTTGCCTATTTTGATAGATATGTGTAGATACCATATTATTTTGTGATTTGCAGATTCTACAGCTAGGCTTATCCCCGCTAGGCCGCTAGGTTAGCTTGGTTTCCTTCTCTTACATATTGTATATAAGTAGTGTAATGTTGTATTCATAGTCGTTGGAACAATACACAGTTTTCCAGCCATTTAGAAACTTTACATGGTATCGAAGCAAGGTTTTTGAGTGATGAGTGCTTGCTGCAAACAAAATGTAAAAATCGGTAACGGATGAGATTATTGGGCCATTTTTAGGGCAACAAACAGTGGTGGATGTGATGTCACCATATTACATTCATCCATCGGACCATCTGATAGCCCAGGTCAGGTTTTTGTCAGTGTGTTGTGCATGGGTTGCAAGTGTGATGTAGGCAAAGAGTTGACGGTGATGCGAGAAAATAGCAGTTATACGATTTCTTGATGGCGTTTGATGAATCTTTCCATCATGTCATTAACTAGATTTTAGGCATGGGTCTTGTGCTCACCTTGGGAGAAGGTTATCACATGGTTATCGAGGAAGAGAAACGGAAGAAGATAGCCATCAATGGACGACCAACAGCAGAAGTCAATTTACAGACGTTGCTGGGTATCCTTGCTAGAACTCTTATGGATGCTGCAGTTAAGAAAGATGCAGACAGAAGGAACAATAAGAAAGAAAGACCGAGATGTTCTAATTGTGTAAAGCTAGATCATGAAGCAGAAAGATGCTATGAGATAATAGGCTATCCACCAAATTAGAATAAGTTAAAGCGAACAAAAAACGAGTTTCAAGCACCAAAAGTAGCCACGGTTGAGTTTCATGGAGTACCTAAATCCTAAGCAGGAAGTGCAAGAAAGAAAGATGGAGCAAGGGCCTGCAGTTAACATGGTCAGTAAGTTTAAAAAGAACACGGGATGGATCATTAACTCTGAGGCCGGAGGCCATACTGTTTCAGATAAAGATTTGTTTTATGATCTGAAATTGGGTGAAATTTCTGGTTGGTCAAGATACATAATGGAGAAAATATTCAAGTCCGAGGCATTGGGAAATTCATGATCTCTGCCAATATAGTTCTGGAAGATGTTTTATTCACACCATAATTTAAATGTAATTTGTTATCTATTTCCAAACTTACTCAATGTCGAAATTGTGTTTTAACCTTTTTGTCTTTTTCTGTCTTATTGGACTTACCTTGGAGGAATCTTATTGGAGCGGATAAGCAACAAGAAGGTTTGTACATGCTAGATGTTTTTCAATGTTGCAGTATGGTTTTGGTTGCTTAGAAAGTGGTGAAACCTGAGATATGGCACCAAAGGTTGGAACACACTTTAGTTGAGAAGCTAAAGCGCATATGTAGTGTTTGAAAACATTGATTTATAGTCTTGTGATTCCTTTTTAACGGTATAGTTGAGTAGATTACCTTCTAGATATACTAAAATAAAAAGGAACAGTTGTTTTGAACTTTTTCATTATGTTGTGTGGGAAGGATATAAAACTTCATCAATGTCTAGAGCACATTATTTTTTTTAACTTTAGTTGATGATTATAGCAGAGGAGTTTGGGTTTATTTGTTGAAAAGGAAATCAAAGGTTGAACTTTTTTTTTACCTTATTTCTACAATATGATAGAAACTCAGGTTGGCTTTAGCATAAGAAAAATAAGAAGTGATAATGGTGGAGAAATCACATCCTACGAATGGATGGACTTTTATTCAGAGAAGGGTATAATTACACAAACTTCTTGTCCTTATACTCCAGTCCACAACATAATGGAGTAGTGGAGAGAAAACTTAAGCACATACTTGAGGTAGAAGCGGCATTACGGTTCAAAGTAGGATTGCCAATTCATTGTTGGGGAAAATGCATTCACACTGCAGTATACAGTATTAATCGATTGCCTTCAAAGATTTTAAATAACAAAAATCCATTTCATATTTTGTTTGGTGTTAGACCTTCTTATGATCACATCCGGGTTTTTGGTTGTTTAGCCTACATGCATAATAAGCATACTACAGATAAGCAAGCGCAGAAGCATATTTGTAGCTGCTTTGGTATACGTTGATGATATATTGCTTGTGAGAAATTTAGTTGTAGTTATTCATCGAGTCAAGCTGCCATTGATAATGCTTTCTCTATCAAGGACTAGGGTTGCATGAAGTTCTTCTTGGGTGTTGAGGCGACTATGATACTTGAAGGTCTTATCTTAAGCCAACACAAATACACTCTCGATATTTTAAAAGAGTGTGGAATGATCAATTTTCAACCAATTTCTACCATGTTAGAACAACAACATCAACTACAATCTTCTTTAAATGACACTGACAACTTTGCTGATCAAGGTAGATATCTATGTTTAGTTGGCAGGCTTCTCTATCTAACAATTACTCGGCCTAAAATTTCCTATGTTGTGAATATATTAAGTCACTTGTTACTGCTCTGAAACAAATACATTGGGATGCAGCTACTTGTGTGTTACAGTATCTTAAACATTCTCCTAGCCAAGGCATTTTTCTCAATAAAACTAGTTCTCTAGAGCTAGTTGTTTATTGTGATGCAGATTGGGTTTTTTTGTAAAACCACTCGGCGATCTAACACAGGCTATTTGATTAAGCTTAGAGATTCGCCCATTTCATGGAAGACAAAGAAACAATCTATGGTCGCTCACTCTTCAGTTGAAGTTGAATATCATGCCATGGTGTCCACTATCAGTGAGTTAACTTGGCTGTTATTGTTGCATGAATTTGGAGTGCTACAAATTGAGCCTACCATGTTATTTTGTGCCAATCAAGCAGCTTTGCATATAGTTGCTAATCCTGTGTTTCATGAGCACACCAAGCATGTTGAACTGGATTGCCATTTTGTTCATGAGAAGGTTCAATCTCGTGAGATTTTGCTTTTCAAAATGCACATGTAATCAAATTAATGATATGTTTACTAAAGCTCTCGGCAAGGATTTTTTTCACTGGCTATTGTCCAAAATGGGAGTTCAAAATCTTTACTTGTCAACTTGAGGGGGAGTATTGATATACATTGACTTGCCTATTATGATAGATATGTATAGATACCACATTATTTTGTGATTTGTATAGATTCTACAATTAGGCTTATTTCTCTTAGGGTTATCTAGATTTTCCTCTCTTACATATTGTATAAGGAGTGTAAAGTTGTATTGATAGTCGTTGCAATGATACACAATTTTCCAGCCATTTAGAAACTTTACACCTTCTCTACTTTTTTCTAATAACATCAAAGCAGGTGAGATGTATGTTAAGAACTTAGGATTTATTACTTGATAAAGTAACAATTTAAGATATGAATCAAATACAAAAGCTTTTGATTGATAAGATGGTAGTTTAGGAGCAAATCAGCCATACAGGCTAAGAGTTCCACCAAGTTTGGTGACCAATCACGAGATCGACTTTGGCCAGCAGGCATGTAGAGCTATTTTTGTCTTTGTAGAACTGAAAAACATAGAGGCACTACCTTATAGAACAGATTCTGTTCTTTTTTTTTTATCAGTAAATTTTTAAGCATTTCATTGCACATCACCTACATTTAGATCAGAGGAGGTAGTACAATCTAGTCTAGTACTGCTTCTATCCCAAAACATTACTGGGGGAAGAAGAGAGGGATTGATATAGCCATTATAAACATATGACTTAGCCCATTTTGCTAGCTCATGAGCACTTCTATTACAATGTTTGGGGATAAAATTTACCGACCAGTTCAGTTTTGCACTCATCACTTTTCTACAACAGAGAATAGTGTCTCTACCATGCCATTCTTCAGCTGAATGGATCCCTCTCAAAGCTTGGACAACATTGTAAGTATCGCCTTCGAAGGTCACTTTCTCCAATATTTTTTCCTCAGCATATTTAAGTGCTTGTAATGCAGCTTTGGCCTCTGCCTCATAAACCGTTGAGGCACTAAAGCTGTTGGTATAAGCACCTATGATTTCACCCTGATGATTTCTAACAATTACTCCTCTTGTGGCTTCAATGTCATGGAACGCTGCGTCAAAATTGCACTTTAGGAATCCTCTCTTTGGTGATTTCTATGTTTGATTGGTATTGCCCTTGATATTCTTTGTCATTCTCTTGTTGGTAGCCTTCCAGTATCTCTCTATCATAGTAGAGATTGTTTTACTGAGCCCAGACCAATGTAGCACTTGTTCATCCTTCAATAGTTTGTTTCGATGCAGCCACACTTGTTCCATGAGTATAGCGGCATAATTTAGGAACTCCTCTTTTTCCTTCCTTTTCATGGAAAAGTTGTTGTCCATGTTTGTGATCTCCTCTATCCACTGTTTCAAGTCCCATGAACAAAAAGGCTCAATTTTCAATTGTCACTTGGAATCCCACCATAGAAATTTAACCAACGGCAATTGGAGGAAAATATGTTTTGAGCACTTAGTACTTGCACCACAGAGATTGCAGCTTAATTCTTGCAGTTGCATTATCTTGTCTAGTCATTCCATAGTGAGAAGAGTTTCCACCAACATTCGCCAGAGCCAATGTTTGTGTCTACCATGAAGTTTTGCTTGCCAAATCTATTTCCAAACTATCCTTTTGATCAGTGAGTTCTACTGAAAGTGCTCTTTCTGGTTTTCTCTGTAGGCAGATTTAACAGAGAATGCCCTTGACGAGGAGGGGGCCCAGAAGAAGGATTCATGTTCCACATTATAGGGAATAGGAATTCTGCTGATGGCTTTTGCCACGTCCTCTGAGAATATTGACTGGATACAGTGATTATTCCACGACATTCTATCTTTATTCATTAAGTCTAGTAGTGTCAAACGGTCGGCCTTCTTGACACTACTAATTAAGTCATGGACTAGATACCCTTGTTGCACATCCTACAAATCAGTTGAAGGTTTGAAATCTTTGAGGTTAGGGATCCAAGGATCAAACTATATTCTCAGTACTGAGTTTTTCCCAACCACACCACAGATCCCTTTTAATAATGACTCCTTACACTCCACAATACTATTCCAGACCCATGAACCATGTTTATGTCTGACAATTGAATCCAACAACCCATACTTTTTGTTGTTCCGTGCAGTATTGCCGTCCCAGTTTGGTTATAAAAGCGTCATTTTACTCACTCATTCTTCTAAAGCCTAGTCCTCCTGCATCTTTTGGTGCACAGAGTTTATCCCAAGCTCTGAGACTCATGTATCTTGTGTTGTTCTCTTTTTTTATCCAGAAAAACTGTCTCATAAGCATGTCCATTGTTTCACAAATTTTGTTTGAGAGTAGGAGAGTTTGCATGGCATATATAGGAATGGCTTGTGCTATACTTTTGATTAACACAGCTCGTCCAGCTTGTGATAAGGCTCTTTGTTTCCACCCTGCCATTTTCTTCTTCATTTTTTCAGTAAGTCCTTGGAAATCTTTGGCTTTTGGGCTGTGTCTGCGAAAAGAGAGTCCAAAATATTTTGATTTGTGAGTACATTTTTCCATTCCCATTATTGAGCATATCATATTTCTGATGTCCATGATTGTGATCTTGCTGAAGTGTATACTTGCTCAAATTTATTGCTTGTCCACTCCAGGTGCAGAATAAGTGCTTGTCCACTCCAGGTGCAGAATAAGTCAAGTACTTTTTTTACTTTTTTAGCTAGCCCTTCTTCTGCTTTACAGTAAATGACTAGATCATCCGCATACATAAGATGTGAAATACGGGGACTAGTCCTGTCTACTTTTACTTCTTGGATATTGCCTGCTTCTTCTTCTATAGTCATTATCCTGGAGAATAGATCAAAGAACATCGTAAATAAGGCTGGGGACATAGGGTCCCCTTGCCTGATGCCCCTGGAAGGGCAGAAAGAACCACATGGGGAACCATTGATGAGGATACAGTAGGAAGAGATGGTCACACATTCATGGATAAGATTGACAGCATTCTCACTGAACCCATGACAGATCGTAGCTTTAGCAAGGTCAATCTTCAGAGCCATAAAAGCCTATTTTTCCTTTTTTGGCGGTTCAAGTAGTTCATGATCTCTTGATTAATAATGGTGTTATTAGTGATGGACCTATTAGGGATGAAGGCTGCCTGGGTAGGGGACACTATGCTATCCAATAAAGGTCTAAGTCGATTGGCAAAAATTTTGGTGATGGTTTTGAAAATAACATTACATAAAGCTATGGTTCTAAACTGATCAACTCTGGTGGCTTTTTCACTTTCAGGGATAAGAGTGATGAGCGTGTGGTTTACAGCTCTAAGAATATGCCCCGAGGTTAAAAAATGTTGGATAGCTTCAACCACCCCTTCCCCGAAAATGGACTAGTAAGTCTTATAGAAGTCGAGAACATACCATCCGGTCCTAGACTCTTCCCATTTTTCATATCAAAGATGACCTTTTTAATCTCCAAGAAAGAGGGTATAGCACAGACATGAGTATTATCAGCCGAAGACACAATTGGTAGTATAAGGTTTCCGAAATCATGAGGGAATGAAGGGTTAACAGAACAAAAAAGTTCAGAAAAGTAGGAAATAAATTCTCTACCAATGTCATGCCATTTGAAAGCCAATCACCAGATGAAGAGTTCAGAAAATCAATTGCGTTGTACCTTCTGTGAATGATGGTTGAGAGGTGGAAAAAGTGTGTATTAGCATCCCCGTCCTCTAACCAATTTGATTTATCTTTGTCTCTCCAGTGTAGTTCCTCTATCTTCAAGATTTCTTCTAGTACAATCTGGAGATTTGCTTCATTTTCCAGGTTGGTAGTAGTTGGGGGAAGGTCTTGGAAAGTTTCAGTAGTTGTAGTTAAATTTTTGATGGATTCTTTAATGTCTCCAAATATGTTGTGGTTCCAGAGTTTAAGGGCTTTTTTTGTTGCTTTCAATTTGTTTATGAGCTTGAAGAAGGGAGATCCAAGGTATTGAGTATTCCATACTGCTTCAATAACATTGGCAGCTCGGTCATCTCTTGTCCACTTGGTTTCAAAACGGAAGGGTCTGGGTTGTTGAGATTCACTGGGATTTAGTTGAAGAATGATTGGTTTATGGTCAGAGGTGATGGCAGTAAGATGTTTGACATGAGCATGAGGGAATAGCAATCTCTATGATGCATTGACAAATCCACGACCCAACATTTCCTTAATGTTGGCTTTGCCCACTCTTTTGTTACTACAAGTGTAAGGGGATCCTGAGAAACCCACGTCAAGTAGGCCTTCGTCTTGAATTAGTTTATGAATACCACCTGAGCTGGAAGATGTTATTGATTTTCCTTCTTTCTTGTCTTCTTGGATAGAATACAGTTAAAATCTCCTATCACCACTCACGAGCCATTGAATACATCACCAATCTTTTCTAGATCATTCATGAATTCTGGTTTCAAGTTGGGAATAATAGGGCCGCACACTCTTGTCAATTGCCACAGTGTTGATGGGGGATGAGAAAAGAGCACACAATTTATCAAAAAGTCATTGGCAATAATCATATGGAGATCCATTGACTCTTTCCAGGTCATTGCTATACCACCTGCTCTCCCTCTGGAAGGGACAATATGAGTTTTTGGGTAACCAAGGAATTTGAGGGCCTTTTCTGTTTTTGGAATTGAGGTTGTTTTGATTTCAGAAAGAAATATGATGGAGGGTCGATGAGAGTCAATGACGACTCTAAGTGCACGAACTGTCGCCAGTCTGGAGCACCCACGACAGTTCCAAGCCAAGATACTCATGGGGACTGGGGAGGATGGGGGCATGGTAAGCCCGCCTCCTTAGCCATTGGTGGGGAAAGAGTTAATCTAGTTTCAAGGTCCATGTCACATCCAGTGCAAGAAGAAAAGGAAAACAGAAGGAGAAGAAAAGGGAAGCGGAAGAAAAGTTAGTTAAGTCAGTTATATTCAGCTTAAGTGGGACGGCGTCGTTCGGAGAAGGAGAAGTAATTCTTGCGGAAGTAGTCATTCGGAGAATGCGTTCTTAGACGCCAACAAGCATTGGCATCAAGAGACGCGTGGACGGCCAGGAATTGAAGCTGGAGGGGACCGTTGCACAGTTTCCTTCTTCCAGCTCCAACCACCGATCACAGAGAGATGAAGGAATTGGGATGATGTCAGTTGAGCAATGCGTGGATGGAGCAGATTGCATCATGTGGAGATACCCTAGTATATAAGTTCATTTTAGTAGCTTGTAGTTTTTTAGCTTTTTGCACAAGAAAACATTCCAGAAGCTTTCTCAAGCTTTGACCTTCCCTTCTTGTTTCCTGCAATCTGAACTCTTCTTTCCTTAATCCATTTATTCTCTCTTTCTGTTTTTATCTTGGTTCTTAAATTTACGTTTGGAGATTGATTTTAGCTAATTTCTTGGAGTTGAGTTAGCTGAAATATGACATTTGGTATCAGAGCAGTTGAGATCCGAGGGAGATGCCTGCTACCCGAAACCAAGAGAAGGAGGAGGCAATGCTGAGAATGGAAGGTGACATTGACGAGTTGCATGGGCACTTGGAGTCCCAGATGAAGAAATTTGGCACTCTAGAGTTTGCCATGAAGGAGCAAGGGCATCGTGTGGACAGCATAGAAAGAAGCATGGAGCAAATGAATGAAAGGATTGAAGGTAATACTAAATATTTAGCCACTATGATGATGAATATGCAGTCTGTAATAGCTTCATTAGATGATATTAATAAAAAGATGGAGATTAGAGGGGGAAAACAAGTAGAAGGGGATAGAGGTAGTCAGCAGAGAACTAATTTTTCTTCCATACTCCCACTGTGACTGGTTCTGTTATTATGGGGGAGGGGTCTGGTCAGAGAAGGGAACAAATGAATGAATATAAACTGCCTAAATTTGATTTTCCTAGCTTTGATGGGAAGGGCCTGAGAGAATGGAGAGGAAAATGTAGGAGATTTTTTGAATTCCATGATGTCAATGAGGAAAGGAAAATGGGGATTACAGAACTACATATGAGGGGAAGGGCTTATACCTGGTTGCAAGGGTTCCTTAGGACTAATCCTCAAGGGACATGGGAACAGATGGCTTGGGAGGCTTGTAGGAGATTTGGGGAGCCTGACGGAGGGGATGTAATGGAAGAATTTAATAGGTTGAAACAAAAGGGTAATGTGGATGAATATATAGACAAGTTTGAGGAGCTTAAAGCAGCAGTGATGGCTCAAATGCCTCTGGCCACTGAGGCTTATTACCTGTCTGTGTTTGTGGGAGGATTGAAGGATGAGGTGAGACACCTGTTGAAGGTTTTCAAACCTAGTACATTGATGGATGCCTATGAGCAAGCCACCAGAATTCAATTACATGGTTCAGCCATATCTAGAGGCCAACCACACTCCAAAAACTACACACATAACCAGAAATCAAACCCCACCCAAAGCAGCTTCCAGAAGCTTTCCCATGGTTACCAAAAGACCCCCCAGAGAGAGCCTATGCTATTTAAGAAAATATCCACTGCTGAATTACAACACAGAAGAGAAAAGGGATTATGCTATAAATGTGGGGAGAAGTATAGTCCAGATCATATCTGTCCAAAGAAGCAGTTGAATATGATTATAGTAGAAGAGCTAGACCAGGATGAAGAGGAAGAGTTCTTGTTATATGAGGAAGGGCCGAGGGCAGTGCAGGAAGAGATAATGTTGGAGGAGGAATCTGGGGAGGGAATAGAATTGTCTATGAATGCCATGACTGGCAATGTGGGGAATGGTACAATCAGAATTAAGGGAAAAATAAAAAATAAAGATATATCAGTACTGATAGATACTGGAAGTAGTTGTAGCTTCATAGATGGGAGAGTAGTGGAGGAATTGAAGCTAAGAAAAACCCCTACAAAACCAGTGCTGATCACTATAGCAGATGGCACAACCATGGCCAGTAAGAGTATCTGTAAGGGATTAAGGTGGACAATGGGAGAACAAGAATTTGATCACAATGTTAGAGTTCTCAAACTCAGCAGCAGTGACCTGATCTTGGGGACAGATTGGCTGAAACCTTTGATTCCCATAGTCTTTGATTTCCAATCATTACAGTTATCTTTCAATAAGGATGGGGAAGAGGTGAAGTTAGAAGGAAGCACTGAAGGGATTAAGTGGCAGCCAATGAACACACAGACTCTTCAGAAGATGTTAACTAATGGAGAATCTGTGTTGGTTGGGCAATTGATGAGCATGGAAGAGATCAGGGTAGAAGAGGACATACCAGAAGAAGTACAGACATTCTTACAGAAATATGAAGATGTCTTCAGAAAACCCCAAGGTTTACCCCCTACTAGAGAGCATGAACATCACATTCTGCTCACTAAAGGGGCTCAACCCTTTAAGCTCAGGCCTTACCGTTATCCTTATTTCCAGAAGAATGAGATTGAGAGAATGGTGAAGGAGATGCTAGAGGATGTAATTATCAGGCCTAGTAACAGCTCATTTGCTTCTCCAGTGCTGTTAGTCAAAAAGAAGGATGGAAGTTGGAGGTTTTGTGTTGATTATAGGCAACTTAACAGTCTCACAGTGAAGGACAAGTTTCCTATCCCCATTATTGATGAACTGATTGATGAATTACATGGAGCCAAGTATTTCTCTAAGATTGATTTGAGGTCTGGATATTTTCAGATTAGAGTGGCTGAGAATGACATATATAAGACTGCATTTAGAACTCACTTGGGGTTATATGAATTTCTAGTTATGCCATTTGGGCTAACTAATGGCCCTGCTACGTTTCAGTCCCTGATGAATAAGGTCTTCGCTGACTTCTTAAGAGAGTTTGTGCTGGTTTTCTTTGATGACATATTGATTTACAGCCCTGACTTGGACACACATGTAGAGCATTTGGGAAAAGTCTTTGATATGTTGAGAAAGCATCAACTCTTTGCTAAACTGAGCAAGTGTAGCTTTGCCCAGCTTAGAGTGGAATATTTGGGCCATATTATCAGCCAAACAGGGGTGGAAGCTGATCCAAGAAAGGTATCGGATATGCTCAACTGGCCCAGACCAGTGACTGTCAAGCAATTAAGAGGGTTCTTAGGATTAACTGGATATTACAGAAAATTTGTGAAGGGTTATGGAAGTATCAGTAAACCACTCTGTCAATTGTTGAAGAAAGGAGAATTCCAGTGGAGTAAGGAGGCAGAAGAAGCATTTGAATTATTAAAAAAAGCCATGAGCCAAACTCCAGTATTGGCCATGCCAGATTTTTCCCAACCATTTGTGCTGGAGACTGATGCTAGTGAGGTGGGGATTGGAGTTGTACTCATGCAAAATCATAGACCTATAGTTTATCTGAGCAAACCACTAGGGATGAGACATAAAGCTCTCTCTGTATATGAAAAAGAACTATTGGCCTTGGCTACTGCAGTGAGCAAGTGGAGGCATTACATTGAAGGCAGTCATTTTATCATCAAGACTGATCATCAAAGTCTCAAATATTTGCTGGAACAAAGAATTACCACTGTGGCACAACAAAAATGGATCACTAAACTGATGGGATTGAGTTATGAGATCCAGTACAAGAAAGGAAATGAGAATAAGGTAGCAGATACTCTCTCCAGGAAAGATGAGTTAATGGCTATATCAGTTTCCATTCCAGTGTGGATGCAAGAAGTGATAGACAGTTATGAAGGAGATGACCAGGCTCAGAAACAGGTTTTAGCTTGTTTAATGGGAGGAAAAGGGAATGGAGAGTGGAGATTTCAAGATGGGATTCTCAAGTTCCAGAACAGAATCTATGTAGGTTCAGGGAAGGGTATTAGACTGAAATTAATAGAAGAATTACACTCCACCTCTCAAGGGGGACACTCTGGGATTCAAGCTTGCTATCAGAGGGCCAAACAGTATTTCTATTGGCCAGGGATGAGGGAGGAAATCCATAAGTTTGTTAAGGAGTGTGATACCTGTCAGAGGAACAAAGATGAAAGGGTGCATTATCTTGGGTTGCTGCAGCCTCTTGCTGTTCCAGAAACTGCTTGGAGTCATATATCAATGGATTTTGTAGAAGGTTTGCCTAAATCAGGGGGAAAAAACACTATACTAGTGGTGGTGGATAGATTGACAAGGTATGGCCATTTCATCTCTTTGGCTCACCCCTATACTGCTCAGAAAGTAGCTGAAGAATTTCTGGAGCATGTGTACAAACTGCATGGGTTGCCAGAGAGTATAGTCTCTGATAGAGACAAGATTTTCACCAGCCATTTCTGGCAAGAATTGTTTAGATCTTGTGGTACTAAATTGGAGTTATCTACTGCATATCACGCACAAACTGATGGGCTTACGGAGAGGTTAAACCAAACCCTGGAGATGTATCTGAGATGCTTTACTAGTGCCAGACCACAGAAATGGATAGAATGGCTTCCACTAGCTGAATGGTGGTATAACACTTCCTTCCATACAGCCTTGAAAATGACTCCCTTTGAGGCTTTATATGGGTATAAACCCCCAATTCTGTCCTTGGGGCCTTACATAGCAGACAGTAATGCTGTTGTAACAGCATACTTGGCTAACAGGAGAGCTACTGAAGCTGTCTTGAAAGAAAATCTCCAAAAAGCTCAAAATAGGATGAAAACTTATGCTGATAAACAGAGGTCTGAGAGGTCTTTTAATGTGGGAGATTGGGTCTATTTGAAATTACAGCCTTTCAAACAATCTTCTGTGACAGTAAGGAAGAACTTGAAACTATCCTCTAAGTTTTATGGACCCTATGAGGTGGTAGAAAAGATAGGGGCAGTAGCTTATAAGCTCAAATTACCTGATCACTCAAAGATCCATCCAGTTTTTCATGTTAGTTTATTGAAGAAAAAGGTGGGAGATCGGGCTGTGGTGTTCCAGGAGTTACCAGTGGTGGGGGCTGATGGACAGCCCAAACTGGAGCCTGTAATGTTGCTGGGAAGAAAGCTAGTTAAGAGGAGAAATATGGCTGTAGTACAATGGTTAATTCGATGGTCTAATCTGCCAGATGAGGAGGCCTCCTAGGAGGATGCAGATTTTATCAAAACTCAATTTCCAGAATTCAAGCCTTGAGGACAAGGCTGGTGTTAAAGGGGAGGAATTGTCACATCCAGTGCAAGAAGAAAAGGAAAACAGAAGGAGAAGAAAAGGGAAGCGGAAGAAAAGTTAGTTAAGTCAGTTATATTCAGCTTAAGTGGGACGGCGTCGTTCGGAGAAGGAGAAGTAATTCTTGCGAAAGTAGTCATTCGGAGAATGCGTTCTTAGACGCCAACAAGCATTGGCATCAAGAGACGCGTGGACGGCCAGGAATTGAAGTTGGAGGGGACCGTTGCACAGTTTCCTTCTTCCAGCTCCAACCACCGATCACAGAGAGATGAAGGAATTGGGATGATGTCAGTTGAGCAATGCGTGGATGGAACAGATTGCATCATGTGGAGATACCCTAATATATAAGTTCATTTTAGTAGCTTGTAGTTTTTTAGCTTTTTGCACAAGAAAACATTCCAGAAGCTTTCTCAAGCTCTGAACTTCCCTTCTTGTTTCCTGCAATCTGAACTCTTCTTTCCTTAATCCATTTATTCTCTCTTTCTGTTTTTATCTTGGTTCTTAAATTTACGTTTGAAGATTGATTTTAGCTAATTTCTTGGAGTTGAGTTAGCTGAAATCTAACAGTCCACAATCTTTAGATTTCTTTCAGTCCTATCAATTTTTTGATATCTATTTCTCACCTCCTGTTTGATATGAATAAATCTCCTTCTAACCACAACAATCTTCTTCTCTTCTATTGTCTTAGTCTCTTTAGGTTTCTGAGCACTGGTATTAGATTCATCATGGCATTGTATTTGAGGACGAGAGTGGCTCTGATGCCCTAGATTTATCTTAAGACTACTTAGTTGCAGTCGGGATTCAGGGATACAAAAATCTAGATCATGAAAAGCTCTGTATTTTTTTGTCTGAATTGGGTAGTCTGTTTGAGATCGTTTTATGATTTTTGGGTTTGGGCAGTTGGGACAATGATTGAGGACTTGGGTTTGGTTAACTGGGCTACCATTCCACTCTTTATAGGTTTATGGTTTTGTTCTGTGGGTTGGAGAGATTATAGGCTTGATGTTTGCTCTGGTGTGGGCTTCAAGATCTGCGGTTGTGAGGTTTGGCCCAGTTCTACTAGAGGTTGTGGGGAGTTCTCAGGAAGGCCCAAGCGGTTTGAATTTGCAGAGTGAGACTTCGGCATATTTGAATCTACCTTTTGGGCAGTCGTGTCATGTCTACATCATCCGTACAGACTTTATCCTCACGCCGAACAAACCTCGGAATTATAGCCGTCGCAGTTAAATCCTCCGGCGCCTTCTGGGTCTGGTTTTCTGAATGTGTCGTCGGTATGGTGGCATCTACAGTCTGATCAGATCTGCTGTGAGGGGGTTGGGGTCTCATCCATGGTCCGAAGACGTGCTTGGCTTCCATTGTTGGTCTATTTTCCTTCTCCTTGTTTAGGCAATTAGATTCTACATGGCCGATCTTACCACAGAAGTAGCAAAAATCAGAGAGCCTTTCGTATTTAAACTGTACCCAGCATTTCGATTTGCCTTTTCTTTCCCGAAAAAAGTCACTTTTTAGTGGGAAGTCGACTCTTACCTTAGCTCGAATCCTGAGGAACTTTCTGACTCTGAAGGATCCTCCCTTTTATCTTCACATCCACTGAATTTTCCAGTGAAATCACCAATTCCCCTTGCATTTTCCAGATTCACGCGGTCCGGGGAAGGTTGTGTACTTGAATCCAGAAAAGGAGAGCTAGAAAAGTCGATCTCATCTGAGTTGGTATCTTTCTCCCAAATTCGAAGGATCAATAAAGCCCCCGTAACCGACCACAGGCTGGTTTTAAGAATTCTAGCTCTGTCAGCTTCAAAGCTGAAGGAACAAAGGAAGGTATTGTGGTTGATGGTAGAGATAGAGATATTAGGGCCAAGGTTCCACACATTAGAAGAATATTTGTCGCCGTCTTACTATTAATGCCTTTCTCTAACAAAATTCTAGCAACAAGAGGGAAATCCGTAGGTGGAGCTGTTGTATCATCATTTATTGTAAGGTCAAGGCAATCATGAGGGCTCGAGGTAATGGCAACCTTAGCCATGAATGGGCTTCAGAGCAAATGGGGTAAGAAGTGACGGAGAACGGGGTTTTTGGAGGAAGTAATGTTAGATTAAGGGAATTGGAAAATTGGAAAGGGTTAAGGGATGAAGCATAGATACTAGATTCACACCAGATGAATCATGGATATTTCCCTTGAAGAGAGAGGGGAGAGAGTTCTCATCCTAGAGAGAGAAAGGGGATATGGGAACAAGTTATTGAATAGATTCTGTTCATGTAAGATCGTAAGCATGTAAAGTTATTATTAGTCCATTTTACAAAGAATAAAGTGCTATCTTTTAAGTTAGTAAACATCTACTTCTTGTACCAAGTGACCAAGAGACGGGAGGTCCTTCTCAACTAATATTAAAGATGCACTTGAAGCTCTCACTTTTTAAAATGAAAGATTCAAATCCAAAGCCAGACTTGCATCCTACTGAGGGCCTCCAAAATAGCAAGCAATTCTGCTGTGTTGCGGCTGTGACACCACAAAACTTTCTACAGCAAGCAACTAATACTACGCCCGAGCTACCTCTTGCCAGACTTCCCTGTGCAGCTTCACCATTAATCCAAGCTCCATCAACGTTAACTTTGCTGGTGCCAAAAAGGGGAGTGAAGTTGTCCTGTGAGTTGCACCCTGGCATGAGGAACTTCCATGCTAGACTTTTGAAGGGACTTCTATTGATGCAACATTGCTATTGAGAACTATAGAAGCAAGAGGGATGTTATCATCCAACAAATTTGAAATTAGGTATTTTATCTGTTACAAAACATAAGGTCTTTTGGTAATTTTTATATAAATTAAAGAAGAAAAAATAATGAATATTTTTTATTATATTTTTAATTAATTTACTAATATAATAGAGAATGATATAATTATATTAATTATAATGGTAGCTTTAAAAAGGAAAACTAGCTCTAAATGCTACCAAAGAAATGCTCTATTAATGATCATGTCATTAAATTTTATTTTTAATTTTTTATGTTACTGAATAATTTTCGTATATATGTTTATGTCACTTTATAATATTTTTAACTTTTTATGCCACTAAATAACTTTCGTATCTTTTTTTATGTAACTGAATAAGGCTTTTCTTTATAATTGTGAAGTGGCATAAAAGAGACACAAATTATTTAGTGACATAAAAAATTTAAAATATTATAAAGTGATATAAAAAAATATACGAAAATTGTTTGATGATATAAAATATTAAAAATAAAATTTAGTGACACGATCAGTAGTAATACATTTCTTTAATAGTATTTAGAGCTAATTTTTTAAAAAATAATATATTTTAAAAATAATTTAAAAAATAATTTATATTTTAAAACGAAATGAATATTTTGAAGTTAAACCTTTTCAACATTTACAGGCATCGTGATCGCCTTTTGTCAAAGACTTCTTGAATGAAGGCGTTCTTTGGCAGTTTCATGACTCGACTCGCTCCCGTTTACTGAACAAGTCAACTATCTTATTTGCTTAATTAAAAAAACTGTTTTTAAAAATAGCAAATTTGAATAAACCTTCCTGTAAAGAATGAAAGAGTAGTCAAATTAGCTCATATATACGTAACTTTGGCTGTGCTTTTAGTTTGCAAATTGCTCCACTATCTATACAGTTTTTTTCCCAAATGTCTAAAGAAGGAAGAGGAAAAAGGTTAAGTCCTTGGGCATAAAATTGTTGAACGAATAATTATAATAAGTAAATATATAACTAAATAAACCATATCATAATATTTAATAAGTAATATATATAACATACTTAGCAGGTCAGATCTAAAATGAGTTTGGAGCTAGAAGTTTCCACTCGTACTAATTCTGGTTCAAGTCTACACCCGGCCGGTTGAAATCTCCAGGAGCAATAAGTGTTACATAATGGAGTTGTAATTCTAAAGCCAAACACTTAAGCAAATGATTACCAAATTTTAGTGTTTTAGTCAAGTTTGAGTAGTTTTGTCTCGGTAAAATAGTAATTTAATTTAATAAAAGTTAGAGAAATTATATTTTCACTCTACTTTTAACTTCTTTTACTCTCCTTTAACTCTTTTTATAAGTAAAAAGATTTTAATGCCCATAAGCAGTTTTTTTTTTTAACAAGGCTTGAGTTGAAATTTTGAAGCTTTTTTTAGGCATTAAGATCATTTTAGTTATGAAAAAATAACAGAGGAGTGAAAGAAATTAAAAGATGGGTGAGAATATTATTTCTCTAGTTACTCACATATCAATAAAAATGAAATAAAATAGATAAAAGAAGCTAATTAATTAGTGTATGACTAACTTTTCTATTGGGTATGATTTTTTTGAGGTTAAAACTTCAAATGCCTCCTGAAGTCAAGGAGACTTATCAAATAGACTTTTGAACTTTTAATTGTAATAATTTTGGCCATTTCCTTCTAAATTTTGACTTTTTAATTATGAACATTAACCTCCTCCTCTCAAATTCTAGCAAAATCAATTGTCAATTTGATAAATAAGGCAATACGTTAATTGTGTTGAAGTAGTCATTTGTCTTTTGTTTTAATTGTAAAAAATTTTATATACAAAAAATCTTTATACCTAATAAAAAAGTAAGGAATATTTCTTTTCTCTCATTTGTATCTTCTTTGTCTCTCTCACTCTCTCTCTCTCTCTCTTCTAGACTTTTTCCCTCTCATCTAAAGAGGATAGATGGTTAGGAAGAAGAAACAAAAAGTCATGAAGAGAGAGAAGGTCGGAGAAATATAGTGATTATTATTTTTTTATAATATATATGAATATTTTTTAGGTATAAAATTTTTGATAAATAAAATAAAGAATAAATATTTTTTAAAAAAAAATTAATATTTGAGTTTGTCTATCACATTGATAATTAATTTTAATCAAAGAAGGAAGCAATTGTCATAATTAAAAGTTATTGTATCTATTTGACAAACCTTCTTGACTTTGGAGCTATTTGGAATTAACCCTTTTTTGTTGCGCTACCGCTTTGTCAGATCAGAAGAGGAAAATGTTTCATAAAGTGTTGGTAACACTTACAGCATGCGGTGGGAGCAGAAGGCAAGCATGCAGTCTGCACGCTAGGTGCGATTCCAATTCTAACTAATCCAAAATTGACGTGTCACCGAGTCATCACAAGCCATAGTCAAATTCTCCCTCTTTTTCAGTTTTTTATTGAAGCAGTATTACAAACATATTTCCTACTTCGTAATTAATTAGTACTAAATAATACGAGTGTTTTTCTTATGTATATAAAAATCCCTGTGACTCTATAAATTGGAGTATTTTTATTTTGCACATAGCAGCGTATTCTCCCCCACAGAAAGGAAGGAAAATTCCAAACCCTAGAGCTCTCTATCTCTTTGAGAAGAAGATGGTGTTCTACTTCAAAGCCCGACCTGAAGCCGGAGATTACACAATCTTTATGGGACTGGACAAGTACGAGAACGAAGAGTTAATCAAATATGGATTCCCTGAAGACATTTGGTAAGCTGTCATTATTTCCTAGTTTTTGGTAATCTTCACATCGAATTCGGGATTTGCTCATTTGCTTGTTTCTTGTTTTTTCCTTTTTGGCTGTTGAATTATTGTATCTTGGAATATATTATTTGAATTATTTGTATTTCTTTTCTTTTGTCCTAAAGCTCTTCTTGGGATCCATTGGGCGAGAATTTGACTGCCTGTTGAAGGACTTTGCTAATTCCTTGAGTAATTAGGTCAAATTGAGATTTTTCTTAAGATAGTGGTTAGTGAAGGTTAATGGGATTGGATGCAAAGTTGGTTTCAAGTAATCTTGATTATTCGCTTTGTTTTTTCCTTTTTACATAAATAATGCTGCGTGATGGGGGGATTGTTATGCATGCCTGAGACTTTAGATACTGTAGGGTATCAGAAAAATAAAGACATTGGGCCTCGGGAGTACAGCTCTTCTTGATTAGCTATAATGGTTTTGGATCAGTGGATCGCCAGCGGCTGCACAAGGAAATGGAAATGGAGATATAAATGAATGCAGCAGCAAAGAGAAAAATAAATGAAGTTGTGAATGGGGAAAGCAGATTATGCCTTTCCTTGTAGATTGACAAACCATGTTTTATTCTAAATTTAATTGAGTGCTAAAACACGAGTACTTTAATGAATTAGGGTGTAAAAAATTGCGGAAATTGGGGCAAGAAGATAAGTGTAAGATCGGACCCCAAATACAAACTCCAAGAGACAAATTTCTGTTGATTAAGAGGAATAGGTTGCAATCGGAAACTGCTTGAGAAAAAGTAATATTTCGTATCTATATCTTTGACCCTAGAGAATGACTTGTTGCAGCCTTATTATTTACTAGTAGAAGCAGTTACCACATATTTGACTGTTGTATTGTGATCCAGTATGTGAAGATGTCATCTTTTTGGCTAATAAAAAAGTTAACTCTTTGATAATGGTGGCATCATTTTGGTGGAGGATTTTACCTAGACTAATTTAGGTTCAATTTGGAAATAGGGCTGAAAATGGGAAAAATCAGAAAATTTTTGTTTGTGGAGTAAAACCTCCCTAACCAAATGGTTTTCACTATTAAAGCATGTCATCAGCTCACACAACATCACAATTTCTCTCCTTGGCCACACAATGATATTTTTAAGAAACTCAAGATTCTTTCCATTTCTGAAACCAAAAATTAAAATGAGAAGCTTTAGGCAGTTCCTTTGTGCTTGTGTTGCCAGCTTTGTGGAAAGATTGATCAATTTTTTATTCATACCTGCTATCTTACTTTTCTTCTACCTCTCTTAAATATTAGAGAGAAGAGCATCTCCGTGAAAAAGAAACTACCAAAATGACCTGCCTTTTGGCTGTTGGTTGTTAATTTTCATAAGAATTACTCATATCATGTATAAGTTACTTTTTCCCAGTTTTGAATTGCATCTTTATTTGCTGATAAATTTTTGCTATCCTGGATCATAGAAATGTCTCAATCTAGATAGGCAAAGCAAATTCTTGCCATCTCTGAAAATTGATACTGTCTATGTTACTTGAAAACAGAGTAATTTTGGCTGCTTCGGTCCTTTTGAAGAGATGGATAAACTTGCATCTAACTTGTTCTCATCATTTTAGAAGGTTGTTCATGTGTAGTTTTCAAGTCCTTGATTTGTTGATATCTCGTTGCATTTTATTTATGTTAAGCTAAGGTCTTCAAGTGCTTGAACTGTTGCTATGTGAAAGACTTTTGTGAGTTTGATGTATAAGTACTTCTTTTATTTAGCATGGACTCATGCAAGTTGCTTTGAGGCTAAAGCAGTTTTGCATAGTCTGTATGCTTTAAACGTTGGTCATAAAAGCACAAGGATATGGTTCAAGGTGTCATTTTAGTTCTTCACTGTGATTCTTTTGCTTAAATGTTGTATTGTTTTGCAGGTTCCATGTGGACAAAATGTCTTCAGCCCATGTTTACCTCAGATTGAACAAGGGTCAGACAATTGATGACATACCAGAAGGTGTACTGGAAGATTGTGCACAATTAGTCAAAGCAAATTCCATCCAAGGTGGACAGAAAATCTATTGTTCTATTGCTGCTTTTCGTATTCCATACTTTTCCTTTCTTCAAAGGACTTTCCATGTTTTAGCTTGAGAAATCTACTCAGCTTAGTTAGCAGGATGATACGGCAGTATCACTGCCATGACCATTTAATAGAAGAAAGCCTGAACTAAAGTATCAACTATCAATCACTTGAGGAGTGATTGATAATATTTGCATCCCAAATGAATATCCTCCTCTCTCTCTCTCTCTCTCTGGTGTAATGCATTATTAAGCCTACTGTCATCTTCCATATGCCAGGAAACAAGGTGAATAATGTGGATGTTGTTTATACTCCTTGGCATAACCTTAAGAAGACGGCTTCAATGGATGTTGGCCAAGTTGGTTTCCACAATCCAAAAATGGTTAGTCATTTGTATTTTCAGGACAGTGATTGTTCTTGGTTGTCCTCTGTGAAGGTTTATCTGTGGCTGATGCTTTTTCCCTTTAGGTCCGTACTGTGAGAGTGGAGAAGCGGATGAATGATGTAGTTAATAGATTAAACCGCACAAAGGTGGAAAGAAAACCTGATCTGAAAGGTATGATGAGTATTATGGTTTAAGAGAATTGCTTATTTATTTAACCTCCTTTTTCTCTCTGCAAGTTTTTCTTGAGGTTATGCAGCTTCAACTACTCTAATTTGTCTTTTTGCATAATGCCTTCAGCTGAACGTGAAGCAGTTAATGCGGCAGAAAGGGCTGAGAGGAAACAGCAGCTGAGAGACAAAGTGAGTTCCATATAAAATCTCGTCAGATAATTTATTCTTTGTTGTAACAAAATTATTCTTGTTTACTTCATGGTTTCTTCTCATGCTGCACTGGATATTATGGTCACTTATGAATATTTGATCAAAGATAGAAGTAGTGATGTCTTTTAGGACATTTGGAAGAGGATGATTGAGCCTAGGGAACAGTGCAACAAGCTAGGCTAAGATCAATATAAATCATCTCTCCCTACAAGATTTAGTGTAATTTATAGTGACAAAATCTAAATTCTGTTCTAGTAGCGATGGAGCCATGCAATTGGCAAATGTCTTATTTCATGTCTTGTTTTGCTGTGGCTGTGGGTTATTCAACCTCAGTTTCTGTTAATTACTTGGTACTATTGGTCTATTTAATTGCATTAGTTACTAAACATTAGCGATTACTCCTATTCATTGATTGGTAATGAGGTTCGACCTTCAATTGTTCTAGTCCTAAGGCATAGTGATTTTAAGTTATCCTTTTGTGTATGATGCGCACTGGATGCAGTGTTTGGTAAGTGTTTCACGTGCTCCTGCAGCATATCATTTGGTTTTTCCTCGTCCTAGAGAACGTTTTACTCCTCAATGTTTTCCTTTGGGTTCCTGTAGTTGTAAGTTGTTTTGTTATATGAGGCACTTCAACTCTCTGGGTTATATTAGGTCCATCTTTTTTTTTTGAACCTTGTGCAAGTATTAGGACAAATTGGAGATTAACCATGGTGCAGTAACTGCAATGTCTGTGGGATATAATTGTCACTGTTTTATTCTGCCGAGTCCTGTTGCAACCATGGCTTTGCACTGTAATTACCCCATCATGTGTGGGGTTGGGACTATGTGCCCCCTCCGAGGATGCGATGCTTCCTCAACATGTCAAATATACTCCTGGGTCGCTTGACACTCCTATCATGTGCAACTTTGCAAACCAAAACCAAACCCACTCCCTCAAAAAAAAATAAAAAATCACAGCATTAGAACAACTATTACTGCATAAAGAGATTGAGGGGAACTTACGTCAGATACTATCAATTTGAACACATCAACTTTTCATATTGAGATCTGGGATATGTGCCTTTTACAATCTGTATGCTTCTTGCTCTAAATAGACTCTCTTTGCAGAAACGACGTGAAGAGATGGAAAGACTTGAGAAGGAGAGACAAACTGAGTTAAGAAGCTACAAAAATTTGATGATTGCTGATAAGATGACTTCTAACAGGGATATTGCAGCAGCCAACAAGTCCCTTCAAGAATTGGAAGAGGATTTCATGTGAATGCTGGCAATTCAAGAAACTTCTTAAATTTGCCACCAGATTGCAGAGTACGAAGTATGTCACCCTGGATTAGGTGTACTGAAGAAAAGACCTAACAGGAACGGGGATGAGATTGGGGTTGGGTACCATATTTTCTTATTGTAATATGCTGAGACGTTAATAAGCTCCTTGATGAAGCAGGGTAACGTGGCCTCGAATTGGTAGAAGCCGTCCTTGTATCTCTTAACAAGGCCAAAGTTTTAATAGGAGCTTGTAATGTTTTTACAGCTTTGTATACATTGATAATGATGAAAAAACATCATCTGGAATTTGTAATCAGCTTTTTACTTTCCCATGGTAATAGTACATTCGCTCTATTTTCTTGGAAGGCCATTTTTCTTGTTACCCCAAGGTTTCCAAAATATCTTTGTACAGGAGAGAGGGTATATCCTAAACTGGTTACTGGCCTTCTCCCACCTTTGTGGTGGTTGCCTCTTGTAGGGTCTAATGCTCATGAGAAGCCTCATTGGTGCAGCTCTAGGTTAACTCCCTATACTGCGTCTTCAGTCTTGGTGGTATACGAAGTTGCAAAACACCAATGAAAAGTAGCTGTGGTTGAATTCACCCTTTCCTTCAAGTTAATCATATCCAAGTTGTGCGGCTATTAATATCATCTCCATTAACCGTGGAGCAAAAAAATTTCCCAGACAAATTAGAATGAAGAAAAATTTAGGTGGCCAAAGCATTTGTCCGAAAGTTCCAAATACAGTCATTAATTACCGAGGGTTTAGGATGGAAAGCAGTAGGATATCCTGAAACTAGTAATTGGGCAGGGGCCGCGCGAACGCAGGCCCCCACTACCACAAATTACGACGTAGGCTCTCCCTCTTGGGGAGACCTTAGGCAGGCACCCCTCCCAAGTGCAATGGAGGTCACCAACCTAGGCCATGGGCCTTCGTGATCACCCATTGACCCCGTCCAGGTAAGTAATTTGCTCGGAGTTCCAGGAGTATTTCATATAGGTCTACCTTGCTCTGGATTTTCCTTTAGATCTCCATGTGGGACATAAAGTAGGCATGTTTTAAGTCCTCATTTGCATATTCTATTCTCTGGCGACTGAAGTTCATCTGAGATCTTGGATACTCATTTTCACTTATCATTTCAAAGAACTGAACTTTTTTTGGTCTGGAAAAGAGATCTTTTCATTAACCAAACTCTACAACATCAGTAAAAATTATAATCAATCATCAGGGTGAACAAAAATACAGCCCAATGCAGCTCTATCTCTAACTTTACATATATTTGAAATCAAGTCATCAACTCTATGCAAAATGTTGTTAACCAAAACAAAGAGAGGGGGCGGGCGTAGGTCGGGGGTCTCTATCCCACTCAGAATTGTGTACTTGCAAGTTTCTCCAGCACCAAATCCTATTGATAGCTTCTTGGAAGATAAGTTTCCAGGCAATGTCTTCATCGGAATAGCCAAAGTTCCGATTGACCGGTTGAGGTTAAGATCTGTCCAAGCAGAGGGGTTGTTCCCTGCCTTGAATTTAATGCGCTTTCCTTGGGGAGATGAAGAACTGAACTGTTCCAGTACATTACATAACCAGAAAACTTGGAGCTATCATTTTTTCTTGTTTCGCATTTTTTTGATGAAAATTTCAAATGAATTCAATTTCTGGAGTGTCTATATTTTTTACGTAAATACAACGTTCATATTATGTTTTCACTATTTTTATTTGCTCTTTTTATAATTAAATAAGGTAAAATAACATAGTTTATATGCTTGAAATTAAATATTCAAAAATTTTTATTAAATGGCATCATTATTATATATTATTTTTTTATTACCTACAATTTAAAAATTAAATATTTTTAATTTATTTTTTTCTCTGTCTCGTATTTTCTCTCTACTAGCAGAACTCAACTGGCTCAACTGGGAGTTCTGCCCTCCATGACAGAAGAGTTAAAAATGATTATTTGTCTGCTGTATTGTACTAACATCTTTAACCTAACCCAACAAGTACAATATCATCGAATGACAGAATGAACTTCCATTTATTTGTTTTCTCTATTGGCTTAACTTTATCTGTGAAGATGTTGTTCATATTGTTCTTGCACGCTCTGCAAAGTAAAGAAACTTCGATCTGCCATTTTCAGAACAGAATGTAATAGACCATACCAGCAAGGTTCTAGATTGACACGAAATTATGAGTACTTGCAAAATGTCGTGTCGAAACGAAGTCTTTCAAATTAGACAAGTGATCTTTTATTCGTGTATTTGTTATCTGCACCAGTGTGATATCTGTGAGTAAGAGCATTACATATCATTCTCAGACTTTCATGTTATAGCTCATAGCTCAATTATGCAATCAGTTTGAACTCACAGGTTGAAGGCCTAATGTTTTTCAGAAAATTTACCACTTCAAGTAGATTCCAATGATCGAAGAATTTCAAAACTGGAACTGGGCAGGGGCGCGCGAACGCAGGTGCCAACTGCCACAGATAATGACTGAGCCTTCTTGATCACCATTGACCAGTCCAGGTAAGTAGTGTGTTTTTTCATCTACCAACTTCATATAACCTCCATTGCTTCGCCTTCTCCATTTCTGGTTCGACGTGGGACAAAGATGTTGTATTTCAAAGTTGTAACCCCACGTTTCTATTTTGGTCCCAGCAAAGGATGCGGGAACCTGACATCTGCCAATTCTGAGGTTTTTTAGGCGGATAACGCCTACCAAATTCTCAAAGAACTGTATTTTTGCCATAGACACAAATAACCAATCAACAACAGCATTATTTCCCTACTGGCTGGATTGGATGGCTTGATAAACTCATGAACTTGGGATTAGGTAGGGGCCGCGCGAACGCAGGCCCCCGCTACCACAAATTATGACGTAGGCTCTCCCGCTTGGGGAGACCTTAGGCAGGCACCCCTCCGAAGTGCAATGGAGGTCGCAAACCTAGGCCATGAGCCTTCTTGGTCGCCCATTGACCCCGTCCAGGTAAGTATGTTTTTAGTTCTTCAGAACGATATTTTATACCTGCCCTGTGCTGGGAATTTTACTTTCTGTTTCCGATGTGGGATGGAGGTTTTGGTCCTTCTCGGACCGGGAAGTGTGGGTACCCTTGTCTCCTACTTGGTGTCAAACTTCATCACCAGAAATAGCATATCCAATTAACTTCAAAAAAGGAAAAATCGAATATCCAAGTTAGCTAAATCATCAAATCATGTAGAGTCTTCAAAGAAGCTGAGACCATTTAACAAACACTTCTCTTATAGATTTGCCTGCAAGAAGATATGATCTGTTTTTTCTCTTTCTTTTTTTTTTTTCTTTCTTTCTGAGCTCTTATGGAGACCCACATGACAATTCACTAGTTTCTATCAGTTAAAGGAAAATAATTCTGCCAATATTTGCATGTTTGAAGGAAAAAAGTGCAAAATGAACTTAAAACCTTTGTACTATTGGGAAGCATTTGCTATAGTCTAATCAAGAAATTCTTTTTAATTATATATTCCTAAGCAAAAAAAATTTAGAAAAGGCCTTTGACACTTGGGGATATGATTTATGGCACAATTAGAAGTAATTTTATTAAGGTAGAAGTTTTGGAGTTCAATTTTATATCTTTTATCCTTGTGTACATATATTTTTAAAATAATTAAAATATGACTCTTAATTTTTTTTAAATTAAAAGTTTAACATTCAATAGTTAAACTATTATCTTGGTGGCTTTATCCACTAGTTGGTTAAACTTCTTTTTAAATCTATATCTATATATACATATATATTACCAAAACACTTTTACTCTCTCTCCTCCTCTAAAACTCTCAAATATCCAATTCTAATTTCTAGAATTTTAAATTTTTTTATTAGTTAGAAGAGTTTTTAATAGCTAAGAGATAAAAAATATAACAACTTTAGTTTATCTTAAACAAATCTTTTAATTTAAATCAAATTTCTAATAACTTTTCACTATCTCCAGATAACTTTATCTACTACAACTTTCTTCACAAACTTTTTCTCTCTTCACAAACTTTTCCTTATAAAGTTTTTTATCTTCAGATCCTCTTATTTTTCTCTAATTAGGGTCTTCTTTTTTCAAATTGAAAAGATAATCTTTTCAATTTCTTTTTTGATACATGTTGCTCTTATTCTCTTCATTTTTTCTCTTTCACTTTAATATTTGACCTCTGAATTTAATAAATAGTATTATATATTTGATTTTTTTGAGGAGCTTATCAGTGCTTAATACATCTCTTATTGTTCAAAAGATATTTATAGATTAATTATTTTTAAAAAATATTTCTTTTTTTAATTTGTTGAGAACTTATTTGTGTAGATGTAAGATATTTATAAATTTATTTATTTTCAGAGAAATTTTTTTTGCTGAGAATTTTTTAGGATAGAGACCAAAATAGAAAGACTGTCTCAAACTTTTTCTTTTAAAATGAAATAAAATGTATGAGTATTATATAAGTTATAGGCATCAACACATTTAAGATATTTTAATTTTTTATTTAAATAAGTATTTTTGTTTTATTATTTTTTTAAATTTTAAAATATATTTTAGATGCTTCTTCAGTTAAATCTAGAAAAATGAGATGTATGCACTTTTTTTTATTTTTTATTTATATTTTTCTTCTTTAATATGAGTTCGTTTAATCTCTTTTGAAAATAAAATATATTTTTTGAAACTTTTTAAATTTTCTGATTACTAATAAGTCTGCAAGTTGTACATGACTTTCATATGTAGTTATTCCTTTATCCCATTTTTTGTCAGCTTATTTTATTTTTTTAGTTTTATTTTTAACATCAATGATTTTTTCTCTTTTTATATATTTCATGTCTTTTCTTTTTTTATTTTCATTGAATGATGTAATATATTTTATATTTTTAATTGTTTTAATAGAAAATTATTGAGTTTTTGTTTTCTTTGATAGGTTTTGAAGATTCAAACTTTTTTTTTCCGTTTGTTTGAGGAGATGACTTTAGGAATATTTATGTATCTAGTTCTCAGTATTTATTAAACCAATTAGATCAATATTTATTACTATCTAATTTGATCATTCATTTGCTAAGTTTTAAGGATAAAAGTGCCTAATTGCCTATTAAAATATTTTATACCAAAATATGCATAAATTTACAGTACATTAGACATGAAATGTAATAATCGATGGTTTTTTTTTTTTATTTTTATCTTTTACCAAGTAAATATTTAAGAAATAATTTTGTAAAGTACATTAACACTATAGCTTCTTTGTGATGGATCAAGAACACTTTCTTTTGAAAAAAAAAATTTAGCAATGAAGTGTTCTTTTGAAAAAAAAAAAATTAGCAATGATCAGAGAATTTTTTATTTTAAATTTTTTTTAGGTTTTTAATATAAAATACTAATATTTTTATTTTTTATGTTATTTATTTTTTAGGAATAGAGAGAGACAAGTAAAGGGAGATAAATTTTAATTTTCATAATAATTTTACTGCAAATATATTCTATTTTTTTGAAGAGTCAAAATAAATAATTAAATGATAAGAAATTCTCTTTTTCTCTTACATATGATGGGAGTAGAAGGTGAATACGACAGAATAATTGAAAGACTATATCGTAAAGTTAATTTACTTTAAATATATAGAAAAAAGTACAATTTATGATGTATTTTTTCATCTTACCCATTTACTTATGATTAACTATTAGTGCATATTTTTTTAATTAAATACGTAAATTTACTTTATATTTTTTGTAATATCTCTAATAACTATTTATATAATAATCCGTGTTAATTTTTCTTTATGGTACTTTTTTTAATGAAAAATTAACTCTGTCAATAAAAGAAATGGGCTTACTCATGATTGTGTTATTAAAGATTTTTTTTAATGATATTTAGAATAATTTTTTTTTAAAAATTTATTTTTATTATATACTTATTTTTTTTAGAAAATAATATATACACCGTGCAAAGCACAGGCCATATGCTAATACTTATATATTAAAATAAAAACTTACATTACTTGAAACTAATCTTTCTTGGCCACTTTATTCTTGTTTCTTGCATAGTTGCCCTACTTTCCTAACCTAATGTCATAGTTGATTGGCCTTAGAGTCAACATAGAGTCTAACTCCCCAGTTTCTTTCATAGCATTGTCCTCTGTCTGTGGACTGTGAAGCCCCTGGGAACATATTTATAATAATTTTAAATTTAACTTTATTATAATTATTAAAATTGTGAATTTGAGCAATGCGCAATTAAATTCTATTCTATCTCTTTGGCATACTACAATACCGAGAAGGAAAAATCTAAAATGATTGATACCAAGGCAATATAAGGAGGGGAAAAAGGGTTATTTTCTTATTAAAAAAATTAAATCCGTAAAATTTCTAGAAGAGAATTAATGGAACCTCTCGTATTTTTTTTAACATCAATACTACCATTAGAAAAATGAAAATTAAGTTTACTTACCAAGAGAAAAAAGGAAGTTGAATTAATAGATAAAAAAGGAATTGTATAAAATCTAATATTTCTTGTTAATTATATTTATTTCAGATAGGAATCATAGTTACTCTTAATTTAGTTATGCTATTGGACTAATATTTTTGAATGTCTAATTCATAATTAATGAATGACTTCTCTCCGTTTTGAATATTTATATTTTTTTTACTATAAGTTATTAAATAATTATATTATTATAATCAGAATATATGTAAACGTAAATTAAAAAAAAAAGAAAGTAATCTAAAATGTAAAAATGCTAAAAAGAGTAAGATTAATACATATATTTTCTAAAAAGATTTAGCTATGTTCTTGATCATGATTGTGAAGTTTTGAAAAAAAATATGTTTTAGAAATTAATATAATATTTTTATTTTTATAGAAACATTAATAAGAAAAAATAATTCAAAAAATACGAATACTTTCTCAAAAATAATTTTCTCATTAAAACTAAAAGTGAAAAAGCACTCCTATAGAATAATTTATCTAAAACAACCTTTAACTGAAAAATTAAAAAAATAATCATAATCAATTGAAAATAATTTCTTTGAATCAAAGTTGCCGTAGATAATTGAGTATAACCAAAAGAAAAAAATCGAATAGCACTGCTAAAGGGGGGACGGGGGGGGGGGGGGGGTGCGGAAGGAAAACCAACTGCGGATGTCGGCGCCCCCACACCGACCCCACCACCCCAAAAAGGCGCAAAAAAAAAAGAAAAGGGAAAAGCAGTCAGACATCAGCGCATTACTCTGTTTCAGTTACCAGCCAGAGTCTACATGTATGCTTAAGAAAACCTCCGCTGCTCAAATTCCAACCCCTCCAAAACCCTAACGCTACACTCTGATTTCCCCTTTTCCATCAAAGGGTTCTATCACTGCAACAGAAGCACCAGAAACAACAGCATAAGCTGCAACAACAATGGCAAATACGACCTCCTTGGATGAAGAAACTGCAAAGAAAGTCATTCGCCAGGTCCAACCTTGATTCGCCTTTTTTTTTCTTTGTTTGGAATGCAAATATTAAATCTTTCAGATTAAATTGTAAAAAAGGAATCTTTTTGTGTTAATTTATCTGATTCTGTCTTTGATTTTGCATTTATTTTTTCGTGTTTTTCAGGTAGAGTTTTACTTCAGCGATAGTAATCTTCCAAGGGATTCTTTTCTTAAGCAATCTATCAGTGACAGTGAAGATGGCAGTATCCTTCTCTTTATCTGATATATTCAATTTGTGTTCTTTGGGTGTAGAAACTAATTGAAATTATGTTGTTGATAATTTTTTAAAAAATTAAATGTTGGCGAGAGTTTCAATGCTAAGAATCTAAGTAGTGTAATGTATTTAATTGTCGGGGAGATTAAGGACTTTTGGTTATGTGTCGCAGTTTTTGTAGGCATTGAGTAGCTGATTGAGGCGGGAGTCTCTTGCATTGCTTTTCTTCATTTTTTCTGTTAATAGTTGAGCAAGCTATGAAGTAATGCAAGAAAATATGTCTTTATATTTTGTCTAAAACAAATAGAGAATCATGTTGCCTTTTTAATTTGATTTTGATAATTTGATCAATTTACAGTGGTTTGTTTACTTAAATCTTTCATTGGAGATTTGTTCATCTTAACTTAAACAAATAGTGGTCAGTTTGGCGTTGGTCTGTTCTTTCGCCCGCATGAGAGCTCATTTGGGCTTGGGAGATGCAAAGCTCGAGGACATATCTGAAGATACAGTTAAGGCTGTAGCAGAGACTCTAAGGACTTCTTCATTCCTTAAAGTTTCTGAAGATGGTAAAGTTATCTTATTTTCTTCATATGAAGGAGTAGTTTCAAAAAAATTTTCATATTTAACTCTCCTTGTTTCCCCCTTTTTTGGGTGGTTGGTTCATTGGTCTTTCTTTCTTTCTCAGGTCAGAAAATTGGGAGGGTCACGGAAATGGCAAAGCCAGAGGAGGTTATAGAGCAACTGGACGTTAGAACAATAGCTGCATTACCCCTGCCATATGATGTGAAGCTTGAAGATGTGGAATCCTTCTTTGGCCAGTTCGCCAAGGTATCGTTTGCGTACGGTTCTATTTACATGAAGTCCCCCCATGTTTGCCTTTTCATCTGCAGAGTCAACCTATTTATCTTGGTGTTCTCTGTTTTTTGCTGGAAAGTTATACCACTTCCCTTCATCCAATTTTTGTCTCATCTTTTTTGTTTATTTGAATCATTATCTTAGTTTTTCTTTTGTTTGCATTAGACAATACCAATTTCATCTTCATTGACTGGTTAATTTGACTTCTGGTGTCTGTGTATATAGGACCAACTAGGGGGATGGTAAAATAGTACCCTCATGATTAGACCATGTCCCTGAGATTTGATAAAAGAGAGGTGCATTAGCGGTTAATATGTTGTAGTTGGATCAGTTATTAGGAATATGATGGAACGAAAGACCAGGGAATGACAGAAGAATACACCAATGCAAATCACATAGCAAGTATGATGGAATGTGAGGAAAAAGCCACCATTGCTAATAGGGAAAATTGCTTTGTTGTGGACCTTGGCTCCCCCTGGTGAAGGTTTCTGTTTATTTTTTAGGGAGCGGTTAGTTCGTGGAATGCCAAAATTCATTGGATGCACTTTTGGTGGCAGAATTTCTGATAAACCTTTTTGTTTTGGGCTGATAGAACAATTCACAGTTTATGAATGAAAGGTCTTGTTGGGGCATTTGAGGCAGCAGTGCATTTTTTTCAGATTGTTTTTTGTTATAAATGAAGTGAAATGAACGGTTTATTTTACCTGGGGCATTTGAGGCAGCCCAATTCTTTTAAGTGTTGTTTACTATTAACTTTGTTTCTTATCAGGTTAATAGTGTGAGGCTACCACGCCATGTTGCTGATAAAAGGTTGTTTTCTGGCACTGCGCTGATTGAATTCTCTTCAGAAGAAGATTCTGCAAAAGTTTTGGGGCAGAGCTTGGTTTATGCTGGCATGGAGTTAGACTTGAAACCAAAGTAAACTATTGATATGACTGTTAGGTTTAAATAAGTTGAAATTTCATTCTTTATTTGCAGCTGAATGAACTCTGAATCAAGTACCTTGGCTCATTGTTATATTATCATATTTGGTATCTTTTCAATGTCTGCTGGGTGGATCCACTTTTGCGCAGTGGTCTTTGTGTGGCTTTTGCATATCCACCAAGCTGTTTATTTGTTTATTTATTAATTCGGGGTTGAGATTTTTACTGGATTGACTTGATCTATGGCTCATGGGGAAGGTTGCGGTGTGTGATTGGGAGGTATTTGTCAGTGACATCTCATGTTGGGCACACAGATCAATCAATAGGCACAGACAAAAAGTGAGGGAGGGAGGAAGTTTGCTTTTTCACATGAAGGCTAAATGAAACTTGACAACTTAGTGATACCGGTGGTCTTTGCTAGGTGATGGCCTATTTATAAATTTGGCCATTGAATAACAAAAAAAGGAAGAAAGGTTGCTTTGAAACGTCTGTTAATTACAATGACTTGTTAGTTTAGTAGTAGCATATCTTATATCTCTGCCAGATGATAGGAGTTGGTTTGTTTACTAGTACATGCAACCTTGTTTTTGCCATGTATTTCTTTCTGTTGTTGATCTTCTATTATGGATCAGGAAGGATTTTGATGTTGAAAGAGCTAAGCAAGAAGAAGAAGCTGAGAATTCTCGGCCCCAGCATGGTTCAAAGGATAAGAACAATATGAGTAATGGAGCCGAGTGAGTTTCTCTAAGTCTGTAGTCTTTTAACAGTGTTTCAGTTTTACATTTTAGGTTTAATTTGATGGATATTGTGGCAGCTATCCAAAAGGATTAATTGTTGCATTTAAACTCAAGAGCATCACGGGTGAAGGTGCCACTGATCAAAATGGTAATCAGGAAGCAGCTGCTGATGATGTTGGTTCTCCTAAATCTGATGATACACCTCAAGTTGCTACAGAGCTGAAAGAACAAGAGCCATCAGAAAATGTTACAGATCAAGCAAATAATGAGAACGGAAACAAAAAGAAGGATGTGGAGAAAGATGGTGTAGATACTGAGATTCAGGCATCTGGTAATGCAGAAAAAGCTCTTGGTGGCTCTGAACTAAAGAAGGAGCAAGTTACAGTTGAAGGAAAGACAACATTTGCTGCAAACAAGGACAACAAGGATGTTGTTCTACGTGAGGATTTAAAAAGTGCTTTCCAAAAATTTGGCACGGTTAAGGTATCTTCAAGCCTTGGTTCCATTTTTCTTTGCTTAAGAATCAAGCAACTTTATTTAGGTCTATTGTGTTTTAGTTATGCTATATGACTTATCCTCCTGGTAGTGCCTTCCTTTTGAGGGTAGTGATTTGATTTCTAGTGATGTTTGTTGTCTTTCAACCGTGTTTAGGATAAATGCTTCTATTACAATGTTGTTATTGTGGAGAAATAAACGAAAGGTATTCTTCCAGGGTTTGGCAGTTTTCCTTTCAAATATTCGAGACCCTGTTTAGTGATTCTCTTATCAGTTAAATCTTTGGTTTAGGATATTTGGCTGTCATCACATAGCTGATGTGTTAAGAGTTGATTTCAGAATTCTAGACATCTTTGGTTTTTAACATGGTACGCGTGTTTGAACTCTTTTAAGTACTTAAGTAATCATGATATAAGGAAATCAGACTTTACAAGTTTTAGACATCCTGATCCTCACTAGGATATGCATGTATGGTTGAGAGCTTATATGGGCTCATGCTGCAGAACGGGCATTTCCCCTTGATTTTGTCCCAGATGCCCATTTACTGTTAAGCGAATTATGTTCTGTTTAGCCTGAGTTCAAGTTGAAGACTGAGGTCTTTCTAAAGGTATTTGACGTTCGGTTTGAAGCATTTAGAACTCTGAGTTTGAAACTAGGAGAATATGAACATGACAGCGGCTGTGGAATTGAACTTCTTCTTGCAGGACCTTGTTTACTTGCTGGTGCAAATAACTATTATTGTCATTACAGTTGCAAACTTTTTGGAAGAGTGGTGATTCTTTAGTTTCATGTATTTTGTTCCCCAGCAATTTTTACCTACTGGACTCTCTAATTGTGTTTTTTCAATTGTAAGAATCATAAATTTTCGATTGAAGAGATTATAATCTTTTTGGTTTTTGAATAGAGTTAGCATGCCAAATATGTTTATGCTCATGCTTTGTCTTGACTAAAGAGCTTCAATGTAATCAAACTTGAAGATGGCTATGAGCGAGCCAATAATTTGCTGTGATTAGCAAAATCATGATCCACCTAGCCTCTTATGTGCTTCCTTCCATTGTTTGACCATACTAAAAGGAGACTTTTCATTTCTGCAAGATCTTGTGCTCTACCTTAGGTTTGCATATACGTTCAGGTATTACTGAAAATTGCTATTTGTAAGAGTTCTTATGTCTGAACTTACCTGCCAAAGAAAAAGAAAGCAAATTCAAGATATGGAAGAACTTGTAGATATAGTAACTTGGGTGGTGGTGCTGTACAGAGTACAGTGAATAGCTCTTGAATCTCTGTCCCTGGAACTTGGATCCCGAATATGCCTAATCTGCTTCTTTCTGCCTTTTAGTTTGTTGATTTCAAGATGGGGTCAGATTCAGGATACATACGATTTGAAGATGCTGGAGCAGCTCAGAAAGCACGTGCTGCTGCTGTACTCGCTGAAGAAGGTGGTCTTGTTGTGAAAAATTTCGTTGCAATTTTAGATCCAGTGACTGGTAAGTAGTAGCGTAAATATAACCTTGTCTAGCACGAGCGCGCGCACACACACACACACGCACACAAGGAGTCAGCGAAATACTTTTCGATGCTTAAGAGTATAGATCATATTATTGCCTTTCTCCAACATCTTTCATACATCTGCGTCACCAGGTGAAGCTGAAAAGGAGTACTGGAGTCTACTCCGAAATAATCAGGAAAAGCATCGGGATAATTTTAAAGGCAACCGGGGAAGGTAGCACATATGTCTTCCTAGTCATCTTTCTTCTTGCAATTTACTTGTGCTACAGAGGACAGAGCTGAGGATTTCTTGTTGAGATATCGATTTACAACACAAATATTATATTCATTCTCTTAAACTGTAGGTGTTATTAGTTTATATAGTTTCGCATTAGCGGGTCCTGAAGCACTGTAAATATGCTTTTGTTGCATGTTGAACAGGGGAGGGAAACACAACAGAGGTTGGAAGCATTCTCGTTCGCGCGAAAATGATTCAGCTACTCGCCCAAACAAGGCCCAGAAAGTTGGAGCAGCATGAGAAGCGAGGAACCTTGTCTTGAGTTTGTTGTAGTGTACAATGCCAATTTTGTGTCCCAGTTCTACCGTCTTCTTTCACCGGGTTGCTGCTGCTATTTAAATTATGTTATATTATTAAACAGTGAACAAAATGTTTTGCTCCCCACTTCCTATTTCTCCTACTAGCTAGATTGCTTGGGGTTTAGTTCTCTCGTTCTCTCTCTCACTAACCCCCCCCCCCCCCCCCCCACCCGGTGCAACACAGACACAGACACAGACAGAGAAAAATGGCGCATTTTCTTCCCATGCAATAGGACTATTTTAAATAAAGGATAAAAGCATAATTTCTACTCCAATTCACACCTATAATAGGTACAAATCAAGGGGGAACACCAATTCATAAGAAATGACAAATTCAATAAAGGTTTCGGGTTCAATGGTCGTTGAGAATAATGCTAATATTATTTTTTTTCCTTTTGTAATAGTGTATAATTAAAAAATGTTTAAAATAAAATGAAAACGTTTTCATCCTCTGGCAAATGTGTCCTAACTCCTAATTGATATGCAAGGAAAAAGACCAACATTGAGAGGCCGTAATGAGTAAAAGTAACATATATTTGAGAAATTTGGTCCGCTTGTAGGTGACTCCAATGTGAAGCAATGAAGGCTTAGCAGTTTTTGCGCTCATTGCATCTCTGATTAGCCCTAGTTTTGAATAGTTGTTGCTCTCTCTACTTCACCCAGCAAAAGATTGGATTCAAATATCAATTACAAATTATCTAAAATCTGCCATTTGCATAAGACTTATAAGTTGGCAAGAGACACTTTTAGCTAATTGAGGTATCACCTCCTCACAATAAATGTTTGTATTCATTAGAATGACAAGTTTGCATTTATTGTCTCTTAATCTTTGCGGCCTTTACAAATATTTATCCTCAATAATATGAGCTTATTTTTTCTTCAGATAATTGTAAGAGAAAGAGCCAATGAATTTGACATAAAAGGTAGGGGAAGATGGATTTTTGGAATTAGTATTTCAATATATTTTTATTCATTATTACTAGTTTAAAAATAATATGACATTTGGAAACTTATTTATTGGTCCTAATTAGGTGATAATAAAATATTATCCAAGTATCTAAATAAGATACTTTTACTAACGATCAATTGATAAATGATTTTATTCAGTAAATAGAAAAAAATCAATTAATTATTTTTACAGAAGTTTAAAAATTCATTTAAATAAATGAATACATAACTCAAAATCTTGCCAAAATTAACAAATAATTAAATATTTTTAAAGGAAAAATTAATTTGAAATCTCTCGGTTGATTAGCTTGATAAACTTTTGGCAGACGATATTGGCATCTATGTGACTTAAGATTCACTCATGCAAGGTAGACCTAAAGATATGTGAGGAATTAGGCAATGGAAAGGAAAGGAAAATGCAGAGAATGATGGAAATGATTCTTGTGTTGTTTAGTCCAAAAGCTCCAACCTTATTTCTAATTAGCACTACGTTTGATTGATTTGCTTAAGGAGAGGGTAAGGATATCGTAAGTATGTTTTGAATTGAATAATGCATACCAATGAAAACCCTATGGTCAAGTTGATGAAAGCTAGGGATGATTTTGATTGAGTGAAATATAAATATAAAAAGGAAAGTAAAAGTAAACGGACGTAAATGATAATTTTTTAAGGTTTGGTGGATGCTAAAATATTTTGACAAAGATAAAAGGCAATAATACAAAATTTAACTCTTTAAATTAATTAAAATAGAGCAAATTGAACAAAAATATAAATTAAGTTTTTGTTTTCCTTCTCTTTCCTCTCCTCTTCTCCGTTCCCCTCTCTTTTGATTAAACCACACAAGAACAAGGTAGAAACTCGTTATTTGCTTCAAGTATTGCTTCTTTACTACTTTCGGTTGTTGACATTTTCAAACTTTCAATATTCTTATCCAACCTAATTTCAATAATGTTTTAAATATTTTGGTCTTTGCATTCAAGGCTTTTGATAAATTTTTACACATTTGTCCTCCTATTTTCTCTAAATTCAATTCATTCATAGAACTTATAAAGTTTTTTTGCAAGTACGGTATACAACTCATAATTAGAAAATAGAGTTTCCTTTTGCGTGTCAAATGCTTAATTGTAGAATGGATTCATTTATTTGATCAATCAACTAAGGAGTATTTTTGCACTAAAAATATTGTAAGAAAAAGAAAACAGTATCCTGCTTTTAAAGAATATAAACAAAATTTTTAGTCCTGTATAGATATTTGGCATAGTATTTCATCTTATTTTGATGACATATGTCATGGATATTTCATTCCCCCCTATTGGGTTAAAAAAAGTACATAACCACTCTATATTATCGTATGTATTTTAGAATTATTATAATTAGAGAAAATTGAGTTTAAAGCATAAGTTTGCCATCCTTTTATGTGGTATATGTTTTATTTTAAAAAATTAACTATATCTTGACAAACAAAATTTTGAGGTGTTCAGAGTTTTATATTAACTATAGTTTAACATGATATGATTATGATGAATATGTAATTAATTGAACGTGTTAAATTTTCACCTAAATACATGTTAGGTTAATTAGTAACTGATAGCTATAGTATATTATTACATAATACTAATAATCCATTAAGTCAATGGATGTTGAGTTTAATATATGGCTGTAGAAATTGCCAATAAAACTTACAATATTTTATTATTTGATTAAAATCTTGCAACATGTTTTTTGGTAAAAGGTTTAAATTGAGAAGGAACAAATTTTGATGTCCGATAAGGAAAGAAAATGCGATGTCCGATAAGGAAAGAAAATGCAATTCGGTAAAGGAAGAAGTTTTACTGTTGATTTTAAAAGAAAAGCCATTAATCATTAATCATTCCTCATTAAAAATTTATATAGTAATTACCAATTAAATAAATTACCATATTTGAAACTGGCAGCCTAACAAAGAAGAAAAAGGCAAAGTCATTATCAAAAGTCAAAACTTTAACGTTAGCTCCCACAAAAATTTGAAAATATGCCTAAAATAAAGAGTTAAAGAAGTCGGTCTACAATTCCACGTGGAAAAATACTAGCCGTTGATCCGATCATAACGTGCTCGACCTTTGACGCATAGGGTTTAAACTTCTATGTCCGCCCCTTCTGCGTTTGAATTCTCAGGACCGTTTTCATTTCTCTCTCCCTCTCTCTAACAGACACTCAACTTTCTATGAGCTTTCTCTCTCTAAGGCCTCGTTGTGCATTTGCAGATCTCTTCTCGCTTCTCGCTGTGTATATAGAGGTATACAAGCAGAAGTTCTCATAATTAGGTGTTCGGATCTGTGATGCCCGTTGAATTGGTTGGATCATCGGTGTATCGGGAGTTCCGTAATCGGATTGATTTCTTGAAGCTAATTCCAGTGAGTTTTCTTCTTTTTCTTCTAGTAGGACTTTGATCACTTACGACATTTTTGTTTTCTATAAAAATTTTGAAATTTATGCCTCTTGAATTGAACTTTAATAAAATTCTATCACTTTGAATTTCTAATTTGATTTTTAAGTGAATTTTGTATCATGAACATGGATTGTTGTAATTGGAGTTGAGAGTTATAGAGGTATTAAATTAGCATAAATTATATATTTTATTGTGAAATTAATTAAGGCAGTTGTGTCTGACTATGAAAGGGGGAAAAAGGCAAAAAGGAAACACTTTTAATCGGGCTGTGAACAAAATAATTATTTGAAGCTGAAAGTATTCTCTGCATGTTTACAAAATAATTATTTGAAGCTGAAAGCATTCTCTGCATGTTTGAAGTCAAGAGGTAGTAGGTTATCTTTTTACTTGAATATCCTCTTCTACTCAGGGAAGCTTCTGGCTGTTTTGCCCTTGTCGTTTCAATTCTCAAATTGCAGGTCATTATGAAAATTTCATTTTACAATATTTGAACTCTGAATTTTCAGTATTAATTTAAAGATATGGTCAGGTTTGTAGAATTTTTCATTTAACGTTAAGTAGATGCCAAAATTTCTTTTTAGTAAAACCGTTTAAACCAGTAATTTATTTCCATGGTTGTTTTACATCGTTTCAGTTCTGACCTGAGATTTATTTCTTTCTGTGAATCTTTTAGCCTCCGACTGTGTCCATCGTTTGGAAAGCTCATACAACAACTTAGGGTGGCCTATGATGTATTGGGGGAGAAAATCTGGAGAGAATTGTCAACGTGTGGGAATTGGGGTATGCACGTTTGCCTCTTCAGTCAACTATGGAAAGTGATAGGCCCAGCACCGCTCCTTCAGATAGCGTCAGTGACAACTTACCAAGAGTTAGACCTTTACATGGGTAAACAGTTATAGTGGATAATTTTTATTTATGTTGTTTTGTTTCCTTTAGTACTTAGTTCTTGTCATGTAATTTTTTAACAATGGAGGTGAGGGAATTCTATTCTGAAACTGTTGGATGTGTTGATGGTTTATCAGAGACTGCTGTTGATGTATCTGTTTTATTTTTGTTGGGATTTTATTGATATGTCAGAGTATAAATTTTGGCGACACCAGAAAAATTTACGAAAGTACAACTGTTTGCTGTCAGCGAGGTTGTAAAATGGATTCAATAGTTGCAAAAAGGACAAAAGTATGTTGATGTCCAAGTTAGCAAAAAGATGATGTGAATGGTTGGAGATGCATATTCGGAAATGATTTGCAATTTGATCTTTTATGACTTGAAATTTTTTTTGTGGAGTGCTAAACAAATGTCATTTTTGCTCTTGGTCTGACAATATTTTCATGGCAAACTTATGTCGTCTAATGAATGCTGCAGTTTCTTGGATGTTTATATGCTACTGACTGGTCTCTCTATGTGGTACATCCTTCTATAGGAGGACAAGTGGGCCTACAAGGCGATCCACAAAGGGACAATGGACACCAGAAGAGGTAAGCTGTCATCCTCTGCATAGGCAGGTCGAATTTCAGTCATTTGTTCTAGACTTGATTCTGGAATATTGAGAAGCCTTTTTTTTCCAATGTTTTAAATAATGCAAGTCCCTTTAATGCATAGGTACTTTGGGTGTTACTAGGCTTGTTGAAGATGTGTAAGATTGTTTCTTTTTGTTTTTCAGATAAAATGAGAGAGATCATCCTTCAAAACATGTTCAAGTTATTAAATATGCATCCCTCAGGGTGTCTACCTCTTATATACTGTTGGTTGTTCTGACTAGTAGTTTATCTTTATAAGTAGACCTGTTTAAGTTTCTTGACTGTTATTTACATCTTTTTTCCTGGTACTAACCAGCATATGAATACAAAACACCTGTGTATACAAGACAGTTGAAGAGTTGTGCTCCAATTTTCTGCTTTTGACATTTGGAAATTCATATATTATGTCTAATTGTCATAATTGGTTTGAATGCCTTACAGTTCATTAATAAATTTAATCTTTACTCATGTACAGGATGAGGTTTTGCGTCAGGCTGTGCAGCGGTTTAAAGGGAAAAACTGGAAAAAGATAGGTAGAATATTCTCCTAGCTGCCTTCAATAGATACAAGCATCTTTTGGCCATGCAACACTTTTTTAATCCCCACTTGATTTTTGAATGTAATGAGTATTCTTTTCCACTAAAATTCTAAAACTCCACTTTGAAACTCCATCTCTAGAGAAGAAATAATGAGTTTTCCTTTATGTGTGAGAAATAACTGCCCCAGAAGCACCTTTTCAAAGTTTTCCTGGGGAAAACTTGAATCACTAATATCTGTTTGTTTATCCATGCTGGAATCTGGTTCACCTGTTATTCTTTACTGGTGTCGTACTTTTCGAGTGAATATTATAAGTAGTCAGAAGGCCATGTTTTCCTCCTGTTTTTAATTGTTGTTTAGCTGAGCATATTTTTCATAACAGTAATATAAATAATAGAGATGCCTATTGCAAGGTCTCTGTGTGAGATGACCAGTATACTTACCCTTTCTGCACTACCCCCTAACTGGGGAATAGTTCAACAATAACAAGGCTGAACTTTATTTATTGTAGTGATGGTTCACGCTTCAAAGTAGCTTCTTTGCAGTATAGGTTTCCTTTTCGCATTGAATAGCCACTAAAAGTATTGTTGCATGATGAAATTTGAAACTCTAGTCAACTTATGCAAAATGATGATCTTTATACCCAAAACAATTGTTTCTATTCAGAATTTACTTTTTTTCTGTAGCGGAATGCTTCAAGGATCGGACAGATGTGCAGTGTTTACACAGGTGGCAGAAAGTTCTTAATCCAGATCTTGTCAAAGGTCCTTGGTCTAGACAAGTAAGAAATCCATTATCATTTGCGCGCTCAGCATCATCTCTTCTTTGAATGTCCTTCACACCTATAACCAGTTAATTAATTGCTTTGGAATTTGTCCAGGAGGATGAAAAAATCATTGAATTGGTGGCCAAATATGGGCCAAAAAAGTGGTCCACTATTGCGCACCATTTACCTGGACGTATAGGGAAGCAGTGTCGAGAAAGGTAGCTATGAAGAAATATCCTACTTAAGGGCTTTCTGTAATTTTCTATTGTATTATGTCGCTTTCCTCTTTTAGAACAATTTATGGTGATCACGGTGTTGGGAGCAAAATTTGCTTCTCTTAGGTTTTCACTTGAAACATTTTACACATTTTCTTTCCCTTCTAAGGATTTCATCTGCACAAGCATGGTCTTTCAGTGTGCAATTATCCAAGTTTATTGCAGTTTGGCTAATCCTGGCACTTCACATTTAGTGTTTAATTCATCACCATTTCGTCATTTATCATCACCATTTCGTCATTTATTTCTTCATTGGTAATGTGACACTCGGATTAAAAATGACCAGTTTTCTCAATTCAGAACCTGAAGAACCGTCTGAACTGGAATTCGAATAATCATATTTTTATTTAGCTTCTGAAGAGACTTTATTTTGTTATATTTTGTAAACAAGCTAATGTGTCTTTTTCTGTAACACTTTAATGCAGATGGCACAATCATCTCAACCCTAACATAAATAAGGAAGCTTGGACCCAAGAGGAGGAATTGGCTCTGATCCGTGCTCATCAAATTTATGGCAACAAATGGGCAGAGTTGACAAAATTTTTACCTGGGAGGTATTTTCTTCTTAATTGTGAGAAAGAAACTATAGACGATGGGGATTAAGATCACATGCCTATCTTCTTCACCAAGTTTTAAATTCTTTGTCTTATGTCTGATTGGTTTCATTTGCTCATGTAGCTAGTTTATATCAAGTTCAAATTCTTGACTAGGAACCGAATGTTTCTATGATTATCAGGACAGACAATGCAATAAAGAATCACTGGAACAGTTCTGTAAAGAAGAAGTTGGATTCTTATTTGGCATCAGGATTGCTTGCACAGTTTCAAGGCCTCCCCACTGCCATTCATCCAAATCAATCAATGCCAGCTTCTTCTTTGAAGACACAGCAGAGTAGTGAAGATGATAGTGCACCCAGAGATGCAGGGGAGGAAGTCTCAGAGTGCAGTCAGAGTTCTGCAATTGTAGGTTGCTCAAACTCTACATGTGACTTGGTCAATACAAGTCTACATGTTAGAGATGAGTGCCTTGAACATAGTTTTGCACATGACTGGGGAGCTTCCATGTGTAAGGACTGGCCACTTAATCAAAATGAGATACCTGAAATAGCTTCACTAGATCTTGAGCAGGAAACAACTGGAGAGTTTATGCATTCTTCATCTGGGAAATTTATGCATCCTTTAACATGCAGTGAAAGCCAAAAGATAGTACCCTTCCATCTCCAAAATTCTATGGGTTTGAGTAATGCCAATTCCATGGTAAGCATGGTTTTGGGTACTGAGAATCCAGATCACATTTTTGTTTCTGAAAATGGATGTTGCAGACTTGTATACCCAGATGCGAGAACTGAAGTTCCTTTTCCCTCTGAGAATAATGTAATTGATGGTCCTGGCGATACGTTACTTTACGATTCATCAAACTATCAGATCCCAGAAGATAGCCATTTGGCTTCACAATCTTGCCAACTGCTGAGGTCTGACATGCTGGAAGCATCGTCATTTTGTGAGCCATTTGGTGTTTCTTCACAACTTCCTGTGAATGATGATTCACTTATATTTGGTATTGATCCAAATCTGTTCAATGATTCCTTAGTTCTTCAGCCAGAACAGGAGTGCCTTGCAAATAAACATGATGGAGTTATCTACAGCAGAGAGGCTGGTGGTTCTCCTTGTAACAACACAGTCAACAATTCGGGAATGGAAGAGCAACTAATTCGTGGAAATGATTCTACAAGACTAGTTCCCATAAATGATTTTGGTGTGTCACCTCCCAACAATGTTCACACTAGTCCATCACCACCAGAAAGAAACGCACCTGTATCCCATGAACAAAAGGATTCAGGAGCTTTATTTTATGAACCACCACGTTTTCCTGGCTTGGATATTCCATTCTTTAGTTGTGATCTTATCCAATCAAGTACTGATATGCAGCAAGAGTACAGTCCTCTTGGTATTCGCCAGCTCATGATGTCTTCTATTAATTGTACTCCATTTAGGCTCTGGGACTCACCAAAGAGGGATGATAGCCCTGATGCTGTTCTGAAAAGTGCAGCCAAAACTTTTACAGGCACACCATCTATATTGAAGAAACGACATCGTGATTTGGTGTCACCTTTATCAGAAAAGAGAAGTGAGAAAAAGCTTGAAAGTGATCTAAATCAGGAACCATTCATTAGCTTGACTAGAGATTTCTCTCGACTGGAAGTCATGTTTAGCGAGACTGGAATTGAGAATCCGCCAGTGCTTTCTCCAGCAGAAAACCAGAAAAGAGATTGTGAAGCAGCAGTAACTGAAGATAAAGAAAACCAAGTTGCTGCCACCTTAGAGGGAGAAAAGGGAAGCATAAAGAATAACTCATCATCAGCGAGCAGAACTTTGGAGAAAGATATCAAAATCAACATTCCGCATGATAAGATGAAGCAAGAGACTGGTGGTACAGATAACAAATCTGTAAACAGTTCTATAGCAGCCTCCGAAACAGTGAGTATTTTCTTCTTGTTCTGGAAGCTCTTTCAGATATTTTTGTAGGGTTTTCTTTAGCCTGGAATACAATGTGAGGATGTTGCAAATTCTATAAGCAAAACATTCAATGTGAATTATCTTAAGTTAGTTACTAGTTAGTGTCAGATCCTAGAAAAGGGAGATATGTGGGGGTGACATTTCTTTTATTTATTTATTTATTTCATTTTGGTGTTTTCCAGATTGTAGCACAGAGTAATTCCTGATAATGGTACTGCTTTTGGTAAACATTTCCTTTTTCCATATAATCTGTTGAACTGAACATTTGCATAACCATCTGCCAAATGCCTTCTATTCTCTTTCCGCATATGTTCATGATGGTATATTTCTTGTTCACACATGTGGTTGACAAATGATTCAGGAAACAGCTCAGGTACGAATACTTCTTTAGGTTTTGACTTCAATGAATTTTGCTATCCTAATTGTTTTTGCTGCTTTTATCAGGTGAACCAACCTTCTGGTTTTCTTGTTGAACATGATGTGAACGATCTCCTGTTCTTTTCCCCTGATCAATCAGGAGCGAAAGGTAATAAATCTCTTTGTCTAAGTGCTAAAAAGAAGGAAGCGACCTGTAATTTGGTTACAATTACATCAGTGCAACTCCCTTCATCATTAACCCCCCTGGAGAAGAAGGTTGAGAATTCAGGAAGCTGCTCTGGTGTTGACAACATAAACATGTAATATGGTTTTTTGGTTTGTCCTATAGTTTGTCTTAATTATCTATCCCCACATTCCATTCTTAATGGGCTCCTTTAAGGTTTACCTAATAGTTTTTTGTAATTCTTCTGATATTTGTTTGCTTGTAGATTTGGGGAAACACCTTTTAAAAGAAGTATAGAATCTCCTTCTGCTTGGAAATCTCCTTGGTTCATCAACTCTTTTCTGCCAGGTCCAAGAGTTGATACAGACATCAGTATTGAGGTACTGGGAATTCTTAAAACAATCATTGGTCACAAAAACATATCATCCATGTTTGCTCCTCTCCTTTAATTTTCTCCTTTAAGCCGACAACTGGAAATTTGGCAGGACATTGAGTATTATATGATGAGCCCAGCGGAGCGAAGTTATGATGCACTTGGGTTGATGAAGCAGTTGAGCGAGCAGACTGCTTCTGCATTTGCAAATGCCCAGGAAGTTCTGGGAGATGAAACTCCTGAAACAATATTGAAGAAGAAAAGCTTAAAGAAGGAAAATGCTGATAAAGAAAGTGTCAGCATTTCCAATTGTGAACCAGAGCATCATTCTCTCACGGTATGATATCATTGAATTGTCATTAAGTATTGTTGCTTCCCTGTATTCTGGAGTGGATACAAATTGGGGTCTAAGTGCAAGGCTTCTATTTCTTTAGGGGTTCAGGCCATCATAAGTTTGATCACAATCTTTCTCTTCTCTGTTGATAAGTTCTGCTATGTTGCACGAATTTCTCAATAAAAATTTTCTTAGACCCATCTGAACTTGAACTCTCTTTGATATTTGCTACTTGCTAATCATGAGCTACGAATCCAGTCAGGTCTAATTGTTCCTTTGTAAATGGAAAGGTGCTTTATTTCCAAGCGCTTCTAAGTTAAAACCATTTGGCAATTCTAGCATTCAATAAACGTGAAAAGTTATTGCTAGATTGGTAATGCTGTATCACCTTTCTTAGATGAAAATTATCTTTCTAACATGAGTTATATATTTGTGTTTTGCATTTATGTACAGTGTTGTTTGTTTTGCCGTTGTTTCTATTTATTCCGCAGCTTACTTAGTCTATGTTGAAATTTCCAGAGAGAATGTCGCACGCTTGATTTTAGTGAATGTGGGACACCTGGGAAAGGAGCAGAAGCCGGAAAATTATCAAGTGCCATTAGTTTTTCAAGTCCCTCCTCCTATCTGTTGAAAGGATGCAGGTAGCAGGTTGCAGTTTCTTCAAAAAAAGATTTGTGGTATCACATCCAGAACCAATTTTATAAATATTCCCATATTGTAACTTTATAGTCCTTAGAACAAATATTTTGTAAAATTAGAACAAATATTATCTAAAACCTTTGTACCTTTTGAACTATGATTGTTCTGCAGCTTTATTCCTTTTTCTTTTTTTGTGATCAAAGTAATAAAGGTACAGAATTCATCTGATGTAGTTTGAACAGAGACATAATCGCCATATCTTTTTACTTTTATTCATCCAAGGCTCTTAATTGTAGTCGAACTGTTTAATGAATTGAGTGCCAATCGAGGCTTCATTGGGTAGGATGATTTATTTTGAATAAGAATTTCAATAGCCAGTGGCATTGAGGATATGGAATAAGCATTGTGAAAAATTTTCCACGTTTAGGTGGCCAGCTCTGCAGTTAACCTTGTGAAAATTAGAGCCAGAAAAATCCAGCTAATCAACCTGAATAATGTTGATAATTTTTTAGGCTCTTTTGATACACCCTTCCTTTCAAATAATTTCCTTCATATAAAATGATTTATATTATAAAATAATAGAATTGAAACAGGAAATTGGAAAGGGAAATAGTTTGTTTACCATATCCATAAGTTGTTCATATCTTTCGTGTTAACGGACTCCAACAAGATGAAAGAATTATTGTAAGATTCCACAGCAAATTGCATAGCAAAGTCTCACGTCATTATCCCGACAATCAGGTATTATGGGTTATGTTACATTGACTTTTAGTTGAACAAACTATTGCTCGAAACCTCTGAAAATAGCGAGGTTATAATTATTACAACAGAATTTTTGACAACTATCACTAACGGTAGACAAACAAGCTAAGAATCAAAGCGCTGCAATTGTTTCCTTTATTCATGCCTTTGATGATCGTTGATGCGAAGGGACATGCAGGAAAATCCTGCGGCTTAGATGATCCGAGTGACGGCAGCATGTATGGCATCTGCAAGATGTGGGACTGTCCTGGAGCTCAGACCTGCCATGCTAATCCTTCTGCAGAATTTAGGAATGTCTTGTAAGACTACCAAGGCTTTTGATGGCAATAGCATCGGCAAGTCTCTCAAAAAATAAAATGCAAGTCCATTTGCTCGAAATATTTCTCACAAAAATAAAAACTAGTCAAGAATCAATATGCTTTTGCCAGTACTGAAGCTGCTTCTAATAGAGTAAAAAGCAAGGGAAGAGAGATTTGCAGAAATAATCCAATTTATATACAGGTAGGAATTCTAAAAGATGCTAATCAGTGCCAAAATATGTAGTGAAACGGGGATTGACGGATTTTGGTTTGGCTCGTTCAACTACAGGTGAACACCGCTAGAGCATAACTGCAGAAAAGATTATGCTTCTAGTACAACCACATGAGAAAATCTTTAAAGGAGCTTAAGTAACTTCTTATATCTTGCGTGTATGTATGCATGTGTGCAAGAACTTGCATAATTAGAAACTAGAGATTTCTACTAGATCAGAAGATACACAGCTTTCACTATTTCTCCAGCAAAGAACTAAAATGAACCAACCAAATGATCTCTTCTATTCAATCCCACAAACAATATTTTACACTATATATATATATATATTAAAAGAGAATATCTTCCTAGTATGGCAAATCATACAAGAAAATTACCCATCAGATGTCATGTAGATGTGATATTCTTTTCTCATGAAGGCAACTTGCTCCGGATTTAGTCCAGTGAAGGTGAACATTCCAATTTGCTTGATTATGTGGCTCCAATCACCAGGTGTACCTGCCAACAAGTAGCAATTTTTATTTGCATTCTCTTCCCGTGTATAAATAAATCAAAACATCCAAACCAGTCAGAAGTTGTAAATTTAAGATTGAACTCTGTGTTTTCAGTTTATAGAATGAAAGACTTCCTCAACTTCTGCCCCATAAAAAAAAAGCGGGGGTGGGGGGTGGGGGTGGGGGAGGACCTTCAGGAATACAAGATTCTCCAAACTGCGATAAAGCATAAAGCAAGAATTCCTTCAGGATAGGAGTCCTTCAACTGAACAGAACTTAAATCTTATTACATCAACTACTTGGAACAATGGTTTAGAAGGGTGGCAAAAACCTTTCAAGTCCAGTGCAACTGATCGCTCATGTCTCTTTTAGTATGCAAATAAACATGATGTTCAGTAAAATACAAGCTAAAGAACACAGAAATAAGGCTTGAAGGACAGGACCACCCAAAGAAGAAGGAAGCTCGAGAAAAATAGCTGGAAAATAGGTGTGAGGGAGGGAAAGGGCTTGCACTAGCTACTCCTGGAAAATTTCGCAATAATCCGGAAAAATATTGTGTGAACACGCACATCCCAAGGCAAAATGACACATTAAGAAAAACTACTTCAGCTCACCTCTTGCACATAAAGCATCAAATAATTTCTGGCGCATGCTGATAATACGATCTGCCATTGCCTTCAGCTCAACAGTCCATTCATGGAACATGTTTCTGCAGCCACATTCAGAGCATTAGAGGCAATTAAGGAAGTTTGACAGATAATCTATGCAACTCCTTCAGTATATAGCAAACCCAAAGACAACCAAAATTATTAATATTATTGTTATTCTAGCCAAAAGGCATTAAGAAAAAAGCATTGATACCCAGGCCAGCTCTGGCTTAATGCACATTAGTCCAAAAATGAAAGCCAAGAATTCATACCCATCCTTTAGAATTGTCGCGACAATTGATGCACCATGAATGGGTGGATTTGAGTACATTGGCCTGATCACCAGTTTTAATTGGCTCTCGACCCTGCTTGCCACATCGGCTGCCTTGCAGATCTGTAGGTAATCATCTCAGGAAGTAATACTACTAGAATCTAATCATATCAGGAAGTAATATCTGGTAGTTCATCAACTGAAATGAAAATTAATGAAAGTTTGTAAACAATGAAAGACATTCTCTAACTTTTCTTCTTTTTACCTGTTTCGCAATGTCAGGGATAAAGCCTTCACATCTTAAAGTAGTAGCAGAAGTTTACCAACAGTACCAGCATCAGAGTACTTTAATAAATGCTCACTCAAAATTGATGAAAGTTACTTTCAGGGAAAAAATTCCAACAACGATGCAATAGAACCAAACAATTTGGACCATAATCATGCAACACGTCCACTCAAAATAGAATTTGAATAATGATTTAACAAGTGGCTACTATAAGCTGATGGTTTCGGAACACCAAAGCATTTTCTTTATCCTTCTGACACAGAATTAATAAAGCCAAGAAAGAAATTAATTCTGCACCAAAATCCTTCTTGTTTGTGGATAGACCCAAAGTAAGATTTATTGTAAAAAGCTCGTCACAAACATGCAAAGAGGATTGCTCCAAGCAGAAAAGCATACAATAAAAATGTAATCCATGAACTTACAATGCTTAGCGCACCAACACGTTCACCATAAAGACCCATATTCTTTGCATAACTCTGAGCTACAAGACATTCACTACCATCTGCAACAAACATCCTGACAGACTGCGCATCTGCATCCAGTCTTCCACTTGCAAAACCCTAAAATGCAGAAGAACCTACTTTGGTTACATCAAGGTTGACAACCTAGGTGAAATCGGTTTAAGAAGCCAGGGCTCTCTTCACATTTGACATTTATGCATGAAGTGCCACACACCTGATAAGCACTATCAAAAAAGGGTAAGAGTGCTTTAGATCTCATCAATCGCCTGATTTGTTCCCACTGCTGAGGAGTTGGGTCAACACCAGTGGGATTATGAGCACATGCATGCAAAAGAACAATAGCCCCTGATGGAGCAGATCCAAGGTCTTCCAACAAGCCTATTTCATCAAAAGAAATACATCAAAATTTTACATGTACCAGATGAAGAGGTGAATGTAAGCATGCATCTATACCAGCTCAATGATCTTAGATTGATCTTAGATTATTAAAGCCTTTCATTTTTGGTTCATTAGGCAGGGATAATACATGTGTTACACCAATGATGTCCTTTTACCAAGGTACAGGAGGTTGTGTTTAGGACAATTGACACGGAATCTGTGCCTTTCACATATTCAGATTTGAAATTTTAAAATTACCAGCAGTTATCTACTTGTATTTGAATCCATTGACATATCTGATTAATTGAATTACGCCAAATTGGCAAGGACGAGCAATATGATAAGACTTTCACCCACTCATTCCTAAATAGTACACATCCTGACCTTGGAAGTTCAGTCCCCGGGTTGCTGGATCATAATAACGGTAACTCCTTACAGCTAAACCAGCCAGAGTAAATACTTTTGGATGGTTTCCCCATGTCGGTTGGGGAATATAAATAGTATGCTGCGGGAATAGATTATTATATCAATCAAATTCAAACAGATAAAATGTCAGCCAAAAAAGAACAGAAGAAATGCAAACAGAAACAGAGTGATGTATGGAGCAGAAATATTTCGCTTCATCAGATTATTAAGATCAGCACTTCACCTGATGATAATGTCGTGCCAAAAACTCAGATCCAACCCTCAATGACCCCGTACCAGACAAGCACTGCACAGTTGTAACCCTGTTGTCTCGAATGGCAGGACTATTTACCGGGCAGAGAAAAAGAAAACAAAATGAATATTTTGATTCTTAAGCCAAAACAAAATTACTTTTATTGGTCAGAGTTTTGTACTGAAGCCCCAGTTAAGCATTTAAAGATCACCTGTCAGCTCCAAGTATGAGCTTAGCACTCAGCTTATTGAAGTCTGCCAGCCCAGCAATTGGGAGATATTCCTTAACACGGGAGCTGCAGAAAATCTAGAGCTTAACTACCAGTCTTCCACAAAGAAAATTTACTGCTTTCAACAATGGAACACAGCTCACCTGTCATTAACCAGTTGTTGTTCTGCACGTCTTACAACATTCAATACAAGAGGTTTACCTTCCTGCTTAAGCATACAAACACGAAAACTGGAGAAGCTATAATATGAAGGAAATAGAGGCAAAAACTAAGTATATATCTAACATTATTCAATGTTGTTACTAGGTTTTATGAGGTGAAAATAGGGACAAAATGTTGCCTATTGAACCTCTTTGTTGTAATAACCACTGTGATACACAAGGTGACAAAGGAAACCACAAACAGGTAGAATTTCTGGTTAAGCCAGATTTTTCTGTTAAGGAATCATTGGGCTTCATCGATTATAGTGTGCCATATACATATATTCACTAAAGCAGAAATGGCTAATGCTAGCAACAGAGAAATTGCTCCAAGTGAGAAAGATATCTGTCTTCCAAAAAGAGATTCTTTCACATAATAGAAATAAGTAAACGAGAGCGTCTTATGTAAACAATTCACAGGATCTATAATTTGGTTTTATTAGGTACCTAATCAGTCATTAAACAGTAGTGTTAAAAATGCCGGGAAAACTCACCTCAGTTCGATAGGCTCCAACCCCCAAGTTCAATTTCACTGGACTAGGGTCTTTGTTGTATGCCACAGTCACCTATTTGTCAATTTTTAACTCTGTCACATATGGAACTTTATTTAAAGAATAAGAAATAGTGATGCGAGGATTAAAATTCATAGTTAAATGCATTACGCAAACAAGAAGATAAAAGAAAAAGGAAAATTTGAATTTTTTTCAACAAAATCACATTAAGACTGGAATTCTTTTTGTCTCATCCCGACAGACTTGGAAAAAACAAAGAAAAAGGCACTATCTCACAACCGGTATTGAAAACTCAGTCTAGATAGAACATGATAAACATTAAAGATAAGCTCACACCCTTCTTCTCTTAAAATGAAAAAATTCCTTAGCCTTTTCCAGAATCTCCAAAACCTGTAAGAACTATTTAAAACCTCTACTTTCCCGTGGCAGAGAATTCAGGAACTTCAAATCACAAGGTTTTCATCTTGTTTAGCGGCTTGATCCTTTCTAATCCTATTCAAGAAATCAAAAAAATAAAAAAGTAAAATACGTGCTTCTGCAAGAGAACAGAAACATTCTCCCGGCGTAAAATAGGGCCATGAGTCTTTTCACTCTTCATTGTATCAAAACTTACTACTATACGTAGTTTCACACGTGATACATAGACAGCAAAGACCGAGAAAATACATCTTCAACGCGAGACACATTTAGGCAAGTAGAAATCTAGAAATTACTCAGAATCAAATTACAATATCGCACATTTACAAATCGGTGCATTTCAAAATCACAAAATTTTCCGTCATTTCCATCAATAGTTTAAACTTTCAAGCATTCAAGTGCGTAGACATGCCTCCGCATCTATAGATACCCAAAAATAATCATGTAGAGAGAAAGTAAGAGAAACAGCGAGAAGAGAAAGAGAGTGTGTACGCCAAGAATAGGATCCTCAGGAGCCTGAAGGATGTGTGAGAAAAGAGAACCACCAGCGGAAGTCGGCGAAGGAGCAACCGAAGTTGAATCCATGGCAGACGAAGACGATGATCCTTCGATGTGCCCTGCCAGAACACTGATTCTCCGATCGGTGGAAGACTTGAGTGACTCAGAAGCGAATTCGTGGAGCATTTTAGAAGAATCCCGTAGCACTAATTTCTTGAATTGTGAAGCAACTACACTAACGTGCGCCTACTGGTTTGGGACGCTGGCAAGAGAGTGCAACTTTTCTTTCCCCAGCTATATAAGGAAGTTCGATGTGACGTGGCGAATATTGGGTTTATCTAGTGACGGCCAAAATGTGGAACCCACCTTAACTGTCTGAAATATTTATATCTTGTTGGGATAATTCTCAAATTGAAAAATTAGGGGTGAATTTGAATTGATTTTTAAATAAAAAAAATTATTTTTTTAATTTTTTTTACTTCAAACTTCATTTATCTCCTCATAAACAATTTATTTTTATGATTTTTATCACAAACAATTCATTTTTAAATTTTAATATTAAGGTATGGTATTTTAGTATGCAATTACAATGATTGGTAGTAGTTAAAGATAAAATTTTAAAAAATAAATAAATATTTAATACTCTATGTTTTTTAAAAAAATTATTCTAATTTATTTTTAATGTATTTTAAAACATTTGTTATATTTCCGTATAAAGAGTTTATTTTTTAATTTACCTTTTATTTCAATTAACTACTTAAATACTTTTATTTTTAAAAATTTCATTGATTTTTGAACTAACTATTCAAATTGTAAACTTAAATAAAGCATATTTATACATTTATCAAATTTTTCATAAAATTTATCAAAATACTAATTCTCATGCAAAATAGAATTAAGTCAATTATTTTGAAATAAAAGGAGTATAAAATTACGATAAATATTTTTTAAAACAAACTAAAAGGTTATAACGGCAATTATATTGGATTGCGGGAGTACCATAACATGAGGTAAAGTTTAGTGTAGGAAATACTAAGTGATATGATCATTTATATTATTATAATTTAAATAACAAATTCTAAGTATGTCAATTAAGACACTTTATTTTTTTTAAGTATCCATCATTTTGTAACTATTTTAGTAGTAATAGCACAATAACTCTTTTATTTCCTTTCTTTTGCAATATATATAATAAATATTAAATACTCAATCTATTTCAAAATATAAAATTTTTTAGACATTTTTTTCTTAAGTGTTTAATCTTTTAAAAATTATTATGATTCTTACTAAAAATATAATTCTTTTATTTTTTTATTATAGTAATAAAATTAATTTAAAAATATAAAAATAATTTTTTTTTTCAAATTTATATAAAAATAATTAAAAAAATTATATTTTGACTAGCTGACAATGAAGGAAGGATAAACTTGCTTTTTAGAAGAGAATAGAAATTTGGCACGGTTTTCAAGGGAGCCAAAAGCTGTGAATGCGATCCGTTCCCTTCAGATGTTGGAATTTGGAATGTAGCTGCAATTATTAATTAAAGAATTTTATCCGTTCAAGAAACACACGGGCTTTGTTCGAAACAGTTGTAGCTAACAATATTGCCTTGTTCCGAAATAAGTGAATTTGTTCTTATTTTTACACAAATTAATTTTTTAAAAAAATTAATAAAAATAAAAAAGATGGATGTGTACGTTTTTATTTTATAAAATATATAAAATAAAATTCCTTTTTTTATTGATAATTGGTTAAAAAAGAATAAAAATGATAAAAAATTATTAAATTTTTATAAATATTATAATAAAAGTACTCAATTTACAAAATTTAAAAAGTAAAAATAGAGCATATATATTATGTTTCTAATTAATAAAAATGTATAATAATCTTTTACTGTTAAATTTATCTCAAATTCAGAAACTCCTTAATTTTTGTGAACAGAGGGAATAGAATATAAAAACTAAAAATTTTAAATTTTCAGAAAGTTAAAAAATCAATTCATATTATCTATTATTGTAGTAAAAATGTATAAAGGTGAAATAGAAAAAATAATAAATATCAAGTTGACAATCCAAAAGACGTGTCAATTTGGAGAAAAAATACGAGCAAGAAAATGGCAGTTATCGTGGATTGAAGTTAGCATCTAGAAAAGCGTGGTGGATGAAGTCAAAACCTTCGCTTATGATAAGAGATGCTTGCTGTATTTAATGAGCAAAGGTGTTATTTTTCCATGTATATTTTAAAAAGCTTGAATTAAAATCAATTAGAATACAAGTCCTTAATTAAATTGCGTGTTTCTGTAAACTAAAATGATAAAATAAAAAGTAACATTTTATTTTTTTTATTCTGTACAAATTTAAAATATTTTAAATAATTAAATTCATATTAAATTACTCATATTTAATGCATCGTGAAATGATCACATATATGCTATATAGCATAGATGAGATTGTTTAATGGATAGCAGTCTTCACATTTTGTTTGAATTTATTTATAGGGAAATTAGCTCTGAATGCCACTGAAGAATACATTTACTGCTTGTCTTGTCACTAAACTTTTTTTTTATTCTTTCATGCCATTTAACTATTTTTGGATAGCTAATTCTGCCACTCATCCACCACAAACGGCGGAATCCGGCGGAAAAGAGCATGCTCCACTCACGTGCTGAGAATTTGAGTTTTTTTTATCAATAATTAGTTATGAATGCCACTGAAGAATGCACTTACTATTTATTTTACCATTAAACTTTTTTTTTATTCTTTCATGCCATTCAACTATTTTTGAGTGGCTAATTTTGCCATTGAAGAATTTAATTTTTTTAAAAAATAATAAAGGGTATAATGGTCAATACAGTTCTCCTTCCATCAAATTTCTCACTTGCTCAAACTAAATCCATTTTTATCCGGTTGAGAATCCAATTTAAAACCTAACAGATTAACTTCATCAAATAGCCACAATGGTTCTTCTTCGGGTGCCATTTGTTGTAATTCTTTACTTGTTGCAGAAGCTAGATTGTTGATTTGAACCTAATTTATCTCGACAGAAACTGAAATTGACACAATAAAACTAAGACTGACACCAACCTTGGCAATGAACGCCAACGGGCCAAAAAATTTTTTTTTGGTAAATACACAATCAAATTCTTCAATAACAAAATTAGCCACCCGAAAATAGTTGAATGGCATGAAAGAATAAAAAAAAAGTTTAATGGCAAAATAAATAGTAAGTGCATTCTTCAGTGGCATTCATAACCAATTATTGATAAAAAAAAAACTCAAATTCTCAACACATGAGTGGAGCATGCTCTTTTCCGCCGGATTCCGCCGTTTGTGGTGGATGAGTGGCAGAATTAGCTATCCAAAAATAGTTAAATGGCATGAAAGAATAAAAAAAAAGTTTAGTGGCAAGACAAGCAGTAAGTGTATTCTTCAGTGACATTCAGAGCTAATTTCCCTTATTTATATTAAGATATGCAAAATTTAATAGATATGATCATGTTATTGACGTCTTTCTATATATATATATATATATATATATATATATATATATATATATATATATATATATGATCATGTTAGAGCCGGAAAGAGTCGAGCTCAGACTCATATTTATCAGCTCGAAAATAATCGGGTCGAGCTCGAGCTTACTAAAGCTCGACTCACTCAACCCGATTGACACCCCACGGTAAAATTTTATGTATAAAATATATATTTTCTTTCATAAATAATTTAATTTTTATAAAAAATTATGACAAAAATTTTAAAAATAAATTCTACCATAAAATATGCAGAAAAAAGAGGAAAATCTGACAAAAAAGAAGAAGAAAAGAACAGCATTTTTATGAATGAGATGTACCAGAGAGTGGGCGGGAACATCCCAAACCTGAGAGCCTATTCTTCATACTGGTTCCTTTGGCAATTGGTGGATAGGCCGCAAACTCATTCCAAATATCCACATCGGTCGAGTATCCACTTACAAACTATAGTAGGCTTGTAAATTTTTTCCTATTTACAATAAGAGCATGTGTATTTTTCTATTTTTTTTAATACAATATAAGCTTGTGTTAGAGGAAAATTTCGATATTTAAGGCTATACTTGGATTGTTTTCTTTCTAAAAGGTTTTCACTTTTGTTAGATATAGGTTGTTGTTTTGAGAAAAAATCCAAACTTTTAAATATTATTTTAGAAGTGTAGAATTTAAAACTGATTTTTTAGGGAAAAAATATTGAAAGAATTTTCAAAATAGAAAATCCATGTAGAGCCCAGATCTCTTTCGTTAAACCGTAGTCACTCTGCCGGCATATTGGTGAGCTCCTGAATTGGTTCCAGGCATCTACCGACGGGTGGGTTATGGGATCCCCCAACTATTGTTGTTTATAGAATTTAGGATATATTTGGATTGACTTTTCAATTCAACATATATTTTTTTATTTTAAGTTTCTTCTTCTCTTATAAATAATTTATTTTTACGATCCTTGATACAACTCAATTTAATAAAAAAAATTCAATCTAAATACGTTCTTAGTTAATGCTTCAAATTTTTTTTACTATACTTTTTGTTATATTTGAAAGACGTAAGGATGGTGAATTAGGTTTTTAGTTAATTTTTAAAAATTTTTTTCATTTTGCAAATATAATTTGGAAGAGATTGGAATTCAAGTTCACAAGAAGATTTTCAAATCAACACAATGAATAACCAAGTAAGGGAAGAAGAGTATAGAACATACAAGTAATTTATAGTGGTCTAATATTTTCAAGATCTACATCCACTACCTTGACTTCACTCAATTATTTCAAATAATTTAATTATAAAAATAATTAAGCAAGATATAAGAGATGGCTTACCCAATAATAGTTTTATTCTACAACCTCTTTTCAATACAACAATCAATATTTACCCTCTCAAAAGAGATTTATATCGTTAAGAAAACCTTGAATAAAGCAAGTAGATGAAGTAAGAGAATAATATATTACCAACAACTTGGTAGATAAAGATAAAGCTAGCACAACTTTACTTTTTTGCCAATGAAATCTTGAAAAGTTATTTTGAAACACAAGAAAAAATGAGACTTTTTATGTTTAAATGATTTGGAAGTATAAAGATTTTTAAAGTGTTAAAACTATTTAAAAATTTGAAGTTTATAACTTTTATAGGGCTTTAAATTCAATTTCAACGTTCAAATAACGACTAGTAACGGTTAGTAACAATAAAGTTAGATAGACCGAACATCGATTACTATGTCTAAATAATCATTTGAACTTCTCTGTTTAATAGACTGCAGAATAAATTCGGCCGACTGAACTTAGATATGTACTTCGTCGTTTGAATTTTTTTGAAAATTCAGCAGCAAAGATTCTAGTGTGGATGTCCAAATTGGAGTTTGAACTATTCAAACTTTGTCAAAATATTCAGAAATTAACTACATGCTTGAAATCATTTAGACTAAAAGATAGGTCATTAAAAAACTTTTGAATTACAAGCCATTATCAAATACTTGGTAAATTAAGAATGATCAAAATCTTTAAAGATTTAAAAATTAAGTTTTGTGCTCTCTTATAAATTCTATAGATTCCAAGGACAAGAAGTGTAGAGTTTACAAGAAGATACCTATTAAGCAAAGGTAAAGATATACTAGTGACTTCAAAGTTTTCAATTTTCTAGGACAAGCTCCATATTTTTCAACTACTTGATTATCTTTGAGATATACTTTCATATTAGTTTCAAGGCAATGAGATCATTCTGCTTCTTCAATCCAAGAATCCTATCACACAATAATTATTCAAGTTAGTCTATATCAATTTTTATCATTAATTAAAACTATAAGATTTGTTTTTACAATTTATAATATTATTTATATATTAATTAAATTACATTATATGTGATTATATCATTAAATCAGAAAAAAATTAATAAATTTTAACTAATTACATAATGCTTCATTACTAATCATTTTCCACGTAATATATGAAGTTTCACTGTCACCATGTGGTGCATATGATTCCAATGGACTTGAATTGGTCATACCCTGCTTCTACTAAGACTTGTCACCATGTTAACCCCTGCTGCATTCTTGAACCCCCTTCATTAATATTGCCCTCTAACCCATCACCTCGTCTATCCTCATCATTAGGTTTATTTATATGTTTGCCCAACCTATCACCTCATTTGCTGACCTCGTCATTAGGTGTGGGAAAACATTGTTTATGTGCCCCTAACATAGTAACATAGTTTGTATTTATTCCATAATCCTAGAGTAGGATTGGATAGAGTTTGAATTTGAAATTTTCTATTTTTAAGAGAAAAAGACTCTTAAGAAAGCAAAGAAGAACAGAAGAAACATTCTTCATGTTCAAAAGCAGTTGTACATTGCATCTTTGCCGTCTGAAAAAAAGCAAATCTTTCCCGTCTGAGAAAAAGCAAACACTTTCCTTTCCAAATTCCAATATAATATACTTATTCTTCATTTCTCAGATTAAATAGTATTGCTCAAATACAAAATAAGCACTTTATATCAGTACAGAACAAGGAAAGGCAGTCCGTTTTGATCCCTTAAAACTTGATTACAACCTTGACACAATCAGGCTGCTTCAGGTACTCAAAGGCTTTGTTTATCTCCGACAGTGAAACTTCATGAGTCACTAGCTCATCCATTGGAATTTCCTGAACAATTCAGAGAAGAAAACATCGTTCTTAGTCTGTCAAAAATGTTCATTAATACAGAGAACAGAGCAATTATTGAGAGGGCCAATGCTGAAATTGAGCTCTTGAATTTAATAAACTCTTAACAGGATTGATGTTGAAGTACTTGATCATTTGAAAGCCATTGTTAATCATGAAAAGCCGGTTCATATACATCAGAAGTAGTTTTTACCTTGTTTATGCACTTGTCTATTATAGTGGGAAGGTCTGATTTAGGTCTTACTCCACCGTAGATGGAGCCTTTCACGGTTCTACCACACAGAAGAGGAATGAATTTGATCTCTCCACTTGTTTCAAGTCCTGCACCGATCAGTACGGAAGTCCCAAGTCCCTGGTATATTTTATTTTTGTGATCATATGAAAAGGATTAGACTTGATGAATGGATCGGTTAGAGTTGCAGATGAGAATTATGTTATATACATCAGAAGCATACCACTTTAGAGCCTTCAATGGCTTCATTCAGCAAAGCTGGAACTCCAGTGCATTCGTAGACGTAGTCCACTCCTAGCCCTCCAGTAGCATCTTTGATCAGTTCAGAGATTGATTTGTCAGAACCTTTGGGATTTATGAATTCAGTGATTCCAAATGCCTCTCCCTTTTTCCGTTTCTTATCATTGATGTCCACGCCAATAATTCTCGATGCCCCTTGTGATCGAGCTCCTTGAACCGCCTGCAATTTTCAGGAAAAATATCAAATTCCTTATTGGAATGAGTTGATCAAGAATGTTTAGGCCTCTCTGATGCCTGTAAAATGCAACTTACTCCCAGTCCAACAGCACCGAGGCCTAGAACAGCAACAGTTGAGCCCTTCTCAACATTGACTTCTCTCCAGGTTGCTCCAAAACCCGTAGTGAATCCGCAGCAAAGAAAGCTAGCATGGGGAAGGGAAATCCTTGGATCAACCTTCACAGCATAGGCTGCCTCAGTGACTATGTACTCGGACCATGTGGAGCAGCTGAAATGGTGGTATACTTTCTGGCCTCCTATGGACATTCTTGATGTTCCATCCAGCAACAATCCACTGAAACCCAAGGGATACTTGTGGCACAAATTTGACCTTCCTGATTTGCAGTTGAGGCATTCTCCACATTCTCCCAAGTAAAGTGGCATGACTATGTCTCCTTCTTTCAGGTCTGTGACATTTTCCCCAACACTCTCTATCATCCTGCATTTTTCAATCAAATAAACATCCAAATTATTGTTCGGAATCATTGACAACAACTTACAAACAGATAAACAGACATCAAGATTCAGGGAATTTAGTGGTTATAACTTCTAAGGCAACAAAGGTAGAGATTTACCCTACTCCTTCGTGTCCAGGAATGCGAGGGAACAATGGCTGGAGATAAATAGGTTTACATTAGCAATCAAAACCTGACATTTCACAGTACATATTCAGTGAAAAAGAGAAGCTGAGAATGGATACTAACAACTGGAAGGCCATTGCAGCAAAGGAAATCAGTATGGCACAAACTGGCACAGAGCATCTTAACCCGAACTTCTGAGGCTTTTGGAGGATCCACTTGTATCTCCTCTATCTTTGGTGGCTCCCCTGATTTCCAGAGCACAGCAGCTGCAACCATATAAAATTTCCATTAGCCTGTATATGTCTTAACCCTATTGATAAATGATACTCCTTCATTCGAAATCAAGTGTTCACTTTCCTATCCATTACGTTACTGGCGCCATTGAATGGATCATGCACCATGAACACTTCGTAAAACAGAAGAGGAAAACTGAAAAGAAGAAGAAAATTTTTATAATACCTTTGCAAGTGATCACAGTTGGGGTGCTTTTGGTCATCTTGGACGCTTGTTGGAGATGTTTAGGTATTTGCTAAACGAGGATTTATCTAGGAGAAGAAGGAGCCTAGGTGCTTATGCTTGCTCAGTTTATTTCAAGAAGTATTTATAACCTTGTCGGCTGCCTGTAGTTCAGAAAATGACAATAAAGATTTCATAATTTAAATTGCTGCATTGCTCTCGTGCTCTCTTGTCCACATAAATTACAGGAAAAATTGTTATAGTACCCTTGAAGTTTATCTAAATTATACAATAAATCTTCTTGTTTAAACAATTATAAGGATACCCTTAAGCTATTTTGAAATTATTTTATTAAAATATCTTTATATTTAATGTTATCTCTTCATGAAATTAAAAGATATTATTTACTTTTATTAAATAAAAAATTAATAAAAATACGATGATATTTTAATAAAAGAATATATCATATGAAGAATATAATAATTTTTACAAGTTTTTAAAAGATATTTTTAAATTTTTAAAAACTATTCAATCAGTAATTAATAAAATTAAGACTAAATTATTATTTTTGTAGTAAATTTGTTGTTTTAAAATAAATTAAGTGGTAAATTTATAATTTTCTACCTAAGAAAGTGTATTATGTAATTTCGATAAACTACAAGGATAATATTATAATTTTTCCTAAATTATAGTACTACTATTGTTGACTGTGAAAATACAAAGGCTGCACTGCCCTCGTGCGCCATTCTTTTATCATTTTCCAATTTTTGGTCCTTGAACCTCAAATGATGATGTATTTGGATTGGCTTTCAAAATCAAAAATTTTTTATTTTTTTATTTGTTTTGCCTTAATCTTATTTTTTATTTCATAAACAATTCTCAAAACAAGTTAACTTAAGTAAAAATTCAATCCAAATACGCTATAGGTATTCCACAAAGCATAGAAAGTGAAGAGCAAAAATCAAAATTTTAACCAATATATCTATAATGTTTTCATTATATGATAAAAAAATTTGTAACGGTGTTACTCCAGATGTATAGAAAAAATGATACTCCCTCAATCATATTTTATTTGACAGTGTTTGACCGAATAAAGAGTTTTATCTAAAAGTTTGAATTATATTATAAAAATAATATAATATAATAAAAAGTAAGAAACATATAGGCCAGTAAGCATTTCATGTTAAATTTAAATATATAAAAATAATATATAGTAAATTTAGTAATTGATTAATAGTATAAAATATATTAAATTTTTTTTTTTAATAAAAAGTGTCAAGCATTTTAAAACGTTTTAATATAATAAGAATGTCAAATAAAATAGAATTGAGATAATATTTATTGTTAGTGACAAGGAGTTCTTTCTCTTGTATAAGTCGCAGAAACCTGAGAGTACTGATTCAGATCAGGAATCTTCGACATCTTTGGAGAAAATCTTCTAAATCTTTCTCTGACTCGGAACTCCAAAATCTCCTTCAGATTATCAAGGATTTTCCAGTAATGGCGAGTTATGATCAACCAGGAACGAGTTTATTGCTGGATTTGGTGGATTCCGATTGCTGAAACGAACCGTAGCCTCGGTTCCTAGTCTCCATAGAACGATAGCAAGAAAAGCAACAATGACCTGAAAATATCACAAAATACACAGTTTCTTTAGTACATTGTCTTAAGCATCATTAATGCTCTTTTCACGTTTGAGGTTGTTAAGATCCATTAAGGATGATTTGTTGTGTCCGCATTAAAATATTCAATAGGCTATAGAGTCTATGGAGCCCCCCTATTCTGAGGAATTTTTGCACTTAAGTAAACTTTTTAAAAATTATATCGATATTTGAAAATTTTAATCAATATAATTATTTTTCGTATTTAGTTTAATTTTTTATAAGATAACAATATTGTTAAATTTTCTTTCATGCCATTATATTGTTTATTTTTCATTGATTATATATGTATTTGGGTTTTAATTAGCATAATTATTTCACAATTATTTTAGTTTGGTTTTATAAAATAACAGAGTTCTTTTTACTCTTTTTTAATTATATTTGTAATGTTAGAGGCTCAAGTGCATATTTTATTTTTTAAATTTACTTAATTTTTTTATATTCTAACAAAATACTTATTTTATTAATTATATAATGGTGCGGTAAAATTTGTAACCTAAATGGGGGAGTTAATGTACTTAATAGTTAGTAGTTACAAATCTTCGATTAATTATGTATGTGTAACCATTTTTTTATTTGTACTTCTAATGTAATTTTCAAATAAGTCTTATTTAAATTTTCAATAATAATAATAATAACTAATCAATTAACTAAGAAATATAATCGTGGCTAGTTAAATTTTCAAGGGCATTCTAGACCATTTAAAAAAGATAGAAATATATGAAATGTATATCATTATGCTCCTATATTTACTTTTATAATAATATAAATAGTTAAACGACTATTTTCTATTTAATGAGAAGTGTATTTTATTGAAATTTAAGAAAGTTTATTTATTTTCTCTAGAAACCACAAACGCTACCTTCACCCTTAACATGTAGGACCTACTAAGTTTTTAAAGCGATAATTTTTTTAATATATTATTTAGTACATTGTTTAATATAATTACCGAATTGCTTCACATATAACAACAAGGTTAAGAAAAAATTATTCCATGTGAAGTAATTTCATTAGTATTAATAAATAATATATTAAAAAATGTATTAAAAGATTCTGAACTAATTTTTTAGAATGATGGGCTAGAGGATTCAAAGCTCAGGAAGTTGCTTGCTGTGAAGTTGTTATAGACCTTAAACACAATAAAAGGTGTATTTTGGATTGTGTTTGGATATTAGTGCATTTCGGTTACAATTCAACTTGAGTTAAATTTAATTATTTGAGTTTTAGTATACGATTAATTTTTGTAAACAAAAAAGTTGAGACTTATAGTGAATTTTTTTTATTAAATTATTTTTTGAATTGAATGGTAATCTAAAAAGAACTACTACTTCTAAAACCTCTTCTTTGCCTTATTATACAAATGTTGGATAGTACTGCGAATTTTGCTTAAGTTGAGAGACCAGCTTTTACCTGGGCCACAAAAGCAAAGATGGTAATCAGGCGAGTGACCACCACATGGCGGAGAAAAAATTCCTCCAGCGCTCTGTGTTTGGCACCCATGGATTCTGAAAATTCCTGTCAAAGGAGAAAAAGTCAGTATACAAAATGTGTCGAAGTTTCTCATCGAAAACCATTTCCAGAAGCTGTAACAAGAAACCATTTTCACAAAAAATTAAATAAATAGATATCGATGAATCTTTAAAGATTCCGGGTAGAACATTAGATTTGCAGACGATAATTATTATGTGATAAATGAAATCAGGATTAGCTATAGTCAAAGAACAACATAAAGAAGATCATAAACTTCGGAAGTAAGCTCAACTAAGATTCAGGACTGAGTACTAATCCAACCATGTAGGAACTATCTATCTTAGATGGGGAGATTTGCAAGACACTGAAAACGCATCAACAAGGCAACAAGGAATCCTGAGAAGGAATTTATCACCAAAAAAAAAAAAAAAAAAAAAAGAAGGAATCCTCAGAAGGAAGCAAGAACACACCATTTGCCAGTTAATCTCAAAGAACACCATCGCAGTAGTAACGCCTTGAATCAGTAGAAGAGCAGCCATTGAACCAACATACTGCAACATGATTGAGAAAATTACTTAAAATTTTTGTGCTATCTAGATGATCCATTTCTACATATGCATACGTAGAAGATATATAAAGGCCGAAACTTTATGTAAGGATACCATAGCGAGTAGAGAGTGGCTCTTATAGTGAGAAACCACACATCCAAGAAGTGTCTCCAAGCAAACAAGAATGCCCATGCCTAAGCAAGAATAGATGAACCTGCTCATGGGAAACTATCTGTCAAAATCAACTAAAGGAATAGCACTGATTAGCAAAAGGACATCCAAATGAAATCATAAAAACACAAAATTTGTCTCGACTCAAAAGCATGCTCTGTTTTCAAATCGCAGAAGGATTTTCTACTTAGATTACATGAAAGACAGTTCTTTCAACCTTTTCTGGTAGTTGCAATGACAAAGAAACACTAACAAATTAAGAATGAAACCACGATGCAGACTCTCAACAAGCAGAGGTTTTTCTTAACCTCCTTTTTGAGGTAACATGGACGATGCCCGCATCGTGGTAACAAATTTTTTCTCTTGAAGATTACTTATATATTTCGTAGAAATTAATCAAACGGAAAAATAAAAATCCATGAAAGAAATTTGATGAGGTAGAAAGTTACATACCAAGGTTGAGGAACAGATGAAGGAGAGGAAAGTTCACTAATCCCTTGAGTCCACTTCTTCACCAGCCAAAGACAGTACACAATCATTGCAGCTCCAAGACTGATTACAATGACATAAATTATCCTTATTGACTTGTATACGCAGTAGGTTGTAGGCATTATTGCTGCTGGAACCTTGCTTATGATTTGCAGGCATGGAATTGTTCCTTTCAAGATCAAGTTGTTATGGAGGAGAAAAAACTATGTTGAATGGGCAGGAAATTGAAGTACAGGATATACTTTGTTTCTTTCTCCATTTTGATTGTTAGTTAGCACATGAAAATGAGGGCCATGCATATCCCCATGGACCCCATCCAACACCAAACTTTCTTACCCTTTTGTATGGATCAGGATTCTATCCAAATATGGGTCAAATTTTAACCGCCGTGTGAATAATTCTTCACACTTATATGAATAATTGTTTAAATATCTGTAACATTATATAATAAATGAACATAATGTTACTAGTTGACTTCACACTTATATGAATAATTATTTAAATATCTGTAACATTATATAATAAATGAACATAATGTTACTAGTTGAGACTAAAGTAGAAATTACGTTCATTACAGTAAATATTTTACTTTTTATACAATTTTTCATCAATCTATTAATTTCAAATGTACTAAAAAAATATTAGGTCATCTATACGATAGTAAGTATATAAATAATATTCCACTAAAGTTAAAACTTATAAATTTTAGCATTTAACAAACTTGAATATAGTACAAGTGAGAAAAAAGATATATTATGCTCATTCATCATGTAGTTTGAATAATTATTCACACAGGTTTGAATAATAATTCGTTACATAATTTACTCACTTGAATAATTAAGTATTCAAAGTGGCGTTTTAAAAACTCACAAAATTATTATTATATAAAAAAAATATTAATATTTACAAGAAACCACACAATATCACAGAGATTTGAATAATTATTCACAGAGTTGTGAGAATAATTATTCAATATATAGTTTTCTCTCTTAAATAATTTAAGTATTCAACAAATTCACAAAGTTATTATTTGAACGTTTGTGAATCAACATTCGACATAAGAGTTAGAGAAAACAATCACAAGGTTATTATTATAGAGTACAATGTTAATATTTTACATTAAGTATGTTAATATTTATATCAACTCTGTACGTGAAACTGAATAATTATTCTTAAATATTTGAATAATTATGCACCACATAATTTGTGAATAAATATTCAACTTGGAGTTATCACATTGTGTTGTCATAGTGGTATTGTCATAGTGGTGAATAATTATTCATAGATATTTGAATAATTATTTACAATATAAATTTCTCTCTTGAATAATTAATTATTAAACTAGTAAGAATCATGACTCAAAATAGTGAAAACCACTACAAAGAAGTCAAAATAAATATAAGTATTTTCAAAATAATTTAAAAAATACATCATTGAAATCTACCATCATTAAAATCATTCTTAAAGTTATGAGAATCAACATAAAGCAATCCATCACTAATTCCTTCAATTCACATTGTCTTAAATAATTATTCATTAATAAATAAATAATTATTCACTGCTTGAATCTGAATATTTTTTCATTCAATTTTAAAATCAACCTAATCACCTAATCTATATACCACTAGAATCCAACAAAGGAAATGTGTTGTGTTCAGCTTTAAAATCCCTCAATTCGTTTATAAACCAGTGAAACACCATTCACAAAAGAATCTTTACTTAATCAAAAAGGTCAAAAAACGAGATTTACAAAAATAAATAGAAAGGTTAAAACCAAAAAAGAATTACAAGTATATCTTACTTTAAAAATATGAAAATTTATATTTTGCAACATAGATGTAAATGACATATCAACATTTTTTTTTATCTTTTTTATTTAAGATCTTAAAATTGTTTCAAATCTTCATCAGTTTTGAATCATTTTCAAACTTCGATTTCGACTTTGTTAGTATATTGTCTAGCATTTCTATAATATAAATTTAAACAATGGCAGAGAAGAACAAAAGAAGAGACAGAGAGAATGGGATTGATGTAGAAAATTGAGTTCAAATTTAGATTTAAAATTGTGTTTGAGGTTTGCCTATGAGTTGAAAATTTTTCATCCCACATATACCCTTGAGCATCCCCAATCTTTAGATCAAGGAGCAGCCAATCCAATTACTGAGAACGTTGCCCGTATGTGATGAGCAAAATTTTGTTCAGCACCATAGCCGAATTTGGTTAGTGGCTAACAATGGCGTTTGCTCTCGTGAGAGGAAGGAAAGAAGATGATTGGTGAGAGAGAGGAGAGAGAATATATTATGTGGGTTTTCTTTTAATTAGAAGGGTGGAAATTAGTTTTTAAAAAAGAAAGAAACATAGGTTGAGCTTTGATTGAGATTTTTTTAATTAAATTGTATTGAGAATCGTAAAAATGAATTTTATTTTAATTCAAAGATAAGGACTTTATTGACGTTTGAGCAAAATTTATTTTGACAACCAATAAATTCTAATAAGATTTTTTTGAAAAAATACTTCCTATGTTATTTATAAGCTCTTTTAGCTATTTGTGTACAAATTAGAGTCGTAAAAGAAATATTTTTATTATATTCTTAATAAATTAAGGGAAAGAGAGAGAAGTAGATAAATAATTGGAAAGAAAGAGAAGGTAAAAGTAAAAATTTAGTCCAAGCTCAGAAGCTGGTTGAAATATTCAAAAAACACATATACTACTGTATTTAGATTGTGTTTTAATTTAAATTTAAATTATTTTAAAATTATAAAAATAAATTATTTATAATAAAAAAATAAGATCCAAGCTAAAAGTGAGATTTCTTTTTTAAAGTAAGTTGCAATGCAAGTATAGATTAGACCGATGGAAATTCCGATTTCCAAAGCAAATATGCCTCTTTCTTGACCATTCTGAGCAGTGACGACTGGAACGATGATAAAACTTGACTTGTCTAGTAATTAAACAACATTCGAGTTCGTTCGTCCATAAGTCGAATGCATGGTTACATTCAAAATTATTTGTTTGGTATTCAAAATGTTTGAGAATAATTCTTGATTGGTTTGTTTAATTTGACAAACCATTAAACGACTTAATTTCTATACAAACTCAAGATAGAGTTCGTTTAACTAATTTTTTCAAAAAAAATTAATAAAAAATAAAAAATAGTAAATAGATATATAAATAAATGAAAATAAAAATATATATATTATTAATGTATGTGTGTCAATACATATAAAATAAATATATAATTTTATTTATTATTTATTATTTTAATGATGTTCAAGCAAATTAGATGAACAACTTGAATTCGTCCCATTAGTACGCGAACATCATTTATTTATTGTTCGAACTCGATTAAATTACTAAATAAATTAACAAAACTCAAACACGACACCACCACTTTCACAACTTTAGCAGCCATATGAATGACTATCTACCTTTGGGGCCAAAATCTAGAATCTAGAACAATGCTTTGCCGGCCACCCATCTGTTTAATTCGGATATCCAAATCTTATGAGTAATACTCCAGATGGAGGAAGTCCATAACCAAAATTCTTAACTGCTTTTCAACCCATAAAAGTAGGGAAATGGCAGTACCAACTACCAACCACCGGACTATTTTACCATTATCGAATCTTTTCAACTGTTCTTCAACCTCGACAACAAAATGCATTTCTAACCGTACTGTGCAATCCGCAGATGAGTTGGAAAGGGTCTGAGATACTAAGATAATTGTAAGATATATAAAGTTAATACCGAAACAACAGTCTTGGAGAGGGGAAGAAATAGAAAAAAAAAACAAAAAAACAAAAAGGAGAAGATTTAACACTATGGATAATCTCACTTTGGCAATCATACAAAAAACAATGGTAAGTTAAAAATAGGAAACTGGGCCTAAAAGGAAGAAACCTGAAGCCACTCGGCCTTCACCAACCCTCCCAAATGCCACGTAATAAGAGAAAAAGGAACCCGCCCCAAATGCCACCTAATGAGAGAAAAAGGAAGAAGAAAAGAAAGAAAATGATGAAACCAACTTCCGTAAGGGGGAAAATTATCTCCTTTTCCTCTGGCGAGTTTTCTTCCATGACTCCGCATTTATGGAAGCAAGCCTCTCTTGGAGTTGATTGTAATTTAATATTCTTTAATTCAGGTATGGACCATGAACAAAGAAGCAAACGGGACACTGGAAAATCCTGAACTAGGGCAAGAAATCACTCCAACTTTATCCGGTCAATATCAGTCATCACACCTTCAAGCTGAGAAGAATATACATCAGCAAAGCATACAGAAAGTGCGAAGTAATGTGCATATCTCACAGCACTGATGGAATATGTCACAAATATTTTACAACCTACCTTGACAATTTGACGCAAAAAGTAATCCCCGAACAGCTTAACTGGTTTAGATTCTATGACATGAATCATGTCCTGAAATAAAAGAAGGTAGTTCAGACATGTCAACAGCAAATTACATTTGTTATTCATTTTGACCAAGTTCCACATTCCAATGATTCTTGCAGTCATAAAGCAAATAAGAAGCAACCAATGACAACTAAAACACAAATGTGCTTGCCCTACTATTATGCATGTTTAGGATGTGATTGGATAGAGTTTGGGTTTGAGATTTCTGTCTTAGGTTTCATAGAAGAAAATTATGTGTGAGAAGAGAGGTGAGACCCAAAGTAAAAAATTTGTATGGGGTTTCTGAAATACACACTTGCTGCAAACATCTTAGCCATTTTACGAGTTTCAATATCTCCAAAATTAAGACACTCTACTAGATACCTGCTGTAAACATTTTACTAAAACAGTCTACTGAGATGGATGCAACTATATTTTAATGCTCACTTTCACAATCATTCCCTTAACAAAGGGGAGGTGCATACGTGAGGAGATACAGATAAGGATTATTAAAACATTAAAGCCCTTACATCATCAATGTAGAAATCCACATCGGCATTGGAGATTACTTTTCCATTGGGATCAACAGCATGTGTTTTGTGCTTGTACGTCATCAAAATTGTCCTATAGAGAGTTAGTATCAGAAAGCTAAGAAGATACATCAACAATTAATAAGATAGTCAAACTCAGAAAGTTCAACAGCCTGACCTTAAAGCAGGCTCGTCCACTTCCAGGTAACCTGCAAGCTTCCCCAAGGAGATAGTTGAGTAGACATTTAAAAATGTGCGAACACCAGATAATAACTGTTGTTGTTTCACTTCATAAAGAAATAGCTTCAGCTGAAGCCTATAGGCATCCTGGAAAATTAAATACAAAGCAATCAGCATATAGAGGACAAGCATCTAATTCTCTAATTTTATAATATGAACAAAATCCCCCCCCCCCCTTCCCTTCTTTTTTCCCGTAATACATGCCCACTGCAAACAGTTCAAGTTTCTGACACATTCAGGTAAATACATCAAGAGTGCAAATGAAACACACACTATCCAGGTATGCTAGAAACTGCAGCCTGTCAAGACTAATACAGAGGACAACAAAGAAAAAAGTCAATAGGCAATATGACCATTGAACCACAAGCAACGCTAGCTGATGTCAGGAGGGATAGACTAGCAGAGAATTCGTCCTGGTAGACCCAAAAAAATACTCAAAAATTCATTCAGCGGAACAGATCAAATTTGCACAGAATTTTAAACTCACTGTCAATCCACCAGAAGATGAGTTTCTCATATGAATTTTTATGTAAAATAGTAGAAAACGTCTGTCTAAATTTGACTACTGCAAACATCGGATGGTTAGACATTTTATATTACTTTCAGTTTCAGCTGTTAATTAACGGAGTTGAGTGTTAAGGAGATAGGTGATCTTTTGTTGTTATTGCTATGGTGTTGCTAAAGTACATTTTCCGCGATTTTTTACAAGTGAATGGCAAAACAGGAAAACCAGGTGTTTCTTACTTTGGTACTTCTCTGCTTGCTTTTTCCTTTTCTTTCCCCTTTTGCAAAGCTAGGGGGAATATGAGGGTAAACATGGTAAGCTATCAAATAGGCAACAAATGAATACAAATACTAAAGTAATGAACATATGGGTGAATAACATTAAGCTACATCTTGAGTGAACGTGGTAAATATGGATGCGGTCATACCTGATTGTAATTTACAAGAGGCTCCTCAAAACTAGGAGCTGATGGAGTAATGAACTTGGGACACGCATATGAGAAGAGCTCATCGTAGAGAGCTAAGGCCTCATCATCATACCTCTGCATTCTCAACATTTTCTCACCATACTTCTCACGCATTTGGGAGTTAACAGTCTCATCAACAAGCTTTGTTTGAGGACACAGAGACAGGCAAATAGCCAGCAAGGCATACATCTGCTCATTCTTCTTCAGTATCTGCTCATATTGTGGGGATTTCTGATGATATTGCTTGGTCTTGTAAATGTATAACAGGATCTTATTAAATTCTCGAATAGCATCCACATACCTATTAAAGAATGACCAAATAAGTTTTGCCAAATAAGCAGCTCTGAAATGAAGAAGAAAAATTTCCGACAAAATCAACAGCAATATAGCACAAAGAAAATTCTCAAATTGGCGAGTTTATATTTTTAACAAGTGCAATTACTTGTTATATCTGCTTAAGAGACAAAATAAAATGACATCAAAAACCTTACTCAACATGTTTTACATCTGAGAATTGGGATTTGAAGATTTAAGTCACGAAAAATGCTATGAGAAATAAGCCATAACCCAGAGACAACTAATGCAAGAGCGAAATCATTGTAATAACTTCCAAACAGATGAATTAATATTCTCTGGAAGCATCCCCTATTCAAGGCTTTGAGATTTTATCTATCCCCAAAAATTCAAAAGATATATCAGCCAATACTATCACTAGCAAAATGGAAGCAAGACCAAAGAAAAGCCAAATTAGAAATGCAACAGCCAGGTTATAAGAATGTGAGCTGCATGTGCCTACCAGCACATCCCATAGCAAAATTCACCAAGCATCATGATATACCAAAATCTTAAAGAACTCACGTCTTTTCACTTCTCATTATAAGATATTTAATGCAACATTTCTCATTTTCTGACTCGTCAATAGAGCAAGAATCAGTATCATGATTCTCACAATACAACACACAGGATAAGCATCATATTCTTTCCAGCACTTTATTATTCCTGGAAAACTATATAAGAAAAAAAAAGATCTAAAAATTGAATGCATCTCTAGGATCAAACCATTTGGGATAAGATTCCCATCTCCTGGATAAGAACTTTCAAAAGCATGCTATTTTACTACTAAGACAAATTATATAAACAGTAAACAGAAAAGGAAATATGAAAATTGACTTTCTTGAAATAGAAGATATTAAAATTGATAGTTCCAAAACAGTGAGTTCTCAATGCAAAAACACTTATGACTAACTGATAACAGCAGAAATGAATATAAAGTTTGAGCAATAACTTGAAAGCCTGAATAGAAACACCAACATACCTCCGCAACATAAGATTGGCAAACCCATAATGATATACTGTGGTAATGTGGCTTCCAATAACACTAGTGTAGACACCTTGTTGACTGATATCAATTGGTTGTATGCATTTTAGGCCAGCGTGATAATCACCCAGCAAACAATGAACCCGAAGCAATCCTATCATGCTAAAATACCCTAAGACCTTCAAAACATTACTTCCACCATTGTAATCATAACCATCAGTAGCAGTAAACTGTTCAAGGCCTTCCTTCTCTTGCTCCAAGATTTGAGTAATCATAGATTTTTCCACTAGAGCTTGCAAGAAATTAAGAACACCATACACATTCCAAGCCTGAAAAATAAATATTAGAATTGCAGGAAACACATTATTCCACTTCTGTTGGAAGACATTACTGGTGCAAAAGTACATAGTTAATTAAACATCAAAAAATAGACAAAAAACAGCTTAAAAAAAAGCACAACACACATCATTATCAGTGGGCTGCATACGCATGTAGACAACTACATCTTGTATAAGCTATCATTATAAGCATTTAAACGCCCATCACTGAAGTATAATTATCAACAGATTAATTTCTTCACTAAGTAGCAAACAATAACAACCATCCAATCTTTAAGTATTCTACCTCTCATCTGCATGTTTCTAAAGACTAAAGGCAAGAAAGAAAAGTTCCACCCTCCAGTATAGATATTTGCCTAAGCCATAAGCCAAGAGAGTGTAGTCAATGGAGCACACAACACACTGAAAAATTTCAAATGAAATTAAAAAAAATGTAAAAAAATTTATCGAACAAAACAGCACTAAACAGACTGGAAATAATTACAAGGCACTTTAGTTGGTTAAGCTACAACTCTTAGGACACAAAAATTTTGTTTCAATTCAAATACTACCTAATGAATTTTAAAGGGAAAAAAATATATCCATTGTAATAATTAAACCATAAAAGAGACTCCAATAACCTAAAAAATACTTCGAGTTGCCAAAATTCAGTTTTTAGCATAACATGTCACATATACACAAATACAAAGATCATTCCCAAACCCATACTTCAGATATACATAGAAATTAGTTAATTATTTTAGTTTACAGTGCTTACAACTAAATTCTAGATGACTTTTTTCCATTATTAATTGGTCTATAATGTCTTACTACTTTTCCATCCAGCAGAAACCAAAAGCCCTCAATGTAATTCTTTTGCCATTAGTCCCTTGTAAAAGTCAACACATTACCTACCTGACACCATAGATGTCACCTTATTTCCAGATTTTCAAATAAAAAAACAGTAAACCAATCGCTGCCGAGGTTATAACGCTTAAATTCTAGAGGTTTGTATTTACAAGAGAGAACCAATTCTTACTGTACATGTTTAATTAAGAAGAGTTACCTACTCAACTATTTTAAAATTGAAAAAGGAATTTATTCATAAATCACAAATATGAAGAAGAACAAGTTCGGTAAGTAAAACAAGTTTTCATTACTCAAAAGCAGGAGGATACCCACCCCTTAAATTTTACAATTACTACAATACAAAGACTCAAAATCATAAGCAATAATCGGACCAACCAAAACTCAAAATAAAAAATAAACCAGCCGTAAAGTAACCCCAGGGAAGAATGCTGCACCCAGGCTGCAGTGTACCAAAATTCCAGCATAACTACTTCTTGCTAGTATTCTACAAATTGGAGATCAAACTAGGTTTGCCAATATTCTACTTCTTGCTAGTATTCTTACCTGATCATGCTGCTTGAGAATTGCAATCTCCTGCTCAGTCTTGTTCTTCATCTTTGCACGATATTGGCAGAATGACTGAAACTGATATACAAACTCATCCACCATGTCCCACAACCATTGGTTCGGCAACTGCATATTTACCACCCCGTGCAAAACCACCTACAGCCGACCAAGAAATCTAAGACACTAGCACAAACACATAACATCCAAAGAAACCGCACCTCTCCCCACCCCCAAAAATCAAAATGAAAACAGAGGTTCAACGACTTTTTTTTTCTTCTTTTAATTTATTTGGGAACTTCTATCCTAACTAATCATGAGTAAAACTTTCCTCAAAAGGAAGATGGTTCTTTCGACTTAATTCTACAACTTTTTTGGAAAATAATTTGACAATTTTCCAACCAATTGAACTGCCTTTAAGACGAGAACAGAAAGTAAAAAGAATCAAATTTTCAGCTTTTGCATGAGATTTTTTGAATATCAGAGATGACCTGGAAGAGGCTGCAGTAATTATCCCAAGAGTCAATTCTCTGCTTGAGAGTTGGGGAAAGCCTAGCATAGAGGTGCCGGAACCACATCTCACGATAGAGAAGGCAGAAGACATGGTCATTGTCGACGTAAGGGGCCACGGCGTCCACAGAAGGCCAGGGGACATCTTTGAACATGCGCTCGCTTAAAGTCTGAAAAGATGTCTCGTACATCTGGTGAATCTCATAAACATTTTTCTCCCTAATGTGCCTGTACAAGTGAACGACGAAAGATTTCACCGAGTCCGGGACGAAGTTCGGATCGTAACCTGCTGAGTCCGACGCCGACGAGTTCTGGTGTCCCTCTTCGTACTCGTACGACGTTGCCATGGTTGTTCGTTTGCTCTCTCTTCTTCAGCTCAGAATCTGTGTTTTACTAGGGTTTATCGGAAGAGAGATGTGAACTGTGGGGGAGGAAGAGATGGGAAGACGCGGTGGAAAGGCAATATGGGCCTAAGCACAATGTCAGTCAGAATACAAAATATGTAGCCCAACAATGGAGGCGGGGAGGTCTTGTGGACTTGGATAAATGGGCCGCCATGGATCTTTTGCTTGGGCTTTGCATGTTTGGTGGCACCAAAATGTCATCTTTGTAAACCACATGAAGTAGCAATATAGGATAAATGGAATCAGTGTCAAACATAGATTGTTTTTCTGTGTACTTCAAACAAATACATGGTGTGCAGTAGGATCTCAACCATATAACACCGACATCCATATCCTTAGTTCTATGACGTATTTCGAAAATAAGCAGAACAACTGCCTGTTTTAATGCGGGATGGATGCCTAGAGGACATGATCAACTAGTTCATTTGTCACAAACAGCTATCTCTGGAATGGTTTTCTATTGGGATAGAAACAAATCCAAATATATTTTCGATCTATACTAATTCGTTCTATTATAAGTATTATTATTAGGCGATATGTGATTTTAAATTTGATATCATACGATGCAGAATCATATATTTTAAATTTGATATCATACGATGCAGAATCATATCTCAACAGGTATATTACGATAACACAAATAAAAATTAGAGAAATATTATTACTTCCATTGACGAGGCCCGTAGTGATTGAGAGTAAAAATACAGAGAGAAAGAAAATTAGTAATTTGGTATTGCTTTTAAAATCAAGGGCATGATGCCTAACTTCACCCGCCATCAAGTTTGGTGATGTCTCAATTTATACTGACTTATAGACTCATGGTCTCGATGCTTTAAATTTTATTTTCTAATTCGTTGCTTTGTAATATAAAATTCTTTTAAATATTTGATTTTCATTTAAAATATTGTAATTTGATTTTATCCTAATAATTACATAGAAACTTCTGCTCTAAAAACAAAATCTAATCTTAATTTAATTATTATGAGTTAAAAACTCAACTAATCTATCCGAGCACCTCAAGATGCATGCAGTGTTAACAAATCAAAAATTCTCAAAATATAAAGTAAGAAAAAACAAAAATAAAATGATTTTAAAGACTATGAGTTGAGAATGATGATTAATGCAATATCAGTTGGCATTTGCGGTTTACACAAGAAGAAAACAACTAACAAACACAAGTATCCGGCATCCCCCATTTCTCTTCACCAGAAAACATAGCTCAGATTCCTCCTCAGCCCATATAGACCCGTTTCACAGTCTTCAACCCCTCCTTCAAGCCCTAGCACAAACACAGGCGCAGAAGCAGAGAGATTTCTCATCTCTCTATATATATGCAGTTCAAATTTCTGCTTCAAAATGGCATTGTTGGGTGATGCTCTGAGGCAAGCCTTTATGCAGAAGCACGAGTACGAGAGTCTTAGGGAAGAAGAAAAGGCATGGCAGAAATTGCAGAGGCCTGTGGTTCTGTTGTCGTTAGCTTTCGTTTCGATTGCGATTTTAGTGTCTACTCTGATCAGCTTGAACATAGTCTTTCCGGCGGACCCTTTGAAGCGCCCTTTCTGTAGTGACCTTCGAATTCAGCCTCTTAGTATCAATTTAACTGCCGCCGCTGCTGATTCCTCTGTCCGTGGCGGTGGAGCCGCCGGCACTGCTGGGGACTCGGATCTTTTTCCCGGTGCCTTTTATCTTACGGATCAGGAGACTGCGGATTATTACTGGATGGTCGTTTTTATTCCCTCTACTGTTGTCTTCGCGGCCTCCCTGGTGTACCTTGTTGCAGGTGAAGTATTATTGGCCATAAATTTGAAGCAATTCTTAATACATAGTGTAGAAATGTTTCTCTCTATATGCACCGGTAATTTGGATGCGACATCTCTTAATTTCTTTTTTTTTTTGAAATTTATGAATTCTTTGACTTTCATCTAGTCTGAATTTCTTTGTTGATTTCTTTAAATGTATCTACTTTGTGTTTATTTGTGTTCTGGAAGTTTTAAATAATAGTGAAATCTGGCTTGGAATCTCTGTAGCTTTCCTGTTGTGAAGCTATCTGCCTTTGAAAAAGTAGAATATAGACTAAGACAAATCGATACTAAAGCGCTTGTCAGAAGCTGGATACGTGAGGGAAGGTTTAGAGATTGTGAAAAGTGATGCTAATATAATTAAAGAATCGTGTGAAATTTATTCTTATCATCCATTTTGACATTTGGCAAATAAAGATCTGTTGTTTTAGATCTCATGGGCCGAGTTCACAAAATAAGAAGTTCACATTTATCATGTACTCTGCGAAGTGAATCTCTAAGTAAGAACAATAGCATATTTGTGTCTGTTAGTTTCTCCAATTTGTTGCCAATGGACTTATATATTGGTCTCATTTTTTCACCTGCAGTTTTGATGTCTTTCGGCTGATAATGTACGAGCTTTTTCTATTCTACTGCAGTTAGCTTCAAGCTTGCTAGGAAATTCCTTTATGTTAAAGCAAGCGCTTAAACTCTTCTACGTCCATTGGCATCATATTGTTGAGGCCGAAAAGTTTGAAGCATTTTGTTATTTTGTGTTTAATTCTAGGACCAAAATATGGTATGCAGGAAGCACCTAGTTCAGTTAATTTTGGTTGAATGCCAAAATATCCCTGCTTAAAACTTAGAAAGCTAAATTGCCTACAGTTTGTGATTGGTCTAACAACCTTGTTTTACTGGTTTGTACCAAGATATGGGCTTAATCTATAATTGCGGCAAATGATTCTGCTAGTTGTGTACAATTTCCAAGGGATTCAGGATACAATTTTCAAAGATATAAGGAAAGAGGATGCTTCTGATCAAAATAGGGGAACCACATGTTAATGTTGATAGTAAGTGGCTTTCTAGAGGGACAGATCACTGATGGTCCACATGTTAACTTGAAGGACAATGTGTCTAATCTGTCAACCTGAAGGATGTTGTACGCTGTGTTTTAGGTTTACTTCCAAGATGTTTGGCTATAATGCACTTTTCAGAAGTGCTTTTAGGTATATTGGGCTGTGATAGTTACAAGTTGTAGGGACTGATTAGTATGAGCTGTGAATGCATGAAGCAAGAAGATTGAGTAGTATCTATCACTGCAAATGTGAATTCTTCTACTGAAGAGGCAAGTTCTCATAACTTTCCTGCCATTGTAGTGTGCTTGAAAGCGTTCCAAAATTTGTCCAGGGGCAGTGTTTTTTAGTGCTATGTCTACACAATTATTTTTGTATTGTTTGTTATATGAATTTCCACTTATTTGTTTGGGCTCTATATCAGTTTGGATCCAATTTAATATGCTTCCATGAAGGTATCTGATCTAACCTTTGTTAAATACTTAGAAATAACATAATTCTGCGACTTAATAATGCTAATTCAGAATTTGGGAAAGAGCAATTTGTTTCATCTTTCTTAAGCAACAAATGGCAATAATATTGCTTCTATCTTTATTTTTTACTAATTTTCTTTTGGTTGGTGTATTACTAGCTGTAGAAGTATGAAAGTATCCAAATTAATCAGATGGGCACCTGGTTCTTTTATGTGGTAAAGAAAAGGGACATTCTCTTAGGGACTTATGTGATCTAGAATCCAATCCTAATCTCACTTAGCTTTGCTAATTCTAGTACTGTATTCATAGATCAAACTGTCAAGGATATCCATTTAGAAAACAAGAGCGTTTCTTGTGAAGGATATCCCAGTAGAGCAATCAACCTTCCTTTTCAAAGTTGTTATAGATTGTAGTATATTCAGGTGGAGAGTTTTCAGTCAAAAAATGAAATATAGATACTTTAAAATCTTTTCTTGCTTACAAATTACCTTTAGCCTGCTTTCAGTCCTCACTTATTTGGTTTGGTTTGGTATGTTCATTGGCAGTTATTTCATTGAACTCCTGTTTATGATTACTGACATTATGTTAGTAACTGATGTTTTATATGTTGGTTCTGGAGGAACTCTGTTCAGGATGGGCATTAATGTTTTGCATAGTTTCACGTAAAAGGTGGGGCAGTTGGGCTGATAGTTTGTTGAATCCCTATTCTGCATTTTGGAAAAACGGATGGGAAAAGACAAAGAAATAGAAGTTTAGGTTGCAGTGGTTAGGCCAAAAGTTTGTTGAACCCTCTATGCAACACTTTCAATAAACGGATGGGAAAACAAAGAAACAGAAGCTTGGAATGCTTATAGTTCCAACATCATCTTGTAAGCTTTGATTTTTTAGGAGCTATAAACGACACGAGTTGAGCTTTCCTCGTATCTGTTAAATTTTATTCTTCCCTTGATTGAACTTCAAAGTGCGTCTGGACTGAACATTTGAATTTCCCTTAGTCTCTGAAATATCAAGGATTAATTTTCTGCAGGGATTGTTGTTGCTTATACTGCTCCAGCAAAACATGGATGTTTGAAGGTGGTTGAAAATAACTTCTGTGCTTCTAGAAGAGGTATTTCTACTTGTGGTTTTCATTCTGAGTTGTACCTTTCAAGGGAATTTAATAATTGGCCTTGTACTTACAACTGTCTGAAATGAGGCTAGAATTACCATGTCGACTTTGACTCTTCAGTGCTGGAAAACTTATGGTTGATACTTGGTCTTCTATTTGGGGAGTTGGTATCTTGGTTTGAATCCCTATGTTAAATATGGTTATTCACTGCTCTAAAACATTTGCTATTTTATGACAACTGGCATTTCCAAGTCTTGATATATGTCCTCCTCTATGTGCTCAATTTGCAGTTTCCGAACAAACTGAGCAGGTCATTTTCAGATAATTGCATAATATGGATTGATTGGTTCTCTATTTTTGCATAATTTTATTCAAGTTTTTTGTCATGAGTGGTTAACTATATCTTTTTCTTTTGCCATGTTCTTGTGTTTGGTTCTCTCTGTGTGGTTACTAGGTGCTTGGCTGGATACATTGACCTCTCTTCTTCTAATTTTTCTTTTCTCTCTTTTTGTGTGTGTGTGTGTGGTTGTTGACTTGCTAGAAACTATGAAACAGAAATTTAATCAGGTATCTGGAGATACAATAACCACATATCATGTGACAAGTACAATTTCTTCACTGTATAGAGAGTTTGCATCTTTGAGAATTCTGACCTTTCCTAATTTCAATTAGAGGAAATTAATAACCCATTTGAACTTAATGGTCCTGGAAATTGAAAAATATCTAGTCTCTTTCTTCTCTATAAGGTGAATTTTTGCGGTATTTATTTGGTGCACTTGATAGGGTTTAAGAGGGAAAATAATGGATTAGCACAGTTATTTAGCAGTTTTGCACATACAGTTGCAGCTTATATCATCTATAATCCTCTGAATATGCATTGCAGGCGGAGTTCGCTGTCTATCTATACTAAATGTCGTGTTTGCTGTCATTTTTGGTCTACTTGCACTGTTTCTTGGCTCTACCCTTCTCACATTAGGCAGTAGCTGCTCTGTGCCCTTGTTTTGGTGCTACGAGCTTGCATCTTGGGGACTTGTCATTCTCTATGGGGGAACTGCATGTTGTCTAAGAAGAAAAGCTGCTGTAATTCTTGATGAGAGCGACTTTGGCGGGCACAACATTGGTGTAGAAATGCTTGAAGCAAACCCGGTTGAAGTAACCCCTGAAGTGGAGAGACGTGTTAATGAAGGTTTCAAAGCATGGATGGGTCCATCTTTCTTATCCTCAGATGAGGAAGACGAACCTGATGAATATCTTGAAGTGTCAAATTTGCCAAGAACAAATTCTGCTCGGCAAAGATTGTGAAAAGAGTCCCTCAAATTTCCTTCTGACTTTTCATTTGTCCAGCATCATTTTTTGGGATTTTCTGAGCGAATCAAGTTCCATCATCATCCCGTCTGTAGAAGTTTTTGCGTGGTTAATGTGCCTACGCTGCTGAAATTTGTTCTTCGAGGTAGTGCCCAAACTTTGTACAGAGTTTAGCAGAGAAATCCTATACTTCTTTTTTCTTTGTATGTGGCCTCGTTCCCTCTCGAATTTTATGGGGCTTTTAGAATCTAATCCAAGTTTAGCTTGACTTCGGCATATGAAACGATGTTCTTGGATATGTTGGCACTGTAGAATCTTGGTTATCTGTTTTAGCAGTCAAGTTCTATGGGTGAAACTGACGCCAGATGCAAATTTTACTCCACTTGTATTCTATACTTGCTAGATTGAACAAATTTCTAGCTCAAGCAATGTATTTTCCTGTGAACTTTGATCAAAGTGTCCTCAAAAGCTGGTGAGTTCGATGAAGTCGAGCATGATTGTGTCTTCTCACCATTTGAATAGTTTTATTGCATTTTGCAGTGACAATGTTAACTAGTATTCACTGCTATTTAAGGTTACAGTAGTAGGTAAATATGTTAAAAGAGGTCACAAGTCACATATATCATTAACCTTTAAACAAAAATATATTGGCTAATTAGTGAAATCTGTTGTCTTCTAATGATGGATTGCTTTCTCATGACATGTGTGTATATGATTTTACATAGGATTAAATTTGATAAGGAACACTGTTGTAGGTTGTCATCATCTAAGCATTGTTACGCATTATAGTATTATATCATTATAGGCATTGTAGGACTTGAAAGTAACTTCCAAGGAAATTATACTCTGCCCGCCGGCCCCTCGCCAACACCCCCACCCCCCCAAAAAAAAAAAAAAATTTAAGGAAATTATTCTTCTCACCACAAAAGCCGTAAGACAAAAAAGATGAAAATTATTCATTTGGACTAGTTTTCAAAATGCAAAATGATGCATTTTTCTTTTCATTTTTTTCATTCTGAATCTCAAAAGTCCTTTTACTAATCAGTTCTTTTTTTTTTCATTTTCAAAATAAGAATTCTCAAAAGAAAATCAGTCCAAACACACTAAAAGTTTTTGGGTTTTTGAAGTTTAACCCCTATAATTCAGCCTTGCAGTTTGCCTTGTGGAGAATGACAAATAATTAATCCAATAATGTAAGGAAAAAGATGTTCTTATCCCTCCTTTTGTCTTAGCATTTATTGACTGGCGATTATATTAATCTTTTATGTAAATTATGCAATTAATTTTTCTGGCTTTACAATGTCTATGCGAAGGCTATGGAAAGGTTAAAGTTAAAAAGAGAGCCAAAAAAAGAATGCAGCAAGGTATCTCCATGTATTCCAGCATCTTTGGTGGAAATGTGACTGATCCCATCACAGAAGCATGAGAAGAATCCTTTGCAGTTAAGAGTACGTAAGTACAGCTAAACCTTGAAACTAGTGTTTCTGGAAGAAAGGAGCAAATCTTTTGCTCTTCTTCCTATATCGTTATAGCATATCTCAAGGCAAAGAAAAGGTGTGTGCACTGAAGTTACATTGATTTTCCATTCATTAGCTCTTTTCCATTTCTTATGCATAACATACTCAGTTAACACTATACGCTTTAAATAAGTACTATTTATCTATTCTATATTTTTTCATAACAAAGCTTTACAATATAGAATGGCTTGCAGCCTAAATTCAATATTTAAGCAGTAGCATTTCATGAAAAGAACATAGCTTCTAGCCTCTTAAACAAAAGATGCAATATCAGCTAAGAAAATGTGCCGGGATAGGAATGGACTGTAGGAATATTTCACATTAATTGATTAACCTAACAGAAGTTTAATAATCATCCTTTATGCGTATACCATATATTGTGTAGTGTAGCAACAGGTACTTTGTTGCAGAGAATTCTTTTCTGCATAATATATATCTCAATGAGTTCATCAGCACCTTGACTGGTTTGTTAGGTCTAACTTCCATGCTAAAATAGGCCTCCAACTTGACAGAGAAAGCATTAGAAAAATCCTTATAGAACTAGTGAGTATCTCAAAGTGTAAACAGGGAACGATAAACTTCCAGTTTTCTCTGTCTAATTGCGAACCAGCCCTCTATGCCATTGTACCGCATGGCCACTTATTAATTATCCGCGCAAAATGGTTTTGAAGTAGTAACCTTAACAGTTCCAAGCGTATGAAATTACCTCCCCACATGTGCTCCCTAGGTGGAAGCTGAAGAATGTGGAAGATTTGCAGCAGTATGGTTGACAATGAGGCGTATGTTGCTAAAGGACCTCACAAGAACTTGGCATTTGTCATAAAGCAGAAGGAACTTCTTGTGCCTCAATTTGACAATATCTCAAGTGGATGCACTACTGGGAGAATATTAGCTCTTAGAGAAGGACTAGTTTAGCTGTGGGTCTCTCAAGTCTCCTGCTGGAGGATAGGAAATCTGGCCCTCCAGGCGTAGGTGTTTGTGTTCCTTACTAAACCAATCTCCAACCTCAGCTGCAGAATGCCAGAGTAAGTACTTGACAATGGGAAACTGCTTTCACAAAATCATCATTCTTGTTAATCTCATCATTCCATTCTTGTTATAGATACTTATTTAACAGCATGTCATATGCTTGCAAAAGAGGTGGAATTTTCAGTTATCATGGAAGACCTTAGCATTGGGATTTTTCAAGAGGCAAACCTAAGATTAATTATATATACAAACTTCTTCAGCATTATGCCAACAAAAATAGAGCTGAAACGAAGATAGGCAGACAAAACATCTGAAAGGACTAATAAGTACATCTCCTTTCTCCATTTTTCTTTCTTTTCCGTGTTGATAAGAAAGAATATAAAAGAAATCAAGGAAAATCATCATTGAGGCAAACCGAATCTAGAATTGAAATGGTAAAGTTTGAAGGAATTAAGTTCCAGTAGAAGACAACGGGGGTCAGCAATGCTATTCCTTTTTTTTTTTTGGCTGGGTAAATGTGGTCAGCAATGCTATCCACTACAACCATTTTCAAACCATTGATATATTATTTTTCAAATTCAATGTTCATATTATGTGTATTTGGATTGGATTATGTTCGACTGCAATTGGATCTCATCTCACATCATATAAAAAATTTGTTTTCGTAAAATTTAAAATAGTAAATTTTAAATCAAAAATCAATATAAATATACCATATTACTAGCAATAGTTGTTACTAATAAAATAATATCAAATTTTTTTTTGTCGAGAGATTAAAGTTCATAGATCACAAAATTAATGAAGGTAAAATTATAATTAATAAATAAGAAATATATACTCATAAAGAAAAAGAATAAGAAAATATATATGTCATATTGTATATTTTTTTACCGTTAAATTAATTGATTGAGAATCAAAACATCATTAACGTTAGAAAGTTTGACTTTTTTTTTTTAAAAAAAATCTTTTTAGATATAAATCAATAACTTTAATAAATAATTATCATTAATCAGTAATTACAATTAGAGTGACAAGTCAAGAATTTAATAGTAAAAGCAATACTTACTGAATAGAAAATATCTTTCAAAAACAATTGCAGTTAGCAATTTCGGCCTCAAACTTACCTTTATATTGTCTGAGCCATGCAAAGGAGGGCTCTTAACTGAGAACCACCTACTTACCCACGTGCAATTTGTCCTATGCCAATATGGTATTTGTTTAATGGAGCTTTGTGCTCCTCCTTGTGTTGACTTGTTTGGATTTTGGAATCGTTCAATTAACTAGGCTACATGGCAAAAAAGGTTCCATCAAGAACATGCTAAATGGCGAAAGAAGATTCTTTGCGGAATTTAACTCACAAATCACTCAAACGGGTTTGACAATTCTTAGCTTCCAATGGCTTCTTTGTTATCCCTCTCAAAACCCATCTCAGAAACCTCATTAATCGCACCAAAGTTGAGTGATCAATCTTCAAATTCACTTGAATTTTCGAAATATCTCTCATTTTCAAGACATGGGTTTGGGAATTTCCGGCCTGGACTGCAGAAAATACAGTTAAAATCTTGTCATGTTGTCAAGAATTCGTATGAAACAGTCTCTCCTACAGGTAAGTTTTTCTGTGGTGCTGTTAGTTTGATTATTGAATGGCCTTTTATTCCATTTAGTTCCTGAAATATTAGCCCAAGATCAAATTTTGTGTTCTTCATTCTGCAGAGGCACAATCCACTACAATCTTTGATGTCCCTATTCTTTCTTGTTCCGAGGTTTGTTTTCTCTAATTTTATCTCACAATTCGTTGTTTTTAGTCCACAGAGATATTTTTCCAGCCACATGATACCACAAGGGTGTACATTTGTGCTTTCTTGTTTTTGGCTTCCTTGGGATATCTAATACATGTAAGAAACCAATTTCAAGTCTTAGTTTAAGCTGATGATTCGAAATCATGGTTAGATGTTATTTTGAATTATTTGATAGCTATGAAATGAAAGGAATAAAAAGAAGAAAATTATTTTTAAAAAACTGGCTTTAGATTTGACTAGCAAGGCTGACAAAAATGACTTGAATGCTGCAAATATCACAGAGAGAGAGAGAGGAAGAAGTATCTGAAGGTGCAACAATGGGAAAGTCTATGGAAAATGAAATCATAATGCTAATTTTAGTTGTTTATGTGGTGAAGTTTGCATTAGATTTTATAAAAATCAAATTAGGGAAGCTTACGGATTATAACCATAAGAATTTTAAAGACAATAACATGTTCTTTAATGAAATACTACAAAACTGTTATGTAAAAGTTATTATAAACGGTAAATTTCCTCTTCATGTCCACGAGGCTGTTTGACCAAGAAATTGGTGTAGTTAGCTTCATGAATTGAAGACTGTAATTGGAGATTGACATTAATGTCATAAGTAGTATATGATGGAGAGTTTAGAATCTGTGCCTATAAAAATTGCAAAAGAAACCGTATAACCTGAAGAAAGAAACAAGAAATGGGACAAAAGCAAGAAGCTGCATATAGAACTTGTAATGATGTTATCAACTACTGTTAATGTAAGTTTTATTATCATGAAGGCAATTGAAAGGTTAAGAACAAGTCAGGAAGCTCACAATAGCAAACAGCAATATCGGGCCATGTATTCTAGTGTGTTTGGTGGGATTACTACTGATCCAGCTGCTATGGTAATCCCCATGGATGATCACATGGTCCATAGAGGGCATGGAGTTTTTGATACTGCTGCAATCATGGACGGGTAGACTATGACTCTTATAGATATTCTGACCTCAAACCTGCAGTCATTATATACTTCTTTATGCTCTTTACCTGTCCTTATAGCATGGTTTGGAGCTTTTGTTCATGCAATTATGAATTATGCATAGAAATTTTCTTTTGAACGTTATGATTTTGGACAATTTAATGACTTTTCTATTTCCTAAGAAGTGGATTTTTTAAAGTTTTCTTTTTATTTTCTTTATGACTGGGGGTTGTATTTGAAAATATTCCGTACCTGTGCATTGATGCCAAAGCAACTCTTGTTAAACTACATTGAGCTTATTTTCTTTTGTTTTTCTCTTTTTCTCCTTCTGCAATTTCTTCCTTTTATTTTAAATCCAATTTCTGTAAATTGCTAAGAAGAAATTGCTCTCATTTTTCCTAAAAATCTGCTTTGTGAACATACAAGTGGAGTACAAAATCTGAACTTTCTGTTAAGTATGATGTGTTCTTGGTTATGCTTTCATCTTATTTCTTTTGGATTATTAAGACACAGGCTAGATGATTACTGAATGATAGGTTACTTTTGATTTCCTTCACATCCCAGATATCTCTATGAACTGGAGCAACACCTTGACCGTTTTCTAAGGTCAGCAACCATGGCCAAAATCAAACTTCCCTTTGATGGGGAAAGCATTAGGAGTATACTCATTCAAACAGTAAGGGCTTCCAAGTGCAGAAAAGGCTCACTAAGATATTGGCTTTCAGCAGGACCTGGGGATTTTCAATTATCTCCATCAGGGTGCCATCAACCATCACTTTATGCTATTGTAATTGAAGATCAATCCCCACCTGATTACAAGGGTATCAAAGTAGTCACGTCATCCATTCCAATCAAACCCCCTCAGTTTGCTGTTATGAAGAGTGTGAATTACCTTCCTAATGCACTGTCGAAGATGGAAGCTGAGGAAAATGGTGCATATGTAGCCATATGGTTGGATTTTGATGGCTTTATAGCTGAAGGCCCTAACATGAATGTAGCTTTTGTTACAAAAGAAAAAGACCTACTGATGCCCAAGTTTGACAAAATTCTAAGCGGGTGCACAGCTAAGAGGGTTTTGGTGCTTGCCGAAGGTTTGGTAAGAGAGGGAAAAGTTAAGGGAATAAGAGTAGAAGATGTTACTGTGGAAGAAGGGAAAAAAGCTGATGAAATGATGCTGCTCGGCAGTGGAGTCCTTGTTCGTCCTGTGGTGCAGTGGGATGAACAGGTCATTGGCGATGGTAAGATGCCTATGCTTTCTTCAAGTTGATATGATTAAAATCAAAAGGGAAGTCCTAATACATATATTGAGTTGGCTTGACATAGATATGGGCATTGCAAAATTGAAGGAGTTTTAATGATTAGAATTAGCTTTTCCTATTATCACAGCGAATTCATTTGGAAGTAATATAATAATTGTATCATCTGTTATTACTAGATCTAAAGAACGACTTATACCAGGAATAACAGCTTCGGGTCTTGATTCAGCACGTCTTCATTGTCTTTACATACAAAACTAGTTTGCCTGATCTTTGATAAGTTACACATGAATAACTGGCTGTGCTATATTTGTTTTCGTCTGTAGGCAAAGAGGGGCCTATGGCTCAGGCTCTACTAAATCTTATTTTGGAGGACATGAATTCAGGGCCTCCTACAGTTCGAGTTCCCGTTCCTTATTAAACCCGTTAGCAATTTTCTCTCTGCATGACTACGAAGGTTGGAAAGAAAGGTGGATGCCCATGCTTTAGTCTTGCTGAATAACCCCAGAATAACCCCATGCTAATGGAGCATGGTTTTTTCATTCTCTGTCGAAATCTCAAACTTGTGAAGTTGCTTTTAGCTGCACAAGCAAAGATCTAGCAGCATTGTCAACTTGGTACTGTAAGTTGAGTTTAACGAAGCTGCCATATTTACTTCCTTGCTTTGAAGGAAAAAGATATGGCAATCTAAATTACAGGACATTAATACCAGTTTAGCTGCGAGCTTCTGTGTTTACATTCTTAAAATGTTTGAAGTCTTCTATGAGGATTTCGGGCTTGTCTATGTTGGGTTACAAACGAAGTCTCACATCGAAAATTAAAGGAAGTGTTGTTTAAAATATAATAGTCAAGATAACTTTATTAGTATGAGGCTTTTTGGGAGTTATCTAAAAATAACTCTGTGAGGACTTAATCCAAAGTAAACAATATCATACTAATGTGGAGTTAAGGCGATGTCAGACAACTCCTAGCAGTGGTATCAGAGTCAATGGTTTGGTTGGGTGACACAGTGCTCTGTGGAAAGTCTTCTATAGCGATTGGAGATCTGCAGTTGATATTTTATGTCGAAAGTCTTTCTGATAATGTGGTGATCAGATAGCATGTCTCGCTGGTTGGTAGCGGCGGTGCATGATGATTGGTAGATTAAATGGATTATTACTAAATGGGACTTTCCACATAGCATTGCGTCACCCAGTCGAACCATCGGCTCTGATATCACTGTTAGGAGTTGCTCTGATACCATTTTATTTTAAGTTTGAAATAAATAAAAGATAACACAATAAAAATTACAAATAAATGATCCACACTATCAAGATTAAAATAAATCTCTCTCAAAAACTCTGATATTAATAAATCGAGAATTTATCAATAACAACTAAAAATAAATCTAGCAATAAAAATATTTAAAAATGTAATAACACCAGAATGTACGTGAAAAATTTCAAAATGGGTAAAAATCACGGATCAAACACTGACCATAACTTTCACTATAAAAATGGGATAATAAATATTTTTTCTAGATATACTAGAAGATAATACAACTATCCACACCAAAGTAGTTGGCTTTCAAGAAAAGAGAAATTAAAATAATCTCACAAGAGAATAGCAAATCAGAATAGTTAAATAACTATCACTCTATTTTTCTCTCTACCTTTCTCTGATTACTCTCTTTTTTTCTACCGTTCTCTCTTCACTTTTTTTCTCTCTTGCTGGTACAATTTTATCTGCTTCAGCTGCCTTAGGCAGAAGAAACAGACATTTTCTGTTGAAAATGGTAGGCGAGGGATGGCCTCTTCTAATCTTCAGCCACAATCCTTGAATTTGAAGTTGCAATTGAAGACCTACGCAAAATATTTTGCACAAAATAACTCCTTAATGAATGTGGGGCCATGAGTTGAAAAAAAAAATCCCACAAATCTCCCTTTTCAACTCATTGAGGGAGTTCACCATACTAGTTTCTCTTATGCAAAAATTAAATTTCTCTTTGGACAATGACTTGGACATCATATCTGCACTATTTTCGTCAGTGTGTATCTTCTTAAATGCTATTTCTTTTGACTCAAAAATATTTCTGATCCAACAATACCGAACATCGATGTGCTTAGATCGAAAATGAAAAGTTAAATTTTTGCAAAGATGAATAGCACTTTGATTATCACAATAGTTGCTATGTATTCTACTTTTGTGGTAGATAAAGTAACACATTTTTATAGTCTACTTTGCTAGAAGACTGCTGCACATCCAAACTTCATCAAACACCCTGATGCAGATCTTCTGTTATCAATGTATCCGGCCATGTCTACATCGATATAGCATTCTAATACAGGTTTTTCATTACCAAAACACAAATAATGGCCATGTCTACATCGATATAGCATTCTAATACAGGTTTTTCATTACCAAAACACAAATAATATTTAGTTGTGCTTTTAAGATACCTGAGTATATATTTGACAGCATTCCAATGCTCCCTGCCAGGATTATAGAGAAATTGGCTGACAACACAAACTGCATGAGTTATATTTAGTCTGGTGCACACCATAGTATACATTAAGCTACAAATAGCTGAAGAATAAGCAACATTCTTCATATCTTCCTTATCTTACTCACTTTTAGAAAGTTGCTTTGTGTTGAGCTTGAAGTGACCCTCTAGATGTGTAGAAACCGTCTTGGCTTTTGTTCATATTGAAACGGTCAAGAACTTTCTCAATATACTTCTCTTGAGATAATCAAAGTTTATCATTTTGTCTATCTCGAGTAATCGTTATTCCAAGGATTTGTTTTGCTGGCCCTAAGTCTTTTATTGCAAAAAATTTACTTAACTCATTTTTTAACTGGCAATTTTGATAGTATCATGGCTAACAATTAACATATCATTAACATAAAGTAGGAGGATAATAAAATTACTATCAGAAAATTTTTTCACAAACACGCAATGATATGATGTAGTCTGGTGATAATCATATTCTGTCATGAAAGAATTAAATTTCTTGTACCACTATCTTGATACTTGCTTTAACTTGTACAAGCTTTTCTTGAGTTGACAAACAATGTATTTTTTTCTTTGACTTTGAACCCCTTCGGCTATTTCATGTAAATTTCTTCTTCAAGATTTTCATGAAGAAAAGCTGTCTTTACATCAAATTGTTGAATCTCCAAATTCAAGCTAGCTGCTAATCCAAGAACAACTCGAATAGAAAATATTTTAACTACGGGAGAAAATATTTTAACTACGGGAGAAAATATTTTCTCAAAATCAATTCATTTCTTTTGATAGAAGCCTTTCACAACCAATCTAAACTTATACCTTGGTTTGGAGTTATTTTCTTTAGCCTTTAGCTTCTACACACATTTGTTCTTCAAGGCTCTTTTACCTTTAGGAAGTTTTATCAAATTATGTGTGTGATTGTCATGCAAGGATTTTATCTTTTCTTGCATAGCTTTTAGCCACTCCTTTTTTCTTTCATGGTTTACAGCTTTTTCATAAGTCATCAGTTCTCCTCTATCAGTGAGCAGCACATACTCTTGAAAACTATATATGGTAGAAGACCTCATCTCTCTAGTGATCTCCTGAGTTTTGATTGTGGTGGTAGAACTGATGGTACCACTGACTCAGCTATCGGAGTATAATCATCGTTGTCCTGCTCTGCCTCAGCTCTCCTGTGCTCGTCCTGATTGATCTATTGAGATGCTAGATTAAGGTTAACTGGAATTTCTGGAGCCATGTTTGGCTTATCATCTTTCTTAATATCTTCAATGGTTTGATCCTCAAAGAAGACATCTCTACTTCTAATTAATTTTTTATCAACAGGATTCTAGAGTCTGTACTCAAACTCTTCGTGTCCATATTCCAAGAAAATGCAACGTTTGGTCTTAATATTTAGTTTTGACCTCTCATTCTTGGGAATATGAACGAATGCTCTGCAATCGAAAACTCTTAAATGCTTGTAGGAGACTTTTTTCTCTATCTAAATTCTTTGTGGAATATCACTATCTAAAGGAATTGACGGAGAAAGATTAATCAAGTGGATTGCTATTCTCATTGTCTCATCCCAAAATGATTTTGACAGTTTGGCATGAGAAAGCATGTATCTGATGCGTTCTGTAATTGTCCTATTCATCATTTCAATTATACTATTGTGTTGCTGAGTTTTGTGTACACTTTTCTCAAGTTTGATACCAAGATTTTCGTAATATGCTTCAAAAGGATCTTTATATTTACCACCATTGTATGCCCTCAAACACTTTAATTTCTTTCCTTTTCTCTTTTCACCTTAACATGGAAGTCCCTAAAAACGTCTAAGACCTGATCCTTAGATTTCAAAGAGAAACACCATACCTTCCTAGAAAATTCATCAATAAAGGTTACAAAATATAATACTCTACCAAGAGTTCTTTCACCTATATGGCATATATCAGTATGAACCAGCTCTAAAGAAAATAATTTTCTAGATGGAGAGAACTTTTGAAATGTAACTTTGTGCTATTTTCTAACTAAACAGTGAGTGTAGGATTTGAGACTTATACTTTTTACATCAAGTAGGAATTGTTGTTTGACAAGACTTTGGAGCCCTTTCTCACTCATGTAGCTAAGTCTTTAGTGCCAAAAGTCTGAAGAGAATTTTGAAACTATACTGATTTCTCCATTGCTCATCTTTGCTTTCATAATATAAATTGAGTCTGCTTTTGTACCTCTGACGACAACAAGATTTCTTTTTGTCAGTTTTCATTTCTGTTGTTGAAGTAATTTGCATAACCTTCATCATCAAGCTTGTCGATGGAGATGAGATTGAAACGAATATATACTACATGTCTTGCTTTTTTCAAAATTAATTGACAACGGGTACTGAAATTGAGGTGAATGTCTCCAATACCGATGATTTTGGAGGAGACATCATTTTTCATTCTTACATGACCAAGATCTCCTGGAATATAAGATGAGAAGAATTTTCTGTGAAAAATAATATGATAAGAAGCTCCCGAGTCAACAATCCAATCACTGTTGTGACTAGGGGTGTGCAATCAGTTTTCGGTTTTATTATTCAGTTTTCGGTTCGGTTTTCTTTTTAAATATAAGAACCGAACTAAATCGTTTTATTTGTTGAAACCGAACCGAACAGAACCGGTTCGGTTCCAACCGGGGAAAAAAAAGAATCAAAATAGATGAATTCAAGAACGTGCTGCTAGCCTACTGCATTCAAATTGAAGTCAAATACATGAACCATTCAAACATTATCCTTCAAATAACATCCCTCAAATTCAACAAATATCCTTCAAGTTCATTTTGAGATTATGCCCACTGAAACATTTTAATGAAAGAATGAACACCAAATAAAAGAACCTCTGTCTTGAGCAAAGCTTGATCTTCAAAGGTCCAAAATGGTTGAGTCATGAGCAAAACTTGTAAACTCTGACAAAGAATTGAAAGAGAAAGTTAAATAATATTGCAAAATATAAAATAAGAACGCAAAATAATATTTACGAGAAGAATGTAAATAAAAAAGTGTTAGATAACAAGAAATTACCAAAATTCATTCTTTCAAGAGTATGAATATCTTCTTCAATGATAACTGGATTGGCTTCATTCCTCAACCAATCTTTGGCACACATGAGACACTGTACCATCCTAGGGGTCAAAGAACTCCTAAATGTGTCAAGAATACACCCTCCCATACTAAAAACTGATTTGGAAGCAACTGTGGAAACAGGAATAGCAAGAATATCACGATCCATTTGAGAAATTATAGGAAATTTTGGAGCGTTGAACTTCCACCACTTTAAAATGTCAAATCCACCATCATCCCTTTCCCTTTCTTCTCCAATGTACTTATCCAATTCATTCTTGTTATCAACACCTCCAACTTCACTAATGAAAATATCATACTCACGTCTCGTGTCCATATCAAAATTCTCCTCTTCAATGGTGGTGCAGATGAGTCTTTGTTATGATGACTAGAAATTAAAGCAAAAGATGTACTTGAAGTCAAATGCAATGATGATGTTTCGGGTACTTGACTTGTGTTTAATTTCTTATACTCATCAAATAATTCATAAAGTCCTTCCTTTACCTTCCTCACAATGTCTGTGCATTCGGGATACATTCTACTAATCTCCCACTCAACATAATGTAATTTAAACCGGGGACCAAGAATAACTGCATAAAAAATAACGAAGTTCATCTTTTCATTATTCCTCCAGTACTTGTCAAACTTAATTTTCATTCTCATTGTCATTTCACTCAACTCAAAATCATCACCACTTTGCCATATTCTCAATAGTTTCGCCACATCACTAAGTTCATGAAGAACTTGATTAGAAGTTATATATAATGACCCCGAAATCCGCAATGTGAGTTCATAAAAATGTGACAAGAACTTAACGAAACGTGATACATTACACCAATCCTCCTGACTAGGCAAGCCACTACCATCCTCTCGTGTCAAATCAAACCTGTAATATGGGTCCATATCTTCAAGTCTTTCAAATGCTTTTACAAGTGTCAATGCAGTGTCTAACATCAAATAAGTAGAATTCCATCTAGTAGGTACATCTAAGCACAACATTCTCTTACTCTCCAATTTCTCCATTTCAACACATTCTTTAAATTTTTTCAATCTACTTGGTGATTGCCTAATATATCGAATTGCAACCTGAACACAATCAATAGAGGGAGAAATTTCTTTCAAACCATCAACTACAAGAAGGTTTATAATATGAGCAATGCAACGTACATGAAGATGCTTACCCCCAAGCAAATTAGTCCCCCAATTAGACAACCTTTTTCTCAAATAACCAACTGCAACATCATTAGAACTTGCATTGTTAACAGTGATTGTAAATATCTTTTCAATCCCCCAATCAAGCAACATTTCTCTATTCCTTTACCAATGCCCTCACTTTTATGACTATCTATTGGACAAAATTTTAAAACTTTCTTGTGCAAAACCCAATTATCATCAATAAAATGAGCAGTAAGACACATATAATTAATTCTTTGCTCAGATGTCCAAGAATCAGTTGTAAGGCAAATCCTTTTAGAAGACCGTCTAAAAAATTCCTTCAGTTTGATTTTTCTTCCACATATAAATCAAAACAATCCCTTGCAATAGTAGTACGAGATGAAATTTGAAAAGTAGGACAAGCAATCGACATGAAATGGCGAAATCCTTGTTTCTCAACACAACTAAATGCCTATTCATCCACAACTATCATATATGCACATGCTTTCCTAGCTTCCTCTTAATTAAATCTCCAAGTAAGTATAGAACCAGCCCTACCCCCTATCCCACCATGAGCGGAAATTTGAGTTTGTTGTTTTACCTTTTCTTGAGATGTCTCATTGTTGAATGGATTCTTTAGACAACCTTTCAGGTGGTTTCTCAATGCTGTTGTGCCATTTGTAGAGCTATTGGCAGCATACGATGCATCACAATAGTTACAACGTGCTTTCTTCTCTCCTCTTTCAATTGTGAACTTGGTGAAATGCTGCCAAATTGGGGAACGAGGGACTCTTTCTTTTCTTTTCTTGGGCTGCTGTTGAGTGACATTGCCATCACTGGATCCTTCCCAACTTGGCAGCAAACTCATATCACCTCGTTCAGTGCTTTGCCGCTCACTTTCAATAGCCACCGGTGAACTCTCCGCTTGATCTGACATTCCTGCAAATTAATATAAAAATAAATTTAGCACTTGAAGTATTAAATGAAAACTTGTAAATCAGAAGAACATTAGAAAATGAAAGTTAGATTTGGATGTCTGTAACTCTCTTTTATGTTTTATGTATGCAAAACTAAACCGCATAGGCACACAAATTACTTGACCATGTCTACACATTCTAAAAATATATGAAGATGAAAAACACTATCCTGATTTGACATCTTTATGACTAAGAAGGACGAGATTAATTGCCAAATGTTAGTGCATTAGGCTTGAGAGACTTGTTCATGAAAATAAATAGAATAATTCTACTAGAGCATCAGTATTAAATAAACTGTCAACCATAATACTCATTAGCAGCCTTTAAATAAACTTGTGAATGTGATATTCGAGGCTGTTTCTTATCAGTGAAAATGTTAACATGCAAAAAGAAATAATATGCAATCTTTAGCCTTTTCCGAGAATAGGCCTTAACCTGTGTGTTAGTTGTATGATCCATATTAGAGAAAACAATAACAACAACAATAGTAATCATGTTCCAAATGCCAGGAGCAAGCTTGCCTTACCTCTTCAACCAGGAAGTTATCACCTAGCTAATCAATGTCCTTCCATCTTATTAAAACAGTCATGATAACGTGCTCACCTTTTAACTGTGCCAACACAGAGATATTATCATTTGCAACTTCTAGACAGGGAGTGAATAGCACCAAGTGCCAGAACAATTGGACTAAGAACTATAATGGGATTAAACATAACCATTATCTACCCTTTTCATTAATAATATCCAAGAAAAAGGCAAGATTGTTTTAAAAAGATCTACAAGAAAGGCCTTTTGCATTGAGGAATTTTAACCCAAGTCAAATCATTAAGTGGGTTTTAGGGATCATTATAACGAAATCAATTCATTCAAATGAAATAACTCCAGATAAGGAGAATACTGCAGTGGAGGATAACAGGAAGAATAGCAAAAAAGGAAAGAGAAAGGCGAATAATCAAAATGGCAAAAAAGTACAGTACTCTGTTTTAGTGATGGATCTGTTGTTGCACGAGATGGGATTCTACACCGCTCATTTTGACGAAGGAATGTTTTCCCCAATTGGATTCTTCTTTGGATCCTAATGGTAATAGACAAACTCAAGAATTACAGCTTCTTCCACGAGAGGCCAATCGAGAGAAAGAAAGTGCAAAAAATACCAAATTTTGCAGCCGAGACTCGAGAGGAAAATTAAGAGATAGAGAAGGCCGTGTGTCGGTGTGTGAAAAACCCTAAACTGATACAAAGATATGAACGCATTACTTAACCAAGTCAATGAACTCATTTCAATAATGAGTTCTTTTTTTAAAAAAATCCCAATCGGTTTTCGATTTTATGCCTATAACCGAAAACCGAACCGAAAGTTATGCAATTGTTAAAAACCGAACCGAACCGAACCGAATTGAAATACAAAAAACGATTCAGTTTCGGTTTGGTTTTTGATCCGGTTTAGTTTTTGCACACCCCTAGTTGTGACTGACTAGGTTAATACTAGAATCATCATAAACAAGTTCTATTTCATCATCTGTTGCTATGGCAGCTATCTCTGAATTTTTTTCCTTGTCTTCACTTTTTGTGTTGGCTCGATCTTTCTTCCATTTCTGACATTCATGCTTGTAATGCCCCTTCTTGTGACAATAGAAACATTTATCTCTTTTGGACTTATACTTTCCTCTTGACTTTTCATTTAAGTTGTGGTGACCTCTGATCTTGCTTCTTCAATTCTTTGGATTCTTTTCTACAATAAGTGCTTGAGGCTCCAGATTTAATCATTGATCCTTCACCCTAGTTACTTCATTGTACAAAGCTTCTTTGAAAATCTCTAAAGTAACAACACCACCTGAGCAAAATTTAATACAGAAACAATAAGTGTTTCCCAACTGTCTGGAAGTGAAGTGAATAGTAATAGTATTTGTGTACCTTCTCATCTAGCTTCAGATTTACAGTGTCAGTGCAGTTTATTAATTCTTGAAAATTATTCAGATGTTCAGACATATTTTCTTCTTCTTTGTATCACAACCGTATGATCTATTTCAACAAAGAAACTTTGTTAAGACTATAATTTTTTTCAAACATAGTTTCTAATTTCTTCTACATTACATCTGCTCTTGTTTCACCTGAAACATGATTGAACACACTTTAGTCAATCAAACTCTTAATATGACCAATAGTTTTTCTATGTATTTTTGCCCATAAAACATTAGATATACCATATGGTTTTACGACATCACCAAGAATTGGTTCATACATATTTTTACAATATAACAAATCTTTCATTTTAGGTTTCTAGATAGCATAGTTATTAGAAGTCAATTTGATCATGTTGCCAGAAGAAGAAGTTGACTCCTCTATTTTTTTAAGAAATAGACACTGACCAAAAGTGGTTTATTGACTCGGGAGCTTCTTATTATGTTACTTCTCACAGAGAATTCTTCTCATCTTATATTCCAAGAGATCTTGGTCATGTAAGAATGAAAAATGATGGCTCTTGCAAAATCATCGGCATTGGAGACATTCACCTCAAATTCAGTACCCGTTATCAACTAATTTTGAAAAATGTAAGACATGTACTAAATGTTCATCTCAATCTCATCTCCACTGACAAGCTTGATGATGAAAGTTATGCAAATTACTTCAACAACAAAAAATAAAAATTGGCAAAAGGAAATCTTGTTGTCGTCAGAGGTACTAAAGCAAGCTCAATTTATATTATGAAAGCAAAGCTAAGCAACAGAGAATTCAATACAGTTTAAAAATTCTCTTCAGACCTTTGGCAATAAAGACTTAGCTATATGTATGATACCCCCAACTCCTCTGCTAGGTTCCACTGCGGTTGTGTAAGGTACTAGCTTGCCTCTTGGTACTGATGTGTGTAAATACGAATCATGTTCGGAGAAAAATGAAGGAGAAAAATTTATATATATTAAAATATAATACAATTATAGAAAATATCGGTCGAAATACATAAATACATAGGTAGATCCCGTATCTTATATTACTCGAATTCAACCTTTATTTATAAATAGATGTAAAACAGACTTCTCTCTCTATATCTGGCGAGAGGTAACAAAAAATGTATAAACTGATCAAGCACATATATGGGTCCCTCTACAAGCTAACTCTGGAGTGAATTAAAGATTCACTATTTTGATCATTGGTTTATGTCATCTGAAAATAAACATTTAAAAAAATATGTGTGAACTGTAAACCTCAATAAATTCACGTGTGTGATGGTGTGTTTTAAAAAATATGAGATTTCTAGAATATGAGGGTAGATGCATATGCACAATAGTTCAAAAGTGTTTTATATTCAAATAAGTTTTCTTGTTTTAAAATAATACACAAATATCATGATTAGGTTTTGGGCTTAGTTAGAAAGTTTGAGCGAATCAAGATACATCAGCATAGCTCCCCAAACCAAAATTTCTCAAACATGGCAAATATTCAGATTATGGCTCAACGATAGAATTACCAAAGCAAAAAAAGGGGTCATCAGAACTTCAATCCTAGCATCACGTAGTCAATACCAACCACATACCAGGACGAACGTTTGATTTCACAGACTACCTTATGCCTCCCCAGACAGAAACCAGGCTAAGGATTTGAGATACCTACTAGTCCAACCCTGCTGATCAATCTTAACATTGAGCCACTCTTAACTCACTGTTAGGTGACTGTAAACAAATAAAAGCAGTACCAGTTGGGTCACGCCCTCCTGGCATACTACGCTCCCTCTCAAGTGGATCCACAATTCAGAGTATGTGCGTTCCACGCCAGCAAAAGAGGCCCTAATACGGGAGACTAGCCATGTATAGTGCAATCCACTGACGCTTCAGGCTCAAATTATATCTGATCGGGACGGAGTTTTTATACACTTCTTTAAACATAAAGGCCACTCAAGTAACCATCTAAATAATTTCAAATTTATAACCAATTCCAGTTTCAATATAGCTTCAAAATAACAACCGTCCACCAGTCCAAACATGTAAATGTAAGTTTTTCTAAATATACGATGGAAATGCACATGACTTTTCAAAACTACACAATAAAATATTTCTAATCAAATAACTACCTATTTGGAGCACCGCTCTGAAATATTTTTAATGGACAAGTAAAAACATATTGTGGAGAACCTTTCCAGTTTAAAACAAATAACTAAAGTAATTCTTGTGGAGAACCTCTCCAATTTAAAACAAGTAGCAAAAGAAATCCTCAAAATAATATAGTTACGCTTGCGAATAGCAAATATTGATAACATTAAAAATATAGTGTGTTTTAGTTTGTAAACTCACTTGGTAGCAAGTGTTAGAATTACTTGCTATCTTACGAAAAATGCAAATTTCTTACAAATCCAAATAGCTAACCATTAGTCGAAAACTTTATAGATGGTAAATTCTAAATTATCAAGCGGGTCTCCCCAAGATATCCTAAGCATAAATCTAAGCCTAAACTTACAATTATAAAAACACTCAAGTATTAAATACTCTATAAATATATATTCTTATAAATACTCATATATATATATATATATATATATATATATATATATATATATATATATATATATATATCATTATCATTATATTATAATAAAATAACACAATAGTATTATTATTATATTGTCAAATATTTAAATACATATATTAGTATAAATCTCAAATAAAAATATCACTTTAATTTAAATATCAAATCTCAATATTTAACCACTTTCAATATTTCAAATTCTCAAATATAAGTTGTAACTAAAACAAAGAAATTTAACATAAATTAAACTAAAACAAAAACTTTAAATCAAAATATGCTAATTTTAGTAAACAAATAATTTCTACCATAATTCTTAAGAAAACTATAAAATAAATTAAAGAAATTACAAAAAAAAATTATATGAAATCTTACCTTAATTAACAAGGAGGAAATCAATCCAAAGAGAAGAAAAAGAAAACAAGACAAACCAAGAAGAAGAGAAAAGGAAGAAAACCGAGAGAAAAGGAAGAAAGGATAGGAAATGAAGGAGAAGAAATCCGGTTGAAATGGAAGAGGAAAAAAAACAAAAGAAGCAACCGAGAGAAGAAAGAAAGCTAAGAGAAAATGAAAGAAGAAAAGAAAGAAAACGAATGAAGAAAACAACAAAAAAATCAAACCCTTTATAAAGCCATGAGTCGGTGCTTGCCACTGACTTTGGTGGAAAATATCAGTGGTCACATGTCACTTGTCTATTGGCCCTCTTTTATTTTTTTAAACAAAACTTGAAAAATTCTAGAATGTTCAAGAATAGTCAAGTATGTGCAAAATTAATGTTCATGTATGTATATATATATATATATATATATATATATATATATATATATATATATATATATTAAAAAAATAAATTAACCTAACTTATGATAGTTTTCTCAAATACTTTGTATATAAAAAAATTATAAACTACAATTCAAAACAAACATACCTTTTTACAAGTTACAACATGAGTGGGATGTTACAACATGAGTGAGAAAGGGCTCTAAAGTCTTGTCAAACAATAACTCCTGCCTAATATAAAAGGTGCGGCAGTCTCCTGGCAAAGCAAACTACAAAAATGTGTCGCTCTATCGACCACAGAAGTGAAGTACATAGTAGCTACTGAAGCAAGTAAGGAAACCTTGAGGTTGAAAAACAGGAATTTGGAATGAAGCAAGAAAGGTATGAACTTTACTATGATAGTCAAAGTGTGATTCATCTTTGTAAAAATTTAACTTTTCATTCTCAATCTAAGTACATTGATGTTCAGTATCATTGGTTCCTATATGTCTTAGAGTTAAAAGAAATAATACTTGAGAAGATATAAATTGACGAGAATGGTACATACATGATGACCAAGTCATTGTCCAAAGAGAAGTTTGATTTTTACAAAAAAGAAACTAGTATGGTAGAGCTCCCTCAATGAATTTAAGAGAGAGATTTGTGGGATTTTTTTAACTTATGGCCCCACATTCATTAAATGTAAGAAGACTAAGGAATTGTTTCGTGCAGAAGATTTTGCGTAGGTCTTCAATTGTGGCTTCAAATTCAGGATTGTAGCTAAAAGATTCAAATTCAAGGATTGCAACTGAAGATTAGAAGAGGCCATGCCTCGCATACCATTTTCTACAAAAAATGTCTGCTTTTCCTACCTATAAATAGAAGGCAGCTGAAGTAGAGAAGATCGCACCAGCAAGAGAGAAAAAAAATGAGGAGAGAACGGCAGAAGAAAGGAGAGTAATCAAAGTGAGGTAGAGAGAAAAATAGGCTAAGAGTTATTTAGCCATTCTGATTTGCTATTCTCTTGTGAGATTATTTTAATATCTCTTTTCTAGATATCCACCTACTTTGGTGAGGATAGTTCTTTTACCTTCTAGTATTTTTAAAAGAGAAATTTATTATCTCATTTTTATACTGCAAGTTTGTCAGTGTTTGACCCGTGATTTTTATCCGTTTTGGAGTTTTTTACTTAAATCTTGGTGTCGTTGTATTTTTAAATATTTTTGTTGCCAGATTTATTTTTAGTGGTTATTGATAAATTCTCACTTTATCAATACTAGAATTTTTGAGAGAGTTATTTTAATACTGATAGTGTGAGTCATTTATATTGTAATTTTTATTGTGTTGTATTTTATTTGTCCCAACCTCATAATAGTGGTATCAGAGCCAATGGTTCGATTCAGAGATATAACATCTTATCCTAAAGATGGTTTAGACGTGTTTGTTTTGAAGTGGAGCTTATAATTTTTATATGTAAAGTATTTAAGGAAACTATCATGAGCTAAGTTAATTTATTTTTTGTATTATTTGTGATTTTTTTGCAAAAAAAAAAAAAGAAAAAAGAGATCCAATAAACAAGTGACACATGACCACTGATTTTTTTACCAAAGTCGGTGGCAAGAACCGACTCTCCCATCTTGTATATAATATTTGGATCTTTGTTTTCTTTCATTTCCTTTTTCTTTCTTTTGGCTTTCTCTGCTTCTTTGTTTCTTGTATTTCTCCATTTTTCTCTTTGCTTTCTTTCTTCTCTCGGCTTGCTTCTTTTATTTTTCTTTCTTTTCCATTTCAAGTGATTGTTCCTTCTCTTCTTTAAGATAAGTTTTAATGTTATTTTATTTATGATTTCTTTTATTTGTTTGTGAGTTTTGAGACTTTTGTAGAAATTATTTCGTTTATGTTGCTATAAAGTTTTGCTTGGTAAAAATTGTTTATTTAATTTAAAGTTTTATTTTAGTATAAAAATATATATTCTTTAGGATTTGAAATAGATTTGAAAGTGGCTAAATATTGAGATTTGATATTTAAATTAAAGTGATATTTTTATTATTTTAAAGTGATATATTTATTATATATTTTTACTCTATTAAACATTCAATATTTAGTATTTGAGAATATTTAGTATTTAAAAAAATTTAGTATTTGTGAAATTTTATTTAAAATATATTATTTAAAATCCTCAGCCTGGTTTTGTTTCAGGAGGCATAAGATATATGTGAAGTCGAATATATTCGCACTGGTGTGTGGCTGGTTTTGACTATAGTATGTCGTGATTTAAGTCCTGATGACCCCGTTATTGGTTTTGGTAATTCTACTGTTGAGTCAGAATCTGAATATTTGTCATATTTGAGAAATTTGGTTTGAGGCACTATGCTAATGTATCTTGATTCGCTCAGACTTTTCAGCTAAACTCAAAACCTCATCAAGGAATTTGTGCATTATTTTAAAACAAGAAAATTTATATGATATAAAATACTTTTGAACTGCTATACATATACATATACTCTCATATTTGTGAAAATCTCATATTTTAGAAATGCACTGGCACACACGTGAACTCGTTGAACTTTCCAACTCACACATATTTTTATGACTTAAACCATAGATCAGAGTAGTGATTCTTTGATTCGCTTCAGAGTTAGCTCGTGGAGGGGCTCTCATATGTGTTTGATCAGTTTGTATTTTTTTGTTATCTCTCGCTAAATAGAGAGAAAAGTCTATTTAACAACTATCTGTAAATAAATATTGAATTTGGATAATATAAAATACAAGAGATACCTATGTATTTATGTATTTCCACTGATGTTTCTTATAATTGTATTATATTATAATAAATGTATACTTTTTCTCCGAACGTGATTCATATTTGCACACATCAGTGCCAAGAGGCACACTGGTATCATACTTAGCCATAGTGGAATCTAGCGGAGAAATTGTGGGTATCAAAAGAGAAGCGCGGTGCTATATGGGTAGCCCTCAATAATTATTCGAGATCTGTATTACAAAATATTTTGGCAAATCAAATGAGTGATTGGAGATCTGCGATTGATGTCTTGTGTCAACAATCTTTCTGATAATATGATAGTCAGGTTGTGTATCTCGCTGGTTGGTAGCGACAGTGCAAAATGGTTGGCAGATCAAATAGATTATCGCTGAAATAGAGGTCATGACCTAAGTGGTCTTTAGTTTAAGGGGAGGATTGTTGGGTTACAAATAAAGTCCCACATTGAAAAATGAAGGAATAGATGCCTAAAATATAAGAGTCAAGATAACTCCATTAATATGAGGCATTTTGGGAGGTGTCAAAAACAAATCTATGAGGGTTTAGCCCAAAGCGGACAATATCATACTAATGTAGAGTTAGGGCGACATCAGACAACTCCTAACAATGATATTAGAGCTCAGGTTACAATAATCTCAACCCAATTTTTGAAAGAAACGGGTTGTTGCTTCTCCTACTCATGGCCCGATGTGTAAGGGAGAGATTGTTGGATTATCCTACATCAGTTGTGGAAGGGAGATTGTTGGATTATCCTATATCGGTTGTGAAAGAGGCAAATGATCATATTATAAGTGTGACGGAAAGCCTTAAGTTACTGCGTCACCCAGTCAAACTATTGGCATCCTAATTCCACATTAGTATGATATTGTCTGCTTTGGACTAGGCCTTACAAATTTATTTTTGGATACCTCTCAAAAGGCCTCATACTAATAGAGTTATCTTGACACTTATATTTTAGACAACTCTTTCTTTAATTTTTTATGTGGAACTTAGTTTATAACTCAACAGTCTATACTTTTGAAGATACAGCTCAAATTTTAATTTGTTGAAATATTTGTGTCATTATACAGAATATACAAATTATGATATAAGTTACTTCTTCAGATAGGTCCTATCCAAGTCCATTTTTCACATTGACGCATTCTTTATACCTAGTTCTGTTGACGATTCTTGAAATATATAGCAAAGAGTTTCTGAATAATTTTTTATAAAGAGATAGTGAAAGTCTAGATAAGCAGGTATGGAATTGGAAGAGAGAGGAGAAGAAGAGAATCCAGCGGAGGGGGTGAAGACTAAAGAAGTAAGAAGAAAAGGTTGCCTATGTAAGGTCCATTATGAAAGAAAATGTGAAACTATGAATACTTGGAACTCCTAAAGAAGGACAAATATGTCTCTTGGATATGATTTAATATAAAATAAATGGATTCCACATAGTAATTTGATTAATTATTTGAGAGTAGTGTAGTAAGTTAAACCTGATTAAACACTTTCTTATATTTCTTATGCCAAATCAAATATGAAACAAAAGAAAAGAATAATGAAAAAATAGAACGAAAATTACCCATGGGCTTAAGGCCAAAGAAAGAAAATGACCCCTTGAATAACTACATCAATAATGATAGAATACATTTACATGGAAAACAATGTTTATTGGTTCTGTTCATAGTGAGTTATTGATGTCACAAAGTGTTAATATATCAACATACATTCTTATTGTAATACGATTATATTTTATTTGTTAAAAAAATTTCTGTCTCTTGTCCTTAAATTCTTTTTAGCTTTTACTTTTTTTTTAAATTTATATAATCGATATCGAATTGAAGTAATGTGCAACGAAATATAAGAGATTTAAAAGTAAAAATATATATTTTATCTTTTAAATTAATTTTTTTTACATTTTTAACGACCACTGCCATCGGTGCGGGGTTCGTGAACAGGACCCTGTCACGGGCCTCACCAGGTGGTGGCGGGGTCATTGTGTGACTCCCTAAATTCTTCAAGAAGAGTCAAAAAATGTAAAAAAAATTCAATTTAAAATTCAAAAGAACATTTTAATTTTTAAATATTTGATATTTAATGGCATTTCGTCGCACTTTATTTTAATGTATCCTAAAAAATTGAATTATTAAAAAATAAAAAATAAAAAAATATAATCACACTGTAATTAACAAATTAGTGCGCCGCAATAAGAAGGTTAATGCCTCAAACTCTCTCAGGAATTCCGGCATGATGTTCAACAGTAGAGAATGTAATTTGGTTGCTGAATGCTGATGCACTTGCTCATGAATCATGTCTAGATTGTACTTGTGTGTTTTTACCACCTACCAAAATTTATATTTTTAATTTGTAATAAATTTTTTAATATATTCTCTAATATATTATGTAATACACTAATTTAAATATATCATAGGTAACAAAATTACTAAACTAAGAAAAATAATAAATTTAAATTAATTATATGACTCTATATAATACACTTTAATTGACGTCTTAAAAAATATACTATAAATTGCCTTAGGCTTTACTTGGATTGGGTTCCACACGGAACTCAGTGCAAATTTCTCATCTCACATCTTACTTTTTCTCTCACAAAAATTTCTCTAACCCGAAACTCAAGACAGAAAATCTCAAAATCAAATTATGTCCAATCATACCCTTAAAATATCTGGACAGCAATCCAGGACGATGGTAGCTCTCTTGGGGTGACAAGATGAACGGGGTTAACCAAGGGTGTAATGTGTTGTACTTGAAATAAAATTCTTGGTTTTACCCAAGAAAAAAAAACTGTTAGTACGAATTCCAGCAGTTGTTAATTCTAGTGAATTATGAACGAATATATAATTATAAGAATAATGCATCACTAATTAAATACTTAATGTTAAAATATTATTTAAATTTTTACACAATTGTAATTTTAAAAATATATTAAAAATAAGTGAGAATGGACAAGAAATTTCTTTCCTTCTTGTCACCTCTATCAAATCATGCCTTCTAGAGCTCATGCTGTCAAATCTGAGAAACTGAATTTGACCGGTCAAGAGAATATCGAAGCTTTTAATAATATTGCAGGGAGGTCCATGACATCTACAAGGTTGAAACATACGGAGAGCCAAATGGTCAAAGATGGATCAATTGGCAAATTGATCACATATAGTTGGAGCAGTGAATGCTAATCACGGGGATTAGATATGTTAATAATTGAATGCCATTTGTTTTGATTCAATAATTGTACTCTTAATTATATGAGCTATTAAACTCACTCCAAAGACAAAAGGTTGAAAACGGCCACTTAATTACAATTATCTTAATTTTAATAAATTATGAGAGGCGAGATGTAAATGAGAATTAGAACCTATATATGACAATAGATATTTATGACTAATAAAATCACTATATTATTGTTATATATTATGAAATATTATAAATATATATTATTTTAAAAGATAATTCATTTAAATTATGAAATATAAAATATTAAGAATTATCATCAAAGTTATAGTATTTATTTTTTATAAATTATTATTCCCATTACATTTATTATTGTAAATAACATAGGAAGTAAGTTACATAAATTATAGAAAAGTCAACTATATAAATATGACTATATGTAGTAACTTGTAAGATAACATATAGTGCAAAACTCTTAATAAAATTTTAGTTCTCTCTATTTTCTCTCTGCATGTTTCTTTCTATTTTCTTTCATTATAATTTTCTTATTTGTTATTTCGATTTCCTACTACGCACTAATAAATTCATAATATTATATATTTATTATGCACCAACAAACTCATACCATTATATATTTATTACATGTATTTTATGATCATGAAATATATTTTGGAAAATATTTTCTTCTTATTATTATTACTTTATAAATAATTCTTTTATCTTTTTACAAGTTACAGTAAAGAATAAATTGATTTACTCGACAAGTTTTGAACATCATATTTCTTTTGACCAACTCTTGCAAGAGATGCAATATGGTGAATACGTTAGCAAACTAAGCTGTATTAGTTTACAGCTTCTAGTCCACTAAGATTTTGAAGGAATTCCATACTTTTGGGTTTATGATCATCAGTCTTATTTTCTATCTCATTTATAATAAATTTTCATATATTTTTCTATAGATTCTATATTTTTTTTAAAAATAAGATTGATATGTGACAATTCAATAATGATATAATATATAGTATATTTTTTTAAAAAATAAGATTGATATGTGACAATTCAATAATGATATAATAGATAGCGGAATAGAAGATTTGAACTTAGACGTTTCTTAATTATGACTTTGTTGTTAGGTAATCCTACAATTGATGGATGCATTAGAAGGGGTCCTAGTTGTGGTTGATTATATGATTTTGAAATAAAAAGTTTGGAGTTAAGAAAATAATTGATTTCCTTTTTTTAAAATAAAGTTCATAGTCGCAAGTTTAAATTATTTACACGAAGGATGGTTGGTTAGAAGATTATTAATCAAGATATCTAATTTGAGTAAGCAAAAGAAATTATTAAAGAAGAATGATTTAAATCGAAACTAAAATTTATTAGTACGAGATAAGTGATATTATATAAGTAGAAACGTTAAAATTAAAAATTTATTTTCATGTATTTTATTTCTTGTAATATCATGCTGAAATAATTGATGGAAACAAAGAAAATAGAAGAAAATTGCTATGCTAGTAGCACAATAATTTCACTTCTTTTTAAACCTGAAGATACAAGATAAATTTTTTCATGACAGATTGACAGGTGTAGTGAGAGACATAAGTATAATAATTTATAAAACATGCTGCATGTGTAAATATGAATCCAAAGATCAATTTCTTATGGATTCAAGATTTGGCTCACTAAAACTGTAGACAGAAGAAATATTATATTACATATTTAAATAAATTAAAGAAAAATAAAAACTTACTAACTGTAATATCATTGGTAAGTGAAAATTTAGGAAAATTTGATGGGCACAACCTTTTTGGGTAATTAGAAGGCAGAAAAAGAAAAAAGAAGGTACTCACAAGCCGGATGCTAACGTGCCCCACCAGAACCACTAAGAAAAGCTGTTCAATGCTGGCCGTCGGATCGGAAATAATCGCCCAAAGCTTACGGCATCCATGGAATGCAGCATCCTAAGAACATAAGCTCGTGACGTATTTTTTACATACACGTGTTCGCTCCCCAATGGACCCTCTCCTCTTTTTATATTTATCTTATTTCTCAATTTCCCAAAATACAAAAATAGAAAAAATATTATACTTTCCAAAATAAAATCTTTAACAGAAAAGTTGAAACCCGCGATTTGATTATACATATATATACATACATATAAAAATTCGACAGAGACAGCGCGAGAAGGGAGAGAGTCAATTGTTTCACGGAGTCTTTGAAAGATCCGTTGTTTTGATTGGATTTTCGGTAGAATTAGAGAATTTCTTTATTTATTGGAATTATTTTGGGGAATTATTTTGTGATCTCGCCGCAGGAGGTTGCCGGTGGTGAGATTCCGATTGATCTTGAACGGAGGTTTTGGGATAGGGTTGAATTGAGAGTGTTGTATAATATCGGAATTGGAAAACAGGGAGAGCAATAGTAATAGAGAGGCAGAAAGATGGTGAATGCGATGGTGGAGAGGGCCACGAGCGCCATGCTCATCGGTCCAGATTGGGCTATGAACATCGAGATCTGCGATATGTGCAACCGTGATCCTACGTATGCCTCTCTTCTTCCCCTGCCGCTGTCCAGTTTTTTGGGACGTATTCACACTTATACTGCTGTTTGTGTTGTGTCTTCTTTTCTCATTTTAGAATTTTGTTTCATCTTTCGATTTTGTATTTTGATTCTTTCAGTTGTTTAGGTAGCGAACGACTAGAATATGAAGTTTTTATCTTGATAACCGTATTCGAACTAGCAACCGCGGTTTTACGTTTTTCCTTTGTCTCAATCTCGGAATCTTGTTTCTGGCTAGGTTGAATTTTGTTTCTGCATGCATATAATGCCAATTTGATATTTTTTATTTGTGGGTACTTTTTATAATCTTGGAGTTGAGGGAATAAGTTTGTAGAAAATTTTTGGGAATGGGTTGGAAATTCATTTGTCCCTGAGGCGCTGTGTAGTTCATTGCTTTTGCTTAGGTTATAAGTAGTCTGTGGATTAAGAAAGACTTTTGCTCTGCAAATGGTCTTGTCTCACTTTTCGGAGATGCAGGTATTTGGTAATAGTTAATCTTATGTACTTGACAAAGGTGAAAAACAAGAATTGACAAACCATTTTGCGTTTACTGGAAAATGAACTATAGTTCTTAGTTGGTTAAGACTTAAGTTGAATATTTAAAAGTAGGATGAAAGATGGAGAAAGCATTAAAGCAAAACTAAACTGATTCTATTGAAATCAGAATTAAATTAATTATCTTAAAGATTTTTGCACTGAAGCAACTTGGATGATAGTCCCAGGCCTTCAGTGTGGGATTGAGTAGCCGCCAGCCAACTTTCCGAGGCAGTCTGGACTTGAATGATCAGTTGCTATCCTTCAGATTTGTTGAAAAATGGGATGTTGTCTGTGCCTTTGGTTATGGTGTCATGCACCTGCTGCCAGATTGCGGATACTTATTCTCTAAAGTTAAATGGAACTAGGACATTAAAGCTATTCGCATTACCTCTGTGATTTGTTTTGCCAAATTGATGGCTATTGATATTTCCTGGGCGGGAGTGAAGCTGATTTTTTGTGGTATAAAACTTGTCTTTTAATATTTTAATTCATCTTTTCTTCCTTTTGAATAGCTTGGTCTTGGCTGAAATTATTTTTGTGACATGGATACCTATTCCTGTTGGTTTTATTTGATGAACATGGTCATTTACCAACTTCTGAATGAGTTGTGTAACTAAGTCACTACTTCGCTAATTATTTAAATTGATTATTTGTATAAATTTGTGGCCTTTCTTTAATTTGGTTCAATTGATCAGGCAAGCAAAGGACATCATAAAGGGCATCAAGAAACGTATTGGTAGTAGGAATCCAAAAGTCCAGCTTCTTGCCTTAACAGTAAGCGCAAATCCTCATACATTGTATTTATCTTTTTCTTGTCTTCTTCTGAGTCATCAGTATGCTTAATGACCTACCTGTGTTTTCTTTTCCTTCTATGCTCATCTTACTTAACTACTTGATGATGTTGCTCTTTGAAATTTGGAATTGATGTATATTATCATTTCTGCCATGGGTGTGCTTTCTATTGACACTATTAACAGGAGGGAATGTTCAAACTCTGAACTTCTGGTAGTGTTAGTTATATTCATCTTGGTGAAAAATTTGAATGCAGGATTTTTGGATGCTAAATTGGCTAACAATATCTTCAGGAACTGACTTGTTAAATTACTATTTAAATGGTCACCCTTTACTGTCCCACTAGTTGATTCTTAATTTAAGGCCGGATTAGAGACAACAGTGATAACATGTAATCTAAAATATTCCCCTTCTGAAATTAGTTTTGGGTGGAATAGGTCAAAATCTCGTCAAAATGTGGAGAATAACTCAGAAGTTGGCAATTTCATTCCCTCAAATATATATGCTCCCAAATTCCAGAGTAGTATTGGAAATTAGCTTCTAAAGAGGGGAAACTAATCTAAATTAACTGCAGGGCATGCCTCATAATCCTTTTCATGTTATCTCCAACGGAGATAACTGCTGACACAAACCTTAGTTGTGTTAAGTTTACTAGTGCTGTGAAAGAAATTAAAATCCTTGAGGCCTTGGATAGTATTTTTCTCATTATATGAGTAAACATACAATCTGCAGTATGGCAAAAGGTGTTCTCTCGGAAGCTTACATTTCTCTCTTGACTGCTTATTGTATGTTCCTCTCTCTCCCTCATCACTTCGTTTGGTTCTTATAAGATAAAAGAACCAACCTTTTCCACTGTTATCAATCCTAAAAGCTTATCCAGAATGTCCATTGTGCGTATGGTTCATGTAAGCAATTTGACTGGATTTGCAAATTAAGCCATATAAAACTTCGTGATTTATTTAGTTGGGTGTTTTAAGTGTGTATGTCAATGAAATATATTATCTGATTGTTCAGAAACCGAAGAGGTTCACTATGCCATTTCAAGGGTCTGCGTCTTCTAGGATGTTCTTTTACCACATATGGGTTGATGCATCGCTTCTGTTCTAGAATCTCTGCAATATACTAAAAGAGTATTATAATCCTACCCATCAAACAATTTGTAAAATTTACCTCTTTGATTTCTGTAGTGTGTCTAACTTGATATTTATCAGAGATTTACAGAACTCGCATTAACTTTTCTAAATACATGATTAAATATTATTTAATCTGCTCCCTTGGTACTCTATGCTAGCTGTTGGAGACCATTGTGAAGAATTGCGGAGATATTGTCCATATGCATGTTGCTGAGAAAGATTTGCTTCATGAGATGGTGAAGATTGTAAAGAAGAAGGTAATCTTGCATTTAAGTGTGGATACTCAACCGAGGAAACACATGCATGTATTGTATGTATATATTCCTTGTTATTTTTGTATTTCTTTTTGGTATTAGCTACATTTGACATTCTTTTGTAAATGTAGCCTGACTTTCATGTGAAAGAGAAGATATTGATTCTTATAGACACTTGGCAAGAGGCATTTGGAGGGCCAAGAGCAAGGTATCCGCAATACTTTGCAGCATACCAAGAGTTGTTGGTAAGTTGCCTGAGAATAGTTCTAACATGAGCTTTCATTTTTGCCTGAGATAGTTTGTAGAATATTTTGATATCTCATTTCATTAATAGTTTTGGAAACTTTTATGGATTTTCTGGGTTAATTTCTTCATATTTAGCGAATGGGAGCTGTATTTCCTCAAAGGTCTGAGAGGACAGCACCAGTGTTCACACCCCCACAAACACATCCTCTGGCGTCTTACCCACAGAATATTCGTGACTCAGAATCGAGACAAGAAGCAGCTGAGTCTTCAGCAGAGGCTGAATTTCCTACCTTGAGGTACGTATCATAATCAACATCTTTATCCGAAGAGACAAGTCAGATATTTGTTTTATTTTCCGGGTCAAATTCATCTTTCTTGTTGCTCCCTTCTAAGTTGCTTTGACTTTATTATTGAAATTTATTCTATTGCCATTTTCATGGAAATGGTTATCTAAAAAATTCAAATTTCCTTTACAACTGCTGGCATGAACTCACTTGAGTGTATGGTTAGAAAAGCAAAATTACATTTACCACGTTTTATCTTATGATATTTATAAGTTTGTTGTAGGTGCCGTATGGAGTTAGTTATTCCAGAATTTTGTGTATTGTTATTGAGAGAGTGGAAAATTGAAACTAAATGGCATGATAAAGGAGTACAGTGGAAATAATCTCTGGAATGATTATCTTTCACATTTTCCAATCTTTTATCCTGCCCAAGTTTTATTTGGTTGTTATTTCATGCTCTTGATTCAAATGTCTGTTGCAACACATGCTACCAACAATCTTGCACCTGTCCTTCCAGCTTTTATGTTGGAGAGAGAGGTTTTCATTTCATGCCTAACCTCCAAATATCTGCTTTGCTAGTTTGACAGAAATTCAAAATGCACGCGGTATCATGGATGTCCTTGCAGAAATGCTTAATGCATTGGATCCAGTGAATAAAGATGTAAGATATGATGATACCAGAGATTGAAGGGAATCCCATCTGTTTCTAACTTTGTTGTATATTTCCTTTTGAACAGCATGACACATTTTCTAGTGCAAGTATAATTCTAGAATTTTGAGAGGAAATGCATCTCAGTGAATTAAATTTAGCTGCCAAGGCATGGTGGCATGCATACAAATAGTCGAAATTAAGTTTTTTTTTGGGAGATATGATGATACCAGAGATTGAAGGGAATCCCATCTGTTTCTAACTTTGTTGTATGTTTCCTTTTGAACAGCATGACACATTTTCTAGTGCAAGTATAATTCTAGAATTTTGAGAGGAAATGCATCTCAGTGAATTAAATTTAGCTGCCAAGGCATGGTGGCATGCATACAAATAGTCGAAATTAAGTTTTTTTTGGGGAGATTAGCAGGTTCTGACATTTGGAATAGGTGATCTGTAGCAGGCTTATCTACTATACGGCATTTCTCTTTGCAATGTTTATACTCTGAGGTTTACTTTCTGCAGCAGAATTTTCTATGACCATATTTTTTTTTTGTTGATTATATTATTTGCATGTTGGATGGCAGGGAATTAGGCAGGAGGTTATTGTTGACTTGGTGGAACAATGCCGTACATATAAGCAAAGAGTGGTACACCTTGTAAACTCGACTTCGTAAGGCCTTCATTACTGCTACAGTTATTTCTTTCTGTATTCTGTTTTATTTGATCCCTTTTGAGCCCTCTTGTTTTTTAAAATTTATTGTCTTTTAATATCTTTTCTCTTGTGGTCAGTAAGGACCCAAAAGTATTCTGAATTTACAGTAACGTGGCTAGACAACTTCATACAAAAAAAAATGACATTGAAATAATTCCTGGTCAGAGTTATGTGGTTTTCACAGCTTGTATAATTGTTAGTAATTTATTCTTTTATATGTTTCCCATGGGATTTGGTAATTGTTCCTCCACTGAAGAAAATATGGTGAAATCCATACTTGGTGGTCCTAGTTTGGGATTGTCTAATGTTTTCTTTACCATGCTCTTGCCTGCAAGATAAAAAGAGAGAAAAAAATAGAAAAAATCCTTTTAAGTACTGTGAATATGGTGTGTCAAGAAGCTATGGACCCCACTCTGTATAGCATTGTGCTCTCAAAGAGAACCTGATTTAAGCATCTTCAGATAAGTCTGTTAATAGTTTCTTCATTGATGAGCAGCTTTCACCTTTGAAATTTAGTTTACTTGGTAGTTCTGCAATCAGCATTAAGTTAAAAAATGGGGTTTGTTTTAGTTTCTTCATTGATTAGTCATTGAGATTTGAAGATGCTCATTAAGAAGTATGGCATTGGAATGCATTTTGCCAAAAGCTCCGAATACTTTGACGTACATGGGCAAACAGCATTCAGACATGTGTTAGTGTTCGAATTGAGATATTTCCAGGTTTATTCCTACTAGTTTTATATCGAGGTGGAAAAGTTCTAATGTCCAAGATCCTCTTTAAATTTGGGAGTTCTTTTTTTGTCCTATGAGATGCAATTTTTCTTTCTGGTAAATTGAAGTTTTGTTAATGACCCAGCTGATCTGCTACCATGTTTAAATTTATAAGAGCGTTAGTACTTGCTGCTGTCTTTGTGATATGAAGTGCTTGAATAGCTAATATATGTTTCTCATTCATCTACGTAGGGATGAATCTTTACTATGTCAGGGATTAGCACTGAATGATGACTTGCAGCGGGTGCTGGCCAAGCATGAATCAATTGCTTCTGGAACAGGAATGGCGGGTAAATCAGAGAAACCAAAGCCTGAACCTATTAAAACTCTTGTGGATGTTGATGCTCCTCTTATTGATACTACTGTTAGCAAAACATCAAACCAAGGGTAAATGAATTTGCTTCTGTATTTTCTTTCCATTTTTATACATAAAGGAATGTAATTGGACTCAATTTCTAAACTTGATGATCTTATTCTTATTCTATTATCAGACATAGAACTGATATTATTTTTTGCTTATCTTTCAGAAGTGCTTTTGATTTAGTGAACTTATAGTATTTTGAGTTTTGGAGCGAGGGTACATGAATTCTTGCATTCGGGTATGTGCTCATTGGAAGACAGACGCATGGGGGAAGAATTACAGAAGTGTGCTAGTGTATTTTAGGGGATTTACTTCTAAAGAGAGTTGTTTGCTTTATGTCTAAACTTGGAGGTTGAGCTTCTGAATAATCTTGTTAATGTCAAATCTAAGGAGGAAAGTAGGTAATGCTGCTGATTTGAAATTTTGGAAGTACTGGTAAAAATGGGTTTGAAGATTTTGTTTAGGAGTGTGATATGACTAACTAGAGAACAGTAATAAAATGTTTGCTGCTTTTAGTTAATTACTAAAATTCTTTTTAAGATGTCTGAATCTTCTATGGTGCTCAATAGTGTATTATCTGGATTAAAATGTGGATAAGATGTAAAAGTACTGATTTAATTGCCCCGAAGGGATAACACGAACAAATTTCTTTTGCAGTTCTTCTTCTAATACTGGTCTAGGGACACAGTTGGCTCTCCCTGCCCCTCCTGCAAGTAATGCTGCATCAGCAACTCCTACCGTGGCTGCCCCAAAGATGGATCTTTTGAGCGGAGATGATTTTAACTCACCAAAAGCTGAAATCTCAATGGCAATTGTCCCTGTATCTGTAGGAGCACCTCAGCCGGTCACTCCTGCATCTCAGCAGAATGCCTTAGCCCTAGTTGACATGTTTACACCGAGTAACAACTCTCCAACAGTGCAATCAGTTGGACAAGCATATCCTTCATCCCCTCAATTCCAGCAGCAGCAGAATTTTCAAAATCCACAGTTACCTGTATATCCAAATGGAAATGTTCCTGGTACAAGGTTAACAGCATTTGAACAAGCTCTCTATCAGCAAGGTTCTAATACTACCTGGAATGGGCAAACAATCCAGCAACAGCAGCCACCTTCGCCAGTCCACGGTATGCTACTAGCATTTTCTCTTAATTTGCCTCATCAATCATTATGCCAGACGTACAGTTGTCCAAGGGATGGTTCAGATATTCAAGGTTTAATCCTTGAGCTCCTAATAATGAACCAATTCAAAGATAGTGCTTTGGGCCTCAATTTTTGGAGAACCAATTTAAAAATCAGTTCGCTCAGTTAACGGATATTTTAACCAAACTACCACATTGCCTCTGAACCTAAATCAAATTAATGGGGAAGATTTTGGATTTACTAAGTACATTGACTCTTCATCCCTAAGAAGCACAAGGAAAAAGATGTAGACTACCAAGTATACATGTTTGGCCTTCTGGTTCATTGATAGTTGTTAGTTGACATGTCTGTGCGGCAGGGTGGAGATTTCTGTGAATTTTCACCTTTACTAGTCTGCAACTCTTGAGAGATTTTCCCTGAGGGGTAGAGTGCAACCAAACTAGCTTTTTTATTGTGTCATTTGAGTCTGAAATGTTTTACTTCGTTGTATTCTTGGACAGGTGGTTCACTTCCTCCTCCACCCTGGGAGGCTCAGTCTGTGGAGACTGGTCAATTTGCAGCCAGTCAAAACCCTCAGCAAGTCATGCAAATGGTCATCACGAATTCCCAGCCATTTCAAAGTGGTAGCCCTCATGCACGGCCATATGCAAATGGGAGTCCTCATGCACAGCCATTTCAAAGTGGCAGTCCTCGTGCACAGCCTATGGCAAATGATCAGGTTGTTGGTATGTATATTCAGCCGGTCACAAGTGGGCACCTTTCAGCAATTAATGGTCAGGCTGTACAAAGCAATCAGTTCTTAGGCATGCAGCAACCACAGCCAACAATGGGTATGTATCCACAAATGCAACCAGCTCAGATGGCTTATATGTATGCTCAACAGATGTATGGCAACCAAATGGGAGGCTACGGCTATGGCTATGGCTATGGCTATGGCTATGGCCAGCAACAGAATACTCAGTTCCTGGACCAAAGAATGTCTGGGCTATCTGTGAGAGATGATGGTTTGCTGGGAACCCCATCCCATCCCGGTTCTGCACCTTCCTACGTGCATGTGCCATCTGCAAAGCCCTCAAAGCCAGAAGACAAACTATTTGGAGACCTTGTTGACATCAACAAATTTAAAACTACAAAATAGCATTCCTGGCCGGGCTGGTAGCATCTGATAGTTCACTGGTTTTGCATGTTGCTTACTTTTGGTTTGCTAACTGGTCCCAGTCCTATTTTTTTCCCCTTCAATTTCTTTGTTTCTACATTAGATTTTGATTATTATATATTTGTTGCATATGCTGCTTTCCTTTTAGGATGATGTACATTTATTGTAGAAAGAAAAGCAAAAAAAAGAAAAACGAAATGACGCTTTCTTCAGGGTGAATATATATAACATAATCTTGTTATGGTTTTGAGGATTAAGTGGCTATTTTTTACTTCTACTACATTATAAGCATTTGCAGTTCCTTTATCATCGTTTAGTCACACTGTGAAATTTGCTACTCATGTCTCCTGTCTTACTTGCCTTCATTGTGAACGAGTGCATTTCCATCTTCAGCAGCAAATGATTTAGGTCTGGCGTATATTTTCTTGTATCTGCAATCTAAATCGTCCTACTTTAAACTGGTCGAAACAGTGCTTGTTGGAAATATGATTTGTTTTGATTTATTATGGGGCAAGATGGATCAATGGCTTTTGAGCTGCATATTTGTCACTTCGCTTTAGAATGCCTTAATGGGTTTAGATGCCTTTTATTTCCTGCTTTTTCGTCGGAAAGTCGAAAATTGTTGGTGGTTATAAGGAGCTTATTACTGAATGTAATTTCTTTTTTGAGTAATTAGCAAAAGCAGTCCTACAATTATTTAATTTGTCTTAACTTCGTTTTATTTTTATTTTTTTGATAATTTTTAGTCCGGAATGTATTTATTTTGAAATTTATAATCCTAACAACTCAGAAGTGGCAGAATTCGGAATAGGCTTTAACGTGCATCTCAATTCTCATATATGTAACTTGGAAAGGATAAACTCGTCCAATCAAAACTCTTCATCTTCTTCTATCTTTTCCTACCCTTCGGCACCGTTTGATTAGCAGAACCAAGAATGGCTAATTAAACTAAAGCTATCATCCTCATTTTCCTTATCAAAATCAGATAAGCTCACCTGCAAATGGGATTCCTGCAAAGAAGGATTCAAAGATGCCAAATGAATTATTCTTCGCTGCTGTCTATCATAAATTTCATATTTATCTGAATCATTCAAGACCTCATAAGCCTATGCCAACGTCTTAAACCAAAAAAAGATGCAAACTCAACATTAATTACAATCATCTGTATCCAGCAATCAAAGCCACAATTCAACATTTCAAATCTCGAAGATAAATCCACACACAAGACATGCCCTTACTTTAAAAAATATCAGTTTATTCAAAAACCCTAATTTAAAAGGAAGGATAAATTAGCAAGACTTCTAAAGCATAGGAGTTTTACAACTCCTGTTTACCTACAAACTGCCAAAAGAAAAGTACTCCTTTCGCACAAAGGTATGAACAAGAATTCCAGTCTTACATTAGCACTCAAAACACATCAACAATATCTCAATTTCAAAAATTTTCAGGTAAATTTACAACTAAGAAATCCTTTAATCAATGATTGATCTACTTAATCAGTTGTCCTAGGTTCTGTTGCCCACTACATCCCCTCTTCTCCAGAGAGCTCATAAAAGATACCAGTATTAGTTCTCTCTTTTTCCATTCAAGAAGGGAGAAACTTGGGGTGAAAATTTTTTTAGAATGTAGCAAAATGGTAGTGGTAAAGGGAGGCGTAATGGTGGTAAGAGATGGAAAAGGATGTGCGATGAAGGTAGTGGCGGTAAAAATGTGAGAGCAGAAGTGATGGTAATTACAAAATGGCGATCACAAGTAGGAGAAGATGAAGATGATTTTTAGTTTGGCAATTTTGCCCTTTCTAAGATACATATGTGAGTTACATGTGAATGGTAATAGCCCACATGTATACCATGGGGTGCCTCAGTACTTGAATGATTTGAGTTATGTGAATTAGAGGTTAGATCGATCGTAGAGCCCTTCCGCAGTAGTTGGTATCAGAGCCATACCCTCACTTCACATATCATTTAGACATATACATGCATATTATGCATAGCTAAGTTAGTTTGTGTGTGTCCTGAGGAAGGTTGTGAATTGCTTAGGTTCTCTCTCTTCTATGCCATACCCAGTGTGTTTCTTTCGTTCTGTGATGATTAGTAACCCTGCTCAACTTCTTGGATTAGTATGACCCGTGTTCCCATATAACACCCTTAGAAAACCATACATAGGTTGAGTACTTGAACACGTCACGAGAACTCAGAATTCACAGATCATCCTAAGTGCTTGTTAGAACAGAACCAAAACACCGGAAAAGGAGCTTGCCAGGCCATACAGAGAAGGTGCCGTTTTGAGCTCAGACTTGTGTCAGGTTCTTCATCCTAACATTTCCTTAGAGGTTTACAATTGGTATCTTATTTGGCTTAATTTAGAGAACACGCAATTCCCCTCCATTCCCCAGGATACATACTCTCACATCATAAATCATGTCTACTTCTTCATCTAGTGTTGTTGCATTAAATTCTCCTGTTAAATCCCAATCATCACGTTTATCTAATGTTTATGAATTAGATTATGTTTCAGAAAATGATAAATATCCATTGTCTGCATATCCTATTGTTAATCCATATAGTGTTTATCAAAAAACCAAAAACAGTGTTGGTGTTCGTCTTAAACAAGTGTTTGGTAAATCCCAGTATCATTCTCATTCCAAAGATTTTGTCCAAGCCTCCCATTTCTCTACCCATAAACTTCCTGCTTCCTCCCATGAGCAATATGTCACTCTTGAAATTCCTTCGGAATTCCCTGTCAATTGGATCAAAGAGGGCTATTCGCATATCCACTTTGGAGCAGTAAGATTGGCTTTGACGTTACATGCAAAGAAAGGATTACCTATGGTTTCACGGATTGCTTTGTTGGATTCAAGGTTTCGGAAATATGAACATGCTGTAATTGGGACAGTCCAGACTACTCTTAATTCTGGTACCATCTTCATTACCCTCTTTCTCAATTTTACTATGCACCTTGAAGATCCATCTTTGCCCACAGTTTTTAAAGTCCAGATCCAGATCTCTGGACCAGAACTTGAAAACACATATCTTGCCACACTTCACCACCAGATGGCATACAGAATCCGAAACCATGCCCTAGATCTACCTTTGCCACCACAATTACAGAACGGTGAATCTATCTTCCTTTCTGTTGACTCACCAAATACTCCTTGTTGTGTTTTGTTGTCTATGCCTTTATACTCAATTTTATCACAATCTTTAACAATTTGCACACAAACACAAGGCAAGTGCACCTATCGTTTAGATTAGTATAATGGCAAGCAAGTTAAATATCGTATCCACGGGGATGGTCAATTACCATTACTCACTTGTAATTCTATTGTTTAGCCTATCAAATTTTCTTGTGAAAATGATGGAAATAGTTGCTTGGAAACGAAATCTAATTTGACTAATTAAACTAACTTAACTAATTTTTGTTTGCAAGAGAGAATCCAATAGAGAAAACAATACTTGGATGGTTAATCCCCCTAGAATTACCTATGTGATAGAAATGTCCCTTGGTTGATGAATTTCACTTCTTATGTTTAATAAAATTCCAATGATAGAACTCACTCTATCTCTAGATGAAAGTTCTCTAATCTTAGATTAATTAGTTGAAATCTCTTTCTAACCAATTCAACCCAAGAATGCATTAAGAATTGTGAATTTCCAATTAGATTTCTCTAATTATCAAGAAGATATTTAGATTTCTATCTCTAGTCACCTAAATCATCTCCATTGTTTGTGTATGGTCTATTTCACCCTTCCTTTCTCAATTCCAAGTGCAAATTTCCAGATTTTGAATCAATTGTCAATCACCCTTCCTTTCTCAATTCCAAGTGAACACAATTGTAGATTATGCATCAATAATCCACTCAATCAATTCAACCATTCATACCCACAAACAATCCACAAGAAATTCAAACTCAATCAACCAAGGAAACAATTCATTTACATAGATAAAAACTAGGGTTCATACCCATCCAAGTATTCAAAAGTTTAGTTCATCAACATATTACAATTCATAGAACAATAACCAACAAAGAAAGAGAAAGAATTGCTCATTTTCATGGTAGGAATCCTCTCTTTTTCAAGGTTGAAATTCGTCACTGTAGCATGGACGAAATTGCAGCTTTTTCCATGAATCTTCAAGGTGGATGTTCTCCTTCTTCAAAGATTCAATCTTCTCTCTTGATTTCTCTTGCAAAGATGAAGATTTGGGATGGGATTTGAGTGAGTTTTTGTTGTTTTTGGAGCCTCCCAGCCTTCTCTCTTGTTTCTGCCCTAAAGGGGTATGAAAATCTGCCCCAAAAGAGAGAGAAATGCAGCTTAAAAGCAGCTTCAGATCGACACAAACGGCGCCGCTTATATCATACCAAACGGCGCCGCTTGCCCCCAGTTTTGGTGCAAGTTTCTGCTGCCCGACTGTGACACTGTTTTGACTTCTAGGTGAATTCAGACCACCAAATCGGCTGATCTAGGTCTTGATGTCTTCATGAAAGTTGTATATCAGGATCTTATATTTCCACAGAAATTTGAATCACATCAATTGGGCATCTGGAACTCACGATATGATCATTCTACCAAATTGTGTCAAAAATGGAACCCAATGCAGAATAGGTGACTTTGCAGCATAAGTAGGGTAGGAAAATGAACTCCGATTGACACAAATTTTACCATTCTGCAAACTTCAGAATGTCCTCTATAATTGTCTAGAATACCAATTTTGCATTTGAAATCTTCATAGAGGTCAAAATCGGATATGAAATATGTCTACCAGTCTGTTTTTCCTCTGCATTTCTCTACTGTTCTTCATTGTGTAAATTTCCCTTATTTGCTTCATTTTCTTCCAAATCTTTAACAAACTCACCTAAAGCAAATAAGAGATAAAGGGAGTGTAAATGGTGATTAAAACACCAAGATTTAGTAGAAATGTGAGCTCGAAATGATCATTATATAAAGCACAAATATAGAATATCACTCCTCATTGTACCTTTGTTCCCAGACAAATACCCAAAGAACAGTTACAAGCCCTGTTACCTTCTTCTTGGACCACCAGTTACGAAAAATACCAACCCACATCCACCAAACCTATCCAAAACACAGAACCCACTTTTATCACCAAAAAGGATGGTACTGTAGAGATCCGTTTCTCGGGTCGAAATGAAGTCTCAACTGTCTTCCCTACAGAATTCTCTGTCATGGATGGAGATAAATGGAGTTCCCTGAATATTCCCATTGCAAAGTTTGCTTCTGATGGACGTCCGGTACTTCAGGATAAAGATCAAACAGGTCATATATGGTATGATGTCTGTTCGTGTCCAGACTGTCTTGCTGAATCCATTGACGAAGATCAGGTTCTTCCTGACATATCTACTCAGAAAGACTTACGCCAGAAGTATGAGAAACAAGATCCAACTGTTGGACTCCTTGGAGAACCATCTGGAAGAGATTTTCAGTTTTATGTCACTTATGGGACTAAACCCAGATCGTCGGAACCACCAGATCTGAGTTTCATGATGCAACCAGTTGATCTATCTTCAACAACCTCTACAGATGTACAGTTTCCTCCACTGCACACTTACCAGAAGGACCAAACCACACATACTTGGAAGGTTAGACCGCCAAAGATTTTTGATGAGAAAGGCCAGCCAAAACAAGTTTTAGCTGCAGAATCAGTTCTCAATTGGCAGACAGATAATGCTGTGGCCCAAAATACGGCTCTCAAACAAATTCTATCCAACCAAGAGTCTCTGAAAGCCCAGGCCCAACATCAAACTTCCCAAGCAACTTTCTTGGCCCAAACTATTTCTGAGGTACGCTCTAAGGTTGAAGCCTTGCACCAGCAGCTTTCATTTCTAGTCCAATACACCACTGAATGGTCACCTAAGATGACTAAGCTACTTTCAGAAAAAGAATCCCTTCAACATCAGCTTAGATCTCTTGAAACCCAACATCAGTCCCTTATCCAACAATCTCAAACCAGTATCTTCACCACTCCTTCTTACTTTCCACAACTTCCGACATCACCACCTCCACTGACCTCTCAGACGTTTTGGCCTACACCCAGTTCGACATATTCACCATCTCTAGCCTTGTGGAAAGACTCCCCACACCACAAGAAAAGAAGCCCAAAACAGTTGCCTGAACCACAAATGCTTAAACACTCACTAATACCATCATCTTCACAGCAGTCTACCTCCTTACCATTATTTGAACCATCAGATCCTGTCACAGGAGCCTCCTCAACACCACCTCAGTCAATCATGACCTTCACAGACCCAAACCCGATATCTTACCTTCTTAAACAAGTCACAACTCCACCATTACAAATCCTTCATATCCGACCTTCCACCTCCTCTGAACCCATCTCTCCTTCAGATACAGTTTCAGAAACCTCTTCTGTTGAATCTATTGATTCATTAGATTCTCCTGACCAAATCTACATGATGGGGCCAAAACCAGTTGTTGAACCAGTTGAAACACCCATGGAAGATGAACCTCCTGAACCTCTTCAATCAGTTAGGACTATTGTCAAGACTGAACATCACTGCAAGTTTACACTTGATGATATTCCCCCATCAAAATGGAGACAAAGGTTCCAGTCCTTATATGCTTGGATAGTCACTGACATGCAGCAGTACCCGATGGATTAGGTACTTAAAAGATTTGTTGCCAGACTTGAAGGAAGCCTTAGAGATTTTTGGAATTCTCTTGGCGAATACAGACAGCTTCAGTTTCTCCAGATCAACAGTGCAGAAGAAGTTATACTGATTCTCAGAAGACATTTTCTGGGAGAAGTTACCATGACATCACAAATGCTCGCACTGAATTCCTCAAGATGAAATGCTGCTCTGTCCAGCCTAAGGATCTAGAAAAGCAGTACGACCGTATGTGCAAGAGATTCTATATCATCAACCAGATTGATGACATCAGCCTGAAACAAGCTTTTGTAAATTCTGTTCCAGAAGAACTCGCTGATGAAACAATGCGACAGGTCAGATCACAAAATGGCGATTGGCAGCAACTCACAATTGGCCAACTTTGGCAATTGATGCAGCAGGCACTAGAAAAACTCTGTGTCCAAACCAGATTTTGGCAGAAGTATCAGTCCAGTACCAAGTTACTTGGCCCTGCTTGTTCGGAGAAATATTTGTCTATCAAATACAAAGACGACAAGAAGTGTGACTGTTCTACCAAGAAGAAATCCCATTTTTAGAAGCACAACACAGCAAATTTCAGACCAAGGAAATTCCGGAAGAAATGGAGATTCTTACGGAAGAAAGGTCGAAAAGGGAAAAATAAATCTGATAGTTGTTACATTTGCAATCAGAAGGGACACTTTGCCAAGAATTGCCCAAAGAGATCCAAAAGACAGCAGTTCATGAACCAAATATCCCCTCACATTGATCCAGGAGACACTTCAGACATTGAATCACTCTTTGACCTCTTGGATGAACCAACAGAAGATTCTCTTCTAGCCATTGCCTATACTGATGATGAGTCCTCAGGTGATAATTCAGATTCTGAGATAACTGAACCAATTTACATGTTTGAATCATTCATGAGCATGACTCCTAGACCTTACCCCCTCATTTGTGCTACAATCATTCCTGAACATACATCACTTGGCATTCCAGTAGTAGCATTGTTAGATACAGGAGCTGCATGCACTGTCATGAACCCTAAAATTCTTCCACCTCATTTCTGGACTCCATGCATCAAGACTTTTAGGGCAGCCAATGGTAGTGACTTCATCATAGATAAGATTAGTAAGCCTGTGCACATTCAGATTCTTCCTAATCTTACAATCCAGCACCAAATCCTAGGTTCTGCACTTCCTCAGAAAGATTTAATCATAGGATTTGATATCTTGTGTCAAATACCGCAGTTGTCTTATACTCCTTCCGGTATTCTGTATAAAGGTCACTCAGTGCCATGGGCACTTTCTCAAAATTTCTTTCACCTCACTCCAGCTACACCAGATCTATTTGACTCTATTCGTTCCGAAATTGTCAAATTCTCTTGTGCTCAGTCTCATTCTGAATTCTTACTCAAATGTCCAAACCCTCTCTGGAAAAATACAGACTTCTATATCCAGCTTCCATTTAAGTCAGATTATGAGAGTACTCCACAGAAAGCTAGTCATAGTGGAATGTCCCAGACCACTATTGTTTAGCCACAGAAGAATTACAACAGCTTCTCTCTGAAAATCTGATTGAGCCCACATCTTCTTCATGGGCCTCAGAAGCCTTTTATGTGAACAAGAGAGCAGAACAAATTAGAGGAAAGATGAGATTAGTGATCAATTACCAGACTTTGAACAAAGTTCTGTTAGATGACAGATTTCCTCTACCCAGACGGAATACACTGTTCTAATATCTTGCAAATGCAAAATGGTTTTCCAAATTTGATTTAAAAGCAGGATTTTGGCAACTTGGAATTGCTCCAGAAGATAGATTCAAAACTGCATTCTGTATTCCAAACCATCATTTTCAATGGACTGTCATGCCGTTCGGTTTGAAAGTTGCTCCCTCATATTTTCAAAAGGCTATGACAAAAATTTTCCATGAACTGTTTCCCAACATTTTAATTTACATTGATGACATCATTCTCTTCTCAAAGGATATTGACTCCCATTTTAAACTCATTAAGCAGTTTCACCAAATTGCCCAGTCTTATGGAATCATGCTTTCAGAAAAGAAAATGATTTTGGGAAAACAAGAAATTGATTTTCTAGGAATGAAATTGTTCAACGGGAGTTATGTCCCGCAGCCTCACATTGCTCACAGGTTACAAGAATTTCCTGATGAAATTCTCAGTACTCAATAGTTGCAGCAGTTTCTTGGAATTGTGAATTATATACTTAATTTCATCCACCGAGTCGCTCAATCCAGAGCTCTACTCTCAGCCAGACTCAAGAAGTCCCCTCCTCAGTGGACAGCTCAACGCACTGCAGCAGTTCGGCAATTGAAGGACTTAGCATCCAAAGCCTCACCTCTACAGATCCCTACTGAAGGACTTCGCATCCTCCAGACAGATGCTTCAGATGAATTTTGGGGCGCAATTTTACTTGAAGAAGTTAATGGCCAGCGACATATTTGTGGATACCAGAGTGGACAGTTCAAAGACTCTGAAAAGCATTATCACTCTACATTCAAGGAGATTCTTGCAGTTAAAAGAGGAATTGAGAAATTTGAATTCTTTCTGGTCAGCCACCATTTCCAGATCGAGATGGATATGTCTTCCTTTCCCAGGATGATCCAGTTCAAGCAGAAAACTATTCCAGATGCACAGCTTTTGCGATGGCAACAATGGTTTTTCAGTATACATTCACTGTGAAACACATCCCTGGTAAGGCCAACATTCTTGCATATTATTTGAGTAGGAATCCTCCTACTAAGCCAACACCATCTCATACACTCATCCCATGCCTTGCACCTTTCAACCTCTCACACCTTCCTCCTGAAGTCATTGAAACTATTCTGGACTTTACCTTGCCTCTCAGAACTTCCCTGAACTACAGACTGTTTCACAGACTCCTTTTACAACACCATGGTACTTCAGTTTTTCGTGGTATACACAATCACCCTGATCACCCATACCACACCATATTCCATCTGTGTGAATTATGGCATCTTCCAAAGCTCGCTTATTGTAATTTTTGGTACTTATTGGAAGCCCATAAGATTTCCTTTGTGTTCAATTATTCAAGCCTGTTCTCTTACATTTGGAGTTGCGATCAAGGCCATAATGTTACACCAGATCAATCGAGAATGTTCAAGATGTTAAAATGGTTTCTTGACCCATCCGGTTGGTTTAGATTTCTATGCACAAGGTCCAGTACATATGTGGTTATCAGCTTGCAGCGGCCCATTCTCAATCTACACATCCATGCAGGCCCAGAACAACTGTCACCAAGATTGTACCACTTCCCACATGAAGAAGTCTTGGGTTGGTACAGGTTCAATATTGCAAACCCACAGGCCCAAAGGAATCATCCAGATACCAGGATCGATATTCTGACTCAGATAGCTATCAAGAATGGAGTCACATCCTTGATTGACGGCCACACTCTTCCCTCCTCGCTAATGGAGATTCCCCTCTATCCAGACTGGCCCGCACATCCTTACTTTACAGAAATTCTGATCTACACTGAAGCGCATTCGTCCAACATTGATTACGACAGCCATGGACAGTGCATACACCACTATCCGGAGCCCACATCCTCAGATGATGAAGATTTCAATTATGATGAGCCCTGTATGCCCCACAATAATTCAGACTACGACAGTAGTGCTGAAGACCACTAAGGAAAAGAGATTCTCAAAGGACAAACCCGCGTGAAGCTTTTACTTTATTGCTTTCAGCTTTGTCAAAAGTTACTTTAGCTTTATTGCTTTGATTGCTTAGTGCTTGTACGATAGCATCTTCCTTTACTTCGTGTGTAAGATTGCTTGCTTATAAATCCTCAAGCTCTCAGCCATTCTCGGCAGACGGAGTTTTAGAGGTAGTTGTAGTTTGAGTTTGAAGTTTGAAATGAGAAGCATATAAGTTTGTATACTCTCCAGTTTCCTATTCTTCTATTCTAAGTCTTAGAGTTACATGATTCTTTGAGTTTAAGTATATCGAGGTAGCGATTTATCGCCATACGACCAAATTAATAGCCCACATGTATACCATGGGGTGCCTCAGTACTTGAATGATTTGAGTTATGTGAATTAGAGGTTAGATCGATCGTAGAGCCCTTCCGCAGCAGTTGGTATCAGAGCCACCTCAGTAGTTGCCGGATTCCGCCACTCCACCGCAGGTGGGCCTATTAATTTAGAAAAGAAACAGATTTAAGAAAAAAAAAAGTTGGAAATAAAGATACAAAGTTTAGGCAAAATAAATAATTCTAAAACTGATTTTATCAATTGCTCTTCTTTTTTATGAATTGTAACTTTCAACATCCTCATTTTCAATCCTTCTTCCCTCTCACCATAAACTCTCTCTACATTAATAATTCAGATTTAAGTGATTTGGCTTCAGGTTTGCATGAAATTAGATTATTTTTTCTATATAATCTATACCATCTTTTTTTATCAATTGGTCAAAAAACAATTGATGTTGAAAAAAAAATGCCGTTTGAGCAGCACTCATGTGTCCAATCAGACGCATACAAATGAATTCAGACGCATAAAGAGTTGGATGGTGCAGTGGTGCTCCACAAATTTGGGAGGAAAAAAAAAAGAATAGGAAGTGTTACAATTAGAGAAAATAGAATTCATATTTAGCGATATGTCTTAAGAAAAGCATCTATTGCTAATATAAGAGTTTTAATCCAAGTTCTAGGGTCATCTTGGATTGAGTTTTATTGAATGGTTCTTCACATCTTTCTTTGGCAGTAATTGATAAATTAACTCCTCAAACCCTAGTCTATAGTCCGAATCTTTTGGGTTATTTCATGTTCCTAGAAAACTATTAGTGGTAGAATAAAGAAGTATTGGTGGGTGGTTTTATTGTTTTAGTTGTACTAAATCAACTATTGTTCGCAATCTATTTTAGGTTTTATGAACGATCTGTCTGCCATATGCAGCAATTGGATCATCTCTTGCTTCTTGTTGAACGTGATCATAAGATGCAGGTTTGCCATCATTTTTAATTTCAAATTATTTAAAACTAGATTTATATCTTCATTAAATAGAGCAAATCCCAATAATTTTAGTGAGAAGGTTTTACTTTAAAAAAATTTTAGGAGAATAGATAGAGCTAAGTGATCGTAAACTCCTTTTTATTTTCATTCATTGTTCCTGCTAAATTTTATCGCACATAGTTTGAAGCCTGTCTAAACTTGAAGCTTTTCCTTTTTCAATTCTTTCATTGCAACGTCTTGCTAGTAGGCATCAAGGGCAAGGCTTTTTAAGGAGTACAAAGAAGTGCAGAGGGAAAAAGTTGCGGATCCAGATATTCAACTAGTTTGTGACGCTAGCAACATTTTTAAGTGGACTACTCTTATCAAAGTATGCTCATATACTTCATTCTTCTTGCTTTTCTTTCTTCTTTTTGCTTAGATGAAAGGGGAAGGGGTGTGGTAAGATTGTTAACAATTGTATTAGACTGTACTATATTGTCTGTGGATATGTAGGGACCATAGAAACTCCTTACGAGGATGCGGTTTTCCAGCTAGCATTTGCTGTACTAGAACAATATCCTTTGCAGCTGTTGAATATTCAGCCATCATTGTTGAAGCTACCATTGTTGAAAGCCACCATTGTTGAAACTTGAAGCCACCACCGTAAACTTTGAAGATTGCACCGGCCATCGTCACTAACTTTAAAATTTGACCACCAACCACCTATCTCATTTTTTACTATAAATAGAAGACTTTCCCTGATGAGTTGTGTATCTGAATTCCCAGTAGAGGAATTAATCCATAGAGAGTAGATAATTTTGAGAGTTTTTTGTAAATTCTATTATGTTGATATAGAAAGAAAATTTTCTCTCATTTTTGTGCGTTTCTAAAGCTTATTCGATCTTGAGTATTTTTAATTCAACAAGTGATATCAAAGCCTTAGGTTTTTAGCTCGACGAAAAGTCACTGAAAACTTTTTGAAATTTTCAAGTTGCTCAAATTATATTTTTGAGTATACCATTGAATTCCTTGTATCGAGAGGAATACAACGCAATTTTCGAAGTCTAAAACGGAGGTCTAAAGAGTTCATAAGAGCAAAAACAAAATTGCTCTGTTTTCTGCAAATTTCTGAGTAAAGAAAACAAGTCTAGTCAGTCGCCGCATTATCGACCAATCATCTGTCACGTCATCGACTAGTCAGTCGCCACGACATCGACCAGTCAGTGCCACATCATCGCCCAGTCATTGTCACGTGGCGGACATAAAAAATTTTGGTATATTTTTTAAAATTATACTTTGACCCTTAAAGTATTCTGAAATTATAAAATTATCCATAAATCGGATTTTGACTAACGAAGAGTCAAATCCACCTTTTTGACTGTTTCGGACTCATCGATGAGGTCTGTTTTTAGTAATTCAATTCTATTATTAAATTAAAATAAAAGAATTGTCTAGAACAATAATTAAACTTACGACCAACAATTACATATTGTGAAAACCTTGGATGGAAGATCTTTTCAGCTGTAAAGACCTCTATGATCCCATTGAATTGAAGGGTGTCAAGCATGATGAATCTAAGGAAATAGATTGGAAGAAAATAAACCTAAAATCTATTGGTCAAATCCGACAATGGATTGACAATAGTGTCTTTCACAATGTTGCACAGGAAACAGAGGCATATGCTCTTTGGAAGAAGCACGAAGATATGTATCAGGCCAAAAATGCTCAGAATAAGGCTCTGTTGATGAGACGATTAGTAAACTTAAAGCTCAAGGATGGAACTTCAGTTGCCGAGTATAACAGTAAGTTTCAAAACATGATAAATTAATTATCTTCTATTGAGATGCCACTTGCAGATGAGATTCAGGCACTCCTTCTACTCAGTTCTCTACCCGATAGTTGGGAAACACTAGTGGTGTCCCTTAGCAACTCAGCCCCAGATGGCAAAGTTACCATGCCTATGGTACAAGATGCCCTGTTCAATGAGGAGGCCAGAAGAATAGACATGGGTACGGATCAAACCCATGATCTTGTATCGGAGAACCGAGGAAGACAACATGGGAAGCAACAACGAGGAGGTAGAGGTAGAGGCAGAGGCAGATCCGCTGATGGCAAGAAACCAACCTACATATGCCATCATTGTGGCATTGAGTGTAACATGAAAAAGAACTGCTACAAATGGCTCGAGGAGTAAGGCAAAAGCAGTTCTAAGTCGAAGAACAAGGGTGGAGAAATCTTAGTCATTATTCTTGGAGACGTAGCATTTTGTTCTACTCTTGACGATGTATGCCTTCATATCTCAAGAAAAGATTCAGAATGGGTGGTAGATACTGCAGCATCCTACCACGTGACTCTCCACAAGAACTACTTCACAACATACTAAGTTGGAGACTTTGAAACTGTGAAGATGAGAAATTTCATTTCTTCACGAATTATAGGAATTAGTGATATCCAGATCAAGACAAACATTGGAAACACCATTACACTGAAGGATGTTCGGTATGTACCTGATCTTCGACTTAATCTTTTTTCAGGTATAGCTCTTGACAAACAGGGTTATGATAACCATTTTAGCAAAGGCAAGTGGAAGTTGTCAAATGGTGCTTTGACAGTCGCTCGAGGACACATTTGCAGTACGTTGTACAAGACTCATGTAAAGATAAGTACAGAAAGCCTCAATATTATAGAGAAGGAGAATTCTTATAATTTGTGGCATGAGAGACTAGGCCACATCAGTCAGAAAGGGTTATCTTTTCTAAATGAGAAAAAACTTATCAACATTAACAAGGATGCTACCATTAATCCTTGTAATCATTGCTTGTTTGGTAAGCAACATCAAATCTCCTTTAATATTTCCTCAACAAGAAAAGCGAAATTGTTTGATCTGGTGCACTCTGATGTTTGCGGTCCCATAGAGGTTGATTCATTATGAGGTAATAGATATTTTCTATCTTTTATTGATGATGCTTCTCGAAAAATATGAGTGTATTTCCTTAGATCAAAGGACCAAGTTCTAGACTACTTCAAGCAGTTTCATACTATGGTGGAGCATGGAATAGAAAAGAAATTGAAGTGCCTTCGAACAGATAATAAGGCGAGTATACTTCTAGGATGTTCAAAGCCTACTGCATAAGTTATAACATTAGACATGAGAAGACAGTTCCCCGCACCTCGCAACATAATGGTATAGCTGAACAGATGAATCGTACCATTATGGACAGAGTCAGAAGCATGATGATCAAGGCAAAGCTGCCAAAGCCATTCTGGGGAGAAACAGTAAGTGATGCATGCTACTTGATCAACATACTGCTATTAGTACCACTAAATTTTGAAATTTCGGAGAAATTGTGGTCTGGAAAGGATGCAACATACTTACACTTGAGAGTATTTGGATGTTTGACATATGCACATATATCCAGTGAGCTCAGAAAGAAGCTTGATGCGATAACTACTCCATGTATTTTTATTGGCTATGGAGATGAAGAGTTTGGATACAGATTATGGGATCCAAAGGAGAGAAAGGTGATCAGAAGCATGGATGTCATATTTTATGAAAACCAGACAAGAGAATATATTGGAAAGCCTGCAATATCTCAAAGTCAAGTGTTGACACTCAATTCTTAGATGAAGGACTAGTACCATCTGTGATCAATAATGATGTAATGCTAGAAAACATGCCAGAAGCAGATAAAGAGGAGGAAGAAGAAGGTGTTGAGCAGGGGGAGACTCAACCCACATCTCTTGAAGTTTCGGAACCATCACAAGGCCAAGATGATGGTGAATCTTCTTAAACTGTTCTAAATGTATGAAGATCTGAACAAGGATGGATTCTTTCTACGAGATATTCAGATTTTGAATATCTTTTGCTCACTGAAGATGGAGAACTGGAAAGTTTTCAAGAAGCAATATCTCTTAAGGACAAAAAAGTGGCTGCTTGCAATGCAGGAAGAGATGGAATCTCTGCATAAAAATCAAACTTATGAGATCGTCAAACTTCTAAAAGGGAAGAAGGCATTGCGAAATAAATGGGTGTTCAAGCTGAAGAAAGATGGCAATGGGAAGGTGGTGAAATACAAAGCTCAATTAGTAGTCAAAGGATTCCAACAAAAGAAAGGAATTGACTTTGATGAAATTTTTTCACCAATTGTCAAAATGACATCTATTAGAATTATACTTGGTTTGGTTGCAAGCATGAACCTGGAGCTTGAACAGATGGACGTGAAAATAGCTTTTTTTCATGGAGATCTAGAAGAAAAAATCTACATGGAGTAGCTAGAAGGATTTGAGATTTCAGGTAATAACCTCGTTTGTAAGCTTAAGAAAAGCTTATACGGATTAAAGTAGGCACCAAGACAACGGTATAAGAAGTTTGGCACTTACATGGTGAGACAAGGGTATAAGAAGACTACTGCAGATGAGTGTGTATATATCCAAAGTTTTCTAGATGTGAATTTCATTGCCCTTTTACTATATGTAGACGACATGTTGATCGTGGGACAAGGCGCAATGAAGATCAATCAGTTGAAAAAATAGTTGTCTAAGTCATTTGACATGAAAGACTTAGTACCGGCTCAACAGATTTTAAGAATGTACATTGCTCAATAGATTTTAAGAATGTACATTGTTCGAGACAGAAACAACCGAAGATTATGGCTATCACAAGAGAAGTATATTGAACAAGTGCTAGAAAAATTCAATATGAACAATGCCAAACCAATTAGTATTCCACTTGCAAATCATTTCAAGTTGAATAAAAGTGCATGTCCCTCATCCAAGGAAAAGATTGGAGAGATGTAATCAGTACCATATTCTTCAGCTGTTGAAAGTCTACTGAATGCAATAATGTGTACAAGGCCCAATATTGTTCACGCAGTAAGAGTGGTAAGTCATTTTCTCTCCAACCCTGGGAAGGAGTATTGGGAGGCAGTGAAATAGATTCTCAGGTACTACCAAAATGAATCTTTATTTTGGAGGAGCTGATCCAATCTTGGAGAGTTATATAGATGTAGATATAGCCGGAGATCTTAATGGGAGAAAATGCACATCAGGTTTTCTCTAAACTTTTGCAAGGGGAGCTATCTCATGGTAGTTAAGATTGCAGAAGTGTATTGCTTTAACCCCAACTGAAGCTGAGTATATTGCAGTCTCATAAGCTGACAAAGAGAAGTTGTGGTTAAAGCGTTTTCTTCAAGAACTTGGGATTAAGCAAGCTGATTACGAAGTATATTGTGACAGTCAGAATGCTTTGAATTTGAGCAAGAACTCTATGTACCATTCCCACACAAAACATATTGATATTCGTTATTATTGGATATGTGAAGTGATTGAGAAATAATTATTGAGACTAGTGAAGATCCACACGAAAAAGAATGCAGCAGACATGTTTATAAAAGTGGTTACACAAGATAAGTTAGAGTTATGCAGAGATATAGTTGGAATTGCTGTTAGATGAAACTTGCTTCAGATGTGGCTGGAGGGGGAGAATTGTTGAATATCCAGCCATCATTGTTGAAGCCACTATTGTTGAAGCTTGAAGCCACCACCGTAAACTTTGAAGATTACACCGGCCATTACCACTGACTTTGAAATTTAACCACCAACCACCTACTTCATTTTTGGCTATAAATAGAAGGCTTTCCCTAATGAGTTGTGTTTCTGAATTCCTAGTAAAGGAATTAATCACTAGAGAGTTGATAGTTTTGAGAGTTTTTTTTTTTTTTATAAATTCTATTCTGTTGTTATAGAAATAAAATTTTCTCTCATTTTTATGTATTTCTAAAGCTTATTCGATCTTGAGTATTTTTAACTCAACAGCAGCCACCTCAAGTGAGGTTCTTGACCAAAATATTTCATCCTAACGTTCATTTTAAGGTTCAGCTCTCTTATAATGTTTATTGCATATGTAATTCCCAAAGAGTACATGATGAGAGTGGAAATTGTTCTCGATAGATATTTTAGGAGCTATTTTTTCACCTATTTTCCAAATGAGACCTTAGCTTATATTTTTCCTAATCAATGCCGATATGAGTTTCCAGTTAATATTAACAAAACTGTTGCTTGGAATTGTAAGCATTGATATTCTGATAGAGCCTTTCTTGACTTACGTTTGACAAGTTGCCAACTAATGAACTTGGTTCAGTTTTTTTTCCCTTTGTTTTGGGGATGGGGGGAGGTTGCCTCAGGAAATAAAGATTACTTATTTCTAAATTCTTATTAAATTTTTCCTCCCTTATCCTCAGAGAGGGGAAATTTGCCTTGATATCTTGAAGAATGCCTGGAGCCCAGCTTGGACACTTCAATCTGTTTGTAGGGCTATAATTGCTCTAATGGCTCATCCAGAGCCTGATAGCCCACTGAATTGTGATTCAGGTATCATCAGCATGAATGTGGTACTTTATATTCTGATAACTCGTCAGAGGGGGACATGTTTATCATATAAACTTTTTATCTGTTTTCTCTTTATTTACTCCTTTCCCATGAGCAAAGGATATCATGTTTTGTGAAATTAGAACTGATAAAGTTTTAACCCCATTTCTGTCGTGCATGGTAGATAAAAGTAAACTAGTGGTTATTTTCTATGTTCCGTGAATACAAATATGCTCTTTGATGTTTGTTCTCTCCTCTGCTGCATGATTTTTATCTGCTAATATTGTTTCTTTAGTTGAATATTATAGAATCCTGAAATAGCCTTGCACGGGAAAATTTTTCTCAGTGGCAGGGGAGGGTAGGGAGGAAAATCAGCTAAATACTGCATGGCTCTCATTTTTTGATTGTAGCTGTCCTCTTTTGACTTTTGGAATCTTCTTTCCGGTTATTGGGAGAAAATGAGAGTAGTATTAGGAAGATTAGAGGAGTTGTTGTATTCAGCATTCTTATTGGATTTTCTTACTGCATAAGCTATCAGGAATATTAAAACCCTAGAATATTGCTGAAATGCCTTCAGTAATTTGCACTATTGGGCTCTATGAGTGGCTACATGGTAGAAACCTTGCTTTTTGTGTTTCTGTCATGGCACAAATGCGAATACACTAGTTCTCCTCAATATAAATTGGAAAAGGAAGATGACCTGATTCCCTACTTAGGCGTTGGTGTCTATCCATTCAAAAGGAGAGTTTCGAGATCTAAAGGCGATTGCCTCCTTTCTTCTCTGAGGGGCTTGGTTACCTAGGTTTGAGAACTTGTGCACATAAAATCATGAAAGAGCATTTCGAGATGGAAGCAAATACTTGGAATTCAACAAGTCAAGTTGTCTTGGACGGGGGCTATGCTATAGAGTATAAAATTATATTCTAGTTTGCCCACTAATATCCCATTCTGCGAATACAAAATATAACTTTACCTTAGGTGCTTGTAATGTACCGAATTACCCCGCTCAATCTCGAAATGAAACCTTCCCTTTCATGCACTTTGACGTCTGCTGCCAAGCTGGAGGTCTTGGTTTGTACTGACAGTTTGCTTTCTGTTTTCCTTTTTCTTTTAACCCTTCCCTTAGGGTGGAAGGATGGGGTTGGGGTTGAAATTTACCTTGACTTGCAAAATTATTTTACTGCCAAGTATTTTGGCCCAATCTCACCAGTTCTAAACCGCTAAGTTTTGTTCGACTCAGGCAATCTTCTTCGTTCTGGAGATCTCAGGGGTTACCACTCAATGGCAAGGATGTATACCAGACTTGCTGCCGCGCCCAAGAAGGGATAAATTCACAATTTGCTCAGCCTATGAAGCTCAATGCTGGTTGACGATTAATGCATGTTCTTGGACGTAATGACAATATATTTGGGTTGTTCCTCGTTAAGATGTTTGTGATTTTATCCAACCGCTCCTCCGAAAGTCACTGTTGTAAATTTTATCCAATAGTTTCCAACTACTGCTTCTGGTGTTCCTGTTGTAAATTTTATGGTGACAAGTTCTACAAACTTCAATCCGCAACTTAGGTCATCAGGTTAGAGCTGTAATTTCATGTAATTTCTTTGTTACGAGATAAAATCTATTTTTTAAGTTATATAAGCTTCAAGGTTATTCTCCCTCTGGTAGTATTATTAGTATTGTTTTCATTAATTTGATTCACTTGAAAGATTGAAGAAAGTGTACTAGAAGATATGGAGTCCTGAACTATATACACATCAGTTAGTAATCAAGAATCAAGCGTTCTAATCAGGACAGATTATGGTTAGCACGAATACAAAGCAACTATTTAGATTTAGAACAAAGACAAAAAACATTATTTATGTCATAAAAGTGGAGTACAAGGGGAATACAATGAAGTTATATCTACAACCTATAATTCATAGATGGGATACGTTACTGCATGAAGAACCTGTCAAACCAAGCACTTGCTTCTTGTACCATCTGTGGTGTCATTTGGTGCGGAATTCCTGGTTGTGCTATGAACTGACAAGAAAATAAATCTCAATTCAGGAAAAACATGAAGCAGCAGATTATAATTTGTTCCGACCCTGCCCCGGGGGTGGAGGGTGGGGGTTGGTGTGGGGAAGATGGTTGTTTGAGTGCTCTAGTTTGCCAGAAAGAAAACGAAGGGGGGAGAGTCTAGATTGAACCAAAGGAAAAATTGCTTTTAAGAAATTGATGCACACATCTCCAATGTGCTTAAATAAGAAAGGAGATTTTGGCTTGCCAAGGGTTTGCTTGATGGAACATTAAATATATTGCACGGGTTAATATGAACCCAAAAGATTAACTACTTCCCCCTTTGGCTCGTCCTCGGCAAGCAAGAAAACTTATTTAAATTATTGGATTATAGTAGCAGCTGTCTTTTGTCGAAGTCGTTGGCCTTAGAATCATAACTAATAACAAGCAATGAGGGAGGGGAAAAGCAAACCAGATTCAAACCTTGAAGTTATTCAAGAGATTGGACTGATCATAAACATTTTTTGTCCTTGAATTCGCAACTTCCAGCCCAACAACAGGACATCGAGGATCATCTTCACCTGTGTTGAATTTTCTCAAGCTCAACTCATCCACTTGAAGACAAGATGATGAATACAAACTCAGCAAGGTGTTATAAGAAAGGATGAGAATACCATTTAGGATCAACAAAGGGCGTGGTGCAATAGCTGGAATTGAGTGAGGTGCATCAAACTGAGAGTCTAAACCTGGAGCAATTCTATCCCAGACCTGGTCAGGGAAAGAATGGCAAATTCATCAGATCATCATTCAGGATCCAGGAAATGTGGATAAATGGCATCCATTATACTAAAATTTTAAAAGGCACTGAAAAGCTCAACAAGACAAAGTTAAACTGCTTTGCCATTGCAAGGAAACCCCAGAAAAGAATCCAGACAAGGTTGCAGCCCATGAAAGCAACACTGTACTAACCTTCTCCACCACTTCCTTATCAATTTCACTCTTGCCTAAATCAATCCTTGCTTCTGAAAACAAAAATACTCAGAACATCAGCAAAATATCCACAGGTTTGTCTTGCAAAACTGAAGAAAAGGTAATGATACAAAATGTTCTGGAAACAAACCAAAAATAAAATTTTCAGAGACAGAATATTTTCCCCCTCATCTCACCTTCAAATACAGCCTTAATACTGTCAACTCGAGCTTGCCACTTGTCATGATCTATAGCCCATCTAAAACCCTACAAACCAATTTGCAAAAGTTTCAGATTCCAATCTATTTCCAAAGGAAAGATCAGAAAACCAATTATTGCGGTTAAGATATAATTAGTAACTGAAATTTCTGTTTAAAAGATTGCAGTATTACTGTCATAAGAAGTGTTTCAGGAAAGCAGCTCCATGATGTCTTTTAGAAAAATAATTTTCGTCAGATTTTTAAAGCTAAAAGTAGGAGAAATAAGCAGACAGGATTTCTCCAACAATTTTGATGCAAGCATGTCCAGAAGCTTTAGTAGTTTCAAACACCAAACCTGAACACCAATAATAGGTACAACCACAGTAAACCGATTATCAGCAGCACCAGCAAACCATGCATGCATTCCTACATAATGGAATGCCGGTGAGAATTCTGGATATTGGTAGCACAAAATATAGATCATTTAAATCTTGAATGTGGTTAATCTGACCTCCAAGTGATTCACCAGTGATTCCTATTCTCAAGGGGTCTATGTCCTCTCTTGTGGTAAGATAATCTGCCAGTTTTATTAAGTCCCAAACCTGCAAAACTTTTGGACATTTTGTAAATGTATCTACATAGAACTGATGTTTGGTTTTCATTAGTGTAGCAGAATTTAAGTATATTTCATAGGTAGCTCGTGCAATATTGTTCCATGAATGAGAGGAGTTTACTGTATCATATATGAACGGCATTGTGTCTCCTTTCTTCCATGCTGAGACAAGGGCCTGTATTAATAGAAATTACAAATCAACAGATTCGCTTAGGAAAAATATAAACATTACTATAGATCAAGTTCAACGAACCAAAATATGCTTTATAGCTTGATAAAGAAAATGACTAATATATTTGTCTAAAGATCACTAACTGGAAGAGGAGATATGGCTCTTCCCTTTATATTGTTGTTTAGCATTGTGATTGCATGTGTTTTTTAAAATAATGAATCAGCATGCATACTTGTGGGGGTCAAAACATGATTTATGGTTCCATAATCTCATCTTGAAGCAAATAGTACATCAATTAAAAAATCTGAGACTGCAGGGATATATGAGTAGAAATCTTCAGCCAATTGTCTTAATATCTAACAATTATGTTTATGAGATCAACTGGATGTCCTATCATTCTGATAAGCACAGATGTGCATCTATCCCCACAGTATATGTTTTAACAACTATGATTTAGTTAAAAATTTAATCAGCAAGTGCCAAAACATACTTCACGATAGGTTGTCAAATTTCTTGCACGTTCTCCATGATAACGAGAATCTATGGCAACTGCAATATATCCCCTTGAAGCATATGCCTGAAGTGTAATATAACATGTTTATAGAAGTTGTTTTCCAAATGTTGGGCCAATAAAAGCAAGATTTCAGAAGACAACTTCATTGCACCTCAAGCAAGGGCCTTAACCACTCTTTGCATTTATGTGTGCTGTGCAGAAAAACAACAGCTGGCCTTTTCTTTTGACTGCCGTCCTTCATGCTCAGTATCAGCACAGGCAAGCGCCCTTGCTCTCCTGCCTGCTAGAAGACATTGGATAAGAGGTCCAATCAAGGTTTATGCTAGAAGAACCAAATATTTGGCACTTATAATTTCATTAATCATCAACTAAGATTTAGCAGAAACAGGAACAATCTCTTCAATTATTATTAGTTTGTTTAACCTTCTGTTAGAATAGCCAATTACAAATTATCTGTTACATGAAAGAAAGAAGTGAACATTCTGGAATATTGCATTTTGAATGTAAAGCAGAAGATAATCTTGCATCTAGACGACTTTAGCCTTCCACAACATAAACTTACTTAAATGAGGTTTCAGAATTTTCAAAATGATCCGGTGTACTGAATTATCATTTGCACATAGGATTTTATGCAGTCCAAGACCCTCTTTTGACATAACCAGGAGAAGAATCTCAGTGTTACTGAAGTTTACCAATTTGTAAATGATAAAGGTTCTGAATGGAAATTCTCTGAAACAAAGAAACTTTCGGATGAGATAGCATATCCTGCCAGCTCTAAATCTTCAGTAAACTATGACATGGCATACATGTGATTTAAGTTATTTCACATACTCTGTAAATCAAGAAGCTCACTCTACTTCATTCTCTATTAATTACTTTTTGGAAGAAAAAGGTTTCATGGCGCTTAGATGTTAGTATTACAGTTATATTAGAGCTATAGCAGTATAATCAACTGTGCATGATAAAATCAATCTGCATTTTGTGATAGTTCATACTGAAGCGTCACATAAACTAAAATCTATCAATATACCATCGTCTCAAGGATTAATTAGCAGTTAAACAACAAAATAATGTTGCATTTTCGGTAATACGAGGCAAAATAAGTAGATAAATTGCCCAAATGGAGGATGATGCTGAACACTCGATGAGCAAGGAGGATTAAGTAATTATTCACCCTATTAAGAATGACAATAAAAAGAAGCCAGCAACAAGGAAGGAAAGCTGACACTTTTGGGAATTTTAACATGAATTCAACTCCAGAGAAGCTTTCAAAATGATCACTTCTGATAAACTACTAAAGTAGTTTGATATCATATTTTAGGTTTTGTCTAACTTCCTTGTGTCACAGCATACCTTCAGCACACTAAAATTCAACAAGAGAAACAATTCTAGTATAAAATATAGACGAAGGCCCCAGCCTCATTTCAACATTCAACAACGAAATTAACTTGATGAGCAAAAAAGGTCCACATAAGCTTGAAAGAAATGAGATGAATGTGTATTACCTCAGTAGTCAGGTAAAAATTCTCCTCTTTGAGCGATTCTTTAAAATTCGGTACCTCTTTCTTTGGACAAGATTCCATTGCCTGCTTTTACACACAATAATCCGGAGAAACCTTAGAAATCAAAACGTCGAAGGTAAACAAATTCGAAAACAGAGTTTTCTATTCCCACCACACTCAAACGAGGCTTTGGAGTCTCCTGATACAACGGATCCTTCACTGGCTCCCCAGGCTCCAGCTCAAGAGGAACTAACCGCACACAGAAAAACCCATCAAGAAAAAAGAAGTAAAAAATCAAGGAAAAAAAAAAGAATTACTTCCTAAACTTTGGCAATAAACACAAAACTTGGTTGCAGAATCACCTTCAGAGGTTCTCCGACTGCGCAGGACCTGAAGGAAGTCAGACCGGAGCTTGGAAGCATCAATATTTTCTGCCATCTTGTGATGATGAGTGGAGTAAGGGTGAACGATAGCTGAGTTGTTGAAGTTTAAAGAGAGGCTTTTATAGTTGCTGACGGATGATGGAGAGGACCACTGTGCATGGACGTGAGACAGAGTCAGGACGGGCGCAAAGGCGCCCATTTTTCTCATGCGGTTGGTGATGCTATTGATAAGAAGAACAAGAAAGCGATTGGGATCGTGAGTCTGGTAATTTTTTGGGAAGTTTCCTTAACGTTTGTCCGGTTTTTGGTTTTGTTTTTGTTTTTCTTCTGCCCTTTATTGCATTGGTGGATCGAATGTGAATCATTATTAAAAACTTTTATCTCATACCAAATATTTTTAATAAATTAAATTTTCTGATACGACGATAACGATGAATCTAAATTGAATATAGAATAAATTATTTAATAAAAAATATTTTTAATTAACTAAGTTAATCATTTTCACTTAACGAAATGAGTTTGATTTTAAAATTATAATATATTTATAAGGTATTTCATTTTAAAAATTAAAATACAATTTAATTTTTTTTCCTTACAAATAAGATGTGTGTTTGAGTGATGCATAGTTTGTGGTGTAGTATGGATTTTGGTATGGTTGGGTATGATTTGGTTTGAAGAAAATGTAATTAAATGAGGATTTTAATATATAGTGGGAAACCAAAGGAATCGCAGTAGGAGGGAATCTATGTTATATTTTAAGGATTAGAAGTGTGATTTGGTGGATGGTAATCTAAGTTCATAATTATGATATGAATCATGTTGATCAACATGCAATTAAAATTGTCTTTCATGTGCATATAAAAGTCACTAATTATAGCCTTTTCTTGTAAAATTCACTAATCAACCACTAAATATTGTTAATTAAAAAATGATCTTTGGAACCTAATAGATCATAGGAAAGCTACTCACTATCCTCTTTGTTATGAAATTCATTTATTGTAAAAATATTGGACCTTGGTTAGAACTTCGGGACTAGTTAGTGAGAAAGCAACGTTTTCTATCACTATTTCTATATATAATTATTTTTTAGATTATATGTAATGCGAAAAATTTTTATTATTTTGTTTTATTTTAAAGAGTTTTTAAAATTTTCTAAAATATTCGGACAAAAAAATTCAAATTTAAGAACAACGACGATTTTAAGGTCAATTTTTAAGTCTTTTATGTCTAAATCGATGTAAAATTATGAGTAATTTGATAAATTAATATTTTTTCGTGAAAATTTTTCTTTGTTGTTCTTAAATTTAAATTTTTTTGTTTGAATACTTTAAAGAATTTTAAAAATTCTTTAAAATTAAAATAAAATAATAAAAATTTTCACATAGTAAAAAAAAAATGGCATATAATAACCCCTTTTCTATTGGTGTAAGAATACATATGATGACACCTACAAGGAAGAGTCCAAGGAAATATGCCCACCGCAGGGAGTGACTTTTAAAAAATAGTATCTAATAGTGACCCCAACAACGTCGTGGGCTCATTGCTCATCATAATTGGCTGACCTCTGTCACAAAGTGTCTCTTCCAATCGAATGGGATACTTAAGAATCTTAAATTTTTTTAAACAAAATATTTTAAAATATTTTTTAAAATTTTGAATTGTTTATTTATAATTAAGTAAATTAATAATACTTATTTATATTTAAGTTTAAATTTTTTTTTCTAAATTGACTTTTTAGCAAAAAGGTAGTTTTCAAGATTTTATATAGATATGTACAAAATAAATAAGGATGATTAAGAAATTAAATTTATTTCACTCAAACCAAATGATAAATATGTATGAAATAGATAAAAAAAATTAAAGAACTAAATTTATTTCGCTCTAATGTTCAACGTTGAAGATATGAAGAAATTAACTTATAAGTACAGAGATAATTTAGAATAAAAAAAAATAAAAATTAAAAAAAATAATACATTATAATCAGTAATTTAACGTAATGCAATCAAAAAGTATGATTGCAGAATACAAATTTCAAAATGATCTTTAGTTGCATTTTTTTTTTCCTTTTGGTAGAATGTAGTTGCATTCATTTGATTTTTTTTGTTTTTTGAAAAGAACATTCATTGGTTTATAATTAACCAATTTGTTATTTTGTGCTCTCTCCTCTTTGGATACAAGATAAACCTCTGCCATCTTACAGTCCTTCCTCTTTCAGGACTTCAATTAAATGGCTATGACCGGCTTTTATGTGAAAGTGTTATAACAAATACCTATAAAAATTCTTCGAAAAGAACAAACAGAAAGGTACCAGCTGATCCGGAAAGTTGTCAGCAAGGGCTCCTTCCTTCATGTTTTGGACATTTTCGTCAAAATGGCCATGGAGGGCAGGTGAAAGGAAGCTCCAAACCAAAAGTACTTGGAAAAAATTGCTGCAGAAAACATGAAAATCAAAATATCACGTAGCAGTCGGAGCATCATGATAAAAAACTTTATCTTGAAGTCTCCTGGCCCCACGCACCCCAAAAAGAAAAGGGGAAAAAAAGAAAACTACTCTTTGCAACAATTATGCTGAAGTGAACTGATAATTAAAAAGCTTATAAGAAAGAACACAATAAAGAGGAAAATAAATAAAAAAAAAAAGGATCTGCAATGCAATGCATCTGCATTTTTAGTCAATCTAAGACTAATCTTTCAAGCCCAGATCCTCCCCAAACCATCAGTACCAACTGCTAAGATGTGAGCTTCATCTATATGTATATATAATTTTAAATATAAGCAGGTAAATAGTTCTCAGGTACCGGAAGACAAATATTTAAAAGTTGTAGTACAATTTAACAAAGATAATGCTGGCGAACAAGTATACTCAATAATATAACATCAATAACAAAGTCGAGACTGGCACTGTAAAGGATCAACAGGCAGCATTGCTGCTATTATTGTAGGCTACTTGTGCAGATAAATCCGTTGTTCAATATTGAAATTACAAACACTAAATGATTAAATCACCATGTTAGTAGCTGCAGTACAAAACATTGAAAAGTAATTCAACAATCTCTAGTACAGGATTTAGCATAAAGTATAAGTTATATACATCTTGAGACAACCAGATTTTTGGACATGTTCCTATAACGGTTCATAACAAGCAAGCAAAGCATAAAATGGTTAATGCAAGAATCCTTCCTCTGCACCCTTTTCGGCAGGAAGCTCGAGCAGATAGAAAAAAGAAGAGCAAGCTCTACCCCAAGAGGGGCTATTGATGAGAACTTTGGTTCATGGAACAATGAATCACTAGTGACCACTTCTCTATAGCATGTACAGATCATTCTAAACTCTCTATGGTTCAACAAGTGAAAAAGGTTTTCACTGAGAAAAATCCCCGTATAGATATATATATATAGCTAGAAAACTAGGTATAAACATGTGAAAGTGCATAAAAGTTCGATAACACAATCTCTGGTGATCATTGCAGAAAGAAGTTTTGTTACTGCACCAGCAACAGCCATGAAATGTGGCCCAAGTACAGGTGTGTGGCAACTTGCTATGAATCATCCTCAATAGCCATACCAAGTTTCCCATGATTAGTTTAGTTTCCAATTGCTTTTAGCTGCATATAACCTTCTTGGTTAAGAGCAATTAAAGAAAATAATCAAGGCCAATTCAAATCAGGTAGATTAATTGGCCTGGTAATCTTCAGGATCCTTATGATTTGTTTTGGTTATAAATCTTGCGATGCCATTCTGAGGTGGATCTCCTTGGCTTCCTCCTCCACTTCTTGGCGAAGAAAACAAAGATGTTTCTGTAGAATCAGGATGATGGTTAAATATATTTCATTCAAAAGATAAGAAATATCAAAATGAATGATATATTGCTGTTATAAAAAGATCAATAGATGCAACATAAACTAGACATGTTTTAAACAAGCTTGTAATTGTGTTACAATTAATGCACCTCAATTATTTACAAATTCCAAACTAGGTCAGTCAAATTTAGTTGAGTTCAACTATTTCTAGAGATCAAGTAAGGCTTCAGTCTCAGCAAAATTAACTTGCAATGTGACAATTAGGGAACCAGATAAAAAGTACTGCTCTTATAATTTATATGCCTTCCAGAAGAATACTTCATTTCCTCATGGGATTCGTACGCCAAGTCCAATATATCAAGGAGACAAATCTCAGAACAACTGCTAACAATTAAAATAGTTGGAGGAAGTGAGAAACTAATTAAAGATGCTTCAATCTGAATCCGAAACACTTCTACGCCTCCGACAATGTCGAAGTAATATAAACTCAGAGGTCTCCTGGATGTGCAGTAAAAGTATTGACACTCAAAAGGATTTCACAGAATCTGCATCATGACAGTGTTAATTCAAAAGAATTGCACAGAATCCGCTTCACGACAGTGTTAATCTAGAGAATCAGATGTGAATACAAAGAGGTAGACTACCTGAGATAGCTTCCAAAAGATGAAGTCCTAAGATGAAAAAGAATCCTTGATGAAAGGAAAGAAAAGCTTTTAGCAAATTTAAGTGACCATTTCACTTAAAAGGATATTTCAATACTATGGACATGAGAATCAACAAGGTGGCAGGTCAAGCTTCATATCATGATATTACAACTTCAAAAAAAATTAAAAAGGGCAAATCAGGAATTCTATTAATTAAATTCAAAATTTGAAATATTGGGTAATCTAAAAGGCATAGATGATAATAGAAAGACACATACCTCTTATGCTACCGCAAGTGATTAGTCCGTTGAGAAAACCATAAAACTTGGTCAAAATGAGTCTCTCCTGTTCTGCATATATCTGGTTGAAGCCTTCCGTACAAGATGAAGTCCGAGTTGGCAAGTCAGCTGCCATGAACATTGCATCTTTTTCTTCACACTTCAATGGAAGTGTCTCAGGGGATGCTGCCCTTCTATGTTGTTCATCAACACCAGTTGATTCAGCTGAATGTGTTCCATTTGTGTCTGGTTGGTTTGCGATCGAAGGCTGAGAGTCTTCTTGATCACAAAATTTTTCACTCTCATTCACTGATGAAGTGAACGATGTTTCAAGCAAATTCGGTTCTCCTTCTTTGTCCATCACATGGTTCTTCTCTGAAATCCCAAATAAGGTATTAGGAGCCAATTTTGTGGAGTATGGGTCATATAGCAAGAGGACTTCCAAAATCTGTATTTTTTGCCACAATCATTCTGGACATATTTTGATGAAAGTGAAACAAAAACTGGGATGAATTCCGGAAAATATCACTACAAAATCAGAACTGCAGACTCAGATATAAGGAAGAGGAAGAAAGCTAATTATACTAGAAAATTATAAGAAAGAGATCTTCAGATCAACTTAAGATAGGAATCTTAGACCCAAATAGAGCTCTCTATACATCGGAGTAACTTATTTCTTTTATCCCCAAGTTCGATTCACATTACAAGAGTTTCTTCAAAGAACAAACACTTGCATACAGGTGCAAGGTGTCAGAACATGTAATTCTGAAATGACAGATGAAAGAATCCATGACAGACGAAAAATAATATCAACATATGCCCAAATTAAAAGATTCTCAATTTTTTTTAGAGAAAGTTATATAGCCATGTGCTTTTAAATTCAACCTAAAGAACACAACTACATCTAGACTACTTCTGGGTACAGGGATGTAATCACAGGCCCCTGCAGTTATTTAGTGATAGCTTAAATGTTCTCCAAAGAATGGAATTCAAGTAACATTCCAGGTAAGACAGATAATGAGATATAAGTCTCCATCAACAGATTTTTCAGAGATTAAGTTATACACATGATAGAAATCTTAGTTAAATGCAAAGACAAGCATATTGAAGTCACTTTTTGTTACAATGCTGTACTTATACAAATATTTTCCAGCTTCAAATGGAGAAGCAACAATAGTACCTGCAAGTCTCTTTGCAGCTACTACTGAAACTGCGACCAGAAAACTGCAAAACTCCTTCACGTGCTCTGGTTGCAGGATATCTACCAATGGAGACCTTCAAACACGAGCAGGAAGTGTCATTTTCGATTTCAAGAAATAGATAAAACAAAACAAAGTGGACAAGGCATCTCATGCACGTGAATAGATTCATCTGAATATTTATACCTGTATTTGCATTTTGAAACTGTTGCTAGTTTGTCAACTATAGGTCCAGATGGAGGAACTGCGAGCGGTGAAGAAGAGGCTGCAAAAGTTGCTAAATAATTTTCCTGATAATCGAAATAAAAGAAGGAAAATTTTCCCAAATCCATTAGATGAGAACCTGAAAATTAAATTTTGAGGAGAGGCTCTTATGCTGTCTAAGGAGCATCCTTTCAGTGACTTCAGAAAAGCCAAAAGACTATGCAGCAAAAAAATAAAAATGGAAAAAAAGGCACAACAACTGATCAAATGTTGAACTAGCAAAGCATATCTGTACAATATTGCCATGTAAAACTTTTTAAAAACTACATATGTTATTTCTTGCAATTGATGGACAAACATTTTCAATATCCTTTAACTAATATGTACCGACATCAAATTTTGGAGTAGATCAGTAACTGTTAATTTCTCTCAGGCCATCTAATTCTATGATTAGTAAAACACTAAGAGAAAAGATCGATTGGGTTAGAACTACCAAGGAATGCATGCTGATAAGAGTCACAAAAGTGATATGAGCAGGCAAGAGGCAAAGTACGAATTGAAGGATATGAGCAGGTAAGAGGCAAAGTACGAATTGAAGGATATGAGCAGGTAAGAGGCAAAGTACGAATTGAAGGTAAGCAGAAAAGCAAGAAATCCCTGACTAGAAAAAGAAGAAAGCTTATCAAGTAACAAACACAAGCATTCTGTTCTATTTAACCAAAATGATAGAAACTCCCATATTCATTTGCAAAAAATGAGCTCAAATACCTGTCTAATTCGTTCAAGCCTGTTAGTAGCTACATCATCAAACATTGCTCCAGTTATGGGTTGTTCACTTTTCCTCCTCTTTGCGGCTGGAAGAGGGGCAAAACCAGAACAACCTACAGCTCCAAAAATGGCAGCATTGGCTTCCTGCGGGGCATATCTTAAAGAATTTACTGGACCTCCACAAAGAAGTGATCTTCTCTCATCACTCCCTTCAAAATTTTTGCAGTCTATGCATTTGCAGTTCTTGGAGCAAAGAACATTGGCCTGGAAGCACTCACAATATTTCTTAAGACAGCCAGATTTCTTGCAGTTGCATCCTTTATTATGTTTACCAAGAATCGTAACTGCACCTTCAACTACCTGGACAGTCTTAAGAGTTAGAGGTGCAAATTTTATCATATAATAAAAGAATACTGCTTAAATATGCTGAAATGTACAATGTCTCGCCAGAGCATAATCTGATTAAAAATCATAGGTTCCTTATAAAAGAAAAGGAAGCTTGAGATTTTGAAGAAGATGGGCCTTCAAAATCTGCATTCAATCCAACTTTTATCCTGTACTACTTCCTATATTTTCTAACGAATTGAAAATAGAAGTATAATCGGTGCTGTATCTGCAAACCACAATAGGACCAAAATGTGCAAAAGAAAGACCAAGCTGTCAAGTATTCTTTTTCACCAGATAAGGATCCAAGCAAAGAAACTTATCAGTTAGAAATGCACAGAAAAAAACTTCGAGGTCAGGACAACTGCCATAACCAGAGTAATTTCTACTTGCAGAAAGAGAAATGATATTGGCTCATTATCAGGACTGATAAGTTTAGTTTGACATTATAGGACATGTACATATCTTTTGCATAAGAAATGCAACTGCCATGACTTATCCAGAATCCCGACTTGAATTTCTCATGAGATTTTCTGGAATAAAATGTAGCAGCTCAAACAGAGGGAGGCAATGTAACATTATAGCTATGGAGTGTACTAAAATGTTAAATGAAATTCTATCTTGGAGTGTGCTAAAATGTTAAATGAAATTCTATCTTGGAGTGTGCTAAAATGTTAATCATAAGCTAATCTACATTCTATCCGTAATCCACCCACCGCTAAAATGTTAGACAACCAGAGTAACTTAAGTAACCAGACATTAACAAAGTACTTAAGTATTACAATAGGCAACCCAACCATGTAATTCTGGCCTAATTATGGAGAAACAAAATAAAATGGAATCAGAATAATTTTCTAGTTCTGAAATCACATTCTCAAGGATGCTTGCAATCTACATAGCATGCAGAGCAAAGAACAGGCAATAAAAATGGGAAACATGTAATCCTCAGAAACAATTCATAGGGGAAATCTCGAGATACTGAAAATCTTGAGAAACTGTTTAGTCAAATATGACCAGATGTATCATAGCAGTTCAGGATGTGCTACACTGACAATAAAAAGCAAAGGACAAGATGTTATCAATTAGATGCAGGCAAATTCTCATGTGTCTGCTTGTATGAGCTGAGGGATCAAGCCACATACTCTGACATCCTTGGATCCTATTGGGCTGCTAGCAATCTTTGGCCTGAATGCATCCGGATTTCTATCTAGGATTGCATCAACTGCCTCCTTCCTTGCTTCCTCACAGTCAATAGTGTTATGACAATTTGCACAATTGCAACCATCACAATAAGTCCTAGAGGCAAAGCATTCACAGTACCTCTTGATAATAATTCATAGGAGATCAGGGAATAGAATCGATAGGTTGTGAAATCCACAAATATAGACACTATGATGCACGCTGACTGGATTTTCAAGAGCTTGTCAATATAACATTCAATATCATTACTGTAATAGTGACTAGCCTAACAGAAATATCTTACAAATTGTAAGATTGAAAAATTATGAATTGTCTATTCTCCTACTCTGCTCCATTTAGAATATCATAGACATCACATTAATCTCTTAATGGACAGCTCAAAGTACTCTTTGTGACGAACAGATAGGTCTGACAAAGGACTAAATGCCACTCAAGAAAAAGAGAGAACCAAATGAAGGAAATTTGAAGGAAACAGCTAAATGCACTCACAACTTCAGGCATCGAGAATTCTTGCAATTACATTGCTTTCGCTTCTTTGGGGTAGCATTCCTCAGTTCAAGATTACACTGGTCTTGTGACTTGGTAGACCCTTTATTTCTGATGAAACAAAAAGCAACACAAGAATTGATTACAAGGTAATATGTAAAGAGCAATAGAAAGGGGAAGCTAAAAAGACACTAGTGGTCGCTTATTTTCCAAAGCCTGCCAAAGTAAGTTAACTAATTACAGCAAGGAAGAGCCAGATACATATTTCACCAACAATATCATTACATAAAGAATTAAAAAAGTAGTAAACGCATGAATATAATTAAAGAAGACCCTTATTTGAATAATTACTTTTGAATTTCCGGTTCCTATTATACGGTTCTTTTCTGAGTTTTATATTACACTCAATTACAATACCGTTCTTTTACATGGCATTGCTTTCTCATTTCATTTCCCCTATGCTAATACAAAGAAGACACTTTTATTTCAAAATCTTACAAAATCATTCCTTTTACATTATACACCGCATATTATTATGGACTTACATGTACCTGACTAAGTAGTCTAATTATCTTGTATTAGACAAAGATTAACAAAATCAAGAAATTAAACAGCGTGTTGATATAACCATATGCTACAGTAGAGAGCAACTTGGAAAATGAAACTAACGTCGCTTGCAGCAAGATTTGTGTAGGCAGCGGCTTCACCAAAGGAGTTAGACACGACACCGTCATAACTCTCGATTTCTGCCGCTGCAGACACATTGGCGGCATCGGTGTAGATTTCACTTCAAACGACGACGGCGGAGACTTAGCAAGTGCAAGCAACTTCGACTGCAGCTGAGCCTGAGGATGCTCTGGCAGTATCACATTGGCCGAGGATCTGCATATAGGCGTCGCCGTAAAATCCAACTGCCTCACCAGCTTCTTTGCCAGTAATTCACCGTTAACCGCTCCTAATTCACTCTGCTTCATCACCGCTCAAAATCCAAACCAGAAAAAGAAAACAAATAAAAAACAAAACTCTCACTCAGAATTCAAAAATGTTTCTCAATTTCATCCAAATTTTTATTATGATCAACAACAAAAAGGAAGATATAGGATGAAGAAAGCTTGACTCAACACGCCAAATGACGTCATTCCCCGATAGAGGTCTAGAAATAGCCGGGAAATGACGTCGCGACGCCTTTGAGAGGGATTTATTTAAACATTCGAGTTTCAAGATTGTGTCTTTATCTGTATCTTGCTCCTTGAGATTTTAAAATTTCAATTTGGGAGCAATGGAGGGTGGGATGACGGGAATGGGTTATCCACGGTTGAAATTGAAAGTGTCAATCTGACGGTCAAAATTTAATGAAAGTTTGAGAAGTGGTCAGCAGCCGTTGATTTGAGGAGCGAACTGATACTTGATAGGGGAGAGACGGCCGTAGAAAGATTTTTGAAGATTTTGTCGTGTCAGTTTGGGAAACTTAAAAGCTTAGCATAATCTGAATTTGGCGCTAAATTGGATGTGCTAGATCTACTGCGCTCAACACGTGGATGGTCAAGATTCTTTCCCACAGTATATCCCCTTTTTCCCGAAACTGTCTTTGATAATATTAGCAAAGAGAAAAAGAAAATAACATTTTAAAGCAGTTGGATTTACCGTACCTTTCTTATTGTTAATTTTTTTTTTTGAAGGCAGAAGAGAAAGCTTTTATTAAAAATTAGTTTTAATGGCTGTTATCATGCAATTCCGTTAGTTAGGTATCAGCTAATTGGATCTTAGTAGGACTGTAATGACACATTTATTATTCATTAAAGAAAAAGAAGGATTTGATATTATCAATTACCTTTATAATTGGAAGTGAATATTGCATAAACTCAATTCATGTGATAGGGTTCAATCCTCTTCCGTACACCGCCATTTATCTCACTTTCTTTATTGTTTTTTCTTTCTTAAGTTCTATATTTTTCAAAAAGAAAGAACTATCGCACATAACAGTTTAATAATAATAAGTAACGAATAGTATAGATTGTGAGATAGTAAAATCTAAACTCCTGTAATTATTATTTGAGTAGACATGATTATGCTTAGCTCTCGGTAGCCTATCTAATTTTTCAAAAGATAACAGGAAGAATACTCGCTTATAAATAAATGATATTTATTTTATTTCAATTTTATAGTCCTACTAATTATAGATGAAATCATAACTTTAAAAGTGTTAAAAATATATTAAGAAGGTGAAATAGAAAATAATACTCATAAAAGAGTTTTAAAAAATACTATTTTTGGGGGGGGGGGGGGGTAGCCACCCTTGGTTCCTTAACTTTTCATAGGACGTATAAAGTAGCAGAAAGAATTGTTTATTTGGTCCTATTTTCTATGGAAACATTCATGTTATTAGATTATATGAAATTTTTATTCTTTAATTTTTTTTGTCAATATGGTAACTAAGATAAAATAGGATTGAAGCACTGATTTTCTGTGTATAAAGAAACACATGCAGAGTTTTCTTGTATGAGTTTGTCCAATGAAATAAAAATTGCCCTTTGAAAATCAGATTTTTCCTCACATAAAACGATTAGACATCAGAAAATTGTAATGGAATTAACTTCATGAAGAACTTAGTTTTTTGTTGGATGGAAAAGGGTAGAATTTGGTATTTTGTCTTTTGAGAAAAGGAGGAGGCCGAAGGAGAGAGGATAAACAAAGGAATAGTCCTATAGAGAATAAAACAGGTTAAATTCGATTTACTACTAGTTGGCCTAAAAAGCAAACATGACAGACATCGTCAAAGATAGGAAAAAAAAAAAACAAAAAGACTCATAATCATCCAATACTGTGGATTGTGGAATAAAGAGAAGAAATAGCTTTAAAGGACTTCTTGTCTCTCTTCTTTTCCTTTGCGTTTTTCTTTTTTTTTTAAGTGTATTATTATTTTATTTTTAAAGACAACTTTTTTAAAAACGCTTTTCTTAACTGTTCAAAAAAAATTCAAATAATCAGAAATATGTTATGTAGTTAATTTATATCACGAAGTCATGCATTAGCTTCACTTTATACTCATGACACTATTAATATGAAGCTTTAATCAACACCCTACTTTTAATTTTTTTCACTCTCCTTTCACTTCTTTTATAAATAAAAAGACGTTAATATTCATAATTAGTTTTTCTGAATAAGGCTTGACTGTAATTTTGAAGCTTTTCTTACGTATTAAGATCATTTCAATTATGAAAAAAAATAAAAAAAAAGGAGTGAAAGAAGTTAAGAATAAAATAAGAATATAATTTTCCATCTTTTAATTCAGTGGTTGATATTTTTTTCTTTTAAATATATGACAAATTTTCAAAGTAAATATCCCTACGTGTTCAATAGTACATAAATGGTTATGAATTAAATCAATTAAGCCGATGAAATAAATTATGGTTCCTTCTAATGGGATAAACTTTTTGAATGTGGTCTTCCCGTATATGGAAGCTCTATGCTCATACATTTCAGTGGAAGAAACAAAGCTGTCGGTATCATCAGCAACTACTATAAAAAGAAAATGGGTTCACAGTTCTTAAGATGATATCATACTAATTATAACTATTGGTTTCTTTTCTCCTTTCGGTTTCTGTACGCTCCTTTGGAAGATTCTTTTCTCCTCGCAGAATGAAAATGTTTCCCTGCAGGACTTTGCGGTGCTTCTTACCGGAGGTGAGATGAAAAAGCTGGCTGGTCACAAAGACCGGTATCGGAAGGTGACGCTTTTGAAAAACATGGCAGTTTGAGAAGCGCAGGGTCGTGGCTGTGCTGTTGTAGGTCGGAGGGCCACAAAGAAAATTTCAACTTTGGCCACCCCAAAAAGGGCTGCCTGAATTTTATTAGATTTACAAGAATTTTTCGAGTTCGAAGTTTTCAAGAAAATGAGAAAGAAAATTAGGATGCTGGCGAGCAAATCAATTGCACAGCCCTGATTCAAGAAGACATATAGTATATTATAGTATAGCAAAGCCATTGATTTCCAAAATATCTTTTTTTAGGAAAAAAATAAAAATAATCTCTTTTACATTTCCAATTTATCTTTTTTAGGAAAAAATAAAAAAAATATCTTTTATATTTCCAATTTACTCAAATAAATGGAGATGCTTTTTGTGGCCGGACTTGAATGGGAACATTCTTATATTCTCCGGGCACGTTTATCTTTATAAGAAAAATAATGCTATATGTTTTTGTCCCATTTTTTATTATTTTTCGTGCATATTCTTTTGTAAGATTTGTTAAATAACATCGTACCCTTTTTTTTAAAACTATAAAGATCGGTGAGAACATACGAAAGCATTTGAAAATAGATAAAAAAAATTAACTCATGGGTATGTTTTTGTTCGAAGTTTCATGTCCTTGATGTTTGTTGGACTGTTATGTAGAATTCCACGAACAAAGATAGAATCTCAAGATTAAGGTTAGAAAAAATTTATTCAAAATATAAATTTATTTTATTTTATTTTATTTATTTGTACAAATTGGTTGTCCTTATCGAGCCCAAGTATATGGGCGAGTGGTCCTCAACCACGAACTCACTTCCTTCAGCTAGGGCAAGAATTTATTGGCGTGCATGGAAGTTAAGTGTGGTTTTGATAAGATTAGACTTATTAACTATCATTGAGACTATTTAGATTACTAATTTTTCTCGTAAACTTAAACATAATACTTGACATTTTGAATACAATAAGTTTGGGTTGTTTTCATGGTGATATTAGTAAGTCTTGAATTGGAAATTATTGAGATAACGTGTTGTCTAGTAATAGTGTCACCGTTTTAATTTAAGTCTTATTGTGTAAATTTTATTTTGTTATAAAATAAGTATCGTTGAATAAAAATTTAATTTAATTTTTTTATTTATCCTCATAATAAAGTAATGACAATGTGTGTAGTAAATGATGGTAGTTTCTTAAGAAAATAGAAAATATTTAATTTATGATAAATTAGTTAGTTTAATTGGTATTTTAATATGTATAAAGATTTTTAAAATAATGTTTAAATTGAAATACAAAAAATATAAAAATTAATCTGTTATAAAGTTTAGGTAATCCTTTGCTTTGTCGATATACGTTTTGCAATCCTTCCTCTCACTTTTTAGAGGTGGAATTACACCTAAACCTAATTTTTCAACAAAAATTAGAACAATCAAATTAAAATATTGGAGCCTTTATACTTAGATAGATAAAATCAACAAATAATTAACAGTGAGTGGTTCAAGCACTTGCCAAAAGGGCAAAATAGTAATTCCAGATGCTTGACGTTTGTGTCCCAAGTGAACTGATGTCCGTGTTCCATCTCAGCTGCAAGTCTCTCTCTCTTCTCTTTTCTACCTACCAAGAAATTACAAGCTTCTGAATCTCTCTCTTCTTTTCTTTCTCCGCTAGCTCTATCCTCAATGGTCTCGACTCAACTCTCTTCCTCCTACTTGTTCTACTTCCTCTAGTTGCTCGTCTCTCCTTTTGTTCTTCTTCCATGATCTTTACAATTTTAAACGGTTGATGATAGCCTCGCAGATGGAAAACTGATTGAGAAGATGGATATCCAGCAGCGGGTTGATGATAAGTCATAAGTGGGCCTCTTATAAGTGGGGTAGAAAGAGGCTTCGGGTGGACTGGAAGTATGCGAACCGAGAGGTCTTCCAGAGATAGCATTTGGCTCAGTCGATGAAATGTACTGCATGATTCTAGGGAGTTCCTAGCTAGAACCTCCATCTATACATTTTTGCTACTAATGTTTTTGGACGAGTCTCTGATCTTCTGCTTCATGAGTTAATATGATCCCTCTTTCCCCAAAATTGCTAATGGGAGATACTAAACTACAATAACCAGCAGCCGGTGTGGTTGAAGTTCCCCTCTTTTTTTATATCCATCTGAGTGTCCGGATATTCGCGAACATGTTCGGTCAAAATTCGACTTAAACTTGCTCGAGTAACCTAGCGAGTCAACCTCACGTTTTTGAAAATTCGGCTCCATCGATTAATATATATTATTTTTATAATATTAATTTTGTATTTGACTAATAATTAAGAATTGAATCTCAATAAATCTTTTCTTTTAGAAAATAGAGAAATCGGTAAAAAACAAAAGAGTATGTTCATCTTGATCCAGCATTAGGAAGTAAGCAATTGTTTTTTTTTTTAAAAAAAAGATGCTTTGTTTTTCACCTAATACCGCTATTGAAGTTTTTATTCAAATTTGAGTTATATATCAAACATGAGAAACATAGAAGAGAGAACTAAACTCGATTAACTATAAAATTATATTAATTACTTTCTTTTAAAACTCATCGTTTAAAGAAAAATTTAGAACTAATTTATTTATTTTTATTTTACTCTTTTGTTATCAATTGGTTAGTAATATATACTTTTTATTTTTCTTAATGATATTGAAAAATTTTATATTTATTTACTTTTTAAAAAAAATTAAAAGTATCTATCAGAACAAATCAGACATGGTTTGCACCCGGAGTCCAGTTTGAATGTGCCTCTTCCATGTATACCTTCAAATCGGGTTGGGATTTATTTAATAAAACCCAATGCCCAACAGGGCTCCGATCTCCAAACCCGGTTTATCTTTTTCGCTTGCCAATTTCATTGTCACTAGGGAAAATGTTGAGTATAAAACTTAAAAAAAAGGATAAATTTTTTGCTAAAGAATCCCGAGCCAAATAGACCCACATGACATTTTTATTCAATTTGGGTGAAATGATCGGTGCGATGATAATCAAGGGCCAAGGGTTCAGACGGTGGAAATTTGATGAGCAGTGCGTCAATAGCAGTTGACTTTGGGAAGTAATGTCGTAGTTGATAGGAAAGAGAAGCTAGAGAAACCGAGAAGGATTGTTGAAGATTTCGCCAAGAGTGTTTTAGGAATAACGAAAGAGGCTATTTAATATACTTAATTTATCTATAATTGAATATTCATAAATACTTATAATTGAATGTCAATTTTTTTAAATAGTTATATATTTATCTAAACTTTCACCGTTAACATTCTTAATTTAAGAATAGTGAGGTTTATTAATACATTGGTCCATCACTAATCTTTTTCACTCTATTAATTTAAGGAGTTTAAATTTCACTAATGTATATACCATATCATTAATCTTTTTAATTGATAAATATATCATGATATTAATAAGGATAAAGTTGATAAATTGAATAAATCAAATATCTTACTTGAATTCTATACAAGTCAAAATGAGGCATTTAATTGTTAACAGAAAGAGTTAAGTTAGAGGGCATGTATAGGACTAAGTCGTGGGGTGGTGTTGGGGGATGGGGGGGGGGGGGGAGGAGAGAACTAAGATTGAGTGGTTCGAGGTGAAGCCAAAAATAAGAATGAAAAACTAAGGGTGTGATTGGATAGAATTTGATTTTGAGATTTTCTGTCTTGGGTTTCGGGAGAGAGAAATTTTTGTGAGAGAAAAAGTGAGATGTGAGATGAGAAATTTGTATTGGGTTCTGTGTGGAATCCAATCCAAGTAAAGAGTCCAACTTGGATTGGAGAAGAAAATAAAGTAGACCCCATTAGTCAAAAGACTAAGTACAAATAAAACTTAAGGTTAAAGACATTCAAAATGAAGTCCACACAAAGAATAAAGAAGTAATAACAACTTAACTAAAATAAAAGGCATTAAAATTAAAAAGAAAAGCAAATTTAGAAAAAATATTTGTTTGATAAAGTTTATTCGCGTACTAGAAAAAATATTGGGGGGTTCAAAATCTACATTCCGGAGGCGAAATCCTTAAATAAGCCTGGGAAAACAAAGATTTTTAAAAATGTTGGAGGAACCGCCCCCTTGCCTCGCCTTCCTTAGATTTGTCAATAATAAGCTACCATATAACAACATCATAGCAGTGAGGAGTAGATGGGGGAAAGATTTGGACTATGAGGAGAGGATCTGCACTGCTATACTATCTTTAGCCTATTTGGGTGCACTTGGGGATTCCCCAATTGATTCTACATATTTGGATTCTTTTGCCCCTTCGCATAAAGATATGGAATAGATGCCGTTTCAAATGTGGTTAGAAATTCTCGTTTCGTAAACCCTTGTAGGGAATAGGTTAATTTCATCCTCTGCTTGCTTGTGGGAAGAATGCTGCTTCAAAATAAAGTAGATATATGGTGAAAGAAAAGGCATATATTTTTCCGCAACCTTATTTAAGTTGGCTTTTTCAGCTAAATTAAATAAGAATTTTATAATTGTAATAATTTTCTAATCGAATTAGGATATATGTGCTGTAATTTAATTCATTTTTAAACAATTCTAATAAAAGCCAATTATACAAAAAACATATATTTCGTACTCGAATTTACCCTATAAAGTTTTACATAATATACAGTTCAATGGGTTTGGATCCGGCACCCTTTGCCTAAATGGTTGCGGGGTTCGGAGCTGGTCCGACACACGTTGCTTCTTCGCACCCATTCAGAAACGTTTGCAGGCCTAAATGATATGGTCCAATCGAGAATGTAGCAGAATGAAAACGGACATTGCCAATATGATAAGGGGAATATTAGAAGGATAAAATTCAAGATAGAAGATTCACTATATTAGCCACATGGCAATCTTTATTTTTTTTCAAAAAAATTAAAATGCATAAAATCCTACCGAAAATTAATAAGAGAATCCTAATGGAGTTTGAGTTATATGAAGATCCGCTATAGTCTCGTAAAAGTAGGAAAGAGTATGGGGAAGGAAATGGAGAAAGGAATGTGCTCTATTATTATGTTCAACCGTAGCCGCAGAGCAGACTAATTTCCTTCAGGTGGCGGTATTGCTAGGGTAGCTTTCCTCCTGCCAGATCAATTTCCGTCTAAATGACTGTATTGCCCTTTTAACGAATTCCCAATTCTTCATGAAATAAATCTTATTAACTTTGTTAAATTGACATGTGAGCCCAATGTATCACTCAAGCAGTATTCGAGGAGATACTAAACCCTCGTTAACATATGTCCGTTCAGGGAAAGAACCAAATTGAAGACTGCAAGCCTGTAAAAAGCTTGTGGCAAAATGGGGAAAATGGTTGGGATTAAATATATTTTAAGTCTAAAATTTTCTATGAATTTTATAAAAATAAATTTTTTATAAAAAAATAAATGAGACTCAACGTAAAAAGTTTGCATTGATTTTGTAATGAAACTCAATACAAAAACAAGTTTATACCTAGGCAGTGTAAGCTACTGCACATAATCTGGCCCCACTGGGCATCCTTTAGTAGATATTTTGGAAACATCTCTCCTCCAGATTCCCATGTTGTTTTGTGCGATTTGGGAGGGGGTGGGGGGGGTGGGGGAGGTAAACTTGAATGTTTTGAATGATAATGAAGCTAATCACTTATTCAGAGGAAGAAAAAAAAAACTATTCCATCTCCATCTTTGGCTCAGAAGAAACAGTGTTGATGATAAAAAGTTGGAGAAAAGAGGTAAAGACGAATATAAAAGGGAATAAGTCGGATAAAAGAAGACTTACCATGCAAACTGTCTATACCTTTTCGTCTATCTTCACAAATGCTCCCAATGAAAGGAGAAAACAAAAGGGTGATCAAGTAAAGGATAAGAAGGTAGGTTAGGGTAGTTAGAGAGGGATGATTATGAAGGTGGGAAGAAAGGTTTGGAGGCATGGATGTGGTGCTGCAGTGAAGATAGCTAGTGAAGGATGATGAAGTTCGGTTTAGTTATCTTGGATAGTATCTTTTTTCAATTTGTATTGAATAGATTTTAACTGTTAAATTTTGATTTAACGATAGTACACTCATACGGTGATTTTTTAATAATTATTTAATCATATATTGAATTTTAAGTTTGAGTAATTATTTAATTATGTACTAAATATTCAAATTTGAATAATTATTCACCACGTATAAATTTTCAATTGTTAGATTAAGATCAAACAATTGAAAATTCTTTCTACACATAGTGAAAAAAAAAACTGTTGTATACACCATAGCTAACTTGGATGAAGTTGGGGAAGGAAGACTATTAGAATAAAGTAAATGAAAAGTAGGAGGCAGAAAATTGTGAAATATTAAGGACAATAAGGTCATTACATGAAAAGATGTTGCTTGCGTAGGAGGAGAATATATAGCTATATCCATATCACAATCATTTTTCTTTCTTGATGTTTGATGGTGGTGAAAAGAGGATAAGATGGATATGAAAGGGAATAAGTAGAATTCTATAAATACATGGACATATTCTATTCTTACTCTTATTATGAATTTATATTTTTTTTAACAAAAAAAATTTCTACCATTTTCATTTTATTTTTGAATTAAAATTTATTATAATTCAAATATTCAAGATCATAAAATTTCTATTTGATTTAATTTTAATAAAAATTTAAGTAATTTTACGTAATATATTTTTCAAAATTTATTATCTTTATCTTTAGTACAAGTTCATCACGTGCCAAAGCTCCTAACTAAGTTTTAATGAAGCTCCAACCTCCAATTTTAAGATATATTTGGATTAAATTTTTTTTAGTTAAATTATATTGAGAATTATAAGTAAATTGTTTGTAAGTGAAAAAGTCAAGTTTAAAGTAAAAAAAATAGAGAAGAGAGACTTTTTGAATTGAGAAGGCAATCAATTAAGAGCTTAATCTATGCACTAGCGTTAATAGGCCTTATTATTTTGAAGTAAGGTTCAGGTGAAAAGTCAACACCTGAGTGTAAAGGTTGTCTGTCGATGAGTGATGATAACTCGCAGCGGGTTAAGGCGCAGCCATGGTCGCTCTTTGTTCGCTGAGGAGGTCGCGACAAACTCGGGAGAAGTACTATATCATTTCGGATAGGCACAATACCTAGGTCGGTTAAACCCTTGCTGTCACCATTTTAGGAAGCAACCAATTATACAACCTGGCATTTGCTAATTTTTCCTTCCTTCCGAAATATAAGTCTTTTCTGGGTGCCGGGGGGGTGGGGGGGGGGACTGCTTTTCAAATATAATTTTATAATTTTACATATTTTTATGAGAATATCCATGCAAATCCAAACTCAAGATGTGTTAAAATCATAATAGCACTGCTACAGTGATTAGGCCGTTTGAGTTGTCCGTTCCAGAGAAGGAGTATAGATTCTTGTAGTAGTGCTTTTCTGTTCTTTTGCCATGCAATTTTAAACACCTTTGAAGTATCTGATTGATGATTTTCTTTCGCCTTTAACTTGAAGACTCATATAATTACCATCCATTCGGCCCTCTTCGAGATTGATAAGGTGAGAGTTTTTCAACATCTTTAGGGTGTGACTGGATAATAAGGTTTCGTTTTGAGATTTTTATCATGAATTTTATAAAAGTTAAATTATTTATGAGAGAAGATATATGTCTCACACTTAAAATTTTAAATTTAATTTTAGAATGGGATATTGTCCCAGACTTGGAACTCCTTTCGGGGTCTTCTTGCTTGTGTGTTCAAACTTTCTTCAAAAGTTTCATTATTGGGAAGTCTAATATTGGCCTCAATTTTGAATCTCTTTCATATTTGTTCCGGACTTATCATCCCTAATTTGTAAGTTAGTAGAGTGTTTGACTCGTACTTAGAAGATTAGAAATCAAACAATCCTATATCATAATTAGAGTGAGTATTCCCATTTGTTTAATTTGCCGGTAAAAACCCTTCTCTCCTCTTTCTTAATTAAGTTCCCTAACAGGAGTCTCAATAGCCTCTGCTATGCCTATTTAGGGTAAGACAGCAAACATGATAGATTTAAATGAAAGCCATCTTAGTCAAAGAAAAATTAATTTGACATCATACGTAGAGTGGTTTGTCTGTAGATCTGGTTACCACATTGCTAAAGCTATGAGAATTAGCTTCATGTTCCTCGTCAACTTTTGAGGAACGTTTGACTACTGGGAAAAATTTAACGAAGAGGGATAGGAGGTAGGAGGCCTCTCAAGTGTAAACTTCAACCTCGACGAAACTGATCGTCACTGTTTAGGATTCTATGACTATGGCATGACCGGAGGAAGCTTCAACATCACAGCTTTAAGGATCTTCTTCACTTAATCATATGCCAAGGCGATCGATGAAACGAAGCTTTCAATATTCTGTATGGAAGCACGGAACATATGGAAAAGTCGAAACCTCGTTCTCTTCCAGCCGAAGGAGTTTCAGTAAGCAACTAATGCAATTGCAACAAAGGCTTTGCTGCAGCAGATGCATTGCCCTCTGGGGAAAGTGCTGAACATAGGCCACCTACAGGACGGCTCATGGTAAAGCAATGCTACTGGAGCTGGTGCGATCATTCAAGACAGCCCAGGCGAAGTTTGATGAGCACAAGCTCAATGACTGGAGAGAAGTAACAGCCCAGAGCATGCCAATGTATTGAAGGGGCTTCTTCTGGCCTAGCTAGGAATTGGGATTCAAAAATCTGCACTTTGAAAGTGATGCATTAGCTATTTTTCTTAGAATCTTGTGTGATTCTAAGATTCATAACTTTAGTCGTCTCATAATTCAGAGCATAGGGTTGAAGTAACGTCTTTTTTGCTCGTTAAAGTATTTTATATAAAACGCAATGATAATGTTTTAATGTATCAATTAAAACAAAATTTTTTATATTTGAACATGTGGTTTCGATATATAATGTTTCCCGAGTGTTTACTCTTTGCTGTTCTTGGAGATTCTCCTTCATAATACCTCATGTGTATATCAACTATGGATATGTTATCTCATGAGTGACTGGTCAACTACCAAAACGCGGGAGCGTGCTCTAATTTTCATTGCCAAATCCTTGATGCTCTCCCTGTTTCTGTTACTTCTGTCGTGTATTCAAATCAAAGGGGCACCCTTTGCACCCCGCAGATGTAATAAATTGTAGATATAATTCTAAAATTACAAAAATCTCAAAAAAAAAAAAAAGATTCTCCTTCATAACCTTGATAAGCATTATCTTTCTAAGAAAAAAAGAAAAAAAAAGAAATGAAATCCATCTTAGTCAAAGAAAGAGAAAACTGATCAGAATCATTCATCCAATAGTCTGAAGACTGGTGGAATAAAGAGAAGAAACGTATTGCTTTAAGGGCTCGTTGTCTTTCTCCTTTTCCTTTGTTTATTTCTTTTCTAAATTTTGTATTTTCTAAATTTTCTTTTTGGTATTGACAATTCGCAATTTCTTCCTTGGTCAGAAAGTGAAAATTTCCCTTTATGACTGTGTGCGTGGATAAAGCACCAAATAGTGGATATTTATATACACACACATACAAACTAGTATATATTTTATAAAGTAGTATTTTTGATGAAAATATATTTTATAAATAATTATCCAATGTATTAATACAAAATTTTACAAACCCCAATTTTTTCTTTTAATGATGAAGCAAATATCTATTATATTCACCTCCTCGAATAGATTCCTTTTTGTCATTTTCATAAAGGAATCTTGATGCTTTGTACACTTTTCTTGTGAATGAGTACCTTTCCCCAGTAGCGTTCTCTCTAAAATACTATCAACCAATCACATAGCTGCCTTGCTCACCGTTAACAATTCGTTAATTAATTTCTTATCAGAGTTTTCAATCTATAAATTTAGAAGAAGTTAATACAAATTGTACATCAAATTATTGGAGTAGTTTATGTTTCTCATTCCAAACACACACGCTGGATGTTGGGTTCCGACCTCCTTATATTCAAAATAAAAAAATAAATTAAATGCAATTCATGGTTTTTGGTTATGCATTTCATGATCCAACATCTATAAACTATGTAATTAATTTATCCCGGTGAGCCACACGTCACACTGCCACTTTATACAAATAACAATATTAATACTCCATCCGTTTTAAAATATAGAGCCTTTAACCCTTTATTCTTTCTTAAAATATTTGACTTTTTATAAAATTTAAAGATTATTTTTTAGAATTATCTTTAATTATAAAAATAATTCTTCAATTCTCTTTGATGTTATGAGAGAATAATTAAATTAATTAAGGATAAAATGGGTATAATACTTTTTATTTTTTTTAATTTATATAAAAATTGACAAAAAATTTTATATTTTGAAACGGAGAGAATATAAAACTTTAGTGGAGTAGTTGTGCTTCTTTAATGTACCAATAAATTGTGCTTGATCCTGTGAGGTTAAAAGTTTGATTCGTTAGTGTGTTAGTGAGTTGGGTTGGTCCAGCGAGTCTTCTACCCTTTTAGGCAAATGAAATATTTGGCTCGCTAGATTAGTCTCCTTTTGGGTAAATAGAGTAGCTGAGTTCCTTTAGTTAAGTAGTCACAATGGAGGTCGTTCTGATTTTACCTTTAACCCAAAAAGAAAAAAAAAATCTTTGTTACTTAGATCATGATGACAGACAACTTGTAAACCATGTAAAACTTTAACTTTTTTGGCTAATGATTTTCTCTTTTAAACGCAGAAATCTCGTGTGTCTAGAAATAATTATCTCTCGTATATACCTAATAAATCCAAACTGAGAAAAACTGTTTAAATGAATTATGGTTCTTTCGGATGCCGTAAACTTTTACTGTTGGCTTCCCACAAAGTCCAAGTCGGCTACTCATAGATACTCACGCATGGCATCTTCCGTACTATGTTCTTGGTTTCATCTGCATCTGCCATCGAAGGGAAATGGACTTTATAGTTCTCAAGATGGTATCATTATTCTTATAGTACTATTTTGGTTTCTTTTCTCCTTCCTTCAGTTTTCTGTATGCCCTTTAGGAGAATTCTTTTCTCCCCTGCAGAATGGCATTGTTCCATTGCAGAATCTTGCAACGTCTCTGGGTTTCTTAGTTTTGGTGAGAATGAGATGAATAATAAAGTATCATAAGCGCAGTTTGATAGGCGTTGGGTGGTTGCTCAGCAAAGGTATTAGTTTCAAAAATACTTTTTGTGCTGGTTTTATATTTTTCCATATTTATATTTTTATAAGATTTGTATAAATATTAATTTTCCTTTATATAAGAGAAAGATAATAAAAACATTTAGAGTATCACTTATTAGCAAATTAAGTCATGTGGGTGCTTAGGAATTTTTTGTCATAAAAATTAATGGCTTTCTGTAGCTTATGCATTAGAGCCAAGTGCCAAGCTAAGCGTAGCCTTCAAAGAATGGGTCCCTTGCTGATGTAGTCCAATAGTGATATTACTGTTTGACAATTATGGTTTATATCTGAGGCCAAGGCGTAAGAGGAAATACAGGCATAATTCCTATGAGTGTATGATATGTTTCCAGATTTGAAAGGTGACTGATGCAAAGCGATATGTATCTGGTAAAGCATTACCATTTGTGTTGTTTGAAAAATGAAAGCAGTTGCAACGTGGCAGTTACTCAATTATCGCGCTATTCTTTGTATCAATATAAGGTTATACAATTCATTATCACATAATCATTTACGTCAATATTTTACTCTTATTTAAGTTTAAATATATATATATGTCCAAATGACGTGTTGTACTACATATAGAAGAATCAATGGAACAAAAAGTTTTAAGACTGAGTTTTTCAATTTGTCAATTTCATGTCCTCTAAAAAGGGAAGGATAAGAAAGTCTAAATGGTCACACAATAATTTTCTTCTTATGTGATAATATAAATGTGAAAAAAATTATTAAAAACCAAAAATAATTTTTAATTAATTTGGTGAAGTCTAACAATTAATTAAATAAAAAAATCTAATTATCTCTTAATTGTTAGATAGGATATTATCTCAAGTCTTTTTACAGACACAACCTAATTAAGTACGACTTCGTACCGCATATAAAATTATATACAAATTCATATAAATAAGGCTTTAAGGGCAGCAAGACTAGTAAGTACTAAAAGTAATAATAATTTTTTTGATTAATTAAGATTTCGTTCTATTTGCGCACAACATTTGGAAAACCTCTTTGGAAACAAATCAAATTCTTAACAATTTGAGCCAATATCTCCTTAATATATTGATTAAATTGAATAGTCATTGAATTTACCTGTACGAAATTGATTTTATTCATTTTAACATGATAATAACGTTGTGCTGCATTCTTAGCACCATGCAGATTCAGAATTACTCTTGAGCTCAAAGGTCTAAAACATATAGCCAAAAAATATTATGACATTTCACTTCAGATACGAGTTTTAGAGACAAAAAGTGTATTACTTTTGCGTTTCGGATGGTAAAATTAATGAAAAACATAATTTTACATGTTCTTTTTTTGGGTATTAGTGGAAGGAAATTGCCCGAAGTATATCTTGCGAAAGCTAATGTGTAATATTTTTAAACTTTATAATTTCTACCGCCTAAAACTTTATGTAGAAATGAAATTGAATTATGAAACTAATAAATAATCCAAGTACGGAATTAGAAAAAAATAATTTTTCATATCGTTAATTAGTTATAAATATTTTTATTTTATCTTCTCATGCGCATACTCCACGGATACATCGTTCATGAAATACTGGAAAGATAGTATACCCGGTGAGATTTAACATGTACATACACACACACACAGAGTGTGGAGGAGATTTTTTTTTTCCAATAATGGTATAGCTTTTTCACTTTTTATTAGAAAGGCATGTTGACTGTGATTATTGACAAAAATCAGATTGTACAACCGATAAAAAGTGGTTTGGAAATTTCTTCTATCCACACCTTAAAACATCCCAATTTAGAGTCAGTAATAAGCTTTCGCTGAACACGAAGAATAGACTTGATTGCATCTGGGATGAGCTTTGAGAAATTTGCTCTATTCCAGCTATTCCAGCAGACGGCCATCTACTGCATCCATAATGTTCCTTAGTTTGCTGGGCTCGTTGAAAAATCTTTAAGCAATCAGTTTCAAGCTAAATAAAGGAAGGTAAGCCCAGATCAACGGCAAACTTCAGTACCTCTGATGGCTGCCACAGCTTCCAAATATGGTGCTGTCAGATTTTTGAGTGATTCTGGCGAGTACCGTTGATGCAATGGTATCACCTTCATGGTCACCTACAACGGCCCCAATTTCATCGGTAAGCGAGGATTTGTGGTGCAGGATGGAGCAGCAGTAGCCGAGGGGGAGCTGTCTAGTGTCCGGTGCCTTCGGTATATGCAGCTGCTACAGTGCCCTATGTTTATTGTGAAATTACTTTTGCATGTTGTAATTGCTGGTCTAGAGTGCATGCGCGTACGATCAAATGTTAATGTAAGCTTTTATACTCTGAGGATCGATTCCTTGGTCTAGTGAATATTACTTTTGAGGGGGACACGCAAACTTGTCCAACAAGTTTGATGAAATATGTTAACCTAATAAAATCAAATTAACGTTTGTTTTTCAAGCATTCTGGCATTGAAGGGATTTATCTTGGTTATTATAAGTGCAGTTCTGTGAAAGGTTTGTATAAAACGACCGCGTTTAATTCAATTTCGTGGGGATTAACAAATCTTAACATTAATGTTAAAATTTAATTGCTACGCTAGATATATAAGGGTCATAAAAATAAATTATGTTCTACTACCAACAAATTTAAAAAATTGTTAAGCCATCAATAAATCATTTTATTTAAAATTTACAAAAGAAAACGACGTGATTTTGAATGATCGAATTGTACGATTTGTCTATGCACTTAATATAAAGGTAAAAATAACTTCATTTTCGAAAAGGTATACTTTAAACCTTACAGTGTCTAATTGATATCTTTTGCTTTGGATTGAGCATCACTAAAGCTAACAGTGGCTTCCAATGATCCCAAAAAATGAAAAGAAAATGCAAGAAACAAATTGCAGAACCCAGATGATAGAGGGATGTAGAACAACTTTTTGACGATCAACTAATGTTGACGAGGGTGCGCTAACCTCAAAAGCATGTTCTCAATTCAGATTACAGGGTGTGATTTGCCCGCATGAAGTCATAATCGTTAGTCATGCGATAGTGAATTCGTTCTAAAACATTGTATATACTGCTAAATTAATTACACCATGGGAACTGACTGTGCCCAAAGTTGTTACCTTAACCACAAAGAGGGAATGTCGAACGCAGGACTAGCAATTGGACTGAAGTTGTGACAAGGTTGCCCTTCTTGCCATAGATAGACAATAAATCAAGAAACAAGTTGCTTCAGGTTATGTTAGGGGGGAAAAAAAAGAGAGAGAGAAAAACGAAGTTGCTTTAGGTTGAATGCTTGCATGCAAATAAAAGCAAGTAGTTTAGGTCAGAATCTTGATGTCTTTAGCTTCAGATCACTTAATGCATGTCCGTTTGTAATTCCTTGTCACACAAAGAAAAAAAAAAAAGATAAAAGAAAGAAAGCAAAGGGTTATTCGTCCCGGATTTCGTTAATAAATCATTTAAATCGAAAAGAACCGTAATGCATCTTTAATTTTGTTAATAGGACTCTTCAAATCTAAAGCATTAACGTAATTAACTTTGGATTTTGGTAATCAAATTTGAAATAAAAAACAAAATACTAATTTCCTTTAGTATTTTCTTTATCAAGTCCATCGAATTGAGAGAAAAAAACTAAATCATTTTGGACTTTGTTAATAAAACATCATCCATTTTTAAAATTTTATTAATAAAATCTTTCAAATTGAAGGCGGCAATTGAACTTCCTTCACCATATGCTAAAATTGATTTCAACGGGGTAATTAGTTTGGATTTGTATTAAATCAAATTTTAAACATGTACACGTATAAAGTGAAATATTTTTTGAATACACAACATTATAATAATGAAAAAAATAAAAAAAATTACAACTTGAAATATTGATTGTTTGTTCTTTGCATTTGATAAATTAAATTGCAAATACGCCAAAGAAGTGTCACCGAAATACCAATTGATATCAAAACGAAGAAAATAAAGGACTCAATTGAAAGATTTTATGAAAGAAAAAAAGTAAATTACCTTAAAATTAAATTTAGAAAACATTTTCCAAAATACAGAACCTTTTTCTTTATTAGAAGAGATTCCATACTACTAGTAGAGAATAAATATCTCTCAACTATAATGCTTGACCGGAAAAAGCATCAAATATAGTGCAAAGTTTCAAGCCATATTAAAGAAGAGAATTAACCCTACCTAATAAAAGAGAACAAAATCGTGCAATAGAACAATTTCAATTTCTTTGATCATATTTTAGTTCCTTGCATTTGAAGTGAGGGGATTACTAAAATACAAATTCTTATCAGAATGAAGAAGAGAATTGATACTAATTATTTTGAATGATGTTGAATTACACGATTTTATTCGGTTCATCGCAGCTGGATAGAGTTTCAAATATGTCCGACCTAAGATTAAAAAAGTATGAACACTTCTTTAAAAATGAAAAAAAAAATTATATCTCAAAATTAAAGAGCAGAGAATGTTTTCCTCAAAAAATTATTTTTATTTCTAGATCAATTGTTAGTAGTTAAATTACAATTCGGATAAATGTAAAATTAAATTTCTAATCTATCAATTGCTATAAACAAATGACGGAAGAAGAAAAAATTGCAACTCTAATTGATGTCCAAAATACTTTTTGATAAATACTATTTCCAAATTAGGAAAAGAGTTGAACCATAAAATTAATTCCCCACCTAATATTATTAGTTCTCTTGCCGAATTGTTGTTATGGTAAGTTGGCCCGTAAATATTTTCCATATAAAAATATCCACTTTCAAATTTACCGCTGCTTATTTTATTACCCACCAAATTTAGGGTTTTCCTGGACCACTTGTCAATGCCCACGCATCCCCCGGAAACGTATCAAACACAACCCCTTCTTTAGCCCTGCGGCTGTTGTTTTTTAACCTCCTGAAAGTGGCGCGTGCATGACACCCATTCAAAGACTAGCTTGACTAGGGTTTTAGGATAGTCTAGTAAGTGAAGATAAACTTCCACCACATTGCCTCGCTGGCGGGTTCGTATTGGTCTCTGTTGTTTTTCCTCCTTACAGTAGAGATGCTCGAGATGTATAAGGTAACGTATGGACAGGTGCGGTAACAGATATACACTATAAAAATCCACAGTCTCACTCTATTCAGACCTCACACTCACAGAGTCTTTCTCTCACTAAAAAGGTTTTCTCTCTCTACTCTCTCTCTCTCGTTTTCTTCTCCTTTTAACTTTACATTTCATACCTAAAACCATAGGGTTTGGGGTTTCATTTCGCGTTCGAATTAGTCTCAACCGGGCTTCAATCAGTTTACGAAGCTTATCTATCTGGCTTCTCTGTTCTGTTTGCTGTCAAATGATAGGTTTTTCGAAATGAGCCGTTGAGGAATCATTGCTGGGTCGTGGGAGCAGATTAGCTTCGATCTGATTTTCGATTCCAGCAAAGAGGTTTCTGCTGTCGTCTGAGGTTGGTGCTTGCTTCTGTTTGTGACTTCGATGGAGTTGTGGTTGCTGTTGAGTGTTTCTTTGGAAAATTTTTAGCTGAGTTTTTGCTTATCTGTACCGATTCTTTTGAAATGAATTGACGTTTCTTTGACTATTTGCTTGATATATTGTTCTTTTCGGTCTGATTTCTTTACTGTTTTGATGTCCTTTGACTTTCTTTTTTTGCCTCAAAACTTTGATTCTCGTGCATCTGAGATGGTTTCATTTCAATTTGTTGAAGTATCTGATAAACCCTAATTCGGGTCTTGAATTGATTTTGACCCAGTTCGGTGTATTTGGTCATAACCGTTTATGGTGTGTCAGTAATTTGTTGTGGGTTTTTCTTTCATTGTTTAATGCACTGCCTTATGTTTTATTTTGTCTTGTAACAGGTTAAATTTTGTTATTTTTCTTGAAAAGAAAACCCTAATTGCTTTAAGTCGGTACAGTTACTTTCTAGTTCACTTTGGATTTTATTGAGCAAGTGTCATGATATGTTTGATTGTAATGCATGCGGATCGTCAATTTAGTTCCTATGTAGTTCTATCTTTGCTGTCGTTAGGATCTAGGGTTTGTCCCTTTTTGTTGATTAATTTCTTTAATTTGTGTTATCAGTTGGATTTTCCTATGTCAGTTCATCTGGATTATGGGAAATTTTATAATTATATACCAATAAATGGTTTGTTGTTGCAGTTTTATAAGCTGCTGTTCAAAAGTGAAAAACCTTGCCTCTTTGGGGCCTTCTAAGCAGAATTAAACAGTGTGTGACTTTTGAATGCATTGATGTTATTCAATTGCTATCTCAACCTTAACATAGTCTTGAGTATCTACCGGACGTTTCCCTTCCCTTCTTGGGCTTAGTGCTGTGTATGAGAAATTTCCATCTCTTGCAGTGCTTTATTGTACTTATAACATGGAAACGGGTGCCATACCAGTCGAAGACAATCCTGCACCAAAATCTACTGGATCTCTTGTACAAATTAGCTCAATTTACATCGATCTTAGAATTCCTTTGGAGAAGAATGAGACGGAAAGCTGTCAGCATAACTTTTCAATCCGGTAAGTTGTCCAATCTGAGATTTTATGTTAATTTGAAACAATTTTTGAATTTTGAGGGTGTTGATTGAGAGTACTTCTATTTCTGCATATTAAGTCATTCATATATATACTCATATATTCCTGTGGATGGTTAACTCATTAGGCTTTTCAGCTGTAGATGTGGGTTAATGCAAATGCTGGTATATTTGCTAAATCAGTATAGAGGCACATCGCGTTAGTGCTGGACTTCTTTTAGATATTATCATACTTTATTTGAAGACATATTTATGCACATATAATTATGTCCAAGACAGTATAAAGCAGTGCACTTTTTTTTTTTTTTGAGCTTAATTAGTGGGAAATTTTATTTTAGATTTTCCCCATTCACACTGATAAAACAAATTGTTGATTTGGCTGTTACTTCTTCCTGTTCCATGATTGATGTGGATGGCAATGCTGTTTGTTTTCAAATGCTACACCAACAACATATGTATGATGTTTTTCGTTTATTTCTTTTTTCCTTTCCTGATCAAATAGTTAAAGCATATTTCTAAGCATAGCTGATGGCCAGTGGTATACTTGTTTACGCTGGAGCAGCTTTATAATTAAGTTGGGATAAACCTTAAAAAGGTCTAAGGGTGATTAGATTAATTTAATGATTGACAAGACAGATTCTCTCTGATGCTTTCCCTTCTTTATCTTCAGCAGTAAAATATATGCATTTTTCTGTACAGTGAATCTTTAACCATGTCTGCTATTGAAACTTCCAGTTGACTTACATATTTCCCCTCTGCTGCAGTGGATATGCTGCAGAAATGCGGAGGAAGAATCCGAAGGCATCGATGCCTTTTGCACTCAATGCTAACCTCAATAACATTGAGGAGCAACTTCCTCCTATGAGTATTCCAAAATTTAGATGGTGGCGTTGTCCCGAATGCCGTAGAAAGATTGAAAATGATAGTGCTGCAGAAGAAACTACAGTTCATTCTAGTTGTTGTACTTGTAGCACCCCTTTAAATGGGCTTTCTCATGGTGAAACAACCATGACTCTGTCAGCGGTGCAGCGAGTTCCAAGAGCCCAGAAAAGTGAGGGCATTAGAGATGTTGACATAAATGCACCTCCAAGTCACCAAGAAACAAATGATTGTGCAAGTGTAGATGTGGCTGCCACTGGTATTTATATCTCTGAAATCTAAATATTTGATGCAAATCACTCTTCTATTTAATTGTAAGGGTGCTCTTATACTTTTTTTATTTCTTATTCTAAAATCCCAAATCCTTTTTCCAGGTGGTAATACTGGACCAGTTGAACTTGTAAATGATAAAGCTGGTCCTACTAGAGATGAAGAAACAAGTTCTGAAAATGTGATTAATACAGGTACGTACTTCTATGGAACCGTGGTGCTATTTTCCATTTGTTTCACTTGCCTGAAGATTGCATTGAGATTATCAGATTTGTTCTCTATGTTTTGTGAGTTTGATCTTACAAGCTACATCTACAGGTGATAACAAAAGACTGCCTGAGCTAGAGAATAATGATGAATGTAACAGAGAAATTCTTAGAGAACTCCAACAATCTACGGATGGTAGTAGTTTTGCTGAGATTCCTAAGGAGAAAAACTCAATTCTGCTGATAGTAATAAGAGAATCAAACTAATGCCTTGTGATGCAGGTGATGCCACTCCTAAGAAGATGGAGGTTGCAGCTGACGGCACAGTGAATTCAGTTGGAGTTGCTCCCTTTCAGGTGGAAGAATGTGGCAATGCATCTACTGAAAGTGACCAGAATAAAAAGCATGAAAGTTCAACTGGGGTGTCACGTCGGAAGAGAAAGCTGCGGTCCCTAACTGAGCTGTTGGGTGACAAGGGCAACTTAAGAAGTGATCACCCGAAAGCAGATGTGTCTTCTGTCCACCCAAAGTTTGCTGCATCTTCTGGTTCAGGAACTCTGGTGTCTGAAGGTCAGGCTCCCTGTGAGGACATTGGTAAGGCTACCAAAAGTCCTCAAAGGAAACGAAAGCTGCCTCAGGAAGAACCAGAGGGGATCACTGATCCAGGTATTATAGGCACAAATGGTAGCATGTCAAAGGCTGATTCAGAGAGAACGGTCACAGATAACGCAATTGGTAGTTTGGAGGGAAGGGCCAATGCATCTTCTGTTGTTCGTTTGCAAATTGTCAACAAGAATGATCGTTCTAATCGTAAAACAGAGAAAACTCCTGCAGTGGTCAAACGGAAAAGCAGGCCAATCCAACTTCATGATAAGTTTTCTCCTAGGCCTGGGGAACAATCATCCAGCAAAAATAACGTAAAAGGAGGTGATTTGCGCGCAGCTACTGCCAATACTTTGTTCAGATCTCTAGAAACATCTTCTGCAGCTGGGGAAGCAGAAAAACATACCAGAAATTCTGAATCTCCACAAGTGCCAGAGTGGGAAAAAGGTGATTGCACACAGACAGCCTCGCAGATCTCTAAATCCCAGCCATCACAATTGAAAGTGGGACTAGATCTTTCCTTGAATAGCTTTGCAGTGAAGAATGATTCCTCAGGAAATAAGGAAAAAGCCAGCACAAGTAAAAGTGTTTTTGAAAAGAATGACATTCATTTTGGACAATGTAGCATGTTGCCTACTTCTGAACCAGATCTATCACAGCAAAAGAATCAATTCTGGGATCTGAATGAGAGAATAGCACAAAATTCTGCTAATTTAGTTGAGAAGAGAAATCTCTCTCCAATGGAGGAAAAGGTATGTGTCAACCAGATGGGAGTTTACATTCGTTCATCAAAATGCATGATTTAATCCTGATATCTATCTAATTAGTTATCCAAATGAACTATTTGTGTGTGCAATTATATTCATTTCTCTCACATTTGCCTTTTTGTTGCCATGTTTAATTATGTTAGCTGTTGCTTGGGTGGAGCAAGCTTTCTGCTTTTTCCTTTTCTTGTTTTAGATGCATTTAGTTTATTTAAAGCACTGGCAGCTTATAAATATTTAATTTTGCAAGCATGATTAGACTCAGTTAATTGACTAATTTTTCTTTTGGATTTCTTTTAGTCATGCCACAAGGAGAAAACATTTGAAGCTGAAGAACGTCCAAAGGAAATCAATAAACAAAGTGATCAAATGGGCAGCAACAGAATGGCCCGAGGATCCCCAGATGACATACCTATGGAGATTGTTGAACTGATGGCAAAGAACCAGTATGAACGGGGCCTTCCAGATGGAGGAAACAATTCATTTCGGCATAGAATCAGTAATAATATGGGAAGGTTTTCTGAGGTGCAGGGGATGGGGCCAATAGCATTCACAAAAGGATTTCCTGCGCTGACCAGCTTTTCCTCTGCTAATGCGAGAAGTGGGTTAGCCATAGCAGGAAATTCTGTCAACTACTCTGAAATGAACAGAAACCATTTTGATATCTGCAATCCAGAGAAAAACAAAGTCAGCATTTTTGATATATTTCCTCAAACTCAACAGATGTTTCCTCATGGATTGCAATATCCCGCTTCTGCCTCTGTCAGGACTGGGTCACAACACAGTGAAAGAAGAGAAATTTTATCATCATCCAGAGCACCAAATGTGTCATTTGGACTCGGCATTCAGCCGAAGTATCCTGCTCAAAATCCTGAATTACATCACAGGGGAAAAACTATTAGTGATATAAAGGCAGATGAAATGAAAAAGACGCAGGAAGCTCATATCATTTTGTCTAAACCAGGAAATTCTGACCTTACAAACAAGCCCAAGGGCCCAGTGGATCCCTATGTTAATGATAACATCCCTGCTATGCAATTACTTAGTTTAATGAATGGGAGGTCACCAAGTACCACATTCAACATGGGCTCAAGCAAGCCCTTTGCACCTTGTAGTCACCACCCCAGGTATAGCACCACTGAAAGAAGGGATTTCCTAAATGCATCCCTCTTTCAGCGTCAAAGTGGGCTTGGGACTGGTACTTTAAGTATTGGAGAAAATTCAGGACGAGGTTCTGGGCAACATTCATTTGGATTTTCAGGTAAAAGCTTTTTCCTAAGTTTCCTTTGATTCTGTTTCTTTTCCTGGTATTAAGTTGTTCTCTGTATTACAGGTCGACAAGAAGAAGATCAGTCTTACCTGGTGAGATACAGCAGTTGTATTCCATATACGGCTCATGCTTCTTCTCGGGGAAAGGATAAGCAAATATCAAATATCGGTGCTTCAGATTGCGTACTGTATCTACAGCAACATCCTAGAAGGAGATTGCTCAGCCCGGAGGATGAAAGCTTTGTAGAAGAGGTGCAACCACTAAGAATCATTCCCCCAGAAGAGCAAAACTGCATGACAAATCTAAACCCTGCAGAATTAATCCTTCCTGATGCAGAGGAGATTTTCACCATCAGCTGGAAGGATCTGAAATTCCCAAAGAGGAAATATTCCAGAGAGAATTCATGTAATGGCACAAAGCGACAAAGAGTCGCCAAGCCAAAAGCGGGAAAAGAGCATGCACAGAACCCTGCTTCATGAGCATACCAAGTGGTTGTTTAGCAGCTTCAGAAGCAATACATTCCAGTTGAAGCCGTGATGGGCTTGTCTTCATTTTCAACTTTTGAACAATGTTTTGGATTTCAGTAATTGCCAAATAAGATTATCAATATATATGGATGCCTTAGACAGAAATTACTAGTTGGTTAATTTATACGAACTTGATAGTTTCTTCTGTAATATATTTACTTGTTTTTTTGATATTTTCTTCAGTGCATTAATTGCTTTCTGGTGTTAACCAATAATTGTTATACGTTTATCATGCAAGGGAAGGAGAAAATGTAGAACTGGTCATCTTGTGGTTAGAGTTTATGCTTTGTTAGCCTGAGGTTATTGAGAAGGGAACAGGTATCCCGTAGCTCAAATAACAGGTATCTCATATCTCAAACAGCTTCAGACACTCATTTATCATTCCAGAATTAGGCTCTGAAAATTTGATTTGCACTGATGCCTGTTCTCATATACTTTGACATTCTTCCTGAACATTGACAACCGATCTGGCTTGAATCTCTGTTCTGCAGGTCTCATCTGGCTATGTCTATTAACAGTGAAGATTTGTCCAATTCATAGAAACACTGCAAATGCATAACTTGCTTCCAACCTCTTATTTCTGATTAATGGGCAGGTTTTGTGAAGTCTTGAGGGCAAACTGTTTAGGAAGATGAGTCTACTGAACCCTCACCAACAGTTAAACAGTGGTTCGCCTCCAGATGCAGGGGATCGCTCTGTTATGAGAGGGGGTTCATTTGACCCAACCTATTCCTTATTTTTCTTTTTTATATTGTATTTCTGTTATATCTATTCATCAATTATTTCTCTCATCATCTTTGTTTCGTGCACTTCAAAACAAAATTTCTGAGAAGTGTACTTGAGTTCATTCATATTCATGTCTTTGAAACACATTTGATCTTTGCGTTTATTGTGCATTCCTAGTAAAATTAGAATGCTTATTTCATATCGATTAGTGTTAGAAGGTTGTCTTTAATATACGGGGAGGCTTGGTTAAGGTTTCTGCTGCAGGCAAGGCAAGTAGAGTGATCCCCATTTGCGATATTGGGATAGACAAGGGTGTGAATGCGCAAGTGGGACGGGAGGAGCTATTCAGAGGATACCAATTATCTTTGTAACTCTATTAAATATAAATAAAAAATCTATCTTGTAGATCCATCTGTAGCACATTCCGTCAACACAAGGAAGGAAGATTTTTTATAATCTCAAACCGGTGCAAAAAACCTAAGGCAATCAAACGGTTCCAGGACATGAAATCATATGGAAAGTTGAAAAAGAGAACGAAGAAAAAAGATAAGAAGCTTTCTCTCATCCAAAGACAAAGAAGATTCCATGCCCTAAATGAGCATCATTGCCTACTTCTCCTTTGTTGTCCTTTACCAACATGCTTTCTGACGTTTGCAAGTGCGCAGACGTATGCTTGCAGATAATATGCATCGTGTATTTAACAATTCTATTTTCAAATTCCAATTTAGGGTTTGATAAAACAAATTTGAAAAAAAAAAAAAAAAGAGGCTGTGTGTTTTGTGTGTGTGTGTGTGAGAGAGAGAGAGAGAGAGAGAGACTATAGACTAGGGCATACGTACAAGGCATCCTTTGAGAAGCCTCTGTTTCTCTTACTAGAACGGATAACTAATGGTGCCCTTTTGCATTTAGTGATGCTCATGATGTGTATTCTGGTGAAGTGGCAAGAACAGTTTGGCCAGTACATATAACTTTTTTAACTTTATTAGAGTTACCGTATTTGTAGAGATCAAATAACTAATGAAGTTCGAATATATTCATAATGAATATGAGAATATTCTATCCTCATTATAAAGAAAAAAAAATTAAAACATACATATACCTGATAGGGATCTAACTTGTAATTTAATGAATAAGAAGCTTCGACTTTTACCCTTGAGAAAAGGCATAGTTGTCTAGAAATAACTTATTTGAATTATAATTTTGCGTTTAGATTTCTAAAGGTCCATCATCATTAGTATTTCAAAAAGAAAATAGAAAACAAAACAAGGATGTAATGAAGTCTAACCAAAAAAAAAAAAAGAAAATTCAGCGAATTTTTTAAGATTCATGAAATCCCATAGACAAAAAATCTCTCAACCGCACAATAATCTGCATTGTGTGATTAATTAATATCCTTCTATATATTTTGAAAATGGTTTAATGAATTCACCTCACTAATATTAACGTTTTAAAATTAAAAAGTTAACCAGTTCATTGCCTAACTCCTTTCAAATATTGCCTATAATTCCATCTTTTGGCCAATGGAATATTAACCGTACATGTCTAAATTAGCTTAATAGAACACATTAATTTTCCCAGCAGATTATTTTGCCCTTAATTATCACCTGAATAAACATCTAAAACACATCGTTATTGCAAAAAATGCTCCATTTTTAGAATAGTTTTCAGCAGAAGTTCCTTCTCTAACATAGACTGTAAACACTCTACACAAATTCCTTCTTGCATGCCTTTGCCCTTGTAAGGAACTCGTTTCCATGGCTTTCATTTTCTTCACTTTCTGTTACGCACAGATCATAGTGAAAAAGAAAGGTAATATTGTAATTTAATACGAAGGTTTTAACTCTTTGACAGTTGGATAATGTGAGTACAAAAACTATTATTTCTCATATATAAATCATCTTAAAACAACATCGTAAAAGATTAATCAAACGCTTGTTTATTTTCTCTGACCTCATTTTGTGATTAGGTTAGTGGGACTAGTAATGTTCTTTCCAAGAGGAGAGCAGACAAATTACACGTGAATTATTCTCATATTTAGCACGTGAACCCCAACGATGAGCTTCATATAATATAATAACTAGGGCGGTTGGTCCACACTGCGAATGATGAAATGCATGCAAATTTCTTTCTTTAGTTAAATATTCCGATGAATCTCTTTTACTTAACTAGTTTCTGTAAATCTCGAGAAATTTCGATATTCAGTTTGAACTTCAAAGCTCTACCAATTTATGAGTTATCATGTGCAGGATTTCTGCTACAACAGAAAACTAAGTGCGTGACTCAAACACCAACACCTTAGAATATGTAGGAGATTTATGTTTGAATCCATTGAAGAGCAGTGTTGATAAGGCCATAAATGATCGTTTCAGTGCCGCCGATGGCGTTAAGGCTGCAAAGCTTGTCCATGACGATCCAGATAAACGTACAGTCTTTCATTAACTAAGTTTGATTGGCATAAAAACCCAAAAGAAATTAAAAAGTAAAGAACCTGAAAATTAATTGTAATTATTTTCTGCATTCCCTGCAAAGCCTTTTGGCCAACGGGGAAAGCAACTCCAAACCAGAAACTGGTCCATACCATAAACAACCTAAGGGTACGGAAGACAGGTGAGAAAGAATAGTTGCAGTTGAGGACTCGAATTTTGGGTTTGTAAATTTTGCAAGAACTAATTGGAATTTCAGTAAATTATCCGTAGAAGGTCATAGAAATTTAAGCAAATTTGAAGTCCTAATAGAACAGTTCTGTCAATGATGTTTAAGCATAGAATTCCAAGTAAGATTTTACTTAATTTGTCTTTAGTTTATCCTTTTTGCTGGATTAAAAAGTTCCTCAAAGCCATTCTATTGGTTGATTATAAATTGGGAAGTCCTTTTATAATCATTCCTTTTTGTGGCGCCAAATTAAAAGAGAAATATAAATTCTGAAAATATATAGAAATATGAGATGTTGTCAAATTTTGAGCATCAATATTTTTTTTTCTTTTTTGGTCAAGGAAAGGACAAAAAAGACTTTAAAAAAAAACCATGGCAAACTTGACATGAATATAATAAGGACATCCTTTATACTTTTTTTAAAAAATAATAATAAATTGTTCCTTCTCAAGTTCCAACTCCAACCAGCATCCAGATTTATGAGCACCCAAACTCATCTATTAAGTATTTGAATATGGCTCAAGATTTCATCCATTCACTTCAAATTTGGGATCACTTGCCAATACTTGCATATCTTCTAATTTATACAAAATCATGCAATAAATTAAAGAAAAGAAAATTCTCAAGAAGACGAGAAAAATGAATAATAAAAGAGCAAAGGTTCAAAGGCTATTTTTTCATTTCTTTTATTTATTTAGAGAGGGGAATTAATGTGAATAAAGCAAAAATATTCGTTTGCTACTGAATTATTACATTAAGCCATTAAAACACCGAGATTATTTATTTTTTATGTCATTAATTAAGTAGTTATTTAAGGGTGTTCTGGCATATTAAGGGTTTTGACTCTACTAATTCAGAATTTAATTACTACTGTGCTCGAGAGATTACTAGTAACATTTATTTTCCTTTAGGAGAAAATATAAAAATTGGATCCCCTTTGGAAGAAAAAATAAAAGAAACAGATCACGCTAGGAAAGAAAAACAATTGCCACTCGCAGTAAATCTGTTCTTACTGTGCTCGTAGCTTCCAGAAGGAAAGTAAGAAAAGAAAAGAAGAAACTGAAGGAGATAAAGCTACAGAGGAGATCAGGCGAAGAAAACAAGAAATTAAACCAAACCCAAATCAAACCCACGGCAGCAGTCAGCGTGTTTAGCTCTATATATGGAAACCAACCCCTTGTCACTCAAGTTGCAGGCTGTAACTTTTGCTTCGTGAATCCATGGAGAGGTTCGGCGATGATGATGATAATGATAATTTTTCTTTAAAAGGTGGTTTATATGTAGGAAAATTTGCAGAAGACGAAAAGTGAGGAGGAGGAGGAGGAGGAGGAGGAAGAGGAAGAGGGCGGTTCATGAGTTGTCGTTTTCTTTTGCTTTTGCTCTTTCTGCGGTCAACATCATCATCTCCAATTTTTGCTACTTCCTTTTGTGGAAGGTAAAAGTTCTTCTCTCTTTGTCTAAAGTGTGTTCCACCCCAATCCCACGGTCACGCAGAGTTTCTACAGTATGAAAGGTAGCAAAATTACCACTAGGTAAGGTATAGGTTATATCAGGTATACTGTTTCTCTTCGACTGTAAATAGTAAAAATATTTGACATACCTGAATTGCGGTAAGTTTATTGTAGGTGCACATATGCTGGCCATTTAACTAATAGAATTAAGTTCATCATATACATTAATTACAGATTCTCATTCCTTATCATAGTTAAAACAGAAAAAAAGAGCAAAAAGGCACTACTTCACTTATCTTATTGGAAAGGTGCCTATATCGATCCTTTTCACTTTAAGGGAGAAGTCCACTGCAACCGATAGATTGGTATACGGATGTACTTGACCTTGATTTAACAAATAGTTGTGATTTTGGCAAGTTCAATTTTTAACTATTTATTCTTGATGAAAGATGCCTGAGGCATAATCCAATTGACTTATCATATTATTATTTTCTTAAATAATGACAATTAGTTCAATCAAGATTTTTTTCAAGGCTTAACTAATTCATCAACCAAACACTTACGTATATAATTTATATTTAAAATTTTTATTTTTAATTTTATAAAACTAAATTTATTATAAAAAAAACGTAAGACTCAATTATATCGACTTTTATTTCAATCCAAATACATCCTCAATATATATACATGAGCTTTTGCAATTCTCTATTTTTCCTTGCTATATAATGTTGGGGGAATCACTTATATATATATATATATATATATATATATATATATATATATATATATATATATATATATATATATATATATATATATATTTCTTTCAAGTGTGTAAGATGGTATGATGGGGTTGAATAGTTTGCCAGGATCTTATTAAGAAAAAAAAAGATTTTCAGTTGCTTTTTCTCTTATGCGCATACACAAGGTTCAATATTGATGTTGACAGGACACACTTCGGGCTATATTCTTCTATAATTAATTAGAATTATTATTATCAGTAATTTATTTGTAGGGTTTTGTGTTTGCATCTCTTGTCTTTTCCTTCTGTTCTCCCAAAGGGTGTTAGTAAAATTAGTTAACTAATATAAATGTATTCAGAATATTAGCATCACGGTTAACTCTCACTAATTTAATCTTTGATTCTAATGAATATTTAATTACTCTAAATTGAAACTTTGATTTCGCAATAAAAACATTGAAACTTGGAAAGAATGTATTAAGGAATCCATGAGATTTACCTTTAAACATAAAGGCCAAAATTCAACCCTTGCAGCCCTTACTAGGGTGCCAAATCCCCCTTCAAAATTTCAAATTTTATTAGCCAATAGAATCTCTTAATTTACCTAAAAGAAAAGAAAAAGTATTATGCCCATTTGACAACACATCTGCTATCTGCACTTTTGCATGTGTATATATATATATATATGCAGATACACACACACAGATTTTGGCATTTGTAACATGAATTTATGTCGAAAAAACTCGATTTCTCAATTCGTGCGGTCTATATATTTTTGTACTAGTAACTCTCCACGGTGAAAGTGAATGAATTCCTCCATAATATCTAAGCAAGATCCGAGGTGGGTCTGAGCATTGAGAAAGATAAGGCACACCACTGCTCCAACATCATGAGGTCAGAGGAGGCAAACTAAATGGGCAGATAAATCATGTATGTAATACAAAAGATGCCAAAACACATTTCCTTGGAAATTAGTGTATCCACATTCAACACATTTGTAATTCGGTTTTGCCGGTTTAAGGGGGTACGAATGGGTATCTGATAATAAAAACTGTAGCTATTAACTTTTTAACTTAATGAATTTTATGTCTTTATTTTTTTTAAAAAAAAATTAGGTATGAATAATACAATAAGTCTTTCTAACATATAAAATGTAACAATAGAATGAAAATATCTTCAATACTGGACTTGTAATTGAACGGGTTAAGTTTACGTTTAATAATAACAAGAATACGATTTATTTTTTAGCTCTCACGCACCAATCCCTCAACATTAGCCTCCTTACTCTTACTTCCAATGCCCTAATTACCCTTTAGAGTTTAATAGTTGAAAGCAACTGCTTAAGCTATATATAGTTACATAATATTTCTCAAATTTATGAAAATAAATTTTTTTTAAAAAAACGAGGAAGCTGCAAAATATAGGTCCAGGTTTTCATCTAGTTATTGTTGCCAACTACCTAGGCTTCAAGCATTCGAGGCCCCACTTTAGTGTCTCCTGCATCATGCTCGGATATTTTTGCAGCATAGTTCAAATTGGGATCGCTTGTAGAGACATTTTCATAAGTTTCTTTGAAGGGTTTTCTCCTATTTGCCTTCACTATCATAGGAGGGGGAAAGAAAAAGGTCCTTTTAGGCTCATAAGAGACGAAAACAATATCACTTGTTTTAGACTTTTTTTAAAAAAATATTTGTAGACCATATAAGCAAATTCTTGAATTTTATTTGCTTTACTAATATGGTTGTGAAATTAACTTACTCTATTTAATGATTTTATTTTTCAAGCAAATCATGAAAATAACTTTTTCCCTATATATAATTATTACGTAGCTGTAATTTTCTGGTTTTCTTTAAATATTGATGCAGCATCCTTTAATCTTCCAACGTTTTGATTTGTACTTCAATTTCAGTAATTATAGATGTGTGGGCTATCTTTACATAGATTAGTGCCCTACTACTCGCTGTTGCTGCTGCCGCCCGTGATTCTCTGCTCTCCTTTACTGCTGAGAAAATACAAGGCTAATCTCACATTCATCCCAAAATTAACAAGTGCCCCATTAGCTCAACCACCATTGCCTTTCTAGTTATATAACGTCTTACTACCAGCTTAATGGCAATTTAATGGGGATTGGTCCACTATGTTTATAGCTTGGTTTGGCCTAATTAGGCACCTTCATAACCAGCTTGATTTTTAATGTCTTTTCTTTCCCCTTCTTTCATTACTTGTACGGTTGGGTTATTAGTAAGCGAGGACCCAGAGCTCGCGCTTAGAAGATTCATTAGCGAGTAAGCAAAGATAATCTTAACGAGTTATATATCGCTATAAAATAAGCAATAGATATCCATACTTTTAAGACACACTTTGACACATATATATAACTTTTTTAAAAAAAAAACTTTAAAAAAATATATCAAATAAATTTGGTACTTTTTAGTCCCAAGCTAGTTATGTTGTTATGTAGCTAAAAGAAAAGATATGCCTATGTCAAGCAATATATGCAAAAATTTAAACCTCGTTGCTAATCCACTTTTGAGGGGGGAAAAAACATATAGGTGCTAAAGATCAAAGAGTACATATATCATTCTAGATCTTGGATCCTGTTGACATATAAGAACTTGTAACCCTTTTTGTTTAAATTAAGAAAGAAGAAAATAATATGCATTTTTTCTATCATATGCTTAATAAATTTTACTAATATAATAGAGAATGAGATAATTATATTTATAATAAGTATAATTTTAAAAAAATAATTTTAAAATTCGTAAAACACTAAGTATTTTGAGAAGAAAGAATAAGAAAAAACCTTTTATATTTTAAAACGGAAGGAATATCTCAGTAACCTTAAAAAGTACACGTTGCTGTTGATCGCAACGGAAAACTTTTAGATTACAGCGTTCCTTCCTTAGTCAATGTGTTTAGAGTGTGATATGTCCTAATTTTTTGGAAAACTCCAAGTGAGTGTCTATCTGATTTTGTCTTGTATCTATATCTTCGTGCTTCTTAATTAGTTTTTTTCTTTTCCCCTCCTTTGATACATTAAGTGAGAGAACACATTTTCATGAAATTTACTACTGTTAAAAGGTAGTGAGTTTGAAACTTATTTTCTTAGTCAAAGCTTACTATTCAAACTAGCTAGTATCCAACCTTTTTTTTTTTAACAATTTTGTTTAAATTTATTGCTCTTGCTAAATTAGAATTACCATCAATTTTTTTCTGTTCCTTCAGATATTACAGAAAAGGGCATGGAGTCATCACTTTTGTGCCCAAATCTTGGCTTTCTTTACATTTCTGACAGATATCTCGAGTCCTTCCTGGTCAGGAACAAGTCATGCATTGTTCTAGGACCTCAATATCTCTAGCATCAACTCTCTTTCTTTCAATTTAAGTGTTATTTTAAAAAATTTTATACATATTAAAATACTAATTAAAGTAATTAATTTATCTTTAATTAAATATTTTTTCTTCTCATATCAGAATACAACATAGAAAACTATCAATATTACTACTCAAAATGTCATTATTTTATTATAAGAATAAACAAAGAAAAGAAAATTAATTTTTTATTCAACGACACTTAATTATTTTACTACAAAATAAAATTTATATAATGATACTTATATTTAAAATAATATCCACCAAAGAAATTTCGAGTCTAGCTATCAACTTCGAGAGAAATCCCAGTGTATTCGTCCAATAACTCGTGTGTCCGAGGTCAAATTAGTTCACCGACGATGCCGAATACCTGCACACGCGAGCTTCCTTGTAAACAAGGCCTGATTGGCAAAAGTAGCCTTTGCCAGGACTGCAATGTCTGTCTTCCGAGCAAATGCATTGCCCCTCAAATGCACAGGTGTCAGCTTTCACGGCTTCTTTTCCAAACAAGATCTCATTGGACCATTCACTTGAAAACGTGTTCTCAGGATCAAGTTGTTTCTTTGCTGCAAGAAATTTGCTAAAATTTGGATACTTTTTCTGCACGTCCAAAAATGCTACATTTCGATTCTTAGCCCAATGTGGTTTAGCTCCATACTTGAAGAACGCCATCTGCTCAACTTCTTCCCATATATCTTGATTCAATCTCGGAGTTGAGGCATCATTGCCGCGATAATAATTCCAATCCACCACCACTGAGTCCTCAGACTGGCCTAAATAAGCTTTGGAGGCTCTGATGAAACGAATGAGGAAGCCATTGTAGATGTCCACTCCACAGAAGTTTTCGGGCTTTAAGTCTCTGAGTTTCTTCACATCTCTCACAAAATCGGCAAACTTTGATGCTGGAAATATCGCTGTTGACTCGTAGAAGAACAGGCCTTTGATTCTTGGATCCCAAGGACATGATGAAACAATATCTATGGAAGAAGAGTAGAGGCAAGAACCAGACGTCTGCATCTTTCCTTGGCGACCCACCACAGGATATCCAGTGAAAATTAGGTTGTTTTTTAGGCCATTGGCTGATAATTTCTTGAACCCCACAAAGGATGATGCTAGGGTGCACTTTCCATTTACATTTCTTGCACTTTCGAATGCTTTCTCTGAGTTACATCATATCGATAATGTACGCACACATCAGCACTTATTCTTCACTTGTAATGTATTATAAAGAATAAGAACAATATATAAAAATTGTCTCTAAACTATTTTAATTGTACAACCTAATCTTATAATTTATATTTTAATATTGTTTGTCTATTATTTTTATATATTTCAATGTTCGTAGTCATAAACACCATTAATTTGGCTGAAACCAGTGAAGATATATATCTGCATTTTATGTGCCTTATTGTGAAGGGATTGTGTTTTTTATTTTTTTAATTTGTAGAATTGAATAAAATTGAGTTGGACAAAAGAACAAGAGGAAGAAAAAAGACACATATTTTCCAAATCCTAATTATTGTCTTGTAGGATTTATCATTTTTGTTTGGGTAAAATAATAAACCTTACAAGACAAAAATTAGGATTTAGAGAATCTGTGTTTTTTACTACTTTTGTTCTTTTGTTTAATTCAATTTTACTTTATTTACAAAGAAAAAAAATTAATTTCAATCACATGTGTCATGAATTTTGGAAAGAAAAACTCTTAAAAGGACGAATTTTCCCTCCGCTAGTAAGGCACTATCTCTTCATTGGTTCTGTCATATTAATAATGTTTGAAATTGTGAACATTGAAATGTATAGAGATCATAGACTAAAAAATATTAAAATATGAATTATCAAACTAAGTTATAACAACTAATATAATTTGGAAATGGTTTTGCAGATTGTTCTAAGAACAAAATAAAAGAGGATTTCTTAATTAAGAAATCTATTGACAACGATGTGGTATCTCTAATTTTTTGTATCATCGACCATTACTTACGCTATTATTCTTTTATCGTTTTATTCGATACAGATTATGCTTATATACATCGAAAGAGTGATTCAAGCCTCAGATCTTCATCTCACATTCAAGCAAGTGTATATGACGTCCCCTTCCACTAAAGTTATACAAAGATTGAAGTAAAATAGATATGCTTCCTCTAGTGGAAGTATCTAATGGTGCGCTTTCTTTTTTTCAGGAACCTACCCAGCAAAAAAAAAAAGAAAAAAATGTCTTTTCTCTTCCAACATAAATAGATTTCTGGTGCCGGTTATCTAATCATGAAGTATCAGAGCTTTAGGACAATCACCTAAGAAACGATGTGAGTGTGTGTGAATTGAAGATGGATAGAGAAATGTTACCTGCTGTTCTAATAGACTGAGAGACAAGAATGGGGTTGGATTGAAAGCCAATAAAATCATTGACTCCATCACCAGATGTGTTTAAGGGAACCCTATCATCATTTCTGTACACAGCTGTGTGCCTTGATGGATACCATTGAATGTCTGCAAATTCATGTTTTGCTGCATGGCCCCTGAACTCTTCCTCAATTGCATCATCGCCTGTGAAATTGTAGGTTATACTCCTCTTGAATCCTTTCTCCAATGACAATGTCACCTACATCAATCATAGATAAAAACAAAAAAAAAATCTCAAAATAGTGTTATTAATAATAATCATGGAATTTACTATCAGACTACGATATTCACCCTATTTGCAATTTACCCCTCAAGTTTTATACTTTAGCACTTGATTTTGGCATTATTTTGATATGGAATCAAGTATCATGCGTTTTGAATGATGTTGTTCATTTTCAAGCACTCATCACTAATGTGAATGCAACGTGCAAATCAATTAAACTTGAAAGCAAAGAATTGAACAAAGCCTTTGTAGGTGGAAAATCATTGCTTTTTTAATTGGATTGGCCACATAGATGTAACTTGATGTGTACCACAAAGTTTGTTTCTTTTTCCTTTGTTGGTCACCACGTAATACCTTGACTCATTTTCTTGCACAGAAGGCAAGACTTCTTCCTTCTTCCGTCATCATCAGAGATGAAATATACCATAATAGTATACATGTTCTGCAATTTATCTTCAGTATCTGTTCTAACTGAACCTATCAATTACTATAATTAAAATTAAATTTGGAAGTATGTAATTCTTTCCCAAATAAATATATAGCAATAGGCATTTCTCTTGAAAAGGAAATAGAGTAATCATATATTGAGTACCTTAGAAATGACACCTAACATTCCAAGAGAAACCTTAGCAGCATCAAGGAGAGAATCTTGAGCTTGCAAATTGATGATTTTCGCATATCCTTCTGATTCTGATGCTGGAACAATTAGTCTGAGACCAAGGACATGATCATGAACTGCTCCGCCGTTCCCCCACCACGAACTTCCATGGGCCCCCGTGCTAATTAGGCCAGCTACCGTGACACCCTCCCAATACGGCGAGGCCACCAAACTCAACCCTGCTTTCTCCACCTTATCAATGAGATCCCGGAGGCCTACTCCGGCATCAGCAGTGACCTTCAGATTAGCCGTGTCGATGTCGATGCTGGAGCTATACTTTTCAGTACTAATGAGAATTGAATTTTCTGTCTCTGCCGTAGGACATGCCCATTTTGGTATTGTATGTGAAAATTTGGTGACCACTTTCACCTTAATATTATTCTTCTTTGCATTGGCTACTGCTGAGCGAAGTTCGTCTTCTGTTGTCGGATAAACAAAGCTGGGAGCTCGGCAATCTTTCCGGTCCCCCCATACGCCGTAGGCGTTGTAAAGAACGCAGCCGGTTTGGTTGCACCGTAGAGGGTTTGGCGGTGGCATAGCGGTTGAAAATGAACACCAAAACATAATAAAAAGGATGCCATGAATGAGGAAGCTAGACTTAGCCATCGTCAAACTTGGTATTCTTTGTGTGCTATCTTTTGGAGGCTCTGTACTATTAGAAACAGTGCTTGAAAGGGAACGCAAAGAAAGTATAGATTTCTTGAAATTGATAGCAAGAGAAATTAGTGAACAAAGATGAATTGAGTGTGGAGATGCAAAATTCTGTTTTTTGGATTCTTTGATTATAGAGAAGACTTGTGATCGTGGGCATGTATTCTTTAATATTGTTTGTTTTGACACTTTTCTGGAAATAGCTAAAGATAGAGCTCTTTCTAGTTGGCATTGAAATCATGTTGTTATGATAACATGATACTCTTTTGACAATATATGGAGGCAATTATAGCAAGCAAATGAAACAGCAACAAAAAGAAAAAAAAAAGTCAAATTCTTGCCAAGTTGTTCTTCACACGTTTAAGCCATTAAGGAATCCTATCTCATCCTTATCATCCTCAAAAGGATTGCCGGCTAATTTTCTATGCAAATCATTTTAGTTTTACAAACTCTCTCTTGTAGTTTCCTAATGTTTTTGTTTTAAACTCAGTCATCACGTGCATAGTATGGATATACCGGTACAAGTATTAATTTGTTGCAAAAAGATAGCTTGATGTCTCTAAATTCTCCTTTTTTTTAGAAATTAAAAAATTTATTCTATTTTATTTTATTTCTATAAATCAAACGTATCATTATTATAACAAATAAAACCTCCAAAAGCGAAAAGGAAGTACTTATTTTTAAGATTAAAGGCAAACCACTTTGAATATTATACGACTTTCTTATATAAGGTCTCCCTTCTTGTCTTGAATTATTTTTTATCAAATCTTATTTATGACGTAAATTAATAGATATGCACGTAGAAAAATGTCGTATATGTCATAAAAAATATTGCATAGAAATTTGCCTATAATTAAATGGAATATTTATTTGACAAGGAGGTAGCATCCCGAATTTTAGCTAGTTTGTGTTTCCAATAAAGAAAGTTTAACAAAATTCAATGACCAAAAGAATATGTTTTGGTACTTCAAATGGAATGAGGTGCTTTTGTAGCAAATAAAACCTCCAAAAAGAAGTATAAAAATATACTTGCCTTTAAAATTTAAAGCAAACTGTTTCAAATCCTGTGACATTCCTTGAAATTGTAAACCTTTGTACTCAGGGCCAATGATCGTTCGCTATTACTCAACCTTCCACAATAATCAAACAAGAAAACAATAATATTCAAATTGAGAGAGAGAAGAAAAAGCAACATCAGAAACAAAAACTTCCATAATAACAAGCCAATCGCTATAGATCTCTAAGTTGATGATAATGCTGGCTTATAATATTTTTCACTTGTAATGACGAAATCAAAAGGAATGTGAGAGGAGGATAGAAAGATTGGGAAAGGGAAAAAAATATAAAGATATATAGAAATTTTAAGACAAAGAAAAGGAAATTATTAGCAAATTATCACCCCCGTGGGAATAGGAGAGCTGTCCAGATCAGCTGTTATATGGAATATAACCCGAAATCCATCTCTTAAGTTGATAGGACATGAAACCAATAAATCTTACCCAGCAAAAAGAAAAAAAGGAAACAATAAATGACTACTAGTCAATTTGTTTTCCTAGATTTTCTTTTGGAAAAAATTAATTTAAAATGTAAAACATAAAAATCCTAATGAGCACAAAAGTTTGCTTTATTCAAATTTTTTCTACATTTCCTCAAGAAAAAAGAAAAAGAGAAAAGAACTTTCTGCATATTAATACAGGTTTTGATAGTCATACTTCTTGAGGAAAAAAGGAGAAAATTTTATTAAAATAGATAGTAATACTTGGAATAAGCCCTTTAAAGCAGTGTACTTGTAAAGAAAAAAGAGTAGGGAAAATTTGCCTTTGCTGAGAAGCCCTAATTGTATAGTGCTATTTGAACTGACCATTTCATTACAAAGACAGCAAGCCACAATTACATAATTATGCAAATTTGCTGCTGACTAATGAACAGCCTTGCCAGATTCTGACCTTTCAGCTGCCCCCACCACAAAAAACCCAGATAAAAGGAGAAAAGAAACAGGAAAAATGCCCCACCAACTGCAGGGACGATAAGGTACTTTCAGTTATTAGCAGATTCCCTACTTACCAATGCCCCTTCAATACTTTTTTTTCTCTTTTCTTCTTTGCTAACTCACAATCACCAAGGAATCCTCGTTCATGGAAAAATCTATTCAATAATTGAAATCAAGAGTGAAACCATATCATATATATAGTCACTAGGCTTGTCAAATGAGTTAAGTGAGCCAAGCTTAGCCAAGATCATATCCGGCAGGAGCTTATTTATATTAAAACAGGCTCAATAATGTTGAACCCGAGATTGGTTCTTATGAGTTTGGGTTGGCCCGAAATAATAAATAAATAAATAAATAAATAAATATATATATATATATATATATATATATATATATATATTATTTATTTCTAATTAAAATATTATTTTTGATAAATAAAAATTTTATCTATAAATATAAATTAAGAAATTTGCAAGTTAAAATTAATTATGTATGATCATTAGTTAGAATAGACAAAACTTTAAAACAACTTTGATATAGGAGAGATTCATAATTTACATATCAAAAAATCTAAAATTCTGAAACAAGAGTATATCAATATTAGATATAGGTATCAAATAGTCATATTTTTTAGGAGATATGAATATTAAATAATTAAATACATGTATTAACTATTAATAATAAAAAAAAGAATATAAGTATTAAGTGATTAATCATTTTTGTCTTTTTATATTTAAATTAAGAAATAAAAAATAAAAGTATTTTATTTTATAATTTATTTTTATTTTATAATTTTGCTTAAGCATTCAAAGAACTTATGAATTCATGAACTCTATATATATGTGTGTGTGCGCACGTGCACATGCATATTTTCGTAAATAGGCAAAGTATTATTTATCATATCATTTCTCTTTTAATGAAATTGTATCAATTATAATGATAAACAAATTACTTGTAAGTAAGACACTATGTATTCTTATATGGGCAAAAATTATAACTCCTTAACAGTGTTATGATGTACCAATTAAAATAATTAAAGATAAAAATTTAATATAGTAAGAACTAATATAATAACATATAAAGATTGAAACACCATATAATAAATATAATAATAATACATTATCTAATGGTCACTATAAATATTAAATAATAATATTATTTATTATAAAAAATTTATTTATATTAATAAGTATAGGTTTATGTGACTAATAAATAGTTATAATGAGAAGAATAAGAAGAAATTAGTCGATTGTGGTCATAGTATTATTAATATATACAAATATATAGAATCAAGATCCTTTTCTCAAGGAGAAAGAGAAATATACAAATGTGTAGAATGCCTTGAGTCCTCACCCGTTCCCTTTGGAAAAAATGAGGAACGCATTTTCTAACATATATACAAATTAATTTCATAAATTATAATTTTAAAGTGTTTGAAATAAAAATTTGATATACTAAATTTCTAAAAAGTGATATGTAAACAAAACTATTTGTACAAAGAAATAAAAATTTTTACTCTAAAAAGTGATAATATATTAATAATGTAGTATTATACATAAATTATTACTATTATATCAATTAATTATAATATATATATATATATATACATAAATACATACATATACATACACACTCAAAACGGGCTACGCGCAAATGTATTTAGGCTCAATTTTTCCCTAACCTGAAAAAAGATCGACTAAAAATTTCATGCTAAACATTCGGCTTAGATTGGCCCGGTCCAATTGAGAATCCTAATAGTCACCTGTGTAGATCCAATATAGGAAATGAGATTATGGAGATATAAAGGCCATTCCTCATATAACCTAACAAATCTTTTTATATATATTAAAGTTGAGGAAGAATCATAAAGAAGTGACATGTGGACAATTTTAGATTTATTTGAATTCTCATCATGCCAAGTGGAATTATGTGTATTTATGAGGATATAGATTAATATGCCTACATAAGCTCATAAAATTACTAATCACCTTAATTTTTATGAAATTAAATAGATGATAAAGTAATGACTACTAATAAAATTAAAGCAATGGACTTTTACAAATTTTAATAACTATACATTAATTTTCATGAAATTTAATTTATTTTGAAGTACATTGAATCTACTAATCATTTTAATGTTTAGTGATATGTAATTAATTGTAAAACCAATGAATCTATAAATAATATTAAATATTAAACAATGAACTTTAAAATTTTTGAATACTACTAATTATTATGAACTTATCTTATATATATATATATAACCATAGCTCTTTACTAATCACCTTAATTTTTGTGAAATTAAATAGATGATAAAGTAATGACTACTAATAAAATTAAAGTAATGGACTTTTACAATTTTTAATAACTATACATTAATTTTCATGAAATTCAATTTATTTTGAAGTACATTGAATCTACTAATCATTTTAATGTTTAATGATATGTAATTAATTGTAAAACCAATGAATCTATAAATAATTTTAAATATTAAACAATGAACTTTAAAATTTTTGAATACTACTAATTATTATGAACTTATCTTATATATATATATATATATATATATATATATATATATATAACTATAGCTGTTTATTCAGTTTATTTCTTAGCTTAAGCACATAACTGAAACACACAACTTAATAACATCAGTAGTGTAACAAAAAATATAGATAAAATTAAAATATTGAGTCAAAAAAGGCATATGAAAAGATTTTGAATCTTATTTCAATGAATAGAATTTGAAAAGATTTATATCTAAAAAAGGCATATGAAAATATTTTGAATCTTACTTCAATTAATAGAATTTGAAAAGATTTATATCTAAAATTTTAAATAAAATTTGATTTTATTAAAAAAAATTAGTAAATAATATCAATCATGAGTTACATCTTATCTTATATTAATGTACAAGAAGTTTAAATATTTAAATATAATATTATCTATCAATTATTTTTTAAAAGAATTATACTATTTATTATTAAAAAAATAAGTAGATAAATATCCGCGCATGCGCGGGATTTAACACTAGTGATATATTATTTGAGGCCTCTTTAGTAATGTTATAAATCAAAGATTTTTATATAAGCTATGTTTATGCACGAAATGATTTTCCACAAATTAATGTTTACATGTTTTCATGAGTAATATACAAAAACAGTCTCATAACTATTTTATTTGTCTTAATAATGTTTTATATCTTTAAGTTTTATAATTTTAATCTCAAATCTATTTATTTTACAAAAAAAAACATCCCCACGGCTAGTCCCACGGTGGAATCTGGTATAAAGACTCACATGTAGCTCTTCTGTATTAATTTAAGGGCAAATTTGTCACTACAGGTCATTTTCTTCCAAAATAATTGCACATTGACTCCTACTTAGAAAGAAAGGAGTATAAAAATAGTGAGAACTCTCGTCTGGAATCCACCAGACCTTCTCTACGTCGACGATGTGTGGTTGAGCTTAAAGCCCTTTTTGAACTTGAACTTTTGATTACCAAAACTTGCAAATGATCAAAACATGTTAGAGACAAGTTCTCCGATATTTTTCAACTTTTTCCAGCAACCCAACAAAAGCATAGGAAAGCTCAATTTCCTGGAGTAGTAGATAAGGAAATGACAATTAATGGTTGACTTTTCACCATCACAAAGCAATAAACATCAATTCAGAGCAAAAGAAAGCTCAAATTTTTTTCACAAGAAATGCACAAACTAGCTTAATTTTCACAAACCCAATTGACAAAAATTGTTAAAAAGAAGGACTCTAGTTGCTTAGACAGTCGTATACTGTCAGACTCGTAGTCATCGTCCTTGATTAGAGCCATATTCATCATATGCAAATCTTCCATACCCTAGGCTATACTAATAAAAGAACTGCAACTGGGAAAAAGAAGCAGAAGAAGTATGTTCGTGAATCAACTTCAACACATTAGAGAAAGAAGAAGAAGAAGAAGAAGAAGAAGAAGCATCGCCAGCGGCTGCGCAAGTAAATTTAGTAAGAGACAAGCGAACCCTGTGGCAGAGGCAATTGTGACAGAACGACAGATATGCTGGAAAACAATGGAGTTTTGGATGGACAAATAAGTGGTGGTTGTGTAATGAATCTAAAGACATTGACTTTGCCAATAAAAAATGGAGTGGCTTGAGTCTCAAATTATTTTGAAAATTGGGGTATAAGAAGGCATTGTGAATCCTATTATTCAATTTCTAGAGAACAAAAATTCTAGCAGTTGAATTTAGTTAGCTTGTTGTTGTAAGAATTTGGTCTTGATTAAAAGATCTTAATGTAGCCCACATATTATAACTAGTTATTATATTTTTTCATATTTAAGTAAATTAGGTAAATATTAATAAAGATATTTTTAGTTATGATTTTGGAATATAATCCAGATGTTTTCTTGATGGAAGGAAACTCTAATTGGTATCCATCATATGAGGGTCCTTAGTTTAGCTTATATAAAACTTGTGTAACAACATCAGTTCAAGGGGTTTTAAAGGTTAATAGTCATAGGCTAGAGGCTAGAAGATTCTCATACAAAACAATACAGAGATGGAGGAATCGAGACAATTCAAATCAAGATATTATCTTTACATAATTACTTGAACAATATTGGCTAAAGGTACGCATTTTAGTTTTTTTTTACCTACAAGACATATTTTGGTTTATGTCTATATTAAATTTCTTTCATATGGTATCAGAGCCTTTTTTAACCTTATTGTTTGGTAACGAAGAGCGGTTAGAATTAGACAGCGTATGCACGCACTTGAGCCTTGAGCTCTCTTGTGAAATTCGTCACGTGCCTCTGCAACGCTGAATTCTATGCCTCCTCAAGGCAGTCTGCACTGGACCGATTGGCCTACTTACTTGGTGGCTGAGATGTACCAGTGGTGAATTAAGCCTTCATTGAACCATGCTTTTGGCTAAATGTTTCAAATCCATTAAAAAAAAAAAGAGAGAGAGGCTAGCTTTTGCCTTTTTCTATTTGGTTCTAGACTTCAACAAAAGCAATTATTTTGCAGAAGGTTTCCTTGATTTTTCTTTTTCCTATTAGGAATTGTCTTATATGATCTTTATCAATATGATGGGTACTCTGTAATGTAAAGTTTAATTTCTGATTATGAGTTTATATTAGAAATTTTATTATAAATTTAGGATAAGGATGTTTTATTCCTTCCATTAAAGCCTTAAACTTTTAGGGCAACAAAATTTTTTTTAATAGTGCCTCTATAAAGTCTCTTTCAATTTGGAACGTTGATTTATTTTCTTTTAATTTAATGATAATCTTCAGTATATTTAAAAAAATATCATGGAATTAAATATGATATGGTTAAATCTTATGTCCCTATGTAATTTCGTGCAAATCAGCATATAGTTAAGTTGATTTTTTAAAATAATTATTTGTGATGTCATAAAAAAATATATTTATATTTGTGTCAATTGTTTAAGAGTAGCCAAAGCATCTTAAATACTTGACACAAGGATTTTAGTCAAATAAAGTTTTGGTGACTAAATAATGATATCTATAACGTAACAAATAATTTTAGAGGCATATTTATTACAGCATGTGTACATACAAAAATCTTATCAATATAATGATAGTTTATATTTTGGAGGTGTTTATTAGAAATACAATTGCGTTATATATTTGAGAGTAGCCACAGCATCCCAAGTATTTTAAAGTACTAAGGATTATTAATTACATTAAGTTTCGCGATTAGTAATTATCAAAATATATATTTATTATACACTTCATTTATTATATGTATGTACACTATTTTAGTTTTGTCAATATTAAGATAAGTTGACAAATTTAAAAATATTCTTGAATGCCATCGTGGAAGTTTATTTTATTTTATATCATGTGTTTAGGAATAGCCACAGGATCTTAAGCATTTGATACATAAAGATAAATTCAACCTCATAAAGTTAAGAGGTTGAATGATGACATTTAGAACAATAAAAATTAATTCATTGAAATAATAACTCGGCTCCACAGGGAGATTATTATTTTGGTGAGATTAATTGAAATAAGACTATAAACTAGATATTTAGAAAATTATCATATCCCCACATGTATGGATGATTTGTCTTACCAGTTTAGTTTATTTATATTATTATAAAGTATTTTAGTAAATTCTATTATAGTTGGTGGTTTTGACACATCAAATGCGAGAATTTACTTTTGAATTGACATTATTTGATTCATTAGCTGATGGTTTGAGATTCATAGCATTAATGTGTCTTTATCCTTGGTTATTATGTTTTTTCCTTAATTATGACTTGAAAAAAATAAAATAATAGAAATTAAAGATATGAAACATTGTTAAGACAAATAAAATAGTTATGAAATTTTTTTTTACAAATTACTCTATATTAATTTACAAAAAATGCATTGATAATAGGTGTGTGATTTTGTTATTATTATTTTATTTAAAAAATAAAATCGTTGTAATATCCACTAACCATTTATGAAAGCCTCATTATATCCAAAAATTTTAATTTTTATTATTTGTACCATCCAAAAATAATTGTAAAAAGATCTTTTTACATGAAAAATTAATTTCAAAAAAATTTCAAATGCTTTGGACCGAATTGAAATGCAAGTACATGCGGTTATTATACACTCTGGGGAAGTGCAAGACATAAGAATATGACGTTATTCTTTTTATTTTAAAATTTAATATAAATTTTTTACTTTAAATTTTATTTCTTTTCTAATAAAAATTCCTTCAAATTCTATCTAGTTCTGCCATCAAAATACTCAACTACTCAACTTTGAAGTCGAACGCAACATCACTAACCATGACCTTCTTTTTTCACCAATCACTACCCTTAATTATCAACCCACCCCTTGCCTGAAAAATAACATAAAATAAAATAAACCTATCCTCCCCTCATTCCTCTCCAAATGCCACAATCCAAAAACGCACTTTGGCACCCAACCGCAAACACTAAAAGCTTCTTGGGACCAGATGATTTCCCTACTCTTATGACAAAAACCAAAAAGGAGGAAAAGATAATTTCTCTAATTTAACAGACACGTTTTTATTTTGTCGTCCAACATGCACACAGTTTGGAAGGCTGGCGTTATTGCGGGGAGAAAATTTTGCTCAAATGACAATTCTACCCTCCTCAGTCAACAGCCACAATTTACAATTTGAACGGTCTAATTGACAGTTAAATAAAAGGGTTCCTCATCCCCCAATTCCTCCTCTCTTCCCCTTTTCCCATTCCTTCTCTCCGCTTCCACTCTTCTCAACCAGTTGCTGCGAACCCTATTCCCCAGTCTGCATAGCAAATACAGTAGGTTAAGCTTTCTCACATATATATCAAGCTACCGATACGTCTTCCTTCCATTTATTCCTTGATTTCCACAGGAATTTCTTGTCAATATAGTCTGCCCTAGAAAATACACAAGATAGCTAACAAAAAAACGAGAGCAACATTAACATCAAAAAAGAAAATGAAAAAAAATTCAGAAAGCAAAATAGATAGGGGAAAAATATTTTTTGTGCATCAAGAATCTATGTAAGATAAGAAAGAAAGGTAATTAGTAGAGAATTTAAAGGGTTGAGAAGCTGGAGATTAGAATATAGATTTGCAAATCAAACTCGAGAAGGCATCACAACATTTTGGAGTAGGAAGCCCATTTCTATTAGAAAGTATCACATAATAAATTTCTTGATATTTTTTTGTTTGTTGATTTATGTCAGTAGTTTTTTCTGCAATCTGGAACAGAGTTGCCACCGATAGTGGTGGTGATAATTGTGGTAAGAAGAAGGAGAGGAGAGAGAGATAGGGGAAGCACGAACAAAAGGAGAAATAATAGCCAAAAAGATGGAAAGTGTGGATTGGAGACTAAAATTCATGTTATTTTTTTGTAAAGTGGTAGAATATAAAGATCGATTTAAATTCTCTTTCTTATTATCTTTCCAATTCTTTCTTCTATAAATATAATATCGTAACAGCTTAAGAATAACGAGAAAAATAATAGGAAAGGATTTGGAGAGAGAAGATCTTGAGTGAATAAAGATGATAATTGAATTTGCTACTCATTTCAGTTGCCATGTAATTGGAAGTTGACTAAAAAGGACAGAATTGCCATTTGAGCAAAATTTGTTCTGGCACGAGGAAAATAGCTGTGGCAAATATCGCCAACTGTTTTGGAACTTTCGTCAAGTTTTAACTAGTGGTAGTCTAAAATCTCTTCCTAAAGCTGTATAGAAAGCTCGTAATTTACAAAATTCAAGGTCTAAAGCATAAATAGTAGGATTTCCGGGGTTGAAGAAAAGATGTCATCCGGGATCAATTTTGTGATAGAAATGCAAAAGCCAAACCCACTTCTCCATTGGTCAAAACCATTTTTGCAAAACCAACTATTTTTATTAAGGAGATATAATGTGCGGTTGACATCATTCTTTTAAAATAGCAAATAGATATAAAGACAAGTAATATATTTTTAATATTATAAATTAAAGTAATTTTATCTGAAATTTCAACAAGATATTTATATAAATCTTATTTAAAAATTAATAATACATTTGACATTTTATTTTCTTATCAATGAAGTTTAATGTCTAACAATTGATTAACAATTAATAGAGACAGGCTACTTATTTTTTCAGGACTAAAATGATTTTAACCCAACTTCAAAGGTACTTAGCAATAAATCCTTCTTTTTGTTATGTCATTTGAAGATAGGTTCCCACAAAAATATACATAGTGAGAAACCTTTTAAATCAACTAAGCCATTAGTTTATGATCACAATCTCAAAATCTTTGAACATTAATTTTTTTCTTTAAAAACACACAAGGGAGATACGAATTCATTATCAAATTTGTTACCTAATAAAATATATTTTTTTTATCAATTAAGTTATCATATCGTGTAATATTAGTGTTATTCATGTGAATTGTCATATTTGCAAAATTATGAATCCTTGGCTTTAAATAATTGGATTCTTTCTTTCTACTTTGCATAAAATTATCATTATTGTATTAGTGAGTATCATTTGAAAGGGTGTAAGAAAAAGTTATCACTAGAAAGGGAAAAAAAAAAAAGAAAGAGCATTTACATTTTGTTCTTTTCAAATTTCATAACGTGTTAAACATTTTAGATCAAGAAAACGAGGTTTTGGATAGCTTTTTATAGTTCGGGAAAAATTTAAAAATGAGCAAAGAATGATGTTTTTATTCTTAATAAGCAAATCATTGGTAAAAATCTAACCTTGTCATTACTCTATCCTCGCCATCCTCGAAAGTGATCACTAAATTTTGACTTTGTGGTCCACTATTTGGATATTATCTGTAGTTCGGTTGCCCAAAATCTCATTCTATTTGATTTGGTCTGTGATTTTCGCCTGTATATCTGTGTTTTTCCTAGATTCGAAATACTACAGATGCTTGAACAACTCTTTTCATTGACTGTCAAAAGCACGTTGATTTTGTCTGTTATGCTGAGAAGGTTTTAGCAGGACCAACACGCCAGCTTTTTATTCTCGTTCACCTGCAAAGATTGGTTGAAGATTTCAGAGACCCATTTACTATTGGACCAAGATGCGGTAATCCCATTTTTCTTGAGCTCAAGCTTTGCATTATCTGGTTTTTGAATCTGGTGTTTTTGCGCGGTTTGTACTAGAAATTCTTGTACTGATTGTTGCATATCAGTGGTTTCTTTTTCTCCTGCGAGATTTTTTGGTGTTTTACGGTTTTCTTTCAGAAAGGGTAAATATTTTTGGCGAAGAAAGGTAACTCTTAAAGCGGGGAATAGGATAATCTTCTACTGTGCGCGAAAAGGTCGCATTTTGATCTGAAATTGTATGTTTCTGTTCATAATATAGTATTGAAAAGTAGGTAAGGAAGTTTTGGGGATTTTTCTTTATTGGCCCCTGCTGAAGTTAGGCTGCAATGTCTGGGAAATTTGAGAAATGTTTTTGAAGGAAGTCGGAAGTAATTCGTTTGCAGAGTGTTCTTGAAAGTGTCTTTTAGTTTCGATCGAAAGCTTGCCGAAAGAGCACTAGGTCAATGTTTTGCTCTGAAACGGTTACTATTGAGTATGCAAACAAAGATAGGACCTTGGTTATAGTGATTGACATTGTTGGTTTTGCTGAATGCTGATGTTGGAGTCCTTATGAGTTTTATAACAGTATGTGCTTTGAGAAGGTATATTGAGGGTGAAATAATTGGAAAAAAGGAAATGAGGTAATCTTTTCGGTTGCATTGAGTAAGTTTCTACCGGGTACTTCCTTTCGGGCCTGCAGAGCTTGTGGTATACTGGGGTATATTTGATCTCTTTCTTTAATGGCATCTATTAGACGAACATTGTCTCCAGTGCCCCGGCCTGGAATTTCAACGAATGGGGAAGCCTGTAATGTTGCATCTCCATTGTCGAAGTCATCTTCATGTAATTCCCACCACCCACAACCCACTGGTCTATTTTCTCTTGCTTCTGGTTCGTTGGACTATGCATTATACAGAACTCAGACTTTTCTACTTGGTTTCTTCTCACAAAGATCATCCGGGCCCTTGGAAAGGTCAAAAGCAATGGGGCAGAGTTGGAGAAAAGCTTTTCTCCATTTCCTTATCTGTTTCCTCCTTGGGATGTTCTTTGGGCTTACACCATTTGCTTTGCCAACTTTATCTATGAATCTTCTGTCCAAACACCAGGTTTTCTCCATGGACGTGTTCGAGCAGGAGGATAGAATTTTATATGATTTACCAAGAAATGCAACGCCAGTATTGGAAAGATTGGAGATGAATGGTAATGTTACATTCAAGCAACATGTAACTACTGATGAACTAAAAGATGAAATTCCAGTTGATGCCTTTGGCAACATAACAGTTGATGAATCCTCAAATGTATCATCCCATAATCTTTTGATTATTGTGACCCCAACCTATGCTCGGCCATTGCAAGCGTATTATCTGAGTCGCTTAGCGCACACATTAAAATTGGTTCCGCCACCTTTGTTGTGGATGGTTGTGGAGATGACTGCTCAATCTGCCGAAACAGCTGAGCTATTGAGGAATTCTGGCGTTATGTACCGGCATCTAATTTGCAACCAGAACTTAACAGACATTAGTGACAGAGGCATGCATCTAAGGAATGTTGCTCTCTCGCATATTGAGACACATCATTTAGATGGTATTGTTCACTTTGCTGATGACAACAACTTCTATACTCTTGATCTCTTTGAACAACTGAGGCAAATTAGGTAATTGCTTTACTAATTAGTTATTCCCCTCCCCCCCCTTTTCTGAAACCAAAATTTGTGATACCTGGCTAAAGTAAAATGTAAGGGAGGAATATTTAAACTAATGGCAGGTAATAGAATGACTGATTACCACATACATTCTGCTAGTCACCATCAAAAATTTTTTCGACTGGACAGCACCTTATAATTAGTGATTTTATGCCTCCTTAAAGTCATTTATTTAACTGAAATTATCTTAATACCTCTCTCTTGTGTAAATTAATCTCAATAAGTTGAATCGAACACCTTATAAATGTCAGCACCTTATAAGGTGCTGACATTTCAGCTTGTGGATGCCTTATAAATTTCTATATGTTGGTTTGTTCCTGTTTCACTTAGGTTTTTTAATTCAGTTGTGCTTTTTCTATTATCACTGTGTTTATTATATTGAATATTGAACAAGCTGTACATTTCAGTCTTGGATACTTACGTATAGCAAAGGCCATAGGAAGTGTTACTTCAAAAATGCTGTTACCTTCTCTGCTTAATATGCCTTTAATACATTTTACCTTTCATTCAAAATTGAAAGCAGGTTCTCATGTAGGTTTTGGGAAAATTTGTGGCATCAATGGAGCTCAACTAATTGTTTTTTTATCTTCTTTGGGAGGAAGGTGGTGGGAGCGGTTTTTTTTTTTAATAAAAGATTAAAAGGCTTGTGAATCCCTATGGAATAATCTTCATCCTTCTCATGATGGTCTAGATTTATATGCATGATACTGAACGTTCGTTTCAAATAGAGACTTAAGGCAACTAATCTGGAGAGAATTTTTGAGATACCTAGGTGAATTTGGTAAGTATTTTATTTCAGATATGGGAAAGAAAAGGTAGCATTATTTGTTATAGATAGATATTATGACTAATTTTTGGATGTTAATGTTTGCACTGGGTTAAATTCTTTCTTGTGTTAACTAAATAGAAATGGTATGTTACGTCATTTTCTTAGAATTTCTAGTAATAACAAATGGTGCATCAATCAGTAACTGACATAATTCTGGAGTTTAGATGATTTGACATAAAGTTTTAGGAAAGAATTCGACCATACTCAAATTATCCCCTTAACCCTAATAATTAGGAAGGTTAATGGTGGGAGTTTAGGGGGAAAATATGTAAATTTTGAGAAAGTTGACATTCATTTTGGAACAACCCAATTGCTCTAAAGCAGAAATGTGGAAATTCAATGTGGGATAGATGGAGTAGCATATATACTCTTAACTCACTTGGAAATATATTATTTCTATTCTAAGGCTTGGAGTTGCAAGTTTCATTTTAATGTTTTGCTCTTGAAGATATAGCCTGTTTCATCCTGCAATTCATCTATGTGCCATTTATGTCTTCGTCACAGAAGCATTTCCTTTGCATATAAATCTCTGTGTACATGTGCTAATGTGTATATACCGGTAGACACGCTGGCATACACCAACAAAATTTTTACGAATTAGCTGGCTTCCTGATATTATCTTGGCTCCTTTTGGCATGGATTTCAAACTTGACATTGTTTTGTTCCAACAAATCTTTTTTGCTACTCGAAAATTTTTTTCCTTGTTTCTTTTCTTATTTTTTTGGGGGGAAGCGAGGGGGGGAATGAACTGAGTAGATCATTCTCTATAATTTCCATCTCTTCTCTTGCATTTTACCTGCCTTTTTGACTTCAGCTTTTACATCAACCCTATGTTTTCTTCCATAAGTTTGCCTTCTTATCATTGAACTGTTGGTCTGCTTGGCAGCTTTTCTATCTATATCATATTGAGGCACTATTTTGATTTACATTTAGCCTTCACACTATATGGTTAAGGTCTTCGAGAACATCTTCTGTCACAAAGCTGATACAAGAGAGAGTATGAGGGAGAGGGGGTAGAGATCTTCTCCTCTGCACTTCTGCTTAATTTTTTTTCCTCTCCCTCAGTTGATCCTTCAACATGTGTATCAGTGTCGACAAAATTAAAGCAGATTTGTCTCATAAAGTGACCCTCAGTTTGAGTGATCAAATAGGGGCTTCCCCCTCAGGAGGAAGCTGTAATGAAGAGCCTATCCATTTTTTCTGCCCGTTTCTCCCTCAGTCCTTCCCAGGTCTCATAAAGTGAACTGAGGCAGCTCTATCCAAAGCCTATCCATCTTTTGCCCAGTCTCTCCCTCAGTCCTTCCCAGACCCTAGCACTTGGCATGTTCTTTGGGCCATCTTCCAAGTCCTCGGTCTTCTTATTGCAGTTACATTTTTCTTGGGGTGGGTCTTACCAAGCTTGTTGCTTTTACTTTTTGCACTAATTCTTCTTGAGGAAATGATGTTACCATAATTATTTCCACCTATTTGAGCCAGCTCTGAATGATTGTTGTTGCACATGCAGGCGGCTTGGGACATGGATAGTGGGCAAGCTTGTAGAAAGCAGAAATGTGATCTTAGAGGGTCCAATTTGTAATGGCTCACAGGTTAAAGGATGGCATATACATCATGTTCCAAAAAAGATTAGGAGATTCCATGCAGATATGTCGGGGTTTGCCTTCAATAGTACTATACTTTGGGATCCAAAGAGATGGCACCGACCTACACTTGAGCCTATCAGGCTGATTCATACAGTCAACCGAGATTTCCAAGTGAGTTCTGATCTTTTGCCTTGAGTTTTTATTGCAGGAAACAAAGAAATTGTGGAAGTTCTTTGAATTACCTTTTTTTTTTGCATTGCAGATCAGCTCATTCATTGAACAAGTTGTGGAGGATGAAAGCCAAATGGAAGGATATCCATTGGGATGTTCGAGAATTTTGGCTTGGCACCTTGATATGGCACCTTTTTATTCCTTACCTGAGAACATTTCACTTCAATTTGGCCCAATTCCATGAAACTTTTGACATGCTAAACATTGTGAATGGTAAGTTGATTGTTCAAACCATTTCTACTTTTTCTATACTCTTTTCTTTTACTGTTCTACCCTCATTCTGGCCACTTTTTACTTGAGTCGTGTCTTTTGGCTATTTTGTTTTTCTTTAGCTTTTCTTGTTTAGACCAGTAATTTTAGCAGTATCTGTTTATTTTGAAGGGAAGACTGTTTCATCCACATTCTACATGTCTATAAATAAGCACTAGGTAACTCTATTTGTTGATGGATATGCTGGCTTTTGTAGCTGCCTCTTACCAGGATCTTTTCTTATGATAGAAAATATGTAGCATCTGACAGCTTGATGAGGAAGAATAAAATGGATCCATTTAAAACTTTTCCTGCTCCAAGATACCTTTCCTTAGTCGTGATTTTTGGAAATTTACACTTAGCATTTGTAAACACGTGGTCTTTCTAAAATTTTATTTTTAGCTCTTGGATGGCCTTACTTGTACCTCATTTAGTGTCAACAGAGAACTAATCAAACAAAAAGGAAGTAGCAGAGGAGAAATAAGAAGAATAACTTGATCCACATATAGGTTATTCAAATTTCATGTTCATTAATATTTTTTTTTCTTCTAGAATCATTTTTCTTTTCTCTCTAAACTTTCTAATCAGATAGTATATCAAGATATTAGCCTGCAGCTCCGTTGCTGAAAAATGCCTTTGGAAAGGAGGTTAAATGAAGATATCTCGAGCATCTGCTGCAAACTTTAGTCCCAAATTGAGCCTATGCTTACTGGACTTGATGCTTAGTACAACCAGAAATCTATTCCATATCAAAGCAGCTGAAAGTTGAGGAAATGATTTGTGTAATTTAATCCCTTTTGCTTTTGCTTGACATTGTTTGTGTATTGTCGCTGAGTTCACGTACAATGCTTATGAGCTGCTATTAGAATAGTGGCAAAATTGTAGAGAACTAGTTAGCATGGCCAGGAAGATTTCCAGGCATTCTCTTAGTTGGTGATTTGAGCAAATGACACTGAAATGTCTTTATTTATTAAAAAGAAAAAAGAAAGTGACTGCAATTAGATGCTCGAGTTGATCTCTCTCTCTCTCTCTCTCTCTCTCTTTTGTAGGATAACTGGACAGGAAGTAGGTTTTTTCAGCAGCTCTTTTCATACAACCTCTATAAAAAGAATTAACATTTGTGCTTTTTTATTAGTCATTTATGTATACTTCTTTATTTTTAAAATTGAAATAAATACAATGGCAAAGAGGTCAATTTTCATATAATCTTTTCACATTTTGAGAAAAGGAAAAACTGATTCTTAGTAGACCTTGCTTTTCTATTTTGCTTAGTGCACTCAGGATTCTCACCAATAACTAAGATTAATTGGAATTTACGCAGAGTTTAACTCTTACTTGGAGAAAGGTCATGCTTGGCTTAAAGTTTATTCAATATGGCATCCCAAGCAAGAATCGAATTTTTAATTTTTCATTGACATTAACAGTTCATTTACCAATTGTCCTAAGTTTTTGTGTTGATTTTAACTTTTCTTTTACATAAAAGCAAGGGAATGAAATGTTCCATTCCTGAGAACAAATAAAGTCGCATTTTCTTTTCTTTTTGTTGGGGAAATCCTATAGAAGTCGTAAGGTACCATATACGACAAAGGGACGCTATTGAGATGCAAGAAAAATTAGATTATGTAATTTAGTATTTATTTTATACTATTTCTAATGATTTTTTATTATATTAAAATATGTTAAAATATTTAATATTTTTTACAAAAGAAAAATTTCTATATTATATGTTATTAATAAATTATTATTCCTTCATATATTACTTTATATATTTGACATAAAATATTTATCAGTCAATATTTTTTTATTTTTATTATACTATATATTTTTTATAATGCAATTTAAACTTTTATATAAAATTCCTTATTCAATCAACCACTGTCAATAAAAATAGAACAGATGGAATATTTTTATATATCTAAATTTGATATAAAGTGCTTGTTGACGTACACATTTTTATTTTTATTGTATTTTATTACTTTTTATATAACAATTTAAATTTTTGTGTAAAATTTTATGTCCATTTAAATGATGTCTATAGAAATTGTAATTTATGAGATTCGATTTATGTACCAAACTGTGTTATTGAATTTTTTAAAAAAACAAAGTTATAAATTTTAGTAATTAAACATTTAACTCGTAATTATTTAAGATGTTTGTTGAAGTGTATTTAAAAGAAGAAACAATACCCAAGCCCTAGAATATGTTCTTTTTTGCATGCAAAAGCAGAAGCAACAAAAGCAGAATTGGCTACAAAGGATGAGTGCGAATAAATTCATTCTTCCCCCACTTTTTTCAAACATGGCCTTCATTATTGTCCTCAGCCTACCCTTCATTGTTAGCCTTCAAACTTGTAGCCCTGATTTTCCATTCATGTCCCAACGCCAAATCCTCATCTAGAACACAACATGGTCCTCAGCCTAGATCTATTTCTCCTAACACTTGTTTATTGGTCAATTTTATGTTGCTTTATTCTTCTTATTGTCTTCATCATCTTAATATGCCTTTTAACTACTTTCTCGATGGCACTTTTTTCCATTGTTCTATTCAATCTATATGATGTTCTTTCGTTTATGTCGTGGCTGTTTGTCACCGTTAGAGGTGATCTTGAATTAGCTTTCGTCCTTGCTTTAGTTACTTTGATTCAATCCTTTATTAGCTTTGGATTACTATAAAACACACATCTCAAAGAACGATGTTCAATTTAGAAACGAAAATGTAATATCTCTCGATCGCTTTGTTGATTTGAAGATGGTAAAAGTTTACCGATCACAGTGTCCATATTCAACAAATTATGAAAGATTAGAGAAGGGAAAGGACAAAATTTCTTTTTTCTTGATCTTTTGTCATTATAGATGGTTCAGGATATTTTATAGACTCTTTAGTACTTTTTTTTATTATATTTTCTAATTCTTCTCTCTATTTTAAATTAGTAGAGCTTACAACAAATATGATAATTTTACTAAAAATAACGTTAGAGTTCATGAAATATTGTTATGTAACAAAATGATAATTCAATTTCTTTGAAGTACATATCATTATAGTATGATTTTTAGATTTAATTTATATTTTCTCCCAGTATATTACTCCCTCCATTACATTATAGTTGTCAATTTGGGTGAAAATACATATATTAAGAAATTATCAAAATTCTTAAAAACATATTCTAAAAGGACTAAAAGAACATTATTCATAGAAGCATTATTTTCTTTCTTCTCTACTAATTTCCTTTCTCTCTTATAAAATTAGGTTCAAAATCCAACATTTGGAAGTACGTAAAATTCAACAAGTTAGTTTGATAGTATTAAGAGGACGGAAGATTAGAAGGACAAATAGGAATAACAACAATTAAAGGAGTATTTCTTTTTTTTTAGACTAGATGTCCAGTTTTCTGTTAATGGGCAAAAACAGGCAGGACGCGTGTCCATTGATATCATAGGCATGCGTTCAAGTACGATCATGTGCAGTAGTGAACGTCCAGTCCAGAATAAATGTGCGTAATAGCCTAGATGCATCATCCGAGAAGGACCAACTTGAACAAACAACAGACGAAATGCGTTCAAACTATTTGTGGAGGTAAACAGTCCAAAACCCCCCCAAACCCATACCTCTGTGAATTCAAGTCTGACAAGTTTCTTCTCCCCTTTTCTGCCACCTGTTCCTCCACGTCAGCTCACCACCGGTTACCGCTCCCACTCCGTATGCCTCTCCACCTCAGTCACCTCCGCGTTCGATAAGCCAAACCCACCTCAGTGATCGCTCGAATTCCAATGGAAAATGCATACACCTTATGTAACACTCTTCCTAGTGCTCGTTCTCAGAGTCTTGGCTACCGAACTGCAGTGTTTCTGAATCCAAATGCCTCTGCAACTAATCAGCTGAAGAAGAAGGAGCTCAAATTCTCGAAATCTCGAGTTCTGTTTTCACTAAAATCATCAGCCGCTGACTCCGCTGCTGTTGGAGAGCGAGAAGAATCAGGGATTAAAGAGCATGTAAAGCCCATTTATAAGCGGACGCGTCCCAATCGCCCTACTCGGACTCCTCACAGCGGGTAATATTTGTCAATAATCACCTAAATTTTTGAGAATTTCCAACTCTTGTGTCTCTGATTTGCTAAATATGCCACTGCCCATCTTCTTGATTAGTGTTTCAAATGGATGTTAGTAACTTTTCAATTAAGTTCGATGAATGCTTGTAATATCGCAAGTTGAAGTACGAGATTATTAGATGATCACGTTTGGGTCTACTTGGTTGAGCATCAAGAAAATGTTTTCTGCCTCTTCTTTTCCTAAAGTTTCTTCATTTGGTTAGTAATCAGAAAGCTGAAATGCTTTCGGGATTTATCAATTGTTGTTGCATTTGGTCAATGACCCCAAATCCTTCCCCCTCTCTTTCCTCTCATCTGGTGCTGGATTGGCAAGCTCCACATTATCTAGGCAAAATACACGTTAAATCTGCTGTTCTTTTCTACACTGAGCGTTAATCAGAATCACTCCTTAGGTTAGAACGTTCTAAATACACTTACCATTATTAACATGTTGACTATGAGGGATAAGTGTATTACAAAAATGATTCGTTGAGCTTTTCATGCAAAAACTTTTGACGGAAAACATTTTATTTCCGGTCCAGCTTGATCGTACAACTTGAACTGATGAATGGTACTGGCTTTTTGGCATTACTATTGTTCTCTTGTAATTTATCTTGGTTTCCAATCTCTAAGGTATCTGGTTTTTTGTCTCAGGTACCATTTTGATGGAACTACACGAAAATTTTTTGAGGGTTGGTACTTCAAAGTCTCAATACCAGAATGCAGGCAAAGCTTCTGCTTTATGTATTCTGTTGAGAATCCTGCATTTACTAAAAGATTGAGTGGATTGGAGCTTGTGCAATATGGATCTCGATTTACAGGAGTTGGGGCCCAAATTCTTGGTGCTGATGATAAGTACATTTGCCAGTACACGGAGGAATCCGGAAACTTCTGGGGTAGTACTTAATTTATTCATTCTTGTCTGTAATTAGTTCTTTCACTTTGGAGTGGCTATCAGATTCGTCATTCTTATTTCATCCTTGATTTAAGCTGAACTATAGATTTTTAGCCCACCATCATAGTTGAAGAGAAAAAGAAAAGCATGTCCTCTTCCCCCTTAGAGATAGAGGATGTTGTGCATTTTTCCTTCAAATTCATGTTTATCCATGGCTGTTCTTCCCTCCCCCGCCCCCCCGCACCCCCCCTCCCCGGGGGGCTTTTTCTTCTTCATCAATTTTTTTTTTAAAGTGCCTGAGTTCATCTAGCCTTCATTGTTTTAAAGCATTTCCTTGTCTTCTAAAATCTTGTGGTAGTGGCATAAAGATCTTTTTCCTCTTTTATGAGTAGGACCATCTTTCTTCCTAATTTTCTCTTTGCTTCTTACAAGAATGGAATAGATGTTCATTTTCATGCACAAAACCTAGTAAAGATCTTCAATTTTCCATTTCTTTTTGGTTTAAGTAGAGATTTTATTTTTTCCTTTTAAAAAATAAACTATAGTCTTCTCATTCAAAATGGACCATTATTTTTAGTACACCTTGCGGTAGATGTTTCCAAGTGATTATATAAACTTCTGTATGCATTTTCAATTTTGTAATCTGTCCATGAATAGGCAGGGAGGAGCTGATGCTTGGGAACACTTTTGTAGTGCAGAAGGGCAAGGATCCTCCTAATAAGGAGGTTCCACCACAGGTTGGTTCCTTTCTTTTCATTGTTTGCCTTTCTCTGAGCTAATCATGAGACTAGCTCGTGTTTGCTTGTTGAGGTTATTTTGGTAAAAAGTATAATTTTTGTATACTTTAGGTTTCTTTTCATAAAAAAGGAAATGGAAATTAACCAGCCAAACAGACAGATGAGGCACTTGCATTTACCTTAGTTTCGTATTTGCTATGAAATGAGAAGGCAATAGAGTGAGGTTGTATTTATGAGTTACTTTATGTTTACAGGAGATTGATTGGGATGCTATTTTTGTGGAAATCATAGTTAATCATGCATCAGGTGAATGTTATGAAGTCATAGACCTTTAAGGGCTGGACAATGCCTCATAAATAAAAAAAGAGTTACTTGTATTACGATCAAGAAAGTATTAACCTTCTTGCAATTGATATAGAACTGATACATGACTACATCAGTGTGTCAGTCTCACTACAATCAACTTGCCGAATGGTGCTTTCCGTGTTGCGAAGCAGTTGATGTTTTGCTTTGAATTTCATTTGATAAACTTGTTTTTTGTGATGTTGAATGCTGTAAGGGAAGTTCCTTATTTTGTGATCTCCATTGTTTCCTTACTTCAACTGCATTTGTAGCTGGATAAATGTATTACACTTGAAGGAAAACCTTTTCATTTTTCTGGAAAAGATGCAGACTGTCCAATTCAATTCCCAAGTTCTGTTAAGTAGGATACTGGACCTAGCTACATCCAAAGTTTCTTGTCCTCTGACTGGTAATCTCTGTAGGAATTCAATCAAAGAGTTTCAGAAGGTTTTCAAGTCACCCCGCTTTGGCATCAAGGATTTATTCGTGATGATGGGAGGTAATCTTTCTTCCAGTAACTTTTATCAGAGCACTTGTGATGTATACTGCTACCCATTTTGCCCAAGGCTCTTTCAGATTTTTTTTAGTACTTCCTTTTTTAAACTATAAATTTAAGTATGGTATTTGAAGTACTTTTTGACCTTCGATCTTTATTTGAATCTGTCTCCATTTAATCTGCTGGAGTGATATACAGGGAGGCCATTTTCTGTCTCCTACTTTCCTATTCTTTTGTTTTTTTTTTTTTTTGGTTTTGTTGGGGGGGGGGGGGTGTCTTTTTCCTTTGTTTGGAAAAAATTGTCACATCTGAAAAACTAGGCTACGTTAAACAAATGAAATACTGGGAAACTGACTATATCCATTCTCTATTGCAATCTAACATTCTTCTACTTGTAAATTCTGTAAATCCTAGTTAATATTCTTTTAATTATTCATAACTCTTTGTTGACGTTCTTTGGCTTGAAATAGCTTTATAACAAAGTTTTCTGTGTCTATGTAACATTTTAAAAAAAGAAAAATTATAATTTAAAATGTACTCTCCTCCTTTCGGATTATAACAATCAGTGTTGGGTATGTGTGACCAGCAGACCCATACAAATATTCTTATGTTGTGAACTGTTGAATGATTTTCTCCTTTTGACCTAAATAAGCTTGACAGGACAGACTATGCAGAAACTGTAAAAACTGCACGTTGGGAGTACAGTACCCGCCCCATTTATGGATGGGGCAATGTTGGTGCTAAGCAAAAGTCTACGGCTGGATGGCTTGCTGCTTTCCCAGTTTTTGAACCCCATTGGCAGATATGCATGGCAGGGGGACTTTCAACAGGTTCGCTCCATGTCAACTGATTTTCTTTTTTCACCGTAAGCAATCATTTTTTGAGAACATCATGCCAGTTTCTGGTATTTATTATATGGCTTTTGCTTTGCCAATTTTCTTTCAGTCAATCAGTATATGGTAGTTGGCTTTAGAAGGTTCTGTTTGGTAAATTTTTTGATTCAGAAGTTATTCTTTTCTTAACGGACCTGGTCTTGTTTGACAACTGTATTCAAACATGTGAATTTGTGGGGGTATCTCCTTTTACCCATTTTCATTCCTGTCCTCTAAAAGTTTCTGTGTTTCAATTAATATCTTGCTAAGTGTCTTCTTATTGCAGGATGGATAGAGTGGGATGGAAAAAGATTTCAGTTTGAAAATGCTCCTTCTTATTCCGAAAAGAATTGGGGTGCTGGCTTTCCCAGGAAGTGGTTTTGGGTATGTGTTTTCTTTCTCTCCATATTATGTCCTCAAGCTCATAAAAGACAGCCTCATTCGGGCACCACCTGATGTTTGTTTTCTGTATTTTTTTTGCGCAGTTAAGAAAATTAGATGCTTTCAAATGTTTTAGCACTTCTTACATTGCATAGACATTCACAGCCCAGCTTTGTACAGGTACAGTGCAATGTCTTTGAAGGTGCAAGTGGGGAGGTTGCTCTGACCGCTGGTGGTGGATTAAGGCAACTACCCGGATTAAGCGATACGTTTGAAAATGCAGCTCTCGTACGCAGTTTATTTATAGACTTTAACATTTTCTTTTCTCATATTTTCTTTCTCTTAATGATTACTTATTATTCAGTAAGATCCTTAAATTAGATAAGGTTGGGTGGGATCGACAATAGTGAAGGCTGACTATAAGGGAACTGTAATAACATGGAAGCTGAAAATTTTGTGTAGGAAAAATGCATTAAAGCTGAACTTTTCTGCTCAACTAGCAGATCAAAATACTCAAAAGTGTTAAGAAAATATGCATTTATTTTTAAACGCCTACCTACATATATACATATGTAAGTACATAATTGTTTGCATGTAGGTATTTGCCTGGCTGGATGGATGTTGTAGATATTTGGTGTTTGAATGTTAGGCTTGGTTTAACGATATTATTTTATTGTTACTTTGGATGTCACAGGTTTGCATATAGGAAAATTGTATCTGCGAAAACCCCATAAGTCTGCTTTAGCCTTGTCTTATGCAAACCCTTTTTTGGTAGAAATCCTTATCCTTGTAGTTTTGATCTTCAAAACGTTTCCTCAAGTAGTAAACTAGAAGAGCTTATGAGAGAAGATACCTCTTGGCAGATTAGCATTTGGAGATTATGAAGCTTCATCAATGGGTGATATGTAAATTGAGTCAAATTTAGTTGTGTACAACTACTTCTGTTTCCGGTTTAGGCTCTGCACCTCACTCCATCCACCCAATACTCTCTCCCCTGAAAGCTGTTGCAAAAGATTTGTGTTTAGTTTGTTAACCTTGAGCTTAACATTTAAAATTTCACTGATTAATTTGCTCCTTTTTTTTTTTTTTTTTTGATCTAGCTTTTGAAAGGAGTTGAGGTTAAAATATACAGCTATGTGAACTGAATCAATTAGGCGCCTTGTGTTCTAGTTTTTAATAGAGTTTACAGAATGTACACCTATGTCAATTTGAATCAAATATTCACCTTGACAATGTCCTATGGTTTAATTTCTTGTTAATCCATGGTGCAGCCTAGCTGCACTTGTATTGAAGTTGACTTGCACTGGGGCTGCTAAGAGCACCTAGCTCTCACCTATAATGCGCTTTAGTTATGTATTTATAATCTATAGATTGCAGACAATTACCACTTTCTCCAGTTTCTGGCATAACAACTAATTAAGAAGGGAAAGTTTATATATTTTACATTTTGTGATTTTCTTTGGCTCCCTAGGGATGGATTTTCCTTTATGGTTTTGGGAGAAGGAGGAGGGGGTTAGACATGACCTACTTGTTTGCAACTTTTAAATGTCTCTACTACTATTGATTGGATGTTGGTAGCAAATATTGATAAATTAATGGATGTATACAGGTAGGGGTTCACTATCAAGGAGTATGCTATGAATTTGCGCCATGGAATGGAGTTGTCAGCTGGGAAATTGCGCAATGGGGTCATTGGTATATCTATGCCGAAAGTGAAACGCATAAGGTGATTATGTAATTTGGAACTCTTTTTCCTGATATGAATAATGTATTCTCGCTGTAAAGAATTTTTTTGAAGTTCATACTAAGAAGTTCACAGAGCTAGTTTCTGGTTTTCTATCAGCAGTTTGAGACAAATGTATTATGGGTCAGGTGATACAGTTGGATGGCCACTTTATTTGGAAATTTCCCTCCTTATGTAGACTTTAGTAATGGTTTGGGCTTTAGATTCCTTTTCACACCTTTTATAGACCTTAATTGGCACTGCCATTTATCTCTATCACTAAAATTATAGCGATGTGGCGCAATATACTCTGGAGTCTTGCTTCCATGTTCTGCATCCTCAGGATTTAATTTTTTCTGTCATTTGACATGCTCCGTCAAAAATGAATTTAAGTCTCATTTCATTTGGTAGAGAGGATATCAATGATGAATGCCACAGAGGTTCCTGACTGGGGCATTTTGTCTAAACAGGTGGAATTGGAGGCAACAACAAAAGATCCGGGAACTACCTTGCGTGCTCCTACAGTGGAAGCTGGCCTTGCTCCGACTTGTAAAGATACTTGTTTTGCCGACTTAAGACTGAAAATATGGGATAGGAGATCGAATGGAAATCCGGGAAGTGTGAGTCCTCTACTTGACCTCTGCTCTCTTTATTTTCACACTCATTAAGGCCATAGGGCACCATCTAGCTTCAATATCATCTGTGTCATGTTATATCATTTCCCCTGTACTTGGTGCTGCAAGTGTCTGACTTATCATGCCTCTTTAAGTTCGTAGTATAGACCCGGGAGATTTAGACCTGAAGTTTGGTTTAATCCATCTTGATCTTCACATTGTTTGAAATAGGGAAGGGAGATTTATGCATTCAGTGCAATTTCTTAACTATTTACATAGAATATGATGAAAAGGGTGAGAGAGGTTAATTTCTGGATACTCAGAAATGTAACAGAATACTTTGATATATCTTAGTTAAATTTGTGTTGCAAATATAATCCATAGTTTGGCTTTCCTATCTTGATTCTGGTGCCCCATAAAGTTAGGAAAGACAGCCCATTAAAATAGGGCCGAGATTTCCTATAATAGATTGTGTAAATGTTAGGCAACTAAAACTTAAGTGCAACCGAAATGAAACCACCCTCATGATGAATAACTGTTCAACATAGTTGGTCTGGGGGGGAAGTGGACACTACTAAACTGTGAATGGTAAAAGATAAGCAAATTAAACTGAGATGTTTGGGGCATTCCCAAATAAAACCAACAGGTACTAATGGGAACCATTAGATGTTAGTTGCGAGGAGTTAACAGTAAGGAAAACTTGCACTACTGCACTAATCATGTAAAAAGGTAATCAAGAAGGGTACAGGTTATTGTGGTGGGATGGTGAATATTGCATAGATACAATAATCTGGATACTCTTGGACAAAGGATAAGTTGAAGTAGTTTCTCTTATCAACTTGTGGAAATGTGTTAACCAGGTTTAAGAAAACTTTGGACTGTAATGATAAGAGGCCAATGTTGATTAACTGGAAAAAACATGACGTGGAGGGCTATGGCGTGACAAAACCAACTGTTGACTAGCAGATTATTATGATGTACATCCATAGTTGGTCAGTGTTGCAAAATGTTATTGAAAATCTATCCATCTGATACAAACTCACTTTGTGCTGTTTTCAGTAGGATTCAATTAGGATAAACCCTTTCAATCAAAAGGTTACGAGGGAGGAGGAGTGTGCTTGCCTTTGATGGGGCAAAATGTTTGCAGTATATTTTTAAATTGATTCTTTCGCTGGAGAATTTGGGTCTAGGATCTATATTCAACTATATGACTGCGTTTTTCCCCCGCATTTCAACCCGTTATATTTTTGGTAATGGTGTAATCGTAATTTATCTTTTGGATGTTGGCTTCACGGAATTTGAGTTGCTTTTGGGCTACTGCCTTGTATGTTTCAATTCATCTTATTGGGTTTTTCAAGAATACTTTCTTCTTTTTTCTGGTGTTGGTTCATAGGTTATTCTTGATGTTACAAGTAACATGGCAGCTGTGGAAGTTGGCGGAGGACCATGGTTCAACACATGGAGAGGCAAGACCAATACTCCAGAAATTTTGAACCGTGCTATAAACCTTCCAGTTGATATTGAGGGCATTTTAGGTCTTGTTCCTCTGTTGAAACCCCCTGGCTTGTAGCAGAGATCCCTTTATCCACTTCTCCGTTAACTACGAAAATCATAGATGATGCACCACCAATAAAACAGCTTTTCATATGCGGTAGACATGTAATATTTATTCTATGTTTCTAGGAAAACATTTCTCAATCGAACTCTTGCCAAGTGATTGTTGAAAAATTGAACTTGCTTGACGAAGAACCAATGACTCAAAAGCTGACAGACACTGTCTTTGACATGTATCACTTTTCTTTCTTCAATAGACAACGTGTCTTAACTGATTTGAGTTTTTTTTTTTAAAAAAATAAATAAAAGTTGATAAATTAGTAATTTTATATTTTTGGAATCATAAAAATAATTTTAATTAGGACTGTTAATTGGGTAGGTCGATTCGAGTTCGGCTCGTTCGGTCCGTTTAATTATGGGTTCGGGTTAATTTTTTCAGTTTGAATAACGTTTCGGGTTGAACTCGGGTTGTGGTAGGTTCAGTTCATTTTTAGCTCGGTTCGTAAAATATATATAAATAATATATTTATATATATATTTATATATATATATATATATATATATATATATATATATATATATATTATAATAAAAATATTATTATATTATTAAAAAAATATTATTTTTATAAGATCGAGTCCGGATTTATATTTTTTCAATCCGAGTTTGTACTTAATAAAGTTTAACTCACCTAATACGATTGGCGGTCCTAATTTTAATTTGAGTCATTTCTTATCATGTCAAATCACAAAATGAACTAATTGATGACCTTTGTCAAATTAATATTTCAACTAATGATTGGATATGTATTGGAAGATGGTGATGGTCATAAACGATTGCTTCCCGGTTCATAAATAGTTTCTTCTTTGATATATCCATATTTTGCATTTAAGTTTTTTTTCCCTTTTTAGGATAAGAAACAAATCTACAACTTGTAAGTCAATGTCAAAATAAATGAACCAAAAAGAATATTACGTTGCTCAAGTTTTCTACCCACTAAAAGTAAACAATATTAGCACAATCTTGTATTACACAAAAAGGAAAAAGACAGTCAAAGATGACGTAAATCATTGATTAAAAAAATGAAAAAAAATGATCACGTGAATGAAAAAACAAGAAAAATTTTCTCTTTTTCCCCCCTCTTTTTCTCAAAAGTCCTATACTATTATGGGAGAGATGAAAGCCGACCATACACTCTGATAATCTTTGTTTGATTAGAAAATTTTTCAACCAGCCAATAGAGCTTGAAAGAATGGCAAGAGTTGAGAGTTCAATACCTAACTAGAGTAGTGTTTACTATTCTCCCTTTATACGGATATTTTTTATTTGATACTGTATTTAAAAATTATTTCTCATTAATTAATTATATAAAATATTTTTTAATATATTATCTTATACACCAATAAAATTACTATGCATGTAACAACATCATTAGAATAAGAAAAATGAAAAAAAAATAAATTAATCACATAATTTTGTGTAAAATAATTTAATTATTATAATAAAAAAATGTAGAAGGGATATGGTTCTCAAATCCAACTTGCATCATGTGGTTTGGCATCCACTATTCTTCTGAACAAAACTGTGGCACCTACTGCTTGTTTTTTTGTTGTTATTATTATTATTATTGTTTTTATGACTACCTACTGCTTGTTTTACTCACAGTACAGAGACCCCCTGTGATTTGAATCTTGATTCTTTTGTCGACCACTCCATAAACAAGAGGTTCTAATTCAACACCATAAGAGCACATGCTTCACGATTCTTAGGTCACGACGTTTTCCAAGAAGAAAGCACTTTGGAAAGGGGGAGGATAAAAAGAGGTCAAGTCTCTATTGGTTTTTACTGCAAAAGATTATGGTGATTTTTTGGGAAACCAAAACTTACGAAACACAAAACTGTGATCATGAAACGTGTGTTTGGATTGAAAATCTCAAATCAGGTTTTGAGATACATTTCTTGGAGAAATTTTCATCATCAGAATCCATTTGCTTGCAGGTTATAGCTATTACTTCCACTGTGTTGTGTTGTGTAGAGTTGAATGTCTACCGTTTTATTTATTATGCATTTTGAATGAGAAAGTGAATATTTAATTTTAAATAGATGGTCTTTTGTACCATGCTCCTGTAATATTTATTTTATAAAATTTTTTATTTATAACTTTAAATTATAAAAAATTGATATACTCTAAATTTAAAAATTATGTAGAAAATGTTGTAAGAAGATGTTATCAAGTGTTAAGCGGAGGTCACACTATAATGAGAGCAGTTGATCATTTTGTTTTTCTCGAATAAACCAAGTAATTTTGCTCGCTGACCTACTCAGTATCTCTCTATATAATTGGAGTTCCTCAGAGCTCTTCTCAGCCCTATCCTCTCAGTCTGTCCGGTCCTCACTCTTTTGTACGCTTCACTCAGGCATAGAGAAGATGGTAGCTACTAAGCTTTTGTTAGTTCTTCTCTGTGGTTTCTTCCTAGCTATAGCTCCACAGCAAGCAAATAGTGCGTTGCATGCAGAACAACAGGAACTCATAAATTTAGCTAACAGAAATGGACCGTATTTAGGAATCGTGATTCCAAACCTATTTGAAATGAACCCACTTCTTCAACATCCAAGTTTCACTCCAAGTGATATGATCATAGATTTTCAAGGTAAATGATCTGTATACTTCAGAACTCTTATGTAAACTCGGTCCTTGCGTATTTATGGATTTTTGCATAGTAAACTCTGACTACTAGAAGAGGAAACTCTTTCGTGTTGTAATATGTTTATTGTAATGGTATTTCAAGGAAGGAGATTCCGATTCGGAACCATTGCCCACAAGCCAGTTATACTGGTTATGACTGGACTTGGAATGGTACGCATTTAGGGCTATTCCTTCCGTTTCTTTCTCTCTGAATTACTCACCTAAAGCTTGTCTTCTTCTTCTTCTAGATAAATGCAGCTGTAACAACGCAGCTTCTTTTGAGTTTGTTCCACATCGACGGTGTTGTTCATTATGGTATAGCAGGGAATGCAAATCCTTCTCTCAACATTGGAGATGTTGCAATTCCTATGTATTGGGCTCATTATGCACTTTGGAGTTGGCAGGTAAACCAAACAAGATTTCTTTGATCATGATTTTTCTCCCGAAATTCCATGGCTTCAAGACTAAAGCTCACTGCACAGATGAAGACTAAAACGACAAAAAGAAAGTAAAAAGAAGACAATTAATTTCTAAAGTGCCTTTGGGTTAATTAAACAAGCTCAAGAATGAATTTATATGGACTCATCTTGACGAGATTAGAAGGTCAGGAAATGATACTACTTAAACCGTATATTTCGGTCATAATTATTGGTTATGAATGTGAACAAATTCACCTGTCTTGTCCTTTCTTTGATGTTTTGGCTTATATGACTCGACATATAATAGTAATTGAACTGAGATGCTGCAGAGATATGGAGATGGCGCCAATAACCAACTCCCTCTTGAAGAGAATGGGGACTACACAAGAGAAATTGGCTTCCTAAAGTTTGCAGATTACACAACAAATGTGAGCAAATGCAATTCTCACGATAACCTGCTAAACAACATCTGGTATCAGCCTGAGGAAGTATTTCCCGTAGATGGAACTCCTGAAGAAAGACAACATGTGTTTTGGATTCCTGTTGATTCCCATTACTTCCGGATTTCCAGATTTTTAGAGGTACACGTATGATTCTTCACAGTCAGAGTCATGGAATATTTCCCTTTTTCTCATTCAAGTAGAAAACTATTTCCCTTGGGGATGAATACTTCGAAACTATTCCCAACGAAATGGCTTGATTGAATTAATATAATTATGTGCTAAATGAAAGGCGTCCAATTTGAAGTGACCTCAAAGTAATTCTTTGGGGGCGAGTGGCGGGGGTTGGGGAATGGAGAGAGAGAGAGAGAGAGAGATTCGCCACTTCGTTATTACCTTAATATACGGCAAACTTGCTTTTTCTTTTATTTTTTAAAAAAACTGTAAAAATTTAATTAGAAGTATATTAAGGACGTATTTGGATTAGTTTTGTTACGGAATTTAATATAAATTTTTATTTTAAATCTTACAAAAAATTTTACTTCCACAAAATAAAAAGTCTCAAATTCAAACTCCATGCAATCTCAATCTAAGTTTTGAAATTTTTTATGTCATTTTTTAAAAAATCGAGTTTTTTTTTTAATGCTTGATTTTTTAAAAACTTGGTTGAGATATGGTATCCAAGAAACCTACATCTACTTTTCAAATTTTAACATCACTGCTGTTATAATTAACGTGGTTGTGCAAATGTTGTTGTCAGAGTTTGAAGTTAGAGGGATGCATAAACTCAACGACGTGTTTGACAGAAACTCCTAAAGTAACCAGAGTATACAGAGGAACCAGTGCTAGCATATACCTAGACAATGCAGCCTATAGAAGTTTCATATACAAGAAGTTTAAGGTGAGCCCCGTGGAGATGGAAAGTGCAGGAGTGGCACTGATATGCTACCAGCAAAGGATTCCGTTCATCGTTATCCGGGCTCTTTCCGATCTCGCCGGTGGCGGCACAGCCGAGTCTAACGAGGCGGCGACTTTCACTTCACTTGCTGCAAACAATTCCGTCACGGTGGTGGTGGAATTCATCAAGTTGTTGAGGTTACGCCACAAACCTTCTTCTCTTTAGAGGGAAAACGAGACAAGGTCATCCTGTTTCTTTTCTTCTCTAGTAATAAACGAAATGGAATAAAAAGACCATCTTTGTTTTCCTCTCTCTGTTGCAGCATCTCACGCTTCAAGTAGAAAGACATGACTATATATCTAACAAGTATCGAATTTGTGAGTTACCTATTTCAGGGAAAAATGGGAAAACAAGACACAATAGAAGTAGGTGGAGAAATTGCTAACTTTCGTCGTACCAACCATTAATACTGAGTGCAACCATGTGGTTGCTGAGTATTCTCCTCTTATTCTTTTATTCGCAAGATAGAGATCGTTTTGTCTCAATTAGCCCCACATAGTACCCACAACAATGAATAGAAAGAAGAAACAATGCATATGATTTTTAACATACCGGTAAAGTAATAGTAGATGAAGGTAGGAGTTTTAAAGATATTTTGATGTTTTTTATTGAATTTTGTTATTAAATTAATATAAATTTTTTATTTTAAAATTTATTATTTTTTATAAAAATTTATTTTTATAAAATATAAAATAAAAAATTTTAAATTTAAACTTTATTTAGCTTCACTCTTAAATAATAATAATTTAATACACGAACATTTGACATTAACGTGTTATTTAAAAAGTTAAAATAAAATTTTAATGACTTAAAAAGAAATACAAATTTTTAAGTCAATTAAAATAGAAGGACAAGAGATACAGGTCATCGATTGGTCCTTCAAAATTTAATGGTAATAATCAGTTACTGACAGACCTATAAAACTTGTTTGGAACATGAAAAACTCACTCAGTTCACTACATCCATTTCATCTTTGGCTGACTAATATTGCCAATTTATAATCAAACTGGAATCTCGAATATTCTACTCTTTTCATAAAGTTTTTGAATTTCATTTTACAAGGGAATTTTTATGCATATCCCATTCATGAGTGAATGTCTCCTATCATTCATTGTGTAAAACGACAAACATTTAATTTTAAATTTTAAATTAAAGAATTAATTATAGTTTCAATCTTCCTAATTTAGGCACGTGGAATTTATTCTCAAGTTCTGTTATAAAGGATTAACCAGCACTCATTATCATAGGGACAGAAATGGCAGTGATCACTGATCACAGGCAGCCTATCTCTTTCTCCTCCCCACATTTCGAAAGCAATCCAGTTCTTCAACGCGCACACACACTCTCTCTCTCTCCAGCGCCCTTAGATATATAGTCCACTAGCCTCACGAGTATTAAAATACTTTAAAAGTAAATATCATAGATTTATTTATTTTAATAATAAAATTATTTAATAATTACTATAATTAAATATATTATTTATCCTTCTCTTTCTCTAACTTTTTCTTCTTGAGATGAAAAAAAATAAGACTAAATATATAACATTTTGTATAATTAGAATTTCAAAAAATTTCGTAAAATTTCTTTCATTTTCATTTGACAGAAAAAGAGAATATATTATAAAGATATTCTATTTTATAATGAAGTTGTTCTCAATGATACTTTTAATCTAAAAAAATATATGTAAAACTATTCCCTTGAAGGGTTTTTTTTCTGAAAAAAAGTAATTAAAAAATATCTAATATATTTATGTTTTGAATTGTCCTTGGGAAGAATTTTTCCAATGTTTGCATCTCATCCCTTTTTTTAATTGCTCTTTAATGTATCACTCATATTAGCTCTATGTATGACAATTTACAATATCATAGCCTAAAAGTATAGCCATATCACCCTAAATGTAAAAATAGTATTGCTAATAAAAGAAAAAATAATAGATAGCTAAATTTACTTTGATCCTTCTACTTAAAGAATTGTATTAAAAAATTCTAGAATAAATTTTCTAAAATGAAAATGGTAAGATTAATTGAAGTTAACTCATTGTTGCCTTTATCTCTACCCATATCTTCACAATCTTCACAACTTTTTGAACATGACAAGGCAATGATCTCTTTAGCTGGCTAAATATTTTCAATCAATATTTAACTTATTATTTAAAAATCTAATATATAATTATATACTAATTTTGTGCCTCTGTGATCAAAAGAATTTTCATATAAACACAAACAAAATATTCAATGCAATAATTTCATATTAGCCTTAATAACTTCACTAAAAAGGCCAATTCGGGCAATATAATAAAGAAAACAAAATGATAAACAGTGACAAAAAATTCATCGTAAAATAAAAAAAATAATGACCAAAGGATTTCAAGTAGAAAAGAGAAAACAACAATAAAGGAAAACCAAAAAGAAAACTGAAAAAAATATCATTGTTCTTCATTTATGATATCGAACCACTTGCGTAATCAATATCTTCACAATTGCTATATTAAATGGATATCATCATATAATACACTTATCATTATACTCTGAGTAATGGACTTGTAAGAAAATGTGCTCTTTATCATTACATGTCTACCAAAAACTAATAATATTATTGATGAGGTTAGAACTGAAAAAAAAAAAACTTGATTAATAACAAACATGATAGTTCTTCAAATCTAAAATTCAAATATAGGCTTAGCAGATGAAGTTCATACTGATTGTATGCTATGATTTTTAAAAATATTCCAGCATTTTGTTCTTTGCAATGCTCTTGTATCACTTTCCCTTCTCTTGTGGGGAAAGTTGCTTTTAGATTTAAATCTTATTTTATAAAGAACCATTAAATTTAATCTAGAAAAAAGAAGGAACGGTCACCTCTATTACTGCAATAATTGAACCATGTAGGAAAGCTCCTGAAATCTGCAATTGTAATGCAAAAAAAAGAAAGCTTTAGATAGGTACATATGCATACATTTGCAATTGCAATATTTAATAAAATTCACAGATGTGGGGAAAAGAAAAAAGAATCAACGATTACAAAGCCTCACAATCCTAAATAAGAGGAAATTAAGCTTGATGAGGAGAAAAATATGAAAGATAAAGGGTTATTTATTAATGAAAAATGATGACATTGTCGTGCGTAGTAATAAGAAAATTTAGGTTTGTTGTTGTATTTAGAGTACGATAAAAGCAAAACTATGTGAAAGATATGGATAAATTTATATTTATATAAAAAAATCTTACAAATTTGAATTGAAATATTGCAATAATATTTATCCACCTAAATATTTTGAATTCAAATAAAAATAAAGATTATGATATTATATAAGTTAATATCAAACTAATAAAGTTTTCTTGACCAATCAAAGCTTTTGAAATTAATTAGAATTAGTTAAAATTCTAGAAAAATAGAATGAAAGATTTAGAAGTCATACAATCGTTATATTTGTATAATATATATAGAAGACCTTATCTTTTCTTTGTGACCCTTATTTTCCTTTCCTTCTACTTTTGCCGGCAAGGCCTACCAGGTCAGAACCAACTTCAAATATTGTCAGAAAAATTTCATTATAAACCATAAATATGATTTTATTCTTTTCTTTCTATATATATACTTAAAACTATGACTATATACAATATAAAAATTTAGTGTTTATAGTATTGAAAATTTTTCATTCTAAACAAGTCTCTTTCACTCCACCTCACTATCTCTTCCTCTCTCCTACACTCTCTCTCACAAAACTTAATTAAACAATAGACGATCTTTAAAATTTCAAAGTCTAACTAGCTTTAAACAATAATAAGTGACGAATCAGTACCAAATAGCTTTAATTTTAAAATAAAAATTTATCAAAATTTTTAAAATTTTAAATTTTGAACCGTACGTTTTAAGTTGCTTTTGTCAAATTTTAGAGTCAACTTCCTAGCACGAGCGCGTGCCAAAGGAAATTTGTGAAAATGAAGAACAACAAGCTTTGGCCGAACTTGTCTAGATTGGCTGCATAATTTTTTATTTTTTATTTTTGGTTTGGGTCTAATTGGCTGCATAATTTAGAAATTTTCATTGGTCAAAAATTTAATTGACTAATTATTGGCTTTCGCTTGCATGCTTGATTTTCTTCAAATGTGCGCAACCTTTTGCTTTGCTTCTCTCTGATTCAATGAATTGGCCTTTTAAAACATAAAAATGATTGGCAAGTGTCGGAAGAAAAGTAAACATGAGCAGATATATATAGTTGGAATGCACATGCGCAATGAGGGTCGATGAATAGTTAGAATATTAAAACAAGAAAACAATGAGGAAATTAATGAGTAAATAGTTCAACGAAAACATTAATTAGTAAAATATTTAATTACTATAATAATATAGTAAGTATAAGTTTAAAATCTAATCTTCTTTCACGCAGATCTGATTTTGTATTTGTATTTATTTATTTATTAATTGAGTAACTATATATCAATTAAATAAAAAAATTAATAGTGGACATAGTTTCAAGATCTAGCTTTTTTTTTTTTTGTAAAAATTTGAAATTATTTCCCCGCATTCGATTGTTTGAGGTTGAGAGTATTGAGAGAATATAGAGGTAGTGAGAGGATGAAGAAGGTTAAAATGAAATGTTATAACATTACAAATAGTAAATTTAACAATTGTATATAATAATCTCTAATACAAACATCTCAAAAGTTACGTACAAACCTTGTTCAATGAATTTTTACTCATATTAGCCTTGTTTAGACAAAATGTCACTAAAATGTTGTGGTTTTAGATAGTAGTTCCACATTTGACATGATGCCTTTTGGTAAGACCTCATTGTTAAATATGATAGGAAACTAAAAAGCATCAGAGCCATGGACAAGACTGTCATTACTTTACCTATAACGCCTTTTGGCTGCCGAATGGCGTTATATCAAAATGCATTACAGCATTAAGGTTTTAAAATTAAAAAAAAAAAAGCTACAATGCCAATTCCGTACCCATAGTCATTCCTCTCTCTGGTAGCAATCCGGTCACCAGTCAGCGACTGTAAAGGAAGGAAGGCTAGCAATACTTCAACAGGAGAAACAAAACTTTGAATAGAAGGATCAGTGATATTTGCTCCCTTTCCCCTGAAGCTATCATTTTATTTAGGAAGCCAAACCTTTTGTAAAGACTTTGTTCACTTATATTATTTTCTTGGCAAAGTCATTTTCTATCCCTTTTATCCACTGTCCAGTATAGTATATTATGAACTTTTTCATGGTTCTTTTATAAAGTTTGATATTAAATGAAATTATATTTTAAGTTAATAATAATAGCAGAATTTTATGTTGAAAGGAAAACAAATGCAAGCATTCCATAAAACATCAAACTTCATGGAGTAGGTATATGGAGGCTCAATAATTGGCAGATCATCTATAGGTAATTCTTAAAAGATCGCTATATCTTGCAATGTAATAGTTGCAGCTCACGCGTCAAATGAAAAGTATAAATCTTCGAACCCTGTTGCTCGACCAACGTAGTGATAAGTACGTGGTTAACAACTCTAAAATTGACTTGGATTAATGCTCTAAATCTGATTCTATCTATCAAATCATGAACTCTAACTGAAAGTCCACTATATGCATCATAAAAAATGTAACCAAAACAGCAAACTTTCATAGAATCTTCAGTCTCCCTATAGTCCTTCTGAATTAATGTTGATCGATACTACGACTGTCTAGTCAGCAAACTCGAATCTAGTGAACTAGAATGAACCTCTATAAATACTCTACTTGGATCCATCTACAATCCCTGACATTGAGGTAAGTGGCACATATTGCATTTCAGTTAGATTTAACATTAGGGTTTACGATTGAGGGTCTAAGATATAGAGTTTAAAATTTAGGGTTTAGGGTCAAGGTTAGGGTTAGGGTTTGATTTTAGGGTCTAGGGGTTATAATTGGGGTTAGGGTTACGGTTAAGGTTTAGTGTTAGGGTTAGGGTTAGGGTTTGGATTTAGTGTTTATGGTTTTAGGTTTTAGAGTTTTAGGGTTTAGGGTTAGGGTTCGATTTTAGGGTTTAGGGGTTATGATTAGGGTTACGGTTAGGGTTTAGATTTAGTGTTCATGGTTTTAGGTTTTAGAGTTTTAAGGTTTAGATTTAATGTTTAGAGTTACAATTTCACCCTTTAAATTTAAAGTAATTATTTGAAGTTTTTATATTTTCATGCTTTTTTTCCAAATTAGTGATTTGTAAAAATACTTTTTTGGATCATGTATACCAATATTTTCTTCTATCATTTGTAGAATATAGCAAACTTATTCAACAATTTATTGCAACAGAATAAAAATTTAAATAACTCAACAACGCATAATAACCTCAACTTATCCCAACCAAGAGATTTTACCAAAAATAATAAACAAAGACAAATAAGCCAAGAGACAAATTCTCTAGCAAAAATAAAAAATAAAGAAAAACAAATTATATAATGAAAGAAAAATATTATATAAAGAAGAAAAAAATCAAAGCAACCTTCCATACACATTATACACAAGACTTACTTAAACAATAATAAAAAAAGAACAAGCTTAATTAATCCAAAAATAAGATAAGAAGGAAAGAGAAAGGAAAAGCAGAAATAGAAAAGAAGAAAAGAAAGGAAAAAAGAAGGAAGGAGGAAGACCCAACCTTGCTGCCTTCTTCTCCTGTAACAAGTGACCGCGGCTCCCCCATGGTACACTTAGTCGCTGCTTCGCCCCGGTCCTCAACCGCTAGTCTATGCCCAAGTCTCACCGAACGGGGTTGGGGGAGCAAAGAATTCTGTTGTATAATGTCCATTCGAAGGACATTATAGATGATATAACACCATTCGATTTTGCGTTTTGATATTTTTTTATGATTTTTTGACTTTTCACAAATGAGACTTTTTTAAAAGGTGACATGGTCAAATATAACTCACTTCTCCAAAATCCGGCCAGTTTAGTAGCATGTAGTAAAGATTCTTGTTCAATAAATTTTTAGAAAGGCAGTTTTGGCTAATGAGAAGAGCACAGCTATAAACCGGGAAGGGCGGGGGAGGGTTGACTAGGGAGGGTTTCGAATAATCTGTTTTATTTTGTATTCCATTTATAATAAACTATCACGCATTATATATTTTTCTCTTAGAGTTCTTTCTTTATTTAAGTTTTATATTTTTATTAAAAAAATTAATACGTAATAATTTAATAATAATATGATAAAAGATGGGATAGGAAGTCAGACAAAAGATCCAGAGGCTCGGTGGAAAGAGGTGATTTTCGATGACCGAATGCTCCATTTTTTGCTTTGATTTTTAAATTGAGATTTAATATGATCGGAAGTTAATTCACCAGAAGCAAAGAGTGGTGTGCAACAAATCTCAACCATCGGTTAGAGACCGGAGGATCTCCAGAGTTTTTTTTTTTTTTTTTTTTTTTTCGGGCTAATGAGGAGTTATGCATTCAATAACTTAGAATCAGAGCCATTTGATCTAGGTGGTTCCCCAGCCCATCCACCTCCAAGATGCCACATGGGACCTTCGCTACGGGGATTCGTCCAAAAACTTTTACATCTAGGTGGATTCCCCAGCCCAAGTTTTTTGCCTCTGGCCTGCTACTGATCGACTAGTAGATTTTTAAGGGAAATGAAGCTTAATTTGAATTTTTTTTTTATTTTTGCTGCTTTAAAGTAGGTTTACCTTTGAATTTTGTGAAATAAAAAGTAGGTCACAATGAAAAGAATAGAAAAAAATAATTGGATTTAATTGAAATTCAACCAAAATCCTGAGGTAGTTTTGTAATAAAAATAACAAGAAAGGAAAAAAAAAGTTTGTATTGCAAGGTGATAGTTTAGTTAGAAATAGTTCTAACTTCGGTGAGAAATCATGAGTTTTCTCTACAGCTGCGTCCTGTAATGAATGGAAAAGGAAAAAAAATGTCCATAGAATTACTAATCATACAAAGCTTAAGGACAAATCATTCCTTATAACAACCATATTCATTACGAAATATTTCCCTTCACAATAATCAATAGGGTATTTAGGATTTGATTGTGTTCTAATTTGAATTTTTTATCTTAAATTTGGTAAAAAGTGAATTTGTTTGTGAAAAAAAATGTGAGATCAAAATGAAAACACTTTTATTAGTTTCATTAGGACTAAAGTGAAAAAGTGAGATTTTCCCTTGGAAATGGAAAGTGCAATATACTTCCATCAAAGGGTTCTGTTCAGTGCTTTCCATGCCCTATCCGATCTTGCTGGTAGCGACTCAGCCGAGTGGTCGTTCACTTCATTTGCTGCCTTAACAAATCTGAAAGAAGGGCCATTGGTCACGTTAGATTTTCCGAGTACACTACAAAGGGTTACACAAAAGCAGAAACTTGTTGAACAATATCTCATACAAACCAGAGGAAAATGTGCCCGGAATCTTGTACTCCGTAGAAGATAGAACAATGCTTCTTTATTCCTGGTGATCCGCTTGTCCACAAGCTGTCCAAGAAGATGGGGCATGGTCCTAGTTTTTTCCGTTGCTTCTGTTTCTATACGAAAATTGGGGCAGTGTTGTGTTTTGTTGTCTATGCCTTTATACTCAATTTTATCACAATCTTTAACAATTTGCACACAAACACAAGGCAAGTGCACCTATCGTTTAGATTAGTATAATGGCAAGCAAGTTAAATATCGTATCCACGGGGATGGTCAATTACCATTACTCACTTGTAATTCTATTGTTTAGCCTATCAAATTTTCTTGTGAAAATGATGGAAATAGTGGCTTGGAAACGAAATCTAATTTGACTAATTAAACTAACTTAACTAATTTTTGTTTGCAAGAGATAATCCAATAGAGAAAACAATACTTGGATGGTTAATTCCTCTAGAATTACCTATGTGATAGAAATGTCCCTTGGTTGATGAATTTCACTTCTTATGTTTAATAAAATTCCAATGATAGAACTCACTCTATCTCTAGATGAAAGTTCTCTAATCTTAGATTAATTAGTTGAAATCTCTTTCTAACCAATTCAACCCAAGAATGCATTAAGAATTGTGAATTTCCAATTAGATTTCTCTAATTATCAAGAAGATATTTAGATTTCTATCTCTAGTCACCTAAATCATCTCCATTGTTTGTGTATGGTCTATTTCACCCTTCCTTTCTCAATTCCAAGTGCAAATTTCAAGATTTTGAATCAATTGTCAATCACCCTTCCTTTCTCAATTCCAAGTGAACACAATTGTAGATTATGCATCAATAATCCACTCAATCAATTCAACCATTCATACCCACAAACAATCCACAAGAAATTCAAACTCAATCAACCAAGGAAACAATTCATTTACATAGATAAAAACTAGGGTTCATACCCATCCAAGTATTCAAAAGTTTAGTTCATCAACATATTATAATTCATAGAACAATAACCAACAAAGAAAGAGAAAGAATTGCTCATTTTCATGGTAGGAATCCTCTCTTCTTCAAGGTTGAAATTCGTCACTGTAGCATGGACGAAATTGCAGCCTTTTCCATGAATCTTCAAGGTGTATGTTCTCCTTCTTCAAAGATTCAATCTTCTCTCTTGATTTCTCTTGCAAAGATGAAGATTTGGGATGGGATTTGAGTGAGTTTTTGTTATTTTTGGAGCCTCCCAGCCTTCTCTCTTGTTTCTGCCCTAAAGGGGTATGAAAATCTGCCCCAAAAGAGAGAGAAATGCAGCTTAAAAGCAGATTTAGATCGGAACAAACGGCGCCGCTTATATCACACCAAACGGCGCCGCTTGTCCCCAGTTTTGGTGCAAGTTTCTGCTGCCCGACTGTGACACTATTTTGACTTCTAGGTGAATTCAGACCCCCAAATCGGCTGATCTAGGTCTTGATGTCTTCATGAAAGTTGTAGATCAGGATCTTAGAGTTCCACAGAGATTTGAATCACATCAATTGAGCATCTATAACCCAAGATATGATCATTATACCAAAATGTATCAAAAATGGAGCCCAATGCAGAACAGGTGACTTTGCAGCATAAGTAGGGTAGGAAAATGAACTCCGATTAACACAAATTTTACCATTCTGAAAACTTCAGAATGTCTTATATAATTTTCTAGAATAACACTTTTGCATTTGAAAGCTTCATAGAGGTCAAAATCCGACTTGAAATATGTCTACCAGTCTGTTTTTCCTCTGCATTTCTCTATTGTTTTTCATTGTGTAAATTTCCCTTATTTGCTTCATTTAATTCCAAATATTCAATAATATCACCTAAAGCAAATAAGAGATAAAGGGAGTATAAATGGTGATTAAAACACCAAAATTTAACATAAAATTAAGCTCAAAATGATAATTATATATAGCACAAATATGGAATATCAGGCAGCGAGAGGTAGTACTCATTCCTCCCACTTGTAAGCGCATTGAGAATCATTTTGACTAAAAAAATTTAAAAGATTTTGTCCTATACTTAAAGGCAAAGTAGCCTATCTTCTCGAAACACAAAAGGCAAATTTCATTAAAACCATTTGAGCTTCTCCCTATATGCCAATAACTAGATAGTTCGAGTATCATGCTTGAGATTACATCCTCTATGCGTATCAAATTGAAGGTAGAGCGTTATTCTCAGGTTCTTGACTTGATATTAGTCCATTAGCCAGCAAGTTCCTGCTGCTATAGTAGGCTTATATGGCCTGCAACACAGTAGAAAATAGAGGAAATTTCTGAAATTCAAGAATGTCAGCAGCCACCTCAGTTCAGTTTGCTCGATAACCAGTTTGTTCTACCCCACTCTGTTGTAATCCACTTAACAATGTTCACCAAAAGACTGCCCAAAGAAGCTAGCCACAGCCATCCCAAATGTGTAGATGGCAACAGCAATGCTTGACATAGTTTTAGGAAAGTGAGAATAGAAGAATTCTATTTGTTCTATGGCATTGAAAGCTTCAGCTAATCCGAGTAATGCAAATCTTGGAACTAACCACATTGCGGACATGTTCAGAATAGCGACAGGATGATGCTCAAGGCCTCGCTCAATTGCGTTTCTACATCTGATCCTCTTCTGTTGTTGCCACTGCCATTGCAAGACATGAGAAAATCAGTCCAATCCCCATTCTTATGACGAAACTTAGCCCCCGTGGCTGACCGGTGTGTCTTGCTATGGAGGGAGCTAGTAACCGGTTAAAAATAACGACACAGATTGCCAGAGTCAGTCCCAGAAACACATCAAAGGATGCTGCTGGAATTTTGAACTTTGTAGATAGATGCCTATTCATGGTTCTGGCTTCAAGTGTGCTATATGTTGCCCGCAGGTTTAAACTTACTAAAATCATAATGCCTCTAGTCCACAAGGGATAACTCCAAGGAGAGCCTTCAGTGACTCTACTTGTTCCACACTGCAAAGCCTCCATGGATTTGAGGCCGATCCATCTAAATTGAGCTCTCTGTCTGGATCTTGAATTATGCTCGCTTTTTTAAAAACACCTACGAGACAAATCATCAGATTGACTAAATTAAACAAACTGAACAGGCTTCTTCTTAATAATTCTCCTTACAAATTCAATTTGTATAACAATGAAGAAAGATTTTGTCATCTTCAGTACCTGAAGTGGTTGGTAGGTGCGAGCTTTGTGTCTTCACTTCCGTGGTAACAATTTAATCCTTTGCGAGAGGGAGATGGAGTTTTCTTTTCCTAAACGCTGCCACAAGAACTTGGAGAAATTCAGTGAGTAAGCGGTTGGTAGCATTGAGTTTTGAGTAAATGGAAGAGCCCAATAAGAAGAATACAGTAGAGAAAACTATGAGGATAGCAGGGATTCCAAATCCAACTTTCCAAGCAAAATGTTCTTGAATGTAAACAATTACTGTAATGCCCAGAGTAGCCGAGATTCCAGTTAAAGCATAATGCCAGTTGAAAAAAAACTCAAGAACCCTCTCATTATTGGGATTCTCTTTCTTGCTTAATTGGTCAGCACCAGAGGAAATGGAACAGGGTCAGCTCCAATGGAAATTAGCAGAAAACAAAAACAGAAAATTGTCCCCAAAAAAACCATTTATTATGTATCAGGGCAGCATATTTCTCATCCCCAAAAGTGCTTTCCAGGACGTTTAAAATTGTCCCAAAACAGGAGATCCCTAGGTTAGCTGTACAAGCATAAACTGAGCAAAATGAAACAGATAAATAGATGAATCAAAAGAAAAGAAGTTTGAGTTTTCCAAGAAGCATTTCCACTTGGGACTCTTTGGATAGGGGTATACACTATTGTGCAAACAAAACAGAAAATGTGTATCAAAATGCAAATTTTTCTTGCATATATGTAACCACCTATGATGAAAGGAATGGTTCTTAGGCCACCTGCCACCTTTCCTTAAGTTTGGAAAGTAAACTAAACTCTCCAGCTGTGGGCTGGCTTCAATGGTTTCAGTTTCCATCAGCAATTCTCTTCTCAAATTTACTCAGAATTCTGACATAACTTTTTTGAATGTTATTCCTCCAGCTACCTTCACTGAAACACATTCCTCTTCTAAAAAATTTTAGCAAATATGCATCTATAAACATTTATTATCCTAGGGATGCCTTAATATTATGTACTCAACTTTTGTGGTTAACAGCTCAATTAGGAGTATTGGTTTTAAGTTCTTTACATCATAGAGGTGGGGTAAAAATATTATATACAACTGTAAAACCACTATAACAAATTATTAATATATGATAAGAAATGTTACGATTAACTAGAAACACTTTTATTGTTGAGAAAAAGCACCGACTACCTTAGAATAATCAAGAGTATGGTGACCAACTCAGTCGAAATCTGAAAGCTTGGAGAAGACAAATTTGGTGCAACAAATGTTGACTAGCTCAGCCGAAATATGCAAACTTGGAAAAGACAAATCTGGTGCAATAAATATTGACTAGCAAAATAGTTCATCTAGAATTCCCTTGAAAATGATTGTAATTAGACTATTCTAGAATCAATTAAAAATTAGAGATCAGCCTTGTCAAGCCGGTAAGGGAACAATATAAATACAATTGTGTGAAAGAAGGAGTGAAAAGTGCACGTAAGTGTAAGATGCTTCATTGAGTGAGAAAATAAGACAGAAAAAAAAAGAGTGAGAGCTACTTGTGTTAGTGTGTCTAGAGACAAGTTAAATATCAACAGAAACGGCATATGCAAACAAGACCAGGAAGAATGAGACACTAGATTTATAACATGCACAATTGAGACACGTGAGCTATACCAGATTAAAGGCAATGATAAAGAAAACAATGCTCAATGGCCTTCCACAATTAGAAGTTCGAGACAACATAGTATGTACAGGATGCCAGTATGAAAAAACACACCAACTATCATATGAGGAGTCAAAGTTTAGAGCCAAGAAACTTTTGGAGTTGGTACACTCAGACATGTTTGAACTAGTAAAACAACCATCGGTAAGTGACTATTGCTATATGATAACATTTATCGATGATTACTCTCGGTATGTTTGGATATATTTTATAAAAGAAAAATCAGAAGCATTAGAAAAATTAAAAGCCTTCAAGAAAAAAGTAGATGATGAGGTAGGTCATCAAACGCAGTGCCTTCGTACAGATAATGGCAGAGAGTATACCTCGTACGAGTTCACTGAATTCTTGAAGAAGAATAGAATACGACGATAGTTGACATGTCCAAACACCCCCACAACAGAATGGAGTTGCAGAAAGGAAGAACAGGTATCTGGCAGAGACTTGTAGAAGCATGCTACATGCCAAAAATATACAAGCACGTTTTTTGGCAGAATGTATGAAAACAGCAGTATATATTACTAACAGGCTGCCACAAGCAAAGCTTGGCTTTAGTTCGCCCTATGAGAAGTTTTGGAAGAAGAAACCTTCGGTGTCTCACTTTTGAGTATTCGGATATGTCTGTTACGTGCTTGTGCCTGACCATTTGAGAAGCAAGTTTGACAAGATAGCCATTCGCTTCATCTTTGGAGGTTATGATCCTCGAAGAAATGGAAGGATTTGTTGCAATCCAGACACAAGCAAATGTTATATATCCAGAGATGTCGTGTTCGATGACACATCCTCCTAGTGGTCATCTCAAGCCTTGAAACTATCAGATTCCAAGGAATTGAGGAAGAGATTGAAGAAAGATTAGAAGAGCAAGAGGGAGATTCTTTATCATCCAAAGAAGCCGAAGAAGATTTACCAACTGAAGAACAAGCTTCAAGGAAGGCAAAGAATCCATGGAAAATGGGAGCATGCAAAACAATAGAAGATCAGAGCCCAAGTCAATATGAAGTAGAAGAAGATGAAGAAGATGAAGCTAGTCCACAACTCCGACGATCAAGCAGACAAAGAAGACCAAACCCAAAATATGCAAATGCAGCAATGGTTGAAGAACCTGACTCATATGAGGAAGCATCTCAGAAGAAAGAATGGAGAATAGCAATGGAGGAAGAGATTCATGCACTAAGACAAAATGAGACATGGGACCTAGTGCCAAGACCAAAGGGAGTACAACCTATTTCCTATAAATGGGTATATAAGTTGAAGACAAGATCTGATGGCTAGTGGCTTGTGGATTCTCACAAAAGTAAGGATTGGATTACGACGACCCATTCAGTCCGGTAACCAAGATCACTACAGTAAGAATTTTACTCGCCTTAGCTACAAGCAAGTCCTGGAGATTGCGGCAGATGGATGTTAAAAATGCTTTCTTACATGGAGTACTTGATCGAGAGATATATATGTAGCAGCCAAGAGGGTTCGAGAGTAAGGCATATTCAGAGTATGTATGCAAGTTAAAGAAGGTGCTCTATGGATTAAAACAAGCACCTAGAGCGTGGTACTAAAAAATAACAGAGTTTTTAATACATAATAGATATTTGGCGGCACCAGTAGATTCAAGCCTATTCATCAAAAGTCGAGAAGGAAAACTAGCCATAATACTCGTGTACATAGATGACCTCATCATTACTAGAGATCATCAAGAAGAGATCAGACAGATCAGGTCAAATCTCTCAGTACGATTTCAGATGAAGGAGCTTTGGGAGCTAAAGCATTTTCTTGGCTTGGGAATAGATCGAGAAAATAACGGGATATTTCAATGTCAAGAGAAGTATGCCAGAGACCTACTGCAAAAGTATGGAATAATTGATTGCAACCCAATATCAACACCGATGGAGGTGAATGCTCGACTAAGCTCAATAGAAGGAAAAGAGCTCGAGGAGTGACAATGTACCGGCAGTTCGTGAGAAGTTTAATTTATCTAACATTGACAAAGCCTGCTATTTCATATGCTGTCGGAGTAGTAAGTTGATTTATGCAGAAACCAAAGAAGCCTTATCTAGAAGCAGTAAGACGAATACTAAGGTACGTAAAAATAACTATAGATTATGGCTTATTCTATAGGAAGACAGACGTAAGTATGATGACGGAATACTATGATGTTGATTACGCTGGTGACCATGACACTCCTCGATCAACTACCGGATACATGTTTAACCACGGATCGGGAGTAATCTCATGGTGTAGTAAGAGACAACCTACAGTATCACTATCAAGTACCGATGTTGAATATCATGCTGCAGCAATGGCCGCTCAAGAATGTACGTGGTTATTACAACTGCTAAAGGATCTTCATCAATGAACTGATGATGCAGTGACGTTATGCTGTGACAACCAATCAGCAATTCAACTTACTGAAAATCCAGTATTCCATGCGAGAACAAAGAATGTAGAGGTTCACTATCACTTTGTCCGAGAAAAAGTACTTTGTGAAGATTTCAATACGAAATATGTAAAGACTGAAGAGCAAATAGCGAATATCTTCACCAAGAGTCTTAACAGTGCAAAGTTTGAAGAATTTCGTAGAGAGTTCGAGATGACAACATGAAGAAGAGAGAGTAGTCAATGAGGGAGAGTGTTGAGAAAAAGCACTGACCACTCTAGAATAATCAAGAGTATGGTGACCAGCTCAGCCGAAATCTGGAAGTTTGGAGAAGACAAATTTGGTGCAGCAAATATTGACTAGCTTAGCCGAAATCTGCAAGCTTGGAGAAGACAAATTTGGTGAAGCAAATATTGACCACCAAAATAGTTCATCTAGAATTTCCTTGAAAATGATTGTAATTAGACTATTCTAGAATCAATTAAAAATTAGAGATCAGCCTTGCCAAGCCGGTAAGGAAACAACTATAAATAGGCTTGTTATGATAAAGCAATTGTGTGAAAGAAAGAGTGAAGAGTGCAAGTAAGTGTGAGATGCTTCATTGAGTGAGAAAATAAGAGAGAAAAAAATAGTGAGAATTACTTGTGTTAGTGTGTCTAGAGAGAAGTTAAATACACTCTAATTGTGAGTGTTTGGTGGCTTGTAAGTGAGAGTTAAGTTTAGTTGAGTAATAAATTTTTGTTTAACAATTCGATTCACTACTTGTGCCACCTTAATTCTCATCATTTATCATGTAAAACAACTTTAGATTCAATTCATATCTTCCCTCCACAAACCAATATAGTAAATTGCGCTCTCCTTGAGGGGTTTATTGATGAACGGTGGTGAAGAGAATTAGCAGTGATGGGGAGGATTTAGGGAAATTAGAGCATAAAATTCATATTGGTAAATACTCCAACTCTTGGATTTGTTGTGTTGATCTCCGTTTTATTCCTCCCGGCACTTGTTCTAGCTCAAGAAGACCACATCCTAACTGACCATCGACTGCAGTTAAGAGAGAGCCCTTTACGGACGTAATATCTTGTAAATGTTCTATCTTCTTATTATATATATTTTACTTTTATATATAAGGACTGGCCTAAGCCAAAGCCCCTATTGATTCATGAACGTCTAAAATACAACATATATTTGGGAAAAATTGTCAGTCTATAATTTTTTTTGAATTGTAGAAGAAGGTATCATGTAATTTTGGTGTCTAAGGAAAGCCAGTTCTTTTGAGTGTCTTTATAGGGAACTAAGGAAAGGCTGAGGCACTAAAAAGAAACATTCTGCAATTGGTATTCCATTGACTTGGCAAGAAACTACAATAGGACTATAAGAACTATGAAGTTTATGGTTCGGAAAGGTTGTTCCGGGTTCAATTTTACTTTATTCTACACGGAAATCATGAATTAGAATGAGATTCTTTTATTAGAGTTTCTTGAGAGGTTGATGGGAGATTAGATGGATGAACAAGAATTGAGATATTTTGTAACTCGGCAAGAATTAAGACGTTTTTTATTCATCAAAAAAGAAAAAAAAATCAGAAGTTTTGTAGTTCAAATACGATTTAACGTTTGAAGATAAAAAATTAGCTTTTGAGAAAATAATCAATATAGTCTCTAAAATCTAGGAGTATGTCACGTTTTCTTTCAATCAATAAGGTCATGAAACATATTACGTGCCACCAAAATACTTTTACCACCGTTGCATTTGGTGAAGTTCAACAAGAAAAAAAAATTATTAACACATACTATTTGAAGGCATTTTTATCTCACAAGAGATTTTTCTCCGAAAACCTCGCATGTAAAGCACATATAAGAAAAAAGACTTAAAAAATCTGGAAGAGAATAAAAATAAAGAAAAATAAAAATTAAATTTCATGTGTGCTTCATATGTAAGATTTTTAGAAGAAAACTTCTGACAAGACAAAAATACACTTAAATGACTAGCATGTTTTGGGAGTATTTTGACAAAATATAATATATTTGAAAATTTTATTAGTTAAAAAAAAACTAAGAATCTAAGTGTAATAAATTCCTAACTTTAAAAATTATATTGACTATTTTTTAAATTTTATTATTTTTATAGGAATAAAAGTTAGAAGTCGCGTAACATCATGGTGTCGTTGAGAAATGCACATTCTACTATTTAATCCCTCTATGTTCCTTCACTGTATGAACTACTTAATTAAGCAAATTTGAAACCATGAGCAAAATAACTTTATGACAAGTCAATGCTCACATAAATATAGTAAAATACACTTTTAGGTTACATGTCTGATCATTAAGCATAGAATATTAGTAGGTTTACACAACCGTCAAACACTCTTAATTAATACAATAAAACAATTAGGCAACAAGATCTGGTGTTTTGTTTGGGGTAGAGGAGGGTGCCTTAAGACAATCTTAATTAATACCAATTGCAGCCAAAAACAAAGCTTGGTTATGTAAAATATGCTATAACATTTTGCGTCCGCTATTGCATGAGTTGTGCAATCAGTATCCTCTTATAAACCATTTGAGTTACTAATTTACAAACCCACCCACATCAAACTACCACTATTCTATGTGATTTGTTCTACTAACCTAACGCATCTTCGTCTCTAGCCTTCTCCTCTTCGCCTCTACAAGGACCATAAATCCAGCAGCAGAGTAGAAAATACATGAAATTTACCATACTCAAGACAGAAAGGACCCAAAAATAGTAGTCGTAGTGACCCTTGTTAATGTTGGTAGAAACCCAACTCTCGCGGCCTTCTCTTTTTGTCAGATCATCGATGGTGTTCATCAGGAAACTTGCTAACAAATTTGCCACAGACATCCCAACTGAACAAAGAGTAGAAGCTATACTTGACATGCCTTTAGGTAACTCTGATATGTAGAACTCATTTTGAGCAATTGCATTCAAGCTCTCAGCTATCCCGAGCAAGCAATATTGTGGAACGAGCCATAAGGCCGACATCTGCACCGTTGCCTGTGGATAATCTGACAACCCTTCCTTATTTGCAAGGCTACGACGTATACCCTCCACAAGTGCAGTTACTATCGTGCAGACACAAGAGAGAAATATTCCGGCTCCCATTCTTTTTTTGCTACTAAAATGTGTAGGTTTTCCATTGATTCTTGATACTATGGGAAGAATTACCCGATCATAAAGGGGAACCCATAATATTACAGCAACAACAGCAAATATCCCAAAAGAACCTGCTGGAATTTCAAATTTTGCAGTGATCTTACGGTTCATGCTAGTGGCTTGAAGTACCGCAAAAGAGTTCTGGCTTGCACTGAGAAATGTTATCATGCCAGTTGACCATAACGGGATCACCTTCAGCAGTGCTTTTAGATCTTCGACTTGATCTACTGTACAAAGACTCCAGGGGTCTCTTGCTCTCCCATCCGGAGTCAATTCTTGCTGAGCATCTTGAATGATACAAACTCTATTTAGAAATCTGAAAAGGTAAAACAATCGAGTTCAATAAAAATTACAAAATGTAAACCGCAAATATCATATTCAAAAAATAAAAATAATTTTTGATGTTTGAAAAGCGATTTACCTTAATTTTTCAGTTGGAAAGAGCAATGCTGAGCCCTTCTTATGATGGTAGATCATGTCTATGTTCTGAGAGGACGTTTCAATGCGTCGCTTTTTACAAGAAGCAAAAATCACTTGAATTAACTCGGTGACCAGGCTTGCTTTAGCCTTTACCTTCACATAGAACGGAGTACCAAGAAAGAACAGAAGAGTTGAAAAGACCATCAGCACCATGGAAGCTCCAAAGCCAAATCCCCATCCCAGTTTGTCTTGAATGTAGACAGAACAGGTTAAAGCTATGAGAATGGAGAATGTATATGTTGCATAGTACCAGCCAAAGTATCTCTCCAGAAATCCTCCCTTTCTGTGGGAATCTTCGTTTTCCAGTTGATCTGCACCAAAGGCCAAGGAAGAAGACCTGAGACCCCCAGCTCCAATGGCAATAACTGCAAAGGAAGTACAAAGTAGAGATAGCTGGGGCATTGTGGGAGAACTGCAACTGTTAACAGAGTCATTGCAGGGCAGAGGCCTTAATCCTGGAACCACAGCTGTTAACCATAAAAGAGTCATCCCCTTCAAGACAAAAGAATTCTCTCACACATTTATTGGAAACAAATTTTATATCAAGAAAACAATTGAAAATTTAGTTTTAGAATTTCAGCTATCTCCAGTTATTAATAGGATTAGATCAATTTCCATGATTGACTGAGTTTTCATCTCAATAGCAACACTTGTATTGGAAATAATTAGATAACTATAAGTAGTACCATGGGACATCAAAACACAATCAATTGTATGCAGTTCTAATTGTAGAAATTATTTTGTATAACTAGCAAAATCTATGCATTTTTTATGTCAAATTTTTATTACCCTAACAGTATATGAAATTTCTCTCCATGATGCAAGTTGAAAATCCTTTCAAGTTATATCCATGAACTGACTTAGGCTAGTCATACCCAAAATAAAAAAAAAAAAAAAGAACTCAAAATTACTGGCAAAATAAGTGGACTGGGCTCTAATTTAGAAGATTTCTATGAATTTAGACCAATACGATTCTAGCACAACAATATAAATAGGAGACACAATTGTGGTGAAAAAATTTAGTCTTAGTCCTTTTTCTCTAGTATTTTATTGGCTGTAACCCCCTTTAGTTTTCTTGTTTCCTGTTTGCTGGTCAAACTAATTAAAGGTCAGAATTCTGTTCGAATAAGGTCATTCGATATTGACATCCAAATTTTTGGTTGAATGTCCTTTTCACTAAAAGCCAGAACACAGAAAGAAAAGGAAATGGACCAACAGCCAAACTTGTCCTCAACACTAATGATTGCTTTGTGTTAAAATATTGATTGAATAGTCTCCCAAATAACCATTATCTTGCACTAGCAATGAAAAGGACTCAAAAGTCCAGAACATATAATTAACTGATTTCCCCCAAGGCATGATTGCTTAACTCTGACTCAGGTAGGAGCAGTAAGAATCTCTAGAATTTCTAAATGCCTCTGTTTTCCTCTGTTTCCTAAACGGGATCATTCCATCATTTTCATTCAATGCCCAAAAACAAGAGAAGTCCACTTGCCTCACAAATTCGTCACCTTTCTTCAAAATTTACTAACTAATACAACAGGTCCATAAGTTTTGTAGATTTCTGAAATAAGCTAGTAAATAAATTTCCAAGCATAGTGAAGTTATTACCAGAAGACTAACAACAGAGCCAAATCCAATCATGCTAAACCGACCAACAAAAGAATCTGCGATAATCGCTCCGATAACCGGCATGAAATTGGTAGCTGCTGACCAATAAAACAGAATACTGGATGCAGTTGCCATCTCCATATGATACTTCCTCATCAAATACAACGCCATATTTGGCGTCAACCCATAATTTGCCACTTTCTCCAGCATTCCATTTCCTACAAAATATTAGAACAGAACAACAACAAAAGTCAGTTTCCTTCCATCTCTGGAACTTTGTTGAATACAGGAAACCTGGAAAGAAGAAATCCCAGAACCCATATCTTTGAATTCATGAATATTAAACTGCATGATGGACTAATTCAAGAATGTGTGGCAATTAGCCTCAACTTCTATTCAAAGAGCGTTCAAATTCAAAGAAACTCTTTTCTCGTAAAACAGGCAGACATGATAACATGTCCAAATACTGATATCCCTTTTCAGTGTATAAATGAAATAAAAAGTGGGCATTTTTACCTATGATGAATGGCATGGTTCTCATGCCACCCTTCGGGGAATTCTTCAATAGAGGCTCTTTGATCATCTCCCTTTCCTCATCAAACGAACTCTCCATTTCTTTGCGTTCCTTAATCTGAATCTGAATTCAGTGCCCCCAAGCGCCCAACGACACAATAACAGAACAGCTCAGCAAAGTAGAAGAAGAGCCGAGACGGTGCTGATGGGATATGACGCATCCTCTAGGGGGAATAATTGGCACTCACTTTGCTAAGTAGCAGTTTGGAACAGGATACCGTGATGTGACCTTGAGAGAATGGCCCACTAAATCCGCTACCTAGGATAGCTTTTTTCTGGACGTGGTGGACGAGGCGAGAGGCGAAGTTAACTACACTTTTTCCCTACTTTTTCAACAGGAAAAGATTTCGAATCGGTGGACGAAGAAGATTCAAGGAATCTCCGACGGACGACTTTTGAAACCGCGAGAAATGAGATAAGCCCTTTTGTCATTCATTTAGAGAGAAGGAAACTCTTCTGTCAAACAGATCAAGAAAACATGATAAAACTGGTCCTTCTTCTCCTTGTTTTTTCTTGAAACAAAGAGCAAAGGCAGAGGTTTAAGATTGAAGCGGTTTAAGATTGAAGCAATTGCCGGCGCGAGATGCTTAAAGTCATAGAAAATTTTGAAACTCAAGGACTGGAATAGATATTTCCAAGATGAACCTGAATTTTGCTACTACTCCAACATGGCAGTGCAAAGTCCACCATTTATACCACTCCTTCAAAGAAGGAAATGAATGCTGCAAGAATTTTTATGCTTAACCCTTTAATGGAGGGAGAATCAAACTCACGCATACCTGGAATTTCTTGAGATTGACGGTGTCGGTTGTTTTACTACTACATCATCAGCGACATCATATATTTTTTATTTTTATTTTTTATATTGTGAACTAATAAAGTTTGTGTTTAACGCAATTAAACTTTTTTTTTACAAAAATATTATTTTTATACAAAAATTCCCTCGACTAAATATAATTTAAATACACTTATAAATTTATAAAATCTTACAATAATTTTTTAAATATAATAAAATTTTAGTAAATATGATAAAATTTTTATAAATAGTCAAGTGGATAATTACATGTAATACGCATATCTTTTAATATTAAAAATTATCATAGTTGGAATAAAAAATCTTCTTTTATGAAATTTTATAAAAAAATTTTAAACTAAAATACTATTTAATCATATTCTCAAATTTTGCCAAAGGAGTATTTCTCAAGAATAACAGTAGTAATGTACTACAAAAAAGAATATTGAATTGTTGGCTAACTCTGTGTTTTGAGTTTTTTTTTTTTTTTTTGTTAATTTTAGTTAGTAAAAACCAAGGATAAAATTAGATTGGAACAAATCCATTAATTAGTGTAAAAGAAGTTATAACAAGCATAGCAGAAGATCCATAGCCATTTTTTTGGACGTTCAAGAATCAAAGCCGCACAATTGGTATGAAGTGACGAGCCGTGACACATTTCAAGATTGTGATATTAGAATGTATTTTGACTGGGTTCGATGTAATTAGATTAGATTTCGTAATAAAATTTAATATAAATTTTTATTTTAAATTTTATATCTTTTATAAAAAATTTTAAAATTAAATTTTATTCAATCTGACCTTGAATTTCCTAATGTACTTCTGTGTCCTTTTTTTTTTTATGAACCTAATATAGTTTTTGTAGCGAACTTAATATTTATAAATTAGAAAATTTTGCATGAACCTTATAAAATGCATTGGATTATGCAAATACAAACTTTATATGTATTGTTCATGAAAACTGAAGATGTGAAAACAGAAGGTGCCCTAGGATTGGCTTTTTTTAAAAAAAAAAAAAAATCACTTTCGTAAAGTTTATGGTTAATTATTGTGAGAGCAATGTGGATTACTAAATTGATTGTTTCGGAAAATATGTATATACATATTTTTCAAAATCATAACAAATCCAAATAAAAACTTTCCCTCTTTGGTCAGTACTATCTCATTACCATAAAAGGAAATAAGGAATGCAGGCAAAGAGGCATCCCAATAAGTTTTTGCAAGATTGGTGGGTAAACATGGTTTTCGTACACTATGCTCTAAACTGTTGCTTCCTCTGCTTCAAAATATTACTACTTTTGTACAAGTATAATTTTTTATTTTATTTTTAATTAATTTTTTACTAACATGAGAAAAATAGAGAAATTATTTGTATAATTGAGGATAATTTTTAAAATTTATAAAAAATTAAATATTTTTTAAAAAATAATTTAAAAAGTCTTGTATTTTGAAATGGATGAAATATACTATGTTTATTTTAAAGAAAATATAACTTGTTTAAAGTAATTCAGAAAAGAATAACTTTTTACAAGTATTTTGTTCCTTCGTCGCCAAGATCTACGTTTCCTATAAATTAGCAGGAAAATACAAATCTTTAGGTTAAAATACAAGGGAGTGCAGAGTTTGGTTTTGATTCTTTGCCGGTTTTAGAAAGTCAAATTTAAGTATATTTTTCATCCAGATTTCTTAATAAACAAATTCTGGACCGTTTATTCGTCCAAATTTCCTTAACCTAAAATGCAAAACAACTTCTTTTTTTTTTTTGGGTGCTTTACCGATCTATTTTAACAAAAAGTATTGTGAAGGATGATAGCAGAAACAAGCCAAGCTCTTCTTCCGCCTCTAAGTAATGAGCATTTGGGGGCAAAATTTGGAGGCCTCAAACACCACAAAAAATTAAGACATTCCTATGGAGGCTTTGCTCGGGTATTCTGCCTGCTAGCTACAATATATTTCGAAACGCATAAAAGGTGTTTCTGGGCAATGTCAGATCTGTTATGAGGGGGAGGAAACGACGGTTCATAGATTTTTTAAGTGCCCTTTTGTTGCTGCTGTTTGGAAATTTTAACCATTCCAGCACCTTGTTGACTTGATGAATGACAATAACCTTCTAGATGTTCCGGGGGTGATGGTCGATCTATTCTTTTTGCCTACATTCTTTGGAATCTATGGAATTGTTAGCTTTTTGTTGTTTTTTCAATTCAGTCACAATTGCAGCTATCTAGAATGGTTGTAGAATTTTTTTTTTCCAACAAAGACTGCTTGTTAAAAAATATTACTGTAATGATTTCAACAACGGCGGCTGAATTGCAGCTATAAATAGTAAGTAATTATGAAGATGAATGTGCACCGGATGAGAAGAAAAGAGAGAAGGAAAGAAAAGGAAGAAGAAAAAGGTAGAGAGAATCAAGTGAAATTTTATCATTTTTCTTCTGAAATTATTTTCATCTCTTTTCTTGATATACACCTAGTTTGGTGAGGATAGTTGTGTTACCTTATAATATATTTAGAAGAAGAATCTTGTTATCCTAGTTTTATAGTGTAAGTATTGATCAATATTTGATCCGTAATTTTTACTCATTTTAAATTTTCCAAGTAAATCCTGGTGTCAGTGCATTTTCTATATTTTTTATTGCTAGAATTTTATTTATTAGTGGTTATTGATAAATTCTAACTTTATCAATATCGGTATTTTTGAGAGAATCAATTTTATAATCTTGATATGTGAGTCATTTATTTTGTAATTTATTTTTATTTGTCAACCTCCCAACATTTTTTGACAGAAAAGCTAGAATCCTTCTTCAGGTTGAGAAATGGCAAATGTCCTTGCTGAGGAATATCTTCGCGTCAATTCTATAGAAACTACCTCACTGATGCAACAAGCACTTCATGAGCAGAAAGGAAATCATGGCGGCTCCCAACCATTCTGGTTAAGGAAGGATATTCTTTCAACATAAGGCAATCAATCGGATACTTGTGGATTAAAACAGAGCAGCTCAGCCTACAGGTGTTGCACCTTCTTCAGAAGACTTGAGATTGGTTCTCCCTTTCCCCGGAGCTCTAAAATGAATGTAGATGCTGCGTGGACTTTAGAGGGAGCTGGAGTGCGTTGTCTTCTGCGAAACCATTCAGGACTCAGGAGTAAGCTTGGCTATGACAAAAAGGCTTATGCATTCGCCTTCCTCTGAACATTGAGAAACAATAGCTATTTTTGAAGGACTTCGTCTGGCTGATCGATTTGGATATTGCATGACTATTATTGACAGCGTTAAGGTGAATGGTAGTCTATTGGAACTACTTGGTCATATCTTCTCACGCATTTTTATTCTCGTTAGGAGGTTTAATGTAAATCTTTTTTTTTTTTTGCAAGGCGCTAAGGCAATGTGCATGCCTACTACTTAGCTCAATGTGCATTCTGAACTCACTACTACAACATCTAGATATAAGTGGTTCCAAATGTAATTTCTTCCGCTGTTAGAGCGGATTTCCTTTAATGATAATTCTTTTTTTCCCTTTAAAAAGAAAAAAAAACAAAAATACTGGAAAGAGAACTCATTCTTTCTTATATACTCATTAGGCTAAGGTGATTCTTTTGATACCAACTAATCGGTGAATACCCTAAAGATGAAATCAAGAGGGTTACAACGTCAGCAAGGAGGCATAGCATCATTCCTCAGCATCATGCCTCAAGAAATTCTGGGATTGCCTTTGGTTTGATCTCCTCTTAAATGAATTATTTTCTTTGGTAACCTAAAAAAAGAAAAAAGAAAAAAGAAAAAAGCCTTGGGGACTTTAAAGGAAAAATGGGTATTTCCAGCATTTTCTACAGCATTATCTCCACCTCTCAAACCTTTCAATATAAAGGAGGCACAACAATCAATTGCAATATTACTCAATCAATCTGTCTTGTTCTTCTTCAATTTCTCTGGTTTCTCCTTTACAAGGGCCATAAGCCTTGCTGCAGATGAGGAATATCATCATATCAACCATGCAAAAACCAGCAGTTACCCAAAAGTAGTAGTCATAGTGTCCCCTGTTAATGTTGCTTGAAATCCAACTGTCATTCCCACCTCTTCTTGTTAAATCATTAATGGTGCTCATAATGAAGCTTGACAATATATTTGCCAGAGCAAATCCTACCCCGACTAAGGACGAAGCAATACTTGCCATGCTTCTGGGGAGCTCCAGGTAGAAAAACTCATATTGTGCAGTTTCAGACAAGCTATCAGCAAAGCCAGACAAGATAAGTTCTGGAATTAGCCACATTGCAGACATATTCACAATAGCTTTTGGATCATCCAGATCAACTTCACTGATTGCACGGTTCCGGCGAATAGTCTCTACAACGGCCTTCACCATCAAGGATAAACAAGAAAGAAATATACCAAGTCCCAACCTCAGCTTCGTGCACAAAGAAACAGGTTTCCCCTTGATTCTTGATGCAATAGGCAGAACAATGTGGTCATATATGGGAACCCAGAGTGTCATGCTAAGAAGCGTAAACACTGCAAAAGATCCTGCTGGAATTTCAAAGCTCGAACCAATATTTCGATTCATGGATTTCGCTTGAAGTGTTAAGATAGTGTTCTGGGTCGTTGCTAATGTCATTAACATTCCTGTTAACCACAACGGGATCACCCTGATTAGTGATTTCAGGTCCTGTACTTGATCTGCTTTGCAAAGGCTCCACGGGACTCTAGCTGTCCCATCCAAATTCAACTCTTCCTGAGGATTCAAGACAATGCAAGCTCTATTCAAAAACCTACAAATGCAAGAGTTGCTTCAGAAGGAAGAAGCGATCGGTGACTAAAAAGAATGATCTCAGCGTGGTGAATAACAAAGAATGTTATGATCCTGAAGTCATACAAATTGCAAAGCTATCCTCTCTCCGAGGCTAAATTACAGGACTGCAGAATGCAGTGAAATGTTATGATCCCACGTAAAAGAAGAAACTGTCTTGCAAATGGTTGTTGTGATACACTTTGGAACCCACAGATGCCGATAACTACTCGTAGCGTAAAGAAGAATATACTTTCAAAGATTAGGACTCATCATCCAAACCAGAAAAGGAAAGACCAATGAATCCTATCAAAAAGAAAATTCAGGCACTTCTGAGTCCAACGAATGGTGCGAATTACATACAATGCTAATAAAAGATGATGTATGAAATCATGGGAACTGTCTGACCTTAGTTTTTCACTGGGAACAACCATACTTGAACCCTGCTTCTGATGGTACAAGTAGTTTGCACTTGGAGATAGTTTGATATGTCTTTTTCTGTAAGCAGCTACCATCACTTGCGTGAGTTCAGTAACCAAGCGTGAGTTAGCCTTTACCTTGACATAGAATGAAGATGCCAGGAAGAATGAAAGCGCTGAAAGGAACATGAGCGCTGCAGGAATCCCAAAACCAACCTTCCATCCCGTATTGTCTTGAATATAAACAATGCAACCGAAAGCTATGAATATTGAAAACATCCACGAAGTATAATACCATCTTATATAGCGCTTGATAACATAGGTATTTTCATCGCCGTCCCTTTGCTTAAGCTGATCGGCACCAAAGGCTAATGATGCAGACCTGATGCCTCCGGCTCCAATAGAAATAAGTCCAAGAGAAGTGCATAAGAGGAAGAGTTGGAAATTTGTTGCAGAGCTACAGTTGCTATTGAATTCATTGCATGGCTGTGGCCTTGCTTGCGGAATCATACTAGTTAGCCATAAAGCAATCATCCCCTTCAAAATACAAATTTAATCTGAGATATAGATGGGACCAAATTTTTACTAGAGGAAGAACTACAGAAGATTTATTTTAAAATGAATTGTTTAGTAAAGAATAAAGTCACGATTTATCATTAACTAGAGATCATATAAACACCAAAATGTATAATATTAGTCCTTAAAGTCTTTAAGTGCCACATATTCATTGAATACCTAAGGAAAATGTCTAGCTATTGAAAGCAAAATCTGCAAACTACGTAGATCCTTTCTTGCATAAAAGAGAAAAATCAGCAGAATTACAATTATCAGTGCGAAAAGTAGCAAGATTTGGAATTAAAAAATGAACTATTCAGCCATACCGTTACCGCCCAACCAGCATTCAGAAGATCATTTGGACAATGGATAATCAGATATGAGGAATTGAAAGCATCCATTACTCTGATCTTGAAGCAAGATAAATGTTCTTAGAAGAATTTGGAAGGTTCCCAATTGATAAACACAAAAATAAAATATGGAATGATAGCAAATATCGATTCTTCTATCTCTTAAAATTACTGCAATTACCTTGGAAATAAATGGTCACTGACTATATAACCAAATATTTTGAGTTCTCTTCAAATGTTCTTGGAAACTTTACGCAAACTTACTAATTCAGGGATGAAATATACCAGAAATGTAATCATGCAACCGAAACCAATCATCCAAAATCGACCCGCAAAAGAGTCTGCAATAACAGCCCCAAGAAGAGGCATGAAATTCATAGCTGCCGTCCATAAGAATATGATGTTGGAACCAGCTGCCATGTCCAAGTGATATTCCCTCATCAAATAGAAGATCATGTTTGGTGGTAGCCCAGTAGTTGCAACTCCCAAAAGTGCCTCATTTGCTGATTCGAACGAAGAAAGCATCCAACAAAGTTAAAAGTACAATAGGATGAATCCAAGAATTCCATTCATTTATAAACTTGAATCGAACCGCGGGCTAAGAACAGAATAACCGTTGCAATCAGTAGAAGACTAAAATGTACTCACCAATGATGAATGGAATGGTTCTGAAGCCACCCTTTCGCGAACAATCTAAGAGAGGCTCTTCTATAATTTTTTCCTTTTCCTCTGAAGAGCCCTCCATTAGAGCTAGACACCCTCTGCACTCTTCTTCTTTCTCACAAGCAGAGCGAAGAGTGTACACTCAGCTCCGACTGAGAATGGAAGAATCGTCCCCAAGAATTCGGGTACGAAAGGAAAATTAATACCAGTAGAAATATTGATTTTTTTTTAAGCTAGCAATGCATTTCTTTTACTAAGTAAAGGTAGCAGAGCATCTTAAGAATGAGAAGTTGACAAAAGAGATGATTGGAATCTTTAAGATTTGAAAGTGGAGCAACCGGGGCTTTTCTATTCGCAAAATGTTTAAGCGCGGGGTTGGAAAGATGATGCTAACAGAGCAACTATTCTTTCCCAAAATTCACACGTCCAATAATTAATTTGGGCTGAGGATTCCAACCTGTATTAGGCTTATTAAATTGTGAAACAGTATTAAATCCAAAAGCAAATAATGGGGTTCATACCTGGCCCCATTCATTTCTTTTCCTCTTTTGTAACCACCACCTGTGTTGGCGATTGAGAGCAGATCCATAGAGGGAGAATAAAAGAGAAAGAGGGTGTAAGGGTGGATTGGATTTTTTTTTTTTTTTGAGTTATAATTTTATTAAAAATTATAAAAATAAATTATTCATAAAAAGTATGACTAAAATAAAAAACACTTTATTAGAAAATCAGTCTTAAAAGTGAAAAAAGTTTTTTAAAAAAAGATTTATTAAAAACCAATCCTAGTACTCTCTAATAAGCCAACCATCCTGTTGGTTTAATGGGACATCAATATTTCCAATAGATATCTTTGAACCCAATATACTTTCCATTAGGATCCTATTATTTAATAGATTTTTACTTTAAAATAAAATTCAGAGACGCATAAAATTACTATTATGAAGTGGTAAATTAATCGATCAGAATAATTTTTTTTTCCTCTGTTACAGTGAAAATTGCAATGCAAGATTTGGGGAGCTTCTCCCCCCTCATAAAAAACAAGTGTCTTACGGCCAGAACTCGGAAGTCATAACAAAAGTCTCAGCCCTAGAACTGAGCATTGTGAATGGTTCTCTCATATTTCTTGCCATTTAACATAGAACAAAAGAATATTCAAACTAAATACTATTTTCTTTTCCTGTTCCCAGGAACCATTAAAACTAAAAATAACAAAACATTAATGAAAAGAAGAGAAAACACCAAGCTAAAGCCTCATTATTTACAAGCAAACTAATCTAAATAGGAACAAGAAGAGAAACTACTTATATTGCAATAATAATTAGGATTAAAAGCCTCAACTTGGAGCTGTTCCAAATTGTTCAAACGCCTTCCAGTACATCCCTTCTTCTTTACCCTTACAGGCGAAAACATCAGTTAAACTTGCAAAACGCGCCATTTATCTACACTAAAAGTCCAAAGTACTTATGTTTCTAATTCTTGCTCCTTGTATCCCATATCAGCTATGATGAAAGATCTGACTTCATCAGATATCTTTCATTTCCCGTCCTGGTCGAGGGCAGTGCTCAAGTCGTCAGCTAAGCCAATCAGCTCAGAAACGAGGAAGAACATCACCCTGATCCTCAGGAACCTCGTTCCTTTCTTCCTTTGAAGGACCATAAAGCGTACTACAAATAAGGTAGTAGATCAGATTAGCAAGAGCTATTGCCGCAAGAACCCAATAGTAGTAATCATAGTGCCCCTGATTGATATTGGTCGAAATCCAGCTATGTTTTCCTCCTTTCCTTGTGATATCATTAATGATGTTCATGACAAGACTTGCTAGCAGATTTGAAACAGAGATCCCTAGTAATAGCAGCGAAGCAGCTATACTGGACATGCTTCTTGGAAACTCAGAGTAGTAGAACTGATTTTGTGCAATCGCACTAAAAGCTTCGGCCCCACCAATCAGTGCTAGTTGTGGAATTAACCAGAGAGCGGACATGTCAATCTCTGAATTAGGTTTATCTGCATCACCTTCACTGATGGCACGTCTCCGCCGAACAGTTTCCACAATTGCTGCTGCTATCATGGCTAAAAGAGATGCAAAGATTCCCAATCCCATTCTACGTTTTGCAGATACAGTAACAGGCTTTCCCATGACTTTTGATGCTACACGCAGAATCACACGTTGATAAAGAACAACCCACAACACCACACCAATAATCTGGAATGTGCCAAAAGAGCCAGCTGGAATATTAAAAGAACCCAACTTCCGATTCATGGTTTTTGCTTGAAGTACTGTAATAGAGGCCTGGTTAATACACATAAACATCAGCATTCCTGTTGACCATAATGGGATTACCCTAATTAGCATTTTCAGTTCCTCCACTTGATCTGCACTACAAAGACTCCAGGGATCTTTGGCCGTTCCATCGGTGGTCAGCTCTTTCTCAGGATCTAGGACGACGCAAGCTTTATTTAGACACCTAAGGACAATAATAGAAGCTTTAGCAACAGAAAGAGAAATACAAGAAAAGAAATTATATAACACTTGCTAGATTCATTCAGTGTTGAGGAAGCAAACAAAATATCCTGAAAGTCTGAAAGCAAAACTACGGGAAATGGACACAAGAACATGGTGGTAAAATGAACCGATGAAGATGAAATCAACACACCTTAGATTTTCACTTGGCTTCATCAGGAGAGAATCCTTGCGGCGATGGAACATTATGTCTGCGCTCTCTGATGGCAATTTTAGATGTCTTCTTTTAAAAGAGACTACAACTACTTGAACAAGGCCAACAAGTAAGTTTGCCTTCACCTTTAACTTAATATATAAAGGTGAAGCCAATAAGAAAGCAGCAGCTGCTATGACCATCAGACCTGCAGGAACACCAAAACCAACCTTCCATCCCAGCTTGTCTTGAATGGAGACTATGCCACTCAAAGCAATGAAAATTGATAGTGCAACCAAACCGTAGTACAAGCTAAAGTAGCGCTCCAATGCCCTTGAGTTTCTCTGGCCTTCTCCTTTTTCCAACTGATCAGCACCAAAGGCTAAGGCTGAAGATCTGATGCCTCCGGTTCCAATAGACAGGATTGCGAAAGAAGCACATAAGATAAACAGTTGGAAACCTGTTGGAGAGCGACAAGATGTGTCCTGTGTACTGCATTGAGGAGGCCGTGCTCCAGGAACGACACTTGTCATCCATAAAGTAATCAACCCCTACGAGGCAGAATTTATCTTCAGAAATTAATTGGAAATATTTATTATCAGATTAAAAACATAATTTTCCTTTAGTTCCCACTCCACAATGGATATAATACAGTAATTTTCACATACTTCATGCAAAGAGTAATACGTATTGTCTTCTGAACATGATTATGCATCTGAATGGAGAAAAGAAAAAACATAGAGAAATCAAACCGAAGGGCATGACGTAAAACTAATATAGCTATAAACGAGATTTTATCAATTTGGAGTTTCTTTATTGATTCTCTTTTTCTACATGAAAAAGATGAAATAATTAAGAATACATCAATGTTAAAGGGACGGTTCAGAAAGTAGCAAACAGATTTAAGATCCACTAAACTGCAGATACGTCAGGAAATCCACAACCCCAAATCTTTAAGTGTAAGCAGTAATGTGACATGAAAGAAAATAAAGAAAAATAAATTTTTTCGGTGTTGCATTATGTGCCATTTCTCATACTGAGCATACTTAAATGTCTAAGACGAAGTTACCCTTTTCAATAATGGAATTCTGCCACCACATGAATTCACAAAAATTAAGAACAAGGCAAACTTCCATTTGATATGTACTCAGGCTATCACCATTCTCATACACTTTCAAGCCAATAACTCTTGGAAACCAATTGGCAAACAATAAAAATACAGACAATATGCAATTTTCAAATATGTCCACGAGCTATAAACCCCTAAGCATCCCGATGAAAAATGAAAAAGAACACACCGACTAGAAACATACCATCAACTTCCATTTTCAAATATGTCCACAGACACTGAACCCCTTTAGAATCCCCCATCCAACACCCCCCCCCCCCCAACAACCCCACCCCAAAACAAAAAAGAAAAAGCCCAAAATCTAAAAGAAAAACGGAAATAGAAAAACGTACACCCTTTACGAGATTTCTTCAAGGTCACATTTGGTAGAACCATGACATTACACTTGAAGGCAGGATATTATACTACACTTGGTACAGACAAAAAAAAAAAAGGCCTAAAACATCTGATTAACTTCATGATGCTACGAGACTTGCAAATCCGACGCATATGTACTAAGTATGAAGCAGGAAATCGGAGAAAAAATGTAAAAAGTTGAAAGAAGGAAATTGCTGACGAGAATCAGTTGAAGCATGGCAGCAAGAGAATGTAAATTACCAGCAAGCTAAAAATGGATCCAACACCGATTGTTGTAAACCGGCCCAGATAAGAATCTGCGATAAAAGCCCCAACCACAGGGAAGAAACTGGTGGCTGCAGACCAGATATAGATTATGGTATTCCCACTAACCACCTCCAAGTGATAATCTCTCGTCAAATACAATATCATGTTTGGTGGCAGCCCATAACTTGTGATTTCTTCAGCAGCCTCAATTGCTAATAATTCAACAGAAATCAAGAAAAGGAAAAGGTTTAGATTCAAGAAAACATAATTTATAGATCCATTCAAATACAGTCTTAATCATTTTTTCTTTTCAAGAAAGAAATGAAGCAAGAACGAAGACGGAACAAGCAAACAGAAAAGAATTAAGAATATTTGGCAGAAAAGAGTACCCAAAATAGTGGGAATTGCTTTGATTCCACCCTTTCCTTGAGCCTCCTCCAGCAGAGGCTCAGTAATACCGTTTTCCATATCTGCAGAAGAACCGTCCATCGTGCTTGAGGGATGCGTTTGTTTGGGCTCCGAAGCACCCTCTAATGCTTCTGTACTCGCAGCCATAACGACCAAAAGTCTTAAAAATGCACAGCGGGCTATTTCACAATTTCTTGAATTTTCGGGGCACAACCAAGTCCAAGAAAAAGCTCTTATAGGGCGGAGGTGGTGATCTGTGAAATTCTTCACAAAAAGCTATCAAACCTCTCAGTGGGGGAGGGTCCACGCGTTTGCAAATTCCCTCTCGGCTCTCCCCGCAATGCTTTATCTTCATATATAGATTTCACCGCATTGCTTATTCTGGCAATTTTTAGTAATAATTTTTTTATTTAAAATTTAAATATTTATTTTCTCATTTTGAAGCGAAAGTATACCTTTGACCGAATATTGTATTACGTCGTTTGGCATTAATTTTACTATTATCTTCTTCTTCTTTTTTTCTTTCCTTTTAAATTGGCACAGAAGAAGAAAGCATGACCAAATATGAAACGTGAGGTGAGATCGGGAGTGGATTTTGTGGGGTTCCAAACGCGGTTGTAGGCGTAGGAAAAGGATTCAACGTGCTTTTGTCTTCCCTAACATTGATGGGCTTTCACATTGTCTTGCTTAGTGGAACTCACAAAAATTTAGGAGCATTTTTCTTTTAGTGGGATTTTTTATGGTTTAAATTATTACTGCATTCATATTAATTTAATTATTATTTTAAAAATTTTATAGATATTAAAATATTAATAAAGTATACTAATTTATTTTTAATAAAATATTATCTCTATTCATTAAAATTTACAACACAGTAAATTATCATAATTTACCATACAAAATAACATTACCTTTTTTTATAAGAATAAAAAAAAAAGAAAGTCAAAATTTTTACGCAACAATACTCATTTTGTAAATTTCTATGATGACTCATAAATTAAAATGAAGGGCGTATAATGGTAGATTAAGGTAATTTTGATTATGGCGAGTCCTACGTGTCTACCATTCATACTAAGCTGCTGGTTTTTGGAACGGTGGACACGCAAGTTAGGGTCTTAGGGTATCTTTATCGGATACTTTACTTTTAATTTAGGTAAGAGCGACGCTTGTTCTGTAATATATATTTTTTAATACATTCTTTAATATTTTCAAGGTATAACTGTGGTTCAAGAAAAGTTAAACTATTTACGTGATAGAATAGGGGACATGTATACAACTCTGTAAGTATTATTTTATTGTTTAAAAAAGAAAATTTAAAATAAAATGATAAATTTTTTTATTTGATAAAATTATTATTTAATATCAAAATAGAATAAAATTTTATAATAAATGACGTAAATACTTTATTAATATATTGTGTTAATAAAATTTAATTTAAATCAACAAAAGCAAGTAATAATAGACTAAATTAAAATATGTCATTAACAAAATTTCATTTAAATAAAATTTATATTAAAATTTTTTAAAAAATCAAATATTTCAAATATTAAAACCTTATTTAGTTATAAAGATAACTTTTATTTTAAATCAAATTAAATAAAGTACTATTAAGAAAAATAAAATAGAATTCAAGACTAAATTATGAATTTTCTTCCGCAAATATTTTTTTATAAATTTTTTTTATAATTTTTACTTCTCTTATAAAGGCCTTTCTTTAGGTCTTGATATAGAAAAGTCTTTTTTTACTTCTTTTTTAAATGAGTTTTCTTGTGAAATAATCATTCCTATTTAAAATTTATATATCAAATACTGAAAAAAAATTAAAAAAAGTTATTCTATTTTTGTGTACGAAAAATATCATACTACTATTATATTTGAATTAATAATCTATTTTTTTTTGTATATAACAGTTCAAAAATTGATGATAGAATGATTCAAAATTAAAGAAACATAAGGAAAATAGGAAATATGAGGGAGAAAACCCCACAACAGAAAGAGAAGAGGACAATATTGAACTTGGTTAGAGGGGTCTAAGGAAAAAAAGGGAAAAAAAAATGAAAATGAATTTGTAAATTTTTGTCCATAGCGGAAGACCACGGAGCTAAGGAACCGAGGAGCTTGCGCGTGAGAAAATAATAATGTGAACAGGTGGAAGTTTTTAAATTATGTATGGTGATGTGATAATGGTAGATTTTGCAATTAAGTCCTTCACTTTTTTGATATTTTGGGAGGCGAATGATTGGTTGGTTTGTGGATTCACATGGGAAACAGGAAGTGCAATTAATGAATGCAAGGAAGACAATGAAGAGGTCGTTGATCTTTCTTTATGAAATTTTCCTCGGAGTCTTAAAGCGTAGTCTGCCCTCGGTAGAAAAAGACACTCGTGAGTTATTTGTCGAACTCCTTTTGTCTTAAATTCCAAAGCTACAAATCAGGACACGGACAGCGTTGCTCTCTCTCTGGACTTCTGTTCAAGTTATTTGTCTTTGTTTTCGAAGCATGGAAGAGCGAAATCAGATTCTCCCAAAGATATTTGAGGATCAAATGCAAATTGCAATGAGTGGTTACTCTATTTTTTTTTTTTTTGCTTTTCTTTTGGGAGGATTAATTGATTGGGAAAGAGGATTAATTAATTGGTTACTCTTTAATCCTTTAAACATGGAAAACGATAGATTCTCGTGCTTTTTTCATTTTTCAACAGAAACCACATGGACCATAAATATTCTACTTTCAAAGACAAAAGAAATCCCAGTGCTTGTCATTTTCATCTAGTTTGGTTGGGCTAAAAAAAGAATGGCAACAGAAGGGAATGTGAATGCAAAGATATAACTTATTTAGTTCAAAAGTAAATGAAAGTAAAAATAGTTCATCCTAAAAAGGATAGATTGTAGATTTACTTTTTTATCCATCATAACGAAATAAGATAAAAGTAAATTCCGCTCACTTCCTTTTCCTTTAATGTAATTAGATAAGGGTGTCATCTGCTCCGCAAACCAAGCTTCTAAAGACGTGTGAGGACATGTGCTATCTAAATTTATTATTTTTCCAACAATATGAATCTTTCAGATATCAAATCTCAAAAAATCAATATTAGGATTAAATAATATTTAAATTTAAGAATTAATTTTATAAAAATAAATTATTTGTAAAAAAATATAATTTAAAGTAAAAATTTTATATTATATTTTATAATTTAAATATAATCGATATTATTAAAAATAATTAGTATTTTTTTATTTATATAATATTGATAATAATATAAAAAATATTACGTTATTCTCTAGAAAAGTAAAAGAAACATGTCTAGCGTATGTTCCAAAGCTATAAGCAGGACAAGGACGTGTAAAGATTTACTCTTGCACATAATTTTTTACAGTGTAAGATTAAATCTTGATCATTCAATTATAATCGAATGGTCTAATTATTTAAAATTTTTTTAAATAATTATTTAAATTTTTTTTATCATTTAATTATAATTAGACGATTAAAATTCGATCCGCACCACTGTATGCATAAAGCAAATGCAGGACTGGACCCGACAATGACAGGGTTGCTTTTTTTTTTTTTTTTGGTTCCCTCTCTCTCTCTCTCTCTCTCTGGAGAGAAGCAATGAAGACGGTTGGTGGACCTGAGTTGATCACCGAAATTCCATTTGCGTTCACATGAAGCTTTGGTCACAAGTGCAAAAATCCTTTCGTTTAAGAAAAAGCAACCACAAACAAGGTTGAACTAAGGGAGGTGTTGCCGCCGCTCCTAATATTTTTTTTTTATAAATATTAATTTTTTAAATTTTTGATTGCACCATTTTTAAAATTCGTTCTATTTTTATATAAATCAATATATATTTTTACCCTCACAAAATGAAAATTCTGATTCCAAGTTGTAATGGCCGATTTTATTATTTAATAAAATTTATTTTTCCCTCAACAAAAATAAATCTCTAGGAATTTTTTAAATTATAGTTTGCTTTGGAAAAAAGCTACTTTCGTATGAGCAAAGTATCCAACAGTCTACAATTCGAGGTTTTCTATTATTGTAATTATTAGTATTATTGTTTCCTTTCGCTAAATCATGATAATTGTTTCTGTCATTTAGGCGTATGTTGACGAACTTTTAAGTCTAAAATTATTATATATTTGGAAAGGAAAAACAAAAAGAAAGGTTCCACCGAAAGGCCAAAAAGGTGCGTATGAACATAGGTTGGACCAACCAAACCATCTCAATCGCAGAAACTCTACAAGTCAAGCAAGCAAGCAAACGAGGATTATCCGTGTGCCCCCTTTTATGGCAATCGTTACTCGATTCCTACAACCTGTGTTTCGTCAGCCCAACTGCGGTAAGGTTTGATTCACACTATTAGTTTTCCCTTTTTCTTTTCTCAGGTTGAGCCCAAATTTCTTGGATCAATTGAGAGTAAAATTGTCCAAAAATGATGAGTAAAATAACTTTTTCTCCCTTATTTGTAAGAGCATTTTCACGCTAAACTAGTCGTTTACTCTTACGTTAGCATGGTTCTTGACAATACCAACAGAAACTTACAAAGTGTAATATTTAAAAAGTAATAAATCTACTATTTAAGATAATTAATGATAAAATTAGAATGAGACTAATAAATATGTTATCGACTACGAGATTAATAAGTATTATAAGTTTCATTATAGAAATCTTCATACACAATAGTTAAATCTAGTTTACCATTTATAAAGAGCTAAGGCAATTGATCAGGTGAAATATTGAGGTCCTTGGTAAAGTCTAACTCAATTTATTGGATACGCTTTGTAACTGTAAGCATAGATAAGATGTAATTGATAAGATTGTATTTTGAGGTATTCTGCTAACTAGATTTTAGTCAAGAGTTCCTTACTCCAAAGGAGAAAGTCCTAAGGACGCTTTTCACATGAAGCAATTATCTATAACAGCAAAAACTTTGCAGGTCATATGGCTATTGTGACTTATCTAAAACAAAACGTAGTTTGACAAGGCAAGAAAGAAATGAGAGAAGAGAATAGCAAAAACAGCAATTTTCCTGAGGAGCTAAAGAAGAAAGCCTTAATAACGCCTTCCTATGGTTGCAACTAATTTTGCCAGAGAAATTATATTTGGTTCAATTTTTTTTTCCTGAAGAAAAAAAAAAGTACCTTATGTTCACAAATTTCATGTGTCAGGGAGTTATATACATCCATATGGCATCTTCTTGATTACCAGGCTTCTATGTGGACATTGCTGCGAAGTGGCAATTCAAAGATGCACTGTTTTACATTGGTAACGAAGATTTCTATTCCTCCAACTCGCCACTAGGAATCTCTTCCTCGGTGACCTTACAAGGACCATAAGCCTTACTGCAAGCTAGAAAGTAAATCATGTTTAGCATGCTTAAACCAGCAAGAACAAAGTAATAGTAATCATAGTGACCTTCATTGATGTTGTTTGATATCCAACTCGGTTTGGTGATGCTAGCAACAGTGTTCATGATAAAAATTGCTGCCAAATTTGCAACAGAGAACGAAAGTAGAGATAAAGCAGAAGCTATACTGGACATGCTGCTGGGGAACTCAGAATAGTAGAACTCAACTTGTGCAATTCCAGTTATACCTTCAGAAAGGCCATTCAAAAAGTGTTGTGGAATCAGCCACAGTGCCGACATGTTGACCACTGCATCTGGATCTTCTGCATGTCCTTCCCTGATGGCTAGGCTTCGCCTGATGGCCTCCACAGTTGCCGTTACTGTCATACATACTATAGACAGTACTATCCCAATTCCCATTCTTTGTTTAGAAGAGAGATGGACGGACCTTCCAGCGATTCTTGATGCTATACGAAGAATTACTGAATGGTAAAGGCCAACCCACAACATCACACCAATAAGGCTAAATATGCCAAAGGAGCCTGCTGGAATTTCAAAGCTCCCTAATCTTCGGTTCATGGAATTGGCCTGGATTACTAAGAAAGAACCCTGGCTAACATTTATAGCCATTATCATTCCGGTGGACCATAACGGGATTACCCTCAACAGCGTCTTCAACTCCTCAACTTGATCTACATTAGAAAGTCTCCAAGGGTCTTTGGCTTCTCCATCTGCAGTTAGGTCTTGCTGAGGATCTAAGATGACACAACCTTTGTTCAAAAACCTGACACATAAGCACTGAAGTTTTAGCAAAATAAAGCTCAAGGCATGGAAATAGGAACTCTATTTTGCACTGCCAATGAACTGTTAGGAAGAATCACAAGGGGCGATAGAACAGTAGAAAACAGATAGATTCATCAAAAGAGGCAAAAATCAATCAAAAATTTTTTGGCAAATCAACACGGTCTACTCAGGAAACGTGGCACGGAATAAAGTATAATGCTCATAACTTAAGAGTTTGCAAGATTTATGTCAGATGAAGGGGCCATAAACTACCCAAATCAAAGAATTTGAAAATTTCCCAATCTAGCTAGGTTGAAAGCAGAGCATCAGATATGGATTAGAGAACATGATAATGAAAGAACCATAAGATGATAAGAACATAATTCACCTTAGTTTTTCACTTGGAAGAGTCCGAGCAGAATCCTGCTTGTGAAGATACATCACATTAGAGCTCCCTGCTGATAAATTTATATGTCTTTTCCTATAAGAGGCTACAGCCACTTGAATCATTCCGATAATTAAGCTTGATTTAGCCTTCAGCTTGATATAGAAAGGAGAAGCCAGAAAGAATGAAAGTGCTGAAAAGAACATCAGAATGGCAGGAACCCCAAAACCTAATCTCCATCCCATTTTCTCTTGAATATAAACCATGACACTCAAGGAAACAAACATTGATAGGGTGAACATAGCATAGTACCAGCTGAAATAGTGTTCCAGGGCCCTTGTATTTTTCAGATCACCTCTTTCTCTTAACTGATCAGCGCCAAAGGCAATACCTGAGCACCTGATGCCACCAGATCCAATGGACATAAGCCCAAAAGAAGAACATAAGAGAAACAGTTGGAAAGCTGTTGCAGAGCTGCAACTAATGTATGGATCATCACATGGAGGGGGCCTCGCTTGTGGAATCATAGTTGTTAACCATAAATTAAGCATTCCCTTCGAGATAGAAATAAGAACCCAATAGTTCAGTAAAGATGAAAAAAACGATGCTGGACATTAAGAAATATAGAAATATTTCACTTCCTACATTCCACCTAGTACTGAAAGTTTGACACATTGTATTCAATTTTCCCGCAATAGTGGTCCAAGTGCATTAATAACAGCGGCCATGAATGGATATACTTGGATTGATTGAAATAAATTAGAAGCATATAATTTCAATCAGTTAATGTACTAAGATAACAACAAAACTGATAAATGGGGAAAGGGAGTCATCAATTTGGAGACTTTCTCTCTTCTCATATAAGAGATATTGATGAGTTCAAATGCATCAATAATATCTCAGGAATATGGTATGTCATCTCCTATTTTCAGAAGGAGTTTTAGCATTGACTAAATAAGAGATGATTTAGCAATTCCACCCAAACAGTACAGAAGGGCTAGAATTAATCAAGACCAACTACAGAAAAATTATCTCGAGATATTAAAACTCATCTTGTCATTCATTTGACTGCCCCCTTCATACTTTGACATTGTCAATTTCTAACTAGAAATTACCATTCACTGCCAAGCTCACATCATATCTCTAGCTAAATATGATATGCTGCATAAAAAGACAACACGGGAAAAAAACTAAAGAATTCAGCAGCCAAGTACTCATACCAAGTAAAAATGCAAAATGTAAGAAATAAGAAAGTCAACAAGAAAACATATGCCAAGTAATTACAATTATTAAGTTGATTATACCAAGCACTCAAAAGACCTTCTATCGAGTAATGAGGTTACCAGAAGGCTGAAAATAGCTCCAATTGCAACCATCAGAAACCGACCCGTAAATGAATCTGCTATAACAGCCCCAATGATAGGCGTGAAACCGGTGACTGATGAAAAGTAAAAGAGTAACTTTGTAGCACCAACCATTTCCATATGGTACACTTTCGTCAAGTATAATATCATGTTCGGCTGCAGCCCAGTACTTGCAACTTTCTCAAGCGACTCAGTTGCTAAAAAAGAAATGTTATCCAGCAAAAGGTTATCAGTTTAGACTAATTCAAGAGAAGATAATTGCAGTCAAAAAAGGAAACCAGAAGGTCATGGATGAATATACTACTCAGTGGTCACTCTTCTCCCCGTCTTTCTGTCGTCAAACATTTTAAGCAGCATAAATGAAGACATTTTATCCCCTTTCACATAAATTTCCAACATTTCACGAGATTAGATTAAAATATCAAGTTAATTTAAGCTATCCTACAGCTCTTGCAATAACCTCACACAAATATGCAGAGAAAAGGAGTGGTAAAGTCTCTCCAACATCAGAACAACATAGAAAATTCAGATCTTGAACTTGTAGGTGGGGGCAAAGAAACCATTTCGACCTATAGTGTAATTGACAGAAATCAGAAGCAAAAAACTCCATAATGCGAAGAGTTCTGGCCATGAAGATACCCAATATGAAAGGAATGGTTCTTAATCCTCCCTTTCTTGAACCCTCCTCGTCAAGCAAAGGCTTTGTGATCATCTTTTCTTCGTCGGCAGAACTTCCCATTGTCAACTTCTCCTCTGTACTCTCTGCTCTTACACTCAAAACAAACAGAGCTCTCTCTCTCTCTCTCTCTCTGTGTGGGGAAGTGGAATCTCCCGGTGTTATGGGATTGAGTGTAATCCTTCCGTCGCGAGACTCGATCGTGGGTTCTAATTTAAGAAATTTTCTTATTAAAAAGATTAAAAAAATAAATTATTTATGAAAAAGAAGTGAAACTCAGACTCAGAATTTTTTAAGTGTGAAGCAATCCCAGTCGTGAAAGAAGATGTTGGGTTGCAAAGTAAAACTTTTATATTAATTTTTTAAATAAATTGGTGTTCAAATAGTATTTTAAAAAAAAATTGGTGTCCAAATACATAACTATTACTAAGTTACTTATTTTGAAGGGAATTTTTTTGTCTTTTGATTCAAAGAGATCGGATTTCATTGAAGGGAATCAAAAGGGCTTTTTGAAGGGAATTTTTACTGATTTACTAAACACAAAAATTTTGATATTGGAGGATTACTATCTCAAAATTTTGATTAGTTGAAGCAGAAGAGTGTAATTGGTGTCTTATATAACTGTAATGTACTATTAGGACTGAAAGGAAATTTTTATAGAGCAGTAGGTGATGTCAAAACGACCTAAAATCGAAGCACTGCTCGCAAGTTATATATATATATATATATATATATATATATGAGTTGGCTTAAATGCAAGCTTATTTAACCCACTCTGTAGGATATTTGCATTTTTTTATTAATTATTTAAAATTATGTGATTTGATATAGAATATTTTACTAATTTATTAAATTAGAAACAAATAATAATTATTTATGATAAAAATTAATTTATTAAGTTAAAAAATTTAACTAAAAAAGATTATATAAATCATTTATGTGCATAGATATTATTACAAAAATAATAAAATCAACCCGTCCAGTTCGGCCTAACCTCATATTGGCCAGAGCGAGTTTGACCCATTTCTCATGGATTGGAAAATCTCTAACCCATTTCTGTCCTATGACAATCCGCAGGCCACAATGATTTAAAAAAATTATTCTCTTAGTTTCTCTAGACATATTTGGCAACTAATGAAGGTGTATTTTGATAACATCTTATTACGAAATCTAATATAAAATTTTTACTTTAAATTTTTTTTTCTCATAAATAATTCTTTTTTTTAATTTAAAACAGAAAATTTTAAACCAATACAATATGTTATTTCTATATATAATTTTTTAAACTATATACAGTGAGAAAAATATTTATTTTTTTAAAATTCTTTCTCTCTTCTCTATTTATTCTCTCTCTCTACTGTATTAGTGGGTTTCGCTAGCAAGTAGTGAAAGTTGCATTCAAGTTCTGCCACTTGCTAATAAAAGTGACACAGATTGCCGTTTCATCTTAAAAATTCGTCGTTTCGAGGTCGATTTTAAAAACTTTATATATAAAACGATGTAAAATTAGATATAATTCGATAAATTAATATTTTTTTATAAAAAATATAGTTGTTGTTGACAGATCTGAGTTTTGATAATTTGAAAAATTAAAAATTTTTTAAAAGTAAATAATAAATAATAAAAATTTTTCAGATTGTATATAATCCCAAAAAAACGATAATTGAAGTAGATTGGCAGTGGTTTGAAACTATCTCAAAATATTAGTGATGATGATTTATGCTTTTCTTTTGCTTTTAAGCTTTTTGTATAGAAAATCAAGGAAAGATCTTGATTCTTTTCTTTCCCAAAGCAAGAGGATATAAAATAATTCTGTGCATAGCAAAACTCCTATTGTCTCCCCCCCTCCCTTTATTTGCGTAAAAAATATTTTTGTGACCGTTCTTTCTTAATTCATAAAATCTAATAAATTGAGGAAGAGTGAACTGGATATTACTTCATTCGTTTCAAAAAATAAGATTTTTAAATTTTTTTTGGTATAAAATAAAGAAAAAGAAAATAAATAATATTTTTTTATTATATTTTAAATTAATTCTACTAATATAATAGAAATAAGATAATTATATTTATGATTAGATAATTTTAAAAAAATAATTTTTAAAATTCATAAAATATTAAATATTTTGAAAAGAGAGAAAAGAGCGAAAGGACCTTATATTTTTTAAAGCGGTGAGGTACAATATTTTATTAACGTGAAGCAATCCAAAAAGTCCAGTAGTTGCATGCATATGAAGAAATTATGATTCCTTTCCTTTGCATTTGCCATTTATTGCTACACAAGCAATCTCAAATTTCATCTTCACGCCAGAGGTTTTTCTCGCTTAATATGTTTCTATTTTGTTTTAGAATCTAATTCAGAATCATTTGATTTTTTTAAAATCTAAACCAAGATTTCAAATATAACTCTATTCAACGACTAAACTTCTCCATTCTCCTCCCTTCTCCGGCCTTACCCTGTATACGGAGATGAACAGAATTCCCATTCCGCACAATAACATCCTCGACCTAATCCCAAACAGGAAATTGTGAATAAAAATCCAACAGAAGAAAAAGTGAGTAATTGGAAAAAAAATTTCTTGCTGCTATACGATATGTGAAATTTGAAATTTGCTTGGGCCTGGGATCACTATTCTGTAGTCTACTCCGTCGGGAAGTTCACCATGAAAACAGAGCCCACGTGGAGATCGAATCGTACGAGGCATGCGTTTCAAAGGGAAATATCCGCCTCGCTAGTTAAAGGCGAGTGGTCTGATTCTACAAGCCAGGTTTGGATCCCCATGGGGTTGGGGTGTATAATAACCTTTTCTTTTGAGGGATGCTGTCTGCTGACTTGCACTCCTATCGTACTGGAATTAGTGCCCATCTTTTTACTGTGGTCAATTAATCTCTTCAATGTTCGATTCAAAATTGGTATCTAACCCTGGATTTGAAAATGAGGATGACTGGTCAGCCAGATCCGGAAACTGCGCCCCCACTCCCGTTGAACCTTCCTCGGGGGAGAAAGGCAAATTCAGTTGCAAGTCAAGAAAGAGAACGGCGTGGCCGTTGGCGCTTCATCAGAGGAGGTCCCTCTGCTCGGAAAGATATATATATGTATATATATAAATAAATAAATAAATATATATATATATATATATATATATATATAATAGTAATTTTTAATTAATTATATATATTTTTTTAATTAATAATAATTATTAAAAATAAAAATCTCAAAAATTTTTGATGAAATGTCTTTGTTTATTTTGACGAAATGGGCAGAATAGCTATCACAATGCCAAAACTATTCACGATGTTTAGTAGCTTTTCGATGGCTTTACTTGCATTACCGAATATGAGCGGCTTTGTCGTTGAATTGATAGTATTTTTTAGAATAATTACTAGTCACAAATATTTTTTAATGCCAAAAATACTAATTACTTTTGTAATGTCAATTGGAATGGTATTAATTCCTATTTATTCATTATCTATGTTACGTCGGATGTTCTATGGATATAAATTTTTTAACGTTTCAAACTTTTATTTTTATTTTTTATTCTAAAATAAAAATATATATTATTACAATTTTTATTTTAAATTTGTTTTATTAACATTCAAAAAATATATAAAAAGATATAATGATTAGATTAGTAATAAGCAATTTCAGATTTCAGATTTAAGTTACTTTAATTTCAATTAAATATGTTTTAAACTACTAGAAATTTTGTTATCAAACATACTTATAAAATTAAATACTTAATAACATGTGATAAAATACACTTAATTTAATAAGTACTTAATTAATTAATTTTAAGCTTTTAATTAGTTTATCAAACAAGCCATTGGTCATAATAGTGTTCATTAAGATTATAATTAAGGTGTCCTTTGTTTACTTTGATTACAATACAGCTGCAATTTGTGTCTAGTTACTTATTGTAATCTTACTAGGCTCTTTCTGTTGGCTTTGTCACGTGAAACTCTTGCTTGTCGGGCATTAGAATTTAGAAAATTCTCTACAGATGTAACCTACTTATTCAAATGCAAATGGACAATCTATTCCAATGGGATTTTATTGGTGTTGGTAATTTCAATAAAGGCCCATTTGATAAAACTGGCTATATTTGAATGTGTTTGGTTGAGAGAAATTTTGTCTTCGAGTTCCGTAAAAGCAAATTTTTTGTGAGAAGAAAAGTGAGATTTAATTATGTATTTGGTTAGGAGAAACACAATCCAAATAGAGTGTGAATATTGAAAACTTAAGTGTGAAATATTTAAGTTCTAAATTTTAAAATTCAAAAACTAAAGTATGAAATATTTAAGTTCTAAATTTTAAAATTTAAAGTATGAAGATTGAATTTGAATGTTAAAGTTTGAATATGAATTTGAAGATTGAATTAATTAATTTATTACTAAATTTTTGAAAATCTAAAAAATTTATGTTTGCTATTTTGCTGAAAAATGTTAAAAAGAAAGTGTTTGGTTCTCACAAATTTTTGAAATATTACATTTGTAAAATTTAAAAATAATTTTATTTAACATAATTTTAAATATTAATTTTATTTAACAGTACTTTTCAATAAAAATATAAGATGTGATAACTCTATAATTGTATAATTCTTAATTAATAATAGTTAATAAAAATTTTCAAACAAATTGATGATTTTTATTATAAAATAAAAATACATATTATTATAATTTTTATTTTGAAATATTTGTTTTTAATTTACTTCATTGAAATTTAATAAATATATAAAAGTATATAATAATTAGATAAGTAATTAACATATTCAGACTTAAATCACTTTAATTTTACTTAAAATTTATAGCTATAATTAAGTATGTTCTAAATAATTAAGTAATTAATAAAATTTATTGTCATACTTAAAAAATAAAGCACTTAATATCATTTGTAATTAAACATACTAAATTTATGAAGTACTTAATTAATTAATTACAAGCGCTTAACTGGTTAATCAAATAAGCCCTAGGTTATTGTGCGTAATTTTCTTTTTTCCCCTTATCGTAATTAGGTATATTTGGACCAAATCTGATACCCCCATAGAATAGGGTATGAGTCTATATTATCTGGACTCGTCAACTAATCAGATTAGGTTTGATAGCACTAGTACTTTACTAAAGGGTTTGATATCACTAGTACTTTAACGAATTTGGGTCCGAGACAATTTGTTCGGTATCCATTAAGACCCGTATATAAACCCATTTGCGAAGAAGAACGTTTCCAATTAACCTATTGATATGATTCATATAAGAACTTCAGGCTTAATCCATTTAAGGTGTAAATCTTTCTACACTTTAAGACTTGGAACTTCTAAAGAAATGCCAAAAGAGAAAAATATATTTCATCATATTGGATATCTATATTTTCTTTTATAATTATTTCAAAATATTCATTTCAAATTACAATGTACATATTTTAAATCCAAAACGATACTAGTAAACTAATTTAAATAGGAAAAGAGAATGTTGAACATGAAGCTATTATCACATATAATTTCTTGGCATAAATGTTACCACAAATTTATCATGACACCCTAAATACAAAACTATATTGAAAAAAGAAAAGAGAAAAAACAAAAAGAAAAGACAAAGACAAGAGGCATTTTACCACATATTTGTGATACAAAAGCTAGTTCTAGTCCTTTCTCATCTTTTTCAACTAGCTAGTATACATTACATAGTGAGAAAAGAGGAACTTGAACAAATGCTACTTGTACACTTCAATCTTCATCAAGAATTCCAGTCTTTTCTCCTTTGCTTGGACCATAAACTTTACTGCAAATGAGGAAATATATCATGTTGATTGCGCTTAGACTAGCAAGAAACCAGTAATAGTAATCATAGTGACCCTTGTTGATGTTGCTTGAAATCCAGCTCTCCTTTCCTCCTCTTCTTGTCACATTATCAACTGTGCTCAACATCAAACTTGCTAGCCACAGAGAACTCAAGTGCACAAAGAGTTGAAGCTATACTTGCCATGCTCTTGGGGAACTCTGAATGGTATAATTCATTTTGTGCAGTGATGCTCAAGCTTTCGGCAAATCCATTCAGGCAATATTGTGGTATTATTAGCCATATAGCTGACACTTTAACTGCTGATTCTGCATAACTAAAGTTACCTTGTCCGGTTGCATGATTTCGCCTGGTGTGTTCTATGATTGCAGTAACCAGCATGGATAAACAGGACAGGAAGATTCCAGTTCCCATTCTTTGCCTCGTGCTGAGATGAACCGATCTTCCCATAATTCTAGATGCCACTGGCAGAATAGCACGATGATAAAGAACAACCCAAAGTGTAATGCAGATTACTGAAAAAGTACCAAATGAGCCTGCTGGAATTTCGAAGCCAAGACCAATGTTCCGGTTCATGGAAGTCGCTTGAAGTAGTGGAAAAGAGTTTTGGCACATCGTTACTGACATAAGCATTCCCGAAGACCATCAAGGGATCACCCTGAGAAGAGTTTTCAGGTCCTCTACTTGATCTACAGTGCAAAGACCACGCATCTATGGCTGTTCCATCTGTTGTCAGGTCTTGCTGAGCATCAATAAGGATGCAAGCTCTATTAAAAAACCTGAAGAAAATCGTTGAACGTTAAGCAGAACAAGAAGAAGAACAATCTAAGCAAACGGAAGCTTCAAGAAATTGAAGTCCATATATACAATCAGTTAAAGAAGTCGTCGGATAAGTGTGAAGCACCCACAGCTTATTAATTCAATAGAACAGTGAAAGATTCTAAAAAAAAAAGGGCTAACCAAGAGAAAATTTTGATATGCATTAGATAACACGATGATTAGCATTAAGGGACAAGATTTGATAAATTAGAATAGAAGATTTATCACTCGGTAAAAAAATATTTTTAACGATTAAATTACCTCTTTGTCACGTTTAAATACATAATTAGGAGCCCTAATATTCTTGCAAAGTTAGTAACAATGATTTACCTTAAGCTATTGCTTTAATTGGTTAATTTGTGTTCTCATCTAACATTTTGAGTTCAATTTATATCTTTTATCAGTGTATTTTAAAAAAAAAAATTAAAAGAGTCAATAAACTTCAAGTTTTGTTCATTAATTCAGCCTTTTTTTTTCATAGCATGGATTACACCACATTTATTTGTAATTAGCTTAAATTATAATTTAGTCGAAGTAAATTTTGTAAAGCAAAAGTTAATCTTATTAAGCTTTATTCAAGAGATAATAATATATGAGATTATGTTATCACTTACATTCAAGATAACTCATCCAAGGTGAGATTATTAGCTTAATACAATGTTGAAGATCTGAAGGTTGCGTGTTCGCTCAACGCTCACCGCATTATATCATATATTCTTTTATTTTTTTTTTCTCTTGCATTTTATTACTCTATTTCCCTCTTTGTTACCTTATTTTCTTATGAATTTGTTGAATTTTATTTTCCTTTCTTTTTCCTTCTTATATTCTTTACTTTATTTGTCCTTCATTTTGTCCTCTTGGATTGATCTTTACTTTATTTTTTCCATTTATTTTCTCCCTCTTACATCATCCTTATCAATTTGTGCAACTTTATTTTCATTTATTTTCCCCTCTAACATTCTTTACTTTATCTTTCCCTTTTACTTTATTTTCCCCTCTCGCATTCTTATCAATTTCTTCATTTACTGTTTAGCCTCTGATTTCTCATTTAGCATAGTATCACATGATCTACATATATTAACTCATTTTTCTTTTTTCTTTTTTAGGGTTCAACGAAAATTAGATATCCTTTTTCTTAATTGTCATATTTTCAGAAAATTTTAGTCAAGATTCCACAGTGAATACGAATTTTGAAGTTGCAATTAAACTTCCTTCATATGTTTGAAGCGGGTTATCATAGTATGAGAAGAAAAAGAAAGCAACTAATAACTCAAGGAGATGAAGGTCAAAGAGGCACTTCATAAATAATTTCTCAATAGAGGGAGGAAGTGGAGGAGAATCACCTCAAGAATCTATGTAAAGTGACCAAACACACCCAATTCTCAGTTTTACGTGCATCTTTGCATCAAAAGCTGTTGAACAAAGTTGAAAGAAATTTTCTTCTTTGCATTGACTGACAAAAGACAAAGGTAAAGATGTCAAAAAAAAAAAGAAAAAAAGGGAAAAAATTAATAATGAAGAATGCATTGGAGGCCACATCATAATTACAAAAAGGGGCATATTTGTCAAGGGAAAAAAATAAGGGTACCCTCTAGTTTAAATTAGGATGCCATTTAGGTTAATCTAGTGTTAGTGCCATAAAGGTTGGATTTTGATAACTAAACTATAATGCATCTCCTGAGTTTATGTAGTATGCCCTTATTTAATTTAGTCATTTAATCATTGTGTTTTGCGTTCATTAGTAAAAGAAGCAACTAATAGTTTTAGGTTTTGAATGTTGATTTTCAAGATTTTTTTTCTTGTTTTAATGCTTCTTGGAAAAAATTCCCGAGTTTAATTTTTCCCCTCTGATTTTTTTCCTAAAAGAAGTACTTTTAATTATCATAAATTATAATTAATTTCATAAAATATAATGCTGTAATGGATACTCATGATTCCATTATTTAATAAATTACGTGCACTACACGTGAAAGGGCTCCAACATGCAAATCAAGTACATAGGCTTTTTGTTTAATGAAGATGAGATGCACCTCTTAGTGCTAAAAAAACAGAGATATAGGGAGATCTTACTCCAAGTTGTCTATATTCTTTTGCTGCAAGCGGATGACGGCTTTTCGACCATCCCAACTATCATTATTTACAATGCCCTATAATTTTACGACCGCAGTAAATAATACTTTTTTTTAAGAATACATGAAAGAAGAAAATTAAATCTTATCAAAGGGAGGACAGTAAATAAGATTATTGTAGCAGAGAATAAGATTATTTAAGCAGGACTTTGCTTAGTCAATGACAAGCCATGATTAAGGGCTTCGTTAATGGACCAGCTTTGGAAGATTAGTGCTCCATTCTCATCTTCAAGACATGATTAGGCATCAAGTAATGATGAAAAAGAGATACCCTCTGGTTCCTGTCTTGATTGCATATATAGAAGTACAAAAACATACTATCTGTTTTCTTTGTTTAGTGATATTTTTGAGACTTTTAGAGACTATAATAGTCATTTTTTCTTATTATAACAAGAAAAATTTACTAAAGTTGGCTTCTTTTTTCATATTTTTGTCTCCGAATGATCAACTCTACAACCGGTTGTTAGAATCAATAGGCATTCAAAATTTTCATTTAAAAAAATTAAAACCTTTCTTACTAGATGATCATAGTATGCACAAAAAGCGAAATTCTTGATCAATAAAGGAACAATATCACCATTCACTCATCCAAAATTAAGTCAATACTAAAAATGTTAACCCTTTGACCTATTTTTCTCTCATCTCCTTCCATTTTCCTCAAACCCAATGAAGCCTAAAATAATGTGAGTTTTGTTTAATGTGACAACTATAGTTGTAAAATGAACATTCCTACTTCACCTTGTTAAAAAATTGAGTTTTAACTTAATTCTACTGTCAAAAGTACCGCAAGAGAATGATTGCTTAAGTTGAGAGATTTTTATATAAACTAACCCACTTGGATTTCCCAACCAAACTTACCTGTGGCACGAGTGACTGATTGCATTATATTGATTGATGGTCGTGTAAGAGAATCACTAAAAGGAAAGGTTCGAACTATATTCCAATAAAGGGAGGACGCCACAGCTCTGCTTAATTGGTCACATTGCAGTGGATAGAATGCATCAATGCAGTAACGGAGGGCCCTTATTTCTTTAGTTTGCGCAGTAATGTGGGTGACAAAGTAGAGTCCTCTCGATTGGTCATCATGAAGCCCGCCGCTCAAAGAATGTATCTTTAGCTCTTTTATTCATAAAGCCAGAAAAAGATGAGAAGTTGGAGACAAAGTTTATTTAGCTCCATATCCACTTGATATCTTTCTTTTGTTTCTTTATCAGTCAAGATTCTTTAAATATCACTGTTTTTGTCTGCTATTCATAGCTCTCCTTCCTTGCATGAGATGCTGAAGCCTTCAACCAATCTTGGTTTTCATCAGAGTCCACAAACCAATAAGACAACAAAAGTAAGCTTTGCATCTATATATAGATTAGGCTTTATGAGAAGAGAAAACAGTTCCCTTTATGCCTGATATGTTAATGTTGTTGGTGTTGTTCCGGTTTTTTGTTGATGCAGTGAGCTCCTGTGGTTCCAAATGCTCGTCTAGTAAGCTCGAAGATATTAAGGAAGAGAGTGAAGTGAATTGGCTGCCGGCAACATGTCCTCCACCTGAAACTCCTACCGAGTCCATGGAGTTCCTTGCCCGATCATGGAGTCTCTCTGCCATGGAGCTCTCGAAAGCTCTCACTCACACAAATGGTGCAAGCCATGTTCAGAAGTCAGCATTATCTTCACTTGGTGACGATGATCAAGCTCGGAATGGAACTTCTGTGACTTCAAAAGAAAACGTAATCATTTTGTGAAATTTCCGTATCTATATTGCGATATAAGTTAGTGTTCTGTAGTCTGCTTTTGCCAAGTTTGTCATGTTTTTACTTGCAGAAAACTGAACCAACACCAACTTTGGAAAGTCCTCCAGTTTCTCCAAGAGAAAGTGATGACAGTACAAAGGTATACCCAATCTTTACTCCGGTATCTTCTTCAAACAACCATATTCGCGCCTCCACAGTTCCCAGCATCATGCATCTGCCATGGGAGGTGGGAGAGGAATCATTGTTGGAGTGATTGCAGCAATAGTTACACGCTTGATTTAGTTTCCCCGCGGTGCATAATGACCAAAATTTACTTCTCTTTTCCAATGATATGAAGAAATATATTACATATATGTGAACAAAAATTATATATAGTTCAAATAGTAAACTGAACCAAGTAAAACGTTCCATAGTTAATGTCAGCGTGAGATTTAGGATAAAAACTTCGTATGTTTCCATGGTGTTTTGATACAGATTCTAATTGATTTCTGCAGGAAGTGTTTTTACTTCGTCAGGCTCTCAATCCAGAAATTATGTATAATCAACAATTGCTCAAAAACGGGGTATCAAATCATTCATAAAAGCTGCAATCCTTTCCAGTGTAATTCCTCTAGCGGTAACATCCTTAACATTTGCCATAAATGTACAGCTCCACAGAAACACGGTGAGAGGAAAGACAATGGGTAGACGGATAAAAGATCAAAAGGAAAGAAAGAAAGAGGAACTTAGAACACAGAACGCGCAATTGCATGCAGCAGTATCAGTAGCAGGAGTTGCTGCAGCAGTAGCTGCTGCTGCAGCATCGTCTGTAACTTCTCCAGAAAAGTATACAAACCAACAGAAATCTTCAAAGATGGCTGGTGCAATTGCATCTGCAGCAGCCCTCGTTGCTTCACACTGCATTGAAATTGCCGAGGATATGGGAGCTGATCATGAACAAATGTTATCAGTGGTTAACTCGGCAATTAATGTGAGGACTAATGGTGATATCATGACCCTAACTGCTGGAGCTGCTACAGGTAAAAAGTTTCAACATCATCATGTACTGGTTTTTTTTACCCCTACTTCAACTCTTGAACAGCTTGGGCAAGTCAGCTTTCAAATATGGGCTTGATTCCCCCTCCCCCTCTTCTGTCTAGGCCAATTCCTCAACTAGTGAACAAAAACAACCTGACTTGAAGCAAATGGACGAATTTCATTTAATTGTCTACTAGAAGCAGCTAACTTAAGAAATAGACTTTCAGTGGCTAATGTGGGCCGCCTATAAACATTTACACATGAATCTTAACCTTTTCCAAGTTACAAAAATTACAGACTTCATTCACAAACTCATTGTATTTACTTAAGCCATTAACGTAAAAATCTCATGTATTTACAAAACAATATGATGCAGCACTAAGAGCTGCTGCTACACTAAGGGCAAGGATGCAAAAGGGCTATCCAGTTGCAACAATTGCCCTTGCAGAGGAACATGTTGAAAATAACAAGGAGTCAAATGTCTTAGCAGCAATGGACTCTGTGTCACGAGGGGGGGAACTACTAAAACGGACTAGGAAAGGTAATACTTCTTCATGAATTGCAATTAGACAATTATAAAAGATGTTCCAGCCAACTCCACAATAATGTAAATGTTGCCGCAGGAGATCTGCACTGGAAATTAGTCTCTGTCAACCTGAATGCAGATTGGCAGGTATGAGAAAACGTTCTTTTATTAAACATTTACTATTTGAGAAAATGTCAGCAATTAGCGGCAATTGAATCATTAGAGATAAATAAGATTCCAGTAGTAGTTTGTCTATATTATCACAGAAACCAGAAATGGAAAGTCCCAAGTTTCTTTTCTGTATCATTTGTCATTCATTAATATTAACAAGTTGAAACTGGAATGGTACAGGTGGTGGCTAAAATGAAGAGCAAGTACATGGGAGGGACGTTCACAAAGAAAAAGAAGTGTAAGAAAAGTAGCCGACCTATATAAAAAACTAACTTCCTTCCTCCTCTGCCATGTTTATCTGAGCTGAACCCTGCTAAATCTCAGGTGTAATAGCTGGAGTCTACTCTGACATCCCGGCATGGCCTGGACGAGAGAGGGAAGAAAGCAATGAGCAAAGGGCTTATTTTGGAATACAAACTGCTGATAGGATAATCGAATTTGAATGCAGAAATAAAGGGGACAAACAGATGTGGATAGAAGGAATCCAACACATGTTGCATTGCCGCGTAAATATGACTTGATTTTCTGTAACAAAGGTAATATAGAGATAATAAGATCATGTACTTTTCTGAGGCAATGATCTTGAAATTGACCCCAAAACTGGAATAATCATGTACTTTTCTGAGGTAATGATCTTGAACTTGACCCCAAAACTGGAATATGTATATGAAAGAAGGCTTACCAAACCGGGCACAATGAAGGGCAATCTTCAGCCATCACTTAATTCCTTCAGGAAATCAATATTATCAACAAAGGCCTGAAATTAACAGTACAAACAGAAGGGAAGAAAGGTGAAAATATTGTCTCTTGATGTCTGATAAATTCGAACTCATAACTTGCTGATGCAGAAAAGGCCTCGAATACTTGCTGTGTACAAGAAATGCAGAAGAACTCGGTCCATGTATTGCCGTGCCAAATCACAAGGCATAGTCTGTTATTGGATGGCACATGACACATTCAAGAAAGCTACAAATTCAGAGACGAATAATTTTATGCCCGTCAGTAAGCCAGAAACCCGATTCCAAATTCATCTTCCAAGTCTTTTGGAAAATGCCTTATATGATATCCATCATAGGCTCACCTGTCATTTGTCCCATATAATGAACTTGGCCAAATGAGCTTTCAAGTATACATGGTTCTACCTTTATTCTCAATTAAGCAATAACACAAGCCATTGCAAATCTTCATGCCAACTTTATCTAACTGAAACGCCTGTGATAGTTTTCTAGTCATGCCTTCTTGAAATTTTAGTGGTAGATTTCTATGATGCATCTGTTCTCAGGCACTGAGGGGTGCTGCTGTGCTGGGGGATAGGATGCTAGTACTAGCACTAATTTCAACACAAAATAACAAACCAATTAATTCCATTTCCCAGATTTATGCTATCAAAAATTATAAAATGATAAATTCACAAAAAGAGATATTATGTTGTTCAAGAGTTAGTCACAGAAAATTACTGTCACAAAACTTCTTGCACTATAATCACTCTTGCTCTGTTAAAAAACGATAAATCATCTAATAGTATCAACAGCTGAAATCCATGTGATATTTTCACCATCCTAAGCAAAAAGGTTGCAATAAAAGTTGGAAATTATACCATTCTCCAACCATCAGGGTCCAAGAAGACAGCGATCTTGGTATTAATGCCTGGCAAAGGCCCAGGTTCACGAATAACTTTTCCTCCACATAGTTTAATGGCTTCAGCACTCTTATAGACATCATCAGTACCAATTGCAATCTGCAGAAGGCAGAAGTACTTTACAGAAGCAGTTGCAGATTTAGATATTGAAGTTCTGAGATGATTTCGCTATATATAGTGGATGCATGGAGGACAGGTAAACTTGCTTTTACAGCTGAAACATCATTGATATTCTGGTAAAGATAAGAGCACTCACTTGAGCATAACCATCTCCTTTATCATACTCTTTTACTCCATAGTTGTAGGTCAACTCAAAAACGGTGTTTTTATCTTCAGGACCATACCCCATTATTGCAACTGTATACTGCAAAACAAGCAACTCGCTTGAAAACCAAAGAAGTGAAGTAATGTTATGCATGCAACACATTCTCCTGTAAAAGAAAGCGGCATTAAGAGAGTTGTTAATAATATACAGGCTGTGAGTTTGCATATGAATGATGCTCTCGCACAGCTGACACAACTTTATTTGGCAGCAATACTGCCCCATCCAATTCCTTCATCTCAAGGGGACTAAAAAGGACAGCAGGCTTTAGCAAAAAGCAGCTTGAAGTAGAGCAAATATCAACCAAAATCAAGAAAAGAAAAACTATCACAAGCATTTTTTACCAAACAAACTGAAAGGAAAGGAAATGAAATCTTTATCTTTGAATCTCACTAAAAACATACTTTGATCTTCTGTAAATTTTTTGTGTTATTAGTTCCTTCACTACTCAGAATGCGAGATTCCTTTAAAAAGAATATTTATTACTGCTGTGCTCTAAAATTCAGATTGTCATGTTCTACTTGAAGTCAAAGCCGGTAAAAGGAAAAAGAGAAATAGACAGAGAAAACTGAAAATTTTAAGCACTCTTGTACAAGCACCAGTACCTCCATTGCCAGAAAATTTATTAAATGTATGCTTATTGTAAGTGATAATGCAACACATTATTAGATCAAAGTCCTGATTCCATACTCAAAAGAAGTATGCACATGTTTATCTTGTTCACAAGAATATAGTTTAGGCTTAAGTTGGAATATCCAGTAATACTCATGGTTGACCAGAATCTAGAATAATTCATATGCTTAACCCATAAATTTCACTGGTTGACTTAATGATAAGTAGCAAATATTCAGGCACCAGGGCTTGAGGTTTCTAATTGTATTAAAGATGCCAGTGCCAAACTTGCACAGGAACTATTCCGCAATATGATCTCTGTTGCACAAACTGATTATATGTGTGCTTAAATGTAAATGTGCAGGAGCATCTCACATAAAATCATGTCATGCTAAAGGTATGAACTCACTGCGTCATCGGGATAATCCTTTTTCCCAAGAAGCTCCATTCCAACTGCCTGAATATGCAGACAAAAAAAGATATTCAGAAACGAGCAGAAAGAGTACTTGCTTTAGCATACTATAACTACAGAGCTGTTTTCTTTGAAATGTGACATGGGTTGACCTTCCTATAGAAATTAATTGAGCTGTCAATATCTCCCACCCGAAGCATCACTTGACTTAGTGGTTCAGGGGTAGGTGCTTTCTCCAAAAGCTCAAATTCATAGCCATCTGGATCTTTAATGAAGGCAATTCTAGTATTTCCACTTTTGGAAGGACGTGGCTCCTGTGTCACCTTTCCCCCTCTGCTCTTTACCAGATCAACTGCTTTAGCCACCTAAACCAAAGTTACAAAAATATCATCTATGTAGATACAATAAACATTAAAGATGAACTACGTCGGGAATTTGAAAATTCAAAAATTAAAAGATGAATTGGAACACTTTTATCTGTTAATTTATTTCCTTTCTTTTCTTTTTGGTGAAATGTTACAGTTTATTTCTAATCCTCATTTCTTCAGAAAAATACAAAACTTGTCAAATAAATGCACTGTGGAGGATACACAAAGAATGGTGAGAGGAGGACATTCAAATCCATTTGACTGGGGATATTTACAAAGAAAAGCAGACACAAAAAATTGTGTGTCAGATAGCCTGAGAAGGCCAGCAAATATGTCTGTGATGTCTCTGCGTAGTTCTTCGTGCTTCAATTTTCTAAGGTTTTCACCATGGAAACATTATATGATAGTTGAACTGTGTAGTCTGAATGTCCAACCACTAAAACATAGCAATCTTTGGTTCCCCAAATCCCAAACAGAATACTCCAGTGAATTTAGAGTACTATGTGATTATTATCCTCCATCCCAAATTTCATTTGAGTTGCTGGAGAGTAAGAATTTATGAGAATAAAACAAAGGAAGCCCCAAACTATAGTGTCAAGTAATAGATAACTTGGTCAATGAGAAACCAAAACAGATTGGAGAGGAATCAGTCCCCAGGTCAGCAATTCCAGGCTTTGAAACTTTGCTTAATTTCCTATGGCTTGAAAGCAACTGGCCTCTAGTTTACTGCAAAAGGGTTGCATTGTATGTGGTTCTTCAAAGGGGAGGTACTTTTCCACTTAACGTACTTCCACAAAGAGGACAGATTAAACATGTATAACCCACCTAAATTTTAATTATTTGAGTACAGGGAAATTTTCTATTTAAGAAAGGAGAAAAGTTGCTACTAGATGGCCCAAAAGGGGAAAATGGGGCTTTCAATCTGCATTTCTAACAGTACTTCTTGTTAGCGTGTGGAGAAGTACTCTGGTATTTGTAGGAGCGTGCTTACCCCAATGTGCACATTAAGTCCAAAAATATGGAACACATGTGCATACATTTTTTCTGTATAAGCATAAAAGGGTGCTTCTAAAGCTCATGTTGCCTGTCATAAAGTTATGGGCAAGGCACCAAATCCTACAATTACAGAGTAAAAAGTGAAAAGCAAAACCTTTCTAAACAAAATGACTCAAGCAAAAAAACTAGGAGTTATGCTTGGGCTTTTGACTAGTTGTTTATGCTTTACTCATATAGTTGTTTATGTTATACTATTGAGATAACTTTCTTGTGGAGAATACAGCAAAAATATTGTTTCAATATATAACTTATATAATACTAGAAAAGCAATGTGGATATCTTATTCTGTCGATGTCTTAAAGCAAGACTTTGCCTGCTAGGAAAATATAGGGGATAGAGAGACATCAGAATCACTCTACGGCCGAAAACTGTGCCATACTCTCTGTTTCACATTTTACTAAATAATTGCCAGGGGAAAGGTAAATTTGACTTAAGAAGCGTACCATGTGTTCAGCAATCATTAGCAGCCAGAAATACTGATTTAATAGGAAATGAGGAAACTTCTCATTGTAATAGATTTCTCTGCACATGATTGAAATGGAGCAAGCCTAGTAGAAAACTAGTGCTACATGTTTAGATGTTGTTGCTAAAAAATATGTAGGCTTTCGAAGAACATAAATTCAGGTGGTAGGAAATTGTTGAAGTATGCCCTTTCTTTTTTTCTTTTCTTGTTTTTTTTTTTTTTTTTTTTTGCTAAATAGCTTAATGTCCTTTACTACAACAGATTTCGTTCTTTTTGTTGGCTACAGGAAAGAGGAGGTTGGAGAAAGAGTTGGGAGGTGGACAAGGAGGGGAGTGGAACCTTACATTTTCAACTGCAATGCCAAAATGTCCAAAACCAGTTCCTATACTGTATTTATCAACTCCATAATCTGAAAGAAATGAACATAAATCAATCCCAAAGCGCTGGCACCTTCAAATTTTCAGAAAATTGTAAAAAAGACATTGATCGCTTGGCGGCATACTGTAAGTAACTTCCAAAGAACAATGTGATTCTTCAGATCCAAATCCTAGAAATGCATTTGAATAATTCTCTTCTGGTATGTCACGCTTCCTCAAGACCTTCATACCCAAGCACTCAGTATAAAATCTGTAAAGAGAACAGATTGGTTGTTTCCACCTCAAAAATACATGCAGAAGTACAGCTTTTAGAGAATTAGAAATCTGCAAACAGAGACATACTTTATAGTCTTCTCCAAATTCCCAACACAATAAACAGCATGGAGCAGTCTCCTTTTGTCCTTCTTGGTCCACTCCAGTAAATCATCCGAATTTGGAGAATCATTTGGGTCAGAAACATTGGCAATTGTATAGCTTTCTACTTCACTCTCCTCGGCTCTTTCTGATTTTTGTACTTTTCCATCAAATAACTGCGACTGTGAGAGAGCTAAAATGTAAACTTGAGTTAATTAAAAGGAAATCATATATTTTCATTTTCCACTTCTTTTAGAGATCATGAACTAGACACTTCATAAGCAACTAGATTGCAGACTGAGCGTTTGAAAATTCCAGTACAGGGAGGAGGATTATCACAAAGTTTCCTATCTTGCTAAGATTGTTTAATTGTTAAAAAGAAAAAAAGAATAAGGCTCCAAATCATATTCTTTCTTCTTGTTTTTTTGAGAATATGAACTCGCAAATACAATAACAATGGGACAGGTTGGGCTCAATGTGTTCAAAATCTTAAGTTTTGACATTGTTTGTTCAGCTGTTAAAAAAGTCTAAGTGCATATCACAATAACAATCTGGACTAACCCCGTCAGCAAAATTCTCAGATGGGAAGTTTGAACACTTCGATATTCAAGAATTAAAGGCGACATGTCTAGAAATCCTTTGATTTTGTTAACTTCAACACATGAAATTCCTACATTTTTCATTTTTTTGGCAAGTAGGCAAAAATTTTAACTTTTCTTTGCATCTTGATGTATATAGAAACGCCCAAGTTTCCAAGTTAATTTCACCCCCCTCTGCCAAAACGCAAACATCAATGATTACATCCCAATGCTACAAAATATAAAACTGATTTATAATGCATTGACGCCCCAATGCAAGTACGAAGCGTAAAAGCGAAAATTTTAACACACATAAAATAACACATTGAAACTGATCCAAGAAAACAAAATAAACAGTGTAATTATGAGTGAAGTTTGAGCATTTACCGGTACTAAGCTGGAGGAGAGCAAGCCGACGGGATGGGTTATAAGCAGAAGCAAAGAAAACATTACGCCGACGAGAAGAAGCATCAGAAAAATTCTGTACCGTGAAAAATGAACGCTTAATTGAAGGCAATTGAAGAGCCATTCTTTACAGAAAGCCAGTGTTCTTCTCCCCCTTCCCAGTCTGTACATGTAATGGGACGTAAGTCGATAACGGCAACGCTTCTCCGCCACTGCAATATTTCACAAATTTGTGAATAGTATTTGACTTTGATATTTTTTAGTTTAAATATTAAAATATTTTAAATTTTATAAATAGAAAAATTTTCTGAGAATAGAGGTGTAATGTAATTTCACATTGTAGGTTTATAGATGGTTTAGTCAACACAATTTTTCATAGTAAAACATTTCTTACCGGATTGATGAGTTTTGAATGCGATCTTTAGCGAGAGCATGCCAATTTTCTTCTCCTAACCTCCTCCTAATGGGACAGAATTTACTAAGAAAAAAGATTTATAGGCAAGTTTGGGCTTTACTTAGATAGGATTTAATTTTAAATTTTAAGTGTAAGACATATATCTTTTTTCACAAATAATTTAACTTCTACGACACTTAAAATAAAAATCTCAAAACTAAACTCTATCCAATCACACCCGTAGATAGACTTTTAAATCTTTAATACTTATTTAGATTGATATGTATTAAAGAATAATTCACAATAATTTGATTATTGATAAAAATATTTTATAATAAAAATAAACTTTTATAATTATAACTTCTTTAAAGATGATGTACATTATGATTATTAGACTAAGAATTTTTTCTCTTCAAATCTCTCTTCTATTCTCTCTTATACCAATTTTAAATTGCTACATGTCTTTATTTTATTTTATTTTTCTTAGATTTTTTTTATTTTTAAAAAATTTATATTTTTTAATTTTTTTATAATTACATAATAATATTATATTATATGGGTGAATAAGAGAAGTGGGAGAGAAAGTGGTGGAGAAGATCCGGACAGTTGCAGTGAACGAATCATTCTAAAACAATTAATTCTCTTTGCTCTTTTCTTGGGGATTTTTTTTTTTTTCTCTCTTTGCTGTTTCAATTATAAGGTTACCATGTTGCTACGTGACTTCAATCTTTCTCAAGAATGGCTACATCTCTTCTGCCGTCAGCATTGCGGATCGGCTCGCGGATTGAGGCATACAGACGGATATGGACTTGATAAATATCGATCTATTTTAACGCGGGTTTTTTTTTGACCCGTTCCGTTTAGTCCGCGGGCTAACGCGGGCCGGAGCGGGCTAACCTATTTTTCTTTTTAATTTTTTAAAAATATTTTTAAATTTTTTTCAAAAACGATATCGTTTTGATTTTTTGACAAAACGATATCGTTTTGTAAAGTTTGCGGGCTGACCCGTTTAACCCGCGAGCTTATTGTAGCGGGCTGTAAACTGAGAGTTTTTATTCTGCGAGCTAAACGGACCAGTCCGTCTAGGATCGTTTTACTGTTTAGTTCACGCGTGTCGAAACGAACTAATCCGTTTGACAGTACTATCCGTAATAGATAATGGGCCAACCCGAAAAAGAACTTTGGACAAAATTACTGTTTTGAAGTCCAATTTTGCGTAAATTAGAGTCTGTCCCCGGAACTATATCCTTCTAGTCTTATTGAGTGTGCAGTCCTCTAATCAAGGTCCCTATGTGTCTCTAGGGGCTCCTAGGCTTGCAGCACTAGAGTTTGGGCAATATCCACTTGTATAATAAAGGCATCCTATCCGCAATTCATCGCTGATATTAATCATAACGTAATTTATATTTTTTTTATCTTAACTAATTGATGCCGCTATTATTATGCTAATTTTACCTTTTTCTTTCTTATAATTAAGATAAACAAATGTGTGGCTATGGCTAAGTATTGGCCGTTGACTCGATTTGTGGAACAAAATTTTCTTTCCCAAAAGGAGAAGAATTGTAGCGAACATCATGAAGAGAAGAGAAATCATACAGATGATGAAGAAGACAGAAACATATACACATGCATGGCAGCTGGCTTTACTTGCAATAATTCTTACAAAAGGATTAGTCTACTCATTGCTGGCTTCAATGTTCTTACTTTCTCCTGTTTTTGTTGTTTATACTTTATAGCGCTACTACTATATAGTAGTAGTACACTTGTGCTTGGGTGGTGGGTGGGCTGGGGTGGGAGTTATAGGTTGTTGTAGGTGCTAAGGTAATACAACAAAAGCCATCAAATTAGATCAAAAGAAATTTTCTTGGACTTTAAAACGTATGTTTAATTAAGAGGAAACAAACAAAACACAGTAAACTAATATTCCTAAACGTTGATTGAATATGATCATGCAAAATTATGCATACTCCTAAAACTATGAAATCATGACACAATTAAAAGGTCATTTATGTGTCAAATATGTACATGTACTCGTGATCAACTAAGAACAATTTTTGAGCAGTACAAGAATGATCTCATATATTCTATCAGAATCAAGCAAATGAAGTCATATATTCTATCATGACAATATATTGAGTTTTTTAAATGTATCCTAATTTCATTTTACAAGCATTTGTCAACTGCTCCATCAAACCAGACGGCTCAATCAGCAAATTAAATGAATCTGTTCACTTGTTCGGTTTTGTTTAAATCATAAAGTCAATGGAAGCATATGCAAGCATGCATGCTTTCAATTGAAAATCGAAAGCTCACTATTTGAATGTCAAATTAATGGAAAACAAGCATGGCAGCAACAAAAACAAAAGTGAAAAAGAAATGAAGAAGACGACACATGAGGTGACACGACCTCACCAGACCAGACACACTCATTTCCATCTATTTATTTATATTATGCCAACGGTGGAACGCAAAAGGAGCAAAAAGAACATGCTGTACTATATATATATATGCACTATCATTTAACTTCCTTCTCAAAATTATTCTTTTTTTTTTTAAATTGCGACTTAACTATTTCTATTACTGTCACCATCCAAAATATTATTAGATACTATATTAATTCCTCCTTGATCAAATAAGACAGCAGGGAGAAGTTTTACAGGGAGAATATAACCACTAGAAATAGAATTAAAATAAGTTCATTGTGCAAGATTATGAACCTGTATATCACAAAATTATTCAGTTGATTTGATTCAGAATCAATTGAGAAATGATTCCTCTTAATTTTTTCTATTTACGAACAAAAAATTTAATGATTAGTCCAACTATACTATCAACATAATTCAAGCGAGCTATTTCCTTTAAGAAAACTATATATACTATTATCACCTTTATAATCCCACTTCCAACTGTTAATAAGAAATAATAAATTTTCCAATCCTGGGAGTTTAATGTAATTTAGATATGTACAGATCTAAAAATAAAAGAGCTGATTAAAATATAAAGTACTTATTTGTATTAATATAATTTTTTGGTAAAAGAAAATATTTGAATCAGTTTTGCTAAATAGCCAAAATGATTAGTCAAAATCAACATAAAAAAGGAGATATAAACAGAGAGAATATTCGAATGTTCATTACTTTGTAAAAGATATGTGATAAAATAAAAAATAAATTTTTTCTTATCTGCATTCTAATATTACTAATGTAAAGATAATATTGATGGTGTTAGACATATTTTTTCTAAATTTTATTATGATACTTTCTTCGTTTTAAAATATAATAATTTCTAATCTTTTTTCTTTTCTAAACATATGTGACTTTTTTTTTTAATTTTGAGGATTATATATATTTTTAAAATTAACTTTATTATAAATATAAATTATTTTATTTTTTATTATATTAATAAAATTAGTTAAGGATATAATAAAAAAAAATTTAATATTTTTTTTCTTAATTTATGCAAAAAGATATAAAAAACTTTATATTTTAAAAGGAAGATAGTATTCAAATAAACTCTCAATAATTTATATTAATGGTTCCGTTATTAGCCCCATTACCAATATTTTGATTTTTTTGAGTATAACTAATATATTTTTTTCCTAGTACAACCAATAGTTTTATTTGAGAATGGCAAGAATGTCCTAAAATAATTTTCGTGCCATATATAATGTGGGAACATCCAAAACTATAATGTGATGGGGGAATCTTTCTTGCCCTATATAAAGTCTCCTAGATACGTCTCACAAGGCAATCCATTCTAGTTCTCACTGCTAACTAAGCTCTGAGGCTCTCTAAAGTCTCTCACTTCCGGCTGATCATCACCGGTTTCCGACCACCATGGCCAAGATTGCTTTAGGACACGGCCGGGAGGCCGTTCAGCCAGATTGCCTCTTAGCCCTCATTGTAGAGTTCATCTGCACCTTCCTTTTTGTGTTTGCCGGTGTTGGTGCAGCCATGGCCACCGGTAAAGTCAGGCATTTCGTTACTCATGATCAGCTCTAGCTGTATATGATTCGCAAAAGTTCAAGACATGTAATGAAACTAACTTTTTTTGACAGATAAGATGAGTGCGAATCCACTGGTCGGCCTGTTTTTCGTGGCCATGGCACATGCACTGGTGGTGGCTGTGATGATCTCTGCCGGTTTCAGCATTTCTGGCGGCCATCTCAACCCGGCAGTGACTCTCGGCCTCTGTGTTGGAGGCCACATCACCGTTCTCCGATCAATTCTCTACTTTATTGATCAGTTGTTGGCTTCTGCTGCAGCCTGTGCTTTGCTCAAGTACCTAACTGGTGGAATGGTGAGTTTAAATATTCTCTAGATGAAATGGGCCACTGTAACTTGAACTCCTTAAGAATTACATAAATCTGCTTTATTTTTTGTTACTTTTTCGGCCATGGTGATAAGATGATTGTAACCTCCCCAATCTGAGATCTAAAATGATGTAGATGTGACCATGACTTTAATGGAAAGTAGAACAAGATACAACTCTCCACACACATCGTAAAGATTAAATTATCTAGTGAAGACAATTGATATTATAGATATAATATAAAGTAAAAATGTTAGTGTGAACCCTAATCATTCAACAAAAACCTTCTAAGAGTCCAAATCGGAGTCCATGAGTTATTTTAGATTTTGTAAAAATAAATTATTTATAAAAATTTATATTAAATTCTGTAACGAAATATAATTTAAATATAAAATTCATAATTTTTCTCACCTAAGTATAAAATACCAGAGTATCAAAACATTTGTTGCTCTTGCCTTTCCAGACAGGCGTTGATTCAATCTTATATTACCAATATGTATCGTGATCTTGCTTTCTGCAGACAACACCAGCACATACACTAGCAAGTGGAGTAGATTATGCACAAGGTATAATAATGGAGGTCATTTTGACTTTTTCTCTACTGTTCACTGTCTATGCTACAATTGTGGACCCCAAGAAGGGAAATCTTGAAGGGCTAGGCCCACTTCTAACTGGGCTAGTTGTTGGGGCCAATATCATGGCTGGTGGGGCTTTCTCTGGGGCTTCAATGAACCCAGCAAGGTCATTTGGCCCAGCTTTGGTTAGTGGAAACTGGACTGACCACTGGGTTTACTGGGTTGGGCCACTGATTGGGGGTGGGCTTGCAGGATTCATCTATGAAAATTTCTTCATTGTTAGGTCTCATGTTCCCCTGCCAAGGGATGATGCTGCTTTCTAAAGCCTTTGTCTCAAATCTAAATCAAAGGTTTCTTTGAGAGATTTGTGATCATGTTTGTAGATCAAAATTTCTTAGCCAAGTAAGTGTTTGATGCTTAATGCATCTCAATGTGAACTTAAATTAGAAATGGATAATTTGCTCTTTATGTTTCCATTGGGTTGGGTAATATTATTTTGCAAATCAATTCAATATTAGGTCAAATTAATGTTCTCCATAAAATGAAAAGATTTTTATATACACAATATGATGTAATCTCCCAAATGCTGATATGGATTCTTATGATGGGATAGTTAATATTGGTTTCACTTGACCTACCATTTTAGTCATTAAAAAGAAGGGAAAAAAGAAAGTATAATCTTCCTAATGCCCCTTGTATGTAACAAATTTATGAAAAAAAATTGATATAGCTCCTTTCTCTCTCACACACGTGTATTTGGATTGGCTAAGGGGAGATTACATTTACTGCTAACTAATGAAGTATAATTGATTTTCTTACTAGATAGTCTTACATTATATTTGGTTGGCTAAGGGGAGGGGAGGGGGAGTGGCATTGATGATGGATGTAAAATCATTTACTTTCATTTTGTTTGGTTTGAGTGGAAGAAAAGTAAATTTTCAATTCTTTCACTTTTGGAGGGGATGATTTTGCTATGTGGAGGAGAAATTTTTCCTCCGAATTTTCAATTACTCTTCTAACCAAATAAAGTAAATTATATATTATTTTTTTATTTACCTCCCCTCCTCTTACTCTCTCCTCTCACCCCAACCAAATAAAGTTATCATGTTATTCTTATATTAATCTCATCATAGTTCTTTCCTAAAAAAAAAGAGAAAATCATCACATTTCTGACCCTCGAGAAATAATTCAACCTCAATATTTACTACTCCGAACTCCCTCTCAAAATACCAACTCTATTTATTATTTTTATATAAATTTAATATTCACTAAAATTTATATGCAAAACAAAAAGACATAAGTGCTATTTTCTTAACATTGAATACATTTCCTAGTTTAATTTTGATTCATTAACTAGAGTACTTAGAACTTGGGATCAAAAAATTTATTAAATTTTCATTGATATCACAAATAGAGCAGATATTATGGAGTAAATGAAAAAGACAAATGAGACTAATATTTTCAAACAAGAGATTAGTCATCATATATATATATATATATTTATTTTTGAGTTTTTAAATGCACATTGGTTACATGTCAAAAAATTATATATCATCATTAAATTGACCAAAAACAAAAAGAAATCCCTATTCACGGAAGAACTTCTAGAAATTAAATATTGTTTGAGTTTAAAATTTTTTATTTTAAATTTTATAAAAATAAATTACTTATAAAAAATAAAATTTAAAATAAAAAATTTATATTAATTTTTATATCGAACCCATTTCAAGTGCCCTTCATTCACGAAAGCAACAACCGCGTACTGTCACTTTTATGCGTGTCTTGTTGGTCAATCTTTTCCAATCCATTTCCCCTTTATTTTTTGTATACAGTTAGTTGTTCTTTCAATTGTTTTGTAAATGTTCATTAAAAGTCAGTAGCTAGGATACATAATACATTTATTATTTGAATTTTAAATAAATTTCTAACTTCTTCGCAGCAGAAGTGTGTCCGTTGGCCGTTGGGGCACATTAAAAAAGAAAAAAAAGCCCATCACAAGCCTACGTTAATAATGACTCCACCAATACTCTTGTGTTAGTATTTCTTGATTGCAACGCTTTCTATAGAAACAAAAAAGTACAAATTAGATCCAAGAAGTTTTTTTCATTGATGGACTGATTGGCAAAGACTTAGTTGTACTAAACATGAACACCCAAGGGTAGGTAAAATATAGGGTCAATGTTAGTACTCTAAAGTACAGAAGTGTTATCAATTGAGTATCATATCTTTTTAAATTATGAATCAAATTAATTCAGTTGATCAATTTGAATCGTCAGAAAGTCTAAAAAATCTTTTGTGACTTTTACTTTTTTGGATTAATTTTATTTTAGTGTCTCAAAATTAGTATTTTTGCCAATTAAATAATACATCTTTTAAAATTATCAGTTAAGAAAGGAATGAAATGAAGATGAAGTTTAGGGAAGAAAATTTAATAAATTATTTTTAAAATTAAATTAAATTTTTTTATTGATTAGTTGAGTAAAAGGATAAAATTGAATATTCAAATTCTATTTAAAGGTACATCGAGCATTTAAGTATTTCAGATCAAATTATTTGGCTTTCGATTATAATTTGTCCCTTAGTTAACAAGTTTAAGAGATGCTGTATTCAATTGGCATAGGCATCTAACTTTGGAGTACTAAAGTAGAATTAACTAAAAAAGATAAAGGGGATAAAAGTGTTTTCACACTTTTTAGCTATTTGAATTGGCCGGCTAAGTTAATATGACCCTTGATTAATAATTTAAAGAAACGTGATACTCAATTTATAGTACCCCTACTTTAGGGTACTGCCCTAAAGTAGAATTAACCCTAAAATATATGTCCACAGTTAGCAACCACTGATGGAAGCTATTTATGGTGGGTTTGATATGTTGGAATGGAATAAAATGACATTTTTAATTTTTTCTTTATTCTAATGTTGGTTTGTAAAATTAAAGTGAGAAATGACATTTTTTATAGTAAAATCATTCCAAGAAGAAGTGGGAAAAGTATTTTCTTACTAAAATTTACAAAAATGTCTTTTTAGGAGAATCTGAAAAGCTAAATAAATATTTAATGGCTACTGTATTCTTCTCTCTCTCTACGATAAAATTCGAAGGATTACAAAAATTTAATAGTCTTTTCAATAGAAATTGAAAAACATAAATAAAGATTTTGCCATCTGTGAAAACGTTTAGAAATACACCCAAAGTTTCCATAGCAAGTTTGATCCTTTACTTTAATATAAAATGATATTTATTTTTATGATTATGTTTAATTATATATATATAAATTGTGTTTCAACAGTCAAAATAGATATTTGATGTTTTTAAAATTTTAGTTTAAAGTTCTTCAAGTGAAAGTTTGTAAATGACGTATTTAATTTGATCTTATTATCGTTGTATTTTAGTAGTGTTTAAATCATGCAATGCAAATTTTCATTTCATTTCGATATTGAATAATAATTTTACTAAACATAAAAAGGGAATTACTATTTTATTTTGACTTTTCCTTCAAAATGATGAAATGGAAAGAATATTCAAACTTTATTTTGGGTGAAAAGAGATTGTGAGTGGAAAACAATTTATTTCATTCCTTTCCGACATACCAAATGTAGTGTTACATCTCACCTATTACGGATTTGGGCCGCAACAATTGGGTTTTCTAACTGTTATGGGTGATTAGTACATATACAACATTGTAGTACACGTTTTAGTGTATATAGGCTCTACTTGGATTGGGTTCCACACGGAACCCAATGCAAATTTCTCATCTCATATCTCATTTTTTTTTTCATAAAAATTTCTCTATCCCGAAACCCAAGACAGAAAATCTCAAAATCAAACTCTATCCAATCACACCCATAGTATATTATTAGTGACGTTGGTAATTAATACACGTCATAATATTTATGTATACCATTAGTGTTTATAGACACTAAATATAGTTGATACATGATGAATATTAGCGTACGTCATACATTATGTGGTATACCAACAACGCAGTGTAGTGTGCCGACTGCTACATTTGCTGTGGCCCCAAATTCCCCCATAGATGTTACACATAGAGTAAAAATTATAGGGTCTACATATTTAGATTTCATTTTCATTTAAAAAGTTTTATTTTAAATTTTATAAAAAACAACCGGACGATGTTTGTCAATTTTGACTCATTTCTAAAGTGTCAGATCATCTATTATTTCGTAAAATAAATATGAAAAAAAATTAGTACATGAATATAATCAACTAGTAATAATTGGACTGGTTTTCCTTTTTAAGAAAAAAAATTGATTTTCAATGGAGAATGTGTTAGTAATTGACAGATAGAATGTAGAGTTCGGAGTTGACTTTATGTAAAAGAGTAGAAAGGATTTTTTTTTTTTTAAAAACAAGCTATCTAAGTAGACCTTAATTTAATTCCAAGTTTATTAATTAAAATGTCAATTTGGGTCTTTCAGCCTAAAAATCATTGTACTAATGATTTTCTTTGTATTTTTGTTTATTAATCTTTTAGTTTGGTTCTTTTAAAAAGTCAATTTGATTGTTTTAATTCATTATTCTAACACTGGTGACACACAAAAATTGAAATTTGAAAGAACAAAAAATCCAAATTTTCGCTAAATCAAGATAATGAAGTTATCAGAGCTTCACATGCATGTGATGACATACAATTAAATATTTTTGAAATTTGAGAACAAATAGCGTTCTATATTAGCTGGATTTTTTGAAATTTGGGAAAGAGAAGTTGATCCAAGACTGATAATTCCAGAAACTATGTTTACATTTTTTTTCTTTTTTGGCTCAAATGATAAGTGCAAAATGCATTTTGGACGCTGGAAGGATACCTGCGACAACATGTTAGGTCCTTTTCCTCATCTCCTCTCCGATACTGCATAATAACCTAATCTTGATTGCCTGTTCTTTTTCTTTCTACCCATGAAGGAGACAACACAGGGCTCATTTCATACTCTGCAGTTCTCATTTTCGTATTACTTCCATCCGTACCATCCATGGACACCTTCTCATCAGGGATAATCTTGATTCTCCACACCTTGAAGCTGTGGTCCAAACCCGCGCTGTAGACTAGAATGCCTGTCACCATCAGCTTTTCCATTTCTAAAGAAGCAGCCAAGCACTTCACTGGCCCTCTATGGGCCTCCAGCACCGCAAGGCATTCGTGATAGTAACTCCCTTCTTCTCTTCTCCACACCCTTATGGTTGTGTCCTCTGATCCACTGAATATCAACTTTTCGATGGCTACTAGGCAAAGAACGGCAAAACGATGCCCTTGGAGGAACCCTCCGTGGTTGTACCTGCTGGACATTTTCTCCTTCTCCCAAAAGTTTATAAATCCATCGGAGGATCCCGAGTAGAGGAAGCTAGAGCTCCGTGAGGTACTCAATGTTAAGGCATTAATGGGGGAGGGCTGGAATTTCAGCGTCATGGTCAGGGTATGGGAGCCTTGTCCATACACTTGTCTCCAGATTTTCACTGAACCATCGGATGAGCAAGTAAATACACAGCCATCTTCTTGGTTTATCACAATTGCGTTTACATAGTCTTCATGAGCCACAAATGAGTCTACACAGCGACCGTCTGATACCCTCCATGCCTTCACCGTTCTGTCCCATGATCCAGTATACAGAAGCCCCTCTGCGTGGTAATAGCCCATGCAAGAAACAAAACTTTTGTGTTGCCGTGAACTTGACTTATTAAACAGGAGAATTGAGCTGCTTCTTGGGAAAGTGGTGATCTTTTTAGCTTTGAAACTCTCTGAAGTTTTGACATCCCACATACGGACTTTGTGATCTTTATGTGAAGTAAAGATCATGTTCCCATAAGCCAAAACGGCCCTAACTTCCCCACAACTTGCCTTGATATATCCTCTGTCAATGCACTCGGGCTGTCGCCATGCATGAATCCGACAGCTCTGGGAGCCAGTATAGACCAATCCCTTCGAGACCGCGATAGAGTGGATGGTCCCTTCTTGGCGATGAAGAGAGGCGATGCACTGGTAGAGGACGGAAGGTGATGGAGTTGAATGGGGTGAGAGTGTCCAAGGTGAGTCAGGGCTTGGAGGAGGAATTAGAGAATACATAGCGATAGTTTGTGTTGAAGATCTCGAAGGGCTAAAGTTGAGATCATGTTCTGAGCCATAGGATTTAGCGAGGCGAGGAGGGGATTGTCTTTGTACGGCCTTATTTTTCTCTTCACTCATGAAGTTGTAAAGAGACTTTTTGCTACAGTATTCCATGGTCCAGACTCCAGAGATCAGAGAAGTTCTGGTCGGTGGGGTGGATAGTATGGGACTTATACATGGACTAACAATAATATATATAGACGCATAATATACACATTCAAGAAGAACACTTGTGAACTGGTAAGGGGTTGGTTGGGCATTTAGAAGCGTGTAGGATTGATGTATATCATAAAAGGAGAATGGAGATTTCTACAGATGAACTTCAAAAGAATAATTCATCATCTCTTTACCATTGTCATAAATTCTACAACTGTTTCACTGTACTTCTATGTAGAAGCCTAGAAAAAATTGTATGGCAGAAACACAATGGAACTAAAATTGTACCTTTTTGTTTGATTACGTCTGGAAATTAATTAAGATGCAGTTTGAACTTAATGTTGATTTTGCATAATAAATAGCACTCACTCCATCCTATTTCTTTTGATAGTATTTGACAAGACTCGAATTTTTATACGAAAGTTTAAATTGTATAATTGAAAGTAAAAAAAATATAAGTTAGCGGATATTTTATATCAAATTTAGATATATAAAAATAATATATATTAGAGTTATTAATTAATTATTATTATATAATATATTAAAATATTTTATTTTTATAAAAAATATTAAATATTTGAATACATACTAATATAATAATAAAAATGTTATTAGAGATGAGACGCGCGGAGGAAGTATAAACTTATGACGGATATTAAGTTACAATCGAAACATGAGTTGAAGGATCAGCGGACAATGAAGTACAGTACGAATTTAGGGAAATACTCAAGAAAATCTCATATCATTTGTTCTGATATTATTATGTAGGTAAATGTTTCAGTATACATGTGTTTATGAAAGTAACCATCAAATTGGTAGAGTCTGTTGATTTTAATCAAGTTGGAAAGAAATTCAATGATCAGTACTGTGGTCATAATTATGTGGGGATGCTATTGTACGAACGATGGCTTCTTGAAAATGACTATTTATTAATTTCCTATCAAAGAAAAAAAAAGGGTTTTGAGTTTGAAGAGCTTAAGTTGCCCTAATTACTACCTAATAAAATATATTAAGACAACTGCTTAGTTAAAATGAAAAAGTCATCCAACTCAATATTGGATATTCATTTTCTTATTTATTTTGTATAGAAAAGTACCCATATTTAATTTCAGACAGAGGAAGAGTTGAGATATTTAAAAGAATAAACATCATTTTAGCTAATCGTCACCTTAAATCGTTGTGTTGGCTTTTCCTTGTGCTTTTTAAAACACAATATATATGATAGTAGAAGATGCCAAGCTAATTGTCTCCATCTCGCATTACTCATTTTACCCATCTATATCAATGAAGTAACTAATCTAGAGTCCATAATCAGGTATATTAGGGACCATCGTGGTCCATTCCTTTGGTACAACAACCACCAAAATGGTCCATCATTATGATTTATACATTTGCTGACTATTGCAACTTCTTGTTCTCTTCTTTTCTTTTTTTCTTTTTTTGGGTTCGTTTTTATTATATTTTCCTCCTTTTCCCGCAAATTTGGTACTCTGTGAGCAATTATTGATATTATGGTCGAATGCTTGAATCACGAATGCATATCTTTTCTTTTTATTTAAAGTAACAAATTATATACCTACGATATGTCTTATGAAGTTGGTACTCCGTGAGTAATTATTGATATTATGGTCGAATGCTTGAATCACAAATGCATATCTTTTCTTTTTATTTAAAGTAACAAAATATATGCCTACAATATTTCTTATGAAGTTGGACGATAAATGTACAACTTAAGGTTTATTGTATCATTTCTTTCCTTCTCCGTTCCCCAAGGGGGGGTGGGGGGAGTCTATAGTACAAGCATGATATTCTTTTTCTTTTTCGATTTTAAATTAACCTCCATATTTTTTTCTAAATTGTTCATGAATTTTCACATTGACAACCACACTTAGTATTATTTTATCTTAATTTGCCATTATAAGTTACGAATTGAGTCACTTGGCCATCTTTTTCTAATGAATAGCCAAATTTATATTCTATATTTAATTTATGGAGAAACCGTGAATAACCTCTTTTCCTTTCCAGTGTAGATTCTCTTCTAGCTACTAATATTCCACCAAAGAGAAATGCAGTAGCAATCTCCTGGCTACGTCTCACAAGGCAATCCATTCTAGTTCTCAAAGCTAACTAAGCTCTGAGGCTCTCTAGAGTCTCTCACTTCCGGCTGATCATCACCGGTTTCCGACCAGGCCAAGACTGCCTTAGGACACGGCCGGGAGGCCTTTCAGCCGGATTGCCTCTTAGCCCTCATTGTAGAGTTCATCTGCACCTTCCTATAAGTAAAACATTTTATATAATCTCCCAAATGCTGCTATAGATTCTTATGATGGGATTGTTACTATTGGTTTCACTTGACCTACCATTTTAGTCATTAAAAGGAAGGGGACAAAAAGTATAATCTTCCTAATGCCCCTTGTATGTAACAAATTTGTGAAAAAAAAATTGATATAGCTCCTCTCTCTCTCTCTCTCTCTCTCTCTTTCTCTCTCTCTCACACACACACACACAAACACAAGTGTATTTAGATTGGGTTCTATTGCAAAATCTAATTAAAATTTTTCTCTTTGGATCATACTCTCTTAGGGATGTTCAAACGGATTTCGGTTCGGTTTCAGTTTTACTATTCGGTTTTCGGTTCGATTTTTTTTCATTTTTTTGAAAATCGAACCGTTTTACTATTCGGTTTTCGGTTCGATTTTTTTTCATTTTTTTGAAAATCGAACCGTTTTACTATTCGATTTTTCAGTTCGGTTCGGTTCAAACTGAAATAACAGAAGAACGCATTATGGTAATGAGTTCATGTAATTTTTTTTAAAAAATAAATACAAGAACGGATTATCATAATGCGTTCTTGTGTTTTTTTTCCTAAAATTTCGGTTTTTCGGTTCGGTTTTTGGTTCAATAATCCAAACCGATTGAACCGAAAACCGAACCGAAATTTATATAATTTTACAAACCGAACCGAACCGAATAACTACAAAAACCGAATCGAACCGAAAAATTCAGTTCGGTTATTCGGTCCGGTTCGGGTTTTGAACACCCCTATACTCTCTCTCTCACAAATAATTCATTTTTATAAAATCTAATATAGAAAATTTGAAACTTAAACTCTATCCAATCCCACAATATTTTGTCTTTGAAGATTTTAAAATTAGTTAACTTCTATTTGTTTATAATTCATTTTCTCTTACTGTGGGTTTAAAAGTATTGATAAAGTACCGAGTCTTTACCGTTTAATTGTGTATTCTAAAACCCAATAAAATTAGCCAACTTAGACTGAATTTATAAATTTTTTATTATCAACAAATATATATGAGTATCATCAACTCAGCAGACCTCATAGATCTCCTAAGTAATATCAATCTATGTCTATATTTTTAGTCAGTTATTGTATTATTGCACCCCCTGATAGCTCATTTTCCCCCTTTTTGGAAATTCACACCCTTTGTCGCTTTTTTTAAAAAAATTTTATTCTATTTTAATATTAAATAATAATTTTTTTAAATATAAAAAATAAATTACTATTTTATTTCGACTTTTCCTTAGTGAAATAAAAAAAAGATTCAAACTTCATTTTTTTATGGAAAGAGATTGTGAGTGGAAAAGGATTTCTTTTGTTCCCTTCCATAGTACCAAATGTAATTTTAAAGTCTCACCTATTACAGATTTGGGCCTCAATAATTGGTTTTCTAACGCTGTGATTGGTTAGTATAGATACAACATAGTAGCACACATCATAGTGTATATAGTATATTATTAGTTATATTGGTAGTTAATACACGTCATAATATTTACGTATATATGCCATGTTGTTTATGAATACTAAATAGATTTGATACATGATGAGGTGTATTAAATATATTATCGGTGTACCTCATACATGCTATGGTATACCAACAAGGCGTACCGACTCGCTGCCCCAAATTCCACCAATATGTTACATATATAATAGGCAAGTTTAGTGTAAAAATTATACTTGTCTACGTAATTAGATTGTGTTTTTATTAAAAATTTTTATTTTTAATTTTATAAAAGTAAATTATTTATAAAAAATAAAGCAAAAATTTTGTATCGATTTTGAAATAAAAACGTATCCAAAAATATATCATGACGACATTTGTCAATTTTGACGTATTCAAAGGCGTCAGATAATCTGTTATTTTATAAAATAAATATTATATTATTTATATATTTGTTTTCAATTCTACCTTAAATTTATTTGCAACCAAATTAGTACATGAATATAATAAACTGGTTATACTTGGACGATTTTTCTTTTTATGAAAAACAATTTGATTTTCAATGGAGTATAGGTTAATTAATAGTTGTTAGATAGAATGTAGAGTCCAGAGTTGACTTTTTTTACAAAGGATTTAAATTAAAAAAAAAAGCTATCTAGTTAGACCTTAATTTAATTTTGAAGCTAGATATTCCCAAGTTTATTAATTAAAAAGTCAATTTGGTTCTTTCAGCTTAAAAATCACTGCACTAATGATTTTCTTTGTATTTTTCAGCGTCATGGTCAGGGTATGGGAGCCTTGTCCATACACTTGTCTCCAGATTTTCACTGACCTATCGGATGAGCGAGTAAATACACAGCCATCTTCTTGGTTTATCACAATTGCGTTTACATAGTCTTCATGAGCCACAAATGGGTCTACACAGCGACCGTCTGATACCCTCCATGCCTTCACCGTTCTGTCCCATGATCCAGTATACAGAAGCCCCTCTGCGTGGTAATAGCCCATGCAAGAAACAAAACTTTTGTGTTGCCGTGAACTTGACTTATTAAACAGCAGAATTGAGCTGCTTCTTGGGAAAGTGATGATCTTTTTAGCTTTGAAACTCTCTGAACTTTTGACATTCCACATACGGACTTTGTGATCTTTATGTGAAGTAAAGATCATGTTCCCATAAGCCAAAACGGCCCTAACTTCCCCACAACTTGCCTTGATATATCCTCTGTCAATGCATTTGGGCAGTCGCCATGCATGAATCCGGCAGCTCTGGGAGCCAGTATAGACCAATCCCTTCGAGACCGCGAAAGAGTGGATGGTCCCTTCTTGGTGATGAAGAGAGGCGATGCACTGGTAGAGGACGGAAGGTGATGGAGTTGAATGGGGTGTGAGTGTCCAAGGTGAGTCAGGGCTTGGAGGAGGAATTAGAGAATACATAGCGGTAGTTTGTGTTGGAGATCTCGAAGGGCTACAGTTGTGATCATGTTCTGAGCCATAGGATTTAGTAAGGCGAGGAGGGGATTGTATTTGTTCGTCCCTATTTTTCTCTTCATCCATGAAGTTGTAAAGAGACTTTCTTCTGTAGTACTCCACGCTCCAGAGATCAGACAAGTTCTGGTGGGGTGGATAGTATGGGAAGGACTAGAATATGGACTATATATATATATATATATATATATATATACACACACACGCATAATATACACGTTCAAGAAGCATACTTGTGAAGTGGTAAGGGGTTGGCTGGGCATTTAGAAGTATGCAGGATTGATGTATATCACAAAAGGAGAATGGAGATCGCTATAGATGAACTTCATAAGAATAATCCATCTTCTCTTTACCACTGTTATAAATTCTACAACTGTTTTATTGTATTACTATGGGGAAAGTTATTCCTTTGAACATATAATTAATAATTTTTTGAGTGATATGCAGTGCTTTAAGTTTTGTGGTTGATCTTCAGCAACGTCGATTTAGTATGGATTTAAAACTTGACCCACTTACACTCTGTAACACTTGCTTTTGATGTCTTTTCTAGCATTTAAACCATGCCAATTGGGCAATTTTCCAGCTTCAATAAAGCAATGAGTCATAATATGCAAATCTTGGACCCTTAATTTCCTTCCGAAATAAAGCCAAGAAAGATAGCGTCCTGAGTTTTCTATTCGGTTTATTGTGTCGGCATGTCTTCTCCAGGTCTCTAGGTCTTGAGGCCTTTCACATGTCTTCTGTCTTTATGTCAAAACAGAACTCCCTTCACCTAGTTGATAAGGTATTCCCCCCTCTTCGTCAGGGTTGAGACTCCAGGGATTTGCTAGTTCTTTTGGTGTGTTATACATTATTACACAAGGATAATGACACAATTAAAACTATGAAATCATGACACTATCAAAAGGTCATTTGAAGCACAAGTTCACCCCAAATAAAGAAGTTGAAATTATGAAATAAAGGTTGATGTGCTAAAAAAACTCTTTTTAGACTTGTAATATATAATATAGCCTGTAAATAACTTTCGTATCATTTTTAAAAATTAAAAATTACTGCCATTTGAAGTTGAAGTTCCATAATTATATATATATAAGACATCGATTTATAATTATACATTAAAACATCATTCACAATTTCTTCTAGAAAAATGTCGTTTGCCATTCAAATATATGTCTCAAATATGTACATGTACACCTGATCAACTAGAAGCAATTTTTGTGCAGTATAAGAATGATCTCATGTATTCTATCACAAACAAGCAAATGAAGTCATGATCAATCATGACAATAACTTGAGGATTTTAAATGTATCCTAATTTTTCATTTTATAAGCATTTTTCAACTGTTCCATCAAACCAGATTGCTCAAGCAGCAAATTAGATGAATATTTTCACTTGTTCGGTTTTGTTTAAATAATAAAGTCAATGGAAGCATGTGCATGCATGCATGCTTTCAATTAATAATCAAACGGTCCCTATTTAAATGTCAAATTAACGTAAAACAAGCATGGCAGCAACCTAACAAAAGTGAAAAAGGAATGAAGAATACTATACATGAACTAACACAACCTCAGACCAGATATACTCATTTCCATCCACTTATTTATATATACTTTTTAATTACGGCAAACTAAATTACTTATTATAACACAATTATATTTCATTTAAACAAGTACTCTCTCCTCTCCTTAAACCTCTCTAGCTTTCGGGAACTTTTCTTTAAATTTGCTCAAATTAGCATCGAATTATAGCAACAAAGATTAATATTACAATCTTAGTCATGTGTTCAAGTATATTTCTTTCAAAAATCTTAAAAATAGGCAAAAAATGAGATAGAATAGCTACCTTTGTCGGCCCTTGTCGGGGCTTCAGGAAGCAAACCCCCGACATCAGGGACAGCTCCCCGGTAGCCCCAGCTAGCGTGTTCAACGAGGCCCGCCCCCCCCCCCCCTCGCCTTTTTAAAACCCTTTTGGTTGAACTTTTTTCCTTTTTTTATTTAAAATTTTAATTATTTTGTCTTTTATTTATTTAATATTTCATTATTGTCAATATTATTTGTTTTTTATTTATAATTAATTTATTATTACTTTGTTGTTATTATTTTTTTATTGTTAATAATTAGTATTGTTGTTGTATTGTTATTATTTAAATTTTATCTTTGTAAATGTAATTACTCTTTAAGTATTATTATAGTTATTTATTAATGTTATTTTATTAATTATTATTATTATTATTTATTATATTTTTAATATTATTAGCATTATTAGAATATTTAATTCTATCAGCATTATTGATTATTATTATTTTATCATTATTTTATTGGTAATATTATTAGTTATTATTAATAATTATCATTATTGTTATTTTTATTTTATTGATATTAGTTATTATTATTATTAGCTATTATGATTAGGTGACTATTAGTTATTATTTGTAGTTATTACTATTTTATTGTAATTATTTTCATTATTTGCTTATTGTTAATATTAGGAATTTTTATTAGTAATTTATTATAATACGTATTAATGTTATATTGTTAATAATAATAATAAATAATAATAATAATAATAATATTATTAGCAGTATTAATGTATTATTATTGTTATCATCATCATCATTTGTCAATGTTATATTATCATTAATCCTTATATAATTATTATTATTTCTATTGTTAGCGTTTTTGTTATTATTATTATTTTGTTATAAATTTTTTATTATTAGAATCATTAATGATGAGTAATTATATTTTTATTAACAATATCATTACTATAATTATTTTTTTCTTATTGATGATTATTAAATATATAATATATGATTATTAATTGTATTACTATTAGCAATATATATTTTTTATTATTAGTTGTAGTAATCACTTAACTTAATAAATGAACTATAGATGATATATTGGAAACAACTAATTGGAAACAACTAAAGGACTGGATCAGGATTTAGGGCCAGTGGCAGACTATAGTACTCGACTACACAATCGATATCCTATTACTGTCTCGTCTAGGCCTAGATCGGTTTGAAAATTAGTTGTTGTATTTGGTTAAAATGGTTGGTTCTTGGGTCAATTTTGAAACCGATTGAAAATTGATTTTGAAACCGAATATTCGATTTCAAAATTTAAAATCAATTTTTTTTTGTTTCAATATCAAGCGCAACCACCATATTTGAAACTGACTTTTTGTAGTTTCAAATCCTTATCTTGAAACTGATTTGTCAGTTTCAAAATTACTTTTTTCTTGTAGTGACGAGTTAGTTAGAGAGGTGAGCCTATATAACCATGAGGCTTTAGGTGGTAGTTTGGGTCCTAATGATCTTGGATTTCTTCATGACATGCCTTTCCATTCATTGGCGCCTCAGTTCCAATTACGATGTCACTAATGCATGGGGTTATGCAATTGATTTTTAGTTTGATTTCGATTTTACTGTTTAGTTTTCTACTCAATTTTCTATTTTTTTTGAAAACCAAACCGAACCATTTTTATACTAAAGCCGAATTGAAATAAACTGGTTCAGTTCAGTTCCAAACCGAAAAGAAGAAGAAGAAGAAGAAGAAGAGTTCAAGAATGTACTGCTTGCTGCGTTCTAACTAAAACATTGCATGAACCGTGCAAAATCCAATCATCATCCATAAAATGCGCAGTAAGACACACATAATTAATTTTTGCTCAGATGTTCAAGAATCAGTTGTAAGACTAATACTTTTAGAAGACAGTCTCAAAAATTTCTTCAGTTTTGATTTTTCTTCCAAATATAGTTCATAACAATCTCTTGCAATAGTTGTATGAGATGAAATTTGAAAAGTGGGACAAGTAATGGACATGAAATGGCGAAATCCTTTTTTTTCAACAAAACTAAACCACTGTTCATTTACAACTATCATATATACACATTCATCTTGATTAAATCTCCACGTAATTATAGAACTAGTCCTACCCCCTATCCTGCCATGAGTAGAAATGTGTGTTTGTTGCTTTACCTGTGCTTGATATGTCTCATTGTTGTATGGATTCTTTAAACAACTTTTCATGTGATTTTTGAATGCCATGATGCCATTTGTGGAGTTATTGGCAATATACGATACATTGCAACAGTTGCAACGTGCTTTCTTCTATTCTCTTTCGGTTGTGAACTTAGTAAAATGCGACTAAATCGGGGAACGGGAGACTATTGCTTTTCTTTGCTTGGGCTACCATAGCGTGGCATTGCGGTTCATTTTCAATAGGCACTGATAAATTCCTCGCTTGATCCGACATCCTGTCAAGAGAACTTTACAACTAAGAATATTTTATTGAATAATTTTATAAAAAAATTACTCAAGACTAATCTGGGTCCTAGTTACTCAAGAGAATTATTTACAATTAAGAATAATTACTTAATACTTTTACCAACAGAATTCTACAAAAAAAAAGCAAAAGAACTCAGACATAATTTCCCCATAAATCCATTTAGTGGATAAGGTACTAATAATTTTTACTTTTTCAGTTAGTTGTTAAAGTAAATTAATCCATTCTATTCAGTCTCTTAGTTGCTAATAATTTATGGGCATGCAAGTGGAACAATAGTTCAATCATGCTCAATTGCAAACGATGATTAGAGATGTCAATACGGGCCAAAACCCCGGGCTGGCCCGTATAAGCAGGCTTGGGCTTAGTATGCCCAAGCCCGTTTAAACGCGGGCTTTTTTGGCCCGGTCCGTTTAGCCCGCGGTTTTTTATTTTTTTTCTCAAAACGAAGTCGTTTTGATAATTTTAAAAAATATGTTTTCTAAAATGACGTCGTTTTGCTATTTTTTTGCAAAACGATGTCGTTTAGTGAAGCTCACGAGCTTACTGTAGTGGGTCGCGAATTGGGGTCGGGCCGGGCCGGAACGGGCTGGCCTGTTTGACATTACTAATGATGATACAAGAAGCAGTATTAATGAAATCTACAACTTGCCAGTCAAAATGATATGCTGCCTTAAGGATCCACAAATACAACAAATGAGTTAAAAGATATACAATGAAAAAATGAATCTAGATCATTTTAAAACTAAACCTAAAATTAGCAATAAAAAATTTCCCCAAAAAATATGAAAATTAGGTTCACATATGCCAAATCCTTTAACATTCATTACTTTTTTGTCCTTTTTTTTTTTGTTGTGGTTAGCGGAGTTGGAATTCTGCCATTCCAAACAAACCTACCTCTTAAAAGTGAAAGTTTAGACAAAATGGAGGCAATGGTAGTCCATCTGTCTGTGGTTGAACATAGGTATATGCATTGCAAAGCACAATCCACACTTCAGTCTTATTCGTGAAAAAGCAAGTATTTTCTACCCAGTGACAGGGAATCCTTCCCTAATTACCATCAAGCATAATTTTAATTTATTCTCCAAAGAAATCTATTTCAGCCATCTAATGAGAAATGATTCAACTATTCCATCTGTTGTAGAGAAACAATCATTGAAACTTTGTTGTCTAACATATCTAATGAAAACATTCAACATCCATTAATCTCAAAGTTGAGTCACACCTTAATCACAATAGAGGCCAGAGGTAAGATTGCGAGTCTGAGCAGCAGCGCCGGCATTGATCTCAGTGAGCAGCAGCAAACCACGGGCAGACTCAGCAGAGAGAGGGAAACGAGAGACTAAGAGATAGAGACTGGTGTATGATTGTGTGAAAAAGATCTAGTATAAGATAAGCATATAAACACATTACCGTTATGCATCATCTTCTGGGAGTTAGTGAACATATTATTGTTATGCGTTATCCTTTGTCACTTTATGAATGCATGTCAGTAATGCGTTCAAAAAATTTTTGATTTCAGTTCGGTGTTCGGTCTGATAATTTAAATTGAAAACCGAATCAAAAAATATATAATTGTCAGAAACCAAACCGAAATGACAATTATATCCTGTTCGGTTCAATTTTTTGGTTTAACTAGAGCTTTGCATACCCCTACTAACGCCTATGCTCAAGTGGTATCGACTGGTAGTAATATTCTAGATGCCTCCCTCTTGGACATGGGGTAGTAGTAGTTAGATTCTATTGGACGATCATAGATCCTTTAACATAGCATATGCTAGTATGCTGCCTACAAGAGAGGTGGTTCTGACGAGTAGTACAGATCATTCCATTCGAGTTAGTAAATCTTCTCCTACACCATTTATAGGAGATTTTCTCACTCCACCACAACAATAACTTTCCATGATACCTACTGATGATGATGATGATTTTAATAAGGATAATAATGAGAATAAGACTGAGGAGGAAGAGGCTGATGAGGATTTAGAAGAGAAGTACTAGAGCGACAATGACGAGCATCCTGGTTATGATCACAAGATTCAACAGTCACCCTCTGCTGACATTGATATGATGACCCATAATGCCACCGCAAACCCATCTTCTAGTGCTCAAATTGTGATTTATATTGGTGGGTTGTTTGGAAAATACATAATTTTACTGGATTAGGGTAATAGACAGATGGTTTTTCTTGGATGACTGACACCTCTTCATGGTCATGTTGGAGACCTAGTGCAGTCCTTCCAATTCAAGTGTTTTGTCATTAGTATTATGGAGTGTATTAGAGATGGCATGACCCACAGCTCTCTCACGACCGTCGCAGTTAGTGCATAACGCGTTTGCCGGCACACTTCGACCCAAGAAGGGAGCCTTGCGTCATGATTAGCAGCTGAGTGGGTTCACACTTGGGGATTTTGTGCATCCTGATTGCCCGACTGTGCGAGGATGATCCAGAAATCTGGCAGCGACCTTTAGAGCAAAATGAAGGCCTTTCATACCGAAGGCCCACTACTTGAGCAGCCGCCTCTTCTATTATAGTTGGACGATTTTTTAAATGACGGCATTGAAACCTGCACGTACAACGAATGCGACTTCTTTCTTTTTGTGAAGTCGGTTATTGTTTGACCCTTGGTTGTACAGATAGGTGGCTCATTATAATTACAAAGCTTGAAAAATATTATCGCACCATTGGCCAGGGTATAGTACTGCAACTACTCTACCAACTGCCCTAACATAATAGTTATAAACTTCTAAAGTGCTTGTTGATCATCATATTGCTAGAAAGAACACTAGCTAGGGATTGGTCCAGGAGCTTCGCCAATGACTAATGTACTCCAAAAGTAGTGCAAGTACATGGTAGGCCGTGAGATCATCACAGCTAACATCCACATTTGGAACTGTCATCACCAACATCCAAAGTACGTGTCATCTCTATGTAAATGATATCTATGTCTTTCTGTAATACTGATCTCAGTAAATGAGCTAACAGTAGGTGTTGTTTGATGTTGTACTGATCCTTCAGGCAATCAATTTCCAATTGAGCCTCTATTTCTACTATCTGTCCCCAAATCATCGAATCAAACTTCTCCCAATTGAATTGAGGTTGCTAGTAACTGTCCTTAACCAAGCTTTCAGGACAAAGTAGACACTTTCAACTAGATTCGTCATCTCAGTCCCGAAATGAGTCTAGACGCCTATCCACACTAAGATAAACATCTCCAACCACGTCGTATTTAAGTACTAGATAGATGCATCATACCGTTCCTATTTGGAATTGAAAATATCATGATATTGCTAATCATACTTATCCTCGGTAAGTGAATCAACTAGCTTGTGTCAAGAAACGCATCCCCATCTCTTGTCCTTCATAAAAGGTGGCACAATTTACCTTCACACTCTTCTGAATATGCCTCATATATAGCATATGGTAACTATCAAGAAATACTTGCTCTACAACTTGTATTAGAGAGATCTCCCAATCAGTAACAATAGCAACTGGTAGGGGAGAACCATTGAAAATATACTGGATACACCCAACGATAGATCAATAGGATGATGTCATCTCACTTTTCATCCACACTAACACCACCATGAAATTCTTACCCGTTGGAACCACACTAACGATTTGCAAAAAAAGCATGTTATATCTGATAAAAAAATATTTTCGATCATTTAGGGATATTATGCATAGCCTACTAGCGATGAAATTCAAATAAGTTAAAAACAGTTGCAATATGTATTGATTAGTCTTGTACATTGTTTCCATGACAACAACGTACAACACCTTGCAAGCTAATTGACAGGATAATGGATTCTTAAAGACACAATTACTAAGCATGTTGGAACCTTTCTCGGTCCTCTGCCAATGAATATATCCTTGGTTTGTGAATAGTTTGAACAATTATTGAATTACTGATCTATCTTCCATCCCTGCCTGTTTCATCTTGTGTCTTGTAAACATTTTTTACCTTGCATTGATAAGTTTAGGTACATATGTAAATATAATTTAAAGATCCAATTGAAGCTAACCACTACTATAAATATAAATTCATAGCAAGTATAAATATATAAAAAATTTAAATATACCAATAATTTAAACATAATTTATATTTAATTTAAATATACTTATATTCAAATATAAACTAAATATTATACAATTAATTAAATTTAAATATAAAATAAATTGGCTTAGTATAAAGCTTGTTTTGATTCATTTTTATTAGTGCAAAGCTCAATCTTAGTGTTTTTTCTTTTATATCTAGTAACTAAATATCTACACATAGATTGTATCATAAATATAACGACGTTTAATGCCAATGTACAAGTAAATTACATATCATTCAAATGTAAATTAAATCCAATTGATAAATGATTCCTCTTAAAGTTTTTGTTTTTTACAAATATTACATGATTTTCGAACAAAAAATTGTACGATGATAGCCTTCACTAGGTACATTTTCTTTAATGATTAGTCCAACTATACTATCAACATAATTTAAGCGAGCTATTTCCTTTAAGAAAACTATACTGTTAGCACATTTATCATGCCCACTTCCAACTATTAATAAGAGATAATGAATTTTCTAATCTTAGGAGTTTAATGTACTTTCGATACAAATCTAAAAATAAAAGAGTCAATTAAAATATAAAGTACTTATTTGTATTACTATAATTTTTTGGTAAAAGAAAATATTTGAGTCAATTTTGATAAAGAGCCTAAATGATTAGTCAAAATCATCAAAAAAGAGACATAAACAGAGCGAGTATTCAAATGTTCATTACTTTTAAAAGATATGCGATAAAATAAAAATATAAAATTTTTCTCATCTTCATTATAATATTACTAATTTAAAGATAATATTGATGGTGTTAGACATAATTTTCCTAAGTTTTACCATGATACGGTCTCCGTTTCAAAATATAATGATTTTTTACCTTTTTTTCTTTCTAAAATTATTTGATATTTTGTAAATTTTAAGGATTATATATATTTCTAAAGTTGTCTTCACTATAAATATAATTATCTTATTCTCAATTACATTAGTGAAATTAGTTAAGAATATAATAAAAAAATCTAGTATTTTTTCTTCCTTAATCTATGCAACAAGGGGGTCAAAATGCCCTATATTTTTAAAGGGAGAGAGTATTCAAATAAACTCTCAATACTTATATTAATGGTTCTGTTATTATCCCCATTACCAGTATTTTTATTTTTTTGAATATAACTAATATTTTTTTCCAGAGTATAACCAATAGTTTTATTTGAGAATGGCTATAATGTCTTCAAGTAATTTTCGTGCCATATATAATGTGGGAACGTCCAACCATAATGTGATGGGAAAATCTTTCTTGCCCTATATAAGGTCTCCTAGCTACGTCTCACAAAGCAATCCATTCTAGTTCTCAGTACTAACTAGGTTCTGAGAGGCTCTCCAAAATCTCTCATTTCCGGCTGATCATCACCGGTTTCGGACCACCATGTCCAAGATTGCCTTAGGACACGGCCGGGAGGCCGTTCAGCTCGATTGCCTCCAGGCCCTCACTGTAGAGTTCATCTGCACCTTCCTTTCCGTGTTTACCGGTGTTGGTGCAGCCATGACCACCGGTAAAGTCACGCATTTCGTTACTCACGATCAGTTCTAGCCGCATATGATTCGCAAAAGTCCAAAACATGTTATGAAACAAACGTTTTTTGACAGATAAGATGAATTCGGATCCGCTGCTGGGCCTGTTTTTCGTGGCCGTGGCACATGCACTGGTGGTGGCTGCGATGATGTCAGTCGGTTTCCGCATTTCCGGGGGCCATCTCAACCCGGCAGTGACTCTTGGCCTCTGTGCTGGAGGCCAGGTCACCGTTCTCCGATCAATTCTCTACTTTATTGATCAGTTGTTGGCTTCTGCTGCAGCCTGTGCTTTTCTCAAGTACCAATCTTGTGGAATGGTGAGTGTAAATATTCTCTGGATGAACTCTTTAAGAATTACATAAATCTGCTTTATTATTTGTTACTTTTTTGGCAATGGTGATAGGATGATTGTAACCCCCACACTCTAAGATCTGAAACGATGTAGATGTAACCGTAACTTTGATAGAAAGAAGAATTGGATATAGCTTTTTACAGTTTGTAAAGATTCAATTAAGTTGTAAAGATAGATGTTATTATACATATAGTATAAAGTAAGAAGTGCCAATGAAAATCTTATCATTCAACAAAAACCTTCTAAGATACCAAACGGAGTCAAGATACCGATTCATCATTTCAGATTCTAAGAATTAATTTGTGGTTCTGTTAACCAAGTATAAAATACAAAAGTTCAAAAACATTTGTTCCACTATCTTGACTTTCCAGATATGCGTTGATTCAACATCTTATATTGTGATCTTTGGTTTCTGCAGACAACACCAGTACATACCCTAGCAAGTGGAGTGGACTATGCACAAGGTATAATAATGGAGATCACTTTGACATTTTCTCTAGTGTTCACTGTCTACGCTACAATTGTGGACCCCAACAAGGGAAATCTTGAAGGGTTAGGCCCAATTATAACTGGGCAAGTTGTTGGGGCCAACACCATGGCTGGTGTGGTTTTCTCTGGGGCTTCAATGAACCCATCAAGGTCATTTGGCCCAGTATTGTCTAGTGGAAACTGGACTGACAACTGGGTTTACTAGGTTGGGCCACTGATCGGGGGTGAGCTTGCAGGATTCTTCTATGAAAATTTCTTCATTGTCAGGCCTCATGTTCCCCTGCCAAGGGATGATGGTGCTTTCTAAAGCCTTTGTCTCAAATCTAAAACAAAGGTTTCTTTGAGAGATTTGTGATGATATTTGTAGATCAAACTTTTCTTAGACAAGTATTTAATTTGCTCTTTATATTTCCATTGGGTTGAGTAATATTATTTTGCAAATCAATTCAATATTCTCCATAAAATGAAAAGATTTTTATATAAACAACATGATGTAATAAGTAAAACATTGTACATAATCTCCCAAATGCTGATGTAGATTCTTATGAAGGGATAGTTACTACTGGTTTCACTTGACCTACCATTTTAATCATTAAAAAGAAGAAAAAAAAAGTATAATCTTCCTAATGCCCCTTGTATGTAACAGAATGGTGAAAACAAATTGATATAGCATTTGGATTGGGTTTGGGTTGGTTCCGTAATATAAATTTTTTATTTCGGATCATATTCACTTTCTTACAAACAATTTATTTTTACGAAATTCAAAATAGAAAGACTAAAACTCAAACTCTATCTAATCCCATCATATTTTTCTTTAAAGATTTTAAAATAGTTAATTTCTATTTGTTTATAATACATTTTCTCTTATTGTTTGTTTAAAAAGTATTGACTAAGTACCGAGTCTTTACCGTTTAATTGTGTATTCTAAAACCCAATAAAATTAGCCAACTTAGACTGAATTTATAAATTTTTTATTACCAACAAGAATATACGAGTACCATTAACTTAGCAGACTACAAAGATCTCCTTAAGAAGTATCCATTATTTGTAGTCACTTATTGTATTATTTGCACCCTCTAATACCTCATTTCCCCCCTTTTCGGAAATTCACTCCCTCTATCGCTTTTTTGAAAAAGAACCCACTGCTAGCTAATGAAGTATAATTGATTTTCCTACTAGATTTGGCTGGCAAAGGGGAGGGGGAGTGGCATTGATGATGGACGTAAAATCATTTACTTTTATTTTGTTTGGTTTGAGTGGAAGAGAACTAAATTTTCAATTCCTCCACTTTTGGTGGGGATGATTTTGGTATGTGGAGGAGAAATTCTTCCTCTCCAAATTTAGTTTCCACCCATGTCCCCTCCTAACCAAACAAAGTAAATTATACATTACTTTTTATTTTACTTTCCCTTCTCTTTTACTCCCTCCTTCCACTCCATATTAGTATATCATGTTATTCTTACATTAATCTCATCATAGTTCTTCCCTAAAAAAGGAAAATCATCACATTTCGGACTCTTGATAGAGAAATAATTCAACCTCAATATTTACTACTCCCTCCGTCCCAAAATACTAACTCTATATATTATTTTTACATAATTTAAATATTCACTGGAATTTATATTAAAAACAAAAAGACCCAAGTGCTCATTTCTTAACATTAAATACATTTCCTAGTTTAATTTTAATTCATTAACTAGAGTATTTAGAATTTGGGGTAGATAGTAGTTAAAAAGGGGTAAGAATGAAAAAATTCATTAAATTTTCATTGATATCACAAATGGACCAGATATTATGGAATAAATGAAAAAGACAAATGAGACTAATATTTCAGGATAAGAGATTTGTCATCATCATATATATATATATATATATATATATATATATATATATATATATAATTTATTTTTGAGTTTTAAAATGCCCATCTAGAAAATAATATATCATCATTAAATTGATCAAAAACAAAAAGAAATCCCTACTCATGGAAGAATTTTCGGTGGGATTGGATATTATTTGAGTTTGAGATTTTACGTATTGAGTTTTATAAAAATAAATTATTTATAAGAGAAAGAGTAAGATTCAAAATGAAAAATTTGCATTGTTTTCTGCAACGATCGCATTTCAAATACACCCTTCGTAGCAGAATTGTCAGTTGGGGAATATTTTGAAAAAAAAAATAAAAAAAAGCCCATCTCAAGCCTACGTTAATGGTTTTGGCTATGATCTGTAGAACTCATCTGAGCTATCGAATCAAATTTGAAATCTGATCAATAATTTATATTTTTTTATAAAAATTTATAAATTTTTATAACGATTTTATAACGAATTTGCACCTGCTGCAAAATATTACACAGGACCATAACCGGATGCTATGTTAATAATGACTCCACCAATACTCTTGTATTAGTATTTCTCGATTGCAATGCTTTCTGATAAAGTACAAACTAAAAAGTACAAATTAGATCCAAGAATTTTGTTGATTGATGGACTGATTGGCAAAGACTCACTTGTACTAAACAAGAACACCAAGGGTCGGTAAAATATAGGGTTAATTTTATTTTAGTACTATAAAGTAATATAAAGTAAATTCACGATTAAATTAATTAGGTCGATCAATTCGTGAAAAGTTTTTGTACCTTTTACTTTTTTTGGGTTAATTTTATTTTAGTACTCTAAAATTAAGATCTTTGTTAATTGAATAACACATTTTTTAAAATTATCAATTAGGAAATAAATTTCACTTGGCAGCCAAATAATTTGATTAAAAATGTATAAATGACTAATTTACCCTTTAAATAGAAACTAAAATTTTAAATTTATCCTTTTACTCAACTAATCAATAAAAAAATTAATTTAATTTTTAAAAATAATTTATTAACTTTTCCCCTTAAACTTCATCTTTATCTCATTCCTTCCCCAATTGCTACCCTTGACCATCAACAACAATCACTGCCAAAATTGTTTATGGGAATTTTCTTAGATTGTTTAGAATATTGAAATTATTCAAAATTTTAATAGATTAATAAAAAAATTATCCAACTACTTCTCTAGGTTTATGGGGATTTTCTTGGATTGTTTAGAAGATTGGGTGATTTGTGTATTTGTTAGTGCTACATTTGGCAGTAGTTGAGGTGGTGGGAGATTTAGGTGATTGTAGCAAGATTTATAAAGGTTGGTGAGCCGTGGCAAAGAAGAAAACAATAGAGGGGAGATAGCAAAAGATATTTTTTCAGCAGAGAGAGAGGTAGCAAGGATGGCGATTGGAGTAAGGAAATAGATGAAGATAAAGTTTAGGGAAGAAAAGTTAATAAATTATTATAGAAAAATCATTTCAGTAAGAAGTGGGAAAAGTTTTTCTTACTAAAATTTAAGAAAATGTCTTTTTAGGAGAATCTAAAAAGCTAAATAAATATTTAATGGCTATTGTATTCTTCTGTATCTCCCTATGATAAAATTTGAAGGATTACAAAAATTTAGCAGTCTTTGCAAGAGAAATTGAAAACATAAATAAAGATTTACCTAGCTGTGAAAAAGTTTAGAAATACACCCAAAGTCTCCATAGCAAGTTTGTTCCTTACTTTAATATAAATTGATATTTGTTTTCATAATTACATTCAATTTTATATATAAGCTGTGTTTCAATATTCAAAATAGATATTTGATGTTTTTAAACTTTTAGTTTAAAGTTCTTCAAGTGAAAGTTTGCGAGTGACATATTTAATTTGATCTTATTATCATTGTATTTTAGTAGGGTGTTTAAATTACATTATGCAAAAATTTCATTCCATTTCGATATTGAATAACAATTTTACCGAATATAGAAAAAGAATTACTATTTTATTCTAACTTTTCCTTCAAAACGATGAAATTGAAAGAATATTCAAACTTCATTTTGGGTGGAAAGAGATTGTGGGTGGAAAAGGGTTTTATTTCATTCCTTTCCGACATACCAAATGTAATGTTAAATCTCACCTATTATGGATTTGTGCTGCAACAATTGCGTTTTCCAACCGTTGTGGGCGGTTAGCACAGATATAACATAATAGTACACGTTATAGGATATATAGTATATTATTAGTGACGTTGGTAGTTAATACACGTCACAATGTTTGTGTATACGAATTAGTGTTTATAGATACTAAATATAGTTGATACATAATGAGGTATACTATATGTATTATTAGTGTACGCCATACATTATATGGTATACCGACAATGCAGTGTGGTGTGCCGACTGGCTGCATTTGCTGCGGCCCCAAATTCCACCTATATGTTACATATATAATAGGCAAGTTTAGTGTAAAAATTATACTGGTTTACATATTTAGATTGCATTTTTATTTAAAAGTTTTTATTTTAAATTTTATAAAAGTAAATTATTTAGGAATAAAGAAGTAATGTTTATTAAAGTGAAAAATTTGCATTCATTTTCCTAATGAAAATGTATCTAAAAATACACCTGGATGATGTTTGTCAATTTTGACTCATAGGCGTCAGATCATCTGTTATTTCGTAAAATATATATGATATTATTTATGTATTTGTTTTCAATTCTACCTTGCATTTATTTACCACCAAATTAGTACATGAATATAATAAACGGGCAAAAAGTGCCATAGACACTCAAACTTTGTCAAATTATCGACTTTAGCACTCAAACTAAAAAATGGACGGTTTTGACACTTGAACTTTAAATCGTGATTGACGTTAGCCCTTCCGTCTCACATGTTCGTTAAATCCCGACTGCCGTGTATCACATGACCATCCACGTGACCAGCATTAGATATTTCTGTCTAATCAAAGGAAATGAAGGAAAGAATCGTAAACTTTTGTAGCGACCACCCCATTTTGTGCAATAACACTCTTGTTAATGTCTTTCATTTCTGGAACAAAGAAAATCAGTAGTAGCAAAATCTAACCAACTATACTAAAGTTGTAAAATCCAAAATTAATCCAAGGAAACCTAAACCTTGTAGTTGCATTACTAGTACTAGCTAACAAATTATGGTTATGATTATATGCAAGCTGTCCTAAAACATAGCTCAATATGTAACATGGAAAAACCCAAAAACTTCAAAAATTGAAAAAAAAAGCAAGAAAATAATAGTAATTACAACAAAAATTAGATGGTGAGAAATCTAGTTTGCCCACTTGAATTTTCTGTATATACTGCTGCTAGAACGGAGCCATGTACCCATGGTACCACTCAACGAACAGAAGCTTCCGAACACCATATTTCTGAAAATTGCGCGAAATAAACAGAAGCGAAATAGCAGTAATTGCGACTTGAGAAACAAGAATTTCAATCTCAAAAATCTTGATTTCGGAACTCTCACAGTAGGCACAAGAAGAATACTCAATGGCCATTACCGGGAGCACCACGGCAAGGATCAGAAAGGCCATCCACGATAGGGCTGTGTTGAGGAAAGAGTACTGACAAAACCCAAATGCTCTCAGGAAATTTCTCTAGTCTGCGCAAGTGCTTGTCCAGAGCAGCGTCGCTCGCGCCGTCTGAAGATGGGTCTATCAGCAATTCACGAATTGAGGTGCCGTCGGCCATGGGAGGATTCCGAGGAGGTACAACCAGTCAAACAGAGAGGAAAAAGGAAAGGAAACAGATGAAAATACTTGGAGGTAGGTAGAATGTTGACCGCAAAGTATTTTTAAGATGTGCTTGGCATGTGATCAAGCTAGAGGGAAATATTGGCGCCATTATATCACCTAAGTTGTCAAACAAAAATAGCCTCCAAGATGATCATGTGATACACGGCTGTTGGGATTTAACGGACATGTGAGACGGAAGGGCTAACGTCAATCACGATTTAAAGTTTAAGTGTCAAAACCGTCCATCTTTTAGTTTGAGTGCTAAAGTCGATAATTTGACAAAGTTTGAGTGTCTGTGGCACTTGTTGCCCTATAATAAACTAGTAATACTTGGAATGGTTTTCCTTTTTATGAAAAAAAAAAATTGATTTTCAATGGAGTATGGGTTAGTAGTTGGCAAATAGAATGTAGAGTCCGGAGTTGGATTTTAAAAAAAAAAAAAAGAGTAGAAAGGTTTTTTTTTTAAAAAAAAAAGCTATCTAAATATACCTTAATTTAATTCCAAGTACATTAATTAAAATGTCAATGTGGTTCTTTCTGCTTAAAAATCATTGTACTAATGATTTTCTTTGTATTTTTGTTCATTAATCTTTTAGTTTGATTCTTTTAAAAATTCAATTTGATTGTTTTTATTTATTATTCTAACAATGGTGACACACCAAAAATGAAATTTGAAAGAACAAAAAATCCAAATTTGGACTAAATCAACATAAGAAAGTTATCAGAGTTTCACATGCAAGTGATGACATACAATTTAATACTTTCGAAATTTGAGAACAAATCAATATATATAGCGTTCTATATTAGTCGGGAAAGAGCAGTTGATCTACGACTGATAATTCCAGAAACTATGTTTACATTTTTTTTCCTTTTTTGGCTCAAATGATAAGTGCAAAATGCATTTTGGACGCTGGAAGGATACCTGCGACAACATGTTAGGTCCTTTTCCTCATCTCCTCTCCGATACTGCATAATAACCTAATCTTGATTGCCTGTTCTTTTTCTTTCTACCCATGAAGGAGACAACACAGGGCTCATTTCATACTCTGCAGTTCTCATTTTCGTATTACTTCCATCCGTACCATCCATGGACACCTTCTCATCAGGCATAATCTTGATTCTCCACACCTTGAAGCTGTGGTCCAACCCCGCGCTGTAGACTAGAATGCCTGTCACCATCAGCTTTTCCATTTCTAAAGAAGCCGCCAAGCACTTCACTGGCCCTCTATGGGCCTCCAGCACCGCAAGGCATTCGTGATAGTAACTCCCTTCTTCTCTTCTCCACACCCTTATGGTTGTGTCCTCTGATCCACTGAATATCAACTTCTCGATGGCTACTAGGCAAAGAACGGCAAAACGATGCCCTTGGAGGAACCCTCCGTGGTTGTACCTGCTGGACATTTTCTCCTTTTCCCAAAAGTTTATAAATCCATCGGAGGATCCCGAGTAGAGGATGCTAGAGCTCCGTGACGTACTCAATGTTAAGGCATTAATGGGGGAGGGCTGGAATTTCAGCGTCATGGTCAGGGTATGGGAGCCTTGTCCATACACTCGTCTCCAGATTTTCACTGAACCATCGGATGAGCAAGTAAATACACAGCCATCTTCTTGGTTTATCACAATTGCATTTACATAGTCTTCATGAGCCACAAATGAGTCTACACAGCGACCGTCTGATACCCTCCAAGCCTTCACCGTTCTGTCCCATGATCCAGTATACAGAAGCTCCTCTGGGTGGTAATAGCCCATGCAAGAAACAAAACTTTTGTGTTGCCGTGAACTTGACTTATTAAACAGGAGAATTGAGCTGCTTCTTGGAAAAGTGATGATCTTTTTAGCTTTGAAACTCTCTGAAGTTTTGACATTCCACATACGGACTTTGTGATCTTTATGTGAAGTAAAGATCATGTTCCCATAAGCCAAAACGGCCCTAACATCCCCACAACTTGCCTTGATATATCCTCTGTCAATGCATTCGGGCAGTCGCCATGCATGAATCCGGCAGCTCTGGGAGCCAGTATAGACCAATCCCTTCGAGACCGCGATAGAGTGGATGGTCCCTTCTTGGCGATGAAGAGAGGCGATGCACTGGTAGAGGACGGAAGGTGATGGAGTTGAATGGGGTGAGAGTGTCCAAGGTGAGTCAGGGCTTGGAGGAGGAATTAGAGAATACATAGCGGTAGTTTGTGTTGGAGATCTCGAAGGGCTACAGTTGTGATCATGTTCTGAGCCATAGGATTTAGTAAGGCGAGGAGGGGATTGTATTTGTACGGCCTTATTTTTCTCTTCACTCATGAAGTTGTAAAGAGACTTTCTGCTATAGTATTCCATGATCCAGACTCCAGAGATCAGAGAAGCTCTGGTTGGTGGGTTGGATAGTATGGGACTTATACATGGACTAATAATAATATATATAGACGCATAATATACACATTCAAGGAGAATACTTGTGAACTGGTAAGGGGTTGGTTGGGCATTTAGAAGCGTGTAGGATTGATGGAGAATGGAGAATGGAGATTTCTACAGATGAACTTCATAAGAATAATTCATCATCTCTTTACCCTTGTCATAAATTCTACAACTGCTTTACTGTACTTCTATGCAGAAACCTCGAAAAATTTGTACGGCAGAAACACGATGGAATTAAAATTGTACATTTTTGTTTGATTACGTCTGGAAATTAATTAAGATGCAGTTTGAACTTAATGTTGATTTTCCATAATAAAGAGCATTCGCTTGTCTTATTTTTTTTTTTTACAGTATTTGACAAGATTCGAATTCTTATGTAAAAGTTTGAATTGTATAGTAAAAAGTAAAAAAATATAAGTTAGCGAATACTTTATATCAAATTTAAATATATAAAAATAATATACAGTGAAATTAGTAATTGATTAGTATAAAAGATATCAAATATTTGAGACAGAGAGAGTATATACTTATGACGGATATTAAGTTACAATCGAGACATGAGTTGAAGGATCAACGGACAATGAAGTACAGTACTAATAAATAGTCATTTTCAAGTAGCCATCGTTCGTCCAATAGCATCCCGATCATTGAATTGCTTTCTAAGTTCTAACTTGATAAAAATCAAGAGACTCTACCAATTTGATGGTTACTTTCATAAACACAAGTATACTGAAACATTTTACCTACATAGTAATATCAAAACAAATGATATGAGATTTTCTTATAGTATTTAATGGGACGTAAAGTTTTATATGAAAATTTAAATTATATTATAAAAATAATATAATATAATAAAAATAAAAAATATAAATTAGTAAGTATTCTATATCAAATTTAAATATATTAAAATAATATATAGTAGAATTAGTGGTTAGTTGGTAATACATAATATATTAAAATATTTTATTTTATAAAAAGTATCAAATATTTTAAAATATTCTAACATAATAATAAAATCATTTGAGATAAGGCGGAAAGAGTATATACTTATGATAGATATTAAGATACAATCAGACAAGAGTTAAAGGATCAGCGGACAATGAAGTACAGTACTAATTTAGGGAAATCCTCAAGAAAATCTCATATCATTTGTTCTGATATTATTATGAAAGTAACCATCAAATTGGTAGAGTCTGTTGATTTTAATCAAGTTAGAAAGAAATTCAATGATCAGTACTATGGTCATAATTATGTGGGGATGCTATTGCACGAACGATGAGTACTTGAAAATGACTATTTATTAATTTCCCAGTATAATCTACCTTTTCCTCTTAAAAAAAAAAGGTTTGAGTTTGAAGAGCCTTAGTTACTACATAATGAAATATATTAAAACAACTGTTTAGTATAAAAGCAAAATACTCATCGCACTCAATATTAAGGATTATAGTATCATTTCCTCCCTTCTCCGTCTCGCAAGGGGAAAAAAAAAGGAAAAAGTCTATAGTACATGCATGACTGGCATAGCGTAGACATGATATTCTTTTTCTTTTTCCATTTTAAAGTAATGGTTTGCTTGGACTATCAATTAACCTTCATATTTGTATCTAAACCGTTTTTCCTGCTTTTTCTTTTCCAGATGGGGAAAGCCACTTCTTTTGAGCATGTAATTAAATATTTTCGTCAGTTTAGTATGGATTTAAAACTTGAACAACTTACACTCTGCGATACTTGATTGTGATGTCTTTTTCTAGCATTTAAACCATGCCTATTGCACACTTTTCCAGCTTACATAAAGCAATGAGTCAGAATATGCAAATCTTAGACTCATTAAATTCCTTCCGAAATAAAGCCAAGAAAGATAGCATTGTGAGTTTTGAATTAGGTTTATTGTGTCGGTATATGTCTCCTCTAGCTCTTGAGGCCGTACACAAGTCTTTATGTCATAACAGAACTCCCTTCGCCTGGTTGATAAGAAAACGGGAGTATTGTATATGACAAATATCAAATTTGAGACCTTCAGGTCTAGCATAGAGTAGGGTCGTCAATTAGATATTTCTGGATCGATCTAGGTTTGAGTATGAAATTTGAGACTGAATATATTTTGGCCCGACATCAAGTTTATACAGGCTCAATTTGTATATATATAGAGTAATTATAATAATTTATAATTATAATTTTATTGATATAATAATAATAATTTATGTATAATACTATATATTATAATTTTGCAGATCAAAAAATTTTATTTCTTTGTATAAATAATTTTGTTTACATGCTTCTTTTTAAAAATTTTAGTATATTAAATTTTCTTTTCAAACATTTTAAAGTGTATGATATATATAGGTGTTCATTGTTTTTTTTGAAAGGAGGGAGTGAAGATTTGAGGTATTTAAAATTCTACACATTTGTATGTTTCTTTTTTTCTCAGGAAAAGAATATTAATTATATATATTTGTATGTATTAATAATATTATAATTACGATCAACCTACTTTTTCTTATTATTCTCATTATAAGTATTTATCGTAAACAAAAACATATACTTATTGATGCAAATAAGTCATTTCTTTTTCTATATAGAAATAAAACTTATTATTTAATATTTATAGTGACTACTAGAGTATGTGTTGCTATTATATTTAAGAGATTGTTCAAAATAGAATGATTTTACTGATGCATGATAGTTTTTAATAATTTTAACCTTTTATAAATTTTAATTTTAAAAAATTAAACATAAAAAATAAACAAAAAAGAAAAAAATAAAAAATAAAAATTTGGGAGAGGGGGGACGCTCAAGCCGGGTGCCACCCAGTTTTTTCTTTTTGTTTCTTTTTTCTATTTAAAATTTTTAAAAATAATAAAAATTTATTTTTCTAAAATATTATTTTATTAATTATTAATTTTTAAGTTTTAAAATTTTGTATTAGGATTTAAAATCATAATTCAATTACAATGATTCAAAATCAAATTTAAAATTTGATTACAATCAATTATTATTTTTAAGATCCAAAATTTTCTTTTAATTTTAAAAAATTTAAATAAGTGATGAAACTCAATATCAACACAATTTAGATGAATCGATGACTCTTGACTATTCATTCAACTTCACTATCTAGTGATTATTATAAAATTAATTAAATAAATATCACGTAGTAAATTTTGAGTTCTTATAGAGTGTTTGAAGGATAAAAAGGTTAAATATTTAAAAATTATCATATATTAGTAAAATCATCATATGTTTAGTATTATGTATATTTATTATAGCGCATTTATATCTTCATATGTTACTTATTATATTAGTTTACACTATTAACTTTTAATCTTTAAATATCTTAATTGATGCATTAAAATAATGTTAATGAATTTTATTTTTTGACGACATAAAAATACATAGCATCTTAAGTGCATGTAATTTGTTTGTAATATAATTGTTGGTGATAAAAATTAACTAAATGGTTAACTTTAAGTAATTTCACAAAATAAAAATATATTTAAATTTTCTTTCATTACTCAACTTAAATTTAAAAAGACATAATCAATACTTACATCCTAATTTTTATTTTATTATGTAATAGTTAATAGATGTATTTAATTATTTAATATTCATATATCCTCAAATGTATAATTATTTAATACCTGTATCCAACGTTGATCTATTTTTATTTCAGAATTTTAAATTTTTTAGACATGTAAATTATGGATCCCTCCTATATTAAAGTTCTTTTGAAGCTTTGTCTATTCTACCTAACGATTATAGATAATTAACTTTAACATACAAAATTCCTTAATTTATAGTTATAGATAAAATTCTTATTCTAGGAAAATATTATTTCAATTAGTATTAAAAAAAAAGTTTATTTCGGGCCAGGTCCAAGTTCGGCTCGAGCTCATAAGAGCCCAACTCTGACTCAATATTAGTAAGACGACTAGCCGAGTCCAAGCTCGGGCTTAGTATGAATTTGTGATGCCTTCAATCCCACATGAGATAACTGTAAGTAAAGTGCTCTATATATGAACATATGCCTAAGTACCCACAGTCAACTTGAGATATCCATTTTGGCATAGCGAAGACAGTTGCCAAGTAGTTGGCTGTGGGTGTTGCTAAGCCCATGAGTTGCGCGCTCGGGCCCGTGGGCACGGGGCGTGACATTATGGTATCAGAGCGATTTGGTCCTGAGCTAATAATTCTGTTCTGGGTGCCTAGCACTAATTCTGTTCTGGATTCTGTTCTGGGGTGCTTAGCGAGGACGCTAGGGCCTTAAAGAGGGGGTTTATGTGATGCTCCAATCCCATATGGGATAGCTGTAAGTAAAGTACTATATATATGAACATGGGCTTAAGTACCCACTGTCAATTTGAGATATCCATTTTGACATAGCGAGGACGGTTGCCAAGTAGTTGCCCGTGGTGCTGACAGCCCCATGAGTCACGCGCTCGGGCCTGTGAGCACGGAACGTGACATTATGGTATCAGAGCCAGGTTGGTCCTAGGCCAATGATTCTGTTCTGGGCGCTTAGCGCTAATTCTGTTCTAAATTCTATTTTGGGGTTCCTAACGAGGATGCTAGGGCCTTAAGGAAGGGTGTATGTGATCCCCCAATTCCACATAGGATAACTGTAAGTAAAATTCTCTATATTTGAACATGGCCCTAAGTACCCACTGTTAACTTGGGATATCCATTTTGGCATAGCGAGGACGGTTGCTAAGTAGTTGGTCGTGGATGCTGCTAGGTCCATGAGTCACGCGCTCGGGCCTGCGGGCACGGGATGTGACATTATCGTATCAGAGCGATTTGGTCCTGGGCCAATAATTCTGTTCTGAGTGCTTAGCGTTAATTCTGTTCTGGGGTGCCTAGCGAGGACGCTAGGACCTTAAAGGGGGTTTATGTGATGTCCCAATCCCACATGGGATAACTGTAAGTAAAGTACTCTGTATATGAACATCGGCCTAAGTACCCACTGTCAACTTGGGATAACCATTTTGGCATAACGAGGACGGTTGCCAAGTAGTTGGTCGTGGGTACTGCCAGACCCATGAGTCACGTGCTCGGACCTGCGGGCACGGGACCTGACAGAATTACTCATATAATTTGACATGCTTAACAAGGAACGCATTGCTAATTGAGCTATTACCTTAACTTCCAGAGTTTGCTTCTTACCTATAATGCGATTAGTTTGTTGACGATTACGCGTGTTTGATAAGTTTATCCAGGTAAAGGTTGTTGACTTAACTTTAGAAATGGGATGTGCAGAAGTTTGGAGGCATACAAAAGATGTGTGATTTTTGTCTTCCACGCGGAGGAACACAAATAATGAGACAAAAATTTGTATCTAAGTGTTAATTTTTCAACTCAAAGGACGCCAAAATTGAAGTCAAAATTATTGGATAATGTCAAGAATTACAGCTAAGATTTGTGCCGGCAATCAAAATTGTACGCTAATAGAATTGCGGCTGGTCAATGGAGTCAAGATTTGCGGCTAAGATTTGTGTATTCAGAAATCAAGAATTGTGGTTGAAACTTTGGCTGAATCTTCTCATCAATTGCCTATAAATACCGGAATGTAAAAGGAAAGAATTGTACTAGAGAGAAAGAAAGAAAAGAGAGAAGAGAAATGTAGAGAGAATAGAGTGAGGTTTTGTCATTTTTCTTGTGAGATTATTTTCATCTCTTTCTTGATATCCACCTAGTTTGGTGAGGATAGTTGTGTTACCTTCTAGTAAATCTAGAAGAAAAATCTTGTTATCTCATTTTTATAATGGAAGTATCGGTCAATATCTGATCCGCGATTTTTTACCCGTTTTAGAGTTTTCTACGTAAATCCTGCTGTCAGTACTTTTTTGATATTTTTTATTGCCAGAATTATATTTATTAGTGGTTATTGATAAATTCTCATTTTATCAATATCAGTATTTTTGGGAGAGTCAATTTTATAATGTTAGTAGTGTGGGTTATTTATTTTGTAATTTAATTTTATTGAGTTATATTTATTTTTATTATTTATCCCAACCTCCCAACATCAAGAACTTGCTGTTGCTCCGAAAAGTCTTTCAAGTAAGCCATCTTGTCTTTCCTATATGAGAATCTTTGAAGAAGACATTCTTGATCTATGTCATAAAGCTGAATCTGGAACATGGAAAACTTATTGATTAAAAGAATGAGAAACTAAAACCAGGTGATTTTCCTTTTTCTTTGGAACGTTTGAAGAAAATTCCCTCCTGGAAGTTCATGAAATTTTTCACGAACTAATTCCATAAAGAAAAAAGGGTAATAAACTTCAATGCTTCCGTGTAACTCATATATCAGATGGAGATTTTTTGTATTTTACATCTCTTTCTCTACCGGCAAACCATTGGACTGTTCGCCTGGCTATAGGCAGCCATAGCCTTCTAACTCTTTCATCCTTCCTACTTGTCCGGTGCAATGATTCATTAATGTAGTCTCGAAGACTGAAGTCTGCATATCGTGAAAGGTAGACAGTCTCTGACATTGATCTATTCTCAGCTGGATCAAGTATCTTTGAAGTTGTACTTGCATGAAGATCAAGGTTGGATGGATTAGGAGAGCTTGATGCTGAAACAGGATTACTTGAAATTTGACTAACCTTTGATTCATCCAGTCTTTTTCTTTCTATGTCCTGCTTGATCTTGAGAATATCTTCATTCATCTGAAATTTGTTGTGGAACCTGGAACCAGGTGACTTTTCTGGAGAGAATCTTTTTCTTGACATGAAATTGAGCATCTCAGAATTCAAGAACATTAAATCTGATGAGTTCACATCACTCCATCTACTCTTGCAAATAAGGTCTGAGCCAATGATCTTGTGCCTGAACTTGTGCAAGAGATCGCTGTCATAGTTACCATTTTTACCATTTTGAAGTAACTGCTTTCCTTTCCTAACCATAGCAAGTCTTTGAAGATTGATCATGTTAAATCTTGATTGCTTAAAATGGTCTTGCTTTCTTTCAACAAAGAACTCCAGATTTGTTTCCTTTGATAGATTGGAAGAGTTACGAGGATATCACAAGCTTTTTGAAAAGGGAAAACTACTGAGGTTATCCACATTGAACTTACACCTGCAGAGAGGGCAGCTAGAGTGGCTTTCAAGCATTTATCAATGCAAGCCATGTGACATGCATGTCTGCACTGGGGCAGCATGCAAAGAACTTCTGTCTCCTCAAACTTTGATATGCAAACTGCACAATCTAGCCCCTCCCTTGATCTCTTAAGTGATGAAAATCTGAAAGAAGGGAAAGACTAGACCACTGCTCTAGCTATCCCTGAAAATCGAGATCTTGATCGAGGAACACCTTGAGGGATTTGCGCTTCGTCCAAGACATCAGCCGCACTGGTTTTGTAGCAGAACTTAGCATATGCAAGTAATAGAAATGTTAAAGAAAACATAAATGAGAGCACACCAATAATAACAGCAAGGCTAGGGTGGAGATGTCTGCTGACTTTCTTCATGGGTCGTTTTGTGCCTTGACATGGGAAACTGTTAAGAATACTGATGACAAAAATCTCAAATCCCAGCAATCATGCATGTGACTAGGGCATAAATCACAAAGCTAATCACGGAGATCATAGAAATCGTGGAAAGGCTAATCACGGAGATCATACAAATCATGAAAAGCTGGAGTATTTTTTTTATTTTTTATTTTTTACCATTGTGAGTGAAGTTTTCTTGTATGTACAGATTTTCCATAAAACTCTCATCCTAGGCATAGTATATTTATAGATTCTTTTCTTGAATGAAATATTGAAGCTGTTCTTCTTCTTCTATCTTTTCTTACTCCTTTTCAGAAACTAAGAAGAGAATAACTATGGACCGCTCGATGACCATAAGACTTATTGAATGAATAAGCATTCTACTGGTTTCTCTGAGAATATTTGTGGTAGTTGTCCTCCTTATGTGACATTGTACAGGCAATTTCATGACTAAATGGTTCATATAGACCCAGCAAAAAAAAAAAAAAAAGAAAGGTTCATATAGATTTCTTTAGTTGTCAGCTTCACATACTAGTCAATATATCAACTTTGGTGCTTGCTATGTTTGTTTCTCTGGACTCTTATTTGACTGTCTTTTTCGATCTTGAAAAGATGCTAAGTTGTTGTTTGATGCTCTTGCTGAAAAAAAGCAGCCAAATAAGACCTTTTCTTTCGTTATTTTTCAAAAACAATTAGCTGGTATAGGACTTGACAGATGACAGAACAATTGGAGTAATTTTTCAGATGATCTTTGACCTCAGAATCTTTAATGTGTTCTTTTATCATACCAGTAACACAAGAAATGCTTATGGGATGCAAGAAAATCAATACCAAGTAGAATTCACATGAAGAAAGAATGTTAACCTTAAACCATGGTATACGTAATTTACACATAAATTGAAGACAGTTTCGATTGAAAAAGTGTCCAAGACTTCTACAGTGTCCTAAAGACCAAGAACTTAGAGTAGTCTATTTGCCTTTGGATGTTGCAGCAGTCATTAGTTAATTATCAGAGCTTATGCAATTAGGACAGATGTGTCTTTTAGGTATACATTTAATTTGTTTTCTTAATTCTTCTATATTATATTAGAACAGTTTGTTTGTAAATTCAGATGCATGAGAAGGACAAATGGGAAGTTGTAGGCATACGATTGTATGTATTCTAAACTTAAAAATGGTTCCAAAGAACTGCGGTTTTTTAACTTTTCAAGAGTTTGAAAGCCATGTGTTCTTCAAAAGAACCTTTACATTTGGATTTCTTTCGTTCAAAATGTTAAAAGTTTACAGTTATATTTTTAATAAAGGACATGACAACACATGTTTGATGTTTCAATATCTGAATTTACTAACCTTTACTGGTAAAATCTCAGAAACAGAGAAATATGGTATTTCTGTTTTCAGTTTGTGGTCCCAATAGACCATTTCTTCATCGAATCAAAGAGCACGAAAGGATAAATAATTCAGTCAATCAGAAGTCTTCCTCTGATTGATGAAAGTTGAGAATAGTTGGCTTTCTAAAAGTACAGGACTTTACCGTTAGAGTGCATAGCAAGATTAGTACTGATGACTTTTTTGTGTCCGGTGTTTAAATATGGAATTCAGTACTATATGCCACATTCTTTCATTGTAGAAGTAGAAGACAGGGTGAGGCTACCAATTCAGAGAATTTCAACACATTATGATATGTTAGAACAATTTCTATCTGAAATATTGCTATCATTTTCTTGGAAGTGTAAAACAGAGTTCTGATTGTACAAAAGGGCCTTGGAAATTGAAACTGATGTTCACAATAATCTCTATTGTTCTTATTGATAGGCTTTTTTTTTTTTTCTTTCACGATGGTAAGAACAGTACATAATGCTTCTCTAATTACTTTTCATCTCGTTTCCGTCTCTATACGGAGGAAAACAGAAGGACAAAAACAATATTACTTTGACAAGATAACTGAAGACTGTGTTAATGTAAATGTAACAACTGGATCAAAAGATTATGAACCAATAGATGGTGATTCCTTGCTGACTGTAATATTAGTGAATCTTTCTATTTCTGAGCCAGTTGACGATCTTTCTAGTTCTGCGCCAGTTGACATAAAAGTTCCATGAAATCCATATGGCACTCTAGTAGGTAGTGTGATTTTGGCAATTGGCTCACCAGAAAAGTTCTTTGTATCAATTATAAAGAGCTGCATGAAGGAATAATACATGGCTAAACTTTCAAAAGAAAATGCAAAACTTCTAAATATCCGTAATACCTTATTATGCAAGAAATAAGTTACCTGAGATATGTTGGACTTTTCATTGTGCACAAATGTGATGATCCAACCATTGTCCTCTTCAAGGCCCCCAGATTTAGGGACAAAGGAAGCTCCTGAACAAAATGTACTTTCTTCAAACTTGTGATACTCCACCGTTATCAGCTCCTCACATTGTTTATCCTCCTAGAATTCCAAATTTTGTAAATCCAAAAAAGTAGTGAGATTGTGACTCCTTGTGCAAGAGGTAACAAAGTCATAGAAATACATACTACGGAAAGTTTACATCTTCTTTCCTCAAAATGAAGCTTGGCTAGCCCCCCATATTTTGCCATACCTAAAAATTTAACTAGGAACTGCACGTTAAGGTTACTTTCACAGAATCAAAATTTATAGCTAGTGTGGGGCTAGTTACCTGAGCTAGAGCTTGCAATTGAATCAATGATTTGTGCATAACCATATTTGTTTCTGACACCAGTAAACTTTTCATTTATAAAAGGAAAGTCTACAGAGAAATCTGTCCCAGTGAGATTTCTTCCCTTGACCTCTCCAGATTGCGTATTCAATCTCCATTCATAAGCCCTTGAGAAAAATAATCCATCCTGTGAATCTTCATCATTATCCTCTGATCTTGTATGCTTAAAACCTCTAGAAAACCACTCAAATTTGTTTTCACCAAAATCGGGTCCTGGTATAATTGACCCATGAGCTCTGCATGCCGTCACTACAACCTGATATCAAGTAGAAGTTTCAATGTTTTAATGATTCCCTTCAATATCAGTTCAAGTTGGAAGAAAGCAAAAAGTTGATCTAGGCAGTTGCATACATCATCGCCATCTTCAAAACAGTTGAAAATGTGAAATGCTGCACATGGTTCCACTTCAAACCATCTGATGGAATTGGCATCTCCATAATGAGGCATCACGCCTATCCTGGCAAACTGCTTATTTTCATACCTTATTAATCTGCATAAATTGATAACATCAGAAGAAAATTAAGATAATTTTCTGCAGTTTTCTGTTTTATACTTTTTTAAAAATGCATAAAAATCTTAAAATACTCACGGGCCACCATTTATGAGCCGATTTATATCTACAGTTAGTGGGAAATCCATTATCACATTGTACCTGCATGACCAAAAATATATCTGGATTATGAGCTACCTTTTAACATCTCTTTTATCTGGTTTTGGAAACTTCTTCTGTGCTTATGCGACCTCTGTGTGACCCCAATATCATGGCAAAGTGTACATCTATGCAATTTGAGATCTACTTTGTGAAGTATTTCCTTCCCATCAGCTGAAAAGAGAAACAAAGGTCCAAGATTAGCATGTCACCATCTTCAGAAAATTATTGTACCTTGCTATAGATGCCAACAACGATATGAGTACTTCAAAAGCTTGCCTGAGACGATTCCCAATTCAAAATAAGGTCTTCGAGCAGTGACTCCAAATATTACAAGCTCTCCAGTGGATGGAACTTTCTGTATCAGTCCAAAAGTCAAGATAGGTTCAGTAAATTTTAACTTTCTGCAAGAATATTGAAGGAACGACTTCAATAACAAACTACCTTGGGATGGCTGGTAAATGGTCTATTCCATACTGCATCAAGGCTCCATTTCCCTAAAGTTTTCAGTGAGAGGATATCAATTTCTTGAGGAGCATGATTCTCTGCAGTCGCATAATATCTTCCAGAATGCTCAAAGACATTCGTATTGCTAAGATACTTGTCTGCCGTGCCAAATCTTAACTAGAGAAACCAAAAAGAGAAGGAAAACCTTATCAGACCATCAAACTTTATGATTTTCAATTGTGTGAGTATGAAGTTGAACATACAATATCTATGAAGTTAAACTTTCAATATTGCATTAAGTTAACTATTTTATGTTGTCGTTTCTGGTAGCTTTTACTCTCAAAGAATGAATGTACTATTTAATAGCAGAGGAAGCATAATATATATCAGGTGACTATCATTTTTGTAAATTATCGCTTGCAAACTGCATAAGTTCCTTTGTAGAGTGTACTGGAAGGTGGATTCATATAATCAATTAGTTCAGCCAATATTTATAGTGCTTTTCATGTGCAGATCCTATATTTCCATGCTACAGTGACTGTGACTTTTCTTACCAAATTTAGGAGCAAAGCAGAAACTATTGCAGGAGAGTCCCCTTCAATTGCTGGAAGGAAAGCTGGTTTACTTGTTTCTTTTTCTAAATTAAATGTCTCTGACTGAACAAATCTGTTATTGTAGGAAATGATCCTGCTGCCACCGCCTGTTTTACTGAAATACAGTGCATGAAGCATACCTTCTCCTTCTATCCATGTGTGGCTTGATTTTCCAAATATGGAAGTTGTGGATTTGTATCCTCCAAAGAGTGCATTTGGACCTGCACTTCAACTGTTTTCTTTAGCTGACAAGTGCAGATTAGAGCAAACATTTTTCCAGGCTTAGTGCAATACCGTTTGTCATAATCTATTTTCAAGCAAATACGCTCAATGCGCGTCCACAAAAGGAAAAAATTAAGGAAGAAAGAACCAGGACACTCTCACTATTTAAAACAGTGAGATGGCTTGTCCAGATTATTCTAATCTCACCGACTTTTGATGATTCCAAATTATATTTAAACCTTAAAACTATTTTGGCAGATATAGCTGGTGATAGCAAGTTCTTTGCCATTTGCAGCAACATATTTTGTCTTAAACATTACTTAAACTAATTGTTCAATAACTGAATGTATATAGAAAATGATTTGAAAACCTCTATTTTGAACTTTTTGAGTTATAGTGCCGTCTATATCAGAGTGCCAAAAGCCATTTACAGTGTGCTAATTCAATACATTTGTTCAAATATTCACATCTGTGGCATAAGCAGGAGCAGAATATTAGTTTATTTGGACTTTGATATAATTGGATAGACGGTTCAAAACTTATCTCCAGTCAGAGCTACAATCCTCCCCCTTGTCGTCCTTTTTGCTTTCTATTCTCTATCTTGTTTAATTTTTTTTACAGACCTGCCGAGGGATGCAAATACGCATTCTCTGTACTTATCTGTCTACTCTTCAACACCAGAAGCTACGATTTCCTGCCAAATAAAAGTTACGATAAACAGTCCAAGTCCGAAATCTGGGAAGAACCATATTGCCCAGGATTAACAATTTTCATATCCTAACAATCCAGCAAATAGGTAGGTCAATTTATAAGAAATGATTTTCTCACTCTACTTTCAACTTCTTTCACCCTTTTCTCACTTCTTTTTATAAATGAAAGGACTTTAATATCCCTATCTGAATTTTTTAAATAAGGTTTGAGTTGACATTTTGAAGTTCTCTTTATATATTAAGGGTTTTTCAATTAAGAAAAAAATAAGGAGTGAAAAAAATTAAAATAAGAGCAGAAATATCACTTTCTTAATGTATTCTCTAACGTTTATACATAAAGTTAATCCCAGATGAAACGTATGGAAGAGCCTGGATATCAAATTTCTAAAATTTATTGAGAAATCTAAACATAGTTACTAAGGAATTTTCGCCATCTTCTTGATGAATTCAACCACGTGGTTCTGTCAACAGGATAGAAGAAACTCCCAGCAACTAAGACATATTATAGAATGCAACAGATCCACAGAAATTTTCCCATGTAAAAACTATGGCTCAGTACGAAGAGCTCAGTAACAAGCTCTTCTTACTGAGCCACATAATTCAATCACGTCCGACCAACCTCAGTGCAAGGGCGTCAAGAACAGACTCGGAGGAGGCAACACATGCTAGTTCCAACATGGATGAAGACAGGCATTGTTTCCCTTGGACAGATACTTATATAATCATTGTTGTAAAATTCATACCGTTTCTTATGTAAACACCATCCGGGAAATCATCTGGAATCCTTCCTTCTATACGGCTTACATGAGCCGCCTCCCCCAGCTCTTCCACTGGTGCAAAGTTACTCTACATGCACAAAGTATCAAACAGGTAGCAGATGGCTAACCAGAATCAGTACAATTCTAATGAATGACCAGCTCAAGCACAAGAGAATCAAATGAAACACCTGGGATGGAAGCAATGGCTGGTCAACAAATTCAAAAGCTGAATCAACAAAGGCATCAAGCAGTTTCAATGAACCCATCTTGATCGTTTTGGTAACATCCATCAAGATGACCTGAAGCTTTTTGACCAATGGCTGCACCAAAAACAGTAAAAACAAGAAGCTTAAAAGCTACTACCATCCAAATAGCTGAAAGTAAGTACAATTAGAAGAAAGATTTTACCTTGGCAGGAAACGAAAGCGGAAATTGCCCATATTTTGGGGAGACAGAAGGCTTATGAATGGAGCTACTGGAGCAACTAATCACTGGAAGAAACATAAAACTACACGAATACATCTTCATATGTTTGTGGGCTTATGCAAATCTCCCTTATACAACAAAATCATCTAAGAAACACAGTAACAAAGATGATATGTTAATGTTCAAGATCACATTCATATATATCCCAAAAGGGATATGATGACTTGATGATCCTCTACGACAAAATGAGCAACCCTTTTGCCCGTTTCAAGTGTAAAGGTTCGAAAAACTACATAGAAACGGAACGAAACGACGAGTTACTGTGAGCTGTGGGTTTGTAATATTAGTTGTCGAAGCGTTGGAATGGGCTGTATATAAACGTAGAATACAGAAGCAGCGGTAGATGACGATCATTCCAGAGAGAAAGAGATTTGGCTGTATGCGTTAGGATTAAGGTAAGGTTTGAGTTTTTGGAATATTCCTACTCGTACGACCTTCCCTGAATACTTGACCTTCAATAAAAATAGGGTTCTTTTGTGATCAAGAGAGAACCTAACCATTGTTTGTCAGAGGAAAAAGGTTATGATAGCCTCCTTTTTGATCCAATGGAGAGGAAGGAGAAAGGCAAACTAAAGATTGTTGTCAACCAGGAAATCCAAGGGAAGGAAAGGAAAGGAAATGAGCTGAGAAGGATTTAGTAGTTTGAAATGACTTTTTGCGTAAGGAAACTGAAGGGACGGAAGGAGAGTGCAACAGGATTTATTTTTCCAAAACATTTTTATTTTTTGTGGGGTTCTAAAGTTGATTATCGCAGAACAAAAGGTCCAATCCCTAACTGTATCTGTTCTTCGATATCTCCATTCCCGTACCTCCTAGGTTCAATTCCTAGTTCTAGCTAGCGTGACTCAGAAACCCACTTCCCCCGACGTAAGTTGACAATAAATATTTCATTCTTCTTACATTTATTTTATTTGAAATAGGAGTATCATATTTATCCTTCTTTAAGGCCTTTTTGCTAGGTGCCCCAATCCATTTCACTTGACCTCGAAAGATCTACGCTTTTGATTGGTAAGTTTTAATATTATAATATCATGCTATGTGTCTGTGAAAATCTGTGAGCAGCTCAGAAGCATGACAATATCTATACCTAATTATTTTATAATAATTTTGATCATATTAAAATAAATATTTTAAATTAATAATAAATACGTAAACTTATATTAATATACTATTCATCTTTCTTACACTTATATCATGAACAATAATATTTACGCCATATTGAATATCACAATAAGTAATTCTACATACTAACCTTCATAAAACAATCCAAAAAGTAATTTGGATTGTAGTTAAACATATAAAACTTAGGTTGGAAATGGAGAGCAAGGAGCATAGTTATAAGGAGGAGAAGAAAGACGAGAGAAGATTATATATTGGAATTAAATATCTATGTTTTAAAAATAGTAATATTTTTTATTTAAAATTTACCACTAACTTTTTTAATTTAAAAGAATTAAACAATATTAACACATTACTCTCACCATGAATTTTTTAATTAATAAAAATATTATAAATAAATATAATTTATTTATAATTAAATTACTCTCTCTTTATATTTTATATTAAATCAAAATAAGTTATTCAATTCCAGACATATTATTTATAAATTTTTCGTAACATTCGATCCACTCAAACTCTGCTTCATTTTGAGTTCGAGGCAGAAATGAAATTGAACTTCATTTTTAAGTAATCCTAATACCTGCATCCCACCCTTCTTTACTTCCCTTTTCTTTTAAAAAGATCAATCTAATACTTAAATGAATAATTGTCTTCTTCCCTTTGCTTCCAACTCCTCGAACTCCATCATCATCTTCATGTTCTAAGTTACAAATGTTTACGTTGGCTAAGATTTGTCTTTCTCTTTGCTTTTATTAGTTATCCAAATTTTAAATTTAATAAATTAAGTAATTCTCTCCCTCTTAACTTTTTTTTTCTCTCACTCAATCCAAATATTGCATTGAATAATGTTATATGAAGTTATGAGTTTAATTAGTGGTCTATTTAAAATTGAAAATTATATATCTATGATTAAGCTATTACTTTTCCAATTATTCAATATCATACAAAAAAATTAGTACTATTTGAATCCACTACCATAATTTAGTTATGATGACAATACGAAGCATATTATTAAGAGATTATTCTCTAACTTAATTCAAGTTACTAGAAGAGTGAGTAATTGTGAAAATGGAGAGGTTCCACAATATATAGAGGATATTCTTCAAAGTAGCCAAACAGACCCTATAACGTCAATGTTTGGTTTCTACCAATTATGATATAGAATGTATGCAGCTTCCAAGCTCATGTAGCCGTCTATAAGCAAAACACTTGGAGTCAAGCCAAGAGAGCTTATGCTATTGTGGATTCAAGAAAGATCCAAAAACTGGGCTGTCTAATCCTCTCGTTTCTTTTTAATGATCTTTTGATTGTACTTTTTCTTGTTTTTTTCTGTTGACCTAGTCGTATAGGTCATGGAATCTTTTGTTGATGGTATATATTAATACAACTCCTGATGAGACATATTAATTTAATTGCTTGTAATTAAATATTAGGGTTTTTGGTGTTTGTTGAAAAAATGATATCATGCAGCCACGACTTTGGCCTAGAAATCTTAGTTTAGGTTCAAAGATCACTCTTATGCAAGTTTGGATGTTACTTTATTTATTTCTTTTGTAGAGAAATTTCATTAAAGACGTGAAGCTCTTAGACACTTAGATAGTGCCTAACATATACATAGAGAGTTTTTTAGTACATTTGGTTTTTGGGCGCATAATACCCATATAGTCCAAGTACAAAAGAGTAGCTACAGAATTTTTGTAGATCTCTAATTTATCAATCTTAAGTTGGATTGTAAAATGCAACCCAGTTCTATGGCAATCAGTTCTATAAGGAGATTTTGTAGCATGATGGATCTTCTGTTGAAAGCCACAGACCCATTTACCCATGTGATCTCTGAATAATCATGTTGCTCCTCCCTGTTGTTTTTTCAACTCAGTCAACAATTGCAATTATCTAGAATAGCTGCAGAATCTATTTTTCAACAAACACTTGCTTGTCAAAAAATGTTGCTGCAAATATTTCAGCAACGGCAGCTGAATTGTAGCTATAAATAGCAAGCAATTCTGAAGAAGAATGTGCACCAGAGAGAAGAGAAAGGCAGAGAGAATAGAGTGGGATTTTGTCATTTTTCTTGTGAAATTATTTTCATCTCTTTTCTTGATATCCACCTGGTTTGGTGAGGATAGTTGTGTTACCTTCTAGTATATTTAAAAAAAGAATTCATTACCCTATTTTATAGTAGAAGTTTCGGTTAATATTTGACCTGTGATTTTTACTCATTTTTTTAGTTTTTCACGTAAATCCTGGTATCAATATATTTTCAATATTTTTGTTGCCAAATTTATTTTTTCTTAGTGGTTATTGATAAATTCTCACTTTATCAATATCAAAATTTTTAAGAGAGTAATTTTAATCTTAGTAGTGCGGGACATTTATTTTGTGATTTATTTTTGTTGTGTTGTTTTTATTTGTCCCAACCTCCCAACAAAGTAGTATCAGAGCTTTGGTCAATTTTTTTAAAACTAAGGAGTCAACTTCTTCTTCTAGTAGCATGATTAAATTGACTCTAGTAATTATGTTGTGTGGAAGCCTAGAATGGAAGACTTGTTATATTGTAAAGATATGTATGAGCCCATTCTGGGTGATGTTGCAAAACTAGAGGGTATATCTGATGTTGCATGGGCTAAAATGCATAGAAAAACTATTGGTCATATTAAGAGTTGGATTGACCAAGGTATGTTCAATCATGTTTCAGGCGAAATGAGAGTAGATGTGATGTGAAAAAAATTAGAGACCATGTTTGAAATATAGTCTTAACAAAGTTTCTTTCTTGAAATAGATTACACGGCTATGATACAAAGAAGGAGCTAATATGTCTGAGCACCTGAATGATTTTTAAGGATTAATAAACCGCAACTGTAAATCTGAATCTAGAGAAGGAGGTACAAACACTCTTATTATTCACTTCACTCATAGATAGTTGGGAAACACCTGTTATTTCTGTCTTGAATTCTGCTCCAAGTGGCGTTGTTACATTAGAGATGGTCAAAGAAACTTTGTACAACGAAGAAACTAGGAAAAAGGATCAAGAATTAAATCCAGAGCCTCAAGCACTTGTTGCAGAAAAGAATCACATGAGGGAGAGAAGTAAGTCCAGAGGTCCCCACAACAGATATGACAGATCAAGAGGTAAGTCCAAGTCTAAAAGAGATGTTGAATGCTTCTATTGTCACAAGAAGGGGCATTACAAGAATGAATGCCCGAAATGGAAAAAAGATCAAGCCAATACAAAAGGTGAAGACAAGAAAGAAAATTCAGAGACAGCTGTCACAGTAACCGATAATGAGATCGAACTTGTTTGTGATGATTTTAATATTAACCTAGTTTGTCACAACAGTGACTGGGTTATTGACTCAGGAGCTTCTTATCATGTTACTTCTCACCTGGAATTCTTCTCATCTTACACTCCAAGAGATCTTGGTCATATAAAAATAGGAAATGATAGCTCTTGCAAAACAATCGGTATTGGAGACATTCATCTCAATTTCAGTACCGGTTGTCAACTAATTTTAAAGAACGTGAGGTATGTACTAGATGTTCGTCTCAACCTCATTTTCACCGGAAGCTTGATGATGAAGGTTATGCAAACCAATTCAACGACGAAAAGTGGAAGCTAACTAAAGGAAATCTTGTCATTGCTAAAGGTACAAAAGTAAGCTTACTTTACGTGATGAAAGCAAAGCTAAGCAACAGAGAAGTAAATACAGTTTCAGAATCCTCTTCAGACCTTTGGCACAAAAGACTTGGCTACATGAGTGGAAAAAGGCTCCAGAGACTTGTCAAACAACAACTCCTGCCTGATGTAAAAGGAGTAAGTCTCAAATCCTCTACACTCATTGTTTAGTTGGAAAACAATATAGAGTTACATTTCAAAAATTTCCTCCATCTAGAAAATTATTTCCTTTGGAGCTGGTTCATACTGATATATGTCATATGGGTGAAAGAACACTTGGTGGTACATTATATTTTGTGACATTTATTGATGATTTTTCCTAAAAGGTATGGTGTTTTTCTTTGAAGTCAAAGGACCAGGTTCTAGATGTTTTCAAAGACTTCCATGTCAAGGTGGAAAGAGAAACAGGAAGAAAATTAAAGTGTATCAGGACAGACAATGCTGGTAAATACAGATACTCTTTTGAAGCATACTGCAGGAGTCATGGCATTAGACTTGAGAAAAGTGTACCAAAGACTCCACAATACAATGGTGTAGCTAAACGGACAAATAGGACAATCACAGAACGCATCAGATGCATGCTTTCTCATGCCAAAATGCCAAAACCTTTCTGGGGTGAGACAATGAGAACAACAGTCTACTTGATCAATCTTTCTCCATCAATTCCTTTGAGTGGTAATATTCCTCAAAGAGTTTGGACAGGGAATGAAGTCTCCTATAAGTATTTAAGAGTTTTTTGTTGCAGAACATTCATTCATATTCCCAAGACGAAAGGTCTAAACTTGATAGTAAGGCCAAACAATGTATTTTCTTAGAATATGGACATGAAGAGTTTGGAAACATACTCTAGGATCTTGTTGATAAGAAACCAATTAGAAGTAGAGATGTTGTCTTCTTTGAAGATTAAACCATTGAAAACATCAAGAAAGATGAACTAAGACTGGATCCAAAAATTCCAGTCAACCTAAAACTAGTACATCAACAGATCAATCAAGACGAGTACGAGGGAGCTGACGCAGAGCAAGTCAACAATGACAATGTTCCAATAACTGAGCCAGTAGTACCACCAGTTCCACAACCAGAACTTAGGAGATCCACTAGAGAATTGAGGCCTTCAACTAGATATAGTACTCAAGAGTACGTGCTACTCACTGATGGGGGAGAACCAGAAACTTATGAAGAAGCTATAAACCATGAAAGTAAGAATGAGTGGTTGAAAGCTATGAAAGAAGAGATGAAATTCTTGCATGACAATCATACATATAATTTGGTGAAACTTCCTAAAGGGAAAAGAGCCTTGAAAAACAAATGGGTCTACAAGCTGAATGCAGAAAAAAATATCTCCAAACCAAGATATAAGGCCATATTGGTTGTGAAAGGTTTCTATCAAAAGAAAGGTATTAATTTTGAAGAAATATTTTCTCCTGTAGTTAAAATGTCTTCTATTCGAGTTGTTCTTGGACTGGAAACCAGCTTGAACTTGGAAATTTAACAACTTGACGTGAAGAAAGCCTTTCTTCATGAAGATCTTGAAGAAGAAATTTACATGAAGCAGCCAGAGGGGTTCAAAGTCAAAGGAAAAGAACACCTTATTTGTCAACTAAAGAAAAGCTTGTACGGATTGAAGCAAGCACCAAGGCAGTGGTAGAAGAAATTTGATTCTTTAATGACAGAATATAGTTATTGTAGGATTACATCAGATCATTATGTGTTTATAAAGAAATTTTCTGATGGTAATTTTATTATCCTCCTACTTTATGTTGATGATATGTTAATTGTTGGCCATAATACTACCAAAATTACCAAGTTGAAGAATGAGTTAAATAAGTCTTTTGCAATGAAAGACTTAGAGCCAGCAAAACAAATTCTTGGAATGAGGATTACTCGAGATAGACAAAATGGTAAACTTTGATTGTCTCAGGAGAAGTATATTGAGAAAGTTCTTGACCGTTTCAACATGAGCAAGGCCAAGGCAATTTCTACTCTATTAGCATGTCATTTCAAGCTCAATACGAAACAATGTCCTAAAAATGAGTAAGATAAGGAAGATATAAAGAAGGTTCCATATTCTTCAACTGTTGGTAGTTCAATGTATGCTATGGTGTGCACCAGGTCAGATATAGCTCATGTAGTTGACGTAGTCAGTCGATTTCTCTCTAATCCTAGTAGAGAGCATTGACATGCGGTTAAATAGATACTCAGGTATCTTAAAGGTACAACAAAATATTGTCTGTGCTTTGGAAATAGAAAATATGTATTAGAATGTTATACAGATGCAGACATGGCTGGAGACATTAATAATAGAAGATTCACATCAGGATATCTGATGAAGTTTAGAGGTACAGCAGTTTCCTGGGAAAGCATATTACAAAAATGTGATACTCTTTCTACTACAGAAGTAGAGTACATAGCCGCTACTGAAACAAGTAAGGAAATCATGTGGTTGAAGAAATTTCTACGAGAATTGGGAATTAAGCAACAAAGGTATAAACTCTACTTTGATAGTCAAAGTGCTATCTATCTTTGTAAAAATTTAACTTTTCATTCTCGATTTAAACACATCGATGTTCGATATCATTGGATCCAGGATATCTTGGAGTCAAATGAATTAGTATTTGAAAAGATACACACTGACAAAAATGGTACAGACATGATGACCAAGTCATTGTTAAAAGAAAATTTTGACTTTTGTAGAAGAAAAGTTGGTATGGTGGAACTCCTTCAATAAGTTGAAAGGGGGAGATTTGTTATTTTTTTCAACTCAATCAACAATTGCAGTTATCTAGAAGGGCTGCAGAATCTTTTTTTTTTCAACAAAAACTACTTATCAAAAAATGTTACTTCAAAGATTTCAGGAACGGCTGCTAAATTACAGCTATAAATAGCAAGCAATTCTGAAGAAGAAGGTGTACCAGAGAGAAGGAAAGAAAAGAAAGAATAGAAAGGCAGAGAGAATAGAGTGAGATTTTGCTATTTTTCTTGTGAGATTATTTTTATCTCTTTTCTTGATATCCACCTAGTTTAGTGAGGATAGTTGGGTTACCTTCTAATATATTTAGAAGAAGAATTTATTACCCTATTTTATAGTGAAAGTTTCAGTCAATATTTGACCTGTGATTTTTACCCATTTTTGAAATTTTTCACGTAAATCCTGGTAGCAGTATATTTTCAATATTTTTGTTTCCAAATTTATTTTTGCTTAGTGGTTATTAATAAATTCTCACTTTATCAATACCAGAGTTTTTGGGAGAGTCATTTTAATCCTAATAGTGCCGGATATTTATTTTTTGATTTATTTTTGTTGTATTATTTTTATTTGTCCAAACCTCCCAATACTTCCTTACCGGCGTTTTGCTTCATCCAATCATTTGTGTTTGATTTGACAAAATTTATCTGAAATTTTTTATTTTTTTGAAAAATTTGAGCCTCCAATTTAATATGATATACTACCTTTGACCAAAACCACACTATTAGATCCTATATTGGACAAAGACTTCGTTGATCAAATAAGAACCAATTCATATTCCTCCTCAAATGTTGCAATTTCTCTCTACTAGGATTCAACAAGATCGTCACTGATTCTGCATGCACGAATTTTTTGCGCCAGCTTACTATTAAAATGGTGTCTTGTGATAACATCTTCAAAGTCTTCTATTTACTCTGCTTTAAATCGGGGTCATTTGCAGAAAGGATATTGTTCAAAACCCTTCCAATAATCCCCCAAATATGAATCACTTTCACAAAAATTTTCATCTGGCAACTCAAGGAATCAAAGTCTTTTTTGCAATCAAAAACCAAAACTAGATAAGATTGGAGAATCATGCGCAAACATCCCAAAACCAAAATTTCAACATTCAATTTTAAACGTAAAGAGTATAACTTAAATCTACATTACCAGTGTTATAATCAATATATTAATTTGACTCCTACCGAGGGTTAATTTCACTGGATGCTGTAAGAAGTTAACATTTGTCATTTTAGTTTCCTGGTATCAAAAGGAATAGCTGACTAGTTTTAGCTCCTTATGTATTAAGCAAAAGATAAATGTGGAAAGAAAAAGGAAATACTTTTGTACATATATCTTAGAAAAATGATGGGGTGCACATGAAATAAAATATAATATAAACACAGTGTTCTAATTTATTATCACAAGTAATAGTCCATCATATGTACTCTCTCTATTCACAGTTGAACTTTTATATTTCTATTCAAATGGACATCCAATTTTAAACGAAGAAAGTAGGTTTCAGTAACATGAATCTATGCCATTTCTTCTTATATTCCACTAGTGGATTTCAAGATCTCGTATCGCTGCGGATCAAGCTACATAGCAAATGCTCTTACACTAAGTGATCTTGAGATAAAAGCACCATGAAAGCCATATGGCACTCGACTTGGTAGTGTGATTTTGGCAATTGGCTCACTGGAAAACTTCTTTGCATCAATTATATAGACCTGTAGGGAGCACATTTAGAGACGTGGTCATTATTACAATTAGCCCAAAAGGCCTGCCCTTGTTTCTGAACGTATGATTAACTGGCCTGAGATGTGTTAGTTCTTTCATTGTGCACATATATGATGATCCAACCATCATCTTCTTGAAGACCTGCAGATTTAGGGACAAAGACAGCTCCTGTGCAAAACGTGTCTTTGGGGAACTTGTGGTACTCAACTTTTATCATCTCCTCATATTGTTGATTCCCCTAGTTAAACATTTCCACGTTCAGAAACTATGAAATACACGAACACAATCACATCATTTTTATTTTCAATAGAACTACGAAAAAAGATAATTCTACCAAGGAAACATGTAAAAGTTGTCGCGGAAGCAAATCAAAACACCAAGTAAGTTAAGTATTCTATTAAAAATTATCCTAAGAAAATTTCAGGAAAGATTGGAGGGTCATAGACGAACCGCTTAAATACCAACCTTCTTAGACAAAATTTTCATAAATAATTAAAAGTACAATACCCAACAATAGCTATTAAAATAAATAAAAGAACACAGAGTAATTAACTAGGTTCGGCTAATATTGTCTACTCCTCTAACACCACTAATATTATTTTGTGAAAAGATAGAAGACAGAAAATAATAGCCTAAAGAAGTAATTAAGGCTATGTTTTGGGATGCTATATAAAAGGGGAGGAGTCTTCCTTTTATAGTTGTAAGGAAGCCTCTAAGTTTCTTGAGTTTTCATGTGGGATGTTCAAAAATGAGCCAAAAACAATAAATCTCCACCTTGGTAAATTTTTTTTTGCATTCTTCAAAACTGATCACAAATATTCATATTGGTAGTGTCTTCCAATGTGCTTCAAAAGCGCCAAACTTCAAATTTGCAAAACATTTATCAAGTTCAAGTAATGATTGAACTTGACAACTGTCACCACCTTTGTCATTATGTTTGCAGGATTTTCAGTAGTCTTAATCTTCTAGATTGATATTTGACCATCTTCCAGCATTTCTCTGATGAAGTGATACTTACATTGATATGCTTCGTCCTTGCATGATAAACTTGGTTCTTTGCTAAATGAATATAACTCTGACTATCACAATGTACTTTGACATGCTTCTGTCTTACTTCTAGCTCATCAAGCAATTCTTGAAGCCAAATTGCCTCTTTAACAACCTCAGTGACTGCCATATACTCTGATGCTGTTGTAGATAGAATCACTGTTGTTTGTAAAGTAGACTTCCAACTAACTGGTACTTTGGCTAAAGTAAACGCATATCTTGTCATTGATCGACACTTGTCCAAATGACCAGCATAATGTGAGTCACAGTATCCAACTACTTATTGATCATCATCCTTATCCTGCTCAAACATTAAACCAATATCCACAGTTTTGATAATATACCGTAGAATTTATTTCACAACTTGCCAATATTCCTTACCAAGATCATGCATATATCTGCTTATAACTCTAATGCTTATGAAATGTCTGGCCTTGTACACACCATAGTATACATCAAATTACCAATAGCATTTGCATAAGGAACCTTTGACATGTATTCATGTTATGCATCATTATTTGGAGATAAAGATGCACTAAGCTTAAAATGAGGAGCAAGGGAGATACCAACAGGTTTTGATTGTTCATTCATGCCATTAGTACTTTTCTCAGATATTCTTTCTGAGTTAAGCACGGTCTACCCAATTTTCTGTCTCTGCTATCTCCATACCAAGAATCCTTTTTGCTTCTCCTAAATCTTTCATCTCAAACTTTGTATTGAGTTGAGCCTTCAACTTTTCAATTGCTTCTTTATTATTCGATGTTATCAACATATCATCAACATATAGGAGAAGATATATGAAAGTTTCATCTTGTAACTTGTGAAAGTATACACAATGGTCATACGTGCTTCTTGTGTACTTTTACCCTTGCATGAACTTATCAAATCATTTGTACCATTGTCTTGGGGATTGTTTTAATGCGTACAACAACTTGTTAAGTTTACACACTAACTTTTCTTTCCTAGCAACTTTGAATCCCTTTAGCTAACTCATATAGATTTTCTCATCTAAGTCTTCATGTAGAAATGCAGTTTTCACATCCATCTGAACTAGTTCCATATCAAATTGTGCTACCAAGGCCACTAAGATTCTAATTGAAGAAAATACTTCATTATAATCGACGCTCTCCATTTGAGCATAGCCATTAGCTACCAACCTTGTCTTGTAACGAATGTCAGACTTGTTAAGAAATCCATTCTTCTTTACATATACCCATTTACAACCAATTGCCTTCTTCCCCTTTGGTAAGCTTGTTAGCTTCCATGTTTGATTATTCTCAAGGGACTGCATTCTTCTTCCATTGCATTCCTCCACTTGTCACCATTAACATCCTGAATGGCTTCATGATAAGTGCTAGGAATTTCATCATTTGCAATTGAGATTGCACATGCTATCGTATCATCATAGCGAAGAGGCCTTTTGATGGTCCTCTTTTCACCTACTGTAAAGCTTCATCTGCTTGATGAGAGGTTTCATTTATCACTTTCTTCAACATGTTTGACTCATCAAAAATAACATCTCTACTAAAAATTATCCTTTTATCTTCATGACACCATACACGATATCCTTTGACTCCAGCAGTGATTCCTATGAACAATACCTTCTTAGATCTTGGGTCTAGCTTTGATTCCTTTACATGATAATAAGCAGTGCAGCCAAATACATGTAAAGAGTCATAATCAGTAATAGCTTTCCAGACCATTTCTCTAGAGGAGTTTTACCATCATTAGCAGTTGATGGTAATCGATTAATGACATGGCATGCATAAGTTGCAGCTTCAACCCAAAATTGTTTGCCCAACCCAACATTGGACAACATACACTGAACTTTCTCAAGCAATGTCCGGTTCATGTGTTCTGTCACCCTAGTTTGTTGTGATGTATTTCTAACCAAGAAGTGTCGTACAATTCCTTCATCTTCACAAATCTTAAAAAACGGGTCACTTTTGTATTTTTCACAATTATCTGTTCGGAGACATTTGATCTTTCTCCCTGTTTGATTTTCCACTATCTTTTTCCAAATAAGAAAAATGTGTAACACTTTATCCTTTGTCTTCATTGTGTAGACCCATACTCTTCGTGAAAAATCATCAAAAAATGTTACATAGTAATGCTTTCTTCCTATTGAAGCTGTTTTGGAAGGACCCCATACATCAGAATTGATATAATCCAGAATGTCCTTGGTATTATGAATTGCAGTGCCGAACTTTATTCTTGTCTACTTTCCTTTGACACAGTGCTCATAGAACTCCAATTTTTTAGTTTGCACTCCTTTCAATAATCCTTGATTCGATAAAGTTTTCAAAGATTTATCACCAGCATGTCCCAAACGCATATGCCAAAGCCTGGTTACATCTATCTCTTCATCATTCATAGCAGCAATATTTGATGATGTCTTCATAACTGTACTTCCTTTATAGTAATACAAGTTGCTGCTCTTCCGAATTTCTTTCAACACAACTAATACTCCATATATGATCTTCATTTTCCTTTACTTATCTAGACATCAAAACCCTTTGCGTGTAGAGTCCCCATGAAAATGAGATTCTTTGTCAAGTTTGGTACATATCTGACATCATTTAGGATTCTAAATGATCCATCATCATTCTTGAGACGGATCTAGTCTTTTCCACATGTTTCACAAGGAATGTCATTTGCAGTTTACACAACTCCACCTTTTACTTCTTTAAAATCAAAGAATCAGTCTCGATTTGGACACATATGATAGTTACAGCCTGTATCCAAGAGCCAAGTATTTGAATGACTTGTTGATGGCGTGATAATCAGTGAAAAATCTGATTCTTCATCCGCACATTCAGCTACATTTGAGTTTGCAATAGCTTTTCCTTTTTCATTTTTGCTCTTAGTCTTCAACTTTAGACAATCTTTCTTCTAGTGCCCTTTTTCTCTACAGAAGGCACATTCATCTTTACTTGGTCTGAATTTTGATCTCCAGTTCTTCTCTCTACTTCTGCTTTGACAGCGACCTCTTACCACCAATGCTTCTTCTGTTGCTCTACTTGCCTTCCCTTTCTCTTTCTTTCGAAGTTCGTAATTATATAATGCAGAAGTTACTTCTGTGAAAGTCACATAAATCTTCTCATGGAGTAGAGAAGTCTCAAGAAACTCAAACTCCTCAGGAAGTGATCCCAACAGCGTCAAAGCCAAATCTTTATCACAAAAGGTCACTTCCAGATTCAACAAATCAGCAACCAGCTGATTAAAATTGGTGACATGTTCATTCATAGTGATATCATGAACATAAGTGAAGCAGAACAATCTTTTCTTCATATGAAGCTTATTTTGACTATTCTTCTTCAAAAATTTTCTTCAAGTGCCATCCATAATTTATAAGCAGAAGTTTCCTTTGAAAATACATATTTATGCTCCCTTGATAAGCACAATCGAATTGTACCACATGTCAATCGATTGATAGTCTTCCATTCTTTTTCATCAATCTTATCGGGCTTCCTTTCTTCAATGGCAACATCTAGACCTTACTGAAATAAAGCATCTAGAAATTCACCCTACCACATGTTGAAATGTCTTGTTCCATCAAAAATCTCCACAGCAAATCTTGTATTTGTCATTACTGTTCTTGACAAAATTGAGAAAGTAGATGCTTTCGTCTTTGATGGTTCTGCCATTTCTGCTCCAAAAAATTTAATAGCCAACAAATGCAAAATGCCAATAAACCAAAAGTTTTCTTTCTGATGTGGAAGATCATTCTAAGCTACAACTACAGAGTATACTCAAAAAACATTTGGCTCTGATACCAATTGTTGCGGAATCAAATCAAAACACCAAGTAGGTTAAATATTCTACCAAAAATTATCCTAAGAAAATTTCAGGAAAGATTGGAGGGTCACATGCAGACCGCTTAAATACCAACTTCCATAGAGAAAATTTTTCTAGATAATTAAAAGACAATACCAAACAATGGCTATTAAAATAAATAAAAGAACTCCGAGAAATTAACGAGGTTCGGCTAATGTTGCCTATTCCTCGAACACCACTAATATTATTTTATGAGAAGATAGAAGAGAGAAAATAATAGCCTAAAGAAGTAATTCAGGTTATGTTTTGGGATGCTATACAATGGGGGAGGAGGGGAAGCCTCCAATTTTCTTGAGTTTCCTTGTGGGATGTTCAAAAATGAGCCAAAAACAATACAGGTGTCTTCTCTTCAAGATAAAGCTTAGCTAGTCCGCCATACTTGGCCATGCCTGAGAAGTTCAGCATGCTATTGTAAGCTATAAACTTTCAAGATTTCTTTAATCTAAAGAGATTAGAATTGAACTGCTCACTGAGGCAGAGCTTGCAGTTGAATCAACCAACTGTTTGTAACCATGCTTGTTTCTATGCCAGTAAATCTATCATTTATGAAAGGAAAGTCCATAGAGAACGCAGTCCCAGTGATATTCCCCCCCTTACTTCTTCAGAGTGCACGTTCAATCTCCATGAATAAACGCGGGTAAAAAATTGCCATCTTCTGAATGCTTTTCACTCTCTTCTACGGAGCTTATGTGCTTAAAACCTCTAGAAAAGAACTCAAAAAGTATTTTTACCAAAATCAGGTCCCGGAATGACCGATCCTCGAGCTCTACATGCTATCACTACAACCTGTTTTTCGATATGCCGATCATCAATAGAGCAGAAAACATAAGAAAGGGAGAAGGCTTTCCAGATGTACCATAGTTGGTTTACCTCTTCACCATCCTCTAAAACAATTAAGGACATGAAAAGCAGAACATGTTTCCACCCCAAACCACCTGATGGAATCGACATCCCCATAACGAGGCATTACTCCAATTCTTGCATATCGTTCTTTCTCATACTTTAGTAATCTGCATGACCAATTCGTTCAGGAAACAATCAAAACATTTTCTTCTCAAATCTCAACTGCTTCATCACAAGAAACAAAGATATTTTCAGAATACTTACGGACCACCACATAGGAGAGATTCATGTCGATAACTAATGGAAAATCCATGATCACATTGTGCCTGCACGATAGTTACTGTTAATTTTAGTCAGTATTTTACTCATTTCATGGGAAACTCTACAAGGGCAAAGATTTTAACTAGGCTATCTTTGTGTAACCCCAGTGTCATGTGATATTATGCATCTGCTTAACCCGATATCCACTTTATGAACAAGTTCCTTTCCATCAGCTGAAGAGAGAAAAAAAGAAAAGCTTAAAATTGTAAAGTCACAAGCATGAAGATGCCATAGATGATCAAACTACATTAGTCAAATTCTAGCTACCTGAGATGATTCCTAGTTCATAATAAGGTTTTCGTGTATAAACACCATACGTAACAAGCTCTCCAGTACATGGAACTTTCTGCACTTAAAAAAACAAAACTTGGTAATCTGCCACACATAATGAATAATAATGGCTATGATAACCTAAAATCAACAAAACTACCTTGGGGTGGCTTGTGAAGGTGGTTGGTTCCAAGTTCCATCAACATCCCATTGCCCTATAGCTTCCAGAGTAACAATGCCAATCTCTTGAGGTTTGGTCAGCCTCTGCAGTGGCGAAAAGCCTCCCAGAAAACTCGAATATATTTGTGTTACTAATGTATTTGTCTACGATTCCGAATCTCAACTGGAAACAAGAAAACCAAAAAAAGCATCATCAGAAAAGCGAATTTCGTAGTCAATGTCTACATATTTTCCTAATACATGTCTGTCCAGTTTTACATATGAAGACAGGTATCCTATCGAGTTCAGAATATGAGCAGTAAAAACAGCAGCTGAATTCCATTCACTGCTGGAATGAATGATGGTTTATTCCTTCTCTTTTCCAGTTTGAATGTTTCTGATTCGACATGTCTGTTTCTGTGAAAAAATGGTCCAGCTGCTGCCACTTGCCTTACTGAAATATAATGCATGAAGCATGCCACCTCCTTCCACCCATACGTGATTCGATCTTCCAAACACGGATACTGCATATTTCCATCCTCCAAAAAGAGGGTTTGGACCCACAAGTTAAATATTGTTCTCTCCAATTCAACTAAAAACATTAAGGCCTTTTGGTTTTTTTTTTTTTTCTGTTTTCCCGAATAAATATCCTTTCTCAAGAACCGATTATGGTGAATTTAGATGGGGCTGCTTTAAAAAAAAAACTGTGTTAGTCAATCAAGTAAGGTGCGCACACACATAAACCCTGAGCTTGTGAATTGAGTTCGGGCCTAGCTTGAATCTAAGAAGATGAAGAAACTGTACGATAAGTGCAAAAAACACACTGGTCATAAAACCATCATCGTCTCTCTCTCGGATTCTAATGGTGGAAGGAAAAAAGGTGAAAAATAAATAGAATAAAGGGACCAGTGCAAGATCAAAGGGATTTTGCCAACTCCTTCCAGAGCAGGATTCAGAAGCAAGAAGCAATTTGGGTCGATTAACTTTTTGCTAGGGTCATCAATTTTGGTTTCTAATCATTTCGCCTTTTTACTGATCTTGCTGATGGAGAATTACTTAAATTGATTGAGGTCCGAGTTGCAATTCAAACTCAATCTGGCCAGAGTTCTAATTTGTGTTGCACTCTCTATTTGCTCTTTCTGTGCGTTTGATTCTTACTATCTGCTGCCATCAATATCTATATCAGGAGAAGCCATTGTTAGTGTTGCATCTAAAGGAAGACAGTGATGGTGTGGTGGTGACAATGGCAAATGCACTGGCGAGAAGGGAGAGAAGACGAAGTTGAGATTTTATATTTTTATATTAAAGATATTTTTTAAAGAATATTCAAAATATTATGAATTTTCATATCAATATTATATGAGAACAAATTCAATTACTTACTTAGACAATGTTATATTGACGTGGAGTAACTTAAATGGTTGGCTGCACAACATTGGCGAGAGTGATGCGGTGCAGCAGCTGCATACAAAAATTTCTTATCTATTTAAAATAATATGTCCGAATTTTTTTTGTCTATTTTTAAATATTTTCCATCTTTGTATTAATCTTTTATGTTTTTTTAAATTTACCCTTTTTGCCAATTAACTATTTAAATGTTGTTCTTTTCTCAACATTATTAGTTTTCTAATCAATTATTTAAACTATCAATCTCTAATATTAAATTTGAATTTAAAACACTAATTAAGAATCTTAAAATTTATAATCAAAAGTCAAATTTTTAAAAAAAATTAAATTATGACATATATTTTAAAACGGTGAAAATCCGAACTTGTGTTCTCATGTAATTTATGTTGTATGTTGTCTATTGTACCATAGCATAAGCTTACTTTCAATTACACTAAAACTACCAAATTATTTTCCTGCAGATGAGACAACTAAGATTAAAATACAACTACTATTACGAGGAAGAAAGTTTTCATTAATAATCATGCATCTCGCTAAGTAACTTCTTATTATTAATAGTTTACAAATGTTAAATGCAATATAATTTTTTTTAATATAAGACGATTTTTATGTTATACGCAACATAATATTTTTTAGTACATGATAATTTTCTTATAATGTATTTTATCACTAAATTTTTTAATTAATAAAAATATTAATATTAATTTATTTATGATCAAATTATTTTTTTTTATTTTTGCGACTACTCAAACGTAAATATTCAATTTTTTTAAAAAATAATTTATACCTTGCTTTTCTCATCTAATGAATGCCCGCCTTCTACTTCTCTGTTCCCTGCTTTGTCCAACTGCTCTCTTCGTCTGTACCTTTCCCCTATCCATAGATTTGTACTTCCTTATTGAATTGTATTAGGTAAAAGAAAACATGACATTTCATGAAAATATGGCACTCAAAAGTAGATATTTTTTGATAGAGTAATTTGCAAAATAGTCCCTTAATTATTTTTCTTTTCTTAGGCATATCCCTTAATTTTTAATATTTTTTATTTTAGTTCTAAATCTATTATTTTAAAAGTATATAATTCTTGTGGTCAATCCCACAATAGAATTTAATTAAAATTTACATGTATGGCACACATAAATTAAATTTAAATGACAAATTAGTCACATTTTGTCCAACACCCTCGATTACAAATAAAAACCTTATGCATTTTTTCTAACACCACTAAATTTGATAATTCACAATTGAATTTAAAATTGAATTAGAATTATAGATTATATGTGATATTTTTGTGTAGATTTTTTTTATAAAAGTTGTCAAAATTTAATGAATTTACCTTTCAAATTAAACTCACGCGCACGATATATGTGAATTTGAGCCTAACTTTACAATGAGACTGAAGGCAAGAATTATACTTTTTTTAGGAAAAATAAATTTAAAATTAAAATTATAAAAATTAAAGTAAATGATATGCTTAAAACAAAAGAAATAATTAGCAAATTATTTTTGTAAATTAGTCTTTCCCACATTATTTTATAGTAATTTGCTATATTTGAATTTAATTTCTATGTATAAATTTTCATCTTTATTTAAAAATACGTACTTGTCAAAGTCTCAAATATCATATGTTCACTCTCTCATAAAACCTAAATTCACGAACCAATAAAATGCAACAGATGAGCACAAATGATCTACTTATTCTTCTTATCCTCTCCAGTGCGAGGACAACAATAACAAGATATCAGCAGTCGAATATGACAAATTGAAGAGACCTGTTGGAAACTTTAGGTACATAACGTGAATAAGAACACCGCTGCATGCATATTTTAGTTGTAAATACTGGCAAACTGGAATCAAAGTTTTCAATGCTTCTGAAGATTTCATATTCCTTTCTGCAAAACTCGACTATCAAGAAAGTTGGCAAGTCGTCATCTTCAATTTGGAACTGGGACAAAAACAAAAGGAATCACAAATCTAACATAATTTCATTGGCCAGAGAACCTATCCATTTTCATGATCTTTCGGTCGTCGGAGCTTCACTTGTCCAATGTTAAACCAAACAAAAGGAAAGGGAAGAAAGAAACGACAGGGAAACAAAAGAAACGACAGGGAAACAAGGTTTTCAGGTTAGTTTATTGGTCAAGTGCCTCATTGGGGCCTAATTAGTGGAGCTCTAGTTTTCTCAATGATTAGAGGATATCAGCAGTCAAATGGGGAACTAAACAGAGGTATGAACGATCTGTATTTTAAAAGAAAAGTACTTTGAACAAGAATAGAATCTTGGGATGATCCTACAACAGGTTTGCTCTGTCCTCCCAATCACATGTAGAAGACCATTTTTCAAAACGAAAAACCAAAAAAACAGAATCATAATCTTCCAAGCACAGAGAAACAACCAGAGAAGCTTCTATGGCGAAAAGGCCACGACCCTATGCACTCTGAAGAGGCAAGAGTTTAGCTATAACATCCTTGTAATTGAATAAGGTACAGAACATCATTCTATGCCTTCGAGCAGAAAATTTACATCTTCATTAAGTTGAACCAAGTTTTAACTATACTTTCCAGAAATTGAGCACACGGCTCCAAGGTTAGTGCATAGCTTATCACCACAATCAGATGTGATAATTCAAATAAACAACATCCAGATGAATATCAAACGTTCCGTATAAGCAGTTCTGGGGCCAAAATAGAAGAATCAAATGATTATCCTCCTTTTAAGATCCTTCACTTCAACTATGGTGAATTTAGCCTGAGACATGTCATTGAGGGGTTTGTGATTGCAAGCTTCTCCTGAGAAAGTCAGATAACTTCTCTCTTGCCGCCTGCCCTCTTTCCATGCAAAGAAGGTAGTCATCCACTAAGTGCAAAATATACACAACAAAGTCAATAGTTAGACTTGAAATTGAATACAAAATTTTGGGTCTTCCACTCATGTGAAGCAAGAATGAAAATCACTAAGGAATCCATATTGTATGATCCTCCACATGTAGTGCCCACATAGTATAACGGCAATGCTATCCAATGTTCCATTGTCCATTACAAGTTATCAAAGCCTCGTAACTTTAAAAGACTGCAAGTTCTTACATAAAGTTAGTATCTTAAAACTTAAACTGCATGCCCTCTGGAAGTGTCAGCCAAAATGACTCTGCAAAACCATACCAATTTCAAGGACTGGATATTTAGCTTCCAGTATTTCAAGAAACCCTTTCAACTGTAGAGGCTACATATGTCCAGATGCTGGAACTGAATTGAAGATAATCAACGGTTTCACTTAATAAAGGGCTCGGGAGTAGTGTTATCAGGCGGCCAGGTAAACAAATGCTGAAAAGCTAAATGGGCTTTTTCTAACATTAGGAAAAGGGGGCAAGATGAAGAAAGAAAAAGGAGAAAAGGATATTTGTTCAGCATAGAACACATGCCAACCAAAAGTACCGTACAAGGACTTTATATGGCTGGATGTGTTTATCATTGCTCATCAAGAAAGGGTACCCAGATATGAGTTTAATCATCTGCCAATAACAGCTGAGGGCCATGAAAACGCTACTGACAGAGATGATACCAGATTCTTTGGGAAAAAAAAAAAAGAAGGGGTAGTTGGGTGGTGGGGAAGCAGGAACACAACTAAGAAAAGATAAAATATAAAGTAAGCAAAGGAGGAGAAAAAGGAAAAAAAGGCAGTAGCAAAATCACTCCCACAAGAAAGGCACAGATCTTGGCTACCCTGGCAAGAAGCTATCTTATGACATGAGCAAATTTTTTTTTTCCCAGAAAAAAGGGCCAAGGTCATGCGTGCTAAATTTACAGACTAGATCATAAATATAGTTAAGAAGCATGACATACATACTGTTTCCTCTGATGTTCTTATAAGATATAACGAATTTTTCTTGTGAAAGAAGTTGAAACTTGATAGCTTCTATTCCTATGGGAACGTGCCATTTTCCTAGAGATATAATTTTGTAATAGTCATTTGAATAAAACTATTCAAAGACACACAAGAAAAGAACTTGAAGTTCATTATCTCAACTATTAAGAGAATGAAACAATATAAGATAAATTCATTGAATAATTATACTGCTGGCAAAAAGGAAACAATAAGTTGCCAGGAAGTTGCCACTCAACCTGGAACCATTCAACGAACATTTACAAGAATCTATAACAAACAACTATATAAGGCATTAAATGAACTTCAAGCTTTAAGACCAAAGTATGGCAGGCACCTGACATGACACCATGGGTAACAGATGTAATAATACCATCTTCTATGGTTTCGCCTCCCACTTCTGGTGATCCTTTTGGAGTTACAGATTGAATTGAGTTAGGGAAGACCAAATCTACAAATGCCTTCATGTTCTACACAATGAAATAGTAGAGGTCAGAAGCCAAGGCTGAATACACATAAAACTTAGATGCATAAGATGAAAATAGAAACTATAAGAACAAAGCACGAGACTTGTTCTTAGACAGGAAACTAGCATAGACAACTGCAGAAAAGACCTACAACAAAATTGAGAAAGAGGTCTGTATTTAATATGCACCAAAGACACTTAAACCACCTGTTCTTCTAACTTGTTGGGATCCAGGAGAACATATCCACTTTTTGCTAGAGAACAACATATTGCAACTACAAAATTTAGCAATATTCATTAAGTGCTTATTCAGGAATCCAGATGTGGGATAATGACAAACAAGATCATACCAGCAAGATGCTTCAAAGGAATGCCAGCATCTACAAGTGCAGCACAAGCTGCATTAACGGCACATGAGAGCAGCTTAGAAGTTCAATTAAGGAAACAATTGAAAGAGTTAAAATTTTCTCAAACTATAATCTTAGCAGAAAGAAGTTGCAAATGCGGTTATATATGTTTACTCAGACGTGATTGCAGCATAGGATTACTGTTCCAATCTATTTAAGGAACAAGATACAAATAATAACCTTCCGACACATGGTATCAGCTAGCAGTAGAAAAATCAGTTATAAGGCTGAGAAGGCAAAGACAGATAAATGCATAATAAAAACAAAGGACACAAGATATTTAAACTTGATGCTGGAACTGAAAATTGATCATATGAAGGATACAGCACCATCATCATTGACAACCTGCAGAAGAAATCAGTCAAGAAGCAAGCAAGGATTAATTGTTGTCAGTTTAATTAGTATACACTACAATAAAATGGTGTAGTATACATAAATGACAGGATTTAATAACTATACGCAAAGCCTGGCACCAGGGAACGGGAGTACACTTAAAAATTGGCCCAATTTAACCAAGCAGAGGAAGAAAGAGAAATGCAACATTAGCTCAACAGCTTGATTGAATAGCAAATGCAAGTGCTAGAACTTATGAGATATAATTTCTACCAAATTATAACAATAGTAAAAATGTTAACACCAATCACAAATAAACTTATTCATGGGCTTAAAGTAGAAATACAAAACATACTCATGTAAGCTATGAAAACTACTAACTAAAGATGTTTGAAGTCTGAGGATAGAAAACCTTAGATCTTATAAGATAAGATTTTCAGATACTCTAATCTTTAGCAGATTAATACATTTACTAAGATTTAATCAACATATTTGTAAAAAATGTATAAATACATTACACAATTATTTAATTTGTTAACAAGCAAAAAAGAAACCAAAATGTTCCCTTATTAGATAAGCATAAAATTGCATTGCCGCTGCTCCAAAAAATGAATCCCCATATTCTTATTTTTAGCTGCTCCAAGAAAAAATGTCTAATTTCCTAAATTAAGCATTTCTTACCGATGAAATTTAATGTTATTACCTTAATTATAAACCTCACTCAAAGTTAAGGATACTGTATATCCCTACACCACCAAAACAGGTGCTGCTCGTTTTCATATGTTAATAAATAATTTTGCCACTTCCACCCCATCACAAGTGCTACTCATGCTCATGCTCATTACTGATTGTATACATTAAATAGTATACAAAAGTTTATAGCCAGAGATTGTACTATTACTTCAACAAGAAATGCGAGAAGGATGAAAATCTATTTATCTAGTGTGTAAAGTGTGGCAAGAATCAAGAGGAAAATCCATTTCTAGCAACTGATCATGGCAACTTTTCAGGAGATGCTGGTAAAACCATCAAGGAATACCTTTTCAAGTCCAGCATTTGCTTTCTCACCTGAATTATAATCGATAATGTAGTATTTGGATGAACATTCAAAAGACAAATGCTTTGCAAAGTCCTCTTCAATATCATCTCAAACTCTTTATCGGATTTCCCTAAGCATTGAACAAATTAGATAAACATGAAATTAGAAATGTATGTTTATATATATGCATGTACATGTGTATCGAATACTTGTGTTTGTTTGCATATTTATATATACAGATATGGATATATATGCATCCCATCTCTTTATAGATGTACAGGATTAGACAGTTTGATGGTGCATAGGTATTCAGATATAAGGCGGAGATGTAAGAGTTTGTCTGTCTTAAAATTGAAAACGCTAAAAGTATAGCTAAGGAATATCTCAGTCAAGGCTTCAGCAATTCTCTGATACTTAAAGCACTTCAAAAGATAAAGAAAGCCATTCATAGAAAAGGAGCAACGGGTAAAAAATATACAATAAACAGCAGAATTTTCTTTGTCTTGCAATTTTGAATCTAGTATAATTATATAATGCGTAACTGGTCACCAATAATTTTCAGAAACTAGAAACGGAGCAGCTCTTGGATTTTTAATCATTTCATTACTCAGATTACTAATTTTCACAAATTAAAAAATTTTTTAAAATGCTTGGCAATTCCAATTTTATTAATCTTATATGGGGTATCTGGCGGGAATTAAAAGTATAAGCATTTTATATGTGTCCTTTAGTTGCCAATCAGTGTAGTCTGTTGATAAGAAAATTTTAAGCTGTATGAAAAAGCTGTATGAAAAAATTGTGTAGATATCTTACCAAGCTGCCCTGTTTTGGGCTTCCAGATGACCTCAATGCAAGTCTTTTCTGGGTTTTCGTTCTTCTTTGTCCCAGCCTTGGGGCCGTAAACAGCAGCTAGAACTTTTGTTTCTCCTAATGCCAAAACCAAATCGAAGAAATCATACAATGAATGCACAAAAGAGCAGTATGCAGGGGCCAAAAGGTGAAATTTGCAATCCAGGACAAGTTAATCTTTTGCTTAATATTATACTACCAAAAAGGAAAAATGAAGAACCTCCAAAGAGATATATGTCGCTATGATTTCATTTACTCGATCAAAACACTTTAATCTATAGCATATATGCACTACTGTGAACTATAAACCCGTTGAAATTCTTCAATCAAATTCCAACAATTAAAATCCCGAGCGAAATTGTTAAAATGAAGACAAAATCAACTAGCTGAAGAAAAATCCTACATTGACAGGCCATTATTCAAGAAATTCAGCAAAAGGTTAAAAATTCATTCGCAAAAAGATCACCTCACGTAGTAGAGTGCAAATTTGCCAAAAATCAGTAGAAAACTAACTAGTAAAGAAGAAGGCTACCATTATTCAAGAAAAGTAAACAAAAGTTTAAAGATTCAATCTTGAAAAGGATTACTCACGAAGCAATTCAAAATCAAGCGCAGGGCACGTTCAAGATTGATTGAGTGGAAATGTACCTTGGGCCCAACTGGCAGAGCCATGGGCACGATTGAGAATGCCGCGAGAGCAAGCAAGGGGTCTCAACTGGTTTGCTGTTCGTCCATCTTCTCTGTCTATCTCCATGTGAAAGTATTTTATGGGATTTCAGAGGTAAGAATTGAGAGTTCTTGCAGAAAGGGTTTAGCTAGGGTTTAAACTTTTGATTTGAAAGGTTCGGATTTTTACGCAGAGCTAGAGAGTAAATACACAGCTTTTAAGGGATTAATTAGTAATTAGGCTCCTTCACCTCTTTTATAATTTTATTTCCTTCACTTTCATACCACTGTATTTTATTTTATTTTTTGTAATTTATTAAGTGATAACTTAATAAATTAATGAAATTTTGTGGAATAATTGGCGAATTTTATTCCTGATGTTTGTATTTTGGACATTTTGATTCCTCTTATTTTTCTTTAACTTTTTTATCCTTTTAGCCGATTTAGTGATATTTTTGGGCCAAATGAAGCATAAGCATAACACATGACTCCATTTCTAAAGGCAAAATGGGCAAAATGAGCTGAAATTTTAAAGAAAAATTACAATTTAATATATATTTTCTAAAGAGGAATATTCAAAGAAAAAACAAAGAGAAATATTTTTTCAAAAATTTTAAAAAAAAAAACTAGTTTACTGTTCTCCCTCCTCTCGCTTAAATTGTGCATCGATTTTTCATTGGATTTAATTTTATTATTTAATTTTTTAATAAATTAAATTATTTTTATATTAAATCGAAAAAAATTAAATTAATTTAATTTAATTTCAAATTAAATTTTATAAAAATTATATTTATGTAATGTATTTTTATATTTTTTTAAAAAATAATACAATGTGCTCATTTTTTTTTTTAATTTTGATTTTCAATTTAATTACAAAAATTAAAAATCAAACCAAAACATTTATAAATTTTCGATTTTTCGTTCCATTAGATTTTTGCACACCCTTAATCACGCCTTCTCTCCCGCCACCCCCACAAGCTCAGCAGGTCGCAACTCCCCTTCCCCAACCCCTCAACCCCCTGGCAAAGTGGGTGATTTCTTTCTAATGGTTTGCAATCGTTGGTGCTATTGCTTTAACTGGATCTTGAAGATGGTGGTGGGTATTGAATTTGCAGAGTGGAGGGAGGGGTGGGGGTGGACTGTGGTTGGGGCGATGGCTTTAGTAGAGGATTTGATGGAGATGGTGCTGGGTCTTGAATTTTGCAGAGGGCAGGGAGGCCAAGTGGTGGTCTTTCTTGGGGCTGTGGGTTTGGAGGCGGTGGTCGGTCTTGAATTTGCAGAGGGGAGGGAGACACACTGGTGGTCTGGTAGAGTATTTGATAGAGATGTTGGTAGGTCTTGTATTTCACAGTTGCAGAGGGGAGGAAGACCGGGAACCACCAATGGCGGCTGCAGAAGCAGTTCCCAGTAAAGGCAGTGGACTGCAAATGGAGGCTAAGGAGCTGGAGGAGCCGGGGGGAGGATGACTAAAGAAGAAAAAACAGTAATTCACAAACATGTTCCTTAATTTTAATTTTTATAATTTTTATATTTACAATAAATTTAATTTAATTTAATAAATCTTATTCCCTTTTATTTGAAAATATTTATATATAAATATCATATATAGTTAATAATTTTAAGAAAAATTGACTCACAGTGCCACTAAAGAATTCACTTACTGCTTGTCTTGTTACTAAATTTTTTTTTATTCTTTCATGTCATTTAACTATTTTTAGATAGTTAATTTTGCCACTCAACCACCACAAACGGTAAAATTCGGCAGAAAATAGTATGCTCTACTCACGTGTTGAGAATTTAAATTTTTTTAAAAAATTAAGGGCATAATGATCAATAATTGGTTATGAATGCCAATGAAGAATGTAATTATGATTTATTTTGTCATTAAAATTTTTTTATCATTTCATGACATTCAACTATTTTCGGGTGGCTAATTATGCCATTGAAGAATTTAATTTTTTAAAAAATAATAAATGGCATAATGGTCAATACAATTCTCCTTCCATCAATTTCTCACTTACCCGAACTAAATTTATTTTTATATGTTTGAGAACCCAATTTAAAACCTAACAAATTAACTTTATCAAATAGCCACAATGGTTCTTCTTTCGGTGTCATTTGTTGTAATTCTTTACTCGCTGTATAAGCTAGATTGTTGATTTGAACCTTATTTACCTCGATAAAATGGCTGATATAAAAAGATCACTAGCAAGATCTGTATCTACCAAAATTTTTATTTTTGGCCCGTTGACATTCATTGCCAAGGTTGGTGTCCGTCTAAGTTTCTTGCATTTGATCACTAACAAGATTTGTATCCACAAAAAAAAAAAAATTTTGCCGGGTGGTATTCATTGTTAAGGTTGGTGTCAGTCTTAGTTTATTGTGTCAATTTCAATTTCTGCCGAAGTAAATTAGATCCAAATCAACAATCTAACTTTTGCAGCAAGTAAAGAATTATAACAAATGGCACCGAAAGAAGAACTATTGTGGCTGTTTGATGAAGTTAATCTATTAGGTTTTAAATTGGATTCTCAAATGGATAAAAATGAATTTAGTTCGGGTAAGTGAGAAATTTGATAGAAAGAGAATTGTATTGACCATTATGCCCTTTATTATTTTTTAAAAAAATTAAATTCTTCAATGGCATAATTAGCAACGCGAAAATAGTTGAATGACATTAAATGATAAAAAAAAGTTTAATAATAAAATAAATAGTGAGTGCATTCTTCAGTGACATTCATAGCCAATTATTGATCATTATGCTCTTGATTTTTTAAAAAAAATTCAAATTCTCAGCACGTGAGTGGAGTATGCTATTTTTCGCCGGATTCCTACGTTTGCGGTGGATGAGTGACAGAATTAGTTACTCGAAAATAGTTAAATGGCATGAAAGAATAAAAATAAAAGTTGAGTGACAAAACAAGTAGTAAGTCCATTTTTCAGTGGCATTCAGAGCCAATTTCTCTAATTTTAAATTTAATCATGAATTACTTATTAATTTTGAGTGTGTTTGATAAAATGTGATAAATTTATATTTTAAATCAAACTTATATGTACTATATATGTAAACTAGTATAAAGCCCGTATTTTACACAAAAAATATATTACTTTTAAACAAATAAGTGTATAAAAAGAATAAATGTTTAAAAAGAAAAATTAGTTTTAAATGTCATTAAAAAAATACTAGCGTAATCGGGAGTAAGCTCTATTTTTTTAATGATAGAGTCAATTTTTTTTAAAAAAGTTCTAAAAAAATTAACACGGATTATTATATAAATCGTTATTAGAGTTAATATAAAAAATATGAAGCAAATTTATGTGTTTAATAAAAAAATTATGTATTAAAGTTTAATCATAAGTAAATTAAGATGAAGAGAAAAGAAATGAAAAAATACATTGTAAGTTATGTTTATATATATATATATATATATATTTATATATATATATATATATATATACATATATATATATATATATATATATATCTATATATATATCTAAAAATTAAATTGAATCTATGCTATAGTATTTTAATTTTTCTATTGTATTCACATTCTATCTCTATTATGTGTAAAAGAAAAAAAGGATTCCTCTTCCATACTATCATTTAATTATTTATTTTGACTCTTAAAAAAAGAAATATATTTGCAATATATATATATATCTATATATATATCTGAAAATTAAATTGAATCTATGCTATAGTATTTTAATTTTTCTATTGTATTCACATTCTACCTCTATTATGTGTAAAAGAAAAAAAGGATTCCTCTTCCATACTATCATTTAATTATTTATTTTGACTCTTAAAAAAAGAAATATATTTGCAATAAAATCTTTGTAAATATTAAAATCTCTCTTCCCTTTCTTGTCTTTCTCCATTCCTAAAAAATAAATAACATAAAAATAAAAAATATTAATATTTTATATTAAAAGCCTCAAAGAAAGATTTTTCCAAAATAAAAATATTCTCAAGTTATTGCTCAATTTTTTTCCAAAAGAATAGTATTCTTGATTCATCACAAAGAAGCTATAGTGTTATTGTATTTTATAAAATCATTTATTTCTTTTATATTCACTTAGTGAAAAAACAAGAAAAAAATCCTCGATGGTTTCATTTTACGTCTAATGTATTATAAAGTCATGCATGTTCTGGTACGAAATATTTTAATAGGAAATTAGACACTTTTATCTTTAAAACTTAACAAATGAAGGATCAAATTAGATAATAATAGATGCTGAACAAATTGGTGTAATAGATCACAAAGACTAAGTAGATAAATATTTTTAAAATCATTCCCTCAAACAAATAAAAAAATAGAAAAAACTTGAATCTTCAAAATCTGCCAAAGAAAACAAAAACTTACTAATTTTCTATTAAAAGAACTGAAAATATATAATAGAATAATAGTCCAATCAAAATAAATAAAAAAAGGCATGAAAGTTGTAAAAAGAAAAAATATAAATGAGGCTAAAAATAAAATTGAAAAGTAAAAGAAGTTGACAAAAAGGGGAAAATGTATAACTACATATGAAAGTCATGAATAACTTTTAAACTTCTTGACGATCAGAAATTTCAAAAGTTTCAAAAAATATATGTTATTCCCAAAAGGAATTACATGGAATCGTATTGAAGAAGAAAAATATAAATTAAAAAATTAAAAGAAACAATACATACCTCTTATTTTGCAGGATCCAGCTGAAAAAGTCTTTGAAACACGTTTAAAATTCAAAAAATAGCAAAGCTAAAATGCATATTTGAATGAAAAATTAAAATATTATAAATGTATCTGATGACTATGATGTAATAATACCCATGCATTTCTTCCCATGATAAAGGAAGAAGTATGTGACACTTTTTTCATTTTGGCCTCTACACCATAAAGGTTTCAACCCAAAAAAAAAAACTTCTCTAAGAAGAAATAAATTCATAAGCATCTTACATCTACACAAAAAAAGTTCTCAACAAATTAAAGAAAAAAAAATCTTTTCTAAGAAGAAAAAATTCATAAATATCTTCTGAACATTAAGAAATGCATTGAGCATTGATAAGCTCATCAATAAATAAATTATTTCTTCAAAAAAAGAAAAAGAAAATTAAATCTATGACATTATTTATCAAACTCAAAGGTCAAATATTAAAGTAAAAGAGAAAAAAGAAGAAAATAAGAGTAACCTGTATCGAAAACGGAATTAAAATAATTACCTTTACAATTTAAAAATAGAAGACCATAATCAGAGAAAAATAAGAGGATCTTACTATAAAAAACCTTCTAAAGAAAAGTTTGTGGATAAAGTGGGAGTAGATGAGGTTATGTGGAGATAGTGGGAAGTTATTATGAATTTGATTTAAATTAAAACATTTGTTCATGATAAACTAAAGTGTTCATATTATTTTATCATAAAAAATTCTTTTAGTCAATGGCAACTTTTCTAACTAATAAAAGAATTTAAAATTCTAACAATTAAGATACGAGATTTAAAAGTTTTGGAGATTTGTTTAGGATAAATTAAAATAACTATATTATTTTATTATAAAAAATATCTTAGCCAATGACAACTTTTTTAACTAATAAATAAAATTAAAATTTTAGAAATTAAGATTAGAGATTTGAGAGTTTTAGAAGAGGAAAGAGAGTAAAAGATATATATATATATATATATATATATATATATATATATATATATATATATATATATATATATATCTTTTACTGAAGTCCGTTGTAGTACTAATAACAAGGTATGTATTTTTTTTTTAAAGTAAAATTTAAAACTAAAATAACTGAAATCAAAATTTAAAATCATTCTTAAAATAAAAAATAATTATAAAACTATTTTTACAAATTATTCAAAAAAAAGCTTGAAATAAAAAAGTACAAATTAAAAATTTTTAATAGGGGAATCTGACCTAGGTTACGTATTTTACCTTTTAAAAATACCTCATGTTTGATGCTCACGCTTCATTTGGCCGGAAAATATCACCAAATCCGTCGGAAGGTGCAAAAAAGTGTTTGAAAATACACGAAGGACAAAAAAGGTTAAAAAAATGAGAGGGACCAAAATGTCCAAAAGTATATACATCAGGGACAAAATCCGCCAATTATCTAAATTTTGCGTTTATGTAGCCAAGGGTTTCAAAACCACCAAAACGGTTCCACATCCTCTTTACTGTTTTCTCTCCATTATTTCCCTTACTAAAATAATACTGTCACAAAATATCGAGAAAAAAATTCAAAAAATATAAAAATCTAAGAAAACAAGAGAACTTGAAGAGAAATGGAATAATAAAATGACACAAGTGAACTAAAAGACTCTAGTGAGGGAGAGGAATTTGAAAAAGAAGATCCTGAGTGCACTAAAACACAAAAATAGGACCATCAGATGTTAAAATTCTTACATCAACTAATAATTATAAGAACTGAATCAGTGTTTCTTACTGGGTAATTCTGGAAGAAGTGTTCAAGCAAGTCAACATTTGAACTTCTACTTACAAAAATGTCGTTAGCCAAAACTGGTTACTTCTTCTCTTCCTTTTCAACTGTAGTAGGTTGAAACTTTAGTACTTTTTCTTTTCTTTAGAGGTCGTATTATGTTATTATTATTTTCTTTAGAGGTCATATTAATTTTTTATTCAATTATACGCACACACACATATATATATATAGTATCATTATTATGTTTATAATATATAAATATAAATATTATATATATTATAATATATAATCAAATCAAGTTTAAAACAGTTTGAGTGTAGTTAAATCTTAATTTATCACAATCTTAGGACATATTTAGATTGAATTTTTATTTGAGTTAAATTGTATTAGAAATTATAAAAGTGAATTATTTATGAGAAGAGAATTGAGATTAAAATTAAAAAAAGTGATTTAAAAAAAACCAATTTAAGTTCACCCTTAATCTTATCTAAAATTCAAACTCAACTTGACTTCAAGCACAGATTAGCTAGGCCCAATTAATTTTGGATCGGCTGAGCTTGCCCGGGTGCAAATTCAGTCCTATCTCTGACTCAGGTGTATGCACTAGTGATAATGCCCGCGGGTGGGGTTGTTTATTTATTTATTTGTAATATGAGAAATAGAATAATTTTTTGATAATTAATTAAAAAATAAATATTACATTTTATAATTCTTTTTTACTTGAAAACGCTCAACTTTAGAAAAGAATTGGGCTTTTTAACATTAAACTTTATGAGTGAAGTTATTTTTGATTGTTTGAACTCATCTTATATTTTTGAAATATTTTTATTATTTTGGCTCGTGTTTGTCACAAGATGTTTTTTATATGGTTTGCAAATAATTTTCTTCTTTATAAATAAAGTGATACAAAATTTCTTCTATTACATAGAGTTAATAGCTAAATCTATAGTTTTTAAATACATTTTTTCAAGATTTTTAGAAATTATATTGTATTTTTGGATCTCTTTCCCAAAAAAAAATTATAGTTTTTAAATACATTTTTCAAGCTTTTTATAAATTATTTTGTATTTTTGGATCTCTTTTCCAAAAAAAATCACTATAACTTTTATCTTACATCGGTAAGCCATTCCAAACAAAGAGATAAACTAAAAATGATTACACAACAAAAGTAAGCTTTAGAAAAGAGAAAAGAGTAAAAAAGAATTATACTTTAAGACAATTAAATAGAGCCAACTTGTTAAATTGTGAAAAATTTTGAGTAACCATCAAAATTCAAACATTTTAATCAAGATTAGACACTTGTCCTCGCAAGATGCCTTGTTTTCTAGGCTCTAAATCAAGCGCAATATTATGTACAATGACATTACCTCACTACCTTGCTTGGATTCTCTAAAACCATATTCTCCTGGACTTTAGTCTTCAAGTGAATAATATCACTTAAAATTTACAATCAAATTCCTAATTTATAGTGTTTCTCATGCCATGGATCTAGCTCTTTACCGAAACATTAATGACACCACATTGACTGAGATAATCAGAATGCAACTGCTTCTAATCAATACATCCAATGATGAACTCATTTCTTGCAACTTCTAAAAAATATTCAAGGATAGTATTTGACATGCGAAAGACAAAAATATTTAGTTTCAAAGCGATCTTGAGATTCATCATAAGACAAAATTTCTTATTATTTCAAAGTTGGCCAGCCAAAAACAAGTTAGGGGAAGTAGATGAGGAAATAAATATTCCATTTACAAGGCTATCAGATTAGGATGAAAAATAGAAGAAGTAAATTAAGAAAATTCTAAACTCCTTCACATGTAATTCTGTGACTCGTGTGATACACAACCAGATACTTTTAGTATGTCTCAATCAGTGTTTGTTTAGGCATTAGCCCAAGATATAATAGATAAAGAACACTATAATCAAATGGGAAGTCGTCCAATTCTTTTGTCAAACATAGATAAAGAACAACATAATCAAATCAAATTCTCGAATTAAAATAAATCGATCAACAAAATTTCTTCAATCAAAAGTGCAATATTGATGAAACAATACACTTACAACCCTAAATTTCTAGCATAATGGACAATACTAAAGGCAAATCATCACCTAAAGAATTCTAGAATCATGTGTGAAATCAATAAAATTTGATGAATGAATTTATCCTACTTCAAAGTAAGAGGAATAAGCAATAGTTTTGAGGACCTTTGGTTTCTTCTCTTTAGGAGTTTTAGCATTTTTCTCCTTCTCAAGCCTCACAACAACAGGAGCCTCTAGGTGAGGTTCCTCAATGGGAATATTTTGAACTTCTTCAATCGCCCAAAACAACCATAGTTCTCTTCCAATTTCTATGTGTGAATTCACAGTTAACCATAAATATAGTAAAAGTTTTTATTTTTTGACAAATGGAGAAAATTTTAAGTTTACAAAACATTGGGAACTAAAACAACTCCAATACGTGTTTTATTTACCAATTCAATGGCTTTGAAATTATCCTGTATTTTGGCTACAAAATTTTGAGTCTTTTCAATTACCCTATCTTCTTTTCTTTTCTTTTCTTTTTTTTTTGCCTCCCTATCTGTTAATTTCATCCAAATTTCGCTCAGCACAATAGAATGAAGAGGAATTTGTATCTTATTCCAGAGGAAAGTGTTGCAGAGAAACCATATAAAGATTATATTACTATTATCATGGTTTTGCATTCAAATTAAAACAAGAACTAAACATCTGTTGGGTTCTCTAGGACCACTGTGAAGATTTCCCTTCAGATTCTTTCGTGAAGAACAGATATTTCCGTCTTCGTTGTAAAATGCAGCTTGGATTTAGGGTTTGCAGTGTTATTTTCTATTGAGAAATTGATACTAGGTTTAAATGGTTTGGGAAATTCGAAACTAGCATTACCGATGAGAAGAAACATAATGATATGGGAGGGTGAGTTGGGTCAGATATTAATCCATGGAAGAGTGGGTTGGCCCGTTGGGAGAGGAAGAAATTTTGAATGGACAAAATTGCCCCTCATAGGCATTGCATGTGAAAGGGGCGTGCTTATTTTTTGTCAGAATCCTCCACAGAAGACAAGAATTGACATGTTCGGCGTCACAAAAAAGTTTTTGGGTATAAAAAGATAAAAATAAAGTTTTTAGGTAAACTGAGAAAAGTAAAAATAGTTTATAGGTAATTATAGCAGGTTTTCATAAATAAATTATTAATATACTAATATATAATAACAAATATATAATATAAAAATATTATTCGGTAAAATAAAATACAAGATGTGACTTAACCTAGTAGAGGAAGATACTCTCTAACTTTGCAAGAATGCGGGTTCCAATCTCGTTTCCAGCGAAATGAAGTATTTATGAGGATTATATGGTTAACAATGAAGTTACTAATCCACTAGACCGCAAGTGACTAGTGTCAAATCGGATCGGGTTGGCCCGATTCATATTATTTTCAAAATTTTATTTTAAAATTTTTAAATAATAATTTATATATTCGTCACTAACAATGATTAGCGACGGATATATCTGTCGCTAATTTCATGGTGTCTTATAGTGAACAACGCTTATTATGAAATGGATGGAGATGAGTCAATATGTAATAATAATGAGACGAGCATATACAATTCATCTTCTTAATTTTATTCATCATTAAATGTAAATAATTGAATAGATTTCTAAAGTTTATGCATTTGTTTACTTGTATAGATTCATGAATTTCATAAACTTATTAATTTCATCAAACTATCTCTATCTATGGATGTATATAACAAATAAATCCTAAGTAATCAATGACATACAAAAGTTAGAAAGTCCTTTGTTTTGTGTTAATGTTGAATACATTGGGTGTAGAATTGAATATCTTTAAAATTAAGATAAATATTAGATTTACTCTCTATTAAATGAATTAGATTTTACCAAAACTAATGTCACGTGCTCTTGATATGAGTTGATATTGGCAATAAATCAATACATTCATAAATATACAAACTGCAGCTTAGCATAATGAGAACTGAAATAAGTCTAAAATTATCTACATGTTATGTTCTTACGATTCTGGTATATATATATAATTTTCATTACAAAAATCGAAGAATTCTTTGATATTTTCTTCATCTTGAATCTCAATGTCCTCACACAAATCAATACATATTTTTTTGTTTTCAAAATAATCATTCTCAAGAGAAAACGAATCAAATGCACCCTTAATGGGTGAAGAAAAGAAGTTGGAAAAAAAGTCAATAGTCTACATTTAAAAGACCAACGTAAATTTATGAAGTTTAGTTTAAGGAGCCATCTTTATTTTACTTCCATAAAATTAATTAAATGTGTTTCCACAAAATAAAGAATAAGATTAGACCTTTATCCGTTCTTTTGCTTGGAAAATTAATTATTACATCATCATTACTCCCCCCTGGAAAACCAAACCAAAAAAAAGCCAGCTGCGTTGCTCTGCAAAGCATTAACCGCACAGTAGCAAATTATCAACACGTGGAAAGCTCGAGATTTTCCATACAGGTTCTCTTTTTCCCTTTCTTAGGTTTTAACGTTCGTCCCTTTCTCTTTCTGCACTCAAAGCAAAACCATGGATGAAGGAATCGGTCCGCCGTAAGAGCTTACTTGAGTTACGTAATTCCTCTTGGTTTTCTGTGGGCTATAGCTTTTGGACTACCGGTTTTCTGCTTCTTTGGTATATTTTTGCATGTTTTACAGCAAAATTTTAGTTTCGAACTTGTTCTTGCATGTCAATTGATGCCTGAACGATGTGCTTCTTCTGTAAAAGGAGTATATTTGCCTTCTTTTTGCATACAGATAATGTTTTTGCATGTCTGGCTTACAGTCTTTAATAAGTTCAAACTGTCTTTTGCTCTACCTTCACCAATATGGGGTATTGGTTTTCCAGAGTTAGGTGATGAGATTGCTGACTAAAAAGCTGAATTCATGCTTTTCTGGCGAGTGAAGTCGTAAATGTTTGGTAGCTCAAGTACTTCTGATTGCTCAAGAAGTTGTGTGTTAAGATGGTTTTGAGTCCTAAAATGAATTTGGAACTGATCGAGATTGATAGACCATCAGGTGATATTTATTTGACTAACATTTTGGTGTTTTCCCTTTCATTTCAGGTGTTTTTGGTATTCGCTACTGTTGATCATGGGCACTGAGCTTCAATTTTTATGTCCACAGGCAACCGGCAAACTACTGTGGTTAACGGGACTGGTATTTACTTCAATTCTTGCTGTTCAATATTTCGAGCTTCCCTGTGGAAATGCTGTGTCGTGCTTATTTCCTTCCAGTAACGTTAGTTTGCCTTACTCGAGCGAAAATAATGAACGGAGAATCACAGAGCCCACGAATAATTCTGCATCAGATGAAAGTGGTTCACCCATTATAAATTTCCATAACACAGATGATGAGGACGGAATCCCCATAGATCACTCCTTGTCCGAGGATTCATCTCACAAATCGATGGTGAATGCAACAAAAAGAAACAGCAGCTTAGAGAAGGCTAGAGATTTTGAACATGGATCAATAGAAAATGCTACTGCTGATTTTGTTTCTGATAGTGAACCAGAAGGAAAAATTGCATTAGGTTCAGAAAACTTTGGAAGAGTGAACAGCAGCCCTCCAGTGTATCTTGGAGTATCAACCCATGTGGGATTGCCATATCTGCAGGGAGCCTCTCCTAGAGATATATTGAGAAATAAGAATTCATCTGTGGTACATAATCTTGTATTGAACGCAACTGAAGACAACAAGGATATGATCATAGATCCAGAAAATGAAACATCTAGGCTACCGCGTTGTAATTCGGGTTTATTTGTCAGAAATTCTTCAGCAACTAGCATTTCTCCCAATAAGGAGATATCCGTGAGGGAAGGTGCAACAGTAGTGTCTATAACAACAATGAAAAAATTGTTGCTTCAGAGTCATGCTTTATCCATCTCTAATTCAATGGAGGTACATATTTACATCGGCTTAGTTCTACCAGGCTATTTTCACATGGGAAAGTTTCTCTAATGATGCTTCCTTTCTTTCTTTAACATGTTTATAGAAGCAATGCTATTCAGGTGGTGATCAAGAATTACTACTTGCAAGATCATTGATCGAGAAAGCGCCAAACTTCAAGAATAGTCCTGGTCTATATGCTCCAATTTACTGGAACCTTTCCAGGTTTCAGAGGTATTGACAATTGCACATAATTTATTCGAGGAATTTCAAGAGTAAATTTACAAATTTCCGAAATTTTATACTTTCTTTTCTATCTTTGATTCAAGCAGAGCCGTTACAAATAAAATGTTAAGATGGCTTTGATCTCTTGTACTGGTTTGATACTTAATTTCTATTTGCTTGTTTTCTGTTTCATTCATTTGGGGATTCTGTTTATGCTGAGGTACGCATTCTCGCACCGTGTTAAATCGGCCTCTTGACATCTAGCAATGCAGTTTTGTCTAATTGTCTAGAACGTTGTCTAAGTATTCTGTAATATTTCCTCAGCTGAAGTTTCATATGTTCGGAATGGCAACTTTTAGACGTTTTCTTGCAAATGCACTGACAAATCAATCTTTCTACCAAAACAGTTCTTTCTGTGACTGGTTTGGGGGATTTAATTAGGCTAAAACGGAACAGGACGAGAATTTGAATGTATATCGATAGAGATTACAAATCTTAATTGAGACATCGCTTCATCTATTTCAGTGTAGTGGAAAAGTCTACCCAACATCTTGCTCATGGACTTCCTAAAATGATATAGAAACTTCATATTGTTCACGATTTTCATTTCTATTACTCTTCTGCAGAAAAATGGTATAAGTGACAGGCCTGTCAATTTGGTTATATTGAAGTTGACTATAGTTTTGCCAATGCAGGAGCTACGAGTTAATGGAGCAGACCCTCAAGGTGTATACATACAGAGAGGGGAACCGACCTGTATTCCATCAGCCGAATCTTAAGGGAATTTATGCTTCGGAGGGTTGGTTCATGAAGCTTATGGAAGCAAGCAAGCAATATATAACAAAGAACCCAAAAGAAGCCCACCTATTTTACTTACCCTTTAGTTCTCAAATGTTGGAACAGACCGTGTACGTGCCTAATTCTCATACGTTTGATAGGTTAAAACAGTACTTGGGAAACTACCTCAACATGATCAAGGCAAAATACTCTTTCTGGAATAGGACTTCTGGTGCTGACCATTTTCTTGTAGCTTGCCATGATTGGGTATGCTCACTTCTCTACAGGATAAGCTTTATCCTCTGTTAGTTGTTGCTGTTTACATTTTTCCTCTGGATGAAAAAGGATTTTTATCATGGCCTTGTGGTTAATTTGAAGTACTAAATTTTGAATGGATACGTATGAGCTATACCATCCTAATTAATACTTATATAAAATGTCCATGAGGTGTTTCAACTATGCTGACGTTGTTTGAAGGCTCCAGAAGAAACTAAAAGATTGATGACTAATTGCATAAGAGCTCTCTGCAATGCTGATATCAAAGAAGGCTTCCAGCTAGGGAAGGATGTCTCTCTTCCAGAAACATTCGTGCAGTCTTTTGGGTTTTCCCCAAAAGAATTCAGGGGCAAACCTCCTTCACAGAGACAAATCCTTGCTTTCTTTGCCGGAAATATGCACGGATACGTCCGCCCAATTCTTTTGAAGTACTGGGAAAATAAAGATCCTGATATGAAGATTTTTAGCAGGCTGCGTAAAGCGAGTTACATTAATCACATGTTGAGCAGCAAGTACTGCATATGTGCAAGAGGTTATGAAGTTAATAGTCCAAGACTAGTGGAAGCAATCATGTATGGTTGTGTTCCAGTGATCATATCCGACAACTTTGTGCCTCCTTTTCTTGAAGTTCTGAATTGGGAGAAGATTTCAGTCTTCGTGCTCGAGAAGGACATACCGAACTTGAAGAATATACTCCTCTCGATCTCAGAAAGGCGGTATCTCGTGATGCAAAGGAGGGTAAAGATGGTGAGACAGCATTTTCTTTGGCATCCTGTACCTGAGAAGTATGATATTTTTCACATGATACTTCATTCCATATGGTACAATAGAGTTTTCCGGATAACACAGCAATGAAGGATGTACATTTCCTAAATCAAAAAAGAAAAAAAAAGAAAAAACGAAAACTGGTCTTGGTAAACCTTGGGCACATTTAGATTATTGCATTGCCTCTTGATTTGGAAATGCAGGGAAGAAAAGTTAATCGTTGCTAGAAACTGCAGTTTGATGGTGTAGAGAAGCATGACAGGATGTTCGGTAACTGTAACTCTTCGCTGGTATTCTCTTGATTGTGCGGTGATTAATTCGTATGACCTTAGTAATGGTAGGGTTCGGACCTTCTATTCTATCTCTAATCTTGTCTCATTTTTTGTCTGCAAGTTGCTAAATGGCAGCCCTTAGGGAAGCTTTTTCAAAGTGGCTACTCTTTAGGAATGAGAGAAGGTGATAGAGGGCTGCATACATGATTTCAAACCCCTTTTGGTATAAGAGAAGATTCTTTTCTAATTCTTTTCTCATTCTTTTACATACCTTTTGTTATGATATCGGCGTTAGTAGAAGCACAAAATAGATACCGAAACAAAAATAAAGAGAGCAAGAAAAATAGGGAGACACAAAATTTTAAGTGAAAAACCTACGGGAGAAAACTCACTGCCTACGACAAGTCAAAATTATTCACTATAATAATCGGATGAGTACAAGAAAAAATCTTCAACAATAATTATCATTAAAGACTTGTAAAAGAGAAATAAATATCATAAACTTAACCCTATAGTTTAATGATATAGTGAATAGAAGTGAAGAGAATTTTAGCCTTTGGGGAGGAGAATTTGGATGATTGGTGTGTAGAGCTCAATTAGAAGACCTTTTTTTATAACTACCTAAAGAGGTCTTGCAAGACACAATGATGATGTTTATTTTTATTTTTCCTAATTTGTTGCAAAGAAGAAACATATGGAGTATTTAGGGAGTAAAAACTAGAGGAATATAGGGCAAGAGAGAGAGAGAGGACTTGGTATCCGGTGTTCATTTTTGTTTTTCCTAATTTGTTGCAAAGAAGAAAATATATGGAGTATTTAGGGAGTAAAAACTAGAGGAATATGGGGCAAGAGAGAGAGAGAGAGAGAGGACTTGGTATTCAAAGTTTGACAGGATTCAAAGTTGGTATTCAAAGATTGATAGGAATTGATATCTAAAGTTTGAGATGATCCAAAGTTGGTATCTAAAGATTGAGAAAATTTGGGATACAAAGTTTGAGAGGATCCAAAATTAGTATCCAAAGATTGAGAGGAGTTGGTATCCAAAGTTTGAGAGGATCTAAAGTTGGTATCTAAAGATTGAGAGGATTTGGTATCCAAAATTTAAGAGGATCTAAATTTGGTATCTAAAATTTGAGAGAATTTGATATCCAAAGTTTGAAAGGATCCAAAGTTAGTATTTAAAGTTTAAGATATCTATTATCTTAATATCTTTTTATAGTATTTTTTCTCTCTACAAACATCAGTAACGTTATGCATAGGTATGAAAAATTTTAAACCTGTAAACTGCCTTTCAAGAAAAGAAAGAGAACCTAAAATCATACTACAACAGAAGAAGTATATTTAGCAAAAATTAAGAATAAAAGAGAAGAAGTATATACTATACCCGTACACGTTAACGTTATGTTATAAGGAGAAAAACCCCGATTCTAGCCGTAGCCGAGCCCAAACGCGACAAAGTAGATTACAAGAATGTTAGTGGATGGGCAAGCAGTGAACCACCGCCTTAAAAATTCAATGATCTCACACGGATTCTGAGGAACAAGTTAATGAGGGTGATATCTGCCCTGCTGGCTGGATTAAAGATTGTCAAGGATAAAGATGATGGTCGGAGAAGGGGTTCAGATTTAATTCGGTAATAAAATTCTTTTTTAAAAAAATAATAAGAAATAAAATTTGATCTTAGGAGATCGGAGAATAACAAATTTTGCTAAATTCTTCCCACTTATGGTGTTCAAAGGATAGTTCATGAATTTATTAGCTCCGCCATCTAGAGGGGGAGCTCCACGAATCACTAGCAAAAGATGGACAAGATGAGGATCTGCTCAAATTTTCTTAACAACCCCACGAATCACATGTCATGGAACTAATGGAATGTTTTGAAATTTCATTTAAGATTAATGTAATTTAATACTGTAATAATATGAATTGAGGCATTCTAATTAAGAGATAAAGGCCGAAAGCGTGTTGATTTTATTTTTTGTTTGAAAATTTAGTTTTGTAAAACTTTGTGAACATCAATTCGAATCGAATTTATTTTAAAATTAAATTAAATCGAATTGAATCGAATCGAAATAAATTATTTTGGTTTAATTTCAAATTAAAATTTTAAAGATTTAACATGAAAAATCTAAGGAAAATAATAAAAATATTTTTTAAAAAATATTTATTTAATTTCTTCGGTCTCAAATTTAAAATAAGAAAATTGAATTATATATTTTTATAAATAAAATTGAATTAAACTGAATCAAATTATTAAAAAAACTAAAATTAAAAATACAATTCTTCAGTTAGATTTTTTGATTTGAACAGAATAATCAACCGCCCTAGGAAAGGGGGCAGCAATAGCCATTAAATGCATGGGATTTATTTAAAAACGGTTGGATTCATCAATGATTAAGATTCTTCCTTTGCCGCTTCATCATTGGGGTCAAAAGGCCGAGGCAAGAATCAGACAAGAACGATGATATTTCGCCCTTTAATTATGGCCAAACAATAATATATATCTTGTTATAAATTTAAGTATTGGTAACGCAAAATTAAAGCAAAAGTGTTACTTAATATATTTAAAAAATAATATAAAATTAAAGAAAAAAGAAGATAGAATATAGAGAGAAAAAATAGAACTCAAGAATCAAGACTAATCACCAATATCATTAATGTCATCATATGACCGTATATATAGACTTATAATATAAGACACCAATATCATTAATGTCATCATATGATCGTATAACTTATAATATAAGAGTTTATGGAAATTCAAAATTTAAATAGGAAAATAAAATCAAATCTGATTAGGAATTATATTTTAAGAATCGAGTTCTCTTTAGAAAACTAACATATTTTGGGAATCGAATTCTCTTTAGGAAACTGACTAATATAAACATCCACATATTATTTCATAACATATCTTTCATTCTTTTTTCTTTTTTGTGGGTTTAACTAAAAGAAAATCAATTTTTTTTATTTGACCAAGGAAGAAAAATTATTCACATTCGATAATTTATTGTTGACCAGGCTTTTGTGGTTAAATTTTATTTATTAAAATGTAAAAAAATTAAATTTGTTTAGATTTCTATATGTAATATCTATACACTTCAATATTTATTTAAAAAATTCCTCAAAAAATTATCACAATAACTTTTTATTTACATAGGAGTAAGAATAGTAATTACATGAAGTTTGATATATCTATTTTAAAAAAATAAAAATTTATTGACACATTAGGAACACATTTCAAATTATTCGACAAAATAAGTTAGAATGATTTCTTATTATTCTAGAATATTTTTAATCTAAAAAAAAGGAAGAAAACTCTAGATGGGAGTAGTAGTATTGATGAATGGATTTTTCTAAGTATTCCTCCATCACATATAATATTAAGTATAATATATATGATAATTAATAAATAAAAATATATCAATTTATAAAAAATGACTAAAATCGTAAACGATTGGAAATTTATACTACTATATATAGAAGGTGCTTAAAAAAAATCAAGTTTAGGGAAGCAGAACTGTAAAAAAATCGAATTCAGACAAGCAAAACCGTTAAAACATAAAAGTCGCTAAAAGATGAGGACAGATGCCACACGAGCAGAAAAAGCCCGAATCGTCATGCCTTTTAAGGAGAGAGTCGCGAAGGAGCTTCCCGCTCGATGCCAAAGCTTTTGATGTCAGCTCAACTGTGCATAATCTTACGAACAATAATTAGTTGACTGATTGGCAACAATTTCTAGATCTAGGATTCTGCACGAGTGTTTTTTAACTCTTTCCCTTTTGGTCTTGTTTGATTGCCGAGACGCAATCCCGAGTAGAAAATTCCTGGCCTTTTGCAACTCAGGAATGCCGTAGCATGAGAATCAATTTCTTGAACTCTCAGCAGCTCTTTCTGTTAAGTCTTGCTTCGAATAACTTGGGTTCTTGCTAATTTATGGGATGGTTTCCATTTTCTTGCTTTCTTGATATTGTTTTTCATTTGGGTACAGACAGAGCCTCTGTGTGTTTATGAAGAAACCTCGAGTTGTAGTTCTATTTTGATTCTTTCTGGCATCGTCTGCTTTTATAAATTTGCGAGGTAGGAGCAATTCTTGGTAGACTTTAATTAGATTTGTTTGGTTGCTGGAGAAAGCAGAGCAAAGAAACAAGCATGATCATTTTATGGGTTTGATTTGTCGGTTTTTTTTTTTTTCCTTTTGTTCAAGTTTGCGTTTTTTGAACAAGCAAGATGCGTGTGTAAATAATGCTTTTATACTATTCAAGAAGCATAATAATTATCTGATTATAGCTGTTTGTTGATTGTTGGATATCCATGTACTATAAGTTTTGAGTTTTAGTTATCGCCCTCGTAGATGTATTAGATGATTCCTTGATCTTTTGTATTGCGCAAAATGAATTTTTGGAAGCATGAATATCAGAGCTGCCTTTCCTTTTCATCAACGACGTAATTTCTTTGCCAGAGTTGCGTTAAAGATTCTACAATTCACTAATTACTTTTTGTATTTGAGTGATTTGTTCTGACACCGGATAATTAAGTTAATCAAATTTGGTGTTTTGTTTTTGAAGGGGTTTCTTTCTTCTAGTGTAACTGTCAGTTTAACTGCATTTCAGACTAGAATGAATTTAAATTTGAGAAATGATTCGACAGATTTTGTAGCTAATTTGCTTTTTGGATGTGGAATTGTCTAGGGATGGTAAAGCGTTGCTGTTTTACTATGGGTAACAAATTTCGACTTAGATTCCCAGTGGAAGGCAGGAGGCTGCTATGGCTAATGGTATTGGTGTTTGCCATGGTATTTATAGTTCAGTATTTTGAGCTTCCTTATGGAAATGTTTTCTTGTCCTTATTATCTGCTGGCAAGATCAAAGTAGCATCAGCAGGCAATTTCTCTCTTGGGAATTCATCGAATAGCTTTCAGATAGAGAATTCGTCAGATAGAAATTTGACATTTTCTGATGGCTTAAACTTCACTCGTCCGGGTACTATTGACGATATGGCTAATGTTTCTGAGCTTTCTGATGGAAAAGATGAAAATGAAAAACATCCTGATGATAACTCTGATGACGCTGATCCTGAAGAAGAAGCTCCATCCAAGGACTTCATAGAACTAAATGACAACCAAACAACTGAGAATGTAGAAAGAAATGATACTCCAGCACCAGAGAAGGCCAGGGAATATGATTACACTGCACCAACACCAGCACCGGCAGTAACACCTTACACTACTGCTAGAAATAATGTTTCACTTGTTGCTCCGACCTTGGCAGAAGATGAAGTTAACCATAGCAAGATTTCAAACTCTTCAGTTTCAGTACAACCACTAGATGCATCAACTCCTTTGACATCCCCAGCAGGTGTCAACACAAATTCAGGAACTCCCGTTCTATTAAATCCTAACAAAACCTCTGTGAACACAGATGCAGCCAAAAAAGTTAAGAAAAGTGAAAGTTCGGGGTTGCTGAAGTGTGACATCGCCCCTTTGATCAATTATACTCTTGATGACCGGTTTCCCAAAATGAAAGAAAGCTCTCTTGGCCCTGGGGGGGCAGCTGTGTTAGTATCTGAAATGAATGATAAGCTGCTTCATAGTCTCACTTCACCTCATTCAGTGGTACGGGAAGGTTTTCCATCTCATTGTGATCATGAAATATTGAAACTATCTAACAGATTTTGACAGCATTTTCTGTCTTCTGTTGCTTTCCTGAATTCATTTATGTGCTTTGCTTGTCATCTCTAGAAACTACAATGGACTTCCAGAGCAGATCAAGAATTACTATATGTAAAGTCTCTAATTGAAAATGCCCCTAATGCTCAAGATGATCCGAACCTACATGCTTCACTGTTTCGAAACATTTCCGTGTTTAAAAGGTATATCAAGTGAAATTCTCAACAGAATAAGTTTGTATTTAGTGTTTACTGTTATTACATTCTATGTCATCTATATTTTTCTGCACTTTCTGTAACTTTTACACCTAAATCAGATAAGTTTTTATGCTCAAGTGGCTTCTCCACCCCAAGTTTTATTTTTAGTCACCTACTTCTGCCAACCATTAAGAATTGCTTGCTCAATTGCATGACATTTTCTGATCAGAGAGTCAATATGAGATAACGTACATGATTTTCCTTTTTAAGTGTTTGACCCTGCACATGTTGGCATACACCTTAAGCCCTCCACTGTCGCTTAATAGACTTTCAGCACAGGCCAGGGTATAAGCAAGCCGTTTCTTTGATCCTCTAGACACTTACTGTTACATCTTGTATCTATCAGTTTGTGCTAGCTTGTGATTGGTACTTGTAAAATTGAGACTGGCCTGTTTCATTCTGCAACATTTTTATTTTCACACAGCACATTCCTTCAGTTTATATATATTAGAATAAATTGATGCAGTATTTCAAGTTCTTGAAATGCAGGAGCTATGAATTGATGGAACAGACTCTAAAGGTTTATATCTACAAAGAAGGAGGGAGACCAATATATCATACACCGGTGCTTAAAGGAATATATGCTTCTGAGGGTTGGTTTATGAAGCTGATGAAAACAAGCAAACATTTTGTTACTAAAAACCCAAAGAATGCTCACCTCTTTTACCTACCTTTCAGTTCACGAATGTTGGAGGAGACATTATATGTGCCTAATTCTCATAACCGTAAGAATTTGATTAAAAATTTGGATGATTACCTCAATGTGATCAAAAGAAGGTATCAATTCTGGAACAGAACTGGGGGATCTGACCATTTTCTTGTTGCCTGCCATGATTGGGTATGTTTGAGATACATACTTTGCCATTCCTGAAACAACAGCTTGCTATCTTGTAGGCATTTAATATCTAATTGATATTACATCCTGTATCAGTTATTTTTCATGCCAAAAGCTTCTAAATGAGTTTCTTCGGAAATTAACAACTCTTAGATTTCCTAGTTCCGGATAGGGTTCTCACTCTTTCAATCTATTTGCAATTTGCATTTGACTTCCATATCTTTTATGAATGAGAATGTAGAATTCTCTATTAACAAGTAGATTTCTGAATTTCAGGCCCCATCAGAGACAAAAAGGATTATGGCTAATTGCATACGAGCTCTATGCAATGCTGATGTCAAGGAAGGTTTTGTCTTTGGGAAAGATGTGTCTCTTCCAGAAACATATGTGCAATCACCAAAAAATCCTCTACAACAACTTGGAGGAAAACCTCCTTCCAAGCGAAAAATCCTTGCCTTCTTTGCTGGAAACATGCATGGCTATTTGCGTCCAATTCTGCTGAAATATTGGGAAAACAAAGATCCTGACATGAAAATCTTTGGGAAGCTGCCTAAAGTGAAGGGTCAGATGAACTACATCCAGCACATGCAGAGCAGCAAATATTGCATATGTGCAAAAGGCTATGAAGTGAACAGTCCAAGAGTTGTTGAGGCGATCTTTTATGAGTGTGTACCTGTGATCATGTCTGACAATTTTGTTCCTCCTTTGTTTGAGACCTTAAACTGGGAGTCCTTTGCAGTTTTTGTCCTGGAAAAGGACATCCCAAACTTGAAAAACATTCTTCTGTCGATTCCAAAGAATAAGTATCTACAAATGCAGAGGAGGGTTAAGCTGGTACAGAAGCATTTCCTGTGGCATCCTAAGCCTGTCAAGTATGATATTTTCCACATGATACTCCACTCTATATGGTTTAATAGAGTTTTCAGAATACAATCTAGCTGATAAATGGAAAAAAAGAATCTGTGTACATGTTCAAAAGTTGTGTCACTAGATAGTACTTTTAGAGATTGAGGATGAGCCTCGCTACAAGGGTAATTTACATCCCTTTTGATGTACATTGTTAAGAATAGGTGTCTGATTATTGCTGTACATGTATATTGACACAGACTGTCTTCTTATTTCTTTCTTCTTAGTGTCTCACAATTATTTCTTTCTCTTCATGTGATTATGCACACTTTGCCGTGGTGCAGCTGCTGACGTATTTATCGCTAATTTCTGGTAGCATTAGTGCATGGATTTGATTAAAAAAATTTAGCATTTAGAACAATAGTCTCAGAAAGAAAGATCCACGCTTAATGATGAAAGAACATTTTTGGCTTTCAACATTGAATTTCCAAGGTAACAGAATCAACCGGGTGTTGGATGAAAGGTGCCAGAGCTCGGGAAAGCTTCAATCATCGCAGTAGCAGAGTGTATTATTTAGAACAGTAGTCTCAGAAAGAGAGATCCACACAATGAAAGAACATTTTTGGCTTTCAATATTGAATTCCCAAGGCAACAGAATCAACCGGGTGTTGGATGACAGCTGCCAGAGCTCGGGAAAGCTTCCAATCATCGTAGTAGCACAATTCAAAGGAGGGCATTCCACCTGCAGCAGAAGTTTTCTTGTAATTGTTGTTTTCAGCGTCTCTACCTCCATCGCTTCCATTCTTGGCAGAGCTAGACCTGCATCACACACACTCACGCACACAACAAAGTCCATATATCAACCCAAAACCTGCTTCTAATATACACACTTCCTTATATTACTTCTAAAACTTGTGGTAGCGAACTGGTACGAGTTCTTTTTTGGTCAATGTGGCTCGAACCCTTCCTCAACGGGAGTGGACACATTAAATTTTCATGTAATTTTCGGTCTTCAGCGTCTGCACTTGTGCCTCATGCATGGAATATTGTTATCAAAATATACGGTTTGAAATAGGTTTGTTTTGTATTTTAATTTTCAACGTGGAACAAGGAAAAAGGAAAAGGAAAATGTGTGTTTGGACGTGTTGCATTACGTGTTTCCAGGAGTAACGAGCCCAAATTATTCGATGGGTCCATCGCTTTGACCACTCATTTTCCTTTGAAAATGGAAAATTGATGAGTAGAGTTGTTGATGGGTTGAGTTTTATTACACGATAATCTTGAATTTAAAATAATATTTATATTTATTTATTTAAATTTAGTTTCAATAATATATTTTTTAAATAAATATAAATACGATTCATAAAATTTCGAATCTAATAATTAAATTTTAAATAATAAATATTTTATATATTTAAATTTTATCAAATAATCAGATGAGATTCCATATTATTAATAATGGTCAATCGAATCTGAATCTAAGTCCTGATGTTCCATGACAACCCTATTTGTGAGCATTCCCCGACTAAACGGATTTAGCTTCAATCACATTCTGCAATTGCGATCCAATTCTTCTTCCAGAACTCCAAACCCGACTATGCCCAGAAATCATATAAGCCACAGAAAGATGTAAACGAACGCACTTAAATTCTTGATCAGAGAAAAATGAAACGAGAGGTTAGGATGCCATTGGTCATACCAGAAAGAAGATTTCATGCCTTTCGATTTCCACTTCGATATAAGGTCTTACATATCTCTCAGCTGAAGTATGTGTTTCCAATTCCATGTACCATCAGCTGGAACAGTAGCAGCTCACTTTGTTTTGCATTACAAAGACCCTATCTTGATTCATGGAACAAGATCTTTGATTATTGAATGAAATTTTTGTTTCTGAAAAAGGTAGAATTGCACGATGCTTGTATAATTTGCTAAGAAAGAGTGACGTTAGTCGATGATTACTATGTGCACTAACACCATATTTAGTACCTTGGAATAAAGAAGTAGAAGATCTCAGTGATTTATCTTAGTATACGATCAAGTATTGAAAAAATATTGTATCTGTCTTATGATTGCAAAAAAGAAAAAAAGGAAAAAAAAAGCATCACTTGACTTAAGAGTATGAGTGCTATTAGATAGGAAAAAGATTGCATCTTGTCTAAATTCATGTGTATTCCCCGTTTTGATTTGATTGATCGCATTTGTGTTTGTTTAGTACTTATGTTTGTTTTGTAAATCTTATTATGCCAGTATCTGGTGGCTCAAGTGAATGTTGGTCAGCTCTCCTTGTGGAAGTTTACTGTGGATTTCTTGCTCAATATCATTCTATAAGTTCTTTCAGGATGTCCTGAAAAGGATTTACAAACTTCTTTAGTCTGAAAACTATATTTATATATTGGTTTGGTGGATGATTTACTTCTGGAGAATCCTGAAGTAGAATGAAAGTCTGCCGGTTGTGAACTCTAGAGTACCTTGAACCCTCTGGAGCTTCTTAAGAGGATTCATCAGTTTATGATATGGTGCAAAGTAGCGAATGGCAACACGTGTAGGAATATTCATCAACCAGAATGATGATGCTGCTCCCACATTGATCAAGAATTTCAAAAGCTTATGAATTTCTGCTTGAAGCTAGCCATTTTGAGTGCTAAAATGTCTTGACTATGCGCAATCTTCTGCTAATGCAAACTTCAAACAATTATCCAATGTTGCATCAAGGTGCTCATGTCTTATCTCTAAACAGTTTGAACTATATACGCAATTCGAACTGAGAGGTGTAGATATCCAGATTTTCACTAATAACTGAATTTGGTCATTTCAACATTTGGATACTTGCTGGAGAATCTGTCACAATATGTTCCAAGGAACAAGCTTTTTACGGTTATTCTGGCTATTTGGCACTTTATTTGCTCTACTGATGGTAATTCAGTTTGCCGAACTCCCAAATGGTACCGTCTTGTCATCTCTTGTCACCACTGGGAAATATACTTTGTCTGGGAAATGGAATTTTGGGGTTAAGAATGATTCCGATTCTGGAAATTCTGTTAATGCCACAAGCACATATTTCAGTGATGGTGTAACAAATGAAGGTCAAATTAACAGAACTTCTTTTGATGGTTTATTGGGGAAGAGTAATGGTACGGACTCTTCTGAGGATTTAAAGAATTCAGCAGATAGTAGTTCTACAGAGAGCGCCAGGGCGCCTAAACTGAGTGACTCTGTTGAAAATGTCCCTGAAAAGGAAAAAATTGAGGAATTTTCTTCCTCAATGGGATCGAATGTGACCTCAGGTTCTGTTTCTGAAGCACTTACTGCTGCATTAAGTCCTAGAGTTTCAATACCTGCTGCATCTTCTCCTAGAAATTTGGACTTGGTAACTCCTATAGGGTTAGTGGATCCTGGAACTTCTTCGATGCAGAATGAAGTTAAAAGTAAGCTTAAAACAGATGGAGAACAAAGTCCAATTCACAGAAATTTTAGTTTGCCAAATGATGTTTCCCCTCAACCTGATATTTCAATCTTGCATAAACTTTCCATATCTGAGATGAATGAATTGTTGCTGCAAAGTCATTCCTTCCCTCATTTAGCGGTATGCTAACGAGGGTATCATATGTGGTCCATGCAATTTCAATTTGAGGAAATATTCATTTTCATTGTGCTTTTTCTTTGGCAGTCACCAAAATGGTATTCAAATGCTGACCAGGAATTGCTTTACGCAAAATCACTCATACTGGATGCCACAACAATTGAAAACGCTGCCGGACTTCAAGCGCCTATTTACAGAAATATTTCAATGTTTCAAAGGTAAGTTTGAACTTAATTCTTTCTTGTTTGTTCATAGTGAAAAATTTAATCTTGTCCAAAAAAAAAAAAAAGTGACCTTTATGTCCAGAAAGAGGCTACTCATCTGTGACAGAAAAAGGGCATAAGCTACAAACTACTAGAGAAAGAAACTGAAGAATATCATTTTGAAAAAATGCTTCTTTTTAAGTGAAAATGGTGCTTGCTTTAAATTTTTATTGCTTCCATCTCATCAGCATGCTTGTGCCAAAAAATCCAATGCCTGAAATCTTTATGTGAGAGAGTTTGGAAGGGTAAGGTTTAAACTGCAGTAGACATAGATAGAGGTTCTCAAGTATCATTTGTAGCCTCCAACATTGTAATGGAGAAATCCTTCTGGCTATGCTTTTAGGACTATTTGTATGCTACAAACAAAAAAGGCCATTCTTATCCATGTAATGAGACTCATTTTGCTTGTTGAACCATTGACCTCCCAATCATTCTGAAAGAAAAAACTCCATGCCTGTTGCTGCTTTTATAATGTTAACAGCTGATATAATATGCTGACACGATTTTCATATTTCACCTATTCAATGAAGCAAGAATGGAGGCACCGTTTGATTTTTGCCATTGGAAAGTTCAACCAGTAAGTCCTTTCACATTAACTTTCGTTAAATGACCAACATGTGCAGAGTTGGTGCCTAATATATTTCAAAATGGTTTCTTGAAATTGAGAAGTAGGAGTCCTTCCTGACCTTGGTGTAGCTTAGGGAAAGCATGGACATCGATAAAACAAGTCCCAGACTCTCCCATCTAAAATCTAAATGGTTTCAAGCAGCTCTCCTTGTGGGCAACCTGTGTGCTGTTAACAACCACCTATCCAGTCACAAAGAGAGATTAAGCATAACGTTATAGGCATTAGTTTTATTGGTCTTTATATACATATTTTGTTACCTCCCTTGTAAGATGGAAACAAGACGTATCATTCAAATAAGGTATTTTCTGTGTTCCCTGATCAGTGCAACTGATTACACTTTCATTTGCCTGTTAAAATCTTTGTGAGGTATATATGTTTTTGCCTATCTAAGTGCATACTAAATTCAGTAACTCTTTGGTTTGCTTCAAGGTTTAGTTTTCATTTGATCAACTGTCTGTTTGCAAAGGATTTGACTGTCACCATAGAATTCCTTCTTCAAAAATGATAAGATTGCTTCCATATGCATCTCTGTCAAATGAATAATTCTCTCCAGCAGATTAAGGATAATATCCCAAATATCACCGGACTGGTTATAGTTCTTCTCTTGACGTGTTTTATCTGGAGCAAAACTCCATCTCCTTTATTTATTTATTATTTTGGAAATTTGATCATGCTAGTGTAACATACAATTCTTCACTTGGTTGTTAGTTTGTTTCCTTGTTCTCATGATGCTGACAGGGTGGTCGGCCATAGTAGTTTCTATGTAGATATTCAGTGGTTTCACTATGCAAATGCATTTGAACTAGAACATAGATATAATAAACTGTATTGGAATCACATTCATGCAACTAAGGCCTGTAGTGCAGAATGCTGCTAAGTGGTGGGTTAAATGGGATGCATAACTATTTCTCGTTTTTGTTTCTTTAGGAAAATAGTTTGTGGGATATTGTGGTGGTAGATCATGTATCCTGCTTGAGCAAAGGCACTAATACAAATGAACTCGCATTTTACCGAACTGTTGCATAATCTTCCCGAAATGTTAGGTTGTACTGAAAATGCAAGGTCTGCTCTGGTTTAATCAGCTTCTATTGCTTTAAATTTTAATATATTTTTCCTAGTAATTATTTTTAAAAAATTATTGCTGCAGAATATTAATATTTTTAGACATTTGTCAGTATAAGCCTAATCTTACCATTTATTGCATGTATTTTTACTTTAAACTATGTGCCATTTGTGTTAGATTAAGCAAGCTGTTGAGATATGTAAGGATCTCAAGAGCTCTATAAGCTATCACATCTCATATGGATGGGGTCCATTAACATGAGATGCATTACTTTTCCCTGTTCTAGATCGGCAGAAAACCATGCACACCACATTTCTTTCTTTGAAGTGTTTCTCAACTCTTAATAATTATTTCATATGCATCTCCTTTAACAAGTACTCTGCTACACTTAGAGAAGCATCGTAGCCACCAACTTCAGAATCTTTTATTTAGCTGTCACTTTGGTCAGACCAAATATGTGATTGTTACTGAACATGTTGTTTTGTTTGCAGAAGTTATGAGTTGATGGAGAAAATGCTCAAAATTTACATCTATAAGGAAGGTGAAAGACCGATTTTCCATGACTCAATTCTTGAAGGGATATATGCATCTGAGGGATGGTTTCTAAAGCTATTGGAATCAAATAAGCAATTTGTGACCAATGATCCTGCAAAAGCTCACTTGTTTTACCTACCATTTAGTTCGCGATTACTACAGTTAACCCTTTATAAGCGTCATTCACACAGCCGTGACAACCTTATAAAATACATGAGGGACTATGTGGACATGCTTGCTCAAAAGTATCCTTTCTGGAACCGAACTGATGGAGAAGATCACTTCCTGGCTGCTTGCCATGATTGGGTATGCCACCTTAAGCGTATATGAGTTCTTAGAAGTAATATATATATATATATTAAGCCCATCTGAATTCCTAGTATGACTTTCTCTTTTGTTTATTTCAAACTTGCATATAGTCATATGGGGTACAAGAAACACCATTCCAAATTAATAAGCAATTTTGTAAACTATATTTTCAATAGAGTTTAGGCGAGCTTTTGGAAGGTCTGAAGAAATATTCTTTTCTCTTCTGTTTCCCCGTATTGAAGGAAGAGAAGATTCCTGAGTCCTGACCAAGCTCCTTTTTCAGGCCCCAGCGGAAACTAGAGGTCCTCTGAAGAACAGCCTGAGAGCACTCTGCAATGCTGATATCGGAGTTGGTTTTGAGATAGGCAAGGATGTTTCTCTTCCTACAACATATGTGCGATCATCCCTGAATCCTCTTAAGGACATTGGAGGCGAGCCTCCTTCTCAAAGACGAATCCTAGCTTTCTTTGCTGGTTATCTACACGGATATGTCCGTCCAGTACTGTTAGATCACTGGGGAAAAGATCCCGACATGAGAATCTTTGCTCGAATGCCTCACGTGAAAGGCGACAAGAATTACATCGAGAATATGAAGAGCAGCAAGTATTGCATTTGTGCAAGAGGACATGCAGTCAATAGCCCGCGAGTCATTGAATCTATCTTGTACGAGTGTGTCCCGGTTATAATATCTGATAACTATGTGCCTCCTTTGTTTGAGGTTCTGAACTGGGAATCCTTTGCTGTTTTTGTCCCGGAGAAGGATATCCCCAGCTTGAAAACTATCCTTCTTTCAATCTCCATGGAAAAGTATGTTGGGATGCAAAAGAGAGTGAAAGAGGTACAGAAACATTTCCTTTGGCATGCTGATCCTGTAAAGTATGATCTATTTCATATGATACTGCACTCTGTTTGGTATAACAGAGTTTTTCGAATCAAACCTCCATGAAACTTGTCTTATCAAATTTGCAGATTTCAACATCTTACTGGAAACACTTAGTAGTTTCAACTTGTGAAATTTTTGTTTCTAACTAAATGAAACTGTGTTTGATGATATGCAAACTAGTTTCCACTTTCTTGTTTTAACTTCAATCAAACTACTCATGACAAAGTATTATTAGGTCAGTTGGTGTAAATAACTTTTACCATGCAGCAGTCCTTATTTCTCAGATTATTTTTCTTTTGAGAAATTGAAACTAGATTTTCAATTTGCTTTTCAAGTTCAAGGAGAAAATTCATCTTTTTTCTTCCCCCACAAAAAAAAAAAAAAAAATTATAGAGTTCAAGGAGAAAACACTTGTATATGTAGTCCGAGACGATGTCGTAGCACAAACTCCTATATGGTCCGCGTCAGCTTGTCTGCATTTTGACTGGAATAGTTCCAAGACCGTTACGTTTCTGTGAAAACCGGGAAAATTCACGTGTTGAAAATTTCTTACGTTATCTTTAACCGTGGATATTGTGCAAATCTCGAGGATAATGTACAACTCTCTCATGCTATCTACCAATGTAATTATTTTTTTCTTAGCGAGTTAATATAAAGAATATTTAAGTAAACCTGACCGTTACTTTTAAATTGAACTAGTTGTAAGATTGGCAAAATAATTATAGTATTTAAAAAATAATTTAAAATTAAAATTATAAAAAATAAAAATTAAAGAACATATTTAAAATAAAAAATACTTATCAGATTTTTTGTAAATTAATTTTTAATAAAAAATAATAAATTTAATTTTTATTTAGTGAAAAATTTTTATTTATACTTTTATCTCCATTAAAGTTACGATATAACTTCAGCTTCAAATTTTATAAATTACAAATTTATTCACTTAACCTAACATATTCTTATTATAAAATTTTATTTATTGACTAAAAAATATATTTATTTAATAAAATATATTTTTTGAAATAGATTGCAATATTATTTATTTATTTTATATTGTGAGAAGCAAGTGTTCTTTTATTGATTTCACAAATTGTACTTATAGTTTTGAATTTGGACAAAAGAGTCCATTACTAACCTGTTAACGGTTAAAACTAACAAACAGGTTAAACCCCGCAACTTTCCTTTTGTTTTTTCCCAATCTGTACCACCTAATCTTTTTGCCTTATTTTATCCACAATTTCACACACAAAGACAATTTTGCATTTATGATTTCATCAAATACAAGCACAAAGATAGTTTAGCTGATCCAAGTTCAAATGTCAGGCGTGAAACGGAAGGGAGATTAGACATCAAGAAGCAGATTGTTTTAGCAGAGCAGAGGAAGACGGAGAAACAAGAAAAAATGGCCACTGAGACCAAATCTAGTGGGGTGAAAGTCAAGCCCAGTAGTGGAAATAGAGATGGGTCCTCGTCCTCATCAGTAACTGCAAAGAACAAGGTTGATCCATCTACCATTAAGAAGAAAGTTGTTGAGAGCTCAACTAAACAATCTGTTGATTCAAAACAAAAGTCTGCCTCAACTACCATCTCCAAAAATGAGGTAGCTTTTTTCAGATGATCGGTAGTCTCTTTTCTGTTTCTAATTTTGTTTTGTAATTTAATCTGCGCACCGAGTTTAGATTTTGATGATTTCAATCTGGGTTGTCTCAGGTTTTCTTTTCTTTTTTTGGTCCCATCTCTCCTGGGATGTGGGCTATTACTGATGAATTGATTGACAATTGAGAGGGTCTTTCTGGGTTTTATCCTTCAGCAAATATGGAAAGACTTGAACATTTTTATTTAACAAAACCTCTGCAATGGATTGAGTGTACAGACTGTCTTTACTGACCCACTGCTTTCCTAATTCGAATTTGGTATTTTCTTTTTCTGTATGTTCTGTCGTCAAAGTATGTGTTCTTTTACATCTTCAAGAAGGCACTTTTTCTTCTCCTTTCCTTTCATTTGATTGCATTAGGTTTCGATGTAATGCTATTTTGTAAGTTTGGGTGATGGTTGGATATATTCATTACCTTAAGATGTATGCGGCAATTTGATTACATTATCATAAATGAGAAAAATTGCCTCCGCTTTTAAGATCCTTGACACACAGAGGGATCCTTCAGTCAGAATTGGTTGAAATCATTTCTACCAGCAAATTTCTGGTTTTGGTTAAAAGCTTTTCTACTGTGTTAACTTTTAAAATTGGACACATGAAAGTGATGCATGCAAACGCTTCCAGAACAACAGCATAGAGATAAGAAGTGATTCCAGTGGCATTTTATTTGGATTATGATTAGTTCTTTCAATATGTAATGCTCAAGTGAAGGTAAAAGCAAAAGCAACATCCACTTCATCAAAGATAGTGACAAAAACGGTTACTAAAACGAGAGAAAAGAAAGTTTACTCCTTGCCAGGCCAGAAGTATGACGCTCCTGAAGAGGTGCTGAGCCTTTTCTATTCATTTCACAGTATATTTTGTGTAATAAGTGTGGACTGAAGTTTCAGGTTCACTGTGTATTTCTGCTTCTTCTCAACAGAGAGAGCCATTAAGGATATTCTACGAGTCACTGTCAAAACAGATACCTTCCAGTGAAATGGCAGAATTTTGGTGAGTTCTTCTCAATTATCTGGCATCTTCAGTTACTTTTATCTTTCATAACATGTCTGGTGTATTCTGTTATAGTACCATTGCTCAATAGTTCCAGGAAATACAAAACTTATCTAAAGAGTGGCCAAAACATGACAATTACACCTAAAGCAAGATTCTCTGGTATAACTTAAAAGTATAAAGATGAGGGTTTAATTAGAAGTGAGCAAAGATTTTTTGCTGCAGGAGACTGACTAGAGTCATCCCCTCTCTGTTCCTCTCTCTCTGTCTCTGTGTCTGTTGCTCTCTCTCTCTCTCTCTCTCTCTCTCTCTCTCTCTCTCTTTCTCTCTCTCTCTCTCTCTCTCTCATCGACGCACAGAAAATCGCAAGAATCTTTTCCCAGCAAATGGCAAGAACAATTACTCAACTATAGGGATGGTTGCAATTATGTCTCACATCCATATGAGCTTGATTAACAGTTGCAAGAATTTAATGATTTACAGTATCAAACATCTAGGAAACTTGGTGAATCAACTGTAATTTTATTGGTAAAATGAATGTGCCCAATACAGGAACCTATCCTGTACTAGACCTTTTGATCTATTGGAGAGTTAAAAAATGGATAATTTTCCATCGATCGATTGTTCCAAGAGGTGGAACAAAGAGAAATTCTAGGAAGAGTTCAATGCAGGTTAAATTTATTTAGACAGTGTTGTCTTCCTTCATCCCTAGTGTCTACTAGCTTTTGATGTTTGAAGATGTTAACTGACACGCAGAAAAACAGCAAGAGACAGCTCTTACTAACTTGAGATTATCTATATAGGACTAGTTCCCTGACGGATATGGATTAGTCCTTGGAAGAGACTTTTAATGTACATCTTTCCACACCTGATCTGTGAGAATGACACGGCATATGAAGTTGTATCTGCATTGGTGTTACATAAAGTAAAAGGCAACATGTGGCAAAACTTTGAGGCTTTGTTGCCACTATAACGGGATTTAGTGGAACCAAAAGACTTCACACCCTTTAAGACCTTCATGTAAATGTAACAGTGTTTAACTGCCTTTGATGGTCAAATAATGGTCTTTTTCAATTTTAGTGGACGAAAAAAAGAACTTTTCCATCTGACTATATACTAGTAAGAACATTAACATATCATGATTTATGTTATTGTTCATGTGAAGAAGCTTTGCAGTTGCTTGTCTTTCTCTGTTGGCTCATCTTTTGTTTCATCAACTACTCATATTCCTGTGTAGTTTTACAGCCTGCAAAAGTACTTAAAGTTATCAAAGTTCACTTATTTCTTCATAGATTTTTGAAATGAATGATTTATTGGTTCGCCTTTCAGACTCTTAAGGCTTTCAAGAATTTCAACCAGTTTTGGGCTTTACTCAATTGTGAATCTTAAAATATTTTCAGAACTCTTGTTTCCTTTACCGTTATTAACCTCTATTATTGTTCAGTTCTGCAACACACTTGACCAGAATCATTACTCTTGTGTCAATATCTCTTCTTTTCTTGTATCCATAACTAAGATCTAAATTGAGCTGCAAACTCTTTTACCACTAACTCCTAGCATTCCTCAGATAGAGGTTATTAAAGTTCAAGAAGAATTTTACATCAATCTTTCCCAGATGTGGTGGTAAAGCTGGATATTTCCGGTTTTGTATGTCACATTTGGAAAGAAAGCAAGAATTGATGTCTTTGCAGATATTTTTTAGAATTTGAGATATTAACTTCCTGGAAGTTAGTTCCTAAATCCTTACCTAATTGACTGATTACTTCATGGACGTTATATAGCCTTATTTTTATATCCCACGCTGCATATTTTGAGAGTCATGTTATTGCACACTTAATCATTTAACTATTAAAAGCAAATCAGGAAGAATTGCCTTCTTATCCTTTTATCTTTCAAAAAAGAAAGAAACATTCCAAGTTTAAATCATGCTACCTTCCATTCACACTTCTAAAATAGTATAAAAATAAATAGATAGATGCATATAGATACAGATATACAGGTTTATGTTCTCTTTCTGTTTATTTGTGGCTTTTGTTTTCAAATTTGTTTCTTGTTTTCTATTATATGGCAACCTTGTATATTGCTTGTCAGAAGTATTTTCCTGGCTCATTCCTCCTTGCTTATCATGGAAACAACTATTTAACTTCAATTTTTGCCAAATAAATTCATTTTCCACTTTACCTTTTTAGAATCTGAAGGCCACTTGAGCTTTTATAATCATCATTTAATCTTTTATTTAATAATTTTTTTTCATATTCACCAGTGTGTTTGGATATTGATTTACATTCTGGCTATGTTTCAAGAATTCTCTGCATTATGGCATTATGCTGTGAAGCCTGATTTTTAATGAGGTGTTCTTGACATTCATATAAGTTTTCAAAGAAAATTAAGACGCACTAATGTCTGTATTCCAAGTTTCAGGATAGAGAAGTAATTTGAATCGTGAAGGAGGTACATAATAAAATTTTGATAGTTTGAACATATAAGGGACCACATGAATCCCAGTTTGTTACTCATTTTAGATATGTAGCTAATATTTTTCTGGGTGAATTATTCAACTATTAATTCGAATTAGCTTGATTAGATAACTTAGCAAGTTTATTATACTAGTTATATAATGATACAGAAGGTTGTTATATAATGATCTAGAAGGTCGCAGGTAAAATACACAGAGGCTCCTTGCTTTTGGTGATAAGACTGCTTACAGACTGTAATAGAGCTCAATTGGATGTATTTTCATACTGGGATTTACCTTGGTTAGAAGTTATATTAGTTGAAGACCATCACTAGGAAAGGATGACAGCACCTGCAAATGTGTTAACACTTAGGATGACAGCAGCTGCAAATGTTTTAACACTCTTCTGCATATATCTTAAAGTTAATAGGTGGCTGATGGTGTCCTCCAGCATACTGGTCTATAGTTACAGGATCCGGACTGTCTAAGGATCACTGCAGCTGCAATGTACTGCTAGTTTTCTTCATCTGAGATGCTACTCCAAATGGACCTCAAAGAAGAAATCTGTCATTACACTACTATTGGAGCTAGATATTTAGCTACTAATCCTATATCCCTCACAGTTTGTCTTTGAGATCTCCTAAAGGATTTATAATTTAAACCAGAGCAGTTGCTGATACCTTATGTTAAAGGATACATAGTAAGGATAAAAGTTCAATTGAAGTTCTTGAGATCTCATGATCGTATTGCTGAGTTCTTCGCTAAGCCTCTTGACGCAGATTTTGTGGATGAGGGCAAGACTTGGAGCTGCAGAAGTAAGTTATACCAGCTTGTGCGGAAGCAGTGTTGTAAAGAGAAGTCTTTCTCTAGAATGGTCTTGAAATATCCTAATGCCACTAGATTTGGCAGCTATTCTTTTCCGCCTAAATTATTAAAATAAAAATGGTATAAGTAAAAAAGTTACTTCATCTTATAGTGGACATTTAAGTATATGGGGACACTCTTTGCTGTGAGAGTAGATGGTAGGCATTAGACATTACTTCATTTACTGAGAAATATTCCAGTCCTGTTCCGTGTTCCAATCCTGTATTCTTACTCACCATTTTGATACTCGGTGATTATATAAAGAAAGCTACTTCTAAGAATAAAATAATCAAAATCTTCATAGAGGGATTAGGATGAATGCTTTCCCTTTCCCTACTGTCCCAACCACTGTGAGAAGAGCAAATTAACATGATAGTGAAGAAGTTATTAAGTCTTTCTCTAAAATGGCCTCGGAATATCTTAAGTAACGAGGGTGATTATTGAGGGTTGGTGATTATTAAGTGATTCTAAAGCCAGCCTTAGACTATTACAAAAGGGTTTTAATTCTGACCATCCTAAATAGGTTACACAATTGAAAATTTAGTAAATTGCATGGTTCCACTCCACTAATCAAACATAGAATTCTAAAGTTCTCTTTCTTGGACTGCAATAGGATTTCTCTAGGCTCTTAATTTATTAATAAATGGTCAAAGAGTGGCCCGTATGATATTTGTAGAGGTAATTCCAAGTTCCAAAAGAATGCGTCTGTTGTTTTCAATCACATATGGAAGCACTACCCATCTCAAACAAATCCTTGTATACTCGAAATGAAGTTAAGTTTTTTATTCCAATACTTGTTCTGATAGTGGCTGCTTAGAGTTTCATCACAGCAATAAAGAGTTTTCGTCACATTATATGTTCTTGGTGAGGTTTCCTTGATCGTGTGCTGAAAGTGTCCAAATTTGTTAAGGAGTTACTTGGATACTTATTGCTGTCTACAATCAGCCTTTTCGGGAAGAAGGGTTTGCTCCAAGATAGAGAGAGTCCAATCAGGCAGCAGCTAGCAAGGGGATCTTGTTTTGAGATTTGGAGGGAGTCCAAATCAGTTCATCATGCAAAGAGTTTCATCACTAGTTGATACTACTATTGAGTAAGAACTAAGTTTAACACATACTGGAATTGTTTAACAGTGCTCAAACTAAGTCCTTACACTGGCTGTTGCCAAGAAAGTGTATCAGGGAACAAAACCTCAGTAATCTCCAGAATGAAATTTTAGTCAGATTCTAGGCAGAGTAATTGTATGCAATATTGAGGAGGTGATTTACAGAATTGGCAATCCCTTGTCTTCTCCTGGCTCAAACTTACTTTAAGGTAACGTGACATTGCCTCCGTCCTATGAATGCATGTTCCTTATCCCAAAAAAGAAGTGCAGGGAGAATATTGGATGTAACTCTTGAAATGGTACAAGAGCATAGTTGGTTCTATTGCTTGTTGATGCTACTCTTTACAAGCGCATCTATGGATATCCTGCTTGTTGATGCTACTCTTTACAAGCGCATCTATGGATATCCTGCTTCCTCAGTATTTTCCTTACTCTTGAAACAGTACAACAGCATCGTTGGTTCTATTGCTTGTTGATGCTACTCTTTACAAGCGCATCTATGGATATCCTGCTTCCTCAGTATTTTCCTTTCTTTAATCTCCTTTGTTCGTTCTTCTTTCTCCATAATTGGTTCCTGAAAGGTAAGTGCAAGCAAATGATAATTTTGGCACTAACAAATAAAGCAATACTTGTGTAGGCTGATGGAACATGGCTTGTTATCTCCTGAAAGAGCAAAGAAGGCCTACGAGAAAAAGCAGAGAAAGCAAAAACAACAACGTTTAGGAACTCCAATTAAATCTCCAACACCACCACCATCAAGTAAAGCAGAGACTTCAAAGAAGCAGCAGCAGGTGTCAAAGAATGGCGAAGTAAAAGCAAAGAAAAGACTTGTAGATGAAAGTGATGACGATGATGATTTTGTACTCAGCCATAAGAGGAGAAAGGGGTAAGAAGAAATGGCCCTCTTTCTGTTTGTAATAGCATTGTCCTTCGCTAGATTAATTTGATTTTAGTAACATGCCATTGACTAAAGGAGGATGAGGGGTTTAGACATTCTTTACAAATTGATATTTATGAAAACAATAAACAAATGATAATTCAGGATTCATCTTAATCCACCTTATGGTTGCAAGTACCGCATTCAGGAGAAGTGAATCCTCCAAAGTGTGTTATAAAGCTTTTGAACAGCACCATGAATATGCATCTGTTAGCATAGGCAGACAGCAGAAAGCAGGTGTTTGATTTAGATCATTACTCACTGTTTTGCTGAAATCTGACATTCATAGATTTTTGCTAGCCACATGATTTGCTTGTGAATGGAAAAGAAGAAAAGGAATAGTCCATTTCACAGAATGCATACCCACCTTCCCCCCCAACCCCGCACCCCCTCCTTCTGTTCTGTTATTTTTTCCTACTATATGAGCAAAATGGTGCTGATGAGGAGATGGGCATGGGGGCCTTAATTTCTGTCAAGTTGCATTTTCTGCAATTTTCTCCCCGTGACTTGAAAGCACGTCATCAATCTTGGAAGCTACTTTTCCCACCAAATAATTCTAAAATAAAATAATAATAATAATATAATAACTTCACCTTATGGTCTGCATTAAATATATGGGACATTCTTGATTTGGAGTCTTAAGACAAAATCATCTATTTCTCACGTGGAACAGATCGAAGGGTTCTGGAAGTGAAATGTTGGCCATTAGACATCACTGCATTTTCTGCCACTCGCTGGTTTTAAACAAAAAGCTACATCTATGAATAAAGCAACCAAATGCTCAGAATCAATGCCTGCCTTTTCCGATTCTCCCAAACATACGACAGTGAGTGAAAAGACTAAATCAAGACGATAAAGAAATGGTTAGTCCCAACATTATAATTCTCCATGATAGAATAATAGGTCGAGAAATCTAATTGGTAAACGCGGAGTCTACAGTGTTAATTGGGTTGCCCCAAGTGTAACATGAGTCGGTTGTACAGAATTTGTTTGGTATGTTTACCTATTCCAATAATTTGCAGTCAACTGCACGTAATAGGTTTAACCAGTGAGTAGCTTTCGGTACTGATTGTGGGCTAATAGTATTAAGTGAGTTATGCATTGTACTATACTACCATGGATAAAACATGCAACTCCAAGGGTCCACAGGTGGAAAATTTGCGATGAAGGGAGGGCACAGGTCAAAAACCCAGTGTTCACTGCCTTCTTTTATTCTTTGTCAGAAACTTTTCCAGAATTTCTATCCAAATCCTCCCTCCCTCTCTCCCTCTTCGGAAAAGAAAAGAAAGAAAAATGCTTTCTATCACATCTTTTTCCGTACAAACCTTGATATATTAGAGTTGTACGGTTCATGAATTTTTTGAGTCTCCACGGGACCAAATCTGGAACCATACTTTTTGGCACAGGTGTATCGGGACCTTTTTGTCAACCGACCAGTTATGGTCTTACACTTTTTTTTTTTTTAACAATGTGTGTAGATTAAATTTTAGTTATTAAATAAGATAGATAATCTAATTTGATGACTAGACAAATTTTTTGAATTATTTTTTAAGAATATTTTTAAAGAACTAATTATTAAATTAGATCACCTATCTAATTCAATAAATCTGATCCAATGGCTAGAATTTGGTGCTGCACATTTTGTGCTGCTCGAGGCCTTGTCAACTAGCAACGCGGCTTCTCCTATCAAAACTAGGTGAGGATCCGGTCTTGCACTTGCTTTTTACAGCACGTGCACGATAAAATTTTTACCGTTAGATCGTGATCGGATGATAAGAATAATTGTTCTAAACAATTATTCAGAACTTTATTCTGATCGTCTGATCATGATCAAACGGTCAGAATCAAGTCCTGTACATATTACAAAAAATAAGTGTAGGACTGAATCTTTACGCATCAAAACTAGTGTTGGGAATTACTTCTTTGATATATACTAGTAATATATTTTGTTCAAGAAAAAAAAGTTATATACTAATTATATACTAGTAATATGCACGTTAAATATTTTCGACACAAGTATTAATATAGTAATATCTATATTTACTTAAATACATAAGATAAATGAGATCGAAATATATGTAAACGTAAGCTCTATCCAATCTTATTCAAACTCATGAAGTTTTTTTTTCCTTCCTTGGTACTTAAAATATGAAGAGGATGAAGAAAGAAAAAAATTGATTACCAATAACAGTAATGAATGTGTATGATGTCATAAGGGGAATTCATTTTGAAAACAAAAATGCATGGAGAATAATTTTTGCTCCAAAACTCTTTCTACTTTTATTGTTGTCTTGTACTCTCTCCATTCAAAATATATGTCATACTTTTTATTTTTATTTATTTTAAAATATAATTTTTTTCTCTATATAAAAACTTTATTTATATTTTATTTTTAATTTTACCATTATCTCTAATTAACTATTTAAATACTTTTATTTTTTAAAAATTATTAGTTTTTCAATCAACTATTCTAATATTAATTCTTAATATTAAATTTAAATTTAATATACTAATTAAGAATTTTTAAATAAAAATATTTTAAATATTTATTAAATTTTTTTATAAAATTTATTAAAATTTTAATTTTAATATACAAAAAATATATGTCATATCTTTTGAAATAGAGAAAGAATAATCAATGGATCAAAGGTAATCGTACGGAGGAACAATTTCGTGGCTTATTATGGCACTAGGATTTGTGTTCAATCACCATCGTTGGACATACCATAAAGACCTCTTTTTGAGTTGGTTCCTTGGTACGTCATCTTATTTAATTGGGCCTCTCTTTTGCCTCTGCGACTGCTGATGTTTGATGTTTCTGCTCTTCATTCGCGCACATCTCTCTCTCTCTCTCTCTCTCTCAGAGACTACGTATGTGGTTTTTCTTACCTTGTTTTTTTGGTTTAGAGTGAGATAGGATTGATTTTTTTTAATTATATTAAAAATTATAAAATTAAATTATTTATAAAAAAGAAGTGATGTTTAAAATAAAAAATAAAATTTTTTATTTAAAAATTAATTCAAATTAATCTAATATTTATAAATCATGCTTTCGTATATCTGTTTTATTAAATTAGTAGACAAGTATGATTTTATAATTTTTCATGAATATATAAAGAAAGAAAGTAAAAATTTTTAGTTATACATTTGAATTTTTAAAAATATTAAGGGTATAATTAGATAAGATTTAGTTTTATGTTATAAATTTGTTGATGCGCAGTCGTCGTCGGCACAACAAAATCGTAATACTAATGTAGAGAACTTAATAAAGAAATTATAATGTAGAGAATAGGAGAAAACTATAGAGAGAAAATAGAGAGAAAGAACAAGAGATCTTTATTGATTCTCTGAGAGTAAATTGATCAATGAATGAGTGTATACAACACCTCAGTCTAGAGCCCTATTTATAGGGTCATAATACAAAAGTTTATGAAAACTCAAATTTTAATGGGGAAAGGAAATCAAATCTGATTAGCAGTCATATTTTGGGAGTTCAGTTCTCTTCAGGAAACTGATTAATATGAACATCCACATATATTATTTCATAACACTCCCCCTTGGATGTTCATAACATAAAGAATATGCTTCGTTAAAACCTTACTAGATAAAAATTCAGTGGGAAAAAAAACTCTAGTGAAGGAAAAAGAGTACACTATTCTTTATGTCTTTATTACTCCCCCTGATAAGAAAATCTTTTGAGATTTCTTAACCGATTCTTTCCAATCAAATGTTGCTATCGACAAAGCCTTAGTGAATAGATTTGTCAAATAATCAAATGACCAAATTAATTGCATATCAATATCACATCTCTTCTGGAGATCGTGATTAAAAATATATTTTATCATATCTCCATAGATATATTCCAAACTTTATTATCATCCAACAATATAGTTGGAATTCCTCCTTAGAGGATATAGATTTATCTCGAATACATTAATCATGATCAAATATATTCTCAACCAACATCATGAATTTTTTATAAGTTGAAGATGTGGCTGTTATAATCAACACATGCTTATAAATGCATGGTTTATGTGAATCATATAGATAGCTTATACATTGCATATCCATCTCAACAGGAGTTGGTTTTCCTCAATATTTGAGATAAACTATCTCAAGGAGATGTCAATAGGCAAGTTTAATGCCATCTCAAAATTCATTGGGTAGAGAAGAACTAGAATAGATATATGCTCGTATGCAAACAAGTGTATTTATACTCTAAATTGTAGAGTTATGGTACTTCAAGACCAAAGAGTTCTTCAATATCCTTTAATAGATATAAAGGATCTCGCATATAATATCCCAATAACAATTGATGTGCTATGTCCATGTGAAACATCTTCAAGATGTTCAATCAAAATAAAATATTGGCTTTTCAAAATGTTGATCACAATACTTGCACCTCTAAATTCTTCAGGAAAAATATCTTGATCATCAAATCCTTTTCTCTTTTCAAAATCAAGAGATCAATCACGCTTCAAGCGTGTATCAACATCATATAGTTATAGAATACATATATTTGTCCTGCTAGGATATTTATCCAAATAGGAATATCTATAAGTAGAATGTTATATTGACTAACTCTACAGGAGTCAGACAAACAATCAATATACAATATTATGCAAATAAATAATATTTTGAACTTTCAGTTCATTAATACTTGTGCATAGATCAAGATAATAAAAGTCATAAATAATATCCTCTTTTAATTGATGATTTTCTCCTCCTAATGTGGGGAATACTATGCCAATTAATAGATTGTACAATGAGGATATCTTCTAATAAAATACATATAGCAAGTATAGTTACGTATAAAATTTCTTTATATATGGACATATTCAATCATTCTTCCAATAAAAATTCACTAAGATAATCTCATTATGTTCTACAGGAACAATTATATGCTTCAAGCATATCGAGTCCATCAGGGACTTCAAATATAAATACTATTATCAAATGATAACAAATATAAACACATCTTAAGTGTTATCATGCACTATTATATCCACCACTATAAATATATTTCTTCGTTATCAGTGCCAGATTTTACGAAGAATCATACGCCATAACTCATGGCAATATTCACTTTTGTGGTTCGCATTTTATAAGCAAATATTAATTGTTATCTCTTTGGATTACACTTCAAGTGTATAATTCCTGCTGGGAATACATGTACACTTCAAGTGTACTTATGAATAGTTTAAACTTTTCATATTTCTCATGCGAACTTTATCATTTCGAGTCTGCAGACCTCGATTTGAAAATCCTCAACATATTATGCGCATTAATATCTTTAAAGTCATATACTTGTACGATTCCAATAGTTCCCAATCATGTTGAGATCTCATCATTTATCATAGTTTTCAGGTACCTGAATTTCTTCCGAAAATAATTTATCAATCATGTTTTGGGAGAAAAATTATGCTGGAATTTACATCTCCTCGATTTAACATATATGACCATTTTAAGCCTTTGCTCCAGTGAGGAGTTTTGTATCTTTGGAATCGACTTATCTACCACATTTCAGTTGTGTCTCAAATTTATTTGTAGTGGTAGATTATCCTTCTGGGATATCAAATAGGAGCATTTTTTGCTGGATGTTGATCAATTAATATACCTGGCTATATAAATTATCCTTTGAACTTCTGGTTCAAGGTATCTTCTATGAGGATAAAAATAGAAGATCAAGATGAGACACATATTAATAACTTTATCCAGCCTCATGATTTCTCCTCTTTATGTTGGGACAACATATTCAAAATTAACAAAATATGAATCTCTCCCTTGAGATTTGCTCCCAAACATATTTAATAATCTCTTTAAGAACCCATCTCATTACCTTTGTGGTGGTGCAACATACATAGTGCATCTCTAAATTTAGGATGGGAAATATTTAGTTTCTGACCACAAACCAATTACTATGAGGAGAATTACAATGTATTGGCAAAATACGAAATAAGTGCTAATATATCACAGTCATGAACATTCTACAGGAAGTTCAATATTTATCTCAATACAACTAGTATTATTAGGACAAATTATGTCTTTGGAAGAATGTTAAGACATGAGCTCATTATCAATAAATTGTGCAAACTACAGGTTGCAAAAACAAAAATATTCATAAGACTATTTGTTGATGCATCAACTAATAATTTCTCCATATTCATCCCAAAATAACACATTCAACCCCAAGTAATACTGGCAATTTTTAAATAAAACAAGTAGCACATATAAATTCGTCATATTAGGAAACTTCTAGTTTCATAATAAATTCATAATCATTCTTCGTATTTTAATGATCTGGAATGGTCCAACCAGTCATGCCAACTAATAAATTATTTATCAGTAAACTTCAAGTTTACTCAATATTGCATCTCAAATTCATAATTCTATGCAATATAACTCAGGAGAGATAAATAATGGTATCTATAATTGACATATATTTCTTGTCATAATGGTAATGCATATGCCTCAAAAATTTCATTCATCTAATGTCTCGATATCATCGATAATATAATCAAAACTCAAAAAGCTTTTACGAGACTATATGGAGAACAATGCATTACTGGGAATTGACCATTGGGTGAAGATCATGTAGCTCTTTTGGAGTTTTAAATCAATTAACTCTTCTAGAGTTATTTGATCAATTAGTTCTTCAGGAACCTTGCACTACCATTTATACTTTGGACATATATTTTAAATTTTGTCCAAATAAACAACAAATATTATTTAGACAAATTGTATCTTCACCATTCTTGATCCAAAATAAACTAAAATAACATAGGAAAGTAGCATATGCCATATCAAAATGCTAAAAACTCTTTCTGGATATTCAAAAGAATTGGATATGTTCACATATGTCATATCAATATTTTCGACATAAGCATCATTACTATCAGTAGCATGATTTAGGGAAGTAAAGCAATATCAATAATTAATAGATATTCATAACATGCTTGACGTACTACAGGTACGTGACAAACTTTCATATTGCATCAATAACATGTTAGAATTATTACTTTCCCCTTTTCCTTCTCATTATTTTCTCACTTCTGGTGAGTATCTATTTAGTGGGGATTTAATGAGTCATTCTTATAGTATAAGAACAAAATGTACTTCTACTAGTTGCGACCAAAATATCGTATATAAATATATTATAATTTCTAATGTCATTCACTTCAGGGAATGATATAAAAATATTTGGTCGAACGTCAAAATATTTTATCAATGACTCATTTAGTCTCAGAAGATATAAATTCAAAATACTTCTGAAAACTTCTTCTCAATATTGCTACTACAGGAGCATGTTAGAGATATGAGAAAGGAAAATTCTTTTATTCATCACATTACTAGTGATATTTCTCTTTATAACTTTAGTTGAGGAGAAATTCTAAAAGCAATAAAATTTTTTGCATACTGATAGGCATAAAATATTATAGGCACACTTATAACAAATCATAACTAGCATTTATATAACAATCATCTTCTGGTGATTGTATGTTTCCTTCACAATTTGCTAGTAATCAAGTGGCTTTGATGCTTTGTATTTCTTAAATGGTGTCTTCAGGACCCATAATATCCAGATGCATATATTCTAATCGCCATGATTATATGGATTATTCTTACCATATCCGCGTCTATGTCCACGGCTTCGACCATGACTACAACCTCTTCCAGGGCCATAACCATTGATTCTAATACATTTACTCACAGATTTAAAGTAAACTGTGCTTTTGGTAGAATGACTATCTTCTGGTAGTCAAATCTTTCTTTTAGATCATTCCACAAAAAAAAAATAGATCTTTCACAATAAAATATCTCGTCTTTAGATCCTCATGGAAATTATGGCAGAGAAAAATCATGGCTTTTATACGATTTTGAGATGGTGTCTGCCAGACCCATTATATCTCAATAAATTTGACCATCTAATGTCTATAACATATAATTTTTTCTATAAATATCAAGAGTAAAAAAAACGAGTTTTGAAAAGTTTGCCATGAGAATTCAAAGATACAAAAAATACCTCTTTTTTTTCTTGATTAAACTCTCAACTTCGGTGGCAGAGACTCGTGCTGATAACGTGTTATGAATTTGTTGATGCTGCGATCGTCAGTCAAGCACAACAAAAATCGTAATACTAATGTAGAGAACTTAATAAAGAAATTATAATGTAGAGAATAGGAGAAAACTATAGAGAGAAAATAGAGAGAAAGAACAAGAGATCTTTATTGATTCTCTGAGAGTAAATTGATCAATGAATGAGTGTATACAACACCTCAGTCTAGAGCCCTATTTATAGGGTCATAATATAAAAGTTTATGAAAACTCAAATTTTAATGGGGAAAGGAAATCAAATCTGATTAGGAGTCATATTTTGGGAGTTCAGTTCTCTTCAGGAAACTGATTAATATGAACATCCACATATATTATTTCATAATATTTTAAGATTTTTATCTTAAATTTTGTAAAAATTAAATTATTTGTGAGAAAAAATATGAGTCTCATATTTAAAATTTTAAATTTAATTTTAAAATAAAATCTTATCTAAGTTTACCCTAAATTACCAACAGTTACATGCCCTTGCCTTACTATTTTTTGTAATATTTATACAAGTTTGACTTTTTTCGTCAGTTGACTATTTTATTTTTTTGATAAGTTCGTTTTATTAGTTGACTAACAATTAAATAATGATCCTTTAGAAAGAGATGCCGGGTGATTCCAATGTGTGAACGAACTTGACTGAACTTTCCCCTTACACTAGACAGTAGAGACATCGTAATTTTTTGAGAGAAAAAAATTCTATATTATCCATGAATGTTTTTTTGAGGAAAAAAAGTGGAAAACAACAAAACTATAACAAAGCTATATATGAGCTGTCCTTCACTATATTGCTTTAGTTCTGACATCTCAAACTATTCGTAGTTTCTTTTTCTGCTGTCAAAGCCAGTGATTGAATGTAGATTCCCATACTTTTTGCAGCCATTGGTGAAACCGATAACTGGAGTTCCTATCATAGCCTTTCTCACTTTTGGCCCTTTTTTTTTTTCCCTCTCTTTGCTATTTTCTTTGAATTGTCTCTGTGTCTGTTGAAATTTGTAGCGTATGGATGGTGGAAAAACGATTAATTTGTATGGAGAAAGTTTTTTGGTCTTCGAACATATCTATTAAACATATATTTTTTGAAAATTTCACCTCTAACAGTGAAATAATTAGATATATTTCTCAATAGAATCTGAAAACGCAATTCATAAACCTAACGACCACTAAAATTAATATTTTAAATAACACTTATTATATATAAATTTTTTAAAATTATATATATATAAAAAATTAATCATTTTAATTTTTTTTAAAAATGTCGGGTTTTACAATGCGAAACTTGATATCTTTAAAAAAAATTAAAATAATTAATTTTCTTAATATATTAGGCGAAACTTGACATCGAGTTCCGCCAAGGGTTGGAAGACCTTCTACACAAGTTCTGTCCCTTTTAAAAAAATTTAATGTTATTTGTTAAATATTATTAATGAAATAACTTGTATAATTAGAAAATTTTATTATAATTCAATTATCAAGTTAAAGTTGCTTGCCTATTTCACTAACACTAATTATTTTTTAAGTACTAGTCGGCTCCCGAGTACGACAAGAGATGTATATTGACTGATAAAGAAAATAATTTCTCCAATTTCTTGAAACAACTATAACTCGATAGGATTATATACTCGTCTAGGTGAATTAATCGAATAATCCACAAACAATAACGATTATCAAACGCAAACAACTTACAACTCTTTATAAATTAAGCATTCTGTTGTTGTATAACTAAACTTAAAATGTGAACAAGTTAAACAACGCTACGCTATACTTCAGATTCCTCACTGATTGCTATTAATATACATTACCATTCACATGTGATTTCACGCACCACTATTATAAATGCTTTTTTTTGCTATAGTGTCATCTTTGAAGGGTTATCTCCAGCCGCTAAAAGACGATGAATCATATCTCATCTCTATTAACTATTACATAAACAACATTTTATTAAACCCTGACTATTGTTCAAAATCTCAAACAAGCAGCACTTACCACTACGTCCATGATAGGTACAACCCTGGGACGGGATACCTCCTCCAGGATAGGGTAGGAATTCTAGATCTTGGATGTGTGCGGGATAGGTACCAATCCATGTAATTTGGGCGGTTGAAGATGATGGCATAACAACTGATTCAAACTGTAGTGTTTCAAGTATGTGAGAGATTGGCTGGTCCCAATACTTGTCCGGACCATCATACCGGGTGATGTACTTCTTGTTGTTAATCAGCATGTAGTCTTTACGCAAGATCGTAGGGGTTTTGAGAATGCGCTAAACCCTTCCAAATTACCACAAGACTTAATCCGACATGTATGGCTTTAGAATTTCATAGAAGCGCAAACAGGCGTGGAATGCTAAGATCCAGTGCGTAGGGAGAGGAATCGGATCATACATAGTCCATCAAACTTACCAATATAATATAAAATAAAAGCTAATGATAAACAAGAAAAAATTGAACATTGATGATGTTATAGTATAGTAATATTTAGTACAAACATATATTACGAAGGTCTTTAAATTTCTTTGGAACATTTTTATGGCGCTTAATCACAGCGCGTGAGGAAGGATTTCCCGCCAGGCGAGAGATTATGGGGGAGCAAATATCGAGAAGTATAAGTAAATCTACACCTCTAATAGCTTCGTAGCTACGCCAAGTTACCTACACTCAGCTCTAGAAGTGGTACCTAACTAAAGATATAAGTATCCAAGGCATCTGCTCCTCATATGTACTGATTAACTGTTTCAGGATCAACTAGAAAGGCCAAATTGGTATAGTACTTGATCCTTACCCTTGTCTAGAAACAGGGTAAAGCCCAGCAAGTATGTTAGACATGCCGGGCATAGTCTACCAAGAGTAATGATCCTCAAACTGTAGCCTCATGAAAAATGTTAAACTTTATGCTCCCATTATCTAATTGACTCTAAATAAATATGGACAGAAAACATAGACTGCTAGAAATATCCATAATAATCCTATCTCTCCCAGCATCGTGACGAATGACATTACCTATCATAGGGATCCCGAGAATGCATGTCACATCATGAAAGGTGATAGTAATCTTGCCAAAGCACATATGGAATGTGTTTGGCTGCTATTTCTCAGTGAACGCCAATATCATCTGGCTGTTAGGGTGACTAAACATACACTTACACTTACACAAGTGACTCAAACCTTAACCTGTGATGATTGCCTCAACAGCAAAGTCTATCATAGCCCACCTATGAAGATAATCAACTCTCTAGTTTACCACAAGGATTGGCTTCTCCTATAGGACAATGCACATTATTGACACATCTTGTTTATTTGCATATTTATCGAAAATGAATTATAAGTAATAAGCTATAAACGTACTTCATCACTCCATATGTAGTTAGCTATATGACGATAAAATGATGGAATGAGTGACGGATCTAGGGTTCCTCCATGGAAGAGGACTGCTAGACATATCCGTAATAATCCTATCTCTCCTAGCATAGTGACGAATGACATTAGCTGTCACATGAATCTCGAGAATGCATGTCACATCGTGGAAGGTGATGGTAATCCCGCCGAAGGATATATGGAACGTGTTTGGCTGCCATTTCTCAATGAACACAAATATCAGCTGGCTGTTAGGGTGACAAAACATACACTTACACAAGTGCCTTAAACCTGAACCCGTGACAATTGCCTCAACAGCAAAGTCTGCCATAGCCCACCTATCAAGATAATCAACTCTCTAGTGCACCACAAGGACTGGTACTCTTATAGGACAATGCACATTATTCACACATCAAAATAAATTATAATTAATAAGCTATAAATGTACTTCACCACTTCATATGCGACTAGCTACATGACTATAAAATGATGAAATCAGTGACAGATCTAGGGTTCCTCTAGGGGGAAAAACCGCCTCCAGTGAGGCGCTGGTCATCATACGCACGGTGATGCCCAATCCCCCTGCAACCAAAAGCCTAAGACTACTGCCTAATATCCAAATCTCGTCTCCTAACATTAGGACACGATCACGTGCCACAAACGGCCAGAATTTCTCTCATTGATGAGGTAGTAAAGTCTTATGACCCTGCCTATGACTGCATGACAGGCACCCGAGGACGAGCAATCTCACTAACTCCTAGTAGAAGAGAAGTCGGTGACCTCACCATCCTAGAAGAACCACCAGCTCTGGATGCTGAACAAGTTAGGTTGCCAATCCCCTCAGCAACATGTTGCAATAATTCTTGTCGGGGTCCGCTAAGAGAATATGTCGGGGTGGTATTTTGGACAAATAGCTCAGCCTCAATTTATGGCTCATCTAGGGGCTCCTTTACATACTCGCCCGTTTGCATCTTTTCTATGGGTTCATCAGGATCGTCCACCAAATACTCTACATCTTCAATAAAAGCATCAGTTCCATCGTCGTAGTCTTCGGGATGTTGGATCGGGTCACGAGAACCTGTGGCTCTTAGAAGAACGACAAACCTGTCTCATCTACGTGACTTGTCACATCTCCATATACATGCGAGACGGGATATGAAAAATAATATGATGTAGATTGTGGAATCGATGCTGTCGAGAGTCATAGATAAGAGGAATAGGCTAGAAATTGATGGTAAACGCCAAGCACCCATTATATTGGGGTCTTAACTGTGATGAATTAACATACATCGTCACATTGAGTGTTGAAACCGGTATGTTACTCATACTACGCCTAAATGCCACATTCGTCCCGGGAAACTCGCTGCCTCGCGGATGCAATAATCGTCTATCGTCCGTGTAAGCAACCGCTACTATCAGCTACCAGTCACAAATCAAGTGACTTATTTCGCCGCCTCCTTGAAGGCTCAATCATTTCCCGTATACAGAATAAATGCCTTAAGTTTTCTAATATTTTTAAAAAATACTTGCAAATAATTTGACATTTAATCTAAAAAAGTTACAATCTAGTATTTACAATACTATAATAATTTATGATAATATTTAACTAATTAAACATACTACTACAAATTAAAAATTTATGCAAATTTGCGATATATCTAATTAGTAAATTGTTAACTACTTATCCATTTAGTGTTTATATATGAAATAAAGTTAAACATGTAAATTTAGTATAAAAAAATACTTCCGCTGGCAGAACTTGCATACTACTTCCACACAAAATTGGTAGAAATAGTTCAAAATTTTTGCCAGAAACACTATTGTTATGCCACACATCAAAGTAATGTTTTTTCAAAAATTGACCGTTTAAAGTTAATTTTCATGATATATATAGGCACAAATATATTAAAAACTAACCTTATATGGCGAAAATACAAAGCGATTTTTCATAAATTTGAGTTTTAACGTTTTAATTTTTGAGAAAAACTTTTGAAATTTAAAAGTTGAATAGTAAATAATGAAAATATATTTTACTGTGTATAATCTAAAAAACATTATATGTAGTTACCCCTTTCAAATAAACAATAAGTATTTAAGTCCAAACTCATATGTCATTTATTCTTTTTATATTTATCCATGTAGAATAGGAGCATGGATAAATTAGAGTATCGCCCTTACTAAACTTCATGTTCGTGTCCTTAATTAATTACCGGTGACGTTAGTCTAAAGTGTAAATGACTAATATTTATTTGAATTGAGTTTGGTCATAACATTTAATATAAATTTTTTAGTTTAAATTTTATTTTTTATAAATAATTTATTTTTATAAAATTTAAAATAAAAAATCTTAAATTCAAATTCTATTCAAATACATTTCACACCACCCAAATTTCGTTGGACTATGGTGTAGTATGCAGGGCCAAATTTGTCCACATCGATTAAAAGTTCGATACTGTATATGTATGATTGTAACACCATTAAGGTCAATTGAGCATCATACTGGAAACCAGGTATGCAGCCATGGCTACTTCCGGAGAATTCCATGAAGTTATTGTTTCCTTGGTAACTGCTTTAATGCAGTACTGATTGATTGATGTTTGGCTTGTGAGTCCAAATTCATGTCCATCAACAGCTCATTTTGTTGCTGTACACTATTTAGAGAAGATGAAGAAACATTCGAGAGAAATATTTCAACTTCTATTTTCCATCAATATTTATTAGGTATTGGGATTATATAATGTTTTAATTTTAAATTTTTTATTTTAAATTTTAAAAAAAATTATTTATAAAAAAAATAAGACTCAAAATATATTTGAATTGTGTTTGACACAACCAAATATATAATTAAGTCTCACTTTTTTTTCATAAAAAATTTATTTTTATAAAATTTAAAATAAAAATATTCTTAATTAAATATAATATAAATATATTTTTAAAATAAAAATTTTTTATTAAATTTTATAATAAAATACTATCTAAATATACCAAGACATTCCAGAAGGCCACCAAATTTTATCTTCATTTATTATCACACGAATTCGAATGGTCTATGCAGCCATTCTATAGGAGAAACTTGATTACGGATAGATGACAACAAATGGAAAAAGTATTATTTTTGTTGCCAAGTACGATCCATCTTAGCTTCTCCATGAACAGCAGATTTTAGTGTGTGCCATTCATGATTCAACTAAATTCGCCGTCAAAAGTACAAGGAGTACTAGGGCTAATAGCGTACCTTTATTCCGAAACTAGTATCAACGAGTGTATCTGGATATCGTTTAATTTTAAAATAATTTTTTTTCTGAAATTTGAGTAAAGATAAATTAATTTTAAATATTATTAAAGAAATACAATATTATTAAAATTAATTAAATTTTATTTTTATTTTTTATATTATTAATTAATTTTTGTATTTTTTTATATTATTTTATAATATTTTTAATTTTTTATATTATTAAATAATTTTTATATCTATACAAAACATAAAAAATTAAAAATATTATAAAATAACATAAAAAATATATAAAAATTATTTAATGATATAAAAAATTAAATTAAAATTTAAAAATATAATCACTAATAAAATATTTTTTTCATAAATCTTACAAGCAAAATCTCTCTAATTTCACCCTGGGAAATGTAAAAAGGTAAGTAATAGCTTTTTAACTATTTATCGGCTTCAATTACCCTTTGATGTCTCTGAAGGATGCGCTTCTAGCTAGATACCACAGATCAACTGTGTACTTCTCACCATTGAAGGTATAATTTAACTTCTTGTAAAGCTAGCAGTAAATAGTCCAATTCTTCTTGATATTGGTGACGGACGACAAAAATGATGTCTCTTCTTTGGTGAAGAACATCAGAACAAAGCAGCAGCTTTGAATTCTGTATCTTCATCAAAATCCCAAATTATAAAGGCCGACCACAAAAGGATTTTAACTGCCTCTGGATATACATATATGCATATGATTGGTGAAAATTTATGTTGAAAAATGGCTTCATTCTTCTTGCACGAAGAAAATGGTCCCCAGAATTGCAGAAATGGAAACTTGAAAGCAATGTTCAACAAGTAAGAGCTGGTAAATTCATTCCTATTGAAGACATAGGAACGGATTTCATCGGTTTGATTATCTGGTCAAGGGATATGTGGATCGGGATGAGCCAAAAGAACGTATAGAATAGATGAACAAGGTTCATTTGGTCCTGGAGTACTCAAGATGTGACCAGTGCTTGGGGACTAGATATTGGAGATGAATGCAACTACTACCAGATCACCATGAATAATCACTGCGAAGCCCCAAAATGGTCCCCATTTCTTCATCTCCTTGGGGGAAAACTTTCTTCATTAATAATTTCTCTGCCTCTAACTAGTTTCTTTCGCTACTTCAAACGACCAAACGATTTATAGCAATATGTGTTGCTGTCGGATATTCCATCAAAAGAGCTTACGATGCTTTTCTGGATTAGGGTTGTTCTATAAGTTTAAGAAGAAGGACATGTTCAAGAATCAAGATTAGGGATTCCAAAATTTGTATAATAATCCCAGACTAAACAGTTGTGAGGGAGAGTTTGTCCGTAATGATTGGCATTGAGTCGTGCAATTATTTCTAGTTGAGTCATTTCAGTTCTCCTTTTGTTGACATTGGGCATAAACCAATTCCTTGTGTTGAGATTGAGTAGGAGGAGGTCACTTGCTATAGATATGACATTATCCTTATTAACTTTACGCGTTTCATATCTTTTCAGGGTCTGTAAAATTATTGTGTATATTTGTAGGTGAAATTGTCCAAGATTTGTATATATACCATCACTTGATATTACTTGCCCAGATTGGCAAAGTGAAATTGCAGATATGGGTATGAAAGCTGTTCATTTCTGGACAAAAATTACTCTTGTTTCCTCTTGCTGGTTACAATGTGACAAAGATATCTTGTCACATATTTGTATTTATTCATCTACTAGTGAATATTAAATGGGGCACCTGGACAATTGTATATAATTTTTTATTACTTGGATGGCCCCTTGCTGAAAATCTTCAACTTGTTTCTTTTGCTTCTTAAATACAATAACGATCAACTCAATAAATAGTCCACACGTAATGAAATATATTTCGAGCTCCAATATTATACTGCAGAAGCCATTTTTGAACCCCTCCTCAGAGCTACGAAATCTTGGCTATGAAGACAGCTAAATGCCTACCCAAAGAGGTAACTTCCATTGCTCAACCCTACCCTGAACCGCCATCCCCAACAAAAAAAAATTGTGCAGATGATGAGATAGAAAAACACCAACATGTATATATGCATATGAATAGAATACTGGTCATGTAAGGGGATAAATGCACAGTATAATCTTGGTGAAACCAGGAAGATATCAAAAGATGAATGACTCTGGGGTTGCGTGGTACCGCAGAAGGGACCCCATCTCGCCACAGGGACTAGCAAGGTAACCCATTTCCATGTTGGGTCCCCAGAAGGGCCATTACGCCCTCACTATCCAGTACCCAGCCCCCATCCTGTTTCTTACTTCCTCACTCCTTTACACTTGTCTGTGTCTCTTCCCCTCCCCTTATAAGTGTTATGTGAGTCATTGGGAAATGATGGAAAAAGGTCTACTTTGATGAGGTGCGTAGCTCTGAGTCTGCGTTCTATATTCCTTCCCTTTCTCTGCTAAAAGTCTTCCTCATCCTCAAGCATCTTTATTCATTGTATCTTCTGTCTCTCTCTCTCTCTCTCGCTCTCTCTGCGAGCTTAATTCTTGTGCCTTGTACCTTTTCTAATTTTGTAGATACACATTTCAGCTTTTATAAGCAGATACACCTATACAGAAATCTGTTAACAGTTCTGTTCCAAATGGGTACTGAACGTCAGAATTCAGACCGTGAGAGCAGCTCCAACTCAGTATTTTCTTTGTCTTCCTCACCAACTTCACCATTGTCGCCTGGGTCGAGTCAGTCACCTCCCAACACTGCCTTAAACTCATCACTGAATGAAACCAAAGTACAAGAAGCAGATGCCAAGAAAATCAAGAGAATCAGAGACAGTAGTAAACACCCAGTTTACCGAGGCGTCCGAATGCGGAACTGGGGCAAATGGGTCTCTGAAATCCGCGAACCCCGCAAGAAATCGCGAATATGGCTTGGAACTTTCCCCACACCAGAAATGGCAGCCAGAGCCCACGATGTAGCCGCTTTGAGCATTAAAGGCAATTCGGCAATACTGAATTTTCCAGAACTTGCTGGATCACTTCCTCGACCAGCATCTTGTAGCCCCCGCGACGTCCAAGCTGCGGCAGCTAAGGCTGCTGCAATGGACAACTTCGATTCCTTATCATCTTCTGCTACATCTCCATCTCCAGCTTCAACAACAACATCAACAGCTTCATTGACCTTTTCATCATCACCATCGTTGTCATCATTGGTTTCGGCTATAGACTTGTCTACTTCTGAGGAACTGTGTGAAATCGTCGAGTTGCCAACGCTTGGGACGAGTTTTGACTCGCCGGAATTGAAGAATGATTTTGCATATTTCGACTCGGTTGATGGCTGGCTATATCCACCTCCTCCTCCTCCGTGGATGAACAGTGACGATGATCTTGATGCTGGATTCTCGAGCAGCTTTGAGTCTCTGCTATGGAATTACTAGTCGTGAATTTGTACGGTTCTTGGTCTTGTTATGATCTGTTTGATAATTTTAGCCCTTCTAATTTTTCCTCCGAAGGGTTAAAACTGATGTCTAAAATCTCTCTCTTTCTCACAATCCCATTCTCCTGTCTGTATGTCCTCGATAACATCTTCAATGAATCTACTGTACAGTGTTAGGAACGAGAGAGAAAATGTCATAAATTCCTCCGAATGGCTGGCGCATACACATCAAAATCTCTCTCTTCTTTTTCTGCTTCTTTCTGCTTCTAATAGGTAGCTTTTTGTATTTTTTTTCCCTTGGGGGGCGTGGCTACTTTCCTTTACCAAACAAAATTTGCAGAAGAATCATGTAGGTAAAGTCAAGATTATCTCAATGTTCTCCTGTAGAATTTACTGTTTCCAAAAGATATTCTTCTTTTGTTGGGGGGGGTCGGAGTCCAATTTTGACAGCCACAGGATCAGTTGCCTTTAGCCCGACATTGTATCTCAGAAAGAATAGCACTAACATCTCTATATACTACAATAACCAGACTTTTAACGGCGATCAGATCTTGTTAAAGCAACAAAAAAGGTTTTTTTTTTTTTTTGTTTTCCTTCGTTCATGTTCATGATTTTCAAGAGCTCAAAACCCTAGTTTTTTGCCGACTACATTTGGGATAGGCATCTCGCAGGTGATAAATTAGAAAATGATAGGAAGTGACGAAAATTTCCACTTTCAGTAACGCTATCCTCTTAGATTTCTCCCTTTGAGCGCCCCACGCTTGCTTCTTTCTTTAACTAGTCCTTCTGGAGGCATTCATGAGCATTGTGTGAGAGGACTGGGCACTTTCTCTACCACCAATAGTTCCGTGTTTGTACTATTAGGGAAATGATGCAATTTTGGTATATATTATGAATAAGAGATTTATTAGTTCACATTAGAACAATCATTCAACTCCTTCTATAACTAGGATTGTCAATTGGGTTGGTTTGTCATAATCTATCCTTGTTCGGCCTGAAATTTAAGAACGGAGTTTTTTTCGATTTAAGACCAAATCAGGTTCAAGCTTTAATATTGAGCCCAATCATAATTTTAGATTGAGCTCAGGCTTGTATAGATTCAACCTGTTATAAGTTTGGTCCGAGTATATATATATAATAATAGTTATTATTATTATTATAAATTAATAATTTATTGATATAATAGTAATAGTTTGTATATAATATTATATATTTAACTTTATAGATTAAAAATTTTTATTTATTTATATAAATAATTTTGTTTGTGTATTATTTTTTAAGAATTTGGTATATCATATTTTTATTTTAAACTTTATAGTTATAATTTATAAAATTGCTATGTATATATATTAGAAAAATATTTTCTCATATTTTTTAAAAAGAATGAGTGAGGACTTAAAAGATTTATGATTCTACTTGTATGTCTCTGTTTTTCTTAAGAAAATAATCTTAATTCTATATATTTGTGTATATCGATAATATTTTAATCACGATAAACTATATACTTATTAATATAAATAATTCTTTTTGTGTTAGATATAAATTAATTTTATTAACTATCGTGATTGTTAAAATATACATTGCTATTATATTTGCTATAGTACATTTTTATTTTGGTTTGTTATTATATTGGTTCATACTATTAAATTCTTTTCTTTAATTATTTTAATATTAATAAATTTTATTTTTGGACCACATAAAAATACTTTTAATTTATTTATAATTATAATTTTGTTGATAAAATTTCTTTGTAGGAAAGATGATATGACAACTAATGATTTGATTATTTATACAAAAAATATACTTTATATATTTATACACACATATGCATCTATATTTTTCTTTCATTGCTTAATTTAAATTTAAAAAGACAAAAAATTAATACTTATATCCCTTTTATTTTATTTTTTAATAGTTAATACGTATATATAATTATTTAATACTTATATCACTTGAGACATGATTCTTTAAAACTTATATCTAATATTCATATTATTTTTATTACTTAATAGTAATTAGTATATTTTTATTATTTTAAAAATATAAATTAAAAAAAGAGTTATTTCAGGCCGACCTAAGCTCGTGTTAGCTGAGTTCGGACTCAACACTATTGAGCCCGTTCGAGCCAAATCCGAGATCATAAAGCCCGATTGACAGCCCTATCCATAACATAGCAAAGGGGGAGAATTTAGTTAGGAATTGAGGTAAAGCCGAAGCTCTATCTAATATCAAATCTAAATTTTATCCAACTAGAAAAGTAAAAGTTATTCAATAGTTTAATAATTAGGCTAATAGATAATATTTTAGAACCTAGAAATAGTAAAATGTATTAATACCACTAAGAGTAATTCACAAAAATAGTCTCCTAACTATACGTTTGTCTTAAACATGCTATTAATTTTAATTTTTGTAATTTTAGTTTCAAATTTTTTTAAAAAAAATTCAATCTTTATCGCCAATCTTACGATAGATTACAGTTAAAATTTACATGTGTAACACACATAAGTTCAATTTGAGTGACAAATTCATCATATCTTACTTAACATCATCGAAAACGGTTGCAAATGAAGACCACATGCATTTCTCTCAAATATAGTACTACCAAATTAAATAATTCACAATTGAATTTGGAGACGGATTAAGATTATGGATTGCATGTGGTATTCATGTTGAGATTTTTTTTATGAAAGCGGGTAAGATTTGATGAATTTTCTCTTCAAATCAAATTCACGTGCACGACACATATAAATTTGAGTCCAACTCTACCGTAAAACTAATGATGATAATCGTATTTTTTTAAAAAATAAATTCAAAATTAAAATTATAGAAATTAAAGTAGAAAGACATACTTAAACAAAAGACATAATTAAGGAACTATTTTTATGAACTACTCTGCTCTTAAATTGAAACATACAATGGTTTTTCTTGTAGTACCTCTAAATCCATCGCAATTTTGCAAGAACAATTGCAAAAAAAAAAAAAGCACAACTTTAACAATTTCCTCGGAAATTGCCTAAGAAAGCCACGGGTGTGCTAATAGTGTTCGAAGTTGCCTACGAAAGAAGTAAAAAACTTAGGTGTATTTAGATTAAATTTTTGTTTGAGTTAAACTGTATCGAAAATTATAAAAATAAATTATTTATAAGAGTAGAAGTATGACTTAAAGTTAAAAAAATAACTTTTTTTGTTTAAAAATCAACCTAAGCTCACCTTAAAGATTGGCAACTAGTTTGGGTTGACGGATTCCTCTAAGAAAGACGGAGAAGAAGTCTTGATTTAAAATGATTAGAGAAAAATCTCACTCTTTAATCTTGAATCACAAGAAAATCACGTAGTACAAAGGCCATCATGGAATATGGTCAAAAAAAAGGAAGTGAGGACACAAAAGAACAAGTAAAAGGAAAAGGGAACTCAGCCAAGATTCAAGCGCTTGCCCGAGCCAATACTGCTTGGGTCTGACCGGCGGATGAAGTTGTTCGATTGCTGCGCACGGAGGAGAGAAAGAGGAGAAAAAAATGTCAAGAGAGAGCCAATATGTTGTAGAAGAATATGAGGAGAACCAATTTGGGACCATGTGTTACAGAATTATATGAAAATTAATTTGTGAAATTTGTAAATTTGCTACATCATTAATCATAAATGAAACTCTCTAGAATTATCTTAAGTTTTTCTTTTAAAATGCTTTTCTTTAATCTGAAAAGAAAAAATCTTGCCTGAAACTTTATGGAATATCACTTCATTGTGAGATGCAAGGGATAATACAATGAGAGATTATGAGTGTACTTCAATAACATCTCTCCAATTTATACTTTTAGGTTTTAAACTTACTTTTTTTTCTTATAAATAATTTAAATTTTATAAATTTTAAATCTAAAATCTATCAAATCCTACGTATCCTATATTAGGTCATAGCTCATAGAATTGCTAGTTAATTCCCAAGTTTCTCAATTTTTGTTTATTTTCAGGTTAATGGGGTAAGTTAAAAGGAAATTGCACAATTACATCTATTGCTTCGAGGGGCTCTTATAGAAGGTTTTTGTTGTCGATTGTATTAATTCTTTCAATTCTCTATTTTATTAATAAAATTAGTTTAAAATATATTAAAATTTTTTATTTTTTAATTATATAAAAATAAATTTAAAATATTTTATATTTTAAAATAAAAAAAATATTATATTTTCGACCAAATGTGGTTAGAGCAAAAAGTAAAAGTAGATGAATAGCTGACTTAAACGTATTAAGACATGATTGGAGCCTAAGGAGAGGACTTAAATTATTGACGGAAAAAGTCTCCCTTCCATCTGTCATTCCTTCCACATTCAAATTCTACATTCCCTTTCCTCTCCGTCCTTCCTTTCAATGTTTTTCTCTCCTAACGGAGCACATTTTCTTCGCTCCTTCTCCTATATTACTAAACTCTCTCCCTCTCATTTCTAATAATTTTTTATTATATTCAAATATTTAATATTTTTATAAAAATATTTAATATATTATAAATTATAAATTAATCATTAATTTTATTATATATTACTTTTATATATTTAAATTTAATATAAATTATTCATTGACTTATATATTTCTTACTTTTTGTTATATTATTATATTAATTTTATTAATATAATTTAAATTTTTATATAAAATTCTATATTTAATCAAATATTATTAAAAGAAATGGGAGATAATGAGTAACATCTATTTGTGTATAAGAATTCTCTATCCAGTTAACTCTGTGAACTCCACAAAGATCAAAGCCACAAATGGCCACAAAACACATTCATCTTTTTATCTTTCCTTTTCTTTTTTTTTTTTTTTGTCTCAAAAGGGTGTAAACACATTACTAGTGGATGGAGAAAGGAGAATCACATAAAATACTGGTCCTACAAAAAGAATATTACAAAGACACATTACTAGAAGAGGGCAAAAGAAGCAGGCAGTCCAAGTACTGGTAAAGTTGGGCATGTACGTTTAACTAATGGTACATATAATACTATATGCAGAGGCAAGTCAAATTCTACAGGCTCTCCTTTGCCTTTGTGTTTCTCTGTTTGGTGATGCACAGTAGCATAATTGCCTCGTAAGGAATGATCATCATTTCTTCTTCCCAAAATATTCTATATCCGTCTCAGAATCTCTCGTTTACTACGTGGGCAGAAGTACCGCTTGCATGAGGTTTGATTTTTTCTCTGTTTTTTTAAGGATTTTTTCTTAACGATTTAAAAAGTACGAGACATTAGAAAGAATAGGTAAAACCAACATGAGAATATCTCGTAATATTTCTCCCAAATACCTTTTTATTATTTTTGTAATTTTTGTTTTACACTTTTGAAATCGGCAATTGATTTTTTGCAGTTTGATAATGGATTCAGATAAAAAAAAATTTCATTCTCTTAGTAAATTTTGATGTTAATCCTCTTGATCCCCTCCAAAGAGAACCGGTGGGAAGGCAAGTTTTTTCTTTTTCTTTCAACTTTTAACTATATAAGAAGATTATTTAGCATATTTCTAAGTTAAATTTGAATAATATTTTAATTTAAAATTTTTATTTCGAGTTTAATAAAAGATGAATTAATGTTTATGGCAAAAACTGCTATAATTGCTCAGAAAAAAATTTTATTTTTCTCATTTTGTCTAAAAACTTTATTTTTATCTTTTTATACACACAAACTATTTTTTCAACGCACAATCTATCAAATATAGTCTTCTACAACGGAATTCGGCCAAAAATTGACACAAGATTTAGCAAATTTCGTCAGATTTTGGTCATATTTCGCTGTGGAATATTTAACAAATTGAGTGTCGCAAAAGTAGTTTATGTGTATAAAAAGATAAAAATAAAATTTTTGGACAAAATAAGAAAAGTAAAAATAATTTCTATGCAATTATAGCAGTTTTCTCATGTTTATGAAAAGGAAGGTAAGGTTAAAATAAAATAATTTTCATTGATTTTCAGAACAAGAGCTTGTCCAAAAAGACTATCTATGTTTGTTGAAGTTTTCTTAAGGGTAAAATTGTCTTTGTAGTTATTTTCGTAAGAAAGATCCATGATGTTAAAGATGGAAATTAACTGCTAAAACGTTTTATATGACTTGCCAAAAATAACCTCTATGACCGTTTCGAAATCCTTAAAAGACAAACATAGCTCAAAGAAGGACCAGAAATGTATAAAAAAAAAATTTGCATTGGGTTCAGTACTATATATTCCATGTCTGTTTAGATAATAAAATTTGAAGGAAACATATTATGAGGCATTGGTACGATAAAACGACAAAAGACACCAAAACCCTCCATGCATGTGCCATTCTACCAAACAAGGCCCTAAACAATTTATAGATCAATTGAGAACCACGAATATCAAGTTTAAAACTGGATAAAATGAAAAAAAAGTAAAATATCTATGCCCTATTTTGGCAACAGTATCGAATACCTAAATCTTGTTCTTATACTCCAAGAATCATTTTTAATATTTATTAAAATAAAATTAAATATATATACTACTTTTTTTTTGATTTGTTTCAAAATATATGGCCTATTTTTATATAAAAATTGTATTTATTGTTTTATTTTTAACTTTACTACTATCATCAACCACTTACTTAAATATTTTATTTTTTAATTATTAATTTTTTAACTAATCACTTAAAATATCAATTATTAATGTTAAATTTAAATTTGACACACTACTAATTATTTTTAAATAAGAATATTTTAAACATCTATTAAACCTTTTTTTATAAACTTTATCAAAAATATAATTCCTATGTAAAAAGAAAATAGGTGATATACTCTGAAATGGAACGAAAAGTAACATTCAATTAAATATTGTGATTTTTCTTTGTTGTTTAGGATATACTAGTGTAGTCTCCCGTACTACGTGCATAAATATTCATCAGTAATTCTATTTATTTTTTATTTATTCTTATTTTAAATTTTAGATAGTAAACATAAAATAAATTCAAACAACTAATATGGGTTATAATTTATAGAAATAAAAAAATATAATTAAAACTTCAAATCAATATGTGCTTTTTCATCACACAAATAAAAGTTTCTAAATTAAAAAAAAAAGTGAATTGTACAAAAAATTTTCTTTCTAAATGTTATATTTGATCTAGATCAAATCAGAGTACAATACTATAAATATGACATTCTGAGCAGTAGAGTAACAAACAATGTTTTAAGTATCAAAGCGGTCATTTAGGCTCTTAACAGGAAGTGTCCATACCATAGAATGAATAAAAAGTATTAGTTTGACTATGATCTATCTTGATATAGCTTTTCAGAGCAATTGTTTTAAGTAAAATAGATGAATAATTAAATATTAAATATCGTGCAGGTAGAAATTTTGGAGGAAAGAATAGTAGAATATTGAGTCTCTTTTGAACTGTACCTCTAATGACTTTGGTTCTCATTTGTGTTGAAAGTTGAATTTATAGAAAAAAACTCAATTTGCGAACTCATAGAGGTTATTTTTGGCAATATTTTTGTGAAACTCAATATGCTGCTAATGTCCTTAGTAAGAATTGTTTCACAAATATCAACTATAATTAAGAACATTGAATTGATATACTAGAACAAAGATATACCACAACAAATTATTAATAAAACTCAAAAAAACTGACTCATAAATTCTGTATTGAGTTTGAAAGTGATGCATACAAACTACAACAAACTAATAATCATAACCTTGTATTACATGATAAAATCCTAACTAAAGTTTTGTTATGTATTTGCTATTATATAATTCTTACTTAATGCATAACGACAATACATTACCAATGTTGTATGCATTAACATAATGCGTTTTTTTGTAAAATTAAATCTTAGCCATGAAATACAGTGAAAAAAATAAAAAAGGAATGGCATTATGATAAGCGATTCGAAGTTAGGTCTACAAAAGTATTGAACGCAACATGATAAGGCATCAATATAAATACGTTACCATAATGCGTCTATTTGAGAAGTTTAGGCATCAAACAATAGTTGAATACATTATCGTAATGCATTCATTAATGAACTCAAGAGGGTAATGCGTCTCTATAGTGTAAAAGTCAAAAAAAGTGAAGAACGCAGGACGATAATGTGTTAAACGATAAAATTTTTTGACATCCAACAGTATCTGAACGCCTTATCGTAATGCGTCCATAAAGAATGCATTAGGATAATGTGCCTATAGATAGAAATTTTTAATGAGTAAAAAGTTCAAAAGGTTCAGGGATCAACAGTTAATAAATATATTACTGTAATGCATTCTTTATAAACAAATTACGAGATAATATGTCATTAAGACAGAAAAAATACATTACGATAATGCGTTGTGATACTTAGTATCACTTAGATTAGATTATTATTTTGATGTAATTTGATTAGAGAACATTCAACATTTGGACTCGAATCACTTAGATTAGATTATTATTTTGATGTAATTTGATTAGAGAACATTCAAAATTTGGACTCAAGTATTCAGAATATTAACTTATTATGTTTGGTTTTTGAACTTTTTTGCTTAGGGTCGCGTAAAAGATTATGTTTATAAAGAAAGAAATGAGGTCGGGAAGAAAATTTTGATATTACAGTTGAAGACGAAATACAATCCAAGTGCATTATCATAAAGAGGGTGCTAATGAGATGGACTTTAGGGAGGGAGTTTAAGTAATCAGACACTTGAAGTCATAAAAGAATAGCAAAGCAATTTTGAAAAATTTTTAATTTTTAATTATAATATAAAATAACAAATTTTCTAATTTTTTTCATTTTACAGAACACTATCGAAATACATCAAATTTTGGATGGTAAGACTATATGATAGTCTTTTTTATTTAAGCAAAAGATTAAATATATAAAATCTTATAAACAAAATATGAGAACCGAGAATTTTCAGAAAACATGTGATATTCTCAGAAAACAGTGGAGGAAAGGAAATGAGTGAGAGGATCTCTAGTACTCTTAGGTCCACTCCCGATTATAAAACTTGGAAACAAAATGTGTGGAAAATAGGAGCTGCATATACATAAAGATCCAGTTTCAAAAAATATAGTAATTATTAAAATTCTGTATTAGGATTTTACCCATAAAAAAAACATTAAAATGGTATATTTGTAATCAAATTGGGACAACCACTTCATTTTGTGGGCGTATCACATTGCTTTCAAATGCCAGAGACAACCAGCAAACTCTTTCGGCCGCGGACGCACGTTGTATTGCTTTCACCTTCACAAATATTGATTGTGGTGGGATAGAATTTAATTTAAAAATTTTTATTTTAAATTTTATAAAAATTAAATTATTTATAAGAAAAGATGTAAATTTTATATTTAAAATTTTTATTTTAATTTCGAAACGAAACTCCATTCAAGTTGAGCTTGAAGGGATAGTAATATAGTTCATTTTCGCTTGTTTAAATTAATTTTATTTTATTGATATTTGATTATTTTTTTAGTTTATAATTTTAGCTATTACTTTAATGAAATTATGTTTAAAGTACTTTTTAAAATTTCTTTTATTTATATACTAATATAGTTAAAAAGTATTCAGATATATGTTTTCACCCGCAAATTAATAATACATAATTTTAACTGAAAAATACTACTGATTGCAATTTTTAAGACAAAATTACCCTTATAATTTGTGTCGCAATTATCATAAACTCTTAGGTTGAATTCGTACAGTAGTATTCTCACGTGATTTGAGGATGAAATTATTGGATGATTTGTAGTCAACAGGGCTTTGGTACAGAGGACCACTCTTACTGCTTAGGAACATTGAATTCAACATATATGACTATGAATTTGTGCATATCTATAATGTCCCAACCGAAGCCCACCACTCCTTTGTAATATTGTGAATTCCCAGTCACATAATTCAACTTTTTTGAGGGCATATAATTAGAAAGCTTAAAGGCTAAAGAGAAACTTTTCAATGGATCCCTCTCTTTGTATGCAATATATGCATTTCCACCCATATAAGACACCAATATATATATATTTGATAAGTATAAGACACCAAAATCTGGAACACAAAAACACATCCCATCTCCATATCTTCCTTTATTGGACACGGTTCCTCTGTATCTCAAGAGATTTATTCGTACGAGAAATCAAATCACAGCCCGACCCCATTCTTAGCTGTGAAGAATGCGAGAGCTCTTGCAAGAACTAGAAGAACTCAAAAGTCACATTTCATTCTACATTTTCCCTCTTTTCTTTTCGTAACTTGGAGGGATTCCATGATCCTACCAAACAAACCTAACAAGAACCTCTTTAATTTTGAACTAATTTGATATATATATATATATATATATATATATATATATATATATATATATATATATATATATATATATATATATATATATATATATAGTGATAATGATGATCAAACTTGGATTTCGGACTTGTTGGACAACTCAATTAAATACTTAAAATTAATTGATTAAGTACTTATCAAAGTAAGTATATTTGATAACAAATGTAATTAAGTGATTAATCTTTTAATATGTTTGATAATAAATTTTGCTACTCACTTAATTATTTAAGACCAACTTAATTGTAATTATAAATTTTAAATAAATTTAGATTGACTTAAGTTTGAATTTTGAATATGCTAATTACTTACTCAATCATTATATATATAATTTCAATACACACACACACACACACTATATCTATACACATATATTTTTATTTAAAAATAAAAAATTACTATCTTTTTTACTTTAGAATAAAAGTTATTAATAATTTATCAATTTTTAAAATTTTTATTTTTGATAACTTTTATTAATTAAAATTTTATACAATTACAAAGTTATCAATCTTTATCGACAATAATTTTTTTTAAAATTTTATTTTTACCAATGTAATATTTCTAAAAATGTTGTAAGATGAACAAAAAAACTTTCTTTCAACATTTTTTGAGCAAAAAAGAAAAATTAAAATTTTTAAATTTCAGAGTTTAGTGTTAAATAATAATAATTTATTTTTTAAATTCAAATTCAGTCTTCAAACTTCAAGTTCAAAATTCAGAATTTAAATGCTTTAGACTTCAATCTTCATAATTCAAAATAGGCCCATCGTCTTTGAATGCAAGAGAAGAAAAAGCAATTTTGACTAGGGTTCTACTTTTTAATACCAAAGTAGAAAGACGGAAAAATTTTTTTTTGGGAAAAATGGTATTTTTAAGCATTAAGCTACTATCTTTTAGAACTTAGACAAATGATATAATTTTTGTTTAGATAATGAGCTATACTGTTGAAACACACACAAACAAGATACAGGATATTGCCAGGCAAGATGTTGCTAAGGATAATAAATCTTGATTTATTCTCATTCTCTGTATACGTATATATCACTTTGTATTTTTTTACTTTATCCCTTCTTATCTAAATTAGAGTTTGATAGTTTAGACTCTCTATAGTTTAGGGTCTCTTTTCTCTTAGCTATATATAGTGTTGTACAAACTGCCTTTTCTATGTAGAAAAGAGAACTCCCGAGAGGACTTCTTTTTATTTTATTCATTCTTCTTCATATACTAAAACCATCTAGTGATATAAGTGAATGAAGTTCTCTTTTTTTCTAGAAGAAAAAATATTGGTCCAAATAAATTTTTTAAAATATTCTCAGTGGCTTCAAAATATTCTCTGTTTTCTTAATATGTGGAAATTACAAAAATGATTTTTGACTTCGGAATTATTTGGGATGCCTTAGCTTGGTTGACCTTGGGTTTGGAGAATCTTCCAAACCGTTCTCTCTTTAGACCTTTAATTATTTTTAAAAAGGTAATTAAAAGTGCATTACAATAGTGATCAATTTTGTAATCTGGGCTGTTGCATTTGGGACCAAATCAATCACCTAATCATTCCTTAGCAAAAAATATATACGACTATAATTCAATGAAAGCGACTTAATTAATTAATCTCTTGCTTAATAACATACATGCACCCGACAAGGAACCATTTAAAGAAAAGCAACCTTTGCTTTGGTCAGTCGCATCTGACTATATCGCTTTACCTATTTCCTTTATTCTCATTCTAGATTATGGATATCGAAGAGCTGCACTCTTAAGTAAATCACTAATTTTTAATTAGAGAATAATTAATCCAACAAATATCAATGGTTTTCCTTTTTCTTTTTCTGTTTATGGGTCTTCCTTTTGGATCTAATTTCAATACTCTGTTGTGTAATAATAAATATTTCTAACTAATTAAACCCTAGACAATGCACTACTTTTCTATCAAAATTGGTAAAATGAGGTTCATGAATCCTGTAAGAGAGTTGATGAGTGTACTTAGATAATACGCTCTTTCTCAATAATTGAGTGTCTACATTTCTTTTTTAGTATATTCATAATTAGATATTTATTTTCCTAAAATAGTTATATATTTTATCTGAACATTCACTATTAATCCCCTTAATTTGAGGAAAGTAATCTCTACAAACACATGAATCCACCACAAACTTCTTTATTTCTCTTAATTTAATAATCTACTACTAAATCTCTTTAATTAAGAAAATATAATAAGATTAATGAGAATAAAATTGATAAATTGAATAAGTCAAAAATCTTCTTTAAATTATATACCAAGTGAAAATGAAATATTTAATAGTGAACGGAGAAAGTGTTAATTTATGTTGACAATTAGTGTAGAAATCTAAGTCACTAACAAATATAAGACAAAATCAAGACACATAGAATATTGGTAGCGCTTTCCATAAGAAAAGCAAAAAAAAAAAAAACTTAAATTTAATTTTATTTTCCTAGGTCTTTTCTTCTTTTTTAAAAAACTTAATATTCTATGCTGATGAAGATGTTCTCCGGCATAGTAGTCTGATGATTTGACGGTACATGGTAGGTAGCTGAGGGAGAGAGCAGCATATCATCGAATTGGCATTTCGTTTGAAAAGTAGAGCAATAAATTTATCAATCGTACCATTTCCCTATCTGGACAACATCTTTCAATGCATGGCTTTATATGGACCGCTTTTGGTGCAACAGACAATGACACTGAAAATGATAGATCGTGGCTTTCATTTTCTTTCTTCCTTCCGGTTTCCTTATTTTATTCCTTTTCCATATTCTTAGTAAAGATAAAGAATTTTTCATTTCTTTTTAAGTTTAACATAAAAAATTTAACTAGAAGAGGCTCAAGTTAAACCAACTGAATTATTTCAGGGAAAAGAAAAAAATAAATTCAGTTGGTTTAAAAATTCATATTCAAACTCATAAAAAGACGAGCGAATTAAATAAAATATGAGTTTAAATTTTATAAAATAAAAAATAAAATTTAAAATAAAAATTTTACGTTAAATCATTACAGAGACAAAATGTAGACAAAAAAAAAAAAAATTATGTATATTTTTTCTTCTTCTTCTTTCTTTTTCACCCCCCACCCTTTAAATAAAAAACATGTAGTTCATTTTCCAATTGACAAGAAGTTGTAAATGATGGCAGTTTAACTGTTAGAAGCACTATTTATTAATTATTTTAATTTAATTTACTTTACCCTTTTCTTACTCTCACTAGCTCGCAAAAATAATGAAATACAGCTATTCTTCAGTCATAAACTATTTTAAGGTGTTTTCAGTAATTTTTTAAATTGATAAATTTTACCAAATAGCAGAGTCGTAATATGATCATCCCTATAGTTTCAGAGACCAAATTTATTATTTTTCCGGAAACTTAAAAGGTCTTGAGAAACAAACTTATAAGGTTAGAGGTATGTGCTTAAAAATTTATTTTACCCCTTTTTATGACAAAAAAAACTATTTTAACCTATCAATGTGATCAATTTATTCTCTAATTTTTATTTCAAACAGAGAAATCATAAGGGTTAAGGCCACTAACCACTTATGTACTTTAGGAAACGCAACAATTTATGCGTTCAAAATATCTATTTAATTTTAAAAAGAGATTGAATTTTACAGGATCTAAGATGACTAGAGATTTATATATTATTTTATTTTTTATAAAAAATTTTACTCCCACAAAATAAAAAAAAATTAAATCCAAATACACTACAGGCATCAAAGAGTTTTTTGAAGGATTAATCCTTGTGCGTGGTTGTGTGGAGGTTAGCTCGTGATGGTGACGCTGGACATCCGTCAGTGCCCAAAGGCGCCTCTTCAGCACTAAGCCAAACCATAACTATAAATTAGCTAAAAAATTCGTGTTATGCACGTAATATATATATTTTTTAAATATAATTTTTATAATAATGTATTTAGTAAAATAAAAAATTAATTTTAAAGAATCTTTAAAATTTTTTAATTAATAAATTAAATTATCAAATTGCTAAATCATTACAATCGATCTAATAATTAATTAATTAATTAAAATTTGATATCTAGTATGAAAGTTTTAATAAATACTATTGATAATTTTGTCAATCGAACAAAAATAAAAAGTAAATATTATGATAAGTAATACATAGTATGAAGGTATAAACATATTATTCAAAGATAATTTTATAAATAAATATGTTATATTGTGATTCTCTTTTGTAAATGAGAACATTCTTTACACCAATCGACACGTAAAACAAATATTATCTGTGATAAATTTTTACAATTTTGACATTATGTAGTGCTCGAACCATCAATGTAAACGTACGATCTTTGTATGAATTGATATGTTTATAAAAATTTTTTAATCCATTCTCCTTATACACAAATATTATATTTTAGAGTTGAATCTATAAAATTAAAAATATCTGAGCAATCACATAACTTTTTAATGTGCTCAAAAAAATTGTCAGAAGTATGAATATAATAATACATGTCTTTGCATTTCATTTAGATGATCAACTGAACACCTTAGTACAAAATCTGTATGCATATCTTTGAGAGTAATATTCATTTCTACACTATAATCTTTTATGATCATATTAACAATCTAAATAATATTTAATCTCGTCAACAATTCGATATCGTTATTGGTCATTGCTTAATGTATTGACATTTACTTAAGAACATGTGCTTTATCAAATCTTTTGGTCATGTACTTTATAATATTTGATGATTCTCTTAAATTTATGTAAGTATCCATCAATACCAACAAATCTATCAGATGAGGAATAATCCACTATTATCGAAAGTAAAACCATTTATTGTAACTCTTTTACTTGAATCATTTTTGGCATCTGTATTCTACATACCCATTATTTTCTATTGTTGTAGCATCACAAAAAATTTTTAGGTAGTGCTTTGAACATTTACTATTTACCATACATGGAGCATTTGGGAAAGTATCACCACAGGGTCCATGGAACATGCATCTTATGATGATCTTATAAGCATTGATATTAAAATTTTTATTTCTAATTATAATTATTGAAATATATTTAATAAAAAATTAACAACTAATTACATTATAAATTTAATAAAACTTTTATTTTTAATTACACAGCCAATAAACTATGAAACAAATTTATGTATTTAATGAAAAAAAATCCACTTAGGAGTGATCATGGGTAACAATAGGAATAAGTAGTAAATATCCTTCAAAAATGTCATCACTATTTTATAAAGTGCATTCTCAATATCGAGACTTTTTTAGTAGAGTTTTAGTAGATCGTACTTGTATTAATTTTAGAGCGAAGTGAATTTTTGTTGGAATATTTGCTTTCCTACCCAACTATTATAGTCCACATATTCAACCCATAAACATGCATGGCTTATAATTTAATCACAAAAGGAGATTATTGATTCTTATTGAAAAGAACAAGAAAAAAGAGTGTGTGATTATTGAATGTGAAAAATTAGATGTAAAGCACCAATGGAGAGCACTATGGAGATAGTTGAAAAAAGAAAATGATAGTTATGTGGTAAAATAAAAATGAAAAAAAGATGATTATATATACTCTCTTTTAGTAAAATATCATCTCTATTTCTTAGTTTACAATTTTTAATATCTTATCAAGTTATGATTTGAAGTATTTCACAATGAAACAGACTAAGAACAAATGTTGAGTTTTACAAAGAAAACAAAACAAAGCACATTCAAAGGCTCGGATCTAATTGAATTCAAATTAAGGATTTTATTTTTTTTTTAAAAAAAAGAAGCACTAACTAATGGTATCTCTTGAAACCAATTAAGACATTAAACAATAATGAAGTTCAAAGGCTTGGAACCAATTGAATTCATATTAAGAATTTTTTCGAAAAAAAAATACTAACTAATTATATTTCTCAAAACCAATTAAGAGGTTAAACAATAATGAAGTATGTTTGAGGACAAAAAAGCATTAATAGAAAATGGAGAAATCATCTCTTAAATCTCTTAAATATTTTTTTATTTTTCTTTAGAGATAATTTGATAAGTGTATCATACAATAAAAATAAAAACTTGCCATACTATAATTTGATGGACATGTAAGGGCACTCCAAAATTGAGATTATTTAACTCAAAAGTTAAAAAACATTTGCCTTGTGTGCCCTTTTAGAAAACAGACAAATTAAAACCATCAAATCTAATATTTCTTCCTTCTAACCTTGCGCTCTCCTAGCTAGCTTGGCCTTGTGTTCTCTCATGGTTCTTACGTGTTTGCATTTGATATAAAAACTCAAGCACAAATGTATCCGAAGTAATATATGTTTACTTATAAAAAATTAAACATTATATTAGAATCAAACTTGGTGGAAATAAATAGAGTATTATATTTGTCAAATTTTTAGAGTTTCCTTATAGACTACATAGATTAGGAAATAACTATGGGATTGATATCGTAGAATAGGAAGAGTTTTTCATTTTACATATTGGCTTATCTTGTAAAGCCATAGTCTAATTTCTTTAATTTGAAAATCCTATAGAGCAATTTCCTGAAGTAATCAAATTTAAAACATTCTTCTATCGTTGAAACATTTTAGATTATTTCCTTGGAGAATAAGGAAAAAAATCTTTGTATGGGAACCTCGGATCACCTGTTCTAATTCACTTCTACGTATATGAAGCTTAAATTCTCACAAAAAAAAGATAAAAATGAAAAAGACAAATCAATTATTTTTCATAATATGGTTCAAAACTGTACCTCTTATTATCGTGTATTTTTGTCTAGCAAAGAAGCTAATCTATATTACGTGTAAGATTCTCCAAAGGCATTAAATTTGCAAACAAAGGCAACTATGAGATTATGTTATATCCTCATAAAATCGTTCTCACATATCATCGAAGGAAAAAAAATCAAATAAAAATTATGTCAAACAAACAAAAACATAAAAAATGCATACATATGAAGAGAAGAAGAAAATAATATGCAGAAGAGAATGATGATGATGTGCACTATGTGTAGAAGAAATGAGCAGACATTAGATGTTTAGGTTTAATAAATTTAGTTTAAATTAAGAAGTTGGGTTAAACAAAAATTATAAATATAAAGATTATGTTTGTTGACAACTATTGAATAGTTAAAGTTTTATTTTTACAAAATAACTGAATATACATAATTTAATTTTTTTTAAAAAATATAAAATTTAAAATTTGAGTTAATATATAAGTAGTTTAAAATGATCCCAACCAATTAAAAAAATTTTAAGTAAATTAAATAATTAAAGTTTTATACTTTTACAAAGTAACTCAATATACGAAATTCAATTTCATCAAAAAAAATATGAAATTTGAAATTCAAGTTAATATATAAGTAGTTTAAAATTATTTTAATAGATTAAAAATGATTCTAACCAATTAAAAATTTTAAAGTAATAACCAAAGTCTTATACTTTTACAACGTAACTTAATATACAAAATTTAAAATTAAAATTAATGTATTAGTTTAAAGTAACTTTAATAAATTGAAAATAATTATAACCAATCAAATTTTGAAGACTAATTAAAAAAGTAAAATTATAAGAAATTAAAATAATTTAAAATTTAAGTTAATATATAAGTAGTTTAAAATTATTTTAATAAATTAAAATAGTTCTAACCAATAAAAAATTTTAAAGTAATAATTAAAGTCTCATACTTTTACAAAGTTATTTAATATGCAAAATTCAAAATTGAAATTAATGTATAAGTTAGTTTAAAGTTACTTTAATAGATTGAAAATCATCCTAACCAATCAAATTTTGAAGATTAATTAAAAGAAAAAAATTATAAGAAATTAGAATAATTTAAAATATAAGTTAATATATAAGTAGTTTAAAATTATTTTAATAGATTGAAAATGGTTCTAACCAATCAAAAATCTTTGAAGTAATAATTAAAATCTCATACTTTTACAAAGTAATTTAATATATAGAATTCTAAATTAAAATTAATGTATAAGTTAGTTTAAATTATTTTAATATATTAAAATTGATCATAACCAATTAAAATTTTGAATACTAATTAAAATAGTAAAAACTCTAAGAAATTAAGATAATTTAAAATTTAAGTTAATATATAGGTAATTTAAAATTATTTTAATAGACTAAAAATAATTATAACCAATTAAAACATTTTAAAATAATAATTAAGGTCTCTTACTTTTACAAATTCAAAATTAAATTAATTTATAAGTTAGTTTAAAATTATTTTAATAGATTAAAAATAATTCTAACTAGAATGATAGGTTTGAAGTCATAAGAAATAAAGTGTTATATTTTTATAATATATATATATATTCAAAAAGATACTAATAGTTTACGCCGGTACCGGAAATAATGTGTGTACTTGGAAGATTGGTGACAGTAGAGAGTATTTCGCTTTCGCGGAGTCTCTCTCCGAAAGATAAGAATGACAGTATAATCACAAAACTGCTGTCGGAGTCTTACAAGAAGATTACTAGCAAATTGGGGATGTGATTTGCTTAACCCTAAGCCTATTGATAGCGACTGTCGGCACCCTTTCTTGGTGCCGCGTGTCCCCTATTATCGTACCATGGTTGTACTCATTTCTGACCACTAATGTTATAAAATATCCCATTAATTCAATCTTACTCGGAATAATATTAATGAGAGAATTGAATTAACCCTAAGCCTACAGATCATAAAATATCATGTTTGTTACTTATTTAAAAATAATAATTATTTTTTATTTTTATTCCCTCTAAAATATATAAGACTGTGAATCAAAACTACTTCCTATTTCCATTGGATATTGTTGAGAGGAAGTAATAATTTTTTTATTTTTATATCCAACATAATTTTGACTTCTTCAGTATCTATATATATATATATATATATATATATATATATATATATATATATATATGTATATGTATATGTGTGTCTATAATTATATTTTTTTCAAAACAGAAAAAATTTTATTTAAATAATATTTAATTTAAACTTAAATATAAATGAGTCTTATTTAATGCAATTTAAATATACCCTATGTGTATGTATATATTGCTTTACATGTATAAATGAGTAGATTGGATGGGCCAACCAATCCCCATCCTGCAGAGAGGAGAGTGTTCTCCAAATTTCTGGCACACTCTACGTGGCTACCAGTCACTTAAACCATATTTACTACAACACCCAAACATAGACACGATCATTATACATTATTCGACAAAAGTAGAAACCATCAACACGAGAAAAGACCTGAGATGTGACCAAAAAAATAACGAAATGAAATAAAGTCATAAGGTCCATTTGCAGTTTTCTAATGGACCAAAATCATACATTTGAATCTATGAAGATGAACCCACGTTACAAAGCCATTTTTTCTATGCTTCGAAGAGAGGAAGAAATCAAGATTCTGTTGATTAAACGTGTCTCCATTTTTTCAAGAATGGAGGAAAAGGGTTTTCAGAAAAGGCTTTGTCATTTTCAATATTTGCGGCTGTCTGAGATTATACATGTTTTCTTCCTATCAAAACTACAGGACGTTCCCTGCTGCTGGCAGTGGCGCAAGCAGATCTTCGCACTTTTAATTCTTGAAAGTGATTTTAATAAAGTCCCTTATCCAATTCTGGAATTGCAGAAGGCTATCAGCCCAGGGAAGACATCTGTCTGCTAAATGGAATACTTTCTCTTTCCGCCTTTACTTTTATTTTTCCACTTGCAGTCACTACAGAAAGTGTGAATTGCATAAACTCATATTTCATATTACGAGAGGAGTTTGATTTTTAGTGGAGAGTCATAAATTTCATTTATCTTTTACTTGATTAACTCTAGTTGACCAGCCGTGCCCCTTTTCTAGAGTACAAAAAATTATTTAAAAGTAAATTATTTTGGCGTTACTCACAGATGGAAACTCATTTTGTTGACTATCAGGGTGAGCTTCCTCGTGAGAATTATCAGGACACTGTTTTTTTTTTTTTAACCAAATGCCGACCTTGGTTTTGGTATTTTTTTAATCTAAATTTATACAATAATGATGTAGGAAAGCGACACGTTGCCGGATACTTATTCTTGATTATTTAATGGTAAAAAATTGTATATTTTGTTTGTGTATCTGTTTCTATCAAAAGATATCTTCCATTAGAGCTGCTCCCCCTACCACCCCCCCCCCTCCAAAAAAAAAAAAAAACTTTTGCGGGGTCCCATGTTGAGCAATGATTATCAGAGTATTTCAACAATCATATACTTTAATTAATCTTGTACACTGCACACTAATAGCAGTAGCGTCTAGGAAAGGAGCTGGGAAATCAGGATACTTCCTTCCAATAATAGAAACCGTATAGGTCAAATTAGACCACCTCCGTTTTAAAACAATTATCCATTCTTTCTATTTTTGTCGTTCTAAGATTCTTGTTAATAAATTAATAGTGTATTTATTACTCTAATTTTAATTTAATACTTAAATAATTTTTAAACAGTGGATTTATTATTTTAGTATTATACTTATAAATTAATTATTTCCCAAGTTGTTCTAGTGCTATTTTTGGAACCTCATTCAGCACTCTACCATCAAGAAGATAGAAGCAGTGTTTCAAAACCTCGTCTCTATTCTATAGTCGAGAGGTTGATTTGTAAATTTTTTTAATAAAAATATGTTTAATATTAATTTACACTTGTACAATAAATTTCAAGAATTTAATTTCGACAAAAAAAAAAAAAGAAATCATATGATTGCATGAATCCGATTGTGCCGCAAGAGGTAATGGCAGTTGGTTTAACTGGAAAATCTGCATAAGGAACATAAATACAAATTTAGCTTACGTGTATTGTTGAATTAAGAAATAAAGTAAGGCAATTGGTTTGATTCTGTTATGATTTGCTATGATGACTCCACTAATGATAAAATATAGAAAATTTAATATTTTATTTTATTTTGTTATTTATTTTTAACTCTTTGATTCTAGTAATAATAATGCCTTCTTAGAGAATCTTCCCAGTTTAATGATTTCATTATGTTTGTCATTTCTTGAGGGCTTTACAAGTCTTGTTTTTCTTCTCATCATTGTGGTAGTGATGTGATCAAATTTTTGTTTTAGGTGAGTGCAAACTAGCTAGGGGCAAAAAAATAGGGGATTTACTTTTTACCAACAGCAAAAAAGTAGCAAAACCAAGACAACGGCATCAAAATGGTGGGACAAATAGAGATTTTTTATGGAGATTTTACAATTTATAAAAGTATAAATATATCAAAGATAACACGAGAATAAATAGTCAATTTATCTTCGAATAATTTATGTACATTAAATAAGTTATATAATTATCAATGAAAACAAATTATATGGATGGAAAATGTTAGCTCACACATAAAGGGGTTTTTTTTTTTTTTTAATGAAGTAGCTTTTGTGGTATGTATGTCTTGTTTGTATTGGTTATTATTACACAAGTTATTACTTGTTTCAAAATATCGGTTTCATTTATTTTTTATTAATCGTATAATATTTTATTTATTTATAATATTAATAAAAATAAATAAATTTTTTTCTATTCTTATCCCTCTTTAACTATTATTTATCCTAGTAACAGGATAATAGTTCAAATAGTAAAAGCATTTCTTTCTGAATAAAAAGTTTTGGGTTCGAATCACATCTCCCTCCCGCAATATATTTTAAAAAAACTACTACCTATCTTAATTTCTAATAATTAACATGTATTTACTATGTTTTATTAGTAAGAAAAAGGTATGTAAATCTTTTTATTTTAACTTTTATAGATTTTAATAAATTTTTAATTTGTGTGAAATACAAATAAAACTAATATATTGTGCGCCCTATGAAATTTATCAAGCTCCAAATTGACCCCTTGACGCGCCGATTTGAGCTCTTCTTCGTGTTTTTATTCAATATTTTGAGCTTTTTCATCATTTAAGTGATCTCCAAGCTCAATGGGCATCAAATGAAATTTTTTTATCTCAATTTCTTCAATGTTATTTGCCTTTGAACTCCAATTGCTCACGAATCCGTGTCCAACTCTCATGAACCGACTTCTTAGGGCGTTTCATCCCATATTAGAAGAGAGAGATGTTACTATACATAGGAAACCCTAGCTAGTTCTACAATCTAAATACAACTATATATTTTTTCCCTGTTTTTGCTATGGATTCTACATATTCTTTCACAAAATTCAACTACAAACCCTATAAATTTTTTTAAAAAATAAAAAATTAATTTAAGTTATAATCCATAAATAGACACAAAAGGTAGATGTAATCATAAACACAAAAGGTAGAGCTTTTCATTGCTCCTTCAATAGGATAACAAAACAAGCTAATGACTGCTTCAATGTAACAAGATTCTTGGTCAACAAATAATTGTGTTCTTTATCTTGATTTTGCTTTTGTTCATAATTATAAGAAAAGACAAGCAAGAAAGAATCGGACTTAAAATCAATAATTTAAGAAGATGCTTTGATAATTGAAATATCACCTTAGGATCAATTATATTGCTTGAACTAATGTTTGGAAAATTACAAAATCGGATTAATTGGTCAGGCAAGTGGAACTGAGAATAAATTACTAGCTTCAACTCATTTGGTCTCAAGTGCAGTCATAGATACGACTCATATCCTTAGTGTAATAATATTTGTGATCATTAGTTATATGAATCCTTACCAAATAGTGGCACTTTCGGCAATTATTGGAAGGAAAAGAGAAACCGCATGATTGGTATCAAGAGATAATAAAATTTAAGCTCTGGTTCATTTTAAATACTCTTGTCATCATGAATTAAATGTTCTATGCTAACTTGAAATAAAAGTTAAATAAATTAGTCTAACTTTAGACATATTATTATAATATTTTTATTAATTAAAGATTTCAGTGGTAAGACTCATATAATAATGAAATTTAAATTTCTTAAATTAATGGAGTCAAAAGATTAGTGGTGAAACTATTGTGTTAATGGAATTTAACTTCTCAAATTAAGAAACTTAGTAATGGAAGTTTAAGTAAAATATATGATTATTTTTTTAAAATAAATATTTAATTCTAAATATCTTTAAAAAAATGTTTACACATTGGGATGAAGGAAGTATTTTTTTTTATCTATTTACTAAAATTGAAAACCACTCATAGGACAAGGACAATTAGGATACCCCAATATCCTATTAATAGAAACTTGAATCATATCCTATTAATAAAAGGAAAGAGATTTGTGATTGTGACTCATGCATGCAAGCAGCATTTTGAATAGGACACCTTTTTAAAAGAAACCCTAAAAGTATTAACCCACAAAGATAATTAATTGATGCACAAGTTGCATTAAAATAAAGAAATTAAAATTTTATTTTTGGGGGATCAAATTGGAGCACTTGAAAATGAAATGACATTATTCAGCCAAAAAGAAAAAAGAAAAAGAAATCATGCCATGCCATGTCTGAAGTCAATCAAATTGCTTCATACGTAAATGCGATTTAATTTGGAGGCCATCAAAATCGATCTTTAAGGAAACCATGTGGAAGTTTAATTAGTGAAATCGCTGTGATTAAAGTGTAGAACATGTTTAGTCAATCCATCAATAAAAGCGGCTTCATGGAAAGATTTTGATGTTTTAAACCTTCCAATGATACTCGGCCTTTTCTACGTTTATTAATGCGCTGATGAAACTTGCTAATTACTATCTTCTTTCTTTCTTCTTCTAAACGTTAAAAGTGCATTTCCTCACTTCCTTCTTTTTTTTATTGTTTTAGCGGTGAAAATTTCAATGTTAGATAAGAACAAGTTAAAAAGTCTCAATTCTTATTATTTGAGTGAGACGTACATAATTTTCTCATTTAAAACATTAATTTTTTGTTAAAAATAATTCAGTTCACTTTGTACCGAACACTCTCATAGTTCATTTACTGTCAACATTCTCCATCATTTCCCGTTAAAACTGGAAAGGGGAATGAGCATATGCATCCGATAAAGATAGAATCGAAGAAAATTGCTTCAAATGTAATAAGAATATTTTTTACTAACTGAATAATTACTTTTCAAGTTACAAAATTTATCTCCACCCCAAAAACCACTCATACTAGGCTTGTAGTGTAGTACTATATTTCTAGAAACATAACAGGTGAAACAAAAAGTAGCAGAAACCGAGGACCCCGTTTAACTCTCTATACCATTCCTCCACTTGGCTCATTCTCCCAACTCTCACGGCCTTTTTTTCGATGAGTCCCAACTCTCACTGCCTCACGTCCAATGAGCTCTGTGATAAATGTCCCCCTGCATCATTAACCTGAGGGACTTTGCCACATGAGGCTAAGGGTTGATGTCTGATAAAAGAAGGGTCAAATCTTGCCTCAGCTTTTATCGACGTTGAAATCGCCACGTACCATTTCTTCTTCCACACTACCCAAGTCTCCTTAACGTCATTGCTAAGCTGTGTTAAGAGTTCATGCGTCCTCTTTCGCTTAGTAATGATTACGTGCTAATTATGTCCCTTCCAGTTAGTATTTGTCTGCACAAAATAACTTTGTAGCCTTGGCTTATCTTATGACTCGCTTCCCTCATATACTACGCTGTGTTCGATCGATTCTCAATTTGAGATTCTCTGATTTTTTTTTTCTCCTCTACAAAGAAACTGAGGTAAAGGAGCCCGATCATGCAGATGGATGGAAACCTCAAAAACCATCCCCCACAAGTTTGGGGGCTTCCACGGCTGGACCACCAGCCATTAATGTGAAGGCACAGATCTTCTACTGGCTCTCTACTTTAGATGTTGAAACGTCGTCTTTCTTAATAGCAAAGGAGAAGGAGAATGGAAGTGACATCTTTACTTTCATTAAGGAATTAAATGTGTAATTTGCTGTCATCTTGTTCGGCTTCTTTGGTAGGTTTAGAAGGGAGGTAAAATTCAATGGCTTTTGAGACAAGGCAACAGCGGGAGGGGATTTCATCTTCCCAATTAATATTTCTCCCTCATTTATTTCCCATCAATGCTTTAGCTAAACGTCTTATGCGAGACGTACAGCTAGACGTTGATCGTTGTTAAGGCCCAATATTACTAGGGTTCACGGCCCACGTTCAATCAATCATGCCTGAAGAATTAAAATCTATATTAAGAAAAATTGAAAATTCATGTAGCTTAGGTCCTCTTCATATCAAGTGAGAGAAATCAAGATGAAATAGACACTTTTTTTTCTTTTAGGGAAAGAAATCAAGATGAAGCAGATCTTTTTCCTTTTCTATTCTTTTGTTTTTTGTGAGATTTCGTGGATACAATCAAGAATCCAATTTCACAGAGGGCTGGTAGGCCCAGCTTATTTAACCCAATGGACAGCCCTAGCCTTAGCTTTGACTTTGTAAATAACCTTGAAAGCAGCTCAACCAGTCAGATAAAAAGGGGCACTGGACCAGCAACAGCACATCATTGATGAGGGACAAATGCTGCTGTCTACAATCTACAGTTCCTTGGTCCTCTCCTTGACAAAGACAGCTAAACTTGTTGAAGCCCACTTGACACACTCATGCAATAAGATTAAGATGGGATTCTGAGTTGCTCTCCACGCCTTCTTCCAAGATTTCAATTTCGGTAAAGTTTTGAGATCGAATCAAATTTTAACGCGAAAGTTCTCAAATAATTTGTCGTCTGTAAATGATAGAATATGTATGGAAGAGAAGGATGAGAAAGAGCCATGAAAAAATGCAGCTTAAGGGGATGATTGGTTCTACTAGTCGTAAAGAAGCATGATTACTATATTCTTTCTTAGCCTATCTCGTCACCAACCATGTTACGATGAATAGATATCTTTTCCTTTTTTTTTTTGCCAGCGTAACGATCAAGAGATATTGATTGACAAAAACTGACCAGAAAAGGAGTGAAATTGAAAATAAGTGAAACATGTTAACATGAATAAACTGGGAGATCATTTGTGCCTTTTCCCAATGCATTGATGTAGTTTGTCAGCAATTCTTCTGCTGAAATACAGGTCCACAAGACCCTATTGTCGGGTCGATGATACACAATGTAGAGACAGACGAAGAAAGGCCCATGTGAGGGTTGGCAGTAACAAACCCTAGAGAGAGTCGGGTAAAAAGCTAAAGAGTAGTAGTGTAATATCTTGACTTCAAAGGCTATTTCCATGGCGGTGGTGGAGTTACACGGCGGTGGTGGTGGCCGTGTGCAGGAGGAGAAAATCAGAGTGGAGCCTGAGGACCATCTCGGAGACGGACCCTCCATTTTCAGAAAACTGTCAAAATCACCGCATGCACATGCAGACAATATAAGTTCTGTGGATACAATTCAATTTGAAATCCAATCATTTTGGATTCCTGATCGACTTTTTCGCTAAAGAATGCATGCAAACAGACCCTTTTTCTGAAGTTCAGACTTCGGACTGGCCAGGTTGTTTGCTTTTGTTGTCATGAAATGAGGATTGAGGCTCTTGCGCGTTGGACGTTTCCAGTATTTATTTTACTTTACTTCTAAGGCCAGATTTGGAATTCATATAGGTTTTGAAACCCACTCCTTTTTCTCTTTTTTTGCGGTTTCGAACCCTATGTCGTTTGTAGGACATGAATTTATGACTTCATGGTTTGGAGACAAATGATGACGTACTTCATGAATGGACGTCCAATTTGCGAAATGGAGAGTGCGAAATTGTTGGTTATGGTTATGGTCGCATTGGAGATGGAATCAAATTTCTTTCTTTAGGTTTGAATAAGTTATGACATATAACACTATTTTGTTATTTTATTATAAATTTTGTTTTAAAAAATTGACAGTTCGTGTTTTCATATTTTCTTAAGTTGCACTCCCTCTATCGTAAAATATAAGGTATTTTGATTCTTTTTGCATATATTAAAAAAGAAAAAATATTTTTATTATATTCTTAACAAATTTTATTAATATAATAAAAATTAAAATAATTATATTTATAGTGGTGGTAATTTTAGTAAAATAATTTATAAATTTATAAAAATTTAAATATTTTGAGATAGAATAATAAGATTTTTGAACTATATATTTTGAGATGGAGAAAGTAATTTTCAACACTAGTTGTAACAGTAAGATTTCACCGTACCTAATTTTAAAAAAAATAAAAAAAGGATTTTCCTTCATACGATAATTTAATTTTGTATGTATGTACACTTGGCATTGAGAAAGGGCTAGGCTATATATCCAATTGGTCTAGATATTCTTAATTGTTTGTTTAAAATTGAATGTTCATCTTTATATATAAAAAATTATAATAACTTCTTTTAATCAAAATTAAATATTTTATTTTAATTTAAAACAAAAGTTTTACAGAATTTTTACCGTAAAAAAGTTATCACCGTCAATTCTCATTGATTACAATATATATTTTTTAAAAATTTTTGTTAAACTTGCAATATAGGTTTAATTATTGTGATTTTGAGATGTACTCTTCACTGCTGATAATGATAATGTGACATTTCTTGTACTTATAATTAAAAAAAAAATGTAATCTCCAAAGAAAGATTCTATGTAAGTAATATCGGTTGGTGTTTTTTCCACCAATGAAAGGGATGCAAGCCCATTCGTGTACTGCCAAACCAAAATACAATTGGATGAGCCCACAGACAAAACAAAAGGGTATTCTTTTAAGTTTTTTTTTAAAAATTTTTTATATTATAATCAACGTTATTACTATTATTCTCATTATTGACCTTTCTTTTTTTGGAAGGGTCTTATTATTCTCCTTTTGGTGAAGAGAGAAATTATTCGAGTTGCTTAAAAGAGCAAGCGAGCTTTGTAATTACACTTCCCTAGTTTTAGGCTTTTTATTTTTTATCTTTAGAGGAGTTAGTTTTATGCAAGTTCAAGTGAGGCCCAATAATAGTACAATCATTGGGCTTTTATACATATCTGAATCTTTTGTACGAACCGGACTGTAAGAGAACTTGACCCGAGCCTACATGACATCTTCATAATTCTTTTTTAATTTTATAATTAGTGTTTTTTAGGGGAAAAAAGGAAAAAATTTTACTAAGCATAGTCCCAGTAATTCTATCTTGGTCAATAAATAACTTATAACCACTGCTGGTAGCAGATTTTTCTCTTTTCTAATGAAATCCTATTTTCTTCTCAAAAAATAAAAAAAATAAAATTATGAAAACTGATATAAAAGAAATCATAGAAAGAGCTACTTGAGTAAGCAAATGAACTGGGAGGTTATCGCCTTGAAAACATGTAATAATTTTTTTTTAATTTGAGTCTTTTTTTTAGATCAAACATGTAACAACTTTTTTTTTTCTTTAAAGGACAATATTGCTAAAGGAGGGGCAATGAAGTAAAATGGATCTCGAACATTTTCTTTGCAATGTTATTTTCATCTTCAAACTTCTATTTGATCTATTTCCGTTCTAAACTTTCTTCGAAGTATCAAACTAATCTTGAATGCCAATTTTACTACAATAATGGTCATGGATATTAAGTGCAAGGACGAAATTGGTATTTTGAGAAAAGTTGATTATTTAAGGTAATTGTCCCTTTAAAAGAACAACAAAATACACGTTTTAGATGTTTTTCTTGTTCCCATATTAACGGAAGTTGCTGGAAAGTCAAACAGTCACCTATCTCAATTTTTTTTGTGTTAGATAATATATAATTTGATAAAAACGATAACTTTTAATAAGAAAAATGGTATATTCTATTAAAATATATAACTATATAGAATGACTATGAAACTTACCATTTCTCTGATTTGTTGAAAGTTACATGTTCGCGTGATTAGTAATCGTCAAACCTATTAAACTTAAAATGTTGACAAGTCAAAACGTTTAGATGCATAATAACAATTTTTTCATTATCTTGAAAAATATTATCACGACTATATCTTACAAAAATCTAACTTCAAAAAACTCAAGAGAGTTCCGGCAAATGCAAGATATTGGACCTCTTATTAAGCTACAACTTCAATACTTCATTGACAAATCATTAACCAGACTCCGCCAAAAGAGAAGAACTAACGGTATCATTTGTTTTAAAACTGATTGAGTCAAGGAATCAATGTATCGAAGGGTCTCAATATCTGCGTAGGTAAAGAGATGAAACAAAGAAACAAAGAATATAAGGAGAGGTAGTAGATGACCCCAAAGGCACTCCAATGCTTAAGTTAGTATCAATTCATAGAAAAAGATACGTATAAAGAAAAATATCATGAGTATGATGGACATGATCAATAATAAGAGAGCATATCTCTATATATACATGTCTTTTCAAGTTCTGTAAGAAAACCAAATTATTGTAGCATAAGTAATATAGAATCTTGCTAGGATTTAGTATCCTGTTAGAGAAGAGATTTAGTTTACTAATTCTTGAGTACAAGACAATTGAGTTGGAGCACTTTAGAGGCCTTTAGGTTGACTCAATCATATGCCCCACAAGAAGAAGGGCATAAACTAAGTAAAAATGCGAGGTTTGTCACCTTAATCATCAATTGCGGAGGACCAATTGTCACTTCTTAAAAGTATCTTTAATCATACTTGACTCTTATTGCAATTTTTCACTTGCTGTATTCAACCAAGGCTATTCTCATCTTCATCAATGATCTTTGTCGCATCACTTTCTCTTGCCATTGTTCTATAAAGGCTATTTTCATGTCTTTTCCTAAAGATTATCATCAGGAGAACATGTTGTGAGGGACACTTAGAGCTCATAAGTATTCCACCTTTTAATTTTGTTGGACCTTATATTTAGCCAGATTTTTCGATAAGATGTATCTTTGGTTAGACTTTGTTTTGTACAAGTTGCTAATTCAATACTTATAGATCAATCGTTTTTTTTCCGATATGCTTATAGACCAAATCGTAGCATTTTTCTTCTGATAATTTCAATAGAACGCTTTCAATCAGGTTGTAACTTTTGTCTCCCGATAGTTTCAATTGGGCCGTAGCTTTTTTCTCCTGAAAATTTTAATCGGGTACTTTTAACTGGTTCGTAGACTTTTTCTCCTGAAAATTTCAATCAGAGAATTGTAACTTCCTTTTGGCTTCAATTCTGGCAAACTTATCAAATTAATTATTGAGTTCTCTTACTCGATATTCCCTTGTCGAAACATGCTCTTCACTTTTTCACTTATCATCTTTGCTTGTCTATTTTTAAAGGCTTGATTTTATTTGCACTTGGTGAAAATTTCTCTCTCGATTTTGAGAACTCTTACTTGATACAAAATACTCAACTTGAGAGTTAATAATTTCATGAAATAAATTTTTAAAACAGAAAATAATCTTTGAAGCAATTTGTGCAAAATAATAGAAATAAAAATGGTAAAGAACTTCTCTGTGATGTTCAATCATTCTCTTCTTTCCTCCCTTTCGATAATAGGAGGATATTTATTTGGAACATGTCAAAGCAGTATTCGAGATAGCCTTCTGACCAAAAATTTTGTCCCACTTATTTCTATTTCAGGAACAAATTAGCTTTAAGAGATAGTCCAACTGTAATAGGACTTTCCGATTCCAAATACTTCAAGTAAACAGATTTTTATATGAAAACTCCTCTGACTATTGATAGGCATATCTCAATCTTGGAAGCATGCCTAAATCAAGATAATAAATTGACTGTGACTTTGAACTTATCCCTAAGTATAAGGATTTTGCAAAATTATGAGCCATATTCCAAAATTCTCAAATTCGCTTTGGCTTCATCACTACAATAGTTGATAGTAGCTTTGATCAAGATTCATAAATAAAAGATTAATTCCCAATTGAAGATAGGCAAGATATGGCATAAAAACTCCAAGATATCCAAATAAAATATTTGTGATAATATTCCATCCTCCTCATGATGAGGACATATAAATTGATTGGTTACCCAAAAGAGAATAGAAATCATTTCTAAAAGAATAGATGTATTCATAAAGGAAGATAACCAAATGCTTTGACTTATTTTTGCCAATAATAATAAGCTTTCAGAAGACTAGAATAGATTCCGTTATATCCGAAAAGAAATCCAAGAAACCAAGAATTACCAATTAAGATAATATCATAGTCTTCATAAGTAAAATTCAAGAAAACCAAATCCAGATAATCAGGTATTCCTCCAAATAATGATTTGTAAATATGTGTGAGACATGATATTCATAGACAGAATAAATCTCGAAGATAAAGACACCCTTCTTTGAAAGATACTTGGACTTAAAGGCCTTTAATAGAATCCGAAGTCTAGATAAGAATAGGTAAAGATGAAATACAATAAATTTGAGACAACCAATATAATGTGATATTGGAATGTCATGATGATCGGATTTTGCAGCTATTGAAATTCCAAAAATTAGGAGATTTAAACCTTGAAGACTTGAAATAATTTAAGGATTCCAATAATTTTTAGATCCGTAATGGAACATAATCTAAACTCCATTATAAGGATGATTTTTCTGAGAGATGAAATAATGAACAATCTGAGAGCTTCTTTCTTTATATGTTTCAAAGCTTTATTATTCCATAGAAGTAGCAAAAGTAATTAACATGATACATTATATGAATTATTTTATCAAAATCAAAAGATAAGTGACAGTCTACAAAATGTTGGATAAACACCAAAAAGAGGATGTTATACGTAGATGGTCTTTGATTAACTACTAAAAAACAAAGAAGTGCAACTTGTTAGAAGCAACAATAAGTGAAAAAAGAAAATTTCAAATTTCCAAGTTGCTTAGCAGGCAATCTACATTATCTGCATTACTACTGAATTCTTAAATCCTCGAAACTTAAGGGGAATGGGACTATAGTTCTGATTCTTTTTCATACAATTGAATAACTCATCCACGTAAGTATAATTTCATATCGACAAGAATTAAAATTATATATACTTCTAATTCTTTGCGGATGGTTTAGAATCATAATAGGAGATATATTATTTTGTAATATACCAAAGAAGTTTTAGATCTTGAAAGGAGAATATGTTTAAAGGATGTCACTAGTTTAGTTGGTTAAATTGACTCATTTCACCTTCTTCAAGAATAACCAAAGTTTTTCTTAGGCAATTTCCTTTCATCTTCTTGACACGAAAGAAATCAATTTCTGAGTATGAGAAAAAGCCCAACTTTATAAAAGTGGGCCCTACAGTGGGCCAATTGATGGAGTTGAGGAATCAATCCATTGAGGGGTCTCAATACTTGCATAGGCAAAGAGATGAAACAAAGAAACAAAGAAGATAATGAGAGGTGAAGGATGACTCCAAAGGTCCTCCGATGATTAATTTAGTATCAATTCATGAAAAAAGATGAGGATAAAGAAGAATATAATGAGTATGATGAACATAATCAATAAAAAGAGAGTATACATCTCTATATATATGTCTTTCCAAGTTCTGTAAGAAAACAAAAGTATTGTAGGATAAGTAATATAGAATCTTGCTAGAATTTAGTATCCCGTTAGAGAAGGGAATCTCTACATATTTGAAATTTAGTATACCAATTCTTGAACACAAGGCAATTGGGTTGGAGCACTTTATGAGCCCTTTGGGCCGACTCCATCAAAAACAGTAAGAAAGATTACTAGAAATGTACTATACAGAATTATCTTTCTTCTTGTTTTAAGTTATAATGTTTTCCTTATAATAATTAATGTATCTTGTTCTACATATACTTTTCTCATATTTGATTAACATTTACTAGATAAAAAAGAATAGAAAAATGACAGGGGTGGATCCAAGACTTTGGCCATGGAAGCCGAAATCTATTGTGAACCAATTTAGACTAAAAAATCCATGAGAGTGAGACCTGAATTTTTTTTCCCCCTTGGAATGGCTTGTACATATATGTTTGTATATTGAAAGAGAAAAAATATAAAAGTATTTACACTTTATAAAACATGAACTTTAAACAAGTCATCTACTCTATTCTAAATTTGTCTAACTAACACATTATAGTCATCTATATCATCAAGAACTAACCTATTTCTTTTCTTCCACACGGTATAGACGACTTATCTAAAAATATACTTCTACTTTTTTAGATAAATATCTTGCCCTAAGAGTTTCTTCAGGTTAATGTCACTCTAGTCTTAACATTCAAGAATGAAGGAATAGAAATCTTACAAAAATCTTAGATATACTCAAATGAAACCAATTTAAATCAAAACTAAAGAGGCCCAAATTGGAGGCTAAAAATAAAATTAAAGAGCCTATCAACAAAGATTCTGAAAAAACCTAAGGGAGAGTAAGGGGAGAAAGGGAGAAGGTGAATTAGGTTTTCACCTAATTTTTGAAAACTTTCCTTTAACAAAATTCCCTTTGAAAGTTCACAATCTTCAAGCATTTATAAGTTTGGAATAGAGTGGTTGAGAGAAAAAGAGTAGTCAACAAAATAACAATTAATATTAACAATCACAACAATAGCAAGGCAATAAAGATAGCATGTATAAGTGAAAGTAATAAATAAAAGAGAAGGATACAATAATTTATAGTGGTTCAATCTCTCTAAGATCTACGTCAAATGCCTTGAGTCAACATTCAAGGATTTCAACCGATCCACTAAATGTTTAAGTCAAACAATTACATAAGAGGCTCACTCTTAAAGGGTTTTACACAAATAATCTCTTTTTTAAATCAATAAACAAGGCTCACACTCACCACAAAGGGTTTTATATCACAAAACAACCTTGAACAATCGAATCAAGACTCACCCTCTCAAAAGGGTTTTATATCCTCAAGAAAACCTTGATTAAACAAAGTAAAGATTAGAGAAGGATATAAATTAGCAATTAAGATGGTAGATATTTAGCAAATTTAGCACCACTTCACTTTTTTGTCTATGAAATCTTGAAAAGAAACTTTTAAGCACAAGACAAAAGAGAGCTTTTTGATATAAAATGATTAGAAAGAGTAAAGATTCTTAAAGACTCAAAATTTATTCCAAAATCTGAAGTTTATGACGTTTATAGGGTTTAAAAATTAGTTTCAACGTTCAAATAACGGCTAGTAACAGTAAAGTTTAGTTGACGAACATGGATTCCTGCATCCGAAGGATCGTCCGAACTTCTCTTTTTTATAGGCTGGCAGAATAAATTCGGTCGACTGAATTCGGATATAAGCATCCAAATTTTTCTAAAAATTCAGCAATTAAGGTTTTCAGTTCGGACGCCTGAACTATTCAAACTTTGTCAAAAATGTTTGGAAATCAAATACAACAAGTTTGAAATTATTTTGGACTATAAGATAAATCTTTTTAAGAGCTTTTAAATCACAAGCCGTTGTCAAGAACTTGATAAAACATGTATAATAAAAAACTTTTAAGATTTTAAACTAAGTTTTGTGCTCTCTTGTAAGTTCTTTATATTCCAAAGACAACAAGTGTAGGATTTACAAGAATATACCTATTAAGCAAGTGTGAGCCTATACTAAAGTCTCCAAAACCTTCAATTCTTAGGACATGCTTTATATACTTTATAGTTCTTTAAGCATATTTGAGTTGTCCTTAGCACCTTATCTTCAAGGCAATGAGATTCTTAGCTTTCACAATCAAAGAATCCTATCACAAAACAATTACTCAAGTTAACTCATATCAATATTTGTTATCATCAAAATAATAAGATTTGTCATTAGGGCTTACAGACTCGACTTCAAGCAGGGGTAAGATTAAGGAGTCTCAAAATAAAGTTCAAAAAAATAAAAATAAAGAAGATAGAGAATTAAACTTAGAAATTTAAAACAAATTTAGAATAAAATTACTAACTCTTGAAATTTTTTGTTTTTATAAGGCTAATTATGAAACCAGAAAAAAAAATTGGGGGGAGAGAGGAGGCAAAATCTATTTATAGAGGGAAAGAATCCTTAATTAAGTATATAAAATTAAAATTTTTTTAAATTGTTGAGGCGGTCCATAGTCGCCTTTGAGAAATGCGCCTTTGAGAAATGTACAAAAGAATGCAAAGACTTGTGAACAACAATATGAAGATTCAGAGGTAGCATAAGATGACAAACAAACAAAACTAGCATCCGATATCTCAAAATGCGACAGGGCAGCATTTCAAAGGTTGTATACGAAAGAAAACAAATAAAGCTCGAGCAACATCGTCATGCAGAGTACATGCAAGAATATGATATCGCAGCAAAGAGTACGCAGTGGAGCTGCAAATCGTTATCCATGAAATGAAGAGCAAATACATACAACTATTAGTGTATAAATTTTGTAGAAAACAATGATCTCATTCGACTTTGTCATTAGCAGTAGGCACAAAAAAGTCAGAGGCACATATAAGTATATGAAAACAAAACGAAGCTCTTGAGGGTTTGAAAAGAATGTCAAGACAAAATTATATATACTTATCCTAAATGCCAGATTTGTTGATCAACTATGTGGTCCAGCGTGAACTTTTGATCAGCATGAGGTTTAATTTCCACCTACACGGATTGTATGCTTGTGCCTTTCACTGGTCAGTTTAGTGTTTATGTCAAATGAGGTGAAAAGGCGATCATCAGCTGGGAAGAGTCGCTTTTGCTCTGAAATATTTGACTTGAGTTGTAGTAATTAGTAGTTTAATCCAGCCAGCATATTTAGCCCTACTAAAAGGCTAACTGATAAAGGTCTTTGTAGTTGTAATTTATAATGATGCACAGCACTATATGCACATATATATTGACAACATAAATTGGGATGCCTCGAGAGGATGTATAGCGATAGATGATAATCGAGTGGTACGTTTCGATGATGGCCACAAATTTGTCTTAGATGAAAAATAATCTCCCTAAAATATCCTTTGTGGATATTCTCCGGACCTCCTCTATTTTTCTATTGAGAACTTAATTGAAACCCTGATGTTACATTTTTCTTGAAAATATTCTTCAAATAGAAAAGTAATGGTTTTTGAAAGTCCTACTCGGTTTTATTCCATCAATAGAAAAGTTAAAGAGAACTCAAATTTTTATGATCATTTATTAGTTTTCTAGTTTGACTTAGTCTTTCCATTCCATAGTCGAGCATGGAGGTTTGATGTCCCACATGAAAGCCCATAGTTTAACAAGGGTGGGATAAAGTGAACTTAAAATGGCCACGAAAATTAATAAAAAATTCTTGCTTGTGACAATGAAGATATCTCCAAAATGACAAATCCTTAAAATTTTGAAGTGACTATTGTATTATTTCCATGATTTGATTCTCACCGCACTTTAGTTTCAAGAAGTTGAGTGAGACAAATTCTGAAGTGAAATACAACAATAAGAATGCAAGAAGTAAATGCAATTTCCCAACTAAAAATTTTGATTACCCAAAGACTAATCAAACAAATTGCGAGTCAGCAAAGACCCACAAACCCTAATGATGGTGATTGGGGCCTCCATTAGTTAATTTTCATATACTAGAAAGACCCCAGGATTAATACTTTTTCAGCTTAGTGTTGCCTTTTGTGGGTAACCCTAATTTTGTCTGCCACAGATGAGCAATCCCATCTCCATGATTCCTTGCTTGATGTTTGTGGGAATCAATGGAGGCATGAAAGGACACCAGCAATTAGAAGAGGCATTTCTTGCTTTTTCACAACTTAGTGTTAGTACTCTCCAATTGCAAGCCAAGAAATGACATTCATTGAGGGCACTTTAATTAGGTCAAGTGGGATCATAAGTTAGTTTAATTAATTCTTCTAGTCCATTACAAGTGTTGGGTTTCCATTATTTGCTGGTCATCTACCATCAACTTATGGTTCTTTTCAACAACAATACTACTATAGTTCATGCACTAAGCCTATTTGACCTTCTGTAGTTTTTCAGATTTCTAAAACCTAATCATTTCTGTGTGATTGAAAGGTAATTACTGATCCAAATTCCACACATTTGGATGATGAGTCTGTGGAAAATGAGTCTTCTTTAAGTAGAAGAAGACGAGGATTGAGTTTCATATTACTTGTCAAGCATTATTAGGGAGTAGACTCTTCTAATATCAGTTCTGGCAGTATTCTTATCTGCTGTCCTTCTTAGCTCAAGATGTGATGAATTTATTGGTCTCGAGAGTTTCTTGAAAAATTGGAATTAGGGATAGATGGAAGCTTAGTTATTAAGTTTCTTATAGGCACTTAATTAATTATGACTTAATGAGATTCCGTTATAATAAGAGAAATTTTAGATATGATAGTCGATTATCTAAATTATTTTTATTCTCTTTTTTAAAATTTAGTTCAGATTGTAATCAATCTCAGTATAAGAATACTACATAATAATTAAATTTATTCTTTTAAAAAGTATTATAAGTATTTTATCATCTTCTTACCCTAATCTAGTTAGGTTTTATCCATTAAAAAAAAGAAAAAAGAAAATTATGAATGAATAAAATCAACATAGATCCCTTGATGGTAATAAGAATTATATTTGTGATTCTATTTTCATGGTCAATATCATACTTAATAAAGCTAATAATAATCAAGAGGAGCGAATAAAAAATAATTTGAAGAACTTGTTTTTCAAGAGAATACATATTCGGCACATGAAAAGGACATGAACATGAATCATATACTCTGGATACTTAATTAGGTCTGTTCGGTTCAAGGATTTTAATGTGGAAAGAAAAACACTTTCCTTAGAAAATATTTTTTTTGATTGGTAGTGAAGAAAAATACTAAAGAAAATAAAATGAAAGAAATTAGTGTGAAAAATTTTAATAGAAAATGTTGAAAATATTTTTCCACACAAAAGTGTGAGCAAAAGAAAAACATTAAGGAAAAGCTAATTGAAGTAAAAGTGTAATTTAAAAATTAATGTTAACTTTTAACTAGAATTATTTTTCGAATTGAACATTTGGAAACAAAGTTGGGCCATATTCTATTATTATTCATTTGTTTAGTATGTGAGTTTGCAAACACAAAATATATTTCGTTTATTAATCCAACGAACACAAATTTGTTCAAAAATAAATTCTGACATTTATAAACCCATATAAAAATTTATTATTCATATATTTCATAATATTATTTTAATTTTATATCAAATTTATAATTTTATATTAAACTTTTATTTTCTTGCTTTATTATTTGTTATTTTATTTAAACAATTTGAACTTAGCACTATTTGAGTTATTCGAATAACTCACAAAAATTAAATGAATCTAACACTAATAAATTTTAAACTTTACACTAAAAAATTTAAAACTTTATGAAAGAGCTCAAACAAAATTTTAAGTTCGAAATGTTAATCGAACGAATTCGAACAGTGTTTGAGTACCATATGAATTGAGTTAAAAAACTTGATACTCTGTTTATTCGTGATTGAATAAAAATTCTACTTTTAACTTTTGAGTATGTAAGTTAATTTTTAGTTAAAAATTACTAAATTATTAACTGTTCAAATTATTATTTCTTTACATTTTTTAAAGATAATTTTTATTTTTTATTTACTTTTAAAAAAATTTTAATATGTTATTAACTTTTTTATTTTCATCTTAAATCTCACAAAATCAAACAAGAAAATTACCTTCTTGAAAATTATTTTTTTATTTTTATAGTTTTTCTTAGTCAACTAAAGAACACACAAATTTTTATATTTTAAAAGATTTTATTTTTTTCAATAAAATCCTTGATCCAAATAGACCCTTATAGCACGACTAGGATACTTCTAATCACTTTTCGATATTTGAGAGTGAAAGAGTATTGGATTTGACATACAAGGACTAAGGTGGCAGACAGGGAGGGTCAAGAGAGAAATTGTTTTGGCAAATTTACAGTGTATTCTTTGATAGAAGTAAATATAACCAGAGAGTGGGGAATTGTGGACTGCCACTTTCCTTAAGGGGTATAAACTATGAATACAAATGAATCAAATTGCTGCTGCCACAGTTATTCATCACAACCATTATCATTCCTTGAATTTCCAATGGACCAACGCCAGTACTTATGTTCTTTTTCATGCATAGGTTGTTACTTATTTTATTCTGTAATTTTGTTTTATTTTTCTTAAAGATGGTGGATACAAATTCACTTTTACATAATTTCTAAATATCAATTAATCAATCCCTCAAGACAAAGAAATGAAACCTGCAAGACTTGACAACTTTCCCAAATAGGGCGTTCCACAGTGATTAAGAATACAAAGACCTCTAATTTTATTTATTTACCTTTTTGTTTAAGAAAAAGGTTGTCATAAATGAGATCCAATGGAAACTTTTATAGTTCATTTTCTCCAGCATCAGTAGATTAATTAAATATCATAATGCACTATATTAGTTTGCAGCAGCACAAATATTATCAAATTTGCTACCTACCCTTTTTCTTGTCTATGATCAGCCACATTCCTTCACATGTATCTTTAATCATTAAGCTCGACTTTGAATAAAATATTTTGGAATTTCAAAAAGGATATGCATAGTTAGATCGATAAGGTACTACTACCATAAATTCTTCTTGTATGTTTGTTTTCTTTATTGTTTTAGTAATATTTTTTTCTCCTTTTACATCTAACTATTATATTATCTTTTTACTATCTGTCCTTGATTGGTTGTGTTATATAAGTTTCTTTGTTTTTGATAAGTAATTTTAAGAAATATGCTCTATTATAAAAAATTTACTTATCTTTAATAATAATTACAGTAAATTTAATAATATTTAATTCGGCAAAATTTTGTAGCTTTCATTGAAGAAATAGTAAGTTTTAAACTCAGATAAAACATTGGAAAAACTCTTTAAAAACTTATTGCTTTTTGTTCAAAAGTACCATTTTTTTCATATTGGCTACCATTAAATCTACAAGAATTACTATTCAAGTAGCTTCGCAGCATTCCATCATTTTTAGCAGCTCAGTATTATCATATTTCTTTTTCACATTTTTCTAATATTAAGAGCACAATCTCTAACAGTAATAAACAAACAAAATATGATCAATAATGCAATTTTCCAATTACGATTGTTCGTTAAGAACTCTCCCATAAAATCCATTTCCTAGTAATTAATAAGATATTTATTGATATCATTTCAAAATTCAAGATAAAATTTTAAATTTAAAATCTATATCTTATCTTACATACAACTTAATTTTTACAAAATTTAAAATAAAAATTTTACAATCAAATTCTATCCAATTCCGCTCTTACGTTATTATATCTCTATCCGAATCATTTTCTCTCTTTTGTCAGTACCATTCTTTAGTCGATCAAAACGTAAGTACATAAAGAATAGATTAGTAAAAAATACTAACATATACTGATTACCCTTCTTTTCCGATTATGGTTTGGTTCTCCCATGCTCTTCACTCATTTATAGTGACAGATTTCACCAACTATTTCTCAAAGATATTAACATAGGTTTACTACTTTAGTTGTTTATTTTTTCCTTTTCGTTACACTTAATTTATAGTTTTTTTTTGCTTTTGTTAGATGCAAGAATAAGTCGAGCGAGTTTATGGATTCAAATTTTATTTTGTCATATTATCATCTTTCCATTTTTTTCCCTTAATAGAAAAGTGAGGCTTAGTTGAGTGTTGTTTCTTTATCTCCTAACTTATGTGAGCCAATGACATGCTGAAAATTTACATTCCATATATCACCTTGACATAATTATTTTATTCTTTATAATGTGAAAATATATAGGTTTTTCTAATGTGTGCTCCTTGCACACGTTAATACGAATTAATTATAATATATATAATAGTTGAAGCCTATCATAAATCGTATAATCTATCACCCTACAGAAAATGAGAAAATTCTAAGGAAATTAGAAACTTAAAGTACCATATATAGTATATTTAATCTGTATTGACGTGTTTGGGATACCAATTGTACACATATAAACTAAGCAAAATGGTTTAACTATTAATAAATTATTATAGTATCCTTATTATTTAAAGAGGATAGTGGTAAACCTATATATTAGTGGAGTTTAGATTTTTTAAATTAAAAGAATTTATAATGTTAGTAGTGGACTCATTGTATTAGTAAATTTTAATTTTTTAAAATTAATAAGGTTCTTAGTAAAAATTTAAATAAAATATATAATTATTTTTAAAAAATAAATATTCAATTTCGAATATCTCACAAAGGAAATATTGACACATTAAATTTTGGATGGAAGGAGTATTTATTATTGAATAGTGTCATGCTATTTTATTATATTTTTAAGTTCCTAAATAGTTGATTAAGAACACCACCTACTCAACAGGCTAGTTAATTAGCATCTCCGTTTCATACCATAAACCAAATTAACAAAACAATTACTATTAATAAAGATTGGCGGACAAACCCAAATCACGCGATGCTATTAGTCTTATGATTGGACCAAAATGAAATAGATTACGTCATTCTCTCATAAGGATCCACAGATCAATTAGAGGAATCTATCTGTTTAATTAGCGAGGAGAAAAAACGAATCAGGTCAAACCTGATAGGATGAGCTGTAAAAATGAAACGTAAATTTCATTAAGGACGAGATGAGCTGTAAATGGAAATTATGATTTTCAAGATCACTACGCGTAGCACATGATCCATACTGTTCCATACATATTTCAAAGTTGAAAAAGTATCCACAGAAGAATCTTTCAGAAAATCCAAACAAAAAGTTTGCTACTAAATTCATGTTCTTTGGAAGCAGATCGTCTTCTTCTGGATACTACTCTCAGCACAACTTGATGCTTCTCGTACCTTCTTTTTTTTAACGAAGATTGAAATTTTATTCTATTCCAGGAAAAAATTGGGGAAAAAAAAGGAAGAATCCCTCGATAAATCATTATATATGTTTAGTTAAGAATAGAAAGCAAGCTTAAAGGAAATTAAATTATTTGTTATTCTTTTAGACTTATAAACAAGAATTAAGGTTCTTGAATTCAGAAAAGTTATTTAGATAAAGTATATTTTTATATCCTTAATAAATATGAAAAGAAAGAGACAAAAAAAAAGTAAAGGAAATAAAAAGATGTTTATAATTAAAAAATATGTAATCAATATTTTTTAAAATATGATAAAAAACTTATATTTTGATCGCACATCTTCTCTCTAAAAAGACTTATATTTCCAACAAGAGAAAGTATATATATTCTTATTTATGAGAAATTCGAGATACGAATCTCTCTGTCACTGAAGAAACAAAAAATTAGTGCTTGAAAACAATGTACATTAGTTTATATAACAAAAAATGGTTCCTGAGTACCAATTAAAATATCTGAGAACTTTGATTGATTCTAAAATGAAAAATGAAGAACTGCTATGGAATAATATAAACCTTTTACATATTAAAATGTCCCTCGGAATTTCCAAATACATGTTTCCAACTCATAAACAATTATTTCTCAAATTTGATATCTTCGAAACATTCTTCTGAGACATTCAAAAATTCATGAGATTGCACTTCAAAATTGTCAGGTACAATGTCATTCTGAAAATTGTACAGCAAAAAATCCTTAGTTGTAGCCCATTTATAATTCACTTCATCTTAATTAGGTTTTATAATGTTTCATATTTAAATAGATATTCCATGGCCATCTGTCCCCCTGATTGACCAAGAAGACTCTCCTAGCTGATTGATTCCAAGCTGGTGAAATTTGTTTGCAACCAAAATTTAATCTGTCTTCTTGCTAAAAGGAGCATCCACTAATCCTTTTTTATTTTTTATTTTTTATTTTTTATTTTTTGTAAAAGGTTTTTTCTATTTAATATGTGTCATGTGGGGTTACCAAAAACAAGCGGGTTTAACAGACTTGTTGTTGGGGGTGCCGGGAGGGGGGTGTGGGGGGTGTGGGGGAGGGATCATAACCTTCTTTGATTTTTTGCTTTATAAATACATCTTCATATCGCTTGGTGTTCTTCAAGTTCTTGCTAGACATATACAGTTCAGGCATCCAGATATAAGCTTCCATGGCTTCCTTAGCATTTTCAACAACCAAAACTTGCAGTAGCCCATCTTACATATCTGTTACCAAAAGGTTTGATCATGGTAAAGATGAATCCGTTTTCGGGAAGGTGAACTTTGATAACAGCAAGAAGAGGAACTTAACTGTCACAAATGTTGCCAGCAAAGTTCCTGCTCTTGCTCCAACTCCACCATCAATAAGGGAAGAAGCCGTTCGACATGAACGGAAGCTCGCAGCATGGACTAGCATACGCCAGGAGAGGTGGGAAGGAGAGCTTGCTGTCCAAGGAGAAATACCACTCTGGCTGGTAAGTCTTGAACATGATTTCCATTCTGCATATAACTAAGCCTACACTATACAATGGGGAAAATGATGTGGTGCAGTACTACAATTCTCTTCTCGATTTCTTGTTTCAGTCCTTACACAAATGAATCCCATGGCAAACAACATCCATCAGATGAAGTATCAATAATCCTTCCTGATATTGCTTTGTTTATTGATTCACTACTACTTCAGAAACTCCATTTAATACGAATACGAACAAAGAGGCCAGGAAATGAGAAGCAAATCCTGGATATAATTGTTCTTCACGATGACTCATCAGTTATAATTTTTAATCCCTTAAGCATATGATAATAGTGCATCCGCAGTTGAGAGGCTTGCATGATAGTGTCATTCCATTTCCATATTCTAATAATTAATATGATTTAATTTAAATGTTCCTAGTCACAGTTCCAAGACAAATATATAGTAATGGAGTGGCCTATGATCTTATTATATGCAGAATGGGACATACCTAAGGAATGGCCCAGGTCTGTGGCACCTAGGTGACTACAACTTCCGGCACTTGTTCGATGGCTATGCCACCCTTGTCCGTCTAACATTCGAAAATGGTCGACTGGTAATGGGTCACAGACAAATAGAATCAAATGCATACATGGCAGCAAAGAAGAACCAGAAGGTTTGCTACAGAGAATTTTCAGAAGTGCCTAAACCTGACAACTTCCTAGCTTATATCGGAGACATGGCGAAACTATTCTCCGGTGCCTCACTGACCGATAATCCAAACACCGGGGTAGTTAAGCTGGAAGACGGTCGTGTGGTTTGTCTTACAGAGACAATCAGAGGGTCCATTGTGATAAATCCAAACACATTGGAGACAGTGGGAAAATTTAAGTTCAGTGATTCCTTGGGAGGTCTGATTCACTCGGCTCATCCAATTGTGACTGACGATGAATTTCTAACTCTGTTGCCTGATTTGATCAACCCCGGATACTTGGCGGTGAGGATGGAGCCCGGGACAAATGAGAGGAAGGTGATAGGCAGGGTGGACTGCCGCGGAGGGCCGGCCCCCGGCTGGGTCCACTCGTTCCCCGTCACCGAACACTACATAATTGTGCCGGAGATGCCACTCCGATATTGTGCCCAGAATCTTCTCAAGGCAGAGCCCACACCACTTTACAAGTTTGAGTGGCACCCTGAATCCAAAGCGTTTATGCATGTTATGTGTAGATCCAGTGGCAAGATTGTACGCCTCTCTCTCTCTCTCTCTCAATAAACACGGGTGCCTGCATTACAGAAGTCAAGCTAATTTATCCGGTTTATGATTATCATAGAAAAATTAAAGAAGAAAGGTCTAAATCGATGCGTATCTTCTATCATAATTCTTTATTTTACATTATAAAAGAAAAAAAAAAACCTACATGCTAATTACAAAAAGTTAGTTTTTTCTTCATGTGAAGGGACATAGTTGTTGTATGTGAATAAAGTCATAATTTGCATTCCCAGTTTTGGATTCGATTTCTTGCGTCAAGAAACATATGTATACTGTATATGATAAGATACCAATTTTTGTCTGAAAATTTGAAAGGTGACAAGCGCTGAAGTCCCACTCTACGTGACTTTCCACTTCATCAATGCATACGAGGAAAGAGACGAAGAAGGGAGGACCAAGGCAGTCATTGCCGATTGCTGTGAACACAATGCTGACACAACCATTCTTGAAAAGCTCCGACTGCAGAATCTTAGAAAATTCGCCGGAGAAGATGTCCTGCCGGATGCAAGGTAAATTTCTTCTACTTATTTAATATTCGTCTTCGGACCTTCTAATCTCCGACAAAAACTTTCATGAAATAATAGGCTTTCATCCTTGTTATCTCTGGCTTTTAGTTTTTTAACTTTGTCGGGCTGCTTGATGTATAGATCAAGTGAGTTTTTTGAATGATAACATAGGGTATACAAATTATTATTAGATACTCTTGTATCCATAAAGAGATTCGTAGATCCGATAGCATAATATATCAACATTTACATCGGGAATTAATAAAGGATTTATGGCAAATTTTGAGATTTGACAAATTGAAAATTAAATATCAGTGTCACTTTTGTCATTTCCCTTTTATCTTTCATGGCATAATAGAGCTGTTTTTTCGTCTTGGAAAACCAATCTTCCATTCTTCCTTTCTTTTGTAGTTTGTAAGGGGTAGGCAAGTGATTATATTCCATTTTCTTATAGGAAAATATCCAACATCATAACAACCAAAATAATTTTCAAACTCATTAAAATTAGAAAAATAAAAATTACACGAAATAATAAGACAATATCCCATACCCTAGCAATCTTAAGTGAACAGTATGTGCTAAAATAATTACAAAACAATCTTATTTGCAATCCTTTGATCCTAATAATAAGAAATATTTAGTTTCAACTTTTTTAAAAAATTATTAATTTAAAGATTATTACCATATCAATAATTTTAAAAGTTATTTTATATGAATAAATAATTGAGATATTTAATAACTAGTTAGAAACAAAGAACTCAAAAAAAAAATAGAGACATAAAATCTTGATTTGAGAAACTCAAAGTTAGATCCCCCTTATTCTAAGTCATAACTTTTGGGAAAAAATTTGCCGAGTTCTTCATGGTTGGTAGTAAATAAAGGGTGCGGAAAAAAACACACACACACACATACTGGGTAACGAGGGCGATCCACCAAAATCTGAGCGTCGGCAGTTTTTGGTGGATGTGACTGATTCTAAAAAAGCGAGCAAGCCGTAGAGAGAGAAGGAAGAGGGAAGTTGGGGTCATTTTCCATTTTGACATTTGCGATGCTTCCGAGCCAATCACAAACTTGGCAGCTTGCGTATGAAAGAATCATAGGCCCCTAGCATTAGTCAAACCCAGCGCCAGCAAGGTCGAACATAGTTGGCAACAGTGAAATTGAAATTCCGGTCCTGACTAGACATCGAAGCCCGTCTTAGGATCTTCTACGTATTCTCTTTCTCGCTGCAATTAAACAGAAGTTTCTGTTTTTTTTTAAAAAAAGAAATTTCCAAATAGATGAAAAAAGAAATATAGGAACTTTCAAAATAGAGAAGGAATCTCAAAGGAAAATATTTTTTTTTCAAAAAAAAGAATTGTAAAATTACATCTTGATAGTCGTGGGATCGAAAATAGGAGATATAGGATTGAAGATGATCAAAGTATCTTTTCTAAATGTATATTAACTCTGGAAGAGGATAATGATGATGATGATAATGAGAATGACAAGAAAAATTGACGATTTCTCGATAATGAATATGTAACAGGGTAGGGCGATTCGTAATACCACTGGATGGGAGTCCATATGGGAAACTAGAGGCAGCATTGGAGCCAGATGAACATGGAAGAGGAATGGACATGTGCAGCATCAATCCTCTCTACTTGGGAAAGAAATACAGATATGCCTATGCTTGTGGCGCTCAACGGCCTTGCAACTTCCCAAACACCCTTACTAAGGTATACTACTCTTCTTGCAAGAAATATAAGGGCATTTACCAATAATCAATGTCAAAACAAGGGTTCCTGTGATCACATGAAATTCTCTCTCTCTCTTTTTTTTTTTTTTCTCTTCAAAATGATTAAGAATACTATTGTCAAGAAATAAGCCGTTATCTATCCCATCAAAATTGCGAAAATATTGATGGATTGATCAATAAATTTTACTGCAGATTGACTTGGTTAGGAAAAAGGCAAAGAACTGGCATGATGAGGGTTCCGTGCCTTCTGAACCGTTCTTTGTGGCTCGGCCAGGTGCAACGGAGGAAGATGATGGTATGTTATGATTACGGAATAACATCAATCAATTATCAGCTACTCATCTTACCAAAGAAATAGGGTTCGCATTACAGTTTCGTCACTGATCTCACTAATATATGTTATCACGCTTTTATCACTTCTAAATCTTTGACAAAAAAAACATTACTTTTATTTGTGTCTCGAAACTAAAAATTCTCACATCTCTTCTACTTTTACAATTATTTCCATTTTACCTAACTTATAAATCATTTTGCTTAATACTAAGATGATCTTTGTTCGAACAAACTTGCAGGAGTAGTGATCTCAATGATCAGTGACAAAAATGGAGAAGGATATGCCTTGTTATTGGATGGACAAACATTTGAAGAAATTGCCAGAGCAAAGTTCCCCTATGGCCTTCCATATGGTCTTCACGGCTGCTGGGTTCCCAAAAAGTAAAATCTTGAACAGGAAATATACCTCTCATATCAAACAAAGTTTAAGTTAAAGTGATGATCAGAAAGGATATATAATACTAGTTTCTTTGGGCTGTCATAATGCTTAATATTTAAGCTGAAAGGTTGATGTATTTGGCATATTGTGCATAGACTTTGATGGATTCATCATCATTAATCCCGAAGCAATTTATTGTTTTCTTTTTAAGAGAGTAAGAGAGTACATGAGACATATCAAGTATAAAATTGTAAACTTTATTATAGGAGAAAAATAAACTTAATCAAAAGAAAGAAATAAACCTAATAAAAAGTAAAAAATTCTAAATTGAGGGGGAATCAAACTTCCAACTCCTAATTGGAAAGCATTAACTCTTATCACTTAGGTAAAATTTCACGGGTCAATTTATTATATTTATAGTATATGTCTAAGTTTCTTATTAAGTTCAATCAAAATATATACCTATGAGGGTTTTCCAAAATTTCTGTTCACGTTGAGACAAATTTATATAAAAAAACAATCCTAGAAAAGCTACCGTCAAGATCCAAACAAGAAGCGTCAATATATATATATATATAGCTCTTGTTTACTATGACAATTAAAACAATAGTACCCTTGCTAAAATATCCTTGTTAGGGATTATTTCTTATAATAAAGTGTATTGTTATCTTATTATATGAAACTAACAAGAACTATGCTTATAAAATGATATTTGAGGAAGATTTTAAACTCTTTGGCAAAAAATCATTATTCTCTAAAATTAGAGATTTATATTAGTTATGAATTTATAAATAATAAAAATATATTTATAATGTGTTCAAAATAGAGAAATGAAATTATAATTTTAATAAACTTGGAGGAGAAAAATGTAACTGACCATTAATAATTATCATTAAAAAAGTCAATATGGCTAGCTGGGCCAGAAAGGAGGGGCGCGCTAGGTCCAGCTGCTGATGCGCTATGGTCCACGTGCGCGACACCTATTAGTGATGAATAGCGACAAAATAAAGAGTCACCAAAGTAAGTCATTTAAGTTTAAAATGACTCTTTTATAAGAAAGAAAAATGAGGTTCATAGTTAAAAAACATGAGAAATTTTCAAAATTAAAATTCAATCAAAGTTGAGCATTAATTATTTGAAAAGCAATAAGGTTGTGCAAAGCCGCACCCTCCCTCTGTCTTTGTTTGTAAATTTTTTTTTGGGGCGTAAATTTATTTTCTTTCACGACATGTATCATCATAAAATATAAACTTTACGTTAAAGTGTGTTATTTTTTTAAGTTTTAATATTATTTTTCTTGAATAAAAAATAAAAAAAATCAAAACACATTTTTAGAATTTTATTTAAAATATAATATTCTCTTTGTATAAAATTGAATGTCCACTTTCCATCCGGCTGAAGAAAGTAACCAGCGGGATTAATGATATTTGATGGTGAATACGTGATAGGCTACGGAGATTCATTACAAGGGGAGTCCATGCGGGAAGCTAGAGGTAGCAGTGAACTCAGATGAACATGGAAAGAGAATAGACATCTGCAGCATCAATCCTGCTTACTAGGGGAGAGAAAAGACAGGTTTGCCTCTGTTTTCGGTGCTTAATGGCACTGTAACTTACTGAGAGATTTTGTGATCGAATTTATCGAGTAAACTACTCATCTTCTTTGTAATAATGTAAAATTTACCTTAAAAAATTAAAAGTAAAAACAATAACGTAGAAAATGTATAGATGGAGGGAGTCCCTTACGTGATATATGAAATACTGGCATTTTTTCTTGAAAATAACAAGATTATTATCAAGAAAAAGGCCATTAAAATTTGTGAAGATATCGATGAATCGATAACTGATTGTATTGCAGATTGACTGGGGTGGAGCAAAAGGCATGATGAGGGTTGTGTGTCTTCTGAACCGTTCTTTGTGGGTCGAGCCTGCTGCAACAGAGGAAGATGAATTCATGATGGTATGTCGTGATTATGCAATGGCATCAATCACTATAATAAGCTATTTTAACTTACTAGAGAAAAAGGGTTTCCATTACTCTTTCTCTAATTTGCTTTCCTTTTATATACTATGAAAATGGAATCTATGTACGGCTTTATCACTCTCACTCATATTGTTGGCCTGTTGTCTAAAATTAAATATTTCCTTTTATGCAAAAAATAAATAGAAAAGTAAACATTCAATTTTAAACCGTAAAAACAAAAGAAGTACTGATAATCTTCATCGAAATGAATTTGCAGGAGTAGTGATCTGAATGATCAGTGACAAAACGGAGGAGGATATGCCTTAGCTATTCACATTCAGACAAATTATAGTCCTACAAAATTGAACAACCTCCAAAATCCAATTTCTTGGACAACATTAACCATTTAACCTGTAAACAGGTGTCTTATAACGTATATAAGCACATAATCATATATTTTCTCGACATATTTCAAATGACTTACCTACATTTTCAGAACGTATTAATATAAATTAACACTTTTCTTTTTATTATACAATATCACTACTGTGTTACATCAATCGATACTTGCATAAAATTTGAAGGTCAGATAAACCACTTTTCTTTCAAATGGTGTATAGGCTATGTACGAGTATAGTTTTGTGCATAAAATTTAGGTGTATACATATTACAAACAACTTCAACAGGTTGCGCAATCAATTGAAACCCCATTTCTTTTTCTTTTGGTTTTTCCTTCTGTTGGCAAAACAATCATAATCTCCACAGTTTTGGAGTAGATCTTCTTATCAATCTCTCATTCTATTCGTAATTAAAAAGTATCTAAGCTTATAATATAGAATAATTAATTATACTACTTTAAACAACTAAACATAAAATACCTTTTGTACAATAAATTTCTAATAATTTCAACAAATAATAAGTCAAAATATATTTGATAGAACTACTTCAAGTATTAGATTGAATTTTTAGTTTAGCATGCATTTGTCAGTTTGATCTAATCCATTTGTATCAGTAAACCCTTGCTTTCTAATACTCTTATTTCTAATATACACATCTTACCACTAACTAAATTAATTAGTAAGTGTAATATGACAACGTAAATGGCATTTCTTTATTTTACCAAAAGCAATAAAAATTACATGAATAGTATAACCAACTCATACTATTAATGCAACAACCACAAACACGCTATTAGTAAAAGTTACAACTCATATCAGGTGAGATAAATTACCATCCTTATGCTAAGCATAAATTTTGGTAACACTTCTGGCTTATCTTATACCTGTTTTTTGCTGTAAGCTAAAAATATTACTCAATATATGTAACCTAAATTGGTCGCTCCTGGAAAATTTGGACATTACGTTAGGTGGTACCATTTATTTGTATGCCGTAAGGACAAGAAATATTTCTAACTAAAAAAAGGGAAAAAATATACATATATCTCTGCTACATGAGCTTAAATCCGCTCCTTCCCCTGCACATTTCCTTCGCATGCAAGCACCTGAAGTTGTTGTCCATGAAGAACATAGAAGCACACTAGCACCTAAACCCCTTCTTACTCTTGAGATGATGGTAATCCAAAATCATGCTCTCAACAGTTCTGGTCAGTGTAGACGGCATCAACATCATCAAGTTCAAGTAGCTTAGACATAAGTTCCTTGTTCAATTCCATCGCCTCATCATCTACCTGCACAAACATGAGAATTCCATTACCTGAGTCTTTTAATGCAAGTAAGTTATAGTCTACCTGAAACGTTCCAATATTAAAACAGGTAAGCAAACCATGCAATCGCCAACACATCCACCAGTAAACAGGTGTATTTTGGGCTTTGGAGCAAATGCGGTTGTTCAATAATACATTGCCTGAATTCTGGCAGTTCTTTCAATGCATGAAAGCAGAAGTAAAGCAGTAATGCTTTTTAATCTTGAGGGACACTCTTAATGTTAACATATCCATCTAGGCACTGGAAGAGCGGGTGAGAGCAGAACTTAAGAAATCACAAAAAAGGTATACAATTGTCTACCTTTTACAATTTCTACAAGGAATGTGATATAAACAATGTGTCAAGTTGGAGAATCTGTCTCAAAATTTCCACCAATTACAAAGTAATGAGCCAAATACATCAGAAGCCACTACACAAGATAAAATCATACAGTAGTTTTCTTTCATTGACTTCAATTTTACAGAACTTCCATACATATCCCTGTCAGATACATAGATAATAAAGATATTATTTTGTCATCTTGTTTAGTTTTCCTTTAAGCATCTTCCAACCTCTCAATATATGCTGGTTATTAATAATATAATGGTTCAATTAAGATATTAAAAAGAGTCATATGTTGTGTTCCCTATTACTGCAGTAAAAAAAACAGGAGTTCTTGATTTGTGTCTAAAACTGAATTCATTCTGCCCATCAGGAAACCTCTGGTTGATGAAGAGTTAATGGAACACAAAATCAATCCATCAATAGGCTTAGACATACCTCAATAGGATTTGTTGGAAGTAGCTCAGATCCATTATCAGGTTCGAATGGTATTCCAGCTTCACGTAGCTTTGATAATATTTCAGAGTAGTTCTCTGATGAACTGACTACTTTGTAATATCTGTGATAAACTCAACAATAAATCATTATAAACTTCTGAAGCTGCACAAGTTACAGTCACAACAAACAACCAGAGGAAAATTCGAACAAAACACAAAATAAGATATCTTCATCTTCAGAAGCAGCAAGACCAACCTCAACACTGAGCTGCAACGTTTATCTGACGAACTCTTTAAATGTTTAAAAAATATGTCAATCAAAGAATATCCTATAGTCTGGCGGAATCACTATAGTCCAGTACTTGGAACTATTCAATTTACACCCAAAAATGGTCTATTGAAAGTCCCTAATAGATGTAATCATGGTAAAGGAAATGTTTGCAAACATCTGATCCCATATACTACAGAACATGGCTGTTCATCTCTCCCTGCCGCTGTGTCCACATATTTGAACACATCTTTTTTCAGGGTATATAAGTGTATCAGTTAGTAAGATACCTAATTGTTTTATATTTCTTGCAGGAGCATGAATGTACCCTTAATTTGCCCTAATTGTTTGTAGGTCAAATATCAAAGACCTAATATCAATTGAATGCCATCTTAAGCAAATAGTCAACTGAAAAGGTGAAATCAACTAGAGCCTGATTCAGCAATTCTAAATAATAAATTAATTAACATAAAGTTCAAATATCTTGAGTTTTAACCTATACTATTAATCTTGCCATCATTCCACATTTCTTCCATTAATAACTTTTCTCTTGAATATTTTTCCTCCAATTTGTAATCAGCTCCTACTTCAAAAGATGAGTAGGTTTGACATAATGGTACGATAATTATGTCTTTCAGTAATTACTATTTGTATGCTTCCAGAGTGAAGCATAATTTGCCACAAATTACTGAAAATGTGAACTACATAAGACAGTGAGCAATATCTACCATCATACATTAGCATTATAGTATCATAGACTTTCTTCCTAAGCATTATACTTGAAACTATCAAGCATAGATAAAGATTCAAAGGACAAGAAATAAAGAAATATAGCAAAGAAGCAATTTTCAGATTACTTCAGATTAAGCATATTCATGTAGCACATGTTAACAACATTAGGAAAATTTTAAAACTGATAACTGCAAAAATATTTATTTAAAAATAATAAGTAAAAAATAAAAGGACACCAGCTATACTATTGTGCAAGCTAGAAACAGCAGCCTAAACAGTTGAAAAACCTTCAAACTTTGCTCACAAACTTGCTTCTCGGGAAAACTTCTCAGCATAAGTTATGGTTGTCCATGGGGAAATGGACCATCAGATGTGTGGGACATACTGGAGAAGTATTTGGCAAACTATTAGCAAATTATGGCCAAAATTGACTAAGATACTCTAATTGTTTCCTTCAGAATAAACAGAAGTGAGATAATGGTTCAATTGGGGGGTTAAGAATGATTTTCCTAGCAGGTTCTCTGTACAAAGACTAAACAAGGTCAGTAGATAATGAGATTGAGGTAGATCTCATGGTGATCTTGGAATCTTTAGTGAAGAAGAAAGCTTCAGGATTGGGAATTTAATCGTTATCTAATTATGTTAGCAAGACATAAAGCTCAGTGCTTCAAACACAGGTACAATAAATTGAGATGGGCAAGTAACACCCATTATAGGCCACTGTTAAAAAGAGAGAGCAAAGGATTCCATTACAGGGCAATTTGAAACCCTTTAGCCATAAAAAGGAGTCTCTTTTGGCCAGATATGCTGCTTAGGTTCCACACAGGAACAACCTCAAGAATAAGAGGAAGAACTGCATTCCCTGGTGCTTTATGCCTATGAAGAGAGTTTAGATCCTCAACCATTCCCGCAACTGCTGCAAACTCACTCATCAATCTTGACGATGGTATTTAGGTCATTCAAACTGTAGCAGGTGATGCTATATACAGCTCAGGAACCAATAACTTTATAAAATAAAATTAAAAAAATAGGAGACAAGTAGATGGAGAATAAAAAGATTTGGAAGTGGCTCATGTGGCTATTTCGTGAATGTTACGGTTTGTGATATTGGAGTACCCGAGGATACTGAACTACCAGTATATAAGATCAAGGACCCTGGTCTTTACTTTTATTGCCTGTAGGGAGTAAACATTCCAACCCTACTTCATGCATTAAGAGCCCTTTTAGAGGGGTATTTGTGCAGTTTGAATGCGAGTTGGAGCTACAAATGCTATCTTTTCAATTGGCAGCTAAGAACAACTTTACATTTAGCATTTGCAAATGTGGTGTTTCCACAATTTATAAAGTTGGGCACCAACTGTTGGCAAACACTTGATCCACACAAGATATCTAGGCTAATCTCCCATAAAACACATGAAGTTTTCATTATATTTTTCATGTTTTTATTTAGTCCACTATCTATTTAATTTATTAAATACTAATGCCAATATTTAACATCTTTCTTCAACAAAAAAAAATTATTAATTTATCCTCCTTCTATTTTTTAATATTTTTTTAAGTAGTCGAGATAAATACATATTCTTTATATTCAATCTTCCAGAATAAGTAATATTTCTACAGAATATATATAAAATAAAAATATCATATGTTGCAAAGAAAAGTTCATGTAAATAGTTAGCTATATGTAATTAACTAAAGAATATTCCAGGTAAATTAAAAAAAAAAGAGAATATATAAGGGTTATCTTTTACATTTTACAGTTCAAAATCATGTTCAAAATAACATTGGCAAGCACATAAAATTATCGCATTCTAATCCTAGTTTTCTAAAATCATAATCACTAAATCATAATGATACAGTTATGTGTTAAAACTGTATGCCAAACTAGCCCTAAGCAATGGATTTCTTAAGCTGATTGTAACTGCTATTTTTTGCTTCCCCTGTGATATATAACATCTACCCTCTAAAAGAAATTATTTTACAAGATTGTATTCTATAGACAAACAATCAGTTCAAGAACTTGAGACCTTGTACTCCAAGATCTGAACCCTTGAAAACCTTAGAACCCTTTTTTTTTTTTTTTTTTTTTTTGTGGTGGTGGTGGGGTTGGGGGGGGGACTAGCTTTTTGTCCTAGCATAACTTTCTAAAGAAATAGAGAAACTAGAGACTTGGCCTGCTAAAGTGAGAAAATCCAAACCTATTTGGACATATAATAAGATTTATTTCCTAAATAGAAGTCCTTTTCACAGAACAGTAAGGTTTTCAACAATGAGAAGGCAAAAATAGATGAGAATAATTATTCAGATAACATGTGAGACAAAGCGTTGCTGTACCTATCTGACATATCTTCTTCATAATCATCTTCATCTAGTGAAGGTTCAATAACATCCTCAGCACCAGCATCTAGCGCAATTGCAAGAAGCTGGTCTCTGTCAGCATCCATGACTTTCACATTTGCCACTCGAGCACGTCGAAACTTGAACATAATGGATCCAGAATCTGCCATCTTTCCACCACAGTCTTTAAGTACTCCTCTAATACCAGCCACCGATCTGTTTATCTTGTCTGTTAAAACCTCAACAATGATTCCAGCTCCACCATAACCATAGACCTAATTGCAATTAGCACAAAGTATCAATATCTCCAATTACAACAACCATTAATATGGCAAGAAAAAACAGATTATTTTGGTAAAAATGATTCATGGGAAAAGAAAACTGCACATGAGATAAAGAATACCTCATAGAATTTCTCAATATAAGCTTCCTGACCCTTTTCTGAAGCTCTCTTGATGTTGCGTTCAACAATTTCCTTAGGTACATCAAGCTCCTTAACTTTCTCAAGTAATGCAGCAAGAGCTGTATTAGATACTGTGCTAGGTCCACCTTTCTTAACCCTGTATCACATAATACAGAAGGAAAACCTATAGGATACAGGAGACATAGCGTAAATAAGTCAATCCCCCAGCCCCAGCTCCTCCTTTTTCTTCTTTTTTTACCTTTCGGGCTTATTTCAGAAGTATGTGTATACCAAGTCCTAAAGAGTTCTATTTCTTCATTCATTTGCTGATACTATAAGCAGTTGAAGGCAAACTTACGCGGATACGACCTCTTTCCCGATTTTTGAATATAGTTTAGTCTTCTTGGCATCCTGGGCTGTCTGCAATGAACAGAGATTGAAGAACCATTGCTATTAGTTATAAAAGAAACCCCTGTGTACTCTAGTTCAGTTTCAAGAAAATAAAAGATCAATAAGAGAAATTAGTTTTCCTTAGCGCTGATTTTTCATATCCTCCTCTAATGTTCACATAAATCAGGCACTGGCAGGAAATGAGAGGAAAAATAGAGATCAAATAGCATTCATATTATCTTTGCATAGTTCCTAAAGCCACTGAAGCCATCTCAGATAAAATCTGGAAGTATTATTGAAATGTTCCCTCTAAAATATAAGACATTCATGATAATATCCCAACCCCAGCACCATCCTTACTGCAGAGCATTCACTTTCAATAGAAAATTTACTTGCTTTAATTAAGGAAATTCATCATAATGCCCGAAATTTTCATCTTTGACAAAATATACAAGGCTTTCAGGCAAAATAGTTATCATCCTTATCCTTCTTTTAAGCAACCCCAAATGATTCTCTCATGCATTCTATCAAACAAGTAGACTTCAAGTTTCGGGTTTGGTTCTGCAGCACAGTTTATCAGTTAGATATACCGATACCAATCAAAGCATCAGGTAACAAATAACTAGAATGGATTCCAAGATACACTAACCTACATAATAACCACCATAAAGAAAATAAAGATACAGCAACGTACTTTTCTGCCCGCAATTTTGCAGGACCGCCTGCCCATACATAGTGGTGAGAAAGTCCAAATCTTTCTCACGGAATTCCCACTTTGAAGTTCAATTTTTGAAAGCCATTCTCTATTAGAAGAGTGCGATGAACTTGATGACAGCTTTTTCCCAAAATCCATTCTACCTGCATCAAATCAAAGCCCATAATTTACCTCTTGAGAAAGCTGAAAATGCAGCAACGATGCCGAGAGATATAAAGGAACAGAAAAAATAAAACAAAATAAAAAATGCCTTACTATGCAGAGCAAACTTGTGATGAGATTTTACAGAAACCCCATTTGAGAATCTGTAAAGTAATGAACCAAATACTCTGATTGAAGAAGCAGCAGTAGCCATTCTGCCTTCTTCCAGTTATGGCTTATTTTAATACTTAATTTGAATGCATCATATAGTTGTATGCTTTTGTAAGATTTTTTTTGGTTTCAGACTTCAGTTCCCTGAGAAGATAATGGGGTTGATTTCAATTCCATTTTCTACTGCTAGGGAACATAACCGGCCCAAAAAAACCTCCTGTAGCCTGAGCAATTGCCAGACCTGTAATTTTATCCGGTGACGGGTTAGTTTGCCCTATCAGGCAGGCATAGAAAATACAGAGTGAGTCAAGTGCATCAAGCAAAAAATTTTCGTACTCTTGGAGTCTCCTACTAGTCTTTCAACGGTACAATTTTAATTGATTGATAAAAAGCACAAATTTATAACCAAACGCGCAAGTATTAACTATTTTTCAACCTAAATATAATTAATAATTAATAAAAATTTGTTTAAAAATAAGTACTTTATCAATGAGATTGGATAGTATTTTAATTTGAAATTTTCTATTTTAAATTTTGTGAGAAAAATTTATTTATAAAAAAAATAATAATTAAAATAAAAAATTTACATTGAATTTCGTAATAAGATGTTGTCCAAATATGTGTTAAAACATTTTTTATGCATTAAGTTGCTCTTAAATTTGGATATATCGAGTGGGAATCATAGTTGAATGTGATTCCATTTCCAATTCATAAGCTTTCTTTTACCTTTTTCTTTTTTCCTTTTTTAGATAAGATTTCAACAAAGAGTTATATTGGAGAACTGAGTAAATACAAAGGAAACTGCGAAATTCTAACCCCTTGTAGGACTCACTTCATCACAATTCAATTAAGGTGTTTATGTTTACTTCAGTGTATTCTTCTCCAAGAACTAATTCTCAGTGCCAAAAATCTATTGGGGCTTCTGAAGTGACTACTATAGTCAAGGCCTTGATCTGAGATCAGGCTGCGAAACCAGTGCACCAATAAGAACTCCATAAAATTAAGTGAAAATGAAACCATACGCAAAACCCTTTGCTTACAGCATCAGTTTTGTATAAAGAAAAAGCTTGCTAAAGAGAAAGCCAGAATATGGTAACTAATTACATGAAAACAGTAACATAAACTGAGGATGACTTCTGGAAATTAAATTTCAAGGACTCTTAAAAAAATCTATGCATTCTGCAGTAACAAATGGTGTACAAAAGCTTCAACAAAGACTCCCCTCATCATAAGCATTTCTCTCTTTTAAAAGCAAATTCGTAGACCTTGGTATGCCTATGACCTCCAGAAAATCCAACAATTTCGCCTTGAAATGATCTCTTGCAGTGATGCCGGAATCCACACCTTCAATCTTTGATCTAGTAGGATACATCTCAAAGATTGGCACCCCAGCAGCAGATGCTGGAGATCAGTAGCTGTAAAAGTGGCAATATAGGCCAGTTTAAGCTCATGTAAAAACTGAAGGATATCAAGGGCACGAATACCATCTCCAGATACCATTTCACAACCTGTCAAATCAAGAGACAGCAAATTCTTGCAATTTTCAGCTATGGCAGCGATGGTATCGTTTGATACATTAATCAACCAAGACAAATTCAATCTCTTGAGAGTCTTTACAGTTGCAATAGCCTTCCCGCCAATGTCAGTGATTCTTGGACCACATTCTGCCAAACTCAAAACGACCAAAGAGTGCATCCCCGTCAAACTCATCAACCCGTTATCTGTAATTCGATCGCATTCAGCAAGTACCAATACTTCCAGAGTATCGGGCAGACGCCCTTGTGGCAAGAAAGCCAAACCTAAATCAGTGATCAAGGAACAGCCCTGCAGATTCAAATCTCTCAAAGAACTCAGTGTCCTAATAGCTTCGAGGGCTTCATCAGTAATCCTACTACAATAACCCAAGTCCAAATTCACCAAAATTATTGAAAAACTAACTAGCGAAACAACTGCAGGGTTCCCAATTCTGATTCTCCTCCTCAGCGAAACGGTGCTCAAATTGTAACACGCAATGGAAATACTAGATATGCCATCATCATCAAAGTCATCAAGAGGAAGGGATTCATCCGAAGTTTCCATATTTTGGTAGTAACTTAGGTCAAGTTCTTGAATGCTGCGGCAAGTCTTTGCAAGAAAGCGCATTTGGTGATTTGGAATTATCTCAGATGATTGAAACTTGAGTAAATTTGGGAATCTTGGCAAGAAATGATGGAGAAACCTGGGTTCAAAGACGTGGAGAGAAGATCTACTCGATCCTTCAACTCTGCACCACTGCTTGCGTACGAGGGAGAAAGAATTCCTATCATTAGGATCATGAATCCATCTGAGAATTGACGCCAGTTCATCATCTCCAAGTCTATCCATGATCAGTGGGATTGACTTGAATAGAGTATGATCCTGTGAAGATGATTCTGAGCGAATAGGACTTTGGATCCACTTTAATCTCCATTTTTTTTTTTTTTTGAGATATTACATGAAACTCAGAAAATTATGGATACCCCATGCTGAAAGATGGAACGACGGTAAAGATTTCCCGATTTACCTTCCTAATAAATAAACAATAATATATAATGTACAAAATTTAAAGAAAAAACAGGTTACTTCTGAGCACTTCAAATGTAGGTTTTTTTTTTTTTTTTGGCCTAATAAAGTACTTTGAAAATTGAGTAAAATTTTTCTCCTTGTAAAATGGGTCAGTCTCAAGTTTAATCCTTATGGGTAGTAAGTTTATTAGAATTATTTTAGAATAACTTATGAATATCAGCTACATTTTAATGCTAAGTTCAATACTCAACAAGTACATATGCTAATACTTTCACGCTTTTGAATTAAATAGGTTGTATTTGAATTAAGTTTCGCTACGAAATTTGATATAAATTTTTTATTTTAGATTACACTCTTTTTTTAACTAAAAAATTTTTTTCATAAAACTTAAAATAAAAAATTAGAAATCAAAATACTATTCAATCTCATCTATAAAAGATTAATCATTTGGGTGTATTGAGATTAACTTTTCGCTATAAAATATCTTTTTTTATTTTTAACTTTAAATCTTTTTTTTTTTACAAATAATTTATTTTAATGCAATTCAACTAGAAAAAAATCCAATCCGAATAACCATAAAAAAAAAGTACTTTCACTTTTTGCCTTTGTATACATTTTCACAGGGGAGAGCAACCAACTTGCCAAAAGTAAAGAAATTTTTGTTCGCTTTCTTAGGTATATTTTATTTTATCAAGTAATTCACATTAAAGAATTTAAAATTCATTTACTTAGATTTAATGTATATCAAGACGTGATTTATATACTTTATAAGTTAGTTGGGACGGGACTTAACTTATTCTTCTATTTATTTTAGTAAAATGAATTTCTACATCTCATGTCATGAGGTTTCTAGTCCATTGGAGATTGTGGTTAATGCATCTCTTAACCAAAGTAAAAACAGATTTAGGTTTATGCATCATCCCAATTTATTATACAAAAGAATATTAAAAGCTTCCCCAAATTCCTTCCACTTTCTCCTCATTAACAAACAAAAACCTATCCAACTTTATTTTTTCTTGATATGAGCATGCTTTTTTCCTTCTTTTGTACTGATCCTTCCATCTTGTATTCTAGTTGCTTTAATGCTATTATCTTTCTCCAGAGTCTTGTCCCACATTACACTCTGTTGTAAAGGGAAAAAAGTTTGGCCGATGAGGGCCAAATGTTGCTTCTTCAACAAGTGATTTGTGTTGGCTGGACCTCTCTATAGCCAGATTCCATCTTCCAAATTCCTTGTTTCCTATTATAATATTACCAAGTAATAACTTTTATTATCATACAAGCAAGGAAATGTTCTGCGAAAGTAAGTACTTTGAAATCTTTCCATATGCTCTTTCTACCTAAAGGCGAAAATCTCTATTTGAAATGAGATTCGTTACGGAATTCAACAGAAATTTTTTATTTTTTTAATAAATAATTTATTTTTATAAATTTTGAGATAAAAAATTTTAAACTCAAATACTATTTAATCCTATCGTAATGTCTAGTTTTGCCACATAAACACATACGGCAGCCTCAGACGAATGATGGAAAGCATAGGACATGAAATGTGGGAGAAGCTTGAATATCAATTTACATAAACCAAGTTGGACTTGGCCAAAATAAAAGCAAAAAAAAGAAATACTAATTACTTGAATAAATATTAATGACATCCAAATCTTCTTTCTTGTAAAATATACTCCTTTCGTTTACAATTGAATATTTTATTTTAACTTGATATGAAATTTAAGAAGAATTTTTTACTTATTCAATTTACCAACTTTACCCTCATTAACTTTATTATATATTTATTAATTAAAGAGATTATGAGCATGACTCACATATTAGTGGACCTTAAATCTCTTAAATCAATAGAGTTAAAAATATTAGTGATGAGTTCATGTGTTAGTAAAATTTATTTTACTTAAATCAAAAAGATTAATAGTGAAAATTTAAATAAAATATATAATTATTTTTAAAAATAAATATTTAATTCTAAATATATTTAAAAAAGAAATATAAACATTTAATTTGACTGGGATACAATTGAATGTAAAATATTTATAACACGATCATATCTCACACATAGATGCAACTTTGATTTTGTTTAATTTGGAGAGTAAAATTACCGTTCGACTTTTCGGGTTTTCTTTTTGTGCCGAATAGACTTTTCTGGTTTTCAGTTTATTATGGATAAGAGTCTCTAAAATGGCAAAAAGAAAAAAAAAGTAAAGAAGAAGAAGGATATCGGTCGGGTCGCAAAAGTTGGCCCGGTCCAATCATTCAATACCATTTGGATCGGAAATTCTCCTAGCTTGTAATATACAATCATCCAAAACCAGCACTGCATGTGTTTAGTTTGTCTTCTTGAACAGTCTTTTTCCTATCAAAAAAGAAAAAAGAAACACTATTTTCTTTTTTTTTCCCTCTTTTCTTTTCATTCTACTCCGAAGGCAGCTGTCGAAATCATTGGACTAATCGTCCATTACTTTAACTACAGTACTAATATTAATTAATCATGATGATGTTATAATGACCGTCTTGATGATTGGTTCAAGGGCCCATCAATACTTGTTGCGAAAGCTAATCTTACAAGAACCTTGTAGGGACAGATTAGTAACTACACATTAGGGTTATGGGAAAATATTACTGAAATTGTATATTTAAATTGCTATTGTATATTCTTACACGTATAAAATTCAAAAATTACTATTATATATTTTTGTACGTATAAAATTTAAAAATTATAAAATTCAATCTGACTCTTACGACCGAAGGGAATTAGAATATATTTGGATTTATTATAACTTAATTATAAATATATATTGTTGTAAAAATGAAGATATATTTTAATCAATTAATGATTATTAGTGTAGAAAATCATTTACTTATTCTCTTTCAATTGAGTTTGATGGAGATAAAGAAAGATTAGATTGATGAATAATGCAACAATCCCTCTTTCAATTAGGTCCTACTACTTTCATTCATGATGAAATTTTAAATTTAATTATTTTTTCCTTCAGAATTGAATGTATATTTTTTCATTCAACTTCAAAAGAAAAGAATACAACTATAATATGATTTGCAACTATAACATGATATGAGAACATTGGCAACTAGATTTAATTCAATGTATTCTTGCTTAAAAAACAAAAAAAAAAAGAGAGAAAATTTAGATTCACTGTGCCCACCCCACCCCCCACCCCCCAAAGAAAAAAAAAACCAATCTCCATGTATATCTTTCAACTTTGGATTTGACTAATCTTATATTAGGTGCAATGACCCTTTCAAAACCACCAACGTGAACCATATTCCAATAGTATTCTCTATCTGATATGGACATCTTAGCAACTATATTTAATGAATTATTCATTACCCTTCGAAAATAAAACTATATTTATCTTGATTTAAACAATAGTAATCACACTCTTTTCTCTTTTTTTTTTTGATATTTGTGATTATATCTTTTAGAATGGTCAAAGAATCATTTACACCACAAATTATAACATTATTTGACTGACAAGCATTATGAATTATTATTAAATGCTTTAGTTTATTTTACTTTATAATGTGTGAATAAATAGTTGTGTGTTCATGTGTCATAAATCTTTATCAATAGCGTACTTATCTTATAGTCATATTAAAGCCTAGTTTGGTTAGGGGGAACAGAGGGAAGAAAAGGAGAGAGGAAGTAAATAGGTGCTTTACATCGTTTGATTGGAAGAGGAGAAAGAAGGAGAATAAATGTGAACAATCACAATCCTTCCAAAAAGTAGATGGATTGAGAGGAATTTGATTATAAAAGATCATTATGATCTTAACTTTTACTTTTATCATATTTAGAGAATTTAAGATAAGAGTACATATAAGAAAATATCCTCTTCTCCCTCTTCATTTCTCGTACAACTAAATAAAGGAAAATATTTATAATTTACTTCCATTCCTCTCATATCAAATAAAATTAAAATAAATATAAATACTTCTTTTATAGAAAGTAAAATGTGTCTCTTCTCCTCTCCTCTCCCTCGCAAACCAAACTGAGACTAAAAAAAGAAACAAAAGGTACATATGGATTAGGTTTCTTCCAAGCAAAAATACAATTAGATACAACTTCTTCTCTCATAAAAAATTCATACGAAATTCAAGATAGAAAATTTCAAATCCAAATTCAATTCATATACACCCAAAGAGAGAATTTTTCCAACCAACTATTGGATGCTTTAATATAAAAGTTTGAAAAATTAAAGTAAAATTTTCTCCTTTTCTCCCAACAAAATTTTCTATTTAGACGGAAATTTCACATCTACGTCGCAAACAATTCGATTAGGAGAAACCATTCTTCCAATTCCATTTTTTTTTAATAACTATTCCTACAACAACTTGGTATCACGTATTACTCCATATCTTAAAATGCACTATAGTTCCTTTCCTTTCTTTTTCCTCAATCTAAACAGGGAGAAAGAGTCTCTCTCTCTCTATATATACATATGATATTTGCGCCCAATATATATGTGCGTATGTGCGCTTGTGTGTTGTATCTGCGCGCGCGGGGTGCGTGTGTTTGTTGCCCTGGGATTCTCTTCAAAATGCAAGCTATTTCCCTCGGAGTTCCAGCTATATTCGTTCGTCCTTTTTCCTCTTTAAGGACTAGTGGAGCGTTGGTTGTGCTTCGTGTTTTCTAGAAGCTTTTGTTATGAATTTCTCAGTGATGAAGTACCCAACAGCTTCTCAACTCATAAATAAAAAGTCTAAGGGGAACATGGCGTTGAGTTATGGGCAGCTATTATTGACAACTAAGGAGAATCTCTTAGCAAATTTTCATTTCAATTTCACATGTGAATGACTCAATTTTAATTTCAATCAAAAATTCGGTTGAAGATTGCCTTTACTAGAATATTGGAAATCCATGAACTGACTTTACGAAGAAGAAATTTGCATGGTAAAACAGTGTAAAAGGGTAATTCTTTTGCTTTTGGAATATTCTATTTTAGTATTAGTCTTGTCATTTTCAATAAAAATATAAAATAATAAATTAGAACATCATCACATTGCATGTATTGGGATTCTTCACTATATTTATCAACATTCAAGCTAATAAACTAAGTCCAATCCGAATACGCTTTTTTTTAACACGTCACAATTACTTGTAAATGAAGATTATTTGTGACATTTTTATTTTTTTGATATTAATATTTCAAGAAAACAATACATAGAAAGATTTAAAATTTATCAACTTGTATGGTTATTTTTAACTAATGAAAATATTACCTTTATCACCATCAGAAGTTTCTTAAAGACGCAAAAAAATAACGGGTTATTTATTTTACTCTCCATTTTCTTTCCTCAGTTTTCCCTTCTTTTGAGTGAAGTAAATGTTATCCTTTTATGGTTAGAAGGCAAGATGTTGAGTATTTATCTAAATAAATATTTAAATAAATTAATTATTTTTTTAATAAATTACATATTGTGTATTTTAGAAACTTATTCAAAAAATTATATTTTAGAAAAATCATATATATATATATATATATATGTATATGTATAGATATATAAGCCACTTTTATGCAAGTGATAGATATAGAAAGAAAGAAAAGATAAACGTTAGTTGTATTATTAAGAAAAGAAAGAAATCTAATAAAAGAAAACAAAATCCAAAATTCCAACGAGTGTTCAGTCTCTAGTCTCCTCTTCTTTACTCTTTTTGCTACTACCTCTCTGTTTCTCTCTTTCTCTCTCCTCGCTCTCCTTCTCCGACCATGGCGTCTCTCTTCAGTAGAGAACGCACGCTGGGCCATTCCCGGAGAGACTCTTTCTCCTCCACCACCACCACCACCACCACCATGGCTTCCCCTGCCAGTTCCCGCTTCACCACCGCCGCCAGCGCCATTTCCCTCTCCTCCCTCCCTTCCCCATTCGGTGACCTCACTCCCACACTCTCCTCTACAGACCTACACGATACAGCTTACGAGATCTTTGTAGCTGCATGCCGTACTTCCACCGGCAAACCCCTAACTTACATTTCCAACAGTACCAATGGTAATGGCAATCCGACTGCGTCGCCGTCGTCTCAATCCAATTCCAGTTCCTCGCCGTCATTCCAGAGATCGTTGACGTCGACAGCGGCATCGAAAATGAAGAAGGCGTTGGGTTTAAGATCCAGCTCCAATTTGGGTTCAAAGAAGGGAGAGAGTAGTCCGGGGTCAGGCGCGGGTTCGGGTGGGAAAGGGAAGAAGCCCGTGACGGTAGGGGAGCTTATGAGGATTCAGATGAAAGTCTCCGAGGGTGAAGATTCGAGGATTAGAAGGGCTTTGCTTAGAGTTGCTGCTGGCCAGGTCTGTCATAGTCAACACTTTATCGAACTTTTATGTGTATGTGATTTTTACAGTATTTACGGTGCATAGCATTTGGCAATCTTGAGCTGTCTAGATGTGATCGACTGAATGTGCACTGGTACTTTTTCAATCGGTTTGGGGCCCGTTCTTGCGGAATTGTGGTTGGTCATGGGAAATTGGAATTTGATGCGCTGGGATCTTGATTGTTGGTATGGATTTTGCGAGAGATAGAACAGTGACATATATTTGGATTTTTAAGTGATAACTAGTATGATCTTTCCAAAATTCTAAAAATTTTCCCATTTCTTATGAATTTAACTACGCTTCTGATCCTCCCTCCGTCCCGTCTTCAGTGAGGGTCAGTGTCAAGTGAATATGTTTCATTTGTTCTCAACTTCAAGAAACTCTTTTTGCTTTGTTTTACAAAATTTTTACCTTTTTTTTCTGGCTTATGGGTCTTTAAGGTAATTAATACGAACAAGAAATTTTTATCTAAACTTCCAAGCTTTGAACTTTTAATTTATTCTGAATATTTTTTGACAACTTATCTTCATGCTTGTCTTTATCTGTGCGTGGATAAACTGTTTTTAGTTTTAAAAGCATAACGTAGGACGTTGATTATTAGTTTATTTAGGGGGTACAATGGCTACATTTTGTTTGCTTCTTCCCAGAAGCATTCAGCCATTACAGTATTGAACTTTAAGAAATTTGATGTCTTTTCTGTAATGACTAGCATATGTTTCAGTCTTTCTGTCTTTTGCTCCAGAAAGTTACTCTGTTTCTTCCCCACCACAAGGGAAAAAAAAAAAAAAAAAAGGGAGAAAGAGGCTCATAAATGACAAGATACAGTCTAGCTGCTGATATTAATTATGTCCAGGTCAAAGTTTAATATTTTATTGGTGAAAATTTCTATAACTATAGTCTAATTGCAATTCGGGTTGTGATTACTTCGATTCTAAGTCTTTTGGACCTATGTTTGAGTTCTATATAGAATAAATGTCCAGTATCATTGTCTCTGTCAAAGGATTTTATAACATTTTTTACTTTACTTTCAATAGGTTGGAAGAAAGATTGAGTCGATGGTTCTTCCGCTGGAGCTATTACAGCAGTTCAAATCATCTGATTTTATGGATCAGCAAGAATATGACACATGGCGGAAGAGAAACCTGAAGATGCTTCAGGCTGGCCTTCTCTTACATCCACATATGCCACTTGACAAGTCCAATGCTGCTGCCCAGCGGCTGAGACAAATCATTCAAGGGGCCTTAGATAAGCCTATTGAAACTGGTAGAAACAATGAATCGATGCAAGTGCTCCGCAGTGCTGTAATGGCTCTAGCTAGCAGATCATCTGACGGACTTCTTGACTCATGCCACTGGGCTGATGGTTTTCCACTAAATCTCAGGCTTTATGAAATTCTTCTTGAAGCCTGCTTTGATGTCAATGATGAAATATCTATCATAGAGGAAGTTGATGAGGTTATGGAACTCATAAAGAAAACTTGGGGAGTTCTTGGACTGAACCAAATGCTTCACAATCTATGCTTTACATGGGTTTTGTTTAACCGATATGTTGCTACTGGACAACTTGAGAATGATCTGTTATGTGCTGCTGACAATCAGCTGGCTGAAGTTGCAAAAGATGCAAAAGCTACAAAAGATCCAGCATATGCTAAGATCTTGAGTTCGACTTTAACTGCTATTCTTGGTTGGGCTGAGAAGAGGCTTCTTGCTTATCACGATACATTTGACAATGGAAACATCAATTCTATGCAGGGCATTGTTTCTCTGGGAGTTTCATCTGCTAAAGTCTTGGTTGAAGATATATCTAATGAGTATCGCCGCCGAAGAAAGAATGAAGTTGATGTTTCTCGTAGCAGGATTGACACATATATCAGATCATCACTTCGTACTGCTTTTGCTCAGGCAAATTCCATTTCTTTGCTATTGTAACTTTTGTCTGGAAAAAAATGGCGGATATTGATGAAGATAAGACCTAGATTTTCTCATTTAGCATTGTTACTGAAAATGAATATATTTTACTGAACTTCTATGCTAGTTTGAACAAATAGTACCTCTTTATGGAAACAGAGATACAGACACACATTAACTTAGGCTATTAATGATAAAGGAAAAACTTAGGTGTTCCTGAACCTCGAAGGGTGCCAAGAGAACAAAGATATCGGAAAATTCTTTTTAGAGGGTTTATAGTAATCCTAGCGAGGCACATGTTGACAAAAGATGTAAAATTTCTGGTTTTCATCTTATTTTTAATTTTTTTTTTTTTTGGCCTGTAGGTCCATATTCTTAATCTTTGGCATTCTTAGCAATAGGTTCACTTAAAGGGGATAGGACTTGAACAGCTCATGAAAGAACTATTTCTTAATGCAGCAATTTGACATCTCAAAGGACATATAATTAGTGGAAAAAAGCAAAGCACGAACGTCGAATGAATAAATTTTTTTATTGTCTTGCATTAGTCATAGTGAAGAATAACCTTCTTTTCCCCCCTTTTTACAAATTTAAGACATTACTTTATTCTAATGTTTATCTTCACAAAAAAGTTAGCTGCATAATTATTAATGTTTCTAGTGTACAGAGCAAATCTGATTTGTTAACTTGCAGAGAATGGAGAAGGCTGATTCAAGCAGGAGAGCCTCAAGAAACCAGCCAAATCCTCTTCCAATGCTTGCTATTCTTGCAAAAGATGTAGGTGAACTGGCTAGTAATGAAAAGGAAGTCTTTAGCCCCATTTTAAAGATGTGGCATCCTTTTGCTGCTGGTTTGGCTGTTGCCACTCTTCATGCTTGTTATGGAAATGAGCTTAAGCAATTTATATCGGGTATAACAGAGTTGACACCGGATGCTGTACAAATATTAAGAGCTGCAGATAAGTTGGAAAAGGATCTTGTGCAAATTGCTGTTGAGGACTCAGTGGACAGTGATGATGGAGGGAAGGCCATCATCCGGGAGATGCTCCCTTATGAAGCTGAAGGTGCAATTGCCAACCTGGTGAAAGATTGGCTTAGGACAAGAATAGACAGAGTGAAGGAATGGGTTGATAGAAATCTGCAACAAGAGGTATATGCTAACTGTTTATGGGTTTCAAAGGTCCCCTTTCCTTTAATATGTGAATTCGATATTGGATTAATTTAAGTCTATCAAAGGATATATTTGTGACTTTTTGAATTTATTTAGACCGCAATCTAATAATCCTAACTATAAGAATAAATAAATAAACAAATAGAACACAACATTTATCATTGAGAACTAAACAGAAACTCCAGTGCTTGCTTGCAAAGTTTTATTATGATTTAAAGACAGTTGTATAGCAGGGTGTTTTTATGTTTCCTCATTTTTCTCCCTCAATTTAGTACCATTTTCTTTGTGACTAATGTCGTTAGCAATACCATGTATTCTTTTGGAACATTGTGGATACCTCCCGTCACTAGGACTGGTGTGTAAGTTGTCAATGCACTGTTTGACCTTCTATTAGGGGTAAAGACAAATTGGTTTGCTTTTAGATGTCTAATATATAAACAGAAAGATGCTATATTTTCCATGCCAATATCTTATTCATAGGTGCCCAGTGCTTATTGATGCCTGAGAAGATTGTCTGTGGTGGTGCGTTGCCATGAATACTTATATTTTCTCTTATTTCAGAATCTATTATACTAGATGAGATGCTTTCTTTGTGTTTATTTGTTCTGTTTACTTATCTTTTGCACTGAGGTGGTTAAGAAAAAGGCAGGCACCAGATTTAAATAATTGACATGAGTATGGAGTGTGGATTGTTTGTAAATAGGAAAAAGGATGGATATAGATTGTTGAATACTCATTGATGCTTGTGTATATGAGCTGTAGCAGAACATTCTAGGATTTCTGGAGACTGTAACTTGATGGAAATTTGGAAATCTCTTAGAACTTGTACTTTTCAAAATAGGAGGGCACGTACACTTGTCTTAGTATGTTTTTGAGGTCAAGCGTATAAGTTTTACACAACCATAGGTAAGTCTGAAATTTTACATGCTCACTTTATGTGTTACTTTCTGTTTTTCATACTTAAGGATTCCACGGGCTTATCTATTCATCATCCCTGTCCAACCAAGTAATTTTGGAAGAGATTAACAAACATGTTTGGTTATTGAAAGTGGAAATTGGTTACTGCCCCATTTAATCTCTTTTTTCCACCCGAAAAGAAAGGACATCAAACAGAGTATACTGCAAGAAATAGAACATCATCAGTAAGCCTGTTATGATTTTTTTTTTCAATTAGAACAAAAAGGTTTCTTGATTCTTGACAAATGTCTATACTATGTTGTTGCCTTTAACCTTTCTGGACTTCCCTGTTTATGGATGTCGCTGGCTTACCACTCGTCTGCAATGTATAGGCTTGGAATCCTCGAGCTAATGAGGAAGGATATGCCCCTTCTGGTACTGAGGTTCTACGAATTATTGATGAAACCTTGGATGCATTCTTTCAACTGCCAATACCGATGCATCCTGCACTTCTTCCTGACTTGGTGACTGGCCTTGATAGATGTCTTCAGTATTATGTGACCAAGGCAAAATCTGGCTGTGGTAATTATTGCAGATTTCTATAAGATATCTTTCTACCATATTCTTTTCGAATCCCCTATAAGTGTTTTCTCATGCTGCATGTAGGATCAAGGAACACATATATCCCAACAATGCCAGCTTTAACAAGATGCACAACTGAAAAAAAGTTATTTAAGAAGAAAGAAAAGCCAATGAACTCCCAGAGGAGGACTTCACAGGTTGCTACGGTGAATGGGGATGTTTCATTTGGTGTGCCTCAGATTTGTGTAAGGATAAACACTTTCCAGAGAATTAGGATAGAGTTGGAAGTTCTGGAAAAGAGAATGATTACGCTGCTGCGTAATTCAGAATCTGCTCATGTGGAAGACTTCTCAAATGGGTTGGTGAAAAAATTCGAGCTCACCCCAGCTGCCTGTGTTGAGGGGATCCAACTACTGTCTGAGGTAGTGGCTTACAAAATTGTATTTCATGATTTGAATCATGTCTTATGGGATGGTTTGTATCTTGGCGAGCCAGCATCCTCCAGGGTTGAGCCATTTCTTCAGGAGCTCGAGCAGAAGCTTACAGTTGTAGCAGATACTGTTCATGATAGAGTTCGTACACGCCTAGTTGCTGATATAATGAGAGCTTCCCTTGATGGCCTCTTGTTGGTTTTGCTTGCTGGAGGGCCTTCCCGTGCTTTCTCTCGGCAGGACTCCCAATTAATTGAGGATGATTTCAAGTCCCTTAAAGATCTATTCTGGGCCAACGGGGATGGATTGCCAACTGATGTGATAAATAAGTTTTCTACTAGAGTAAGGGATGTCCTTCCACTTTTCAGGACAGATACAGAGAGCCTCATTGAGCAGTTCAGACGGTTGACTCTGGAAACATATGGCAGCTCTGCAAAATCTAGACTTCCGCTACCTCCAACCTCGGGGCAGTGGAGCCCAACTGAACCAAACACGCTTCTGCGCGTTTTATGCTACCGGAATGATGATGCAGCCTCAAGGTTCCTGAAAAAGACTTATAACTTGCCCAAAAAGTTATAGCGGAACCTGGTATAGTAAAGTTGAAGGGAAGCCATTACTATTGAAGAAAGGTTGGCCAGAACACTTTCATAGAGGGGCTTGTCTTCAGTTTTTCGGCAAGTATGTGTATGACATGCTTGGGAGTTGGGCCCAGAAATGCAGCTTCAGATTTCAGAGTGCTCTAGCAAGGTAGGATTTGTTGTATAGAGAACTTCCATCACCTGCCGGTTTTACAAGGATCAGTTTTTCTCGCTGCATGTAAAGGCTTGCTCCAGGAAGTGGTGAAGGGAGTTGCTATTTAGTCCATGCATTATTATTTGTAGATTATAGGAGAAAAATTCTATTCTTTCCATGCCTGCTGCATTTATAGCTATTCATTTTATTAACATGTCATTTGTGATCGTCTATATTCATTTGATGGTATACTTGTTTTGATCATTTGTAATGTAGATATGGTGTTTGGCTTCCCGACGGGTAAATTACTATATAGCAACTGATGTTGAAATAGCTCTGCTTCCTTGCATGGTCTTGAATCGTTCTGTTACGAAATGAAACTTTAAGATGCTATACCGGTAAAAGTAATGATATTTTAGAGATCCCATTCATAACAGAATTTTTTTGCCTCGTGTTATTCATAACAGAACTTTGTCCGAACGAATCTAGTTCTGTCACCGGATGTTTCAATGACATGTCGAATTAGCAAAGAACAGGCAGGCAAATCACACGTAAGTATTTGACCAATTGGATTTTATATTGTGCTACTCGTAGAATTTTATATTTTGTAATTTGTGTGACAGCAAAGCCCTTCACTCCTTAAGAATACCTGTACACTTGTAACGCCTATCTCCTCTACCCTTTCACTCGCAAGGTTGTACTATAATATTTGTGATTTTAAACGTACAGTTAAAGTATAAGAGGTCAATAAAATAGGAAATTATTTGGATTGTCCATAATTTTAAGTGTGAGATTGGAATAAAAAAAAAGTAAATTATTTATAAAAAGAAAAACGAAATTTACAATGAAAAAGTGAGAAAAAAGTAAAATATTTTTGGTTGAAAATGATATTCACGCACGGCGCAAATGCAAATTAAAAAATGATAAGTAGGCTAGGCTAATAATTATTTATTAACTAACAAATTATTTATTGTCACACATATCATATTTTGAAATATGATGATTTCAACACATCACTTCTCTTCTCCACCTTATCAGCCTTTGGAAAATATGTTGACTAATTAGCATACAATTCCCATCTTCTACTAGCTCACTTTTGACTGGGAGTTGACCTTTTAAACTAAGGGATTTCACTTGTAAAATTAAAATTTCCTTCATATAAATATACTTCTAGATACACATATATTTGATACTATAGATGTACTAGCATAAACTTCTTGCTTTGTACGATATATACATTATTTCTTTAAAAAAGTATATAATAAGAATAAATTTTTAAAAAGAGAAATTGATTCTAAACATTATTAAAAAATATCTTTAATAGCTCGATCAGGAGTCAGTCCCCTTTTTTTAGTGACATAGTCAATTTTTCTTTAAAAAAAGTGTAAAAAATTAACATAGGTAATTATATAAATAGTTATTACAAAAAATATGAAGTAATTTTATGCATTTAATAAAAAAATTGTGCACTAATGGTTAATCATAAGTAAATTAAGATGAAGAGAAAAGAAATAAAAAAATACATTTTAAGCTAAATTTTTTTATATATCTTTAAAGTAAATTAACTCTACGACATGATCTTTTAATTCTTCCACCGTATTCACCTCCTACTCTCGTTATGTATACGAGAAAAAGAGAATTCCTCTTTCATACTATCGTTTAATTATTTATTTTGACTCTTTAAAAAAATAAAATATATTTGCAATAAAATTATTGTGAATATTAAAATTCTTCTCCCCTTCCTTATCTCTCTCCATTCTTAAAAAATAAATAACATAAAAAATAAAAAAATATTAATATTTTATATTAAAATCCTCAAAGAAAGGTTTTTCTAAAATAAAAAGATTCTCAAGTCATTGCTTAATTTTTTAAAAAAGAATAGTGTTCTTGATCCATCACAAAGAAGCTATATTGTTAATATACTTTACAAAATTATTTCTTTCTTTTATATTCACTTGGTAAAAAGACAAAAATAAAAAAACAAAAACCATTAACTATTATATTTCATGTCTAATGTACTACAAAGTTATTCATGTTCTAGTGCATAATGTTTTAATAGGCAATTCTACACTTTTATCCTTAAAACTTAGCAAATGAAAGATCAAATTAGATAGTAATAAATATCGATCAAATTAGTGTAATAGATACCAATAACTAAACAGATAAATATTCGTGAAGTCATCCTCTCAAACAAATGAAAAAAAAAAAGAAAAATCTTGAATCTTCAAACTTGTCAAAGAAAAAGAAAAATTCACTAATTTTCTATTAAAAAACTAAAAATATACAATAGATTATATAGTCCAAAAAAAAAAGAAAATGCATAAAAGATGTAAAAAGAGAAAACATCAATGATGTTAAAAATAAACTAAAAAATAAAAGAAGTTGACAAAAAGGGATAAAGATATAACTATATATGGAAGTCATATACAACTTGTAGACTTCTTAATAATCAAAAAATTAAAAAAGTTTTAAAAAATATATTTTATTCCCAAAAAGAATTACATTGACTCATATTAAAGAAGAAAAATATAAATTAAAAATTAAAAGAAAAAGTGCATACCTATCATTTTTGCAGGATCCAACTGAAGAAGCCTCTAAGACACATTTCAAAATTTAAAAAATAATCATGTTAAAACACTTACTTAAATAAAAAATTAAAATATTCTAAATATGCTTGATGCCTATAATGTGTATAACGCTTATGCATTTTTCTCCATTATAAAGGAAGAAGTATGGGACAATCTTTCCATTTTGGCCTCTATCTCAAAAAGCTCTAAAAAAAAATCTTCTCTAAGAATAAAATAAATTCATAAACACCTCACCTCTACACAAAAAAAGTTATCAACAAATTAAAGAAAAATAAATCTTTTCTATGAAGAATTAATTCATAAACATCTTCTAAATAATAAAAGATGTATTGAGTATTATAAGCTCCTCAAGAAAATAAATTATTTCTTCAATAAAGAAAAAGAAAATCAAATATATAACTCTATTTATCAAACTCAGAGGTCAAACATTAAAGTAAAAGAGAAAAGGAAAGAAAATAAGAACAACATGTATGAAAAAATGAATTGAAAAAATTACCTTTTCAATTTGGAAAAATAAAACCCTAATTAGAGAAAAATAAGAGAATCTGATGATAAAAAACCTTCTGAGAAAAAGTTTGTGGAGTAAGTGGCAATAGATGAGGTTATGTAGAGATAGTAGAAACTTATTAAGAATTTGATTTAAATTAAAAAATTTGTTCAAGATAAACTAAAGTTTTTTATTATTTTATCATAAAAAATCTTCTAATTAATAAAAAATTTAAATTTCTAGAAATTAGTGTTGGAGATTTGAGAGTTTTGGAGAAGGAGAGAGAGTAAAAGTATTTTGGTAATATATATAAGTACTAGCATAAAGCCTATGCTTTGTATAGGATATACATTGTTTCTTAAAAAAATAAAAGTATAATGAAAATAGATTTTTAAAATAAAATTTTATTCTAAATATCATTAAAAAAATATATTTAATATCATGATCATAAGTAAGCTTATTTTTTTTAGTAATAGAGTCAATTTTTCTTTAAAAAAAAGTACCATAAAGAAAAATTAATATGCATTATTATATAAATAGTTATTAGAGTTATTACAAAAAATATAAAGTAAATTAAGATGAAAAAAAAGAAATAAAAAATATATTGTAACTTATACTTTTTTTTCTGTATCTTTAAAATAAATTAATTTTACGACATGGTCTTTCAATTATTCTATCATATTCACCTCCTATATCCGTTATATGTAAGAAAAAAAAAGAATTCCTTATCATTTAATTATTTATTTTGACTCTTTAAAAAAATAGAATATATTTACAATAAAATTATTATAAAAATTAAAATTCATCTCCCCTTACTTGTCTCTCTCCATCCCTAAAAAATAAATAACATAAAAAATAAAAAATATTAGTATTTTATATTAAAAACTCAAAGAAAAATTTTTTCAAAACGAAAAGATTCTCAAGTCATTGCTTATCTTTTTTTTCAAAAGAATCATATTTTTGATCCATCACAAAGAAGTCATAATGTTAATGTACTTTACAAAATCATTTCTTTCTTTTATATTCACTTGATGAAAAGACAAAAATAAAAAAAATAAAAACCATCAACTATTACATTTTATGTCTAATGTATTGTAAAGTTATGCATATTCTGGTGCGAAATATTTTAATAGTCAATTAGACACTTTTATCCTTAAAACTTAGTAAATGAAGGATCAAATTAGATAGTAATAGATATTGATCAAATTGGTGTAATAGATACCAAGAACTAAATAGATAAATATTCCTGAAGTTATCCCCTCAAACAAACGAAAAAAAAAGATTGAATTTTCAAAACCTATCAAAGAATACAAAAACTCAATAATTTTCTATTAAAATAACTAAAAATATAAAATAGATTATATCGTTCGATCAAAACAAAAAAAAAAGGTATGAAAGATGTAAAAAGAGAAAACATCAATGATGCTAAAAATAAAACTAAAAAATAAAAGAAGCTGACAAAAAGAGGGGCAAAGTAATAACTACATATGAAAGTCATGTATAACTTATAGACTTGTTGATAATAAAAAAATTTAAAAATTTTCAAAATATATATATATATTATTCTCAAAAGAAATTACACTGACTCATATTAAAGAAGAAAAAATAAATTAAAAATTAAAAAAGTACATACATCTCATTTTGTAGGATTTAACTAAAGAAACCTCTAAGACATATTTCAAAATTTAAAAAATAATAAAGCTAAAATACTTATTTAGATGAAAAATTGAAATATCCTAAATGTGTCTGATACCTATAACGTGTATAACACTTATAAATTTTCTTCTATTTTAAAAGAAGAAGTATGAGACAATCTTTTTATTTTGGCCTCTATCCCAAAAAGCTCTCAAAAAAATAAAAATAAAATCTTCTCTAAAAATAAATAAATTCATAAACATCTCTCCTGTACACAAAGAAGTTCTTAATAAATTAAAGAAAAAGAAATATTTTATAAAAAGAATTAATTCATAAATATTTTTTGAACAATAAGAGATGCATTGAGTATTGATAAGTTCCTCAAAAAAATAAATTATTTATTCAAGAAAAAACATCAAATTTATAATAATATTTATTAGGGAAATTGGCTCTGAATGCCACTGAAGAATGCACTTACTGCTTGTCTTGCCACTAAACTTTTTTTTTATTCTTTCATGCCATTTAACTATTTTTGATTAGCTAATTATGCCACTCAGCCACTACAAACGGCGGAATCCGGCGAAAAATAGCATGCTCCACTCACGTGCTGAGAATTTGAGTTTTTTTATCAATAATTGACTATGAATGCCATTAAAGAATGTACTTACTATTTATTTTGCCATTAAACTTTTTTTTTATCATTTCATGCCATTCAACTATTTTTGGGTGGCTAATTATGCCATTGAAGAATTTGATATTTTTTAAAAAATAATAAAGGGCATAGTGGTCAATACAATTCTCCTTCCATCAATTTTTCACTTACCTAAACTAAATCCATTTTTATCCGTTTGAGAACCCAATTTAAAACCTAATAGATTAACTTCATCAAACAGTCACAATGGTTCTTCTTTCGGTGCCATTTGTTGTAATTCTTTACTTGCTGCAGAAGTTAGATTGTTGATTTGGACCTAATTTACCTCGGCAGAAACTGAAATTGACACAATAAACTAAGACTGACACCAACCTTGGCAATGAACGCCAACGGGCCAAATTTTTTTTTTTTTGGATACAAATCTTGCTATTAATTAGACACAAGAAATTGAGACGGACAACAACCTTGGCCATTTTTATGAAGTTAATCTGTTAGGTTTTAAATTGGGTTCTCAAATGGATAAAAATAGATTTAGTTCGCGTAAGTGAGAAATTGATGGAATGAGAATTGTATTGACCACTATGCCCTTTATTATTTTTTAAAAAATATCAAATTCTTCAATGGCATAATTAGCCACCCAAAAATAGTTGAATGGCATGAAACGATAAAAAAAAAAGTTTAATGGCAAAATAAATAGTATATACATTCTTTAGTGGCATTCATAGCCAATTATTGATAAAAAAAACTCAAATTCTCAGCACGTGAGTGGAGCATGCTATTTTTCGTCGGATTCTGCCGTTTGTGGTGGCTGAGTGGCAGAATTAGCTAATCGAAAATAGTTAAATGACATGAAAGAATAAAAAAAAAGTTTAGTGGCAAGACAAGCAGTAAGTGCATTCTTCAGTGGCATTCAGAGCCAATTTCTCTATTTATTAAAGTTAGAGGTCAAACATTAAAGTGAAAGAGAAAAATAAAGAGAATAAGAATAACATGTATAAAAAAAAGAATTAAAAATATTACCTCTTCAATTTGAAAAAAGAAATACCCTAATCAACAAAAAGTAAAAGGATCGACGATAAAAAATTTAATGAGAAAAAGTTTGTGAAAAAGAAAAAGTTTGTGAAGAAAGTGACAGTAGATGAAGTTATGTGTAGATAGTAAAAAGTTATTAGGAATTTGATTTAAATTAAAAGATTTGTTTAGAATAAATTAAAGTGTTCATATTATTTTATCATAAAAAAATATCTTAGCCAATGACAACTCTTTTAACTAATAAAAAAATTTAAAATTCTAAAATTTAGAATTAGAAATTTGTAAGTTTTGGAGGAGGAGAGAGAGTAAAAGTTTTTTGGTAATAAATATATGTATAGATAGATATGTATGTTCCTCATCCAAGTGTTATTTTGTACAAGATATACAACTAATACTAGGATTAGTTTTGCTTTTGATTTTTTTTTCCAAAAAAATCAGCTATGGACCTCACCTCATATCTTCTTTCACTATATATCTAACAAAAATTTCACAATAAATGAAAAATCATTAAAAAAAAACCAATATAAGTCAACAGTAAATTTTAACTATATTTCACAAAAATTTTATAAAAAATGAAAAATCTTTAAAAAGAAAACCAATCTAAGTCGGGTTGTAAGTTTTTAAAATCGTTCATTGATCAACTATTAATCTTATTTCATTAATAGTAATAGCCACAACAATCTAAAGAATATGTTTAATATCATAGGATAATTGGAGAAAACTAGGATTTTCTAAATAAAATGCCCTCTAAAAGAGAGGACGTGAAGAGATTGGTTATAAACATATTCCAAAGAAGATTGTAAGACCAATATTGCATATTATAACAGTTTAAGGGCCTAAAAAATAAACAATACAGATGAGAACTAAATGAAAAATTCTATTTCATTTTCTCTTTCCTGCATGCATCAATGAGTTGTACATTATGTCCTACGAGCAGGCTTGTCTCAGACATCTTGAACAGGCAAAAACCCCTCCCAGAACCCTAGAGTCCGAGAAGGCCGTTAATTATATTCCGGTGACTCGCCGGTGAAATGCCAGGCGTGACGTCGGATTCAGGAGACCCAAATTCTTCTATAGTTCCATTGTCCCAGGGTCCCCAACCAATTACCTACCCTGTGAACCATGGCCTCAAATCCCCAATCTCTCGGCTTTCTATTTCGTGGGCTCGCGGCAACACTCTCCGCCTCACCGTACTTCGCCTATCTCAGCAGTCGGCAGACGGAGAGGAAAAGTCCGGCGGTAGAGTGGTGGAGGTGAAGCTCAGTAATAATGGTGACGGCGAAATCAACGACGCGCAGTGGAGGAGGATTGCATACGGCTCGGTGACTCCATTTGCTCTTCTTCAGAGCCGGAAGAATTCGTTTTCAGCCTTGTCGAAATTGTCACCTTTGGATGGCACAGAATGGTAAGCCAAATATTTTTTAGAAATAATTTTTTTTTTACTCCTCGCTCTAAAAATAATGACTATCATTATTATTGTTGTCGTTGTTGTTCCTTTTGTTCAATAGTGTTGTAGAAAATTTTTATGCTTTTTCTCTTAGTTGTGAAATTTGATATTCCTGTACATGTTATAGAAGTGATCAGTTCCCCGTTACATCTATAGTCATTTTTCAGGTGGCAATATGTTATGGAGTATAGTAAGGAGATAGATTCTCTTCTTGGTAATCCAAACTCATCTCTTAGTTCCGCAATTGAAGACTCAAGGGCAGTGCTAAAGGTGAACATTTTTCTTGAAGTAGGATGGTGAGCTTGTTGTTGCATTTTCGGATTTAAGTTACTTTTCCTATTGGTATCTGTTTGAATATTAGGATGTCAAAAAGCCGACGACTTTGAAAGCTGCCTGGAAGCTGATGGAAATATTTTATGCAGACAAGCAATCTCAAGCTTGGGTCCCAGAAAGGCTTCTTGATTGGTTGGCTGTAGGGAGCTTTACTTGCTATAAATCTTTGATCCTTTTTAGATTTCTGTTTATTCTGCATAAGGTAAATTTTTTTTATTTCAGGACTATGATTGCCTGTTCTCTGCAACTCAGCTAACCGTCCATTCAAAACTCGTGGATTTCCAAAAGGAACTGGTCACTCTACAGGTTTTTACTCCCTGATATTTGATTTGCAATTTAAACATCTTGATTCAGGCTCATACCTTTGCTGTCATGCTTGCTCCATAGACGATTTATAAGTGCTGGAATTTGATGTACTTATTAGGAAAACTAAGGTAGCATTGGAATGTGACTCCCAACCCACCACCACCACCACCACCACCACCACCACCACCACCACCACCACCACCACCACCACAAAATAGGACAAGGAGGAGGGTCATATTGTTGTCTTTTAAAGCATTTTTCCATTTCTTTTTTGTAATTTGTTGATATGGATTGACATATTTAAGAAATTTATCCCTCCTTCATATGTCCTTGGTTTACTCAGTATAGGGTTTAAGTTATTGGTTATTGTGCAATTGATCTGGAAAGGAGCCAGTAGTTCAGGATTTGGCAATTATATACTTGCTGAAAGAATTCCTGACAAGCTTCCATCCTAAGCCATGTAGCTTAAAAGATGTAGAGTTATTACTTTGCTTACTGATCCTGGTTTCCTTAGTGTTTTTGTCCCTTAACTTGATCATGAGTGTGAGAGAGACCATACATAGGAATTATACAATTTCTCTTGCTTCATTGGTTGAAAGTTCCAAAATTATCTTCTTTTTTTTTTTTTTTGAGGTTCCTGGTGGGGTTTGGTCCTTACATAACTGTAGAACTGGAGTTTTCCTCTTCCCCTTGTTCTCTTGGAAGGAACTCTTAGGGCCTATTCTCAATTGCTTAAAATAAGCTGCTTATAGCTTTTGTTAAGCTAAAAGTTGCTTTTGAGTTATTCTCAACTGTTTATTCACTTCTAATTTTAGCTTAAATAAGCTGAAAAAGTTATTTTTGAGAAGCTACCTTAGGGATGCTTTTTAAAACAGCTTTCGCTTATTTAAAGGGTTAAAAATGAGAATTTTATTTTTATTTTATGTACAGCTTTTTAAAGAGCACTTATTTTTCAGCTGCTTAAAAAAAGTTTTTAATATAATTGTCCTCAAAAGACCACCAAGGATTGGCAAGTTCTTTGTAGTGACCATTTCATTGGGCATTCAAATCCTTTATTAACTACAATTGCATTCTAGTGATATTGGTCCCATTCTTATTGACTTTCAAAAGCATCGCTACTTTATAAAAATTAAATCATGGGTGAAAACTCATTTGTATAATGGAAGAAAACTCCAAGCTGTTTTCTTTTTCTACTTTGATGTGTGACTCTGTTCGCTTAAAACATATTGCAGCATTGAATCCCATCTATAGAAATTGTTTCAACTTCCTTCGTCCTCCTATGCTTAAAACGCTCTCTTTGTCTCTATCACTGGAGTGGCCCAACTTGCCTAGCCCTGGGCCCTCTCCGTCTCCTTCTCTTCTTTTCAGGTTCTTCTACAGTATGCCTACCTTCCAATTTTTCCTCTCTTCCCTTGTGGTATTCACCTACTTGAGAGTTTGTGAATCTCATCCCTATACTCTTTCCTACTGATTGCCACCTCCTGAGCAGTGCTGCATGCAATTCTCGCTCCCCTTCTGCACTCTCCCCTTATTTCTCCCTTGTCATCCATTGGTGGCACCAAGATTGAATTAACAAAGAAGGCAATCAGAAAATAGATAGTTGTTTTTATTGGTTACTAGTGAGTGAGTGGTGTTGGTTTAAACGAAAGTGATGGAAGCGGCACCCAGGTTTTCAATTGGGGATTTTGGGTTGTTAACTGTTGATGGCAATTTGCAAATTGTGTTCTAGGAGGATGTTCTCATATTGGTGATAATGAGGAAAATGTCTTCTTAGTTTTCTTGTTTCCCCCATTCAGGAAATAGCCTACAATCCAAATGCAATTTCAATTTTCTAGACTTAAAAAGCTCATTTAAGAGTTGAGTTAAAAAAAAAAAAACAGTTTTTAACAGTAGAGAAATGGTGTGCGTGCTAAATGTGGCCATTAATTTCCTTGTTCTCTTAATTTTAGATTTGCTTAGTTTCCTTGTTGTCTTAATTTTAGATTTGCTAATCCAAAGAATAACTATGTATTTTTTCCTTAAAACATTTTGGGTGTAAGACTAAGGAAGTTCTCTATTCTTTTCTTTTTCTTTTTTCAAAGGAAGAGGGTTGAGGGGGGGAGCAAGGAAGGTTTTGTACCTGTTCAAACGTAGATGTAATATAACAGAAGAAGTTCTATGGGCCTGTTCTCGATTGCTAAAGCCTTTTTTAAGCAGGTAAGTGCTTTTTAAAAAGTTTTACTTAAAATTAAAAGAAAAATTTTTATTTTCAACAATTTCAATAAGCAAAAGCTGTTTAAAAAAGTATCCTCAGGGTAGCTTCTCAAAAGTATCTTTTTTCAGCTTATTTAAGCTAAAATCAGAAGTAAATAAGCAATCTCAAAAGTAGCTTTTTTCAGCTTATTTAAGCGAAATCAGACGTAAATAAGCAATTGAGAACAACTCAAAAACAGCTTTTAGCTGAAAAAAAGCTATAAGCAGCTTATTTTAAGCAATTGAGAACATTCCCTATCTCTATTCTTTGAAAGTTTTTGTTTTTGTCGCAGTCATATATGATGTTTAGTACTGTTAGATGAGGTTAGTGGCCAACTGGTAAGGTTTCTTCATTGAAAGAAATGTTGGCACATTCACTATATCTTCTTCTGTGAGATTTGAGGAGTAACTGGGTTGTTTAATTTTCCTTCAGATAGAGTGTATGGACCTAGAGTATGGATCTTGTCCCTTGTCTCAAAACCTCAAGAACTGGACATCTAGTTGACGTGCTGGAAATTGTTTGAAGTTTTGATATCTAGCCATCCCTTTCTTCCTTCTGCACGTCATGACTTCAAAAGAGATCAATTTTGCAGCTTTTTTCAACATATTAAGCTATGGGCTCATGAAATTTTTTTCTGGCTAATACGCTGAAAATATTGTCTTGATTATTGTTCTCAGATTTCTTATTTACCTTATTCGTATATTTCATTGGTTGAACTTTGTGATGCTTCTCAGGCAGTTGAAGATGATCCTAAGTACTGGGAAGCAATGTCATCAGCATTGGCAATTGGCTGGCTGGATGTGGTGGTATGCTTTGTTTGAGATATTTGTTGGGTCTTCTATTATCCTATTTCTTGATATAAACTATGGTCTTGTTGATGAATATTGATAAACCCATTATTCAAGTTTGAAATATAGTTGAGATTAGATTCTACCTGCAGGTAAAATTGTTACGCTTGCATGGATCTTATCAGTTTGATCAGCTGGGGAGTCGTGAGGTAAGGGGAGCTTCCAATAACTAACTTCAGCTTATTGTTGATGCAACTTGGGCAAATTTCTTATAAATGCTTTTTAATCACTTTAAGTTAATTTTTCTCTCTCCAAAGTTGTCTGTGCTTTTGGAAGATTTATCTCTTGCTTTTTGTAGCGCAATGCATTTTTTCTCATCCGATTATATGAGAGCCAAGTATTGCAGTCATGCAATGATTTGTACATGAGGAACTATTTGGTGTTCATTTAACTTGTAAGTAATTAACAAATTGTGAGGCGTGATCTTGTTACTTCACTGTGCTTGTGGAAGCCCCCCTCCCCCCTTATTATCTTACCTCGTGGTTGTCTTTGTGAAATGCCTCTTTAGTTATTCTGTAAGTTAAATGTTAAATAATAAGTAAAAGGAAATTGTTTTATTTTTTTTAAGAAACAAAAGAAAAGCAAGAGTTTATTGGAAGAAGTAAAAGGAAAGAATTCTTATGGTTATCCACTATAGCAAAATCTGTGCTTATAAATTTTGATTTCTATGTTATTTATAGGGACCCTGAGCTCTCCAGGTTTGGTGAAGGAAGGTGTTCTTGAAATGTTTGTTTATGTTATTTTGCTGTCTGTGCCTAATTTCTGCTGTTGTTGTATCTTTCTGGCAGTGACTTGTTAATGTCTAAGTAGCTGGGATGGCGCTACTTGTTATTTAAACATTAATTGGCATACTGTTTTCCTGTTTGTAACAGACTGAGAATGGATTGGTAGAAGCTGTGGCTGTCCTTATATCAAAGATGCCACGCATGCGACCAGATCTAGAAGAAGAGAAATTAGGCGAATGTTATAAGAACAAGCCTGACTTTGTGAAGGTTAGTTGGACTTTTTTGATACTGTTGTATTTAGTTTTTGTCTAAGAACAAGATCCCCTTATAGAGTTAATGCATTATCTCTCTAGGCTTGGGAGAAGTGGCGAGCTCAAATTACAAAGTTGGATTGTAGTGCATTTTGGCTTCAATGTGAACACCATCAAACGAGGGATGAGCTGAAAAATATACTTCAAATCATGCTGGGAAACTCTGCAAGTCTCTCCAATGCAACATTTCATTGGCTTGAACTCTTTATTGCTCACTTTTTGTACATCAGACCTTTCACTGTGGTTAGTTTTCAGTAGTGTTGTTTATTCATCAGTTTTACCATCTTCAGTCAATTCAGCCTATGTGGCAATTACTGTAACTGCAGCTAGTGTCTTGGAAAATGAGCTACTCAGAGAGATAGACAAGCATACAGAGAGAGAGGGGGACTAATGTCTTGAATGGATTGATTAAGCTTTTGAGCATTTTGTTATGACGCAGGGTTTAGAAAACATGTACAACTTGGCTCAGAAATGCATGCAGATAAAGCCAGTTTCTGTTCATCATAAGTTGATGGGACTTCTGATTGGGATTCTTGGAGAAAACCCTGAGGTGAGAGATGTATATCCTTAGATTGAGGACATTATGTCAAAATAGGAGCTTCTTCTGAGTTTTGATTCATTTGGTTCACGAAATGCTTCAGGTCATCTTGGCAGAATGCACAAGATCATTTGGTCCCTGGTGAGATGTTCCTTGTAGTTTTTTCCTTTTCCCCATTCTTAAATGCCTTTTGGATGTAACATTTTGTGGCTTAGCCGCGAATGATGCATTAGGGAATGTAAATTTGTCTTCTTTGAAGTGCAATTAGGGTTTGAAGCTGTTCTACCTTTACCAATCTGCTAGACTGACTAATTTCTCATGTCAACACTGGTACACTAGAACCGGTCGTGGAATCAGCCCTTCATAGTTATTCATCCTTCAATCATTATCAACTTCTTGATGCTTGGAAGTTTAGCAGCTAGGTTGTAGTTTTGCCTATATTTCTTAGAATATCTGGCATACACTTTCTGTTCTCCAAAAATGATCTCCTGATCTGGCAGTTTCACCACATTGCGGCTCCATCCATTTTTAGCTTGGACGGACCTTCAGGGAATATATCGGCTCCTTGTAGTTATTTTAATACCAAATCATTAAAGGCAAAAGAAACTTGCATAGTTACTGCTCATTGATTTTACCTGAGTATGTTTGCTCGCTTGACTAAAACCATATATTTCTACTCACCTAATACTTCCAGCATCTTCTCATTGTTAACTAAAAGCCATAAATTCCTGCATCTTTCAATTCTTCTCCTATAATTACTAATGTTATGATTTTCTTGTGAGTTACAATGTTGATGTCTCTCCCGTGCCAGCTATTTCATCTATTTGTTGGCTTTAAATAGCATTTGCATGCTTAATTTTCATAAACCAGGCAAGGTTAAAAGATTAGAATGGCTTTAGTGGGTTTGATGCTTGTAATATTCTTAATTCTTCTCACACTTTGCATTTTTTACCTGTCCTTCCCTAGGATGGCAACACATGCTTCAGAGTTGTTGACAGCTGGGAGCATTCAAGCAGAAATTCTTTTACATGAGGAGCGACCTAAATTGGCGGGTATCTGCATTGAGGAGCTCAATCGACTTGTCCATGCCCAAGTTCTATCTTCTCATGCCTTGACTTGGCAAGTAAGTTTGGAAAAAAGTACATGCTCACCATGACATTTTTTTTTTTGTAGACTGTTGAATCATATGAGAGTTTTTAGCCGCCAAAAGATTTTTATTACAAGCATCAGGCTTTGTATACTTGGATATGCATATTGGCACCTTAAACAAGATACTGGAAACTAATTGCAGAGGAAATAATTGCTATTTTGCTACCTGATAATATATCTTTGAAACCCCGTCTGCTCTTTATTTCTAACAAGTCTCTTTCAGCAATATTTATTTTTTCTAAGAAAGAAATAGTGTTGAACTCATATTATCTTTTTCTAATGGTCAAGTTCTAATTTTGTTTGTATTCTTATTACCTTTTGATACAAAAATTGGGGTGAATTGAATTGGACAGTCTACTAGTGTGGTAACTGTTTTTCATGAGTAAGCTTGGGAAAAAAGCTCCTGGAAATATCTGTGAAAATATTAAAGCTTTGTTAGAAGCAATTGAGAATTTGTTAGTGGCAGTTTTAAGATCTCTTGTTTTCTTCATCCTTTATATTGTTGGCCTATTCATGTATTTGATTTTTTCTTATTTTCCATTTTTTAGTCACATATTTTCATTTTGTTCTAATTACTCTTTATAATCTTTGTTTTCATTTCCTCTCAGATTGCACCAATATATCTGTCTTCATGTACGAGACAAGGAATGGGCTTGTTGGAAACTGTACTCTACAAGCAGCCTGTTCAAAACGACCAAATATTGCTAAAGGTTATTGACCTAATCCTAATATAATTGAATCCTTGCCCTGGCACTGAAATTATTTTTGAAGGAATAACTAGGGAAATTCATATTCGCTGATAGAATAACAAACTGCCTTCTGTTTTTAAGCAGAGCATAGAGATTTGCCGCCTTTATGAACTTGACACTGTTAGCACAAATATAATGAAGGTATAGTTTGCTGAAAGTAGGTACTCATTTATTATGCAGCTTGAACACACACTGAGAAGAAAAATGCTTCAGTTGGAGCTTTGAATTGAACTTCAGTATAGTTGAAAAATGTGCCATTTCATTGATCAGATTGCTGGAGTGCACTACTGGAAACATGGAAAGAAAGGTTCAGGAGTCTTCTGGCTTCAGCAAGCTAGAGATGAAGTTCGTTTAAGTAAAATCGCTAAGCAATTGTTTGATTTTGTTGGAAAGTCGGTATCTGATGAAAGTTTCAAGGTAAAAACTAATCCTGTGTTTTTGTAATTGTGGCTGTTTGTCATTGGTATGGTTTGTGTTCTTAAAAGGAGCTGTCTTGGAGGTGAAAATTCAATTCAAGCTGGAGGAACATTGTAGAAAAATACCTAGTGGGAGTAGCAAAATATATTTATAAGTTCTGAAGGTGCTTATAATTGGAGCCAGTCTTAGTTTTGCTCAAAATGATGTCTTTATAGTAAAAAGTCCAGTTATACTCCAGTTTGGAAATTGTAAACAAAGAAAAAAGCTACATCTTAAATTGCTCCAGTACAATGAGCTATTTTTTTTATTATTAATTCCTCTCTTCCCTCCAGCAATGGGAAGGACTTCTTGAATTGCTGGGATCTGAGTCAGGGACAACTGGGGGACTTGATTTTTTGAACAAGTACGTACTCTTTGATCTCTGTGTTTCATTGATCCAACTAAAGCTGCAAACTCTATTACCTGTAATTGTTTCAAAATTCATTGATTCTATTCTAAATCTCTGGGCTGGCAGGTATAGGGACTTTAGGCGATCTCTTCAGCATGCTTACAGTGTACTGACTGATGATGCCGCGCGGAAAGCTGCTGAAACACTTATATCTGTATGTTTCATGAGCAGTGCTGTAATAATAGTAAAGCAGATAGACTATTTTGATTTTGCTGATAGAATCAACCTAAAATAGCGAAATACTATCTTTTTCGGATCCCAGCTGTGAATTTAATAAATTATTGCTATAAATTCTACTACCTCCGTTCAAAATTGGATGTTCACTTTCTTATTCATTTTGTATAGAGAAGTAGACATTTAATTTTGGATGGATGGAGTATTTCCTAATAAAATTGTATGCATATTTAAAACTTATACACCCTTCTGAAAATTTTATCTGCAAAAATAGAGGGTTCTGTAGAAACTTCACAATGAAAGCTTATGCCTTGTCAAGAAGTGTTCATTTTGACAATTTTAACAGGGTTCTGTCTATCCTCCTGCAGCTTATGAAGAGCCCTTCTACACCTCAAAGGTTCTGGCTGCCCATTCTGTACGACTCGGTGAGTTGCTTTCAGTTATATTCTTCTGTTTGGGCTTGCAATTCATATTGGATGAATGAAGGACTTTTAATAGTTAGAATGTAAAATTTTATTGTAATACCTTGTAACTAGTAGAACATTCATTCTGACGCTGCTGTAGTGCTTTTTTTTTCTTTGGCACATAATTGCCATTTTACTTTTTTTTAAATAGCTCAGTTATTTCAAGTAGTTCAGTTAGTGCAATTGCACATTCTTAAAGGTCCTTATTATTTTTCTTGTTTTCTGTATGCAGTTAAAATTGTTTAACTGGCCTGAGCGTCCGCTGCTGAATGTCTCACAGACTAACTTGCTATTGAACAAACTGCAAGAATTATCAGTGGCAAGATTACAACCTGATTTTGTTGATGCTGACTTGCCACCTGAAGCTTTGGCTTCTGTCAGATTAGCTATTGCCAGTAACCTAGGTCGTGCAATTCTTGATGAATGATGCCACCAGCGTGCTTTACATCTAATTGCTGTATATGACTCGTATATTCCCGTTCCTGCTTCCTGGATGCCTCTAGGGGTGCTCCATTCACTTCATCTCCATTGCTGCTTTGATCCATCTTGCAGTCAGTTTCTTTTCTTCTAGCAGATAATGGAGTTTTGCACCCGGAGTTATCTGTATCCACTTAAAGTTTAAGTTTGTCTATGTCTGCTACTATTTGGTCTGTCTTCTTTTAATTTGAACTCTGTGGATCCAGAAGTTGCAGCCTGGCAGGAAAAGGAGAGATGCTCGTAAAGTTGTTCCGAGCTAAGAATGTGTTTTGATTGTAACCATCATTCAGCAACTGCAGCTCCCTTTGATGGCTCCTGGAGTAGGGTTTCAGGTAGAAGTTTGCCGGATAAGATGTCTTTGTAACACCGTCGTGAATTGATTTTCTTGGTTTATCGGACACGTTTTCTTTTATTTAGTTTGCTGCAAGTATAAAGTGTACAAGTTGAATAGTCACAATATGCAAAATTTTCTCCACTTACTGCCTCTGTTCGAAAGTTCGGTTAGTTTTTCGTTTGAAAAACTTTTCTTTCTTTTTTTTTTGGCTGTTCATGATCGACTGTTTTAGAAGGAAGTTATTTGAAGTTGATTTGGTTTTCCTTTTCTAGAAAATGAGAAAAAAATTTAGGTCCGAGAACAAATGCAAATACTTGAGTTATTTTAGCACAAGCATTGGATATTGGAAGAAATATATAGCGTTAAATAGATTTAGGGCTTGTTTGATAATTTAATTAAGTAATTAAAATTAATTGATTGAGTACTTATTGAATTAAGTATGTTGTTTTGATAAAAAATATTATTCAAGTATTTAATTTTTTAAATGTGTTTGATAGCAAATTTTGTTAATCAATTAATTGTTTAATATTTACTTAAATATAGTTATCAATCTTAAGTAAAACTAAAGTGATTTAAATATAAAGTTTGAATAAGTTGATTGCTTATCTAATTATTTTATTATATATATATATATATATATATATATATATATATATTATGAACAAATATTTCACAATGAAAAATAATTATAACATTTTTAACATTATAGTAAATGATTAATATTTTATCAAAATTTTGAACTTTTAATTTTGAATAACTATTATTAAATAAAATATTATACAATTACAAAATTATCAAACTTTAAATTTTTATTGAAAAAGTATTGTTAAATAAAATTAGTATTGATTTTTCGTTGACAATAAGGATTTTTAAAATTTTATTTTTTCCAATGTAATATTTTTAAAAATGATGAGAGCCAAAAAAATTATATTTTCAACATTTTTTGAGTAAAAAGTAAAATTAAAAATTTTAAATTTAGAGTTTAGTAATAAATAATCATCACATATTAATTAATTTATTCTTCAAATTTGGATTCAAATTTCAATATTCAAAATTTAAATACTTCAAACTTCAGTCTCTAAAATTTAGTTTTATCAAACAGGCCTTAGCCTTGTTAAAGTTTCCTTAAAATGTACTTTATCTTCTTAATTATACGTAATAATCCCCTTTAATTTTCGTCAACTTTGAATGTTATCATTTTAACTTAAAATATATTGAAGGATAAATTTTACCTTTAGAACACCACCTAGAATAATATAAAAGTGTGTTATAATTATGTATTTTAAATATTGTCCGTATTTTTCTTGCTAATTAAACTACAGAATGGAAAAGATTTCCTGAATTAGAGAGAAATTAAAGATGGAAGTGGACGCCTTTGGGTAATATAATCTAATTCTTAAACACCAGGAATATATGACTTGATTTTTAATCAAACAGATAATTTTATTTTTTGAAATCAAATTTAGGTCTTATTTTCGATTATTGAATTTTTTTTTGAACCGTTGAAAAATAAATGCTTTTGAAAAAATTTATACTCACAACTAAAATAATATTTTTATTTTAAATATTTTTAATAAGCAAAAATTATTTTGAAAGGTAACCCAAGATTTTCAATAAGTGAATAAACAGTTAAAAACAATTCAAAAACTACTTTTTGACTTAAGAAAAATTATAAATAGCTTACTTTAAACAACTAAGAACAAATCCTTAATATTGATTGAATTTGACCGAAACAATTATAAAAGTTTGAGTGACTATTAGAGCAATTCAAAGTTTATGGGGTAAAATGCATTTTGCGCAAACATATATTTATACAGTAAAAGTACTCCAATCGAAATAAAAGTCCACTAGCTGTATATGACACGGAGAAAAGAGACTAACCACATGACAAGTCTTCTTGTGCATGACCATTAGAATTTCCTTTGCTATGAAATCTCAGATTTAAGTAATAGTTACGGTAAAAGAAATAAAAAACAAATAGTCTTGCAAAGCACTAAGGGTTTCAGATAACTATTTATATTTTGCAATTATCTGATTTATAGAAATTATTTCAAATTAATAACCTAAAATGTAGAATTAATTTTTTCACAACATATTGAAAAAATGGTATCGCTATAATATCCAACCTTTCTAGCATGTGCATAACATGCATTTATTTTTTCATTTTTCTTCTTTTTTTCTAAAATTTTTCATGTAGTGTGTTGGGGGAGGGGGAGGGGGCGGGGGGGTTGTGGTGGCATTTACGTGCATCCGGAACTGGGGAAGGAAGAACTGTGAAAAGTTTTCTTAGGGAGATTCTTGTTCAGAGCCCTTCAATGGCTTCCAGCTAATAAAAGTCAGCCACACGATTCATTTTTGCATTATAAAGTTGAGATCGAACGTTTTTTTTAAAGTTTTTTTTTTTTTTTTGCTTTGAATGAGATCGAAGCTAAAGGATCATAAAACTATCTGAATTAATGATGAAGAATGCTGTGGCTTGAGGTCCAAATACCCTGCCAAATCCATCAAGTCCTTCTGTAAGTGCTATGAATCGCCTTGCACCATTCTTACGTAAACCGTTGACAAGCAATATGAAATAGCCACAAAGGGAAAAGAAAAGGATCATGTCATATGTTGCAAATTGACTTTTGACATCTTTTGGTCATTTCTCAAGGGAAAACCATGTGGAAGAAGCATGAATTGAGGAACACTCAAGAACTCCCGTTTGGGGTCAGAATTAGACTTCTTAATCAATTGTCCCTTTACTTTTAGAACCTATATATATATGTCGCAAAGCGAGTTCATGCTACAAATTGTCAAGGTAAGAAATTATCACCAGAGATTATAACTGTCAAGAGTTGCAGGAGTAGCTAAAGAATTTGTAACATTTTGTAATTCATGGCTAGATCAGCAATGAAATCGATCAGTCTTCTTGCATGCATGGTTCTAGTTTTGGCTGCCTTGGCTGAGGGACAACGTAATGGTCCAAGGCCTAGGCAGGTGCAATGCCAAGATAGAAGTTATCCCGAGTGTTACCATGTTCGAATGGACTGTCCCGATGATTGCCCTCGTGCATGTGAGATTGACTGTGCAACATGCCAGCCGGTTTGCGTTCCATCGCCTCCAACTTACCCTCCACCACCTCCGCCAACTTACCCTCCACCAACTCCGACTTGGACCCCTCCGTCACCGCAATCTTCCAATTCAACACCTCCTCCACCGGCTAGTTCGCCTCCGGAAGTAGCTGGAAGGAGAGTGTTTTGCAACAATAGGAACTATCCTCAATGCTACCGCATGGAGCAAAGATGTCCTAGTGCTTGTCCAGGCCAATGTGAGGTTGATTGTGTCACCTGCAGCCCTGTTTGTAGTGAGTTTCCGGTCCTTTTCACTTTATTGGATAAATATACATCACATTATATATTAATTATGCGCAGTAATTTAGTTCTTTTTCCTAAAGAAATTAAATGACAAGCGTAAAAATCTCCCGCATGCACAGACTGCAACAGGCCAGGAGCTGTTTGCCAAGATCCACGATTCGTTGGTGCTGATGGAATTACCTTCTACTTCCACGGCAAGAAGGGCAAAGACTTCTGTATAGTTTCTGACTCTAATCTTCACATCAATGCTCACTTCATCGGAAGGAGAAACGAGAACATGAAGAGAGACTTCACATGGGTGCAGGCCCTCGGAATCCTCTTCGACAACAATCAACTATTTGTAGGAGCCAGGAAGACGGCAACTTGGAACAGTGCAGTAGATCGTCTAGAACTGGCCTTCAACGGACAACAAATCTTCCTCTCCGAAGGTGAAGGTGCTAAATGGGAACCCATTACAGCATCTGGTGTCTCCATCACTCGTTCCCGCGACGCCAATGCCGTGGTGATTGAAGTGGAAGGCAACTTCCAGATTAAGGCTACCGTGGTGCCAATCACACAACAGGATTCAAAGATACACAACTACGGCATCACGGACGAGGATTGCTTTGCACATCTTGATGTGAGCTTCAAGTTCTACTCCTTGACGGGTGCTGTCAATGGAGTTCTGGGCCAGACATATGCCAGCAACTATGTCAGCAGGGTGAAGATGGGCATTGACATGCCAGTTTTGGGAGGTCAGAAGGAGTTTGCTTCCTCAAATCTGTTTTCAACAGATTGTGCTGTTGCTAGATTCACCGGAACTAATCTCAACTCCTCAAAGAACTTCGAATATGCAAACTTGAAGTGTGTCAGCGGGCTCAACGGCCGTGGAGTTGTTTGCAAGAAATGAATCCTTGGTTCTATTCTTTATACCATTGGCATGTAAGGATTGTGAAAATTAGGCCAGCCCTTAACAATAGCAGAATAACTGGCCAATTCAAATGTATGAATATATGGAGGAGGTAAATCCACACTCCTACCAAATTCATACATCTGTTTGTTAAAATGTACCTACATTACAAGAAATTTAATCGTCTCTAAATATGGTGAAACTACCCTTCAATGATCTCTATTCTTCTTCTTCTTCAATAAATACCTTTTTTATGAATGTTTTTCTTATAGAACATGAGGGCATTGCACTACATGCAAGAGCAGCATTAAAATATGCCTCAAATTACTTTTTTCAATTTAATTAGAGACCATTACGCAACGTTGTTTATCAAATAATTAGTAAGAAGCCCCCCTTTATGATTTGACAGGTTTTAGGAGCAATAGGAATTTTACTTGATGACAATTTTCTTTGATATCATTTAATAACGTTAGAAAGAAATTAGAAAAATTATTTAACAACATATGGTTAAAGGGGACTTATTTTGTTGTTACAATGCTTGTCCTCACCCAATTTTTATAATTATATTAACTCTTCTTTGCTATAAACTTTTCAAGAGAACACTAAAAGCTTATAAAAGTACAGATCTGTTTAATAATAAAGCAAACTAGTGCGAAATCAGAAGGATAATAATAATTTACAGAGAAGTAGATGAAATATTTTTTATTTCTTAAGAATGAAGAAAAAATTGCATACCAAATATTAGAGTTAGTAAAACAAGAGTTCAAGAAAGGAGAAAATTTGTTGAGAGAGATATAATCACATGTAATACAATTTAATTAGTATACTAAAAAGTGTATGAGAAGATTCAAACCTAAGTTTGCCTGACCAATAGGTTTTACCAATTGAGTTACATAAAAATATTTAATAATTAAAGATGTTGATTCACGATGAGAGGAGATGTGAATTTGGCCTAGTCTCGAAATCATAATAACATAGTTTATCAAATAAAATCTATATATCTATATAAAGGTAGAAGCCAAGAGATCTTCCACTTGGATCTCAGTCAGCGTTATATAGATAACCTCATATTTTTTCTTTTAATATAAAAGAATACAATACTAATAATAATAATGATTGATAAAGTTAAAAGAAAAAAAATCAAACAAATAGATATCAAAATTGATAAAGTACATATCTAATTGGATGAAAAACAAATATCTTTAAGTTTCTTCAAAATCTTTTACATAAATTCAACCAACATCTACAATCATATTGCTCATTCTCATCTCTTCCTCACTTTTGTATTTCAACTCAAACACGATACCTAAAGAAGCCTCTCTTGCGTTTCCTTTTCTAGGTACAACATTATTTTACAACTGTTTCTCTTAAGAGTTTTTTTTTTTTTGAGAGCCTTTATAAATTTCTTTAGTTTATAATCCATGAATTTTAATTTTTGTTTTGTTACTATCATTGCAATCTGGGTTCAAGGATTTTTGAAGACTTTACAAGTTTTACTTCATTTTTATTCCCTAATTTCGAGCAAAATTGTTGTATGCTTATGTTTTGATTATCTCTTTTAATTTCACTAATGTTGTTTCAGTTTTACTATATTGCAGAAATCCTATGGTGGTAGTTTGGTCCTGCAATGGAAAGGAAGAATATTTATAATGTGACTTTCATTTTTATTGCAGAAGATTTCTAATATGCTTTTCTCTTTTTAGTTTGAATTAATTTGAATTAGAAATTTCTTAGCAAACAACGACAAAGCCGTTGTGTTCAAATTAAGGGTAGGCGAGCCTCCATACACCATCTGCCAGCAGCCCCAGCCTACATGGACTGTCGTTGAGCGGGTGGCTTTTCATGCAGTTGAAAACCTCAATGCTGGTGATAGTGTAGGGATGAATAACATAATACACACATAAATTTGGTGTTGTGAGAGCTTTGACTATTGATGTGAATGTTGAGAAGCTGAACTTGGGTTTACCTTCACCCCAAAAGGTACTTAAGGAGGAGGATTGCATAATCCTTACAAGTGAAAGACAATGTGAAAATTTTTGTTAAATTCATTAACTTTTCCGTTCCATGCTCCTGTAAATCACTGTTTGAGAACAATAAAGTCATGATCGGAGTTGAACATAGAAATCTTGGATTCTTGCTTATCCATATTATTCATCTGCTCCCGATGAGATTCAGAGTCCCATGATAAATCCATTGGTTGATATGCTAGACTTCTGACAACGTGTTCAAAATTGTTGGTTTGGGTGGCTGATTGTAACCAGGATGAGCTAAGAAAAATATCTCTTCGTAGGAATTGAGGAAAGCTGTTGTTGAAGAAGAGATTCAGTGCTTTCCAATTTTTGAAAACCTTTCTGTGGAAAAGCTAAAGCATTTGAAATATTCAACCTTTCATAATTTTCTAATTCACCCTTTAATGGAGATGCTCCTGATGATACAGTTGATGCAAATGAAGCTACTGAAGCTGCTATTCAAACTGATGCGTCTGAGGTGGCACCAAAGGTGACTCAGCAGAAGTAACACAGCTGGAGTACAGCTGGAAAATGAGTGGCTGATGTCATGGCGGGTTGTTTAGTTAGTTAAGATTATCTATATGTACATAATGCGTTGTTTAGGGAGTTTTGATTTTGTAAATAAACAAATTGTACATTGAGTTTCAGCAGCATGGAGAATCGAATTTCGCTGCCTCCTCATTGACCTCTCTCTCTCTCTCTCTCTGTTTTTCTCTCTCTAAACCAGCTGAGAGCATTTCTTCTGTTCTGCTTTGTGCAATTGTGAGATTGAGTTTTATCACCCTTTAATGTTGAAGGTATCGTTTGCCATTATTTTCTGACTTTTGTCATTTTCAGTTAATCTGAGATAAAACGAAAATATGCTTTTAAGATTTTGCACATGTACTTAATACTGGGGTTGTTATTGTCGTCATTATTATTATTAATTACTTTTTATATTTGAGAATTTTAAAGATTTATATACTAAACTTAAGGTCACAATAATTTTTTTTTGTTTTCCGTGTGTATTTCCTTCTAATACATATATCCTTATGTATTTTATTTTTTAATATTTGAGATTTAAGATATACCATTAAAAAATAAAATAATTTCAAATTTAATAATTTTAAAAAATTAAAATAAATCTGTGCAAATGGACATGGGTAATAGCTAGTGTTAATTAAACGAAAGCTATGGTGTAATCCTAAAATTACCAAATGACGATGAGAACTATTCCTAAGAAAAAAAAAATTGAAAGGAGTGTATGAACTTTGTTACCATAAAAGGTTTTGCTAGCACCCAACTCTGACACGAAAAACATTAAGCCATTAGATCTTTGGTCAATCATGAATAGAAACTCATGATATTAGAGTCTACCAATGATGGCATTATTCAAACTCTATCTAATTAGGGCAAGTTTGTAACTTAATTAATCGGTTGATAAGTTCAAATTTCGATTCAGGGATTACTGGTGACATTTGGATGATGGGACTGAAATTGAAATTTAATGAGTGTATTTGGATTGAGTTTTATTATGAAACTCAATATAAATTTTTATCTTTTACATTAGACAAGAAATTTAAATTGAGAGGGAGAAGAATCAACTTCCTTTCCTTTTTCGTCCGCAATAAATTTTGAACTATTCTACACCAAGATGATTAATTTGATGTTTTTGTGAAGTTTTTTAAGTATCGACTGTAAAAAATGATAACTCAATCGGCTTAAAAAATCTTCGTCAAGTGATAGATTTCAGATCTATAATATACTCTTTTTAATAAAATGTTATGTAAATAGAGAAGAAGAAGCAAAAAAACTCACAATGATACTCACACTTGGATATTCAATATCAACCATAACTGCAATAAAAAAAACGAATCATTCACAAAAACTTGTTACATGTCCCACTTCCCTAAACCTCATTTTCCTCCGATTGAATTTAATGCTTGTTTCCATTTTGTTTTCTTCTTTCTCTTTTCCTGGCTGGTTGGGAACTGTACAAAATTTCTTCAGAAAATTAAAGAATATTATTTTTGGTCTAAAAGACCTTCAAAGGTCCAGCTAATACCAATATACCTCCCCCATACGCTTCAGTTTTCCAGCTAATACCAATATACCTCCCCCATACGTACGCTTCAGTTTTTCTTCATTATAAAATCAAGATTGATGCTGAGAGGTCATATGACAGTGCCTGAAAATTGTTGTGCCTATAGAGCTTCAGGCTATAGTTTGGCTTTGCGTGCATCTAGCCAAGTACTCTGACAAGTTAAGGATTGACTGGCAATTTCAATTAATGATCTCAAACACCGACAAATTTTCCTTTGTTTATCAGTTGACATTTTGGCATCTGGGTCATTCTTCAAGGAAAACCATGTGGAACCTTTTAGGCAGCATAAAGTGAAAGAATGCACATTCACTGAAGCTGGCCAGCCATGCTAGATTGATTAAGGTCACAGAACTTCAAATGCAATTTTTTGCCCTTCACTTTTGGGGGCCTATATATACCAAAAGAGCGGTCAGGTTGCATATTCTCTAATCACAGGTCAGATAAAATAATATACAGATCCTCTTATCTTGGAGTAGCTTGCTTAAGATAGTGTTTTGAATCATGGCTAATTCAGCCATGAAAGTGATTAGTGTTCTTGCATGCATGGTTCTCCTTTTAGCGGCCTTGGCTGAGGGGCAACCAAATGGTCCAAAACCTAAGAAGGTGAAATGCCAAGATAAGAGGTATCCTCAGTGTTACCACGTGAAACAATTGTGCCCCGATGCTTGCCCTCGTACTTGTTATGTCGATTGTGTTACTTGCCAACCAGTTTGCGGCCCGTCGTTGCCGCCTTCTTCACCATATCCGTCGTTAACCCCTCCTCCTGTGTCAACTCCACCACCATCTCCTCCAGTTTACACACCACCGCCATCTCCACCAACATTGAGCCCCCCTCCTGTTTCAACTCCCCCACCATCACCTCCAGCTTCAACTCCACCAACGTTGACACCTCCTCCGGTCTCAAATCCCCCACCACCTCCTCCAGCTTCAAGCCCACCGCAGTCTCCACCAACATTGACGCCTCCTCGAGTTTCACCTCCAACTTACACTCCACCACCAACTTCGACCCCTCCATCATCTCCATCTTCAAATTCATCACATCCTCCACAGACTAACCCACCCCCCGAGGTATCCGGAAAGAGAGTGTATTGCAAGAATAGGTACTACCCAAAATGCTACCGCATGGAGCAAAGGTGTCCGGCTGCTTGTCCAGACCAATGTGAGGTTGATTGTGTCACCTGTAGCCCGGTTTGCAGTAAGTTTCGTGTATTTCCACTTTATTCTCAAAGTAGGAATTAATCTTAGTAGTGTTTACTTAACAGTCACATCAAACTTACGATAATAACTTTTCATACCTACAATATTACTTTAAACGTGAATTTGCTTGTAAACTCAAATATTTTATACATATCTTGGATTATATATCATTTTATGTTTTGCTAATGGATGAAATTAGAATTGACTATGCAAAGTTACTTATTCTCCTCACAAGTTAAATTCAAAACGTAAAAATTTTCCTGCATGCACAGACTGCAATAGGCCAGGAGCTGTGTGCCAAGATCCACGATTTATTGGTGCAGATGGAATCACTTTCTACTTCCACGGCAAGAAGGACAAAGACTTCTGCATAGTTTCTGATTCCAGTCTACACATCAATGCCCACTTCATTGGAAGAAGAAACGAGAACATGAAGAGAGACTTCACTTGGGTCCAGTCTCTTGGAATCCTCTTCGACAACAATCAATTATTTGTTGGTGCCCAGAAGACCGCAACTTGGAGCAATGCAGTAGACCGCCTAGACCTAGCCTTCAATGGAGAACACATCGTCCTCTCTGAAGGTGAAGGTGCTAAATGGGAACCCATTGCAGCACCTGGTGTCTCCATCACGCGGTCCCACGACACCAATGCCGTGGTGATTGAAGTGGAAGGCAACTTCCAGATTAAGGCTGCTGTGGTGCCAATCACACAGAAGGATTCAAAGAGACATAAGTACGGCATCACTGAGGAGGATTGCTTTGCACATCTTGATTTAAGCTTCAAGTTCTACTCGTTGACAGGTGCTGTCAATGGAGTTTTGGGCCAAACATATGCTAGCAACTACGTCAGTAGGGTGAAGATGGGAGTTGACATGCCAGTTTTGGGAGGAGACGAGAAGTTTGCTTCTTCAGGTCTTTTCACGACAGATTGTGCTGTTGCTAGGTTCAGCGGAACTGCCCTGGCCTCCTCAAAGAACTTTGGGTATGCAAACTTGAAATGTGTCAGCGGGCTCAATGGCCGTGGAGTAGTTTGCAAGAGATAAATTCTCGGTTCTATTCTTTTTTATTTTGTATTGTTGGCATATTATGATCGTAATAATAAGGCCAGATCTCATAGTGGTAAATCATCTGGCCAGTTCCAATATATGGATTTGTAAACTTGATTAAGATATACCATTGCAAGTTAGTAAAGGATATATGTTTCTCAATAAGTTCATAGAGTTTTTTATAATTTTCACCAAGTGAAAAGCACACAGATGCTTTGGAATCATAATAACATAAACTGGAAAGCAATGAAATGTAAGAAATCGAGCAATCCCAAAATATTCTTCAATGATCCAGCCAGAATGGATTCCTTTAGACTGAGTTTGATACAAACAACGGTAGCACACAAGTGAAGCTTTCTCTTTAACTCTATATGAACATTTCTTCTATACATTATACTTCGAAAGGCTTATTTTGGGGGAGAAAAAGACGTTCAAAATTCAAATCATGATGAGTTTGATATGTGTGCAGTTCAAGACATGTGTTCCTAAATTTGCCAGCATTCCATAGATTCTTAGAAAGATTTTATACTTTTCATAAAATCTAAAATATAGCATGGTTGTCTTTTCTGGATCTGCAGTTAAGAACACAGATAACCTTTTCTTCTCCCACAATAATTTGGCATGATCTTCTGTTGCTCTGCTCCTTTGATCTTTCACCTTCAAAGGTTCTCAGACTTTAATCAGAATACGTCTTCAAATGTGTAAATACTTTTGGCCCTTTCCAATATGCGTTTATCGAATCTGGAAAGAGAGAAACAGCAGATTTTTCCTGCAGAATGCTTCCCTCACGATGAATGAGTTTTTCTTGGCTTTGCTGTAATCGAGGAGTTAGTTTTACTTCTTGAGAGTGCTACTCTTAGATCCTTCGTTAATAGGAATTTTCTTTTTTTTTTTTTGTTTTTCCTTTCGTCACATCTAGAAAAGAGGGGAGATATAAGTTAGAACTGAAATTTCTTGCAAACTATAAGGAATGATTTCACGTACTACAGCATTTCGCTAATCAAAATCATGCATTAATTGAAACATTGGTTAAAGCAGTTGAGATTACATTGGATCTTAAAGGTAGTGGGACCTACTCTAAATATCTCAATACGTACACATCTAAGAAAAGTCACTCGAATTAGGATTTTTTGGCAGTATACGATCAAATTTGGTCTGTTAGATTAAATATCAAATCTGATCTAATAAATTATATTTTTAATTCTGTATGTATTTTTTAAAAAAAAATTTAAAATCGTCGAATAATATTTGAGATCTCATCCGACGGATGAAGATGAGTTACGTTCTGCAAAAAGGACGAACAGGAAAGGGACTGCTCTAATTACACATAACGTTATGTTTTCAAATCATTGAATAATAAGTTTATTGCTAATATTTTTGGATACATTTTTTTTTCAAATTAAATGACCACACAATCATTCATCCAGGTATGCCAAACAAAGAAGTAATTCAGGGTATTCTTGAATTGATTTTCTAATAAAAAAAATTTATTTTTTTATTTTGTGTTCTATTTCTCTTTTTATAAATAATTCTCAATATAACTCAATTAACAATAACTTAATCCAAATATACCCTATTTGTCTTAGTAAAGTGATAATTCAACTCTTTAGGTAACATGCTTAGATCAGTATTAACAAGAATAAATTTAGACAGGATTTGATTTTAAAATCAAACACAAAATTTCAAGTGTAGGACCCACATCTCCTCTCACAAATAATTTAACTTTTACAAAATTCAAGACAAAAATCTTAAAACCAAACCTTAACCAATTAAAACCTAAATCAATACAACAACAATGGCAATTTGTATCTCTTGACTGGTTTCCCGTGAGGGCAGGTGCCTCCATTGAAACGAGTGATCCCATTAATTAGCACACAGAACAATAAATTAAAAACATATCCTTAGGGATCAATTGTTCGATGACATTCCCTATATATTAATTTTTTGTTTATAGAAAAGGAATATAATATTCTATTTCCATGAATCAAAATCATCATCATTCTAGATGGTTCAAATTTGTGCGCCCGCCAAGTGAAATGGATCAAATCTCCATTTCCAAAAAAAAAAAAAAAAGAAATCAAATCTCTTTTATTTATAACTTCGACAGAAGGAATATTAATATACATAGCCCAAAATTATTGTACACGATGAACAATTTGCTTAATTTATATATAATTTTTTTTCCACATTTAATTTAATTTTATATATCAATGCTCATTTAATCAACCTGCCTCCAACCAAAAACTTAATTACTTGTTAAAAGAATAAGAGGCTAGGAATTGCCTAAATTTTTTCTGATTTTTAGAGAAGAAATATTGTACACATTATATATATATATATATATATAGAGAGAGAGAGAGAGAGAGGGAATCATTTCTTGTTCTTTTTTTATGCGTCATGTTACAAATTTTATATTCAAAACGAACAATATTTTCATATAAAAATAGATATTTAATTTTGATCGACACATAAATATTTGAGAATTAAACTACATCTAATTATTGGTGGTTTTATGAACCATAAAGAGCAGGGTTGAGTAGGGGAACAAATCAACCGCGACCTTTGCGTATAGTAACACCTCAAAGTTGCCAACTTGTTTGAGCATCTTTGCGTACAGTCGCTCACTATGACAGATAGGCACTAGCTCAATTTCTTTTAAAACTTTTTATTTTTCATAGGAAAATTTATTTTTTAAAAATTTTATAAATAGTTTCACCCTGCCTCTTATTTATTTATTTATTTATTTTAAAAATTGGTATCACAATCCGTTCTCAATGACTTAACAATAAGCAACCTATAGATTTTTTCAAATTAAAAAATTATTTTTGAATTATTTTAAACTACTTATGCAATTACCATGTTAACTTAAACAAGTGAAAAAATATTATTTTTAAAAAACTGTCTTAGAGTTGTTTCTTAATTCAACTTTTGGATAAATAAGAATGTTATTTTAAAATTTTTTAAAAAAATTATCAATCGATAACAAACTCAATATATAATTCTGTGAGTATGGATAATGATTAGAGGAAGGCTTCAACTGCAACGTCGACGTCCTGCATGCTAAATTGAAGGGCACACAACTTCAGATTGAATTATATTGCCCTTTTAGGACACTGTAAATAGAGTCATTATAAGCATAGTAGTGAAATCACATACATTTCCATATAAATATACCAAAAGAAAGAAGATAGATTCCCATAGACCTACTTCTCTATAGCCAACAACTGCATTTGCATACATGGCTGTATATTCTTCAGCCATGAGTACAATTCGGCTTCTTGCCGGCATTGTCGTTCTAATGGCAGCGGCAGCGGAGGCAGCAACCGCCACACCTAGTAAGGTGGTGTGCAAAGATCGCCGGTTTTACGATTGTTACAACAAGACCAAGTATTGTCCTGCTACTTGTCCACGTTCATGTGCTGTTAATTGTTTTACATGTGAGGCTCTGTCTTCCACTGCCACCTCCGAAGAAGAAATCACCACCGCCTCCTCCACCAAAAAAGAAGTCACCACCACCTCCTCCAAAGAAGAAGTCACCACCACCGCCGCCACCAAAGAAACAAGCACCACCTCCACCATCACCCTACACTCCACCACCAACTTGGACCCCTCCACCTCCACCTCCACCAGCAGCTTTGAGTCCTCCTCCAATTTCCACTCCACAATTGCCTCCAACATCAAACTCCACGCCACCATCTCCGCTACCTTATTCACCTCCTGAAGTATCTGGAAAGAGAGCGTTCTGCAAGAACAAGGGGTACCCGCAGTGCTACCGGATGGAGCAACGCTGCCCTAGTGCTTGTCCAGGCAGTTGTGAAGTTGACTGTGTTACCTGCAGCCCCGTTTGCAGTAAGTTTCTAATTCTTGTAGAAGTAAATTCATTCGTGTATGCCTCTCCAAATTTCCAGATTCCAATAAAACTTAAAATATTTCAAGAAATATTTACTGTTATCAATACTCCTGGGCAGACTGCAATAGACCAGGAGCTGTATGCCAAGATCCACGATTCATTGGTGCTGATGGAATCGCTTTCTACTTCCATGGCAAGAAGGATAAAGACTTCTGTATAGTTTCTGATTCCAATCTACACATCAACGCTCACTTTATTGGAAGAAGAAACGAGAACACGAGGAGAGACTTCACTTGGGTCCAGTCTCTTGGCATCCTCTTTAACAACAATCAAATATTCATCGGCACCAAGAAAACTGCAACTTGGAATAATGCATTGGACCATCTAGACCTAGCCTTCAACGGACAACCCATCTTCATCCCTGAAGGTGAAGGTGCTAAATGGGAACCAATTACAGCACCTGGTGTCTCCATCACTCGGTCCCACGACACCAACGCTGTGGTGATTGAAGTGGAAGGCAACTTTCAGATTAAAGCAACAGTGGTGCCTATCACAGAAAAGGAATCACAGATTCACAAGTATGGCATCACTGAGGAGGATTGCTTTGCACATCTGGATTTGAGTTTCAAGTTCTACTCCTTGACAGGAGCTGTCAATGGAGTTTTGGGTCAGACATATGCTAGCAACTACAACAGCAGAGTAAAGATGGGAATTGACATGCCCGTTCTGGGAGGCGATAAGGAATTTGCTTCCTCAGGTCTCTTCTCAACAGACTGTGCTGTTTCTAGATTCAATGGAAATCCTCTTGCCTCATCAAAGAATTTTGAGTATGCTGATTTAGAATGTGCCAGCGGGCTGGATGGCAATGGAGTAGTATGCAAGAGATAATCCTCTCTTGTTTGATTTGTTCTAGATATTCTTATAAATTTTTAATCTGGAAAAGAGATGAATAAGTAAGGCCAATCTAGTGAATATGCTATTTGGCTAATTGAAAGGTTGTATACTAAAAGAAACTTGATTAACGTATTAAATAAAAAAAAAAAACTTTTCTAGCAATATGCTATTGAGTTGCTAATACTGAAAATTTAGAATACTTAATAAACAACATCAATCCCCTTCACCAAAAAAAAAAAAAAAAAAAAGGAACAAGATCACTAATTTTTGTCTATCACTGATCATGTTGGCTTACGAATTCCAAATTTATCTGTTTCTAATCTGTCTCCAAGATGAGTTAGAGATGGATTTGGAGGTTTCATGATAAAATTTTTCTAGTATCTTCATTTAACTTCTCTCCCGTGTCCGGTATAGTCATGCCTATTCAAGCCTACAACTTTTAAATCATCAAGTTCCAACTTACTTGATTAACTAGCAGTATCTGAAACCAACATCAACTATATTTCTAATGCAGAATGATTGAGGACAGACTAGTTTCAAGTAGTAAAAGGCCTTACTAATGCTAGATAAATTATTGCTTGCACCTGAAAATTGGACGAATTCAGATAACATTCATAACCTGTATTTACAAGTAGAGAAGCATAACGAGTTAAAAAGAAGAGAATAAATAGAAATGAAACTAGAGCAACACAATAGCAAGTGTGATGGAGAAGAAAAGCAACTGCAAGCAAATCAAGCCCACTAGCAAAATACCTTGCTCCAGAGCCTTCAAAAGAAACAAAAAAAAAAAAAAGAACCAGAGAGCAATATGAAAATCTTGACATTAAAGAATTTTCTCCATGGTGCAGAGAGCAGAACATATGTCATTATGTGAGTATACAAGTCTGTCCAGGTCATAATGCTTGAAGAAAGCACCAAATGATGAAATGCATCATCAGGTGCTATAAAGCTGCTAACAAATGATTAGAAAAGCTGCCTTCAACATGATGAAATTCCCGATTTATAATGACTAGCAATTTTACAAGGAAAAATAATTTTGCATGACATATAGCAGTTTATGTGCTAATTCGTAACTAAATAACTGAACTGAACACTTCGATCTCATTCCTTAACAGCATGAGTTAAATCTTTACAAGATTGAATTAGATAAACCAATATCACCTTTACTTGATCCTTGTTTTCCTAGTAATCTAAAATTAATAAATTGTCTTTCTTGTTGAACCAAGTTTATGGGAAGTGAATTTCTCATCACTTAACATGCGCCCTACGTAGAACAACCAGAAAGAAAACTGAAAGCCAACAAGACTACTGAATATTTTGTCCACCAGAATATATTTCATAACCCCATTTTATCTTTATTCATCTCTGCAGTATATCCTCAAAGTACCATATGCAATCACAAGGTGTATGATGAAACAAAAGCTAAATGCTGTAAAATACAACCTGACCGGTACATATCTATAGAAAAGAACAACACTTAGAAGGTCACAGACCCAGCAAGCATGACACTCTCGAACCTTCTAACTTACTGTAGATTTCGAATTTAAGCACTCTCTAATTAGTTCCTGTATCCTCTTCTTCATCAACTTGTCTTTAACACCAGCAAGCATGTTACGGTAGGACATCTCCAATCTGGCCAGCTTGCTACGATCTGATGCCTCCAGCATGTTCTCCCACTCTTTAGCAATGTTAAATGTACCTGAGTTCTGCAGCGAGATTGGAATATCTTGCTCTTCAAAAGGCTTCCCAAATATTGAGCCATGGAGTATGCTGGTATACCTCTCCATCGTGGAAAGTTTTGAACGGAGGAGATTCAACTCCTCCATCGCAAGAGACAATCTTTTTTCCACATCTACAATTTCTTCAGGAGTCTTTTCTGCAGTCTTTCTGTGTCCAGCAGTACTTTCTGATTCTTCTTTTCTAAAGTCCTCCAGTAATGGCGGCCATAATACAAGTGTAGGAGCAAAATAATCAGTCGTCTTACCATTTCCAAGGGCTCCACTTCTTCCTCTGCCCCAAGACCAGAGTTTATAACCTTTATCTCCCACAAGGACAGTATGGGCAGCCCCACATGCAACCTGAACAGGTTCAGGGAATTTAGGTCCATAGAGACCATTGCACATAACACGCAATGGAGAAATAGCATCACCAGGATCAAGCCCAGTAAAACTAGCATCAGGGCACAGACCGAGCCCCTTCTCCATTCCCCAAGACCACACATCTCCAGCAGATGAGACTACACTGGTATGAAATAACCCACAATCAACAGATATAAGAAAGGCATTCTGTGGCAGTTCTCTTACAGGTTCAGGGGACATGAAACTTTTGGTCGTTCCATGACCAAGCTGCCCATTATCCCCCAAGCCAAAGGTCCAGCAAAAGCTTTCTAATGTGTCGCTTGGCCTCTTTTTGTTGGTCAGCACAGCTGTGTGGAAAGCCCCACATGCCAGTTCATAGACTTCCCAGGGAGATTCCAAATCAAATGTTTTAATGACTTCAGGATGTAACCTGCTCTCCTTATCTCCCAAGCCTAACTGGCCATGATTATTGGAACCCCAAGAATAGCATAGCAAGTTACCTCCTGTATATGTTTCATCAGCACTCACTAATGCCACAGCATGCTCATTCCCACAGGCAACTTTAAAAACAGTGTGGCCGTGAAAATTCCATACAGGAATTGGAGCTGAACTACTGACGAGTGCGAATTGCCCTTCACTGGAAGTACTCCCCTGAGGATCAGGACAGTTTCCCCAGATCCATAGAGCCCCAAAATCATCGATTGCCAGAGACATCATTCCTCCAGCATTAATAGAAGAAACCTGGAATCGGAAGTCAAACCGGCTAAGTGCATACTGAGTGCACATTGTACACCAAGTTGAGGACAAAAACACAACTTGTCTAGTACCTTTAGAGGTCTTTTCGTCGTAGTTGAGTCATCCTTTACAGAATTTGGTGATCCCAAACCAAGAAACCCCTCAACCATGCAAGGCACTGAAGAATTCTCTCCACGGCTACCAATTTGGCCATCCATGTAGAAGTCAAGAAAAGACAACTCCAGATGAAAAATTGCTAAAAATAAAGGTGAAGAGTTTGAATCTTCTAGATGCGTTATTATCAACGACATCAAACGTTTCAAAATCACTAAAAGAGAGGAAATTCCGAAAGGATACATATATTGTGACCCCAGCCCCAAACGGATCCATCCTCTGCAACATAGTATATCATCATTAATTCGAATGCATAACTCATGTCCGCGGTGCATTAATACAATAGATAAAAAAAGAATTTTCGACGGGGCAAAAATTGAAAACTAAAGAAATACAGTTTTTTTGAAAATGAAAAGAAGTGGTACATATCAGACGCATAATCAAGAATAAGTGAATAAAAAAACTATAAAACCTGCAAGAGCAAGGCTATGATAAGCTCCCGCAGCTATCCCCACAATTTTAATCCTTTTTTCACCACCATTGGACACGGAATCAAAGAAGTCCAGCCGGACAGGGAATATCTGGTCATCCTCTGAGCCGGTGCCTAGTCGGCCAAGGGTACCTCTACCCCATGAATACACTGTCCCATCCCCTACAAACGCAAGATTTGAAGGTGATACATGAATTCAATGAAACCCAATAACCAAATAAACAAAAAATTTCAACTTCAAATGATATGAATATGTAATTAAGGAGTAGAAATCCATTTTCTTGATTACCAGTAAGAGCCAAAGTGTGAGCTTCACCAGCAGCAACGGAGATTACTTTGTGAGACAAATTGCCAGAATCTACGAATGGTATTGCTGCCTCCTCTTCCATTTTAACAGCAGAAAACACTTGTACTGTTCTGCTACAAACAAATGAGTGCCGGATATGAAACCACAAGTTTTTGTTTGTTCAGGAACCCAGAAGGCAAGAACTTGCAAGCTTGAATTGAGATATTGTCTCCTTGTACAGTGGTCTGACCAGGAGTATGTGGCCTGTCCTATTTTGAGTTTTTGCCCCGTCCGTGGGGCCCCGCAACAGCTTGGACGCATTTCAATGCACTATTGCGTAAGAAGAAATGCTTTCGAAACTAAGAACTCACTTGATGCGTTCAAAATCGTAACATTTATAACAACAGAAAGCGTAATACGACTTTGGAACCTCAGCTAGAAGTCACCAACTTAGTAGCATTTTCGTTTTCTTCTTCTTCTTCTTTTGTTTTTTCCCTCTTCCTGCGCTTTTGGAACATGTTGGCGTTTCGCATGGGTTCAACTCTAAACCACCTTCACAAGATTTTGAGGGTAAAACTCAAATCAATTTAAAATTTTTTCCGCTGTGGTCATTTTTTTTTTCCTCCCTGTATTGATTGGAAAAGAAGGAAACGAATTTATTTTGCAGGAAAATGCAGTAAAAGTAAAATAGAAATGAGAAATGAGAAAGGATAAAGAAAAGTAATATTCGGTCCTGTATTATAAGTTATCTAATCAAACACTACAGCTCGTTTAGTCTAAAGTAAAACGTAATTAATTCTCCTTTCTTCTGTATTATAACTTCTTTCTTGATAACGATAGCACTGAATTGATGGCTTATCAGCTTCAACAAATGAAATGCTGGCAGGTTGTTTAGGGCACTGCATGGGTGGGTTAAAATGGTCTGTTTTCCCTCTAATCCTGTCTCATACTCAGTTAAGGTTTTTTTTTTTAGTTCCATTTGTTACATTTTTTTTTTTTTTTTTTTTGCTGACAAGAGAACCCGCAGCTACCACCCGAAGGCGCGCACTGGGTAAACTCCGCCCTGCGCAGTAACCCGCAAACCACGCAGAGGGGTAAGCCACACTAGGCAAGCCCTGTGTGACGGGCTCATGTCGGAAGAGAGGTTTGAACCCGTGCCAATGGTAGGAGATTTCACCCCTGTTTTCCCTCTAATCCTGTCTCATACTCAGTTAAGGTTCTTTTTTTTTAGTTCCATTTGTTACATTTTACATGTAAAACAATAATATCTACTCAACATTGTTAAAAAAAAAAAAAAGGAAGTAATTTTTTAGCTCATGAAGCTTTGGGTTGAACATCAATTTCATCACGGTTGTGCAAAAGTTAGTGGAAGACCAAAGTTGTGTTGACTTGGGAGGCAGAAGGGCCTGGAAGTTGGGGATTGAAGGAATGGTAGATGGAGACGAAGTCAAAAGGTTGTGCTGGGTTTGGTGATCGAAAATATTTTATTCTTTGCTACTCTCCAATAACAATAAGGATAGAATTAGGTTTTCCTTAATTTTATGGCTACTATAGACATTTTAATATTTTAAGTGACTTTTAATATATTAATTTTTAAAAAAGTGTCTTAATTGTTATCGAAAAATGTAAGAATCCATAATTGATGACTCAATATCAGATTGGGTACTATAATGAATTTAACTCTTTTTCTTTTTCCAAAGTTCCAATTTCTCAATTTCTTGTGTATGAATTTATACATGTAGGAGTGTGCATTATTTAAAAAAATTTAAAAATCAAATCAAATGAAAATTTAATTTAATTTTCAGTTAGACTATTTAAAATTTTAGTTTGAAGCAAATTCGATTTTTCATCTCTAAATTAAACTTTAATTTGGACTAAGCCAAATCAAAAAAATAAATTTTCTCTAATTAATAATTAAGTATAATTAAAGGTTAATAATTTTAGTTAAGTTAAATCTTAATTAAGGTTATTTTAAAATTTAAAAATATTTAATTTTATATATTTTTACAAATACTATTTAAAGACTAATAACTCAAACTAAATTAGATTTTAATTAAAATTATAAGAAATATTAGAGTATAAGTAATATTATTTTAAATTTTAAATTTCTTAATTTTATATTTTTCAGTTTTTTTCAAATGATTTTTTTTAAAAAAATTTAGTTTGGTTTAGTTTTAAAAAAATTTACTTTTATCATTGAACCGATGAACACACCTATATACATGTTTTATATATGTACAATTCAATTGTCTCTCTCTCTCTATAAAATCATCTCTATCAAGGTAATTTTCTTCAAGGTCTATTCATTAACTGCAGCTACCTTCACCTTCGATCATATCGTCTTCACTAATGTAAGCTGAGAGGTTCAAATAAGTCTCCTGATCGGCTCTTTCCGATCGCCACCGCGCACGGCAGAGCACGCAACTCGCTGATCTTTTTCTGCTACTTTTCTTCCAAGCCATCAAACATTCCTCGTGAATTGGATTTCTGCACGTTCCGCAAGCCACCACTTTTTCGCCCTTTCCCATTTCTTCTAAACAAACTGGACAAGTTGTGCCGTCTTCTACCTCCACTGTTGGTCTAGAAGTGCTCGGCCCTGCCTGAAAAAACAGCTGGTGAAACATCTCTCGAACCGTGGCTCCCGCTAAAACATCAGTTGACGTAGGCAAATTGAGCAACCGGTTGACCTGGCAGGGCCGGAGAGTCCTCCTCCATATACACGAATCATCGAGGGGCAAGCCCAGGGCGCGAATGAGCACGAACAAGATGTGCTTGCATGGCGTAGTACGATCAGGGCACGTACACGATGGCGTAGCTGATATGTTGACAGTGTAAACATTTCCGGTGGCACCTAACACAAAGAACGCGGAATCCAAGCGGTGGAGGAGGCGGAGACGGTGTCGAAGGGCTCGGATTACTCTTTCGGCAAGAGGTTGTGTAGGATGGATACGGTAGTGGTCATGGGGTGGGGTTGAACTGGATGCAACGGACTCCATTTTTGGATAAGCTCTCCGAGGTATTAGGTTACTCTGGGGGGAGGTGCTGTTGAAAGGTGTTTTGTAGGAAGGGATGTGGTTGGGGATACTTTGGAAAGTTTTGAGGGACACGTGAGGGATTGTGTAAAGTGCAGAGATAGAAATGGAAAGCTTGACTTAGTCTCCCCTACAATAGTAGTCCTTAAGGCACGCCATTGATCATCATCTTGTTCATCTTTTTTGCCGTCCCAAAAGTTTCCTGCTAAAATTCATCTTAATTTAATCACTACAAATACTTTTTCTATTTGATTATAAATCTTTCGCTTAATCTGGAAAATTAAGTTAATAAGATTCCCTTTACTTGGAGTAGTTAGAGTTTTCTTTTTTTTTACTGACCAAAACTATTTAATAATAGGTTTCAGTTTAACTCGATTCAGGTACTTGTGTGTCTTGTAATATTACCCCTTTCCATAATTTTTCTTCAAGATAGTTTGACACTGTATTACTGCTACTTGTGTAAGCAAAATTTACCAGAAGATGCTTCTAATTGGGGAAAGTGCAATTATAAGGCAAGTGAAAAGAAATTTAAAAGTCCAAAAAACTCTTTCAATATGTACTCATATGTAAGAGACAAACTCTTTCCTCGGTTGCCAAGCTACTAGGGTGGGCAAAAATTGAACCGGACCAAAAATCGAACCAAAATTGAACTGTTTTTTACATTTCGGTTCGATTTTCTATTTATACGGTTCGGTTCGATTTGATTTTTAACAATTGTATAATTTTCAATTTGATTTTCGATTGTAGGCATCAAACCAAAAATCGAACCGAAAACCGATTGGGATTTTTTTTTCTAATTATAGTATAGAATAATTATAGTGCTATATATTACTTTTATAATGAGTTGCTTATCCAATTCAACCTTAAACTATAGTACTCATTTTTCCAATTATTTTTCCATCATATCAGAGAGGATCAAAATTTTCAGAAGGAATAAAAGTAAACTAGTTGGTAAAATTACTTAAAAGATTCATTTGAATTTTTTAGAAGAAAGATTCAGTTTATTAGTTGAAAATTAGTAGTCACAAGTTTAAATCTTCAATTCGATAGTATATCTGACATTAAGTGTTGCTTGGATTTAATAAAGTATTGAGTAAAATCTTTGTTTTGGCTTTTCTTTATTATTATCGAACGAGGAATCTTTTAATCAACATTATAGATTATTTCTAAATTGTCAATTAATTCATTCTTAATTGTAAATTTGCATATGATAGATATGTAAATTATTAATATTGTATTAGTATCAGTTATTAATCATAATAATTAGTTTTATATTTTTAAATAAATATTTTAATTTTTTAGTTTATTCTTTCATACTCTATTTTTTTCCCAGTTAGAACTGAACCGATATAATTTGGTTCATTTCAGTTCAATTTTAACAAATAAAACGGTTATTCGATTCTTATTTTTAAATAGCAAATCGAATCAAAAATTAAATAGTAAAATTAAAAATCGAACCGAAAATCGATAGCACACCGTACAAGCTAAAGGTTATTGGGTTACACATGAGAGTATCTCTCTATAATCGGAAATCCATTTTCCAAATTTAGCCATGCAAGTTTGGCCTAATCAAAGCTGCAGCTAAAGGCCCTTCGGGTTTTGGTCTTCAGAATCAACATATTGGGCTACGGTACAATAATATGGGGAAAGGCCCATTTAGTTACTACTGGATCCCAAACTCCAGTCTCCAGCTCCCGACAGCGATGAAACGACGGCGTTGCTTTTCTAACTCTGCTTCGAAAGTTGAACTGAACTGTATCCCTCCCAGCCTCTGCTACCACGGAGCTTTGCTTTTGATTCATCTTCAGCTTCAAACAGCACCCAATGTTCAGAAACACTTCCCAGCCTTCAAGAAAGGTGACAGAAAGGACTATCCTTCTCATTTTCTGTACTCTTTTGTATATTTCACTTCTTAATAACGGTGAATTTGATTTGTTTCTTGGAGCAGAAAGAGGAAAAAGAATGGTTGGGGTTGAGTTTTAGGCCAGAGAACTTCATCCCGGGGCTCGTAATTGGCTTTATTTTTGGGTTGCTCTTGGATTTATCTAAACCCAGTCAAGCTTCTACTGCTGCAAAAAGGAAAAATCTTTCGTCGAGCAAAAATTCACAGCCACAAAGATTGTCCTCAGCTGATGCTGATGAAGAGCTCAAAATGGTGGTCTTCATTTTATTTTCTTGCTTAAGCAGACTAATTTTTTTTCTGAAATAGGAAATTGACCCTGAGTGGGTCTCTTTGTTGTTACTTGTTACTGTTATTATCATGACAGGTTTCTTTAGTCTTTAGTCTATTGCAGAATGTGCTTAAATGTATTGCTTAAGGGTAACTGTGGAGTTTGATGGTGTACTTGTTTCATGTTGCTTTCTCTGATGCTTTAGATTGTAGAAGGAAAAAGATTTTAGATAATTCCATTTCCCACGTGAGAGAGGAAACTTGAATCTGGGAAGAATTGTCATTATTCTCTATGTGGGTGAATTACAATTGATTTCCCCTTAACTCTGTGAAAGCTTCTCTTTTGGTTCTCAGTAAACGACGGGTAGGTCTTTTAGGCAGTGGCCGACGCCAGTACCTGACATACTGACAGAAATTAATATTTTACTGTATTTCTTTTTATTTTTGCTGCTGTTTTGCGTATCCTTTTCATGGTTATTTTAATTTTGAAACTGGTGATTTTGATTTGTAGGTTTTGGTAGTTAGGCAGGATCTGAAGATGGGAACAGGAAAGATTACATCTCAATGTGCTCGTATGATTTTCTTTTATTAGTTAGATAAACTCAAGGATTTCCTGATTTACCTTTGCTAACATGATCTACCAATGTTTTGGTCCTTTCTTTGATTGCTTGACAAATAAACATGCAGATGCCGCTACTGGAATGTATGCCGAACTTATGCAGAGGTATCATTTCTGCCCGTAGGATTGAGCTTCCACTAGAGAGTTTTCCAACTTTTCCTCTTTCTTTGGAGTCTAATTCGGCGCGTTTTTAGGGTGAACATTTCATCCAAGACTGCTTTACAGTGATGTCAATCATCTTTCTATTTTTAGTATCATTGTTTAAGCACGTCTCATCTGTCTGTTTGGAATAATATGTTACTTAATTTCTTTATACATTATTAGACCCTTCCAATTATTCTGTTATCTTGAGTCTAGGTTTTTCACTTATGCTGTAGCATTTATTCTTAAAGGATCATTATTCTGCTACCTCTATGTGTGCTTTTGTTTGTTTGTGTGTGTGTGTGTTTGTTTTTTTTTTTTTTTTTGTGAGAGAGAGAGAAAATGGTTTTTCAAGAGCCAGACAATTGAAAATGGGAAGCTTATTTTGGAATTTTTAAAATCTCTCATCTTTTGTACATGTTAAGAGGAGAGTGAGAGAGATAGCAATAAGAAGAATAAAAATTGACATCCTGTTATTTATTTAACAAGGGGAAATACAAACAAGATGCATTTTGTTGAAGTAAGATACTTGCAACCATCACCAAATGTGTCCTGCGACCAGGCTTATTTTGCCTTTTTCTCAAAGACATTTTTTGACCTGAAAAACTATTTGTTTGCCTCCTGAACTATCATGAACAATGCATATTTATCTGGAACACACTAATTTTGCAGGCTAAACCAAGTTACTGCATCACTTCGCTACACTGCTCTAGGTGTCTATCCAACAAATAAAAATATAAAGCTAGTGATTGTTAATCAGACCAGTTTAAATAACTAAAATAGTTTTACTATTGCTAGGGCTTTGAAAATGTATAAATAGAATTTGGATGTAAGTAATATACCATTCAACATATTTAATTAATTCACAAGTAACTGATTCCTACCGTTCTGTCTGGATAATTGGAAGGTTTGTGATTGAATGGATGAAAACGAATGCTTTATGTGCTCCTTAACTTCTCTCATTTCACTTGTATCTATTACTGTATTAAGCTACAATTATCTCTAAGAATAACTTGTCTTTTAGCTTAATACGCATACATAAAAAATGTATTCAGCAGTTTATGGACTAGATTATTTAACAACGTTTTTTACTGGCAAAGTGAATAGGGTATATGGTCGCTTAGGGTTTCTTCTCCCCCAATTATTCATTGTACTGTAAATACCAGGATCTCATGCCCAATCTTAGGAAATTTCCATATCTAAATGCTTCTTTACTGAAAGTATTGATACTATACCCTGATATATGTTCCACTAGATGTCATTGAATACTACTCACAAGCTTGTCCATACAGGCTATGGACATTGGGACTGCTAAATTCCCAAGAGAAATTTGACTTTTTGTCAGTCTAAACCATACTTTCTACCTGGTGACCATATTTGAAATACTGACTACTGCAGCCAGCGGTCTCTTCTGAGGGAATGGGAACTAAGGGGGCAAGCTAAAATAGTTGTTACATGCAAGAATCAACAAGAAATGTAAGTGGATTTCTGGTTTTGTTTTCTGAACTTGAATGTCATGAATTGGCACCCCAGATAAAAAAATCTACTTTCTCATGCTGATGCACCAATGACACCTAAACAATTCACAGGAATAAGCTGAAGGAAGCAGCGGAGAGCATTGGCCTTCCGACATTTGTTGTGGCAGATGCAGGACGTACGCAGGTATCCTCTTTGCCCTATAATACCACTAATGATCCAGCTTCGAATAAGTGGAAAGGGCATGGTCTTGTGCTGAGTTTAAGAACCATAAAACACCACTTAAGCTTGTAGTAGATGATTATATATTAAATTTGGGATGGTACGTTGCTTTGTATAAATCTGTTTGTTCTTTTTCTTTCATTGCTTTAACTTCATATCATCAAAGATGGGAGAATTTCCATTTAAGGTGCTATAAGCTGGAAAATAAGTTGAGTATGAGATACTCCTATTAATATTCTTAAGTGAGTTTGAGGCAGTTGGGATTGCTGACATGAGGAAAAGTAGAACTTATCATTGGATAAAGGAAGAGACCTATGCTATTTAATCTTTATATTTATTATGGCTAATTGAAAAGACCAGCACCTTCCATTTAATGGGTCTCTACTATGAGGTCATCAAATCTCAGAATTCCTACTTCAGGACCATTTTCTCTGCATTCTGTACATTTAAACCTGTTATGAGGTCATCAGAGCACATCTCTGGGGTAAATAATAATATTAAGAATATTGCTTTGCACAGGTTTCATCTGGGTCAAAGACAGTTCTTGCCATTGGGCCTGGTATGATCAAATTATTGCATTTGTTTTGATATTTTTCTTTTCTGTTCTATATTCTAAAATTTACCAGCATCAACATAATTCAGGACCTTGATCTAATTTCAAATTTTTGAAGTGTGGATAAATTAACTTGGACAAAATTGATCATTTAATGGTATAACATATATTTCAATGGAACAATGTACTGTTAAAAGTTGTTGTAATGTGCCTTCTATATTCTATTGTTTACCTGTCTGGTATTGAGATATATTTTGAAACCATCTATTGAGTTCAAGGCTTTGGTTTCGAATGCTTGCAGGAGATAAATCAGCACTAGATTCTGTTACGGGAAAGCTGCGCCTGCTATGATACATTCTTTTGATGACATCTGTTATTGATTCCTAGAGTTCCATATTGCAGTAGGAGGAAACTAATCATCATCTGTCGTGCAAATGGCAGCCTCACATGGTTGTACTATTAGTCCCAATAGATACTTCATTCTTAGCTGGATTTTCCTTCAATTGAATCTTAGATAGAAATTATAAAATCCAAAAAGCTGTTGCTGGTTCTTCTACTTGACCTGTGTATAGTTTGCCCACAAAGTTGCACGTTTTGGTAATGCATGTAGGACAAGTTCAAACATTAAACTCCAGTCTCCTTGAGAATACTCCTAAAATGATTAAACAAAAGCATCAAAATATCAGTATAAACAAAGATAAAGTCCAATTAAATAAATTCAACATAAAAACATCAATTTTTTCTCTATCATTGTTTTATAAAGAAAGGAAAATTTAGATTGAACTTTTATGTACATTATGAGACATAAAATACTTAAATACTTTTATTCCATTGTTATCGGTTGAATGAACTCGATGTTTTTATAGTTAAAAGTTTCTGTGTTGCAAGTATTTCTTAACTTTTTGAGTTTTTACTGGTAATTCAAATTAATTGAAATTCAGGACACTATTTTTTAAAATAACTATAAATTAAGTATTTAATATTTAAATTATTAATTTAACGACATCATTAATAATCCTTTAGTAAACAATTTTAAAAGATTTGGATTCACATTAAAAGTTAAAATGAATCCACTACTACCGGTGTTCATCGGTTCGGTTTGAAAAAAATTCGGTTTTACTATTTGAAGAAAAATTAGATTTTTTTATTTTTTTTTTAAAATCGAACCAAACTTAATTTACCTTCAAACCGAATTTTCTCCAAATTGAAATATTTCGGTTTAGAGAAAATCAAAATATATAAAATTAAGAATTTAAATTTTAAAATAATATTAATTATACTCTAATATTGATTATAATCTTAATTAAAATTTAATTTAGTTTGAATTATTAGTCTTTAAATAATATTTTTAAAAATATACAAAAATTAATTATTTTAAATTTTAAAATAATTTTAATTAAGAATTAGTTTAATTAAAATTATTAATTTTTAATTATACTTAATTATTAATTTAGAGAAATTTTGGAGAAAATTCAATTTTTTGATTTGGCTTGGTCTAAATCGAAATTTAATTTGGAGATGAAAAATTAAATTTTCTTCAAACCGAAATTTAAAAAAACTGAACGGAAAACCAAATTAAATTTCAATTCGATTCAATTTTTAAATTTTCTCAAACTAATACACACCCCTATCCACTACTGTAATTTTTTTTTTTTTTGTTTACAAAAGGAAAGAGAAAATAGTTCAAAAACCTCTTTCAGCTCCATCCTCACTCTTTCTAATTCGCTCGCCAAAACCCTAAACCCCTGTCTGCAAACTGTATTGCCGATTACCTATTCCCAATGGCTACTTGCTGTCGAGCTCTATCAAGATCATCAATCAATCTTCTCAAATCCACGATTTCGAAGCCGTCAATGAGCAGAACTACTTCATCTTCACGTGCATCCTCATTGTTTCATATTCCCAATAGCTCTTCAACAGCGAGAACGCTGTCAAGGTAATGCTTTTACGGATTAAACAGAGCCCTCTATTTTGGTTCGTGGAGCAAGATTTAGTTTTTGATTGCTAATATTAAGTTTAGTGAAATTTTATCAGATGGGTTTCCGATATCCTTCAAGAGTTTTCGATTTTCGAATGATTATTTTGAGTTTATGGTAATTTATGTAATGGGGTCTCTTATTCTCTTTTGCAGTGACGATTTGCCTTTGAACTGTAGAGTCCTTTGAAATGGATCTGTTGTTTGGATTGTTAAAGTTGAACATCATGCATTTTCTTAAATTGTTTTCCTAAATTGCAGTAGAGATTTTGATTTCATTTTGAACTCAGGATGTATTCTTTCTATTGTCATCTCCATTGGAATTCTTGGTTTAAATTTTGTCATCAACTTCAGGCCCTTCTGTCAATTGGGTTCTCTACAGTCTATGCTGCCGCTTTATTCAGCTGTCTCCTCTGCTCGGCTTACCTCTTGCCTTGGCTTAGACTCCAAGGGCTCCAGGTCGTTGTCTCAGGGTATGCTCTGCAGTGCCAATCCTGGAGTTTGATACTGTTTCTAATGTATCTGTAAGCATTTTTTTTCTCGTTTTCTGTTTCATTTCATCGGTTACTGCTTAATTGAATCTTCTGAGTTTTTCATGTTTTTCACGCACTCAGATATTAGCATAAACTTTCTAATAAATTATCTGCCTTTCCTTTATTTAGTTGGAACTATGTTGTTTTGCATTCATTTGAGTAAATGGAATGTTGGAGAGAGAAGAAAAGAAAACTGAGCTATGAGAGAAATTTTAGATATTTACTAAGTTAATTGACAAGTACAATGTTTTTATTCTCATGAAGAGACCTGCTATGCAAACCTTTCTAAGGTTAAGTTTGATATATCTTCTTGCTGCTTGATTTTCTATCCATTTCTTCCATTTTCGGGAGAAATTTTTCTTTACTAAGCATCATTTCATTTTTTTGCACCAAAGGCTGCCGAACAGAAGAAATACTCAAGTTTCCAACCAAATCATTTCTTCTTTTTTTTGAATTATTCCACAAAAACCTGCCCTAGCTGTATGATAATTACATGGTCGTTCACGTTTTCCAATAAACATATGCTATGATAGCTATTACCCATAGCCTACATGCTTAGCAATTAGTCATTTTCTCTGTCCAGTTTGTTTATACGTGAACATAGAAATACAGGGTAGCAGACATTAGATCTTTAATGACATGCAGGAGCAGTTCTTCTGCTTGAATTGTGTGATTAGTGATTGGTTCCATAGTTCCCGACAGTTATTCTCAAGAACTATTTTCTACAGGACTTAACAGATTAGAGTTCTGTTCCTTACTGTTTCTAAATCAAGAAAATTGCTGCAAATCTAAATTTTGCTGAAATAGCTTGACCACCAAAATATTCGTAGACTAGATATCTTGTAGCTATTGACTGACAACTTAGAAACTCCTATACTAAAGTTTCTAGATCATTGCTGGAACTAGAATTATGCAATCCTTGGAACATTTTGCGATCTGCATCATGACTCAGTTTGGTGAATTCTTGTTTGTCAACTTGGTTTTACAAGAAGCATTTCCCTTTGGCAAGCTAAGGATATTTGCTTCCTTCTTTTGCTTCTTAAATCCTCGATTTTCTCTCTGCAGGCCGGCATCAAAGTTAGGCAATATTGATCTTCAAACACGAAGCCATTTCCCTCAGTTGAAGCTTCATTCCCTATAAGCAAGTCTCTCATTCCTTGCTTCAAGAGGTTTCTGTTTAGTGTCAAGCTCCTCCTCCTCCTTGGAAGCCAAAATCTTTTCCTTCTCATCAAATGTTGCAACAATTGATTTATGAATACCCTAAACTTTATCCCATTCCATTTCTATCCTCTCCTGAAGCCCTTGTATCAACTTCTCTTCCTCAATTGCCTTCTCTTCACAGACTTGATTGTCCTCTAGAAAGTCCCATTCTTTCAATTGTAGTTCAATGTTTCTGAGACCCTTTTCTTTAATGAGCTGAAACTTTTCCAGCTCATCCAATATATGATTTTGCTTGAGCTACTGTTTCAAACTTTCAATGACTTCTTGAATAGCATTCAAGTGCTCCTCCCTGCATCTTAGTGCAGTGAAGACTTCCTGGAAACTTTTTTGGATTAGGGACCACCAGTTGCATTTCTTGTATGTTAGGGTTGGACCACTGCCGGAGAGAAAGGTTTGCCCTATCAAAAAATGATCAGGAATAGGCCCTTAGTACAAATGATAAAAAAGAGGTTCTGGGGATGACGACCCAACTCCTTCCCTGGCTCTCATTTTTAAGAAATCTAACTGTTATTTTTTCATTGGCTTGTGCTAAGACGGAGAATCCAGGAATATTAATTGAGAATGGGAATGTCTACAAAAATAGGGATGCACAGCAGAGGAGTCCAATCTTTCAGACATCATCTCCCAAACATCCATCACTTTTATCTCACAGTTTTCGCAAATAGTTTGGTTTGATTGATTCAAAGAAATTTCTTCTCACAGATGCTCTGTAAGTTGTTTTGACAGACTAGATATTTGTTTTCATTTGGGAAAGCTCATAAGTATTCCTCTTATTAAAATTTGAAGAGGCTTAAAAAGATTTTGGGTCTACCAAATTTTACCTTCCAAATATAATTCCAACAATTTGTGTCAAGCTGCTACCACTGGGATTTGTGTGCATTGCTCCATTGTCATGTAATGGTATAGTTTTTCAATCAACTGGAGGATTAGCTACTGCCTTGGCCATCTATGTATTAATGTATTTTATATCTTTTTCACTGCGTGGTCTTGGTGAATGGGGCCTTGTAAATATATGAATCCCTGGGACAAGAATGGTGGCCTAGCTCCTAGAGAAAGCATAAGGTTTATCCTGTATTGTCTGCTGGTACTTGTTCCCTCGCCCCGTTCCCCCTCTCCGTTTCAGACATGAACTTCTTTCTGCAAGATTTTTTTCATTGGTTAAATATATCAGAATTCTAGTGCTTCTTGCTTACGTGTTTCTCGTTTTCTTCAGAACTAGGTCTGAGTGTTCCTCGATAACAGAGTGATGCCAAAGTTGGAGAAGCGATTCGATTTTATGAGAGAGTGATGACTCTATCTGAAGAATACATTTCCATTCATCTCCCCTTTTGTCAAACAATTTTGTATCATACATACACCAGTGTAACTTGTGAACCTCCCAAATCATTCTTCCCTTTTCTTCAACACCATTCTTCAACTCCCCATACATTTATGCTAAATTCAGGGAATCATATAGTATCACGATATGGAATTGCTGATCCCAAGTGCTTTAGGGTATTTGCTTTTCGTTCAACATTTTAAAATTTTAATAAATATATTTATCTTTCTGAATCTAAAGCTAAAAATTTCCTTGGGTTCTGTATACTCTGGCTGTCTGGCAGATGTTCTTTCCGCTTAAATGTACCATTAAACCTCTATGCACCAATAGAGCATATATAAACACTGTTCAAGCATTTTTACAACTTATATGTGAAACGAATCTTCCAAAATCATACATCAAATTAAGTGAAAATATACTCTAGTAAGTAGTACTAGCATAAAACGTTTGTTTGTTGCATTATTGAGAAGGGAACTCAACCGAGTGTATTCCGCATCTCCTCCCGCGGTGGGACTTGGGGGATTTTTATGTCCTTTTTTTGGTCCAGGGGTGGGGGGGTGTTGTAGGATTTGCATTATAGATGTCTTGCCAGATGGTAGGCTTAGCAACTCCAAGAAGCAGCCAATTCCTATTGAATTTTGTAATATTTTGATATGGTTGCAGGTAACGTGAAGGGCACGTGAGGAAGTGGAGGGCTTGATGATAGTGTTAGCATGTCTCCTGTCCGTTAGAAATGATCCTTGGCCTCTGCAAACCTTGTCTGCAAGGAGTATCAATGCACTTCCTTGTCGGCCCCTCTCTTACATTACCCTTTGATTCTTCACGCCCTCGTCCTTTTAAGCATATAATAAGTATGTATTTGGATAAAGTTTAAATTTAAAATTTTTTATTTAAAATTTTATAAAAATAAATTATTTATGAAAAAATATATGTAATTCAAAGTGAAAAAATTATATTGAATTTTGTAACAAAATTCAATCTAAATATACCCTGAGTGTTTATCGAATATGTGTAATAACCCTTAAAGTAAATTCAACAACGGAGGTACCGAACTTGAATGATATTTTTCCTTCTTTCGAATGTACACTGGGTAAGTTCATCGAAGACATAACTAATAAGGTCTCGGTTGTAGAGGCAGTTGTATCCTTAATGTTATGTCTGTGCCTATTTTAGGAAGGATCGATCCTCCTTTTTGAAGTGTAATTGTCGATTCGCATCTGGAGAGAGAGAGGATAGTGCAATGGATACCTATGCCTAGTGGAAGATTTTGTTGTTTCAGCGATGGATCGTACGTCTATTAGACGGAAATTTAGTGAAAAAAATTTCATATTAAATTTTATTTTTTGTTATATAAATAATTTATTTTTATAAAATTTAAAATACAAAATTTTAAACCAAAATTTCTTTTTTTTCTTTTCTTTTGTTTTTGATAAATGGTCAAACCTAAATTTCTTGGTGAATGCAAATGAGTAATTGAAATGATGAAAGTCAAAGCATCGTGTGGTCTCTTACTCTCCCCGGTCAAGCTGATTATCAGCTGCCTCTTGCCACTTAAGCACCGACTTGTATATAGTTTATGTGATTCGTTTTACTCTTAAGATTTGAAGGACTGTATTATTTTTAATAAGAGGATTATATTTTCTTTAATCTAAGTGTTCAGATGACAAATCACGCATGAGAAAAGTAGCAACTATAAATACTTATTTTTCTTCTTTAAATCCTTAAAAGATTTAGGTGAAGTCAACATTTTGAATCATAGTTTGGGGTTGTTGGATTATTAACTCAGCCGGGAGAGTGTTGAAACATTTTGCACCTTTTCGTGTTTTGAGAAGCTTATCTTTTCAAATACATTAGTTTTAAGGCTTTTGTTTAAGTTTCATAAAAGTTTAATCATATACGAGAGAATATATGAGTTTTAAATTTAAAATTTTATGTTAAATTTTGAAAATAAAACGTTTTCCAATGTATTTGGATTGTGTTTGGTTAGAAGAGATTTTGTTTTGAAATCTATGAAAATAAATTTTTTATGAAAAAAAATAAAATTTAATTATATATTTAATTAAAAAAATACAAATTAAATAGAGACAAACCAATATCTCAAAGATACTGCTAGAGAAATCACACAAACACCAAAGCCAGGAAAAGTCAAAATACGAAAGAGGACATTATCATCAAGACTCGTCATACAGAAGGTGGTCGTGAATGGGAGACAAACTCTTTACCTTGAACATGGAAATATCCTCATGCATGGGAGCCATATATTCAAAAATATTAATTTAATAAATTATTGGGATTATATATACAATCGTTTTTTGCATAATTTTTTATTCTGAATCACTTACTGTGCACTAAGTGGGCTTCTGGCCGCTAATTTAAACCAAATTCATTGAGTGACGTTGAAGATAATTATATGTGTAATAATAAAGTACATTATTGTGATTTAATTACATAGTAATTAATCTTAATGATTATTAAATAAGCAACCAAAATAATTTTTTATTAAAAAAAATACTGCAGTGACTCTCGATGGGATACGCTGCTCACGTGCCATGCTGGTGTTATCATGCTTTTGCTTGGACCGTGGCATGTCCTGTGTGCGGCCGTCCACCGGAATTATGTAGGGAACCTTATCTGAAAATCAATGCAAATTAAGAAAATTTGAAAAATCAAAATATGTGTAAATAACTTTAAAAATGAATTTATGGTTTTTCTTTTTCCTAGTTGCTATAGAAGCTAGACAAATTATTCTTTTATCAACTTTATCCAAAATTGTATTCCCATGTTTCTTTTGTTGGATAGGAATGTCTATTTTTTTGTAATATTGTAATTTAAATGTAGAAATTTTGTCGAACAAAGAATGTATTTTATTTTTTAACTAATTAAATTAATATATATGTTGAATGACAATCATAAGTTTTATTGTTGTGAAATTTGACAATTTAAAAATGATTGACGAGCTTCTTTGATAAGGATCATCGACTCACTGTATAAACACAAATAATGTTCAAAGAGGATCAAGAAGTAAGTTCATGGAAATAAAGGAAATCTTAAGTTCGATCAAAGAAGATGAAATCATCTTCTTTATAAGGAGTTATGTGATTGTTCGACCTTTCAAAGATCATACCTTGACAACCTTGATTTAATTACAATTTTGATATTCTTACCAGTCTCGAATAAAAAAGATGTCTCGTAATATTTGTAGAGACCATTTTGAAGATTCTATAGCGGTTTAGCTTGTCATGAAACCAGTTCATTTGATCTTTCAAAATGCAGCTTGAATTTAGTGCTATTGGATTTCAGTTCTGTTTCGACACTCTTCAATAGAAGGATCATAACTTAAATATTGTTGATGTTGAATGAAAATTGAAAGGATTCTCTATCTTGGTTCTTTAAACTTAGTCTATAAATTCCAAAGGCTTGATCATCTTTTGACTTTTATTTGTAAGCATCTAGAGTTCTTGAATCTTCAATATTCAAGGGATTATAGAGATTACTAAATACCTTAATCTAAGGGCCCTAGTTACTTTGTTAAGTTGTCATTTAGGAGTTCATATCATTCTCTACCGTTCCCCCCCTTTCTTTGGGGAGAATTAGCCCTGAAAATTTATGTTACGAGAAGGTAGTTGCCTAATGTCACACTAAATCCGCATTAGTATAATATTATCTGTTTTAGACTAAATCCTCACGGATTTGTTTTTGAACATCTCCCAAAAGGCCTCATACTAATGGAGTTATCTTGACTCTTATATTTTAGGCAACTCTTCCTTCAATTTTTCATGTGGGACTTGGTTTGTAACCCAACAATCCTCCCCTTACAGCGATAATCTATTTGATCTGTCAATCATCTTGCACCGCCGCTACCAACCAACGGGACACGCCGCATGACCACCACATTATCAGGAAGACTTTCGATATAGGGCATCAACCGCAGATCTCCATTCACTATAGAGGAGTTTCTCACACAGCACTACGTCACCCATCTGAGCTATCGACTCTGATATCACTTGTTAGTAGTTACCTGATGTCGCCCTAACTCTACATTAGTATGATATTATCGGCTTTGGGCTAAGCCCTCACGAATTTATTTTTGGACATCTCCCAAAAGGCCTCATACTAATAGAGTTATTGACTCTTATATTTTAGGTAACTCTTCCTTCAATTTTTTATGCAGGACTTAGTTTGTAACCCAACAAGGACTTTCCTCCAAATGCATCAAACATGTCTCATCTTTTGCCAACCAAGATTTACAAAGATTTCACACGAGTTTTCTTCCCCCTCCCCCCACCCTTAATTTTATTTCAAAATAAATACTTCTTCCATTTTAAAATATAAAGTTTTTTTAATTGTTTTCTTCCTTTTTAAAATATTTAACCTTTTACAAAGTTTATAAATTATTTTTCTAAAATTACCTGTACTATAATATAATTATATTATTTTTATTATATTAATAAAATTAGTTAATAATATAATCACAAAATACATTTTATTTTTACTTCTTTAATTTATAAAAAAATAATCAAAATACTTTATAGTTTGAACCGAAAAGCATAAATGATTTGATCAACCAACCATTTCTTCTCTCCATTTTCAGAAGAAGCAAACCCCTGCTCTTCACCAAGAATTGCTGGAAATCCACAAAAGAGAAAAAAGCAAAACAAAAGACAATCCAAATACGCTAGCTAGGATGCAAGAATTTCAAACATTAAAATGTCTCCTAAAGTCAGAATATCTAAAAGACAGAAAGCGAGAAAACAAAGACTGGGAAAAAAAACAGATGAAGAGAAAAAAGAAGTGATCATGTGATCACTGTTAAATTTGCAGAACCACAAATTAAAAATTAACACAAAAAAGAACTTCCTAATAAATTAATAGAAAAACACCTTTCCGCCAACTTCTTCTGCTGCTTTAGTATTTTTTTTAATTAAAGAAAGAAGTTATTCTATCTAATGACAAATGGCGACATCAAAGAGTAAAAAGAAGCATCCAGCAACCAATTGTAGCGGTGAACATATGCTGGTATATCTCAGAAAAGATGCTTGGCAGGAGAGAGAATCAAATATTAGATTCCTCCAATTAAGATTCTACGTACAACCTTTGGATCACCAACGCCTAGGATCGCACATATTCAATTACTACTGCAAGCTGTCTAACCACAATTTTTAAGGTTAAGCATACAACATTGGCTTTACCCTTTTCTTTTTCTTTTTTTCTTTTTGGTCTTTTACTTCCTCTCGCAAATCATATATTGACACTGTTGAAGATTAGGGTTTGATTTTTAGAGTTACACAGTAAAATAATTTGTTTAACCTTGGGGAAGGTAAAATGCGGATTCAATAGTAATTCAACAAATTTCTCTGGTCTTAATCATTGTCAATAAAGCTTCCAATGATGTCCCATGCATAAATTGGTAAAATTATTTCAATCAAACTAATAAATAATTATGAGTTTGCAGTTGGAATGTCATATATCAAATTTTATATTCTCTTTGTCATAAATTACTCGTCAAATAATTATCAAATTTTTTACTTCAAAATATTTGTTGATTTATTAATTTAAGAAAGTATTTCTTTACCTTATTTTTTTTCATATTTACCGTCTCATTCATCAACACAACAAACACAACATGAATTACATTCAAAGTTTCAAAATTTTTGTCATTTAACTCAATAAATTAAAACAACCTAATCATTTCTGTATTCTTTGTGAAACTTCCAAATTTAACAAGTAATTTAGGACCGAGAGAGTCGTAGTAAATATCCTCTTTGGGCAAGGGGTGGGCGGTGATAAAGAGGGAAAATTGGGTGCTTTTACTCACAGTAGTTTTTAAGGCCCTACTCACAATAGTTGGATCCAATCCATAGTTGAGTGGGGAAAAGGTGGAGCTATAACTAATAAAGAATGCCTAAATCTCACTTAGAGGGGTGCATTCGATTTTTTGTTCGATTTTTAATTTTATAATTCAATTTTTATTCGATTTTTTTTAAATTAAACTAAATTGAAATTCTTCAATAATTGAATTATTCAATCCAAAATTAATTTGGTTTGGTTTAAATCGATTTGGATTAATCCAGATTTCTTGGTGTTCTCTTTTTTTTTTTTTTTGAAGAAAGTTTTAATATGCTAGAAACACAGTACTCACTAACATAATGAACTTTAATTAAAATTGAAATATTATAAAACAAATTGTTTCATCTAATTCAATTTACTTCAACTTGAATCGGTTTTAAATTTAAATTGAGACTAAAACATAAAGAACAAAGATATAAAAATACAAGTAAATAAAAGTACATCTAATTCAAATTAAAATCTACTAATATTCTTAAACAAACAAAGATACAATGTTACAATTTAATATCCAAAACTAAATTTGTTGAAACTTTAAGGTTGAAATTAACGAACAAAACCTAAGTACTTAACCTATCCTAACCTTTAATATAACATATCTAAAATAAATTATCTATAGTTAAAATTTAATATTCTGGTTTGATTTAGTTTCACGAAACTAAAATCAAAATTTGAATATTCAAACTGAGTTCATTATATTTTTAAAAATTCAAATTATATCTATGAATTTGAATGGATTTGGATTAGAATTTTAATTTAATCAAAATAATACACACTCCTACCCTCTGTTCCCAATCAGGGAGAGGAAGGGGCCGGGGGATGATTCATCACATGGTGTGCATGAAAGTAGGCAAGGCTAAAGACTGAGCTCTAGCTTTTATTTTAAGTGTGTCTCTTTCTCGAGGACCATAGAGTGGGTGGTGGAATTGAATTCCGTGCAAAAAAGATATGCTAACAAACACACACACAAATATAACGGATTTCAGAGAGAAGGCCGTAGCAGAAAACGATGCAAAATCCCATGGCCTGCTTCTAACATTCTCTGTTAATTTTCCCTTGATTCATAGGCCACCAGACTACATTCATCTGATCTTCTTCTTCGCTGAAATTCATGCTTCTGCCCAAACACCAAAAATCATCTCCGCATCCCCTGGACTACACTACAATACAAGCGCGTCCATGATACATATTCATGCCATATATCTGTATATTGGCTGAGTAAATGTTGATGCCTATATGTGAGATTGTTCTCATTTTGGCTAATATAGAAATTAAAATACAAGCTGTTCCAAATGTATTGAAAAAATATTTTGACTTAGGGTTCAAAAAACCACAGACAATTTCCTTTTTTTTTTTTTTTTTGGTCCGAGTAGGGGATTGCTGGCCGGGTAGGTTTGAAATGGCTCAGTCAAACATTTACTGGCCGCAATATTGGTTACGAATTTCTATGAAGAAATTACAGTTGAAAAGACATCCTTTACCACGTTATTTTGTCATGCAGGCCACATTCAAAACCTTCTTTCTTAATTTGCAGCCACAAACAAGATATGACATGTTTGCACTGGTCAGGGATACAACAATCTGGTCCGAACATCACGGTGATCTCTTGTAGCTGATCAAGGAAGACCGTTTCTTCTTCCATTTATTACAACATGTGCACAATTTTTACTGACATGAACAAGTCAATTTTTTAACTAAGGTAATTGGTCGAATGGCATTATGGATAAAATTCTTTATTTACTCTTCTTCAAGTTCACCTCTCTCCCACGACATAACCTATCACAAAGGACATGCCTAATTCGCTTTCCCTTCTTTAATGATTTGCGAATTATTGAACAGAATGAGATTTACTTATAAGTATGCATCTTCCTATATTGTATTTTTTATTGTAAACAGGAAAAATATTTCAAAAAAAAAGAAAGAAAGAAAGAAAGAATCATTAGGCATGCAACTTACGAAAGAAATTCTTTAAAAATTTCAAATTAAGATGAAAATGAAAATTTGGTCCAAATGATTTGCCAAGTTTGGGCAAATTAAACTAAATAAAGGACACTAGACTAGAGCCTACACCTCTAACTCTGCACTACATGCCCTCTTTCTTTTTTTATCCAATATCAAAAATTCTTTAATTGGAACAGTTCAAAATTCATTAATGGAGTTAGGAAACTTTAACTTAACCCTAGCCAAATCAATTAGATAAAATTAGAGAAAACCCATCTAAACCTCGAATATTCTTCAACCTACGAGCTAGGGCTGCTTGTTCATTGCTATATCAGCTGTCGAAAATCCGGCCCGATATGCTGATGGATCAAGTAATCATCACCGTTGGATACATCAAACATCATGTTTTGATGAAGAAATTGTTGCTGCTGCTGCTGAGCTCTTAACAACTCCTTTTGCCTTCGGAGCTCAAGCACTTTGCGATGAGAATTTGAATGCTTGGTGAGCACAAAAGTCGGGCTGGCAGCGGGCCTGTACTCAGGGACAAGCCTGCCGGACTTATACCTGACCCCACAAGCATTACACAGCGTTTTCGGGCCCATGGGCCCGGTCCTCCACTGTGGAGTCTTATCTGTGGCACAATGAAGGCATTTCCGGCCTTCACCGTTGGTCATGCTAGCATTTTCAGAAGCTTCCTTTTTCTTCGGTGTCGCCTTCACCGTCTTCTTGGCCGAGCTGGTGGTGATGTCGGACTCCGAAGACGATGACACGGAAGGGGTCGTGGTGGCGGCGGTGGTTGTCGTGGCTGGGGAGGGAGAGACAACGAGCAGGCGGGATGTCCAGTTGCATGGAGCCGCGCGTGAACGTTTACTACGTGCCTTTGCAGGAACTGCCATTTCTGTGCGGAACATTGGTGTTGCAGTGGCTCTGTTGGGTTCTGTCTGGAAATGATGAATTTCTGGGGATGGTTCATTGTTTCGGGCTTTCACCCCTGATATCAGCTGCAGCTTCTGCAAGTCCTCACTTGAAAATGATTCTTCAACAAAATTTGATAGCCATTCTAGCTCAGCCAAATCATCATACTAAAAAAACAAAAAAAATACACAAATTAGTTTGACTAGTGATCTAATTTTCATTAATTAACATTAAGATTTCAGATACAATTTTCTCGTCTTTTTTTTTTTTTTTTGGGTAGGTGGGGGGATGATTTCTTAAACTGTCATAAATCATTTGCTTTATGCAATTATGAACTCCATGCTTAGTTAGGTGGAAAATAAATTATCATAAAGAAAGGCTAAATTTTGAAGTTTCCTTTTGGAATGAAAACTAAAGCAAATTCAACCTGGTCCATAAAGCTCAAAACCTTGAAGTCTTGTTATCCTTTCCCCCAATTTTTCTCTCAGCTACTACACAGGAAAAAGTACATGTTTCTCTTTTTAGAAGAAAACAAAAGCCATTGAAAGCAAAATTCTTTAGGCATATTAACGTACTAAAGTGCTAAAGCTAGACGTGAAGTGGTGTCCATAGAGGCCGTAGTTTTTTTTTTTGGACAAAACCATATAGGCCATAGTTGAAACATAGAAATATTTGAAAATCACTATAAAAAAAATCAAACCACAAATTACATTGAATTATCACATGCAAATGTCTTCAAAATATTGCATGAGGTGCAATTACCGGCACGCAGAGCTCGCTGGAGAATTGGCCATCAGAGAAATTCCGGCAGCCAATGTCGCCCGGGAATGAGGAGTTGCATGAGGTGTCGACGACCGTGGCAGTGGAAGAGTCGGTGGAGGTCCCGGTGATGGAGGTGTCAAAGCCACCTTCAGCCACTATTCCCTCATCGTTTGGAAAGTCTAGGAGGTCATCAATGATGAAATGGTCGACATTTTTCGCGTCGGAGAGGCGTTTTTCCGGTGTGAATTGGGAATTATAGTAACCTCCTTGGAAGAATTCGGGGTTCTCCATTGAATTATCGTTCAAGAACACAAAGGGTTAAGGAAACTATTAAGAGTAAAAAGAGAAAGACAAGTGTTTTGTGTATAGTTTTGTATGTGTTTTTGGGGAGAGAGAGAGAGAGAGAGAGAGAGAGAGTCTTCAGAAGTGAAGTTTTGGAGGAGAGAGAGAGGTGGAGCAGGAAGAAAGGAGAGGGTTTATTTGCGTTTGAAGGGGAGAAGCGGACAGCTAGAAAAATGGAATTTGACGAGGAAAAAATATGGCTTTAAAAAAAGTTGATATTTGGTGAATTTAAAATACCAATAAAGTATCTTTAGACACGATAAAATCTTATTTATGGATTTACCCTTTTACCCTTGGCCATGGAGGAAGAGGAAAAAAAATTATTCTACTATATATAAATGCATCTGGGCATTTAGCATTTGGAGACAGAATGAGGTACTTGGTCAAGGAGATGGGAGGAGTGGGGTTATGACTTATGCTCATGACTTTCACTTAGTATTGGTGGACAAACATGTGAGGGTTTGTTGCTAGAATAAATGAATGGGAATGGTCTTTACTTAAGAAGTAGGTCATCTCTCCCCTCAAGAACTTTTCATTTCAAGATATGTTGATAAGGGAGAGAATTCACTCTACAAAAATGTTCTCATTGGGAACATGGAGTAGGACCAAAGGTTCTTGAATCATTTAACAATTATGCACTTTATTGATTACAAGGTTTTGCCTTTCAATGTTTGTAAGTATCAAACTATAAAATAGAGATTTTTTTTATATATAAAATAATATTTATTTTTTTCAATGATATTAATATTGAATATCTAGCAAAAATATATATATTGAATACGTTCAAACATTTAAAATTTAAACACATATTTAAATTTAATCACACCCAATTTAAGTTTTGTAGAGTATGATATTAATAATATAAATTTAATAGTCGATTTTATCTACGTGAATGTATTATTTTATAGTTTTTTTTTGGTACAGCATCTGAAGGATTATATAACACTAAGTAAAAATTAAGGCAATATGAGGGTAAATTTACATGTTCAAGGTTGGTAATAACAAATGTTGGCAGCTCTTAATCATTTTTTGTCAATTAAAAAATTGTAAAACAATAATCGTTCCATTACCACAAATTAACGTTCATGTACTGTTACAAATTTGCTTAGAAGATTTGAAAGTAATTAAGATATTTATGTAAAATCATTGAACTATGTAGATAACTGGGTTAAAAAAGGTAATTGAGGAATTAATAAAAGAAAATGTATTGTCAAATTTAACCCCCTTGAGAACCGATCTAGCAGGTTTGTCGCTGCGACTCGTGCATTAGTGTCCAAGTTAACAGCCCGATTCCTCTGGTTTTATATTTTATCATCGGGACTCGCGCTTAAATAAAAAATAAAATATCTGATTTTTTACCTTTATTTTATCTAATTAACTATTTTTTTCCATCCCAATTCTGAGTATTTATTTCGGACCCTCCCATTAGGAAGCACGACGGTTACAGCTATGCTTGAAGAAATCCAACGGCCGAGATCCTTCAAACGTGTTTCCCTCTAGTGGACTCCTGCCATTTCGGGGTTTTTCACTTTTTCACAGCCGGCATTGACACGTAGGAAGGTGAGTCTACAGTAAACATCTCGTCCGCGACAAGTATGAACCATATGTCAGGTGGGTCCCGCTATTACCAATCCCTATGTAAGGGTCTAGATAAGGTACGAGTACTGCTCTCATTAATTGACGTGAGGAATTCGACTGCGTGGAGAACTGCAAAAAGGAAAATTAGATTATTTCATGCATACGTTACCGCAAAAAAAAATTGAAAAACAACAAATTTTCTTTTTTTGTTAACAGATAAAAACATTAAAATTTCGCATTTAGAAAATGAATCGAAATTTTGGGGTTTGTCCAGTTTTCCTGGTAATAGCAATCCCTCAATTTCAAAATATAGGATATTTTGTGTCTTTTTTTTTAATATTTGACTTTTATAAATTTTAAAGATTATTTTTTAAAAATTATTATATTCTCTCTCATATTAATATAGAATAATTAAATTATTTTGAGTTAAAATAAAATATCTTACTTTCTCCTTCTTTAATTTATGTAAAACGTGTTTAAAAACTTTATATAGTATTTTAGAACAGACGGAGTACTAGTCTGAAATCAAGCACTAATTTCACTTGAGTTATTTTTTCCTTTTTGATATTTTGAATGATAGAAAGAAGTGTTTTTGATCAATTGGCTTACCAAATTTCTTAACTACGTAACATTGATGAGATTTTCTTTGTTTTTTCTAGTGAAATATTCACGCGCTATTGCAAGGAATAGGAGAAGATAATGAAAATGTACTTTATAAGTACCGAATTTATAATTGTACCATAATAAGGAGTGTTTTACTAATTAAATTATTATCTCTATTATTTTTTTTTTTGTAATAAAACTACTACCTTGACTCTAGTGAAGTTCTAGTATTGAGTTTCTCTATCTGTTTATAGACATATATATGTAGGTAGGATAGTTGCACTAATGACTTCTTTTGTTCCAACCATAAAGCAAAAAGAATAAGTTGTTATTACTTATTTTATATACCAAAAAACTACTATCATTATGTTGGTGCCACAACTTCCTAAAAAATAAAGTGAAAAAAAGAGTGCCACAAGTTGTGATAACAAGATACTAATTGAATTGGAATTTGGTCCTGACACTTTTCTAGTTAGATGAAGTAGTAAATTTCTTGAATCAAAAACTTAATCCCATCTTCCTCATGCATGCAACATAGATTCTTGTAAGGGCTGATAATTCGAACAAATTAGCATATTTAACTTAAAACATTTATTAAAAGTGCTTCCTAGTTTTATGGATATATTAAGATTTGAAAGAGAACAAATTTCATTTGTTTCAATATAAAAAATCTCTTGTACAAGGAGCTTATATGATAAGAGTAAAAAGAAAAACTATTATAGGTGGTATTTTGAGAAACAAAGTCAACCAAGAATCACTATTCACAACACATATAAGTTCCCATTTTTTAAAACTATCATAGAGCATTATTCATTAAAGGATTTTCGAGTTGTAATAATTAAAGAAATATTTAGAGATATACTAAATATGAGTGGTAATAATTTCGACTTGATTTATTGAGATGATAGTTTAATGGTCAAATTTAAGACTCATTGCATGTCATATATTTTAAAATTAAATCTTGTTACAAGACTGATTTTGTTCTAATTCTACCTCCAAAAGTACATAAAAAGAAAAGAATTGTTCAAACTTCATAAGTAATTAATTATTATATTAAAAAGATAATGTGAGATCTCTCAACATATTTCTTTACACTCCAAGACTAGATAACTAGAATGTAAAATTTAAAATTAAGAATGTCACTCAATATTATTTTGATACTATATTTAAAATTTAATTTAGATCTAACTCTACTCCAAAAGATACCTCGAAAGAGGAGAAAAATTACGTAAGTATTATAAATTATCAATTATTATATTAAAAAATAATATAGAATCTCTTAACAAATCTAGCACTTTATTAAAATATTTTCAAATTCGAGACGAGCATACTAAGCTCACCATTTCTCAAAAGAATTATTCTAATGCTTGAATTAAAAGGAAAGACTACAAAAGAACATGTTAGTTGAATCAGTCATTGCTTGGCTGGTGGTTTTACACAGAGAGAGAAAGAGAGAGAGAGAGATTGATTTTGGACAATTTTGATTTCTTTTTGTAGCCTAATTTTTGCACTTTTTTTTTCTGAGAAAAAGAAGAATTGAGGGTATTTCGGTCCAAATTGCACGTGACAGGGGTCGAAGGAGTGTCAGCTGAGCATGTGAGTGCTTTGGCTCGTGTCAAAAGCCACAACTAGCGGTGGTCAATGGCACGTGGCATAATCTAAGTGGAGGGTTATTTTGTTCCTTGATGCTTCCTTCCGTCCGTTTTGAGCAAGCGATCCGGCACTCGGGAGTTTACTAGTAATACTATAGTGGGGTTGGAGCAATGAGGTTACGGTAACGTGAGCGCACGTGCCGTCACCCGCCCACGTGAGTGTGGAGCAAGTAGAAGTAGAAACGCAATAATGCACGCAGCTGTGCAGGTGCTTGTTCTTGTGTCAAGTCACGTGCCTTCGACGCTCCATTTTCACTTTATCAATTCATTCTGCTTTCTACCCAGCAAAAAAAAAAAAAAACAAAAAAAACAATTCTTCAGCTTTCGCCCGGGTTTCCAACCTTTTTATACATTAACTTCGTACACTAATGAAATTGTTTCACATATAACGGTACTAGTATAAAAATCTGTATTATATACGGATATTAAAATTTTTATTTTTAATAATAATATATTTTAAAATTTTATAATTATAAAATAAATTTATATATTTAATAAAAAAATTATTTATTTAGAAGTAACTGTAGATAATAGTAAGAAGAAGTAGCAAAAATAATTACACATGCTTAATATTATGTGTATTTAAGAATAATAATAAACTCTTAACCTTATTTCTTTGTCATTCTAAATAAATAAAGAATAAATAAAAAATTGAGTAAGAACCACCCTAACTTCCCTGCACAGATGATAAAATGATTAAAATTTTAAATAATAATTTATGAAATTACTTATAAAAATAAGAAATCAAAATGAAAAGCTTTGTGATAAAAAATAAGTGTTAGAATATATGAATCCTTAAAACCTGTTAAAAAAATAAAAACTTACTAAATTTTTATTAAAATAATTAAAAAATATATTAGTGTACATAATCTAATTGAAACAAAAAAAAGAAAAGGCATGGAAGATGTAGGAGGAGAAAACACAAATAAGGTAAACATGAACAACACAAATTAGGAGATTTAATGGGGGAAGTGGGGCTAAGAATTGAGATTTTTAAATTTAAAAACTTAAATTTTAATCAATAATAACTTTTCTATCTAATAAAAAAATTTTAAAATTCTAAAAAATAAGAATGGAGGCTTCTAAACTTTTAAGGGAGGAGAGAGAGTAAAAGAGTTTATTAATATATATTAGTATAGATTATCGACTTAAAAAATTAAAAAGTTTAGATTTAATCATATTTTCATATGTAAAAATAATAGTACACCAAAAAATAATTTTACTCTTTATAGAAACGTGAATTGAATTCAAAAAAATTTCATTAAGTAAATATATAATTTTTAAATTAATAAAATTAAAATTAAATTTTTATCCCAAGTGATTGAGGGAAAACATGATCCATAATTAATAAGGTGACCTAAATTCGTGCAATGCACGGATATATTTTAAAATTAAAAAAATATTAAAATTAAAGTTTCAGAATATGTATCCAAAGAGAAATCTTTTTTACCTCCCAAAATATATATGTTTTGAGAAAAATCGAATAACACAAAATATTAAAATTTTATTTGTTAAAAAATATTCAATAACTTCTTCTCCATCTTGGCTCTTCGCATATGATTTCTACTTTTTTTGTTTCTCCTAATACCAGAAAAATACTAGAAAGATATTATGAGTCATGCCATTGTGGTACCATCAAACAAAAAAATGTATAATATTAAAAAAAATATAGAATATGTAAAATACTATAGTAGAAAATCTAATGTAAAATTTTAGGCCTTAAAACTCATGATCAAAGTACTCAATGATAACTAAATTTATATTTGTTGATAACTATTAAATAATTAAAGTTTTACTTGTACTCGGTAAATGAAAATACATAATTCAATTTCATCAAAAAAATACAAAATTCAAAAATTAAGTTAATATATAAGTAATTTTACAAATTTTTTTAAAAAATAATTAAAGTCTCATACTTTTACACAGTAACTTAATATATAGAATTCAAAATTAAAATTAATGTATAATTTTGGAGTTTAGTTTTAATAAATTTAATTTTTATTAAGATATTTAGTTAAAAAATAATAAAGATAAGTAGTTTAAAGTTATTTTAATAGATTGAAAATGATCCTAACCAATCAAATTTTTGAAGACTAATTAAAAAAGTAAAAATTTTAAGAAATTAGGATGAGATGTTTGGATTCATAAGAAAAAAAGAGTTATATTTTTATAATTAATATATACATACATATATATATATATATATATATATATATATATATATATATATATATGGAGGAGTAACATGAAGCTCAGAATTAGATTAGGGGTGTATGTAATCAATACTCCCAAATAAAGAAAAAGGGGAATTGATCATAATTCCAACGGTAGTGATTAATATTGACATAATAGAAGTAAGTGTTATACATAGGTCGTCGATTCAGCATTGGATAAAAGGGGCGAAATACCCATTTGAATTTTATATTTTATTTTTATATTTTTATAAGGGGTTCAAATCATTTTATAGATAGGAGTGTTCTCTATCCATAAAATATTCATTTTGAACCATCTCTATATTAACATAGTGGTTGAAAGAGTACCACGCCGCGTCTAGACTTATATATATATATATATATATATATATATATATATATATATATATATATATATATATATATATATATATATATATATATATATATATATATATATATATATAATTCTTTAACTAAAATTGCAATTTAAATATTCAATTGGAATAGAATTTCTTCACATTTTAATATCCTTTTTTTTTTATGAATTTTCTCATTTTAGGATCCATGATCGGTATGTAGTACCACTTTGAGTATGCATGAGGGGACTGCTTCGCTTGCCGGAGTTGTTAGATTCTCTTGAAAGAGATGGTCGTACACAATTCTGTACATCTTGAGAGAGATATCTATCGCCTTTCGCTTTTTTGCATTTTATTGAAGAAATACAACAAGATTGCTTCTTTAGAATAAACTATTGGCAACTTTTTCATCTAAAACAAAAAAAAAAGGACTATTCACGAGAAAAGTTAGGGAACTAAAGCAGATTTCAGTGAACAAAAGCACGTAACATAGATGGCTAATGAGGTGGAATGTTGTTAATTTTTTGAACATTTCTGGAGAAATTCAATAAAGTAAGGGGTATATGATCAACACTGTCACCAAAATAATAAGTTAAGAGTTCAATTATTTAACTGATGTTGGGGTGTATTTGGCAACTAATTGCGCGATTAGATTGTGATTAAATAAAGTTCAGTTTTGAGATTTTTATTTTAGATTTCGTAAAAATTAAATTATTTATGAGAAGAGATATGAGTTGTATACTTAAAATTTTGAGTTTGATTTTAAAACCAAACTATATCCAAATTCACCCAATCTGGAGTTAGATGCTAGGATGATTATTATTTGAAGTATTGAGTTTTAGTTTATATTCTTTTTTTTTGTTGGAGGAAAAAATATATTAATACAAAGCGGTGAGATTACAAGAACAGAGAACTATATTAGTAAGTGGCATAAATAATTAAGGATGGGAAATAAGCCTATCATTTCACAAAGATCAAACTCTTGAGTCTTGACCTTCTAGGTGAGAGCTGAATAAGTTGCCCCTTTTTGGAATCTTTTAGTCAGATCTATTATTCATTAGACATGATTTTTATTCAATCTTTTACGATTGAAATATATTTTTTCTTCTTGCTCAAGAAGATCTACTTTCACCTGAATTAGATCTAGGCCCTTATTCAGTTTTCCATCTTTGTCTTAAGATAATTTCCAAGAAAACTGAGACGCCAAAGTCCCTTTGGATCACTGCTTTCACAAATTGAGTTGGTGATGAGTTTTATCTATTTATGGTATTGAGAGAGAGTTCAACAATATCGAAGAAAGTTCTACTGTGTATTTATTTAATTTTTATTTATTATACTTTTGTCTATTTAGAATTTTTAAAGTTTACGTTATTTTCTATTATCGTAAATATTGAGGATTTTATCTCTTACCCGTTTGGTGTGATTTATTTTCTATTGCTTTATGCAACTACTCAAAATTTTTATTCCGATAAGGCTTTATTTGCCAAATTATTGAGATCTAGGAAAGTTCAGAAATTTTTGTAGAGAAGAAAAAGAGAAAAGATGTGGGGACAAAAAGGGAAAAAAAAAAGCAACAATTTTAAGTGGGCCAACATAGCCCATTCTTCATTTCCACCCTGATTCAAGAAAACCACTTTATCCTGGATTAAAACCGAACACAAATATTTCAATCCATGAAATGTTTGCGGCCTCAATTAATGGGAATCCGTTGTAAGCCCATTCTTTAACGATTCACTGATCTCGCAGCCTAATGATCCGGTTGTCTTATGTTATGCGTCATGGTAAATGAGCCGTCTATCTCAGGGTTTGGGAAAGCTGATTAACCTTGTTGTTCTAGGTCTGCTAGTACGGCCTAATTGGGGGCCCATTGAAAGAGGAAAAGAGATGTGTCCACTAGCCCACTGGACTGCACATGAATGCCAAACCTGCATAACGTGGGTTTTTACCCACTTTGATCTCGTTTTGAAAGAATGCGACCAAAGTGACCCTGTTTTGAAAGGGAATGACCTCAAACCAAAAGTCGTGATAGGATTTTGCAACTCTTCCTACGATTTACCTGGGCCAAGTTTTTGTGGATTGGTGACTGCCATCAGTTAGCATGTAGACTACAAAGAATTGACACAATTCAGCTATATAATATAATTGTTCAAAATATCATTCCCTCTCCCCTTAAACTATCATTTTATTTGTAAGTCCATCCTTTGATAAAGTCTTTGTCCACTTTGTATCATTTTCTTCACAAAGTAATTTTCTACCCCTTTCATCCGTTGTCCACTATACTATATTATCAATCTTTTCATGTTTTTTAAACTTTGCTATTCAAAATTTGAGTTATATTTTAAGTTACTAAATAATACTTGAATTTTACATTGAAAAGCTAAACAAATGCAAGTGTTTTATAAAACATTAAACTTCATTTATTTCATAAATAAGATAGTACAAGTACAACATAATATTAAAATTAAATAAGAATACAATTAACACAAATAAAACTAAGAGTTACTACGTCCGACAAAGTCAATTAAGTCACAATTTCTTCGATTATAACCCTACACATGATAGTTACTACATCTTGGATGAAAGTTCTGGTTATGGTGATCGATGTCATTGCGGTTCCTTGTGATTTGCAGTTGACCTTAACTGTTTGCTTATATTTGGAAGATAAAAGGTTATATAAAACAATGCTTTTCACCACAAAGTTTTGTTGGCTACTGGGTAACAGTTGGATTGGTAGATCTTTTTGTAAGATTTCTTAGAGTAGATATTTAGTATCAAATGTGTATCTTCCAACCTTACTCCACACATACAGCCAATACATGCAAACAAACCATCTCGTAAATATGCCAAATCAATGTTGATCAATGCTCCGACTATTTAGTCAGTAAATTATAATGCAACGTATCGATATAAATCTCCGTAGGTATTCTTCTTGTATCCATATATAATTTATGACATTGAGGTTAGTGTTATAGATTGTGGTTTGACTTTGACTACAGGTTAGTGTTTAGGATCTAATATTTAGAGTTTAAAGTTTAGGCTGTAAGCTTTAGGGTTAGGGTTATAGTTATAATTACGATTAGGGTATAGGGTATAGGGTTTGGATTTTCTATTTAGGGTTTCAAGTTTTATGGTTTTAGCGTTTAGATTTATTGTTTAGAGTCACCCTTTAAATTAAAAGTGATTATTTGGAGTTTTTGTATTTTTATATTTTTCTTCCTAATGAGTGGTTTGTAAATATACGTAGGCTCATATTTTATTCTATAAATTGTAGAAGAGGAAAAACTTATTCAACAATTTATGCTATTTAATAAAAAATTGAATACCTCAACAATTCATAATAATAACTCAATTATGCCAAACAAGAATTTACCAAAAATTATAAACAAAGACATATAAGCCAAGAGACAAATTCTCAAACAAAATTAAAACTAAAGAAAACTAAATTGTATAAAGAAACAAAAATATTACATAAAGAAAAAAATACAAAGCAAAAAATTTACACATTATACACACATTTACTTAACCCCACCTCCCCTCAAAAAAAAGAAAAAGAATCTTCTTAATCAACCCAAAAAGAAGACAAGAAGGGAAAAAAAAAAAAGAGGACGGTAGAGTTCATGGAAGACTGAACAGAAAAGACGAAAAGGAAGGAAAAAAAAGGGAGGGAGGGATGACTACCCGTTATTTCGCCGCTGCCCTTTGCTGTGGCTTTGCCTTGCTGTTGAAGAATTTTCACCAAAACGCGTGTGTGCTTCAAGGGGAGGGTGATGTATGATAGCTTTGGAGGCGTTATAAAGCTACGTGATGTCACTATGTCAGGATACTGACAGCGGGGTGCTCGGTACGTTTTTCTAAAGGCTGCATGGAGGCTCATGGCCAAGAGATCAATTCGGTTAAATAAGTAAGAATTGGAGCAAAGTAAAGTAGGGATTCAGCTTTGGTGTGAAAGTTTCACGTTTTCTGTTTATATTGATGAAAAGCAAAGTACAAGATAATTGACCGGTACAACACCATCACTCTCAACAACCCATCACGACACTCGAGTTGCTAAGCCTATAATCCCAACAACCTAGCACTACACCAGTATGGCTAAACTCAAGCGTTCCAAGCACTACGCAAAGGAAAACCGAAAATAAGAGAATACCCTATGCTATTACAAGTCTGAATGACAATGTTTGAATAAATTTCTCAATAGATTTACAATGAGCCTAAGAGCTCTTATTTATAGAAGCAGACTATAGTGTTGGAGTCTCCATGATTTTAGCCATAATGTCATCCTTTTAATGATTGTAACCGTTTGTAACGGTCCTCTTAGTTATGGCAACTGTTATGTACTGTTTCTCATGGTTTATGCCACAATTCCCACGTATACTTATGGCAGCTGTTGTTAACTGTACAGCCTTCAATGTGACTTGCTCCTTATTATTTATAGCCAACGTTGCTTACAGATCCGCGCGTGAGGCCAAACAGCCGTTCTGCCTTGCTGCCTTGGCTGTCCGCGCAACATTTTGCCTTCAAGACTGGTGCCAACAGCTTTCGTGCGTCCAGCTTAACCTGGTTCCTTAATAGGCGTTATAAAGCTACGTAATATCACTATGTTTGACATTATTTAAAAATAACAACGTTAAATTGAATGATATTATTTTTAAGTTTATTATAGGGTATTATACTTGGTTTAAAATGACGCTTTTAAAAAAGATGTTATAGTTTTATGATGATACTCTACCAAAAAGCATTACAGGTATACATGCAATCCTAACAAAAAATCTGACCATTTTAGTAGGATTTTGTCAAAACAAGACTAATGTGAGTAAAAACCTTCAAAACCCTTGATAGGCCTTTTTTTTTTATTTTTTCATCTTTGGATAAAATTATTCATTCATTTAAACTTGAATGTTTGCATAATTTAATTTGCCAAAAAATAAAATTTTATTTTTTGAAGTAAATATATTTTCTCTCTAAATTGTGATAATTAACTTCATTCATTCTAAAAATTCAAAATTTATTAACACATCGAGCCTATTATGAATCTATTTAGTTAATAATAATATTTTTGTAATTTACTTACGATGAAACTAATTTTTTAATTCTTGTATTAAGTTAAAAGATCTTCAACACATAAACTATTAATCTATCTTATCATAATAGGAGAGAGCCCTTCTTTTTGGTAGGGGATACCTTGATCACAATCAAAGCATCACCTTCAAACCAAATGTCGGAGCATCCTCGATCCCTAGGTTTATCGTTGTTAATAATTCCGGGCAATATTTATATATATTGCAATATTTAAAGGTTTATCGTTGAAGACTGAAGAGAGACTCTTGTTTTTCCTCTCTTGACTGTGGGCCTGGACTGGCCCCAAAAACTGTCCGGCCTGATTCTCTTACGGGCACTACTGCCCTCGTTAAAAGTGGTTAGACCTGGACCGGTTTAAGGGTCAAATTGGTCTGCTTGCGGCTCCCAGCAGAAGAAGAAAGTAAAAATGGGACGAAAAACGAGCCTGACTTTATGATCAGCTGAATAAGCTAAACGTATTACTGAAATGCGTTCAAAATGAATATCGTATAAATTTAATACTTTCAAGAAGACTCGCACTAGCCATGGCATAAGGCATTCAGATTTCAGACTATTTGCGGAGCTGAAGAATAAAAAACAAGGCTACACAGGTAGATTCTGAATTTCTGTGAGAGATGGCTGAATCGAAAAGTAAGGCTATGCCGAAATCGAAGTATAGTAGTGGTGAAGAGAGAGATGGAGATCTTGTGGATTTTGCAGTGAGAATATGGAATAAAACAATGTCGGAGCCATACTATGTTTTGCACTTCCTAGTTTTCTTCTCTTACATTCCCATTCGCTGCGCCGCTTCCCATGTCCTCTCGCCTTCTCATGCCTCCCTTCTGCTTCGCCGCGTAATATATTTATTCCTTTCCCTCTGTGTTTGCTTTTCAATGGGAAATTACTGGGATTTGGATTTGATAGCGGGTTGCTGATGCTTTTGTCGTTGTTTCTTGGACAGGAATTTCAAGCAGTTGTTACATTTTGGGTTCTGACTGCTATAAAGGTATGATATTTTGCTCTTTCTTCTTTATTGGGCTTTTGAATTTAATTTATAATGGGTTTATGTGTGTAATATCTTCAGAAGATGGAAGATAAAGATCTTGGTTCGTGCAATCTCTCTGCCAGCGTTTTCCGAATTTCAATCTAAGCACTTCTTTCTTGGTTTTGTTAAGGCTGGGATTCTTTGTTGAGAATGAGTTGCTTGTTGTTTACGCTTGATTTGCATTTAGATATTTCCATTTCTTTGTTCTATGTATAATTGTTTTCAAGGAATTTCCTTTTAGGACTTAAAATGAAAAAAGAAGAAATCTTGAGAGAATCTTGTGAGTAAGAGTTGCAAAATCAAGTGGGAGGGGAAGGTGGTTGGAGGAGGGAGGGTAAAGTGCCCGAGAAAAGGGAGGTGGAGGCTAGTTGGTAAATTGGAGATTGAATATCTATTCGTGTTCAAGAGGCTATTCTCCTTTTCTCTCTTTTCTTTTTTAATTCTTTTTTTTTAAAACACGGAATTACAAAATAGACATGCTTTAACCACTGATTGTCAAGAGAGTAGGCAACTGTGTTTAGAAAAATGCAAATGGAACCAGGATAGTATATTCAGTTGAGTTGAGCAACTTCAGTTTCTGATTGTTATTTGTGTTAGATGCATGAGAAAACTTGATACCTGCTGTCCAATGGTTAAATTAGTATAATCTTACTCCCATTCTTGTAATATATCATGTTTTGAAGATCCAGACCAATTACTTAAGAGTCGAATCTATCTCTCAAACTGAGCACTTCTGAAAGTGATAAAAGGATTAAATTGCTGATCATATGGATTCTTCAACTTCGAGTAAATGAAAATTCATCTGAGCTTCCAAATAAAGCCAACAAGTCAGTAGCTGAGTCTGAGACTTCTGCCACCAATAACTCCATTCGTAACGTTTAAGTGCAACTGAAAAGGATATTGTTTCTTTCTTTGCTATATTTTAGGTCTTGCTGTTAAAAGAAGTCAAAATGATATATCCATGAAAGGTTGAAGCTTGTTTCATGGATAAATGTTGAGGAAGTCTGGCTTCATTTTTTGCTTGGTCATGTTAGTTATATATATATATATAGTGAAAGATTGTTGGGGTGGATGAACAACATAATACATTCAAATTTCTTCTTTGTCTCTCCATTCTGCAGTCAGTTAGAGAAGAAACTTGGGAGGCCTTTATTGGAAATACGCTGTTTTTTTCTAAGGTAATATTTATTTCCTGCTTATTTCTGGATTCTATTTTATCTGATGATTCTTGCAGACCGCAATGTACTTGCTTAAACTTTTGTCCTGAAAGAAACATATATAATCAGGCATGAGAAACTCCTGCTAATTCATAGAAAAATATAATTAGCTTAAGTTACATAATATGACCACCATCTGGGCATGCTTTGCCTTTCTAGTTGGCCCTGCGAATTGGCACTGGACCAACAAAAGGGGGGGGTATCTCATATCTGCACCTTTCAATCTAAACATAATTCAACAACAGAAGAGGTAGGTTGCTTTTAGGATAGTGAATGTAATCAATTTTATGGCTGGACCGTGCAAAAGAATAAAGGGTTGTTGGATTTAAGGATGTGTGGTGAAGAACTACAGCTTTGGAGCATCAATATTCAAGAATACAGCAGCGAAGAGCTTCAAGGGTCATACTTGGTCTGTTGAACAGTGCTTCCAGAAAGATACTGCAGTTTCTCATTATATACTATGTTTAAAACAAGTAGCTTTGCTGCCAATCTTCAATGTGCTATATATTAGAAACTTGGTGCCAAGTCAAATGTGAAGAATCAATTTTATATTTCAATCTGAGAGGCATATGTAAAAATATAAAGATGGTTTAACTTGTGTATCAGAATCTCCTTTTGAACACGTTAGATGACGCAGAAGTTTTACAAGGTTGGAAGATCATTGGGAGGATTTTAGCACCAGTTATTATATAATGAATCTGGTTATGTTCTGATGATTGTTTGAAATCAAGCCAATAATTAATTATGGCTCCTTCATTTTGATAGTTTTTCCTTTAAGAACAGAAGGAACAAAGAAAATTCTAATCCGGGGTTAATATTTGTTTATTCAGATTTTCCTTGCTGCCATTGCTTTATTCCTGGATTATCACCTGGCTCTCTGGTACACATTGGTTTTCTTAGGTAGGTTTCTTAATCTGTATGCAATCGATTACTCTTAATAATGGACGGAGAGTTCAGGCTTATTGCTTTTCGAGGTAGCTCACTAATTTTTAATTTTTCTTTTAAATAAAGTTTGCTTTGGACAATCAAGATTAGATGCTTTTGAATCTTCTCTCAGCTCCAGACTTTTTGAGCATTTATGTCTTTACTGTCATTTAACTGTTAATTGTGGCTGTCGAATAATCCGTTTGTCATCTGGGAATCCAGGACATGCTCATCCTGGAGCTTCTCCTCTGGGAAAGGCTTTTTTATAGAGAGAGGGGGGAGGAGAGGAGTGAAAGCCACTCAACTGTAGGTATGAAGTAGTGAGACCCAATGAGCGATTTAAGCGAGTACCAGGGCAAGGCTTGGAGTGAGTGGAAGTGAAAGGAACTTGTTTTGTTAAAGAGTACAGTTGGACTAAGTGCCCTTTCCAGGCCGTGGGGGCTCCATTGCCTGGTTCTTTGCTGAGAGTATTTGCTCTTAATCCTACGTAAACATGTCCATAGCATGAGTTTGAACTATCTTATGGACCTAACATGGGTCACATCCCTCACGACATAAGATTGAAAGATCCAAACCTTCTTCTTCGGAGTGGAAGTGGACGTGGCCAAAACATATAAAGATCAGCGTAGTCCCTCATAGGGACATATCTATCCTTATCAGTTACTTATGACATGAATAATACTGCACTTGCATGATGAGCTGAATACTATGAATATATTCTAAAGCTTGTTTTTTCCCTGCTTTTTCTTCGCAGTTATATACTTATTAACACAGCAACCTCCTCGCGAAATACTAGGTATAAATAAATGTTCTTTTACAAATTACTCTTTATCATTCCATCTATTTATCTTGTCATTCAAGTATATAGCAGGCATACTTATGAGTTTGAGGTCATTTCGTCATGTTTTGCTTGAGTTTATCTTAGCTTCTTTAATTGATCTTATACTTGATTTGTTCAGGTTCATTAAATCAATTAACCCCATTGCAGTTGGAGACATTGCTTTCTGAAGGCAACACATCAAGATTTTGGCTGGTTGGTCTTGTAGACTTGTTGTCAGTATAATGACTAATAGCTGAATTCTTTGCCATAGAATGCTTGTTTGCCTTTTATTTTGTTTTATGTAATTGGAAATATGTCTTCAAGAGGTATATCTACTCCTTCTGACCTTTTTGTTTCTTGGACAGAAGACTTTTATATGGGTCTTTTATCCTGATAGAAATAGAAAAAGAGAACCTTTGTTATGACCATCTTCAACAGTTGGAAATTTATACATGCAGCAGGATCATCTAGGATGTTAGTTTCTAATATGCAGTATCTTCGTTTCAAGATCTGTTCTATTATGCTCAGACCTCTCTTAAAATGGCTGTCTTCATTCTCATAAATCTTACTTAGATGGCTATACAATTGTTCAACATTATTTGTTATTTGGAGAAATGTATTAATTTTGTGAAATAGATACATTGCGTGATATGATAAAGTTGTTTTTCTAGGGAAGACATAAATAGGAGACTTGGTCTATTAGTAGATAACTGTCCTTGTATGGACATAAATGATACTGGTTCTTGATATACAGGTATTCTTCCTGCGTACACTAGTTCAATGTATGTTGCCTTTAGGTAGCTTGGTTCTTCTGAGAAGTCTATGCTCAATTTCCATGAACATAGTGTCAGTTTCTATTGGGAGGAATATGCAGCTCTTCTATAAGCTTACAAGCTCCTACACGACTTTCTGAAAACTGAAAATTTGAACAAACTGGATGGAAAATAAACCAAAAATATTTCTATACGGGGAAAATTACAGTTCTAAAGATAGTCTAGTGAATTACTTCTCTGCCATGAATTCAATATTTTTAGAACTGAATTGCTAAATATAAGGGTGTACTGGGATTGGATTTCTTAACAAAAATCAATGCAAAATTTCCACTCTGGACCCTACATCTTCTCTTAGAAACCAACCTACTTTCTTCATTCTCAAAACAAGAATTCTCAAAAGTGAAAAGAACTCCAGTCCAAGTACACCCTAATAGTCTCAAAATCTGTTCAAGTAGCTAAAATTTTTAATTGATGAAATGAGATGATGACCGGTTTGATCCACTAGTTTTCACGGTTTCACAGTTCTTGACCAAATTGGCTTTGGTCATGAACCTTACTTTATCCTTCAACCAGTTCCCGATTTGATCAGTCTAAGCTTCTGAGTTGGCTGGAGATTGAAGAAACGTATCTAAACTAGTCTGCTTCTACAATCTAGTACAGTGATCTAAAGGCTTTTTGTATATTGTGTTACATTTGATGGGAAATCACCAGACTCCCATCCTAACACTGTTTTTCTTGTTTGATTTATGTTGCATAATTCACTGGATTGACAAGAAATTCTGGGAGGGAATTCCGGCTGCAAGTAGCTGCCAAGAATTTGACAAGGGCAAGGAAGTTTAGCTAGGTTGTTTGATATTTTTGTCTAAGAAGAGTAAAATATAAATTAAGATCTAATCCCAATTGGTTCACTTTACTGGAAAATGATCCCGCCTTCCCCATTTGGATTACTAATCCTGTGCTGCAGGATAACTCATTCTAATGATATTATTTATCCCTAGTGAAAGAAAATCAACCAAGCAGAGGATGATGTGGTCTAATAATCCAATATCACAGCATTTTGCACCATCCTTCAACCTAAAAAGCTCTAAGGTCCATGAACTGTCGTGTTTTTCATTTTGAAGGGTTTTCCAACTATACTTCAAGATTTGTACAGGCGAATTTTCTAATCGTGCTTTAGGATTTGGCCTTACATTGGTGATATTTGAATACTGGAACTAATTAAATCCTTGTTAGATTTCTTTTGGTTATCTCTATGAGTAAATCAATACCTAAACTTAATGTGTATAGAAGCATCTATCTTTTATACACTTCCCATTAAAGTTTTCTAATGTTCCTCTGATTTGCTAATGCTATCAACCTTGGCAGGTTGAATTTCGTGCTCTGTCCATTTCTTCATGTGTAAGCACCAGTTCATTCTTTCCAGAACTCTCAATCACGTGAGTGTTTTTCTTTTTCATGAATGTGAGTTAAAAGACTTTGGACTCCTGTTGAGCATTTATTCAACGGTGGCCGCTATCTACCAGAAACCTCTCAATTGCTCAAAATATTCTGCCGGTGGAATTAATAACATGAATTAGAATATACCTCACACAATCAAAAAGAATCATGGTGCTTGTCTTCATAAGCTTTATTTAGAAAGATATACATCCACACAATGATACGAGTAAACATTACAGAGTTGGAGGTTATTCTGTCAACTGAAGAGAAGTGCATGTCAGTTTTTGAATAAAATGAGTGCGGACATTTCTCATGCATAGCTATCTACATTAATATTGAGATGCTGTGTAGATTTATTCGGGATTTACGTTTCTGTTTTGTTGTGTGTTTGTCTGTGTATTCCATATGCACTTGATATAAATACCTCTCTATTTGTCCCTCACACACATAGACAGGGACAGATAGATGGAGGGAGAGAGGAAAATTTTGTATAGTAGAATGTGGTAGCATTGAGAACCAAAGCTTGCAAATGAAATCTTCAAAACTACGAGTGGAACAAACTTGTCATCATTACTATGCCTAAATTAATGTCTTTGTCCTAAATACGTCAAAATGTATCGTACTTTACATTTTCTTTTGGAAGAAAATTCTTGAGGGTCTATCTTGTCCGCGTACTTGATGTTAATAGGTGTTATGTGAAATCTTGCAAGATGTATAAGCACTTGTAATATGTCTTTTCGACTTGAATCGATGATCTCTGTGAATGAGCTAGATATCTGGCTAATTTTGGTGTTCCACAAACAGATATTCGAACCAAAATTTATCTTTTGGGACAGTTGATCTCGGACTCTTTCCAAATGCAGCTGAAAAGTTTGGAATCCCTCTTGGTACGAGCTAAGTTCCTTGCTTCCTCAAGCGTTATGGCATCTATGGCTTTACCTATACAGCATATTTTTGAGCTTTCATATTGAAATTATAAGAGCATGTAGTTATTCTTCAAATAGTTCTATATGAATAAACAAAATGGTTTTCTGGATTTAATCTCATGCATTCCCTTGATAACTGACTGGTTGATTTGTGGTAATTGGAACAGTGAGCTTAAACCAACTACCAAGTTATATACTCTTTGAGAATGGGACAGAAGTATCTCGTTTACCAGAGGTGGATTTTGAGCCAAAAGTCTTTAGTGCTCCCCTTACAAAGGTAATCTTTTCCTTGTTTACTTATTTTCATAATATGTTTTTTGTTAAAAATACAGCCTGGGGAATATTCTGTTTTATTCATGTTAAATTATTAAATTTGCAATATAAATGTTGATCCTGAGCTATTCTTTGCCAATGTCTTAATGTTGGCAATTCTGTTGTTTCTTGCACTGTGATCGCGGACAAAATGAGAATAAAATGCAAAAAAAAAAGGAAAAAAATAAATAAATGGGAGTTAAATTGATGTTGTCGCCATTAACCTTTATCACTTTTTAAGTAAAAACACCTGGAATTTTGGGAGGAAATGAAAAAAAAAAAAATCTTTTGCCATCTTTTAGTGCAGACTGTTGAAAAGAAAGCCGATGTCATAAAAACAAGAAAGAAAGATGTGACAATGATATGAATTAACCAGTACGCTTTGGTTTCGCATCGAACCCTGGTTTTGTATGATTGATATATTAGGCATGCTCAGTTGTCTTTTAATAGTAGGATTGTGGTAAAACCTCTCTTGCATAACCTCGTTGTTTAGTTTGTCTATAAAATTGGGGTCAAAGTGTAATTACTCGTACAGTGCTGCAAAAAAGCTGGAGAGCATCTTATTAGTTCTAGATTAATTGTTCCATGATTCGAAACAACAGCATGCTTTTTCCACCTTAAGTACAGGGTTTCTGCAGATGGAAATAAGGGCTTGTTGTTTCAAGTATCTAACTTGCATATTTCTGTCAAGGTGAATAAGAGACCGCATATGATAATTCACTATTTTAAGACAAGCATCTTCTTGAACGTCATAATTTCACTTGAGGAATTTAAGCACTTATTCTGATGGGGCTTCCGGTTCCAAAATGCTATATCTGCATTTACCCACTTCATCTAGCCAACACTATGTTGTTGTGGAATTATATGTGCTGCTACAAAGTTCCATCCTAAATATTATTTCAAGTAAAATTTCCCTCCTCTATCCTTTTTCAAATTAACACAAACAGATTACCAACTACAAAAATCCTTTAAGCCACCCAAAGATTCTAGCTTACCCCCGTGTATGGCATGGTCAACCCCCTGATTGCCTGGGCGAGCAACCAACTAATAGACACGGAGAATTAATTGGCGACATAGCATTGATAGACTTACAAAGAGACTAGAGAGCTATATTGGCATAGTTTTTATTTTACTACCTCGAGGATGCTTTAGTTTTGATTTTACTATCTTAAGGATGCTTCATCCTCCTTTTATTTCTTCTTTTATCTAAAGAAACAACGACACAAAGCTTCACCTGTTGTTTTCTCCAATTGTCCTTTGGGTAAGCTTATAATTTATTACTCTTTTATCATTTCTATTCTTTTAAATGATCATGAATCTTACCAGAGATTTCCGTGCAATTTTATGTGCAAATGTACAACCTGCACAATCCATTGATATCACATATTGTTACCATCTTTGCCATCTTCATCCATGAATTGCAGAAAGTTCTTTGCAAGCACTTCGAGCTTGATAGGCTGCTCCTGGATTATGTCAATGGAAAATAAGTTGGTACATTAGCTGCTAATCTGAATTTAGTTACCCCCCGCCCTGCCCTGCCTTTTTGGTAAGTTTTATATGCTTTTCAAGTTCAATACTGTTTTGGTATGTCTTCACGGGCATATACGTTGATTCAATACTGTTTTGGTATGTCTTCACGGGCATATACGTTGATTCATGGTCAGGCATGTTTTGTTTAAGGATCTTCCTGAATCTAGATATTCCACAGGACTCCAAATTTTTTTATGAGGATTCAGTACAGAGCTTCGATGAACCCTGGATCTCACGAACCATAATTTGGGTGGCCGTACATCAAAATGGTTAGATTGATCTGTTTCTTGATCAAATATTGACTTGAGAGGCAACTTCCTTCTGTGGCAAGTTCATCCTCTTTTCTTTAGCTTACAGGTGAAATAAAAAAGTCCTTTTTTTCTATAATGTAATTATATTGAAAGTACAGTAATTATTGTTTCCCATAATTCAGAATTCCCTGCTTTCTTTGAGTCTTTAATTATCAGATGCTAAATATATCAAGCTTCTCGATATACAGAAGATTTTGTTTAAAGAATGCTCTTCTGGTGGCATAATACTTCTCCCCAAGTAATTTATCAGTGAAGATGGATTTGATTAAAAGAGTAATAAACTCAATAACCTCTCTCTTTTTTATTTTCTAAACATTTTCTGAAATAATCAGCTCTTTTAAAAAGCAAATATTCTCTCAAAATATCAAAGATAAAAATTTTACATTTTCCCAAAATAGTCAGCTCTTTCACACAGTGCATTTCCGGAAGGGACATCAAGTTTGGTGGAGAGGGAGTTTAGGCGCATATCCATTATTTGTTACCTGTTGTTTTCCAGCTATCTTATCATGAAGTGGGCTGGGCTCTTGCATAGCTGCTAAGTCCGCAACCCCTGGCCCACAGACACCCAGAAGGAAAAAGGAAGGTATTTGTTAAGGGTTTGTTATTTGTAGCGTAATAATTTACTAATTACAGTGTAATTATATTTTATTTTAATATTTTATTATCAATTACAATTGGTAAAACGATCACATATAAATAGGGTAAGAGTGCTATAGGTTTTGATTAATAGAACGAGTGCTTACTAATTATGTTATCTATTTCAAAATGTAAAATCTTTTAATTATTTTTATGTAGATTAAGAAATAATAAAATAGAAGATATTTTTTCTATTATTTATTAACTAATTCTATTAATACAATATAGAGTGAGATATTTATATTTATAAATGAGAGTAATGTTGAAAAAATAATCTTTTAAATCACAAAAAGATAAAAATTTTGAGAAAAAAGAAAATAAATAATAGGCTTTATATTTTGAAATCGGAGGGAGTATATTTGATTATATAATTGATCCATTGTCCTTTAATGTTTGGATATATGTCATTACAATAAAAATAATCCTTAAACCCATTCTTCAACATAGTAGAAGAGAAGAGCCCAGGAACTTGGGATAATCATAAAATTAAAAAAAATAAAAGTTACACAAGGTAACACATAATATGAATATCTCACATCCTAGTGTCATTAGGGGACTAAATTGCCTTATCTTAAGATACTTTTATTCAACAAATTTATGGAGCAAAGATAAATAACTTATCATCTTCTCCTTTCCTCTCCCTCTAAAAGTCCTACCCTTTACTTTTCCTAAGCCCTAATGCCTTACCATCCTGTTAGATTGAGGGAAACATAAGGAGAGGATATGGAGGGATTAACTTTTTATTGTTTGGATTGCTTTTATTTGCACAAAAAGAAAGGAATGGGATTACGCCTAAGGAGATTAGTTCTAGTATTGATACATCAATCTCTTTTCTGTTTAGAATAAGATGGAAACAGAGAGAAATGAGATTAATTTTATCGATATTTTTTTCTTTCTTTTTTTTTTCCCCTTTGATTTCTTTTAGATTAGCTAACCAAACACAAAAAATAATCAGTCCTTTCCATTTGATTACTCTCCTTCCTTCTCTTCTCCTCTCCCTCAATCCAAGCACAGAGTTAAGGATTTCATATGTTTGCACTAATTAATCAATTTCCACAAGCCTAATTATTCTCATCCTTGCTTAATATGTTGTGGTGATTTTGCAGATAATTATGCATGTCTTGTTCAAGTTTTTATGTATTTTTATTTTAAAATTTTTTGAGCATGAGAATAAAAATCATGATTCATTTGAAAAAAAACGAAGAAGAAGAAGAAGAAGAAGAATAAGAAAAAGAGTTTCTGTTTCCAGGCGCAACTGGAATCAGCCAAAAAAGGTTTCAAGACCATTTTATACCTTGAAGCTATGCTACATTATTCTATATAGAGGTTGGATTATTTTTGTAGTTTTATTTGAATGAGACTTTCGTAAATAGTTTAATAGTATTTGGGAAGATTTTTCAGTTTCAAAATATAACATATTTTCCTTTCATATGAGAATTAAAATTTTGATAAAATTTTATTAAAAAGTTTGATAGATGCATAAAATGTTTCTATTTAAAATAATTGGTTAACGTATCAAATTTAAATTTTAATATTAAGAATTAATATTTTAAATTATTGATTAAAAAATTAATAATTTTTTAAAAAATATAAATATTAAATAATTGGCTAAAAATAAGTGTAAATTTAATTTAAAAGTAAATTAATAAATAAAAATTTTCAGCATAAAATTAATTTTTTTAAAAAGTAGATAATATATTTTCAAGTATCTTGAAAACGCATAGAACAAAATTTTCTTCTTTTTTCACAATCTGCTTCGAAATGAACTACCATTAATGCGAAAAGCCGCCGCCGAATATTCCTCGTAAATTTAATAAAAAATGTGACAGTATTCGGACCAATACTTAGGCTACAGCTGGGTCTCTCGGGCTCCAAGAGGCACCTCCAGGAGACAGAGTCTCTCTGCTTTCGCGCCGCTCTTGTGGGCTCCTTTCAATCCCTGTCGGCTCACGCCCTGGCCGGCCCATTCCCAGCATTCTTTCCGTGCTCCCACTATCCTACGGTGGGCCCCCTGGCCCACCGTATATGCATCGTATGCCCACGGTCGTATGTATCTGGGTCTATTCATGCATAGGATCATCGCCAAATGGCTACCTACATACCATCCATTTTAATCTACTTCAGTTCGAGTTTCTCATGCCAAGGGCCTTTACATTTTTCCTTTTTATTTTTTATACTCCCAGGACTTTTACTCTTTATGGTTCCGATTTCTTGAAATAATTGATTATTTCACACTCTAATTTTATTTGTTTAAATTAAGGAGGAAGGTTTTTTGAGCCATTTCTGACATGAGACGGATTGAAAATATAATTCTAAAGGAGTTTTGTATTACAAAATAATTCCTTAAACTTCATCTGCGCAAAGTGCTAATTGTTAATGAATAAGGTAAATAAAATAAATAATTATATTTCATTGTGAAAAAAACAAAATTTCAAATTTAGAACTCCTTCTTTTACAAATAATACAATACAGTTGTTACAAAATATCAAATAATTTTTAAAAAAAAAATCCCTCCAACCCTGCCATATTGCAAAGATTTATCTATTTCCTTTTTTTATTATTTTGTGAAAGTCGCAAGAGTAGTTGAAATTCAAATTGAACCCAGTTGACCAATCGCTTGAGACTAGAGAGCTTTTGTCAAGAGTGGCACGTGGCAAAAGCTAAATTTTCTGCGGCGAAAGCTGTTGGGAATAGTATAAAAAATTGGTACTACTGGTGGCTGGTAAGCACTGCTCTGTAGCATGTGTTATAAAGTTGCGCCTGGTTTCACGCGTGCGGCCCACAGCCCCCAACCGGGCCCCATATGCCGGGACCGCACAGAGATACGGCCTGCTCACGTCAGTCACACGCCAGACAAGATTTGAAATATTCAAATTAAGTTCGAACAAATATTGACTTTATAAACTTCAGTACCCATAAGATTCTGGTTAATACCATTAGACCCCTCAATTGTTGTGATATTAACTGCGAGGGAAGTTCTACTTTTCGATGGGAAACTCTTTTCTTTTTTCTTTTTTTTTTTAACACACTGATATCATGCAAAGCAGGGTGATTATATCTATCAGTGGCTCATGAATGATAATAAGTGCAGGTAACATGAAGGGCAAAACCTTCCAAGCACAATTACAAGATTTCTATGCTATGGCCTCTCTTGAATTCCTTCAATACAGTTTTAGATAATTTGATATTAAAAAAAAAAAGAATAAACGTAGTATACATCACGAAGTGATGATAAACAACCTCAACTATTTTCGAACCTAACAAAAATTAAAGAAAAAAATGCAAAAACTTCATTAGGTTAAGATGATTCTAGATGCTCTCATAAATGAGCGTGTTCATCTCTTTTAATAATCCATCACACAAATAATAAGGGTACTTTCTTTAGTTCTATAAAAGAAGTGTTCTTGCTTGGAAGTGCCACACCAAAAAAAAAAAAAAAAAAAAGATCAACACATCTAATATTCAATCAAACCCTTTCGCCCCTGAAACGAGAAAAAGGAGAAGGAAAAGAAAAAATTTTCTTGGTGTTGTCGAAAAGTGACATTTTGGATTCATTTGACTACATTGATCAAGATTAATGACCAGCACCCCATTTTACGGTTAAGAATCTCAAAACCCTAAACCTAATCTGGGATTGACTTCCAAGAACATGTGCATATGATGGTGATATTTTTACTACTTAATAGAGAAAAAGCAGCTTTTCTTTCAAATCTTGCCTTATCTTATAAGCTAAACATTCTAAGATGGCCTAACCACAGACCATTGGTAAGGGTTTTTGAATAGAAAACGCAACGCGTTTTTAAGTCTATTTTTGAGGGCTTTGAGAGTGAAAAAAAATCAAATCCCCACTAGAAGTGGTCTGCCATTCACGAGTTTTAAACCAATAAACTCGAAGCAAATTAAGCTCGGTATTTTTGAAGCTCCAATTACACATGAGAGATGAATGGGAAGAAGACCAGTGGATCATCCAGACCGGGTTGACCCGGTAAACAATGTTGCGGTCTACAGAAAAATTAGAAATGTGCGGTGAGTCCAACCACATTAGAGAAAGAAGCAAAAATATTGACTTCAACAGAGTTTTTGTTCAAAGTAAGATCAACTCTCATTTTCTACGGGGCACCTTATCTTATGAGTTTTCTTTTTTCTTTTTTTAAGGAAAAAAATATCAATTAATTCATATATGCTCTCGCATAAGTAGTGATTATAGAAGGAACTGTTTCTATCTATATATTTGATGAATATGTTACAAGAGAAGATTTTGCAAGGCATATAATATAAGCGCCTAATATGACCTAATGAGATGGATAAAATTTTCTATGGATGAAAGATCATCGATATCACTACAAATGCAAGAAATAATAGGCAGACAATCTCTCTCAACTTTAAAACCCTCATAACTTGATCTGTTTTTAACTCGAAGTCCTGAAAACCCTTATCTTATGAGTTTGAATTTACGAATTATTATCCAATTCGGATAATATTTCTTTAATTTTATCTCATTTCTGTCTCTTTGCCAAAAACATTTTCCTCATTTCAATGGAAAATGAAATATAGAAACTTACAAGAGCGAATCCATATATAATTTATAATAATGGCCATGTGCATCATTAGCTGCTGCCATTAATTGCTCATCAAATTAAACAGACATGAGACACTATAGATTACAATTGGCCATTATGAACTCTTAAGCTACACTCTTTCTTTAAAATGTCAACTTACACTTTAGCTTTAGTAAATCAGTGAAAAAGTTTTGCAATTAGGTAGAAACATTCCTAAAAAAATCTAATTAAACATGTAATCAAATGCCTAGAAAGCTAAACAACTCTTGTTAGTTGAAAATGTTACTTCATTTTCTTCCTTGACTCAAGAAAGTAACTCAGCTTATCATTTTATCTTTTTTTGTGATCATAATTGCAAGAAATTATCTTTCATGCACTTTGCACTAAAAAAAGAAACTACTAAGTATAGTTCCATTGTTATCACTAATTCATGCATGATTTTAGAAGATTAAAAATTAGGTAAAGTATGAATTAATTGTTGTGAAAAAAGGTGTGTAATTAAAAGTTTATCTTTTGAAAAAAGAAGGAAAAAATTTCAAAAGCAAAAACAATCCAAGTGCACATTTTTTTGTTGTGTTTGGTTAAATGTTCAAGGATTTTTGTCTTTCCACTTAACTAATCCAACTAAAAGTATGTATGTTATAAACATTGCATATAACGAGTCCTCCTTCCCTTTCAAAAGATAAGGCGTATAAGGCGTTTTGAACCTCTTTTTTTCTTTAAAATATTTGATATTTTATAAATTTTAAAGATTATTTTTCAAAATTCTTCTTACTTTTTATTATAAATCATTTGCTATCTTTTATGTTAATAGGGAGTAAATTAAATTAGTTAATAATAAAATAAGAAAAATACTCTTTATTTTTTTCTTTAATCTATATAAAAAGTGTTGAAAGGCCTTTATTTAAAACAAAAGAAGTATCAAGATTAGGCTAACTTTTATGCCTTGATTTTTTTATCATTGAACAAATTAATAAGATATCACAAAAAAGGAATGGACATTTTCCCATAACTTTGTCAACTAAATGATGTCGGGAACATGTCAACTCGAAGCTGGAAAATTATCCTTTCTCCCAACACAAGAAAGGGGAAAGGAAAGAGGGAAAATATTTTTGACCTGCTAATGATGCACCCCCTACTTGAAAATGATGCATCCTATTAGCAAGATATACCACTAAATAGAAAATTAATTTGTCTACTTTTTTTTGTGGACTTAGAAGAATTATGGTTCACGTTATATTTTACATACATTGTATGTATGCGGTTTATTTTCCAGTCGTATATTTCCCTTTCATTTCTTTGTCTCTGCGATGGCTGCTTGTTTGGACCTTAATATTGGAAATCTTTCACATCAATTAATATATCTTTTTTTTTTTTTTGCTGAAGTTAGCTATTCAAATAATAAAATATATGTGTATGGTATTTGCCAAATTCTCCCTCTTCTAAAATTAAACACTCATATTTTTTATTTTAGTTAATCCAAAATAAATATTTATTTTTGTAAAATAAACATATTTTATCTCCTTTTTTAAGGGATATAAACTTTACTAATATATAAATTTTATCACTAAAATTTTTAATTATTATAATTTAATTATGATTAAATTATTTTTTAAAATTATTATGTAATATAAAAATATAGAATATTTAATTCTGAAGGGACAAAATTTATACGTTTTGAGGGATATATAAGAAATGGATTTTCAAAGGCTAATGCCTATTCTCACAAGCACGTGTAGACAAATTCCTAAATGAGACAATTACATGTAAAATTTTTTAGCGTCTTACATTTCTATTTTCCTTGGTAAGTATATATACTACAATTGGACATCTTATAGTAGAGAAAACTCTTATAAAGATTGGGATGATAATTATACTGATTCGCCTTCTCCTTTTAAACGCAAAAGGGGGAAAGGAAAAAGGGAATCGTAGCAATGAGGCATGCATGTATCATGTGAGTATGTCACGAGAGGCATGGCATGGGAAGATATATGACGATGATAACGGTTGAAAACAGCATACGAAATCGGGGGCGGGTGGCGGGGGAGAGCGGGGAAGGGCGCATGCAAAACATCTTCATTATTCTCTCCTCTTTTCTTTCTATTTCACCCTAAGCAATCCCCCCGCCTCTCTCTCTCTTTCTCTCTGCCTTTAATAAAAAGGATTTTGTTTCGGAGCTATTTTTTCCCATTTTCAACGTACGCATGACATATGTCCACTGCCCAAATGCCCCCTCTCACCTTGCTGTCTTTCCAATTCTGTCCCCCAATTGTCTCTCACGGTGATAAATCTAGAGGCCATTAGCATTTGAATAATATGATTTTACCCTCAGATTGTAGAACAAAGTCTTTTGAATATTCTTATTAAGAATAAAGAGAATACTAATACGTGCATTGTTCTTGTGATTGAGTGTTAATATATTTACATACTATAATGTACATATTTAGTTATCGTGAAAGAATATATATTGATGATTGATTATTTATTTTTTAAATTTAAGAATTTTAAAATTATTTTTATTTATATTAAAATAATATTTTGACTATAATTTTGTTTTATCAAGCAAGATTTTATTACAAATAATTCACCTGTTGCAAATTTTAATATAAAATTTCATAATTAAAAACTTTATCTAATTTTATTTTTAGAATATGATTTATCGTACAAAACAACAAACAAAAAAAGAAAAGAAAAGAAAAAAATGAAAAAGAAGAAAAGAGGAGAAAGGAAGCTCCGCTAAAAGCTTGGTTGGATATTATGACATGAAGGGCATTTTGGTACAAAATTGGGAAGACATGGTTCTGCAAGCTTGCAAGATGCGCAACAAGAGTCCAGAAAGTGGCATCTGCTTTTTCTTTCTGTCCCTATACATTTGTTCCCATTTTCTGATGTGAGTTTCTGTAAAAACAGACAGTTTAGGGAGACATTTTAAGGCTCTGCTCCCTACTCATTACTTACAGAGGCAGCAGCGGAGGTACTACCACTGTTTTGCTTTGCTTGCTACTAAGCCGATGCTATGTCATTTTCACCCTGAACTGCCAAAACCCAACCCCTTTCATTTCATTACACAGAGCGTTGAGTTGAGCTGTGCAAATCCACACAGTCTGTCGTGTGAAAGAAAGCAAAAGCCAACAAAGAAATATGCACAAAAAAGTTAAAGGAAAAACAGCACAATCACAACACGAAAGCAACTGCACAATAATATATCCGAAGATAGTCTCCACCCTTCACTTCTTGTGTCTTTGCCTTTTTCATTTTATTGCTCTCAAATTAAGTTTGCATATGGTCTCTCTCTTGTTTTCATTTTCATCATCCCCACAATTCTTGCGCATAGATAGATGCATGCGTGCTAGTGTTATGTGTTAGTAGTATCTTTACTTGTAGAGATAGATATATGAAGGTCTGAAAATCTTGGGGGGTGTTATCGTTTTTTGGGTGCAGAGTTTTGGTACAAGTTGAAGCGGTGGTGGTGGTGGTGGCGGCCTAAATTTGGCTATTTTGGGGGTGGGAGACGGCGTTTTGGGATTGTAATAGGGAGGTGAGGCGAGCGATTCGATGAAGGAAGATCTGGGTTTTGTGCTTGATGCTGCGTGGTTGTGAAGGAAGAGGAGGAAGACGACAGCCTTTTTTCTGGGGCTCATAAAACACTAGGTAAAAAATATGTCTTCTTTCGTCCACCCTGTGCGTTTGCATGTGTTCATTTGTTTGTATTTGTATATTAAATATATCTCTTAAGCTTCTTCCCAATCTTAATACAATACATTTCTTACATGTTTCTATGTGGGTTTTCGGCTTCAAGAATTCTAGAAAGATTTAAAGCTTCAGACACAAACTTAACCACTTATCCATTCTTGTCTTAGCACAAACATGCCACTCTCAAAATATAATTTTTTTTTTGGGTACCAAATTCCAGGCTTTTGTTTCTGTTTCTACCTATATAAATGTCTATTGAGTCAACAAAGAAATGTGGATGTTAATGGGTTTGTTGGGGAAACAGTTATCTGAGTTCTGAATTCCAACTTTCACAAGTACAGAAAGCCTACATGTATCGGAGGATAGAACAGAGTGCATTTTCTTTGTTGTGGAAATTGCAGATTGGTTTGTGCCTTTTAACTTGTCTTCTTTCCTGGCAAGGAAAAGATTTCTTTTTGGTTACGGGTTTGGGCAATAATTTCAGGCTCATTTGAATTGGAAATTTTTGATTTTTTTATATGAGAGGACTTCGAATCTCAGGCAATCCTGTCCTTTTCCTTTCTACTGCAACATAATAGGAATGAGATTTATGTTTTAGAGAAGGTAATAAACTGGACGCTAGTGATGTTTTAGGGAAGGTTATAAAATAGTGATTTGTTGGTTATTGGTTCGCAATTTGAGTTTGGATGGATTTTGATTCTGAAGTGATGATGGCGGTGACTTCGACCTGCAAAGATGCTGCTAGCAAGATGGGATTGGACAATGGAAAGTACGTCAGATACACGCCTGAGCAGGTCGAGGCTTTGGAGAGATTATACCATGAATGCCCGAAACCTAGTTCGCTTCGTCGACAACAGCTGATACGAGAATGTCCTATACTTTCCAACATTGAGCCAAAGCAGATCAAAGTTTGGTTTCAGAACAGAAGGTACTTTCTTGATATCGAATCTAATCTTTTTGAATTTTTTGTATGACTATAATTCTTAAGTTTAAGTTTGAACTCTGTTCATTTTCTTGCAGATGTAGAGAGAAGCAGCGTAAAGAGGCATCACGCCTTCAAGCCGTCAATAGAAAATTGACAGCAATGAATAAGCTGTTGATGGAGGAGAATGATCGGTTGCAAAAACAAGTTTCGCAGTTGGTGTATGAGAACGGCTACTTCCGCCAACAGACCCAAAATGTATGACTCATTCGTGTTTTTTCTCTTTTGGTGTCGTTTATTTGTTAGTTTTTGCACCTTATTGGTATCTCTACTCAGGGAAATTGCTTATTATGTTTCCTTTTCTGCAAAAAGAATAGAATGAAAGGAATATGACAAGGAAATATTCAACCACTTTTTTGAAACTAGTATTTATCTGTAACTCCTAGAAAAAAGTTATTGAAACCATTTTTATCTTGTCTTCATTTGCTCTTGCAAATCAAAGGCAATGAAGTCTATTGGAACAAACAATTATTTACTGAAATTATTTCAATTTCTTAAATGGACATTCGTTTATGGAATCAGATTTTCATGGTTGCAGGCAACCCTTGCCACCACAGACAATAGTTGCGAGTCAGTTGTAACTAGTGGTCAGCCACATTTGACTCCTCAACACCCACCAAGGGATGCCAGTCCTGCAGGGTTAGTAGAGAATTTTTCTTTTTTTTTTTTGTGCCAATTATTATGGTCATTAAAGTATATCTCTTTGCAATAACTGTCTAAGTCTAAACTAATCATTTTGTATTTCTTCTAGATTTTTGTCCATTGCGGAGGAGACTTTAACAGAGTTTCTATCAAAGGCCACAGGAACTGCTGTAGAGTGGATCCAAATGCCTGGGATGAAGGTCACTAAATCTTTACTTGCAAAATTCGGATACCATGTGTTGTATTTCATACTATCCAGATCTAAATAATATTATAAGCAGTTATAATGAACCGAGTACTATTTTAAGTAAAATATACAAAGATATCTTACTGGAGAATGAGGAAATTAGTTGAGAAAGTGCATTTATCTATTTATTAACAACACAGAATCACATTCCTCTCAGTTTGTACTCCAGTTGACTTGTTCCATCTCATGTTTTCTCCTGCTAATTCTAATTCCTCTGTGCATTCTCCATGAGATGGAGTTAGAGCCTAATAACCATTACCCTTTTTCATTTTGTTTTGTTTCTTTTGAGGTGGATTGGAAGGGATGTTAAAAATAAAGTCCATCTAGGAAATGAGGTGTATTCTTTAGGAAAAGGAGATGCCAAACAGTTTAGTTTCTTGTGTTTCTTTTTACTGTATGCAAGCAATTAACCTTTTCTTTACAAAATTGAATTCTGAGAAAGGTTCTGTACATCTACATTGTTGCTTCTCCTAGTAGCATAATTTCCTCTTTTGCTTTGATCCTATTGCTTTCATCTGCCGTGATACAAAATTCTCACTTGTCTTTCTGCAGCCTGGTCCGGATTCCATTGGAATCATTGCTATTTCTCATGGTTGCACTGGTGTAGCATCACGTGCTTGTGGTCTTGTGGGTCTGGAACCTACAAGAGTAAGTCTCTTCAAATATTGTTTCGTAAGTGCATACTGTTTCAAGTTGTATATGGATAAATATTAATCATCAGTATTGATCCAGGTTGCTGAAATCCTTAAAGATCGACCTTCATGGTATCGTGATTGTCGAACTGTGGATATCCTTAATGCCATGTCTACTGGGAATGGTGGAACCATAGAATTGATTTACATGCAGGTTAGAATTTATTATTACTATCACTATTGTGAACTCATGCCTGTCACTATTGTGAGCTCATGCCTGTGTATGTGTATAGTGTATACTGTCGTCATCATTTTCCTTTTTTTTTCCCTTTTCTTTTGGGAGGGGCTGGATGTTGTGTTCTGTCAATTCGTAGGTGAGTTGCATGACAGATTTAGTTCATGTTCTTGATTTAGCTCTATGCTCCCACTACTTTGGCACCAGCTCGTGACTTCTGGCTACTGCGCTATACATCTGTTATGGAGGATGGCAGCCTTGTGGTACGTGCCAATTAACTAGTATGTGGCTAGGGTGCGCAAATTAGATCATTTAATATTTATATTTCATACCTAATTACCAACTATTTGTGTGCTCTAGGTCTGTGAAAGATCACTGAACAACACTCAGAATGGTCCTGCTATGCCGCCAGTGCATCATTTTGTGAGAGCTGAAATGCTGGCAAGTGGGTACTTGATTAGACCTTGTGAAGGAGGCGGCTCAATAATCCATGTAGTTGACCATTTGGATTTAGAGGTACCTATGTTGAGCATTGGAGATTTCATTTTAGAACTTCTTCAAAGATGGTTATTAACGTTACCTCTTTTCAACCAGCCTTGGAGTGTACCCGAAGTGATTCGTCCACTGTATGAATCATCTACATTGCTTGCTCAGAGGACAACAATGGCAGTAAGACTAGAATATTTAAGCAGTACATGATTTTTTTCCACCTTGAAAATTTTAAGCTTTGCAAAATATGCTAGAAAAAAATTAACGTAGATAAGCAATTGCTTTTCCTTTCTTCTACTTCATGTTGGAATATCATTCCAGGCTTTGCGTCAACTAAGGCAGATTTCACAAGAAGTTTCTCAGCCAAATGTCACAGGATGGGGAAGAAGACCTGCAGCATTGCGAGCACTTGGCCAAAGATTGAGCAAGTCGGTTCCTTAGTTCCTTAGTTCCTTAGTTGCATTTTATATTATGCAAAACAAACTCACATTCTTCTTGCTCTAGGGGTTTCAATGAGGCTGTAAATGGTTTCACAGATGAGGGCTGGTCTATGATTGAAAGTGATGGAATTGATGATGTTACTGTACTCGTGAATTCATCCCCAAGTAAATTGATGGGTGTAAATTTCAATTTTGCAAATGGATTTTCATCTGTCAGCAATGCAGTGCTATGTGCCAAGGCATCAATGCTTTTACAAGTAAGCAGATAATACATGCATTGTAAAGCCTGGACCAGAGTTCTATAGTATTTATATATCTCTGTATGGCTAAATTCCTGGATTGTTATTGTTGTTTCTATCCTTATTTCCTCTTGGGTATTAATCTTTCATTTGATATAAAGGAATCCTTGTTACTGTGTTTCCCCAACATTTTTTGCAGAATGTTCCTCCAGCTATACTTCTAAGGTTCCTGCGGGAACACCGATCGGAATGGGCAGACAATGGCATTGATGCATACTCAGCAGCTGCTGTTAAAGCTGGTCCTTGTAGTTTACCTGTCTCTCGAGTAGGGAGCTTTGGTGGGCAGGTCATTCTTCCACTTGCTCACACTATTGAACATGAAGAGGCAAGTACCATTTTCTAGAGTCCAATTTGTTACATTATTTGCATGTTATTTGACGCTGTTAATATTAATTCTTGATTTCTACCGGCAATACAGTTCATGGAGGTGATTAGGCTGGAAAACATGAGCCATTATCGAGAAGACATGATTATACCTGGAGATATCTTCCTCTTGCAAGTAGGTTTTTGTTATGTAGAGAGCTTTTATTTGAGAATTATTTTAGGCCGAAAGTAGTTTAGGTTCTCATTACCTCTTGCTATTTCTGCTGCTTTCCTACTCCTGCATATTATGTCCCATTCTTTTTGCCTTCTGCTTAGCAGTCACTAATCCTGTGTAACTTTCTTCTCCGTAAAAAATCGGTCGTTCCTTCTGCAGCTTTGCAGTGGAGTAGATGAGAATGCTGTTGGCACCTGTTCGGAACTCATATTTGCACCCATAGATGCTTCCTTTTCTGATGATGCACCACTTCTTCCATCTGGTTTTCGAATTATTCCTCTTGATTCCAAAATGGTCAGTTGTAGTTCATATAATCATTCTAATCTTTTCCTTTTGCCATTCAATATTAAAATTTATGACACTAATACTATAATGGTGCAGGATCCCTCTAGTCCAAATCGTACACTTGACCTTGCATCTACCCTTGAGGTTGGATCATCAGGGAACAGAGTATCTGGTGAAAACCCCAGGCACTCTGGTAGCGCAAAATCTGTCATGACAATTGCATTTCAATTTGCGTTTGAGATACATCTTCAAGAAAATGTAGCAGCAATGGCTCGACAATATGTTCGTAGTATCATATCATCTGTCCAAAGGGTAGCGCTGGCACTCTCGCCTTCTCGTCTTGGTCCACATGCAGGTTTACGGCCTCCACCTGGGACACCCGAAGCACAGACACTAGCTCGTTGGATTTACCAAAGCTATAGGTGAGATGCTTGACTCATTTATTCTGCTTTTCTATGTTCAAGACATACTGTCTTTTCCTATAGTTGCTTAATACCATAAAATTGAATTAGTATTCTTGGTTTCGGACCAAATCTCACCAATTTATCCTAGTAACAATCATGAAATTGGTACTAGAGATCTGAGTACTCGTTATTTTTGAAATCTTGCTCCGAGTTGGATGAGGTCCTTTATTGTCCGACATAGACAATGACGTATTATCTCACTTTGCAAATACTTTGTTTTCTTCACTTCTTTAGACATGCTTATTATGCTTGGTCCTCTCCCAAGGTTCCTATCAGCCCTGTAACCTTGCCTGTGTCAAAGCCTTCCTTGAAGGAACTTCGCAACTAGGATGATGGTTATTATTTGAAGATATTGGATGGGATGATAATAAAATAGATGGTTAAGATGACAATAGCTAATAGATTTACTTATTGATCTGCTTTTGATGGGTAAGGCTGTTTCTTTGCTTATGTCATTTCCTGCATCTGGCAGCGGGAAAAAAATAAGAAAAAAAAAAAGAGGGTGATCAACCAAACCATGACATGCTATGTTTAATCAGATTGTCCCAAAACCTTGTGTGGTTTATTCCAGCCTTGTATCTCTTACTTGATATTCTCTCTTGCAGGTTCTTTTTAGGTGTGGAATTGCTCAAACCTGCAACAGACGGAAGTGAATCCATCCTCAAAACTCTTTGGCATCACTTGGATGCTCTGATATGCTGCACTTTGAAGGTGCTTTTCTAATTTTTTAAAAAAATGCTGGTTCCTTGTACATTTCCTCAGTGCATTCTCTAACGTGATGGCACTTTTGACAAAATGAGGTTGCACGAGTTCACTTATGTTATCAGTGCTGAAGGATGGAATATATATTTAAAAAGAAAAAGAGAACAAAGGTCTCCGAAATTCAGTTGCCTTGTGTGTGTTTCAGTGCGCTGTTGTGTGTGTTTGTGAGTGAGATAGAGAGAGAGAAATACATTTAGGTTATGGTTATTACATGCGATCAACTGTATACTGAAGCATGATTAATTAGAGAAGCAAAGGGTTATCATGTTGAATTGCAAGAGTAGTACATATCTGGTTGGAAATGCCCCTGCTGGCATGAAATAAAGAAATGACAACGCACCAGCCAACCTTAATCTTCTCTCCTGACTATTGCAGGCATTACCAGTTATCACCTTTGCTAATCAGGCGGGACTCGATATGCTTGAGACCACCTTGATTGCACTCCAAGATATTGCTCTTGAGAAGATTTTCGATGACAACGGAAGAAAGACTCTCTTTTCTGAGCTTCCACAGATAATGCAGCAGGTTCAGTGCTAAGACTCTGCATGCCTATGGGCAATTTATAGTAGTTCTTTCTTTTCCTATGTGCAATCTTCACCACCTATTGGATCTCAGACTTCTTAAAACTTAAAAGAAACTTGGCTGTCTATTGCAAATGGTGTACTTCTCGCATGCTTTCATAATAAGCTTGTACTCGTACCTTCATTTAAATATTGTCATCACGCCAACAAAATTTGTTCTTCGATACAATAATTCTTTTTAGTTGAATGTAGCACCAGTTTTTAAATTTTGGCATCTTCTTTGCAGGGTTTTGCATGTCTTCAAAGTGGCATCTGCTTATCGAGCATGGGTAGGCCAATCTCCTACGAAAGGGCAGTAGCTTGGAAGGTGTTGAATGAAGAAGAAAACGCTCACTGCATATGCTTCATGTTCATCAACTGGTCATTTGTTTAACTTTGCAGATCAGATAGGATTCGAGCTCTCATATTAGAATGAACATAGAACATCACCTTTTGGGTTCTGTTTATTTTGGTAACCGCACATATGTCTATGCTGCTTTCTTACGAAATCTTTACGGCTGGGGTCATTTTGCCTTCTTATTATGATAATCCTTAATTTACACTTCACCTTCACAAAAATTATTTTTTCAGATCATCGATTTCCACTTTTCATTGTTCCATGGTCGCAAGCTTTGACGTGAATGGAAAAAGAATTCAAATATTGCTCTTGCCAGGTTCTGTGGATTGTGCTTCAACATGGGTATATAGCATCCGTCACGGGTCATTTAGAAGTATCTAAAGTTTTATTCCAGAAAATTCCAGCAATTGTCATAAATAAAAGGAACAGTTGAAGAAAGGGCAATCAATATTTTAAGAAAGGAAGAAAGAGAAACAACCAATATCTTCGACATATGAACTCTGAAACCTCATGATTAATCATGAGGATACTGTTCTTGCCCTGTAACTTGAAGAACCTGAGGATGTGAAGTAAGCTTTTCATGAAGTTGGGTTAAAAGGCGTCTTTAAAATAGTATTTTAATTGCTGAGACAATGTTTGAGATATTAAATATTAATTTTTTATTATAATGTAAAAAATTACATGATAGACTAAATGCTGGTTTAAGTTACTTTACGAGTCCCAAATGGGAAAAGCATATGCATTGTTTAAGGCAGATTAAGCAGAAAGTGCTTCACCAAACTCTGAGTGATGGGAGTGATATGATTAACTTCGTCGTCATATGGGAAATCTCATTTCTTTCAAGAATGTGGAGTTACTATTTGCCATCTTTTCTATGCTATCAAATAATGTATTCCTAGAAGAAAGTGAAATAATTTCTTCCCTTAGTAGAAAAAAAATCCCCCAAATGGCAAGTGAATTTTTCTCTTTTTGAGCTTTCAATTTGCAGAAAGAAGATTGGTGCAACAAACTATGTCCCGTTTTTGTTTATGAGATATGATCCTACTCATATTCTCCACTTTGTTGGACGTGTGTCTGACTCTTATTGCTTCAATCCACCTTTTTTCCCCTATTAAGAGAGACATCTTCTCATGGAATTCAAACGGAGACTCTATTAGTCTCTCTTGTTGCTTTCACCTTTGGAAATTTGAATCCCATAGCCATAGGTGTTGATGGAAGGTCGGATTTAATTTTTTCCTCTTTCTTCCCTTTTCCTTAGCTGTAAGATTATTATTAGTGGATTACTATCTTTGGAGGAACACAAGTTCACGGGATTTAATTGGAGATATTAAGGTTAAACAGTACTTTATATAATTTAGTTTATAAACAAAAAAGAAATCTCGTACTCAAAGAATTAGATAAATCGATAAATTTGAAAAAGAGTACCAAACAAACTTTTTATTTCAAAATGATATCAGGTAACATATAATTGCTACTCGGATTTGTAATAATTATGCATGTTCTGCCAATGCCACATTATTGAGTAATACGGACCATTTGTCCATGACCACATTAATACTATGCACTCAACAATGACCTTTCACAAATTGGCCAAGCACTTGAGCTCTCTGAGTTTCTTTGGATTGGTATTGAATCAATATATATCAATTGTGCACGTCATTTTCTGTTCCCTTCTTCCTCCTCCAAAGTCTTATCAGTCACTGTATTTTGGAAACAAAATATATAAAGGATTGAGTGAGCTCTGTGCACTCACTGTTCAATCTTGTTTCAGATCAAGTAAGTCTCTCCTCACTCTCTTCTGCTGATAATTAATTACGTACAAAGAATCCGTTTTAAACACTTTGAAATGCAACGGTCGATTTTCTTCCAAAGTCTGTCTTCTTTTGGCCTCTTGACTGGACTTGCTTCATCATAGTATCAATGTCATGTCATGTTAAATCCAACTACAGCTTGATTTTTCCACAAATCTCACAGTATTAACTGTTTTGTTTTCCTATCTTTTTTAATCATTTTGGGAAGTATGGGTGATTAGACCAGTAAAACTGTTAATGGGACATGTTAAAACTTTGCTTACTGATGAAACCTTGACTATGAAAACACGCTATCACAGTGCAGAAAGAGGATGTGATGTCAAAGCTGTAGTCATCAAAAGATAAGAATAGGTGGAAAAGATGAATTAACAAATTTATTATCAGCGAAACTAAACAAGGTTTTTGCGCATAATTGTAAACATTTATGAACTCACTGCTATAATAAAATTCTAATCCCAACATTTTGCGCACCACCACCTCTATATGTTTAAACAATATAATTTTCTTTTCTTTTCTTTTTTTGGGTTGTTGTGGCGGGGGCCTGTTCCTCCATTTCTATGTGGGTTGGTGTTGCGCAAGCTATATAGTATGCACGTGTATTCAAAGATAATGATTGTCGTAGATCTTAAAAAATTATACCATCTGTCCTAAACGAAAGAAACAGTCATGAAAAATGTTTGTCCTTCCATGATCTACAAAGTGAACTCTCCACAAGAAAGGAAGAGAAAAAGAATACTACAAGTAGAGACATGACATTCGCTTTTGTTAGTGTACTCTTGATCCCGAGAGCTTCTATTCAAAACATTGGGGAAAAGAAAGGAGCTTTATGAAGATAAAGAAGGAAGGCAAAGAGCCCTTTTTCCTCTTTATTTTTTGCATGGTCTCCAAGAATCATGATTGAGTTCTTGAAGCTTTTGAGAGAAAGAAAACCTAAAGATAGGATATCAAATCTCTGCCAGCAAATCTTAGCTGTTTTTAAGTCTTTTTCCATACAAAATGTCAGCTCCTGCTTAGTTTCTATATGTTTAGACTCATCTATAGGATTGGAATCTTCTAACTGTGGTAGCTGATCAGCTGCTGCCATGAGTTCTCATTCAGCAAAAAGAAAAAGAGCTTCTTCTCCACTGTCAGAACAATCATAGTTTCAAAGGGAATAGCAGAAAGGAATAATGGGATGAAAGAATAGAAAATCTTGGAGAGCATCATCATTAGAACACACAGAAGAGATGGTGGGTCAGTGGAAAGTTTAAAGGGCAGGCCTAAATTCTGCTACTTTTGACCATAACGTCGTGGAATGCACTAAATCAGTAAGTCGATTTAATTCTTGAAATATTTGCGAGTCAAAATGACTTTGTTTTGACTGCAATTTTTCAAAGCTTTTATGTATCATCTTTGGAAATAATTCAATTCATATAAGTTGATTGAGGAGCTGCAAAGGAAGCACTTCAGGGCTGAGACTGAGAGAAAGAAGAGGACAATGCTTGGTAATAGAAAAAATAGAAGATTGAGTGTTTAGACCTTATTACCTAATCGCAACCCCACTAGTCCTCTTCCTTTCCTATTCCATCTGCCCTCTTTTCCTATCATTCAAAGTACTCCTTTAGCTGAATTGATTTTCAGAGAAGATTGAGGAACAACATAGTCTCTTGACTAAATCAAATGAAAAGGGTTCCTTCATCAAAGAGAAAAAGAGTAATAATACTAGTTAAAAAGCTCATTACATTTTTCTGAAATTATTAGAAAAAGTGTATTGGTGGTCCTCCCTTTCTTTGTCTCCATTTTCTTGTAAGAATTTACACTTTCATTTTCTACCAGTTATTCACATTGTCTGCACATTCAATTTCCCACTGGCAGAATCATGCAGACTGATTGCATAAATGAAAGTAAAAATAACTAGCTCAGGTTAAAGTATTTGACATATATAATTGAAAGAGAAAAAGAAGATAATAAAAAAGTATTCGTGAGTTATTTTGGTTACCTTTTCCCAACTGTGGAAGAGGGCTAAGGATCAGTTCTTGTAGTTTAAATTAATTCTCAAAGTTGACTGCTAAATTGAGTTAGATTCTTTGAACAGCAAACTAATGATGTACATTAACGTTAATTAGATTCGATGCCTTATATGTCCCAAAAGGTAATTTGACATTTATTCATTATCCATCAAGACACCTTTCGGAAGCAACGCAATGTTTTGTCCTAATCATTGCTGATGAGTTTTGAGTCATCATTGCAGCATACAATCGTTTGCAATAAGCTTCTTTTATGCATATTATTGAATCATACACTCATATATAGACCTCATAAGGGAATTCCAACTGCTTAAAGGATAAAGAGATTGTTCTATTTAGATTCATGGCAATTTTAAGTCTTCAAGCTTATAAATTATACTAACATTTTTAGGTTCGATAAAAACTATCTTGTCAAAAGTGTATAGTAATGCAACGGTTTAAAGTTTAGATGTGCTATATAACACTAATGAATCCTAAAAAGTTCGCTTTCTTTTTTTTCTCTTCTGAAATTTTCTATTTTCAAATTATTACCATCAAATTTACAAAGCCAGTATTTGAGTATATGCACATCTAGCACTACGATATCATCCTTTCTTTTCAGGTAAAAATACGAAGTATAATCTTGTGTTTCAACAATTCCTGACACTAATTGGTTCAAGAAGGATGCACTGATAAACTCTTATGTTAGTACTGAAATTTCCATTTATACTAAGTTTTGAAGGTGATTGTGCAAGAGCCGACCTTCCCATATTCAAGTTTTTAGTTCCTTGGTGAGTTCGATATGATCCTACCTTACCACGAAAGTTTCTCCCATTAGTCCTGATTGTAGAAAAGAGTAAAACATAAAATTATTACCGGCTTAATTGAGGTTTGATTTTGAGTTACATGCTAGCTATTGGTTTCTTCGACATAGTATTGGTTGCTCCATCTGAGATACTTGGATCATTTTATTTCTTTTTACTTGATCGAAACATAACTTTCAATGATGTTGCAATTCAACTCCTTTTAACTTTTTCACTGACTAGGCTAATTCACCAACCATTTATATTGCATAGCATATTTGAATCCTTTAAGTAAAACTGTCACGCCCTGTGTCCGTAGACTTGAGCGCGCGACTCATGGGCCTGACAGCACCCACGGCCAACTACTTGACAACCGTCCTCCTCGCTATGCCAAAATGGATATTCCAAGTTGATAGTGGGTACTTAGGCCCATATTCATATACATAACACTTTACTTACAGTTATCCTATGTGAGATTGGAGGCATCACATACACTCCTCCTTAAGGCCCTAGCGTCCTCACTAGGCATCGCTGAACAGAATTCATAATAGAATTAGCGCTAAGTGCCCAAAACAGAATCATTGGCCTAGGACCAAATCGCTTTGATACCATAATGTCACGTTCCGTGTCTGTAGACCTGAACGCGCGACTCATGAGCCTAGCAGCACCCATGACCAACTACTTAGCAACCGTCCTCGCTATGCTAAAATAGATATCCCAAGTTGACAGTGGGTACTTAAGCTCATGTTCATATACATAGCACTTTATTTACAGTTATCTAGTTATCTTATGTGGGATTGAGACATCACAAAAACCCTTTAACCATTCCTTCATTTGTAGTAAAAGTAGAAATCCCAAACAATGTGATTATTCTCTATCAAACTAAGCTTTAATTGCAGCTTTCTGTAAATCTTTTCTGCTGCCTTCTTTGGACGGGAAAAAAAAAGAGTATGATCCTACAATGGGACAAAGAATATCATCAAAACATCAGTACTTTGTGTCCAATTAATGGTCCCCTTAGCAATGAGGATTTTGGTCCCTAGCTGTTGACCTAACTCCCCCATTCTTGAAAAGGACCATTCAGCAGCAGACTGCAGTAATTTGCTTTGTTCTTATATAAGCAATACTATGTAGAAAATTGCAAAAGCTGGCTCTCTCTGGATCATTCTATAGCATATTATGTATTCCTACATGACTAAGAGACAATTCTCTTGGAAAGCTTTTTTCTCAAGATAAAACAAAGGACGAATAGATATATTTGAATGTTTGAAGTTGTACTGTCCTAAATCTTCTAATTTATTCAAGATGATCTTTATCTTTGAAGGTTAAGCATGTGTTGGTAATTGTTCTGGAATGAAACCTAGTAAATTTAGGAATATATTTGAAGGAATCTTATAAGATTTGTGTGAAGATTGAGAGTTTACGTAACATGATTCAATGAGATTCTGTTGTATTTATGATTGAGGACCGATTCCCTAAATTTAAGAAAAAGGACCTTGTTACCAAATCAATTAATGTATGTATCCTAATAAAAAGGAGATTTCACACGGACAAGAAAGAGGCATGAGAACTTGACCGGAATTCATTGCCGTTAATACTGAAGGGAGGAGACTAGGTTGTGACTTGGGAGAAAGGCTTGCTTCTGGAGGGAGTCCAGTCAAGCAGCTGGATTTGGGGGGAGTCCAAATCAGTTTAACACGCGAAGGGAGTTTGCTTTGATCCACTACGAAATCACTAATTGATTATGAGATAAATGTATTCTTAATTTGTACATTTAGTTTAAAATATCCATGTATTGTTTCTATGAGTTAAATCTCACTTTCTATTATATTAATAAAACACTATCACATGTCTTACTTTCTCTTTAAAAATTTTTTATTTTCTATTATATTTTTTTAAAGAAAGAATTATTATATTATAGTTTAATAATAATAGAATAAATGATAGGATGGTGAGTGAGTGAGAAGATCCGAACTCAAAAGGGTGAGAGGGATAGATTAACACTAATTATTATTTAATCAAGAATAAACTCATTTTGTAATTGAATTCCAAAATGTTAATACAAGATGTACTTATATCAATATTGATAATGATATTTGTCTAAATATAAAATTACTTAATGGTGACAAATAACCAAATGGTTAGTTTACATTTTTTATTGAACAAAGGTTTCATATTGGATTCTTATTGCCAATACTTAATATAAGAAGAAACAGGATACTCTTTGCAGTTCATCACATGGCCATTTCCAACTGCACTCACCTTGTACAACACCTAACTCATTTTTAAATTGATACTTAGCTCATAGGTTTAGCCAAAAAAGAAAAGGAATATCCAAGAGAACATAGAGCAGCTTTACTCCATATATTGGCATTCAATTTTATCTACATTTTACACTGTAGTATATGTCGTCATAACATCAAGCAAAACATTGAGTACCACTCAATTAGAACAATACAAAAATCAATTAGAAAATAAAACAAAAACAGCCCCCCAAAAAAGTAATCAAGTGGCTGATTAAAATTCTTGAGTTAGAAAACCCAAAAGAGAAAAGGAAAAAAAAAACTAGATTTTGGAGAAACACTTTGAAACTAGGCCACAAGTACTTGATCTGGCCACCAATTCTAGAGATTTTACTACATCAATGGCGCACGGTCTAGCTGCAGGATCACCAGCAGTGCACTGGAGAGCAAGATTCATCGTCTCGACGACTTCGTTCTGATTCTGCAATGCGTTTATTTTGATCAACTGATCGACCCACATATCAAGATGACAATCTGAGTAGCAGTAACGAGCCCATTCAACTATGCTTTCATGGACACCGAATTCAGCATCAGTGGGATTTCTTCCGGTCAATAGCTCAATCAAGATTAGGCCAAAACTGTAGATGTCGGACTTTTCAGTGACTACTTTCAATTCTGTAGTTTCTGCAACCAAGTGGATTAATCATACGTGCATGGACGATAAGAAATATGTACAACTTTCATATGCATCACAGATGGTAGAAGCAGAAAAACTTTTTCTTTCTCGTTACGTGCAAAAAAAGTGACTCCTTCGAATAACGTAAAAGCATGGACCAGTTGGCTTGAAAAGAGCCAAAAAAGTAAGGAATAGAAATTATACTGTTGATAATTTGTCTCCCGTATATCTTAGATTAAATTTTTATTTAAGTTTAATAAATTATTTATGAAAAATATTTAGTGTGAAAAATTTGTATTGATTTTTGTTCTAAAAAGTGTGGAGCAATAATGGCAAAATGGAATATTACCTGGAGCAGCGTAGGCTGAGGAGATGAAACATTTCTTGTCGGTGAAAACTGGTTTAGGAAGAGGCATTCTCAGGTGAGGTTCATCTTTGAGATCAACAATGACTTTATGTGGTGAAAGGTCACCAACATGTATGCTAGGGGAACAATGCCAATGCAGATATCGAAGAGCTCTTGCCACCCCGATTGCGACCTTCTTGCGATGATCCCAAGACAGGACTCGAAGGGCTTCGCTCAAATCCTTTCCTTCGATGTATTCGTAAACCAAAATCCCTCCTTTCCCTGATCTGCATGCAGCAATCAGCTTTGCGATGTTTGGATGATGAATCTTCCCGAGTTGTTCCACTTCTGTCCATGAACTTACTGGAAATGAGTTTATGTCGCTTAACACTTTAGCGACGAATCGCATGTTACTGATGGTGGAATTTCCTTTGTAGGAAGTCCCATTTCTTCCCCGGTTGATGAGGTTTTCCTCTCTTGGAGATGACAAAATATCCTTGATTGTTATTGATTTTGAGGCCTTGGAATTTAAGAATTGTAATTCCCAAGTTCCATCTTCATTGTCCGTTCTCTTCAAGTCTGTTTCTTTCCGACGTCTGATGACAACGATGATAAAACCAGTGAGAGCAAATGCCAACAAGACGGAGAGAAGGCAAGTCAAGACAAACCACCATGGCAGACCTTTGCTGCCCTTGCATGGTGGTAAATCGCTGGTTTCATCGCCACCGCAGAGATCATTGCCGGCAACTGCGCTTGAGTTAATTGCTAAAAATGCCCCTGTTGAGGGCAATCTTCCATGCAGATGATTGTAGGAGACATTTATTTGAACAAGTGATCCGGCGGTTCCTAATTTTCCAGGCACTTCACCGGAAAATTGGTTCACAGACAAATCGAGCTGACCAAGAACTGGCATGTCAGAAAGACTTGGGGGAATTTCACCATTGAGCTGATTGTGGCTGAGGTCTATACTAACAAGCTTCTTACACAAGCATATTTCAGCAGGGATTTTGCCTGAGAGCTTGTTGTCATTAAGCTTCAGCTCCACCAACTCTGAGAGATCACCAACACTTGGAGGAATGCTACCGGAAAATTCGTTCTCAGATAAGTCCAAGTTTTCGAGCTTCTTGCTCCCAAAAGAATCCGGCAACTCCCCAGAAAACTTGTTTCTGGCCAAGTTAAGCATTTGCAGCTCTGGCATATTCCATTTCTGTTCACCAGTTAGGCCAAATAGATTGTTGCCTGAGATGTCAAGGAAGTTAACAAGTGGAAGTCGTGTGAATTCGGGAGGCAATTTGCCAGACAGGTTGTTGTTCTGAAGGCGAACTCTTTGTAAACTTTTGCAGTGACCCAAGCTCTTCGGAATTCCTCCTTCAATGGAATTTGAGAAGAGGATAAGCTTAAACAAGCGACCCGATTCACAGAGGCTTTCTGGAATGTTCTGTGTCAGATTATTAGTTGAAAGGTCTAAGATGGTGAGATTATTGTACCTTCCAAGATCATTTGGAATCTGACCGTAGAATCTATTCGACCAGAGTTGAAGAACTTGGAGATGTGGCAAAGAAGATAAAGCCTTAGGAATTCTTCCTGTAAAACTGTTCGAAAACAAATGAAGAACTTCCAAGTTCTGCAACTGCAATATGACTTCAGGGATTTCACCTGACAGAAAGTTACCACTTAAATCAAGTGATATCAGTCTTCTGAGATTGAAAATGGATCGTGGAATAGGGCCAGTGAGCTTGTTGAGATAGAGGAACAGGTACTGAAGATTGGTAAGGTTACCTAAAGAAGAAGGGATTTCACCTGTGAGATTATTGTACACAAGATCAAGATGATACAAAGAAGTTAATTCACCAAGCTCCTTTGGAATCCCTCCGGAGAAATTGTTGTAGCCCAGATAAACCCATCTCAGTTTCTTCATGAGGCCTAATCCTGGTGGAATCTCCCCGGTCAATTGATTCGAAGCCAAGGTCAAGAACTCCAAGCTTGTAATATTTGTTATGGAGTTTGGAATTCTTCCCTCCAAAACATTCCCCCCAAAATCCAGCACTCTGAGGCCTGAGAAAAGTCCAATATCTTCTGGGATTTTCCCTGTAAGCATATTGTTCGAAAGATCAAAAGTTTCAAGACCTGGATTTGAGCCTCCGGGAAGTGGACCTGTGAAATTGTTATTGCTTAAGTTGAGATATTTAAGCGACAAACAAGAAGACAAGTTGCCTGGAATTTCACCAAACAACTGATTATTTGAAAGATCGATGTTTTCAACATATGGCAACTGGAAAATCTTGTCCGAAATTATTCCGGATAAGTTCTTCCCAGAGAGCTCGATTTTAGCAACGTGGAAGGATGAATTATCACAAGAAACACCATTCCATTGGCAAAAAGGGAGAGATGGATTCCAACTGGAGAGAGACTTCAGGGGATCACCGAACGATGCTTTGATTGATTGAAGCAGCTCAAGCTCTGAACTTTGGCATGAGCACAAGTTCAAGAACATAATAAACAAGAAAAAGAACAAAACTGAAGCTTCGTGCGTTCTAACTCCTTTCTTGCCCATCTTTACCCCAACTATCACCTTTCTTCAGCAACCTTCACCAAATAGCATCGTCAATCATTTTCTGCCACCAAGCGTTCTACCTCCTTTCTTGCCCATCTTTACCCCAACTATCAACCTTTCTTCAGCAACCTTCACCAAATAGCATGGTCAATCATTTTCTGCCACCAACAAGAACAAAAAACCTTGTTACTGCGAAAACTTTGGATCTGGCGCTTATGAAAAGTCATGAAGGGAAAACAGCTTTCTGTATTTATTAATACAACAACAAAAGCATCACAAGCAATTAACTCATGGAATGAAGACTAATCATAAGATGTCATACGCATCATCATGAGCTTTCAAAACTTTCTATTGGTTTTAACATGCTACACGTAAACAAAAAAATCATGAATAAGGTTTAGAAGAATCATTCAGAGTACGTACCAAATTTATAGTGGTTTAGTCTTCTCTCTGAATTGAATAATAGTGAAGTTTTGTAATATGATGAGAAGGAGTATGATAAATCTTGAAGTGGAAGAGAAGAAGTAAGCGTCAATGGTTACAATGATGAAGGGAAGGGAGAGTGAGAGTAGGGTTTGAGCTAGTGTGCAAGAATCTTGGGTGTATAAATAGAGAGAGCCTAGGAAGCATGTAAATGGGCAGGGAGTTTAAGGGTAATTACAGGGATTGCACCTTGACTTTGGTTTGAACACGAACGGTTGAAAGGGGACTGCCGGGACAGATGTAGGGAAAGCCTGTGATTTTGTCGGATATTACCAAAATGCTCTTTTGACTGGCTTTGAAATGTGACAAGGGTTTCTGTAACCGTTGAAAAGTTTCAAAGTTCTTTTAGCTCTTCTTTGTTCTTGGATTGCCTTTGCTCTTGTCCCCTTCAACAAAAAATGAGAAATTTCTCTTGATATTTAGTATAGTGATTAATTATAAAATCTCCCATTTCCATTGTTACTATCCAACCAATATATCATAGGGCACAAGAATAATATAAGAGATAATATTAATTAATTATTTCGACTAATATCATGAAAAAGTATTCAAAGAACAAAAATCAACTTTTAATTTAGAAAAAGAAGATTGAAATCAAAGGTCGTAAAAACACTCATATGTTATTTAACTTTTTGTATCCCTTTTATTTAATTTCTATCACATAAAAAAGGTTTGGAAAATTAATGATTGAATCAATTTGGCTATCTAGACTTAAATATTCTCGCCATGAGTTGTCTATATGGTGTTGTGTACAAAATTTGCTAGACCAAATTATGGCTGCTTATTCATATTTGAGAATATACTATACACTGCATGTAACTTTCTTTTCTCAACGTTCTGTGTAATGTAATCATATGAACAGAGACGGCCCACAATTGATCAGCGAGTATTCTTCAAGCAGAATTGAGGGCTACTTAGCATAGAAAAAAGAGATGAACTTCATCTTCATGCATGTCAAAAGTAACATTTTTCAACCCCTTTTGTTTGGACTCTTCACATTCATCATCATCATCTTGGATTCTTCCCCTCTCTCCTCTCTCTCTTTCTCTCTCTCTTCCCATCTTCATCTCTCTCTTACACAAATACTTATAGTGGTGGTGAAACTTAGTTTTAACTAAAAAGGAATTTGAAAAATAAGTGCAAAGAGTAAAAATTTTTTAACGAACAAAATTTTACTACACGAATATGAACATATTATGCTAGAAATAAATTTAAAAAGGAGTATATATGAGTCTCGCCTTTTATTCCCGTCCATGGCCAATAGGGCATTTGCGGCAAGCGCACTAGGGTGCAAAAATGGGGGCTATACAAATAGAAGGAAAAGAGATGGGAACTGAGAAAGTAAAGCAGAAGAAAATGGAGACGGAAAAAGTGGGATGGCTTTATGTTACTGTAATGCGAGCTCGTGCCTCCCTCTCTTCTTTGAGGGGACCCTCAATCTCTTTCTCGAAGGAATATACAGTGTGTGGTCTTTGTCAACCCAGCATGCTTTGCTCATCCTCCATTTTCTAGGGTTTTTCGCTCGCTGCTCTCCTTTTTCCATCACCCCACGCCCATCATCCAATATCTCCAATTCTTTTCTCTTTTTTCCATGGTTAATAAAACCCCTCTTTTAGTATAATGTTTTTGGCATTTTTTAATGTATTAGCAGAGATATAAAGTTGGATCTCAACCAAACAGAGGACATCTATGATCAATACGGTCATCCATGCGCCTCTCTGTTTTGTTTGTACTGACATTTTTATATGTATGTGCTCTTCGGGAATGGGCTGGTGTCAATATTTTTCCACTTAGTCATTTAATCAAAGATAATAGGCACAAGCTGCGAAGTGCTCAACTGATCTGGATGATGTATTTGTTGGGATTTCGGCTAGATTTTGCAGGCACAGAGGATAGATTTTCAGTTTTAAGGAACAACACTTTTCATGTTCCTCTGAATTCAGGAGTGGAAAGAAATATCAATTGAATACAACAAAAGAGCCCGATAAATTGTATACTTTATTCGTACCTTGCGAAATTTAATTAATGTTTTTTCTTTTTTAAAATCAATTGATTGTGGTTGTAATTTAAGGAACTTGCTATAACTTTGTATTTACCAAGCTTTATAACTGACTCTGATAGGAGGAGCTTACAGCCAGAATTAAGGCCAAAGAACAGGACCGCAATATCTGAGATAAGGACAGTGAGTTTTTTTTTTTTTTTTTTTTGTGGCGCAACTAACATGTACCATTTTTGTTCAGATCATAAATTTATGTACTTTTCTATAAAAATATACTTCCTACTTCCTACTATCTTTATTTTTATTTTGTATTAGAATTTATTTCAATTAGAATAATCGATTGATTTTATATGTGATCCAAATTTGATAAGTTTTAAAATAATTTTAACGTAATAGAAATACAATTTATTAACTTTGGTGGAGTTTTGCCAAGCTGCAAAGGCTGGAGTTTTACTAAGATCTAGCAAAGCTCCATCTGATTTACATTTTTTTATGAATTTTATTTTTTAATAGCATTTTTTATTTTTTATCTATAAGCTTCATTATTAGAATTAAAAATACATGTATTTTTTATTTAATTGTACTTATGAATTTATTTTAAGATGAAAAGTTAAAAAATTATTTAATTAAATGCTTAAGATTTATCGAAGAAATCCTTCAAATCTATTACTAGTTGATATTTTGAATTGTAGAGTTAAAAGCGAGCATGAATGATTGAGAAATGTCTATATTTGTATAAAGAGACAAAACAAAAATATGTTTATTTCGCTTATAAAAAATTATTAGAATTTTAATTGAACCAATATAATTGCCTTTCAATTTAAGTTTTAAATATTGATTCTAATTTTCATAAATTAAATTAAAATTCAATTTGATTTTTATTTATAAGTATATAATGAATTCGACCAAAAGTCTAAGTTTGAGGACATCAATCAAGGGACTAACATTCAATTTTTATACCTTCCTCTGTGCAGAGTTAAATATTCAATTTTTCTTTTTAAAATATTTAAAATTAAATGTCTTATTTTAAAAATAATTATATATTTTATATTTAAATTTATACTATTAATTTTCGTAATTTAAGAAAATTAAACCCATTGACACAATAGGTCTACCACTAACTTAATTGAGTTTATTGATTTAATAGATTTGAACTCCACTAACAAATGGGTTCTACTACTAATCTTTTAGATAATAAAGATACTATATTAATTTATTATGTAGTCAAACTATTTTTATTAATCTTTTGTTAAGCTAAAATAGAACTGTCAGTTCCAAATGGATGGAATATAATTTAATTTCATTTTTATAAAAAAAAACAACCTTGTAAATCTTTTGAAAGAGGAGAAGATTTTCTCCTTATTATCAAAAGATGAACAAAATTTTATTTAATTCAAAACTCCACTTAGGGGAAAAAGATATTAAATGTGTGTGTGTATATATATATATATATATATATATATTGTGTGTGTATGTATATGTATGTATGTATGTATGTATGTAGCACATAAGTTGGCATAACTTATTTTATTAAGCAACTCGCCCAACGGCTTACCTTTCTCGTGATTTAAACTTGTGTCAACCAAGAAGAAAGAAATCTTTCTATAGAGGTAATTTTACATTTAGAAAAGAGAGAAGAAAAAGTTAAGAATCGGTTATCATCTCACTGGAGAGTAATGAAAAAGGAGAGGAAGAGTAAATGACGAGAATAATTACAGAAGAAGCGAAAGGAGAGAGGACAAAATTTAGAAGTATTTATTGTATTCGGATAGTTAGAGGAGAAAAATGAGAGGTAAATTAGCTATATTTTCACATATTTATACTTACATTAAATACATATAAATATTTTAGAGTAAGGGTCATTTATTATTATATTGATTCCTCAATTCCTTTCTAATATTCCTTCTATTAATTCCTTCACAAAAATTAAATTCCACTAAAATCTTAATTCCTTCATATCCTCTCCATTCTTCTCCTTCCATTTTCTCAAGCCAAACCTTAGTTTAATTTTGCAAATACCAAAGTCTGTATTTGAGAAAAAATGAAATAGGAATATTATATGCCCTTCATAGGATGACAAATTTTCCTACCAAAAGGAAAAAAGATCAAATACTCCTATAAAATTAACTTTATTGAGATGAACCACTAATCTTGTTCATCATATATATAGCATTTCAAAATACTCAGTAGTGCTCTTACCAAGACAATGACAATATCCTTCTCTCTATGCCAAATTCCTAGTATCCATCAATGATTTAAAAAAGAAAAAATGTCAGTAGAAAATACATTAATTCTTCATTTTTGTTTCTTGTAAAAGATTTAAAATATAAAAATGCTTCTTTATGCCATATTTTAATTAAGCTAGCCTTTTGACTAATTAAAATACTCCTTCCGTTTCATAATAAGTATCACTATAAAAATCGTCACACATATTGAAATAATAAATTAATTAGTTTTTCCTTAATTAAATATTCTCTCCTCTTATGAGAATTTATAACACAAGAAACTATCAATTTTATTATATTAAAATGCTATTATTTTATTGTGAGGATAAATAAGAAAAAAATTAAATTTTTATTCAACGATACTTATTTTGTAACCAAATAAAACTTTTATAATAATATTTATTGTGAAAAGAAAAATTTAGCAGTAATTAGTGGAGATGCTGGTCCAGTTCAATGCATCCCCTTTGTGGATAATTAATTTTATTGGAAAAGTGGATATGCACCATTTTCTGAAAAGAGGGGCAGAATCCGAAGTCCAGACTAAGTTAATCTTTAAATTGTACTTAGAACTAATTAATGTGAAACCTTTTGTTACATCCCTTTTAAGGTCTTCCTAATCAAATAATTTTTAGTTTTTTATGTGGTTTAATTAATTAGAGAAACTTAGTTGTGTCTGAGCTAAACATGACGTGAAGCCGACCCATTTCCACTCAATCAGGGTCTCCATTGCTTTTTGTGTTCTTAGCTGTGGTCCAATATATCTAATCATTTAAGCAAATAATCAAAGTTATTTTGAGATGAAAAGGAGATGAGAAAACTAAGATTAAGGAGAAGATGGAGAAAATTGGGCTCCTTGACAAATAGAAATCTCTCGCGCAGGGTCCTCCGAGTTTTATATTATTCCTTCGTCTATAATTAAATATCTTATTTTAATTTAATATAAAATTAAATAAAATAATTTAATTATAAAAAAAATTATTATAAATATTATAATTAATTAAAAAATTAATAGTATAACTTACATATTAGTAGAACTTAAATCTTTTTAAAGCAGATTAGTTAAAAACAGTTATTTTGTAAAACATGCAAAATCTTGTTGGAGTGTTCGATATGAGAATTCGAATCAGGGCTATGCACCAAATGTTTGTTTAAAAATACTTCATTTATCAGATAGTTTTTATAGTAGCATTTATGATTTGATGAGGTATCTAAGAAATCTTGAAAATATTAGTACTTGTCGTGTCATACTTGGGTTCGAATACGCACAAGTTCAAGGTGTAACAAATTAAAACTAGCATGTCACAATTGGTTCAAGTGTGACTCATCAAATACGGAGTTGAAGAGAAAGAAATAAAGAATGAAGCAAATAAATAACTACTAATTACAAAAATAAAAGAAGAGAGAGGGACTATCCTCAAAGCATGAAGTGCATGTAGCTGGTGAAGGCGCTCGCTGCGCTTCCGGGTCTGGGCCATCAAAAGCGTGAAGTCGCACCACTTGCATCGTCAATGAAAGCGTCAACAACAACGCCTTCGAGCTCCTAGAAGAGCGTATTTACGCGAGTGTCGCTCGCTGCTTCCCCACGGGGCCAGGGGGCACCAAATCTACTTGTTTCTTTCCTTTTCCTTTCTTGGGAAGCATCAACTTGACAAATTAATACTACTAGCAGTTTCCATTCACAAGTTTGACCCATAGAAAATTTCAGGAGTTTTAAGCAAGTCTGTTTTCGCTTTCCGGATGAAGGTGAAATTAAAAAAAGAATTTATATGTTAATTTTTTTAGTTTTTATCTTAAAATCGAAGGAATTCGATGTAGGATCGCTACTTATTGCATTACATTAGACAATTGAATACGCTCTTTGTTAATTTTAGGATTAGTTAGAGAGAGGAGGCGAACTAAAAAGAGAAATAACTTAAAAAATGATAAATTTTTTAATTATATATTGCGATGCTAAAAGATAAATAATAATTATATACAATTAATTTCTCTCATATACAAGAACCCTAAGGGTTCTCCCAACTCCTTTCTGCATTTGATTTCACTTATTCAAAGCCTGCGATCGCCCGAGATTACATAAATCAGAATCTTATTGCTTGATGTTATTAGGACAAACTAAACCTAGGAACACAACTTGAACTTCGAGCAATCCCTGACAAAGCTGGATTCTTTTTCCTATTCTCGGAGCTTCTCTTTGCTATTTCTCTCATAGCAGTTGTAAATAACAGTTTAGGGTTAACTCTGGACGCTTGGCAGAAAGTTCTCTGAGTGGTCAGAGCTTCTTCAATGGCTGTTTGTTCTGATCGATTTAGTTTTTCTTTTACAGCTTCTGAGCAAAGTCCACAAACCCATCTGCCCGAATAAGAGTCTTTCACTTGTAGTATGTAACCTTGGGTGCATTCCTCATGCAGGCCGCAGCAATCGCATTCTACTTCTGTGATCACTTCGTCAATTTTAACAATGGTTTCCAAGTCTTTCCCAAGCTTGTCGATTTCACTTGTTACGTCAGACACCAACTTTCGAAGTATCTGCTCATTCTGAACCAAAAAGAACAGAATAATGAAAAGGGTCAGCCTGTTAATCAAGATCGATACTATAGGACTCATAACCTAGATGCATTATATATGTGTACTAAGTGAAAGGGACGGAATCAGAGACTTGAAGTTAAGATGACAAGTAGCACAAAAGAATACAGTAGAGGATAACACCATAAATCAAGAAAGGGAGAAGCTCAAATTCTTTGGAACACCATACCTTGATGTTTAAGAAATGTGTTAGTTCTTCTGGGGCTTTGGCTATCATTTTGTTGAAAGGATCTTATCAGCTTCTGTTGAAATCGAGTGCCGCCCTACTACCGCCACATTAATCTATATATATAGAGCCGCCCTACTACCGCCACATTAATCTATATATATAGAGCGTGAGAAATTAAGTATCGATCTAAAAGCAAATAAATTAACAAAAAGGAAGCATTAGAAGATATGAATTGCTTTCAAAAAGAGCTTGCTTTTCATGTTGATAAAGACCCTTTACAGGTTAGACGATTTCGGACGCCATGCAGATGAAAGTTGCTTTCTTTCCGTCGAAATTTAATGCTGAAAAAGAACGTAAACAAGTGGGGTTCATCTGCATGCAGAATTTTCAAATTGCAAACAGGATGAACAGACAAGAAAAACCTATTGAGCAAGACCTACGAATCTATAGTTAATTGCATAATCTTGAAGAGAAGAACTCGTGAGGATTCACAAGCTAATTAAGTGCCGTCAATTTTGAACATCAGTTGCACTGTCCCTCATAAACTATTCAAATCCATATATTGTGCAATGCACACTATAGCTATAGATAGGCAGCTGGATCATGTGAATCTCCTTGATAGTTCATCTTCTGTGAACACAGTTCAGTTATCCAGGTTCTTTTCAACTTCAATGAGAGTTGTACAGATACAACAAACAGCCAGAGTGAGGAAATCCACTGTAAAAATGAAGTCCGGTTTCTGGGATTGTAGTAGCAACTGTTTGTTGAATCATATAAGCTTACTTCATGTGATAGCTAGGGATAGTGTGATTTCATACGGGTGCATTGCACAAATGACAGATGCTGTAGTGTTACAAAGGCCAGGAAGCCTTTTAACCTCCAAATTAATAGATAATGTCAAGAATTAGGTCCATTAATTGAATTTTCATTGAAACTTTATTGTTTTAGGAAAGTGATAACCTTGTCTAATCTAGCTAGCAGTCTCTTAGGTAAAAAAATACTTCGGCAAAGAACATCCCCCATGTGTGAGAACTCAAGCCTACTTAACTTCCAAATTATATAGATAATACTTAGGTAAATCCACTTTTTGTAAATCAAATATTTTTAAAAATTATAAATGTTATAAATTTAAGTGTCGGCAATGCAAAATTAAAGTAAAAATGTTACTCAATATGTTTGAAGAATAACAATATAAAATTGAAGAAAAAGATAAGAGAGAATATAGAAAGAGAAAGTAGAACTCATGAATCAAGACTAGTATGTGTATATTATTAACGTCATCATATAGCCCTATATATAGGCTCATAATAGAAGAATTTATGAAAACTCAAAATCTAATAGGAAAAGAAAATAAATCTAAATCAGAGTAAAATTTTTGGAGTTTAGTTCTCTTCAGGAAACTAACTAATATGAACATCTACATATAATACTCTCCCTTGGATGTTCATAACATAAAGAATATGCATCGTTAAAACCTTACTAGATAAAAATCTAATGGGATAAAAAGCTCTAGAGAAGAAAAAAGAGTACATTATTCTTTATATATCGTTATTAGTCCCGTCAATGAGAAAATATTTTGAGATTTCTTAACCGATGCTATGCTTTCCAATCAAATGTTGCTATCGGTAAGGTCTTAGTGAATAGATTTGTCAAATGATCAAATGATCAAATTTATTGCACAACAATACCATATATCTTATAGAGTTCATGAGTAAAAAAGAATCTTATAAAACTATACTTTATCATATTTCCTTTGATATATATCAAATTTTATTGTCATCTAACATTAAGTTGAAATTGCTTCTTAGAGGATATATATTTATCTCGAATATAATAAAATACTAATATAATCACATATATTCTTAACCAATATAAAAAAACTATGTTTCTTCAACATAAGTCGAATATGTGACTGTCACAATCAACACATGTATATAAATTGCATGGTTTGTATAGATCATATAGGTAATTTATACCTTATATATCCATTTCAACAAGAGTTGAATTTTTTCAATACTCGAAATAAACTATCTCGAAGAGATATTAAAAGTGCAACACTTGCTTTCTAAATTTTTCAAGAAGAATATCTTGATCATCAAATAATTTTTTCTTTTAAAGATTTTATTTTCAAAATCAAGAGATCAACCACGCTTCAAGCGTGCATTAAAATCAAATGGCTATAGAATTCATATATTTATCTTGTTGGAACATTTATCCAAATAGGAATATCTATAGCTAGAATATTATATTGACTAACTCTATCGAAGTCAGTCAAAAAATTAATTTATAATTTTATGCAAATAAATAATATTTTAAAATTCTATTTCATTAATACTTGTGTATAGATCAAGATAATGACAGTCATAAATGATATCGTTTTTCGATTGCTAATATTCTCCCCCCTCCTCTCCCTCTCCCTCTCCCATAATGTGGAGAACAACATGTCAATCAACAAATTCTATAATAATGATATCTTCTGACAGAGAAACACATATAGCAAGTACAGTTACATATAGATTTACTCATACATGGACTTACTCGATCATTCTTTCAATAAGAATTCACTAGGACAATCTCATTATGTTCTACAGTAGCGATACACTTATATGCTTCAAGCATTTCGAGTCCATCAGGGACTTTAAATATAAGTACCATTATCAAATGATAATAAAGATAAACACATATTAAGTGATATAATGCACTATTATATCCATCACTAGAAATATATTTCTTCGTAATTAGTATCAGTTCTTACGAAGAATCACACACCGTACGTCATAGCAAATATTTAATTTTATAGTTCGCATTTTATAAGCAAATATCCATTACTATCTCTTTAGGATTATACTTTAGGTGTATAATTTCTGTTGAGAATACATATACACTTCAAGTATACTTGTGAATACAACACAATATATTCTATGAGGATCAAAATAGAAGATCAAGATGAGATACAAATTAATATCTTTATCCGGCCTCATATTTTCTCCTCTTTATGTTAGAACATCATATTCAATATTAACAAAATACGAATTCCCTCTTGAGATTCAGTCCCAACATATTGAATAATCTATTTGAGGACCCATCTTATTACCTTGTGATGGAGCAATATGCATAGCACATTTCTAAATCTTAGATGAGAAATATTTGGTTTCTGACCACAAACCAACTACTATGAGGAGAACTTATAATGCGTTGGCAAAATACGAAAAAAATGCTAATACATCACAGTCATGAACATTCTGTACGATGTTCAATATTTATCTCAATACAACCAGTATTATTAGCACAAAATATATCGTTGAAGAATGTTAAATATGAGCTCATTATTAGTGAACCGCAAACTACAGGTTGTAAAAATCAACAATATACATATGACTATTTTGTTGATACATCAACTAATAATTTATTCGTATTTATTTCAAAATAGCACATTCAATCCCAAGTAATACTAGTAACATTCAAATAATGTAAAAAAAATAGCACATAAAATTTTGTCATAATAGGAAACTTCTAGTTCCATAATATTTTTACAAATTCCTAGTCATTATTTGTATTTTAATGATTCGGGTTGGTCTAACCGGTCATGCCAACTAATAAATTATTTATTAGTAAATTTTAGGTTTACTCAATATTGTATCTTAATTTCATAAATTATGTGCAATATAAATCAGAAGAGATAAATGATAGAATCTATAATTAACATATATTCTAGGGCATAATTGTAATTCATATGTCTCAAAAGTCCATTCATCCAATGTATCAATGTAATGATAATATAATCAATGCTAAAAAATTTTCACAAGACTATATAGAGAATGATGTATTACAACAATTGACCATTATGTGAAGATTTGGCAGCTCTTCTAGAGTTTTTAATCAATTAACTATTCTAAAATTATTGATCAACTTGTTCTTAAGGAACTTTGTAGTACAATTTATACTTTGAATATATATTTCAAATTTATCCAAATAAACTATCAATATTATTTAGACAAATTGTATTTTCACCATTCTTGTTCCAAAACAAACTAAAATAATATACAAATACTAGAATATAAATATATAATATAAAAACTTTTAAAAATTAATCACAAAATGATAAAAAATAGAAAAATAATAATTCGATAATTTGATTAACATTCAAAATACTAAAAACTCTTTCCAGATATTTAAAAGAATTGGTTACATTCATATTTTCCATATCAATATCATTGATATAAATATCATTAAAATTAGTAGTATAATTTAAGAAAGTACAGCAATATCAATACTTAATAGAGATTCATAACATGCTTGACGTAATACATGAACATAACAGAAATCCTTTCATATTGTATCAATAACATGTTAGAACTATTACTTTCCTATTTCCCTTCTCATTATCTTCTCACTTCTGATGAGTATCTATTCACTGAGAATAAGTCATTCTTACAACACAAGAACAAAGTGCATTTCTACTAGTCACGATCAAAATCTCTTTTATAAATATATTATGAATGATATAAAATCAGTTGGTCGGACGTCAAAATATTTTATCAATAACTTATTTAGTTTCAGAAGATATAAATTCAAAATACTTCTGAAAAACTTTTTCTCGATATTGCTTCTATAGAGATATGAGGAAGAAAAATTATTTTATATATCATATCACTGGTAATATTTCTCCTTATAACATTAATTGAGGAGAAATTCTAAATACAATAAAAGTTTGCATACTTATAGACATAAAATCTTTTAGGCATACTTATAACAAATCATAACTAACATTTGTATAATAATCATCTTTTGGTAATTGTACGTTTCTTTCCGAATTAGCTAGTAATCAAGTGGCTTTAATATTTTGTATTTCTTAAATGATGTCTTCAGAGCCCATTATATCCAAATGAATCTTAACACCATATATATATATAAGAAAAAATAATCTCTTTTCAAAAATATCCAAAATCAAATATTTAGTTTTGAAGTTTGCTGTGAAAATTCAAAGTTAAGTACAAGAAGTGCCTTTACTGCCTGGTTATAAAGTTCAAAAATTTGGTGGTAAAGTTTTGTACTTCTTGCCTTCATATAAACCTCAAAGATATAGCAGTAGAGCCTCGTATTGATAATATATTATAAATTTAAGCACATAATTAAAGGGAAAATATCACTCAATATATTTAGATAATAATAATATAAAACTGAAGAAAAGGATGAGAATATAGAAGAAAGTAAAACTCAAGAATCGAGACTAGTATGTATGTATTATTAATGTCATTATATGACCCTATATATAGGCTCATAATACAAGACTTTATGGAAATCCAAAATCTAATAGGGAAAAGAAATCAAATCTAAATAGAAGTAATATTTTGAAAGTTTAGTTCTCTTCAGGAAACTAATTAATATAAAATTCATATATTATTTCATAATAGTAAATAATTTATTATAAAAGAAAAGAATTTATACATCATAAATTAGGTGTTACATTTCTACAAAGATGCTAGCTCTAAAAGCCTATGACTTTCCTATAAAATTATTTTGTAAATATAAAGGACTAGAAGAAAAGTGTATCAAACATATGAAATTTATGTGAATTTAGTAAGGCGGAACAAATTTTTTATTTTATATTATATTTCTCACAAAAAGAATGAAAGAAAAATTAAAATATGAAAGAAAAACTATTTATTACTAGTATAGGGGCCCGAACAATGCGCGAAAAATTTTGCTTATTGAATTTTGTATGTGTAACTATTTTGATTGTTTTTATATATGATTTTGATGTATTGTAATTTTTTTTGTTAATGTGTAATTAATGATATAAAAATAAGTGTTTCCCAATAAAATAAAGTAGGTAATGCATAAAATTTTAGAGAACAACATGTATATCCTTTAAATTTAACCGTTTAATTGTCATTAGAATTCATACAATTATACTTTGCATAATACAAATAAAAAAATTAAACTTAAATAAAAAAGATCACAACCACTAATTTACTTAGAGATTTTCACTAGCATATATATATATATATATATATATATATATATATATATATATATATATATATATATATATATATATATATATATAAAGCGTTAACTACGAAACCAACTAAATCTAATTTTGTAATAATATAATATTCATTTCAAAATATATGTTGTACTTTTCTTTTTAATCTGTTTCAGCATATGTATGCTTTTTTATATAAAATTTTTATTTATTATTTTATTTTTAATTTTATCATTATCTTAAATTAAGAGGATTACTAAGCGCATGACGATTTTACTAATACATTATTCTTTTATAATTTTAAATTTTATATATTTTTTATTTCTTATTTTTTAAAAATTTAATATGGCTACTGTATGAGCGATGCCCAATTTGGACACTACCCACTATGTTGTGGCGCCTAGGGAGTGGTGTCCAAGCTTTGTGCCTCCCCGCTTTTACTTTTTAATTTTTTATTTTTTTAGTTTTACTTTTATTAATAAAATAAAATTTTTTAATTATTTTATTATTTTTCTTAATTTATAGTTATTTATTTTTAAATTTTTTATTTTATTTTAAGATTCAAAATTACAATTATTCAAAACTAATTGAAAATTTAACTAAAATTAATAAAAATAATTGATAAAATCTATAAACTACTAATATTTGTTACCTATATACCACAACATATTAGGGCGCCTCAGTGCCTCCCCACTTTTACATTTTTATTTTTTTAGTTTTATTTTTTAACAATAAAAACATTATTTTTTCTTAATTTGTAGTTACTAGTTTTTAAATTTTTAAAATTATAATTCAATTATAATTATTCAAAACTAATTGAATATTTGACTATAATCAATAAAAGTCAATTGATAAAATTCATGAACTACTAACATTTGTTACTCACTCCTATAATATTTGTCTAGTAAGAAATCGATAATTTATATAAAAATATTTTTAGAATTTTCCTCATTATGTTTTATCTTCAAATACTATCATTCTAAAATACAAAATAAAACATATGTAAATACTAATTAATAAAAAAAATTGCATAGTATTAAAACAGTTTCTTGAACATGCAATCAAAACGCAACTCTCACTTCGGTAATGCATCCTAGGCTTCTGACGCATCTTGACTGTCCAAACTTATGACAAGCACGGCTGAAATTCATCAATTGAATCTTACAAAACAACTAGTCCAAATCAGAAGTACAAACCCAACTATTGATTCCAAGATCCAAGGTCCAATTTCACCCCAAGAAAAGAAGAAAGGAAATTGATACAGTTGCCTCCATTTCCAATTAGATCTCAACCATCCACTCCACGATCCAACTGTTAGATTTTCATCACAGATAAGGACAAGGCCAAATTGAGCTAAATTCAATTTTCAAATCTCAGCCCTTCATTCCATCATCCAACGGTCCAATTTCACCCTAAGAAATTACAAAGTAAATTAACACAGTCTCTTTTACAAGACAATTAGTAATAATAATAAGTAGATGTGATATTGTGCTTCAACAATTATAAGAGAAATTAGCTAAAAATACCCTCAAATAATTTTCGTCTAGCCAATAATAGCAAACATCTTTTTTGTTACATAATTTATCCCTAATTTATTTTTGGAGTGCTAAAAGTATCCTCACACGGCAGAATACGGCAGAGTAGGGCTGCGTTTTCACTAAAGAAGCTCATGGCTCAAACTTTGAGGGCAAAAAATGTCACTCTATTACATCTCTCTGCAACCCATCTTTGAAGAACAACCAACGTAGTCAGTGCATGGCACCCAAGCGGCATCATTGCTAGTATCCACGGTCGTGAGCAAGGTTTGAGCCAGAGTCCCAACTTTCACTCTCACAAGGTAAGTTGGGCTCTGAAGAACTACACTCTCGTCCAGTTGAAGAGGTCCTCAAAGTTCGAAGAAGTAACTTTGACCGGGTGGACAGGAGGCTTCGACTTGGAAAGAAACTGAAAACTCCGAGCAGATAGGCTCTTCAGCGGCTGCAGGAAGATGAATGCCATGGTTATTGCAGCCACTCTACTGGAAAGAATTGGGCATCTAATTCCTCCAGAGAATCCTGGGGGCGAACTGATAGACATAGTTAATAGCAAGCTTCGGGCGGTAGTTCCCATTTTGCAGCACATCATTAAAAATCCAGATCCAAATCATGACACTCTCCAGGAGCTCGAGGAAGGAGGTCTTCATGACTTGATCTTTAGTTGTGCGACATTATAGTTTGACAGTGTCCATTTATAGTCGCCACTGGGGGGGACGGGGGCAGGGGGAGTGGGCATGGACAGGAAAGGGATGGCGCGTTCTATCGGGTCTAGATTCAAACCTCCCCATTCATATGTAAAAATGGTGCTATTTTGCGTATGTGTCTGGCACGCATAGACAAAATACATCTATGCATGATATTTAGAATAGGATTCATCTCCATATTCAATTGCTTCTAATTTTTGACCTTTTTGCTTCAAAATTTTGAAAGCAAACTTTGATCTCAGACCTCGCGGCAACTGAAAGAATTGTTGTTAAAGAGATGGGTTGCATAGAGATAGAATTAGAATGACACTTTTGCCCTCAAAATTTGAGCCACGAGCTTCTCACATGAAAAACATCGCCCTGCTCTGCCGTATTCCACCGTGTAAGGATATTTTTGGCACTCTAAAAATAGATTAGGAATAAATTATGTAACAAAAATGATATTTACTATTACTGGCTAGATGAAAATTATTTGAGGGCATTTTTAACTAATTTCTGATAATTATAATAAGGGGTAGATACTGATTGAAAGAAAAGGAACCTTATAAACAAAATGTAAATTACCAAAAAGTTCGAAGGAGTTCAGTGTAATATCCCCTTAGATTGACCTTTCACTTTGCGACGTCGTCTTGCTTCCTTCCGGTCGATCACTCGTCTTCCAACCTTCTGCACCGTGCCATTTTCGCCGACAGACGTAAGACGAAAAAGTCGAGGTAATTTTATTATTCTCCTTATTAGATAAGTTTCATCGTCGGAATTCTGAAATTTCATTTGTTTTTCCTTAATTTTACAATCTTGATCGCAGAAGAAAAAGAATCTGAAGTGGTTGAAATAATTTACAGTAGGTGAGTCAGCGTCCGTTGAGTGTTTCTGTTTCCATAGATTTTTCTTTCTGTGGAGCATGCGATTTTATATGTATGCAGCTTTGTCACTTTTTGCTGTTTCTTTATGCATTTGGGCTCCTGAAACTGTAGTGGAGTCATTTGTATGTGTAGTTTTGAGCTTCTGCAGGAAACTTGTTAGTGTACAAATGGCTTGAAGCATTGTTTGAGTTGGTGTGACGTTTGACAATTGTCTGAAAAGTTCGTAAATTTCTTTGTACCCGTGCATTATTTTCCACTAGTTCGAGGCTTTCTTGTATTGGGAAAAAGGAGTTGCAAATGAACCAAGTCATAGAGAAGCTTCAAGTACCACCACATAAGGAATGTGCTGCAGTCTACTTTGTGTGTGAACTTTTACCTCTCAGCAACTTGATTGACTGTGATAGTCTTCCCCTGCGATTTTTGCATTGCAACTCAACTTGAAAAAGTACTGGAGTTTTCGTGGAGTCTACATTGGACTTTTGTGAGAGAAAAAGTGGGATGCAGAGTAGAAAAGGTGAAAAAAGAAATGGTTGAGTTTGTTTCAAAATGTTGCAATCCAAATACATGAATTTCTACATTCAACTGTGAATTTGAGGTGAAATGACAAAGTGATATTTGTATGATTAATGATAGAATTAAATGTGATAGAATTAAATGAAATTTTGAATTCAGTCATTAGATTAAGGTTCTGTTTTCTGCTGCTTTTGCGTTTTTTAAGCTGTTTAGATAGATGCTTTTGAAAGACGTTATTTTTTAAATGAATCCAATATTAACATTTCTCATACTGTTGATAAACAAAAGCAATTTCGACAATCATCTCCAAGGTTACTCTCCAAAACAGTCTTTCAGTTCTTTTTTAATTTTTTTTTGGGTTTTAAAGCTAGAATCAAATTCAAAAGGCAACTGTGATACCTCAAAATATCTATCAAAGTTACTTATGTGGAAAACAAGATTTATGAAGGTGGGTTTATAAACTAAAATCATTTATTAACAACTGTATTTTGTCCTTTTTTCTTGAAGCCTTTTTTTTTTTTTTTGAGGATTCCTGTTCCTCTTTCTTTTACCTTTTCTTTTCATTAATAAAATACTTACTTTTATCCTCAAAACGAATGCCTAATAATCTAAATGTTGGCAGATATGAGACTGAATCTCTGATCATTGTATTTTGGATCTTTCTGAATATTGCAAGGTCCTTATACTTGACAAAAGTATTAGGACAGGAATTTATTTTCTGAAACTGTGATAAGATCAATGTGTGATATTCTGGCTTAACCAGAATTAGGCTTGATCTTCATATTCCTGTCGATGCAAATTTCAGCTTGGCATGAAACTAAAAATTTGTTCAATTATATAGCTCTTTTCACCCAAAAAAGAGAAAAAATTGAATGTCAAACGAATTTTTTTCACATAGAGCAAATATTTACACCACCTACTTTAGCTTGATTCTCTTAAAGCTTAAGGGCTCATAATACATGCAGTTACCTGTGCATGGTTACTAGCCCTCAAGTATGGACACATTGAGAAGCACATTTTCATGCTTAATCTCAACTTACCTGAAGTTTAAATACTTAAATAACCAAGTTTCCTAATTTTGCTTTTACCTACCATGTTTCATTAGTCTGCTTAACTCTATCAATAGTTCTTTTATCCGTAACCTATTTATATTGAATGGAACAAATAACTCAGGGGAGATTCTCTTATCGACCTCGAGACTATTTTACCATAAAGTCTTATGCTGGAAGTTCACAGGGGTGATGACTACATGATCTGAATTTTTGTAAAAGAGTTAGTTACAAACATAAACCTTAGATTGACTTTGGAGATAAAGAAAATTTATCTTTATTTTTGACAGTGAAGCATTAGTATCTGCTGCTTATTTCTATCACCTGCGATGGGACTTATCATCCTATCAGGCAACATGTGTGAATGCTTGAATGCTTAAAGTATTTTTCTGTTCTGCTTTATGAGGAGTTAGCATTAGGTACACTTTGTTTGGACTTGATAAAGAAGTTTCTCGATTTACTGCTGCTATCAACAGGTTAAGGATGGGACAGCTTCTTCTAATGATGAATATATGATAATTTCTTACTTTAAATTCTTGTTTACAGGACTTTAGAAGTTCAGATGGACGTAACACCTAGATGTGAAGGTAGGAATGGAAGAGAATATAGTGATGATAATGATATTGGGGACAACAGAATTAGGAATAAGGAAGACAAAGAAAAGATCACACCACCTGGAAGTAAAAATGGAAGAGAATTTGATGCTTCTAAGCCTGATGATAAAAATGATGATGCCCATCAAGACATTTGGGATCAGTTGAATAAAAGTTTAGATGAACTGACAGAAGAGGATGTCCTTGCTTTGATTTTTAACTCAGATGAAGAAGCAGGATTGTTCTATGAGACTTACTCCAGAGTTGTCGGATTTACTGTTCGGAAAGTGGACACGAAACGTGACCTTAATACTAATGTGGTAAGATATAGGAGATGGGTTTGCTCAAGAGAAGGATATGGGGACAGGAGGCATATAAATAACTCAGACAGGAAATGTGCACAAAAACCTATAAGAAGGATTGGTTGTCCTGCTAGCTTCCGTATCAGATATGACAGAAAATCCAGAAAATATGTTGTTGGATGCTTTATTAAAGAGCACAATCATGATCTAGCATCTCCCAGGGATTTGCCCTTTTTACGGACTAGTAAACGTGCACGTAGAGTGGATGAAGATGTTGGCTTCACTGCAAAAGACGTACAACAGGCCTGGGCCAAATCTGATATTCAGGACGGTGACACCAGTCATGTCTTAGCTCATTGTGCCTTAGCTTATTTATGTGCTAAGGCTGAATATGACCCAGGCTTATATTACAAGTATGATGTCAATGAAGAAGGTCAACCCAGCAGATTGTTTTGGGCAGATTCAAGGTCCATCGCAGATTATGCCTTCTTTGGTGATGTTTTAGCACTAAACACAAAGTATCGGACTAATGCCTATGGAAAACCCTTTATTGTGTTTGCAGGTTTTAATAATCATCACCAAACAACTATATTTGGTTCTGCACTATTAGGAGATGAAACAGCTGAGACATACAAATGGTTGCTGGAAACATTTCTGGATGCTATGGATCAGAAAATGCCTGGTTCAATTATTACTGATTGTCACAATGCAATAGAAGAAGCAATTAGAAGAACTCTCCCAACATCCCAGCATCGGATATGTAGTTGGCACCTACGCAGAGATCTCGTTTCTAATGTTAATGATGCCTCCTTTTTATCTTATTTCAATACCTTGATGGAGGAAAATTGTTCCCCGGATGAATTTGAGCTGAACTGGACAAAGTTAGTGGAGAAATGTGGACTTAGTGACCACCCATGGTTAGCTGAGGCATACTCCAAGCGTACAAAGTGGGCTGAGACTTACCTACGGGAGTATTTTTTTGCTGGAATAAAGAGTATTCGGTGCAAGGGAATGAATGTATATTTTAGCCGATTCCTCAAAGTTCGACTCAGGCTTCATGAGTTTATGGTGTACCATGACAAGGCTCTTATTTGTCTTCGGGACAATGAAGCAAAAGCAGACACTGAATCAGAGCATGCTTCACCTGCCCTTTCTACTGTGTTGAGAGAGTTGGAGAGGCATGCAGCAGATGTATTCACCAGGAATACCTTTTATAAATTTCGTGAACAGATAATGGGTGATGCAATGCTCATTTTGACTTGTAAAGAGTATGTAAAAGACAAAGGCTGTTGGGTTTATAATTTCTCAGAATATACAAAGCCTGACAAAATGTGGAAAGTATGTTTCAATCCTGTTGATCAAAACTTGAGCTGTTCATGTTTCAAGTTAGTCACAGAAGGAGTTCCTTGCTGTCATATGGTTTCTGTAATGAAAAATGAACACCTGAGAGAAATTCCTAGAAGCTGCATCAAGAAAAGATGGACCAAGCGTGCAAGGTGTGAATTAGATTCCGATCAAGCCTTAAATAGGGCCAGACAGATGGTACATTTTGGAGTTTTGAGTTCTATGTGTGGTGAAATGAATCATTATGCTTCTCAAACAATGCGAGGTTTTAAGGAGGTGAGAGATGCCATTTTTAAACTCACATCCCGTATGAAGCAAATTTCAAATGGTGACGTAGATGAACCCCCAAAACAAGGCAGCCATGATGCTGGCACGCAGTTTGGTGTTCATGATCTGCAATTAGCGAAGACCAGAGGGCAGGGTGACTCCTTTCCATATAGAACACTGCAACCCAGCGATGGTGGTCACTGCAGGTACTGTAATTCAACTTCCAAATTCACTTTCACAGGTAAAGTAGGCATTGCATGAATTCTTCCTCCAACTATTTTGATTTTCCTTCAGATGAAGGCTTGTTCATTGATGAGTCGTTCTCCAGCGGATTGAACTCAAGGGTTGTGATTGTGGAACAAAAAGTCATTATGTTAAGAATTTAATATACGGAGCAAGAATAGAAACCAGAATTTCAGGTGTACCAGTTTGCCAGAACCTTCAAGGATTGCATGGTGAAATATAAGAATGCAAACATAATTGGTCCTTTTCCCTTTCGATTGATTTTGTTTATCTGTTCCACGGATTTTCTGCAACCTTCCTGCCATGAAATGCTTCTATTATTATCTGCAGGTCTCCAAATTTTTATATTTCCCCCTCGTTTATATTACTTTGGCGTTAGAAAATTATACCAAAGAAGAATCACTAATTTGAGTTGAGATGAAGCTAAAAATGGATTTTTTTAATCACAAAATATTCCCCTACAGGTGTTTTAGTCATTCTCAAAGTACACCTACATGGTCTCATCAAAGTGAAGGCCGTCAAATGCATGAAGATACTCGCACAACTGATGGTGATCAATGCAGCACACCTAATGAAAACACATCTGAGATGCCAAATCCACATGGGCACGCCATTTGGGAAGATAATCTTAAAGAACCTCACCAGGCATATCGAGTAGGTTGATTTTAGTTTTAGCAAGATTGCAGACCTGTTCTGGATTTGCTCATAGTCTAGGTCATTTATTCAATCGCAAAAACTATCAAAAGTTTTATTCTCATCTTATTCAGATGAATAATGGAGGGATTGTTGAGCTGCAAAACTTTGAACCTTAATGAACTCCACAGAATTGACGAATGCATAAGAATAGTTTTGATTTTGGTATCTTGCTAGAACATCATTCGTTGCAAATTGCAGTTGTTAGGAGTCCTTGTTCTCACTTACAGCTTTCATGTTGGGCTCCATCACGCTTGAAGTTCCTTACCTCCAACCCCATTTTGCTACTCTCATTTTTCTTGTCCTTTCCTAAATACTACTGGAAATCTAACTTCGGTAGAATATATCTGATATTGCTCTTGGAACTAGGTCAAGTATATTGTTTGATGTTCAAAGTGTATTGCGTAAAATGTAGTCACATTTATGGGTTATTTTATGTCTGTTACATGTAGAAGTTCAATGCAAGGAGAACTTTTAGTAATTATTTTCTCTTAATTGAGGCATGCAGTTCTATCAGTTGTGGAAAGATTAGGATTGAAGTCTCTGGAGAAACAGTTAACATGAGCATTGTCAGTTCTCCTGGTTAAGATCAAGGTAATGTATTAGAAGAAAAAATATGTCATTATAAATGCACCAAGGTTGTTGCTATCTGTTTTTCTTCCAATGAACTATGTAGAAGGTAGATCATGCTGTAGCATCTTTGCTTTAACTTCAATTTGTTACGGCAGCTAAAGATAAAATTACAAACAAATGCCCCTCATACTTTGAATAGAATATGATATTTGCTGATGTACATATTCTTCATGGATGCTTTCCTTATCTTTCCTTTGTTGACCTTTCCAAGTCTGATTATAAATCATTGATGTTATTACACCCTTATATTAACTTTTGAGTCCCAATATACTGACATGTTGATTCACAAAATCCTGGATGTTTCTGAATCTTGTAATGACTTGAGCTGTCCTATCACTCTTTTGTCCCGAACCCCTTTTCCCCATTGATGACTAGCTACATTCTGATAATCTTTTTGTGCCAAACAAATGAAACTAGAAAAGATGTATGAGAATTTATGATATTGTAGAAAATTATAAATTATAATCATCTCATATCGTACCAGGATTGGTTCATGAATCTTGCTCTTTTTTTGGATTATTCTGGTTCGACTTTGGATAATGGAGTCAGGTCTCAAAAAAATAATAAAAATCATTCTATTTGTGAGCTGAATTGTTTACAAGACTGCTTGTCGTTGGAATAGCATAAAATACAAAAGATTTGTTCAATTATGACATATACTCAGTATAAGCATTATGCTGTAGATATTCGACACAAGCATTATACTCAACATAAGCATTACTTCCTGTATAATTTACACCCAAAATAAGCTGAACCTTGGGGAATCCAAAGGCAATAGATGTGAAAACCAGAAATCTATATCGAGGACATTGAACAACAAAAAGATAAAACCAAAAGGGGAAGTTAATCATTGAGGTAGTGTTGGGTTGGCTACAGTGATAAAGATGAGTTAACTATGCATGCAAGAAATGGAGCTATTAACATCTGTGTTTACGAGAGTTGCAGACCAGGCTATAGCTTGTTCTTTCCATACCTAAGAAGGTAATGATGAGTAGATCCCTTGAAACTTCAGTATGTTGATTCTAAGATGGACAGCGATTTCCATATCGGCAGATCAATTGACCACTTCCCGACAGTTTTTCATCTCCTTTGCAATTGCTGGAATACAACTTGATGTCCTGGCAATACTGCCTGTCTTTTTACCATCCTTATCTCTAGGGCTCAGGGACTTTCCTCTACTCTTTTTCAAGATTTCTCTCATGGCCTCAGCTTGGTATAAAACAGGATATGCCCTTCCATGACTGTTAAACTCGACACATGCATTCATGTGCTCACTTAAGGCTTGTTCTCTTTTTCCTCCATTCTTCTCCATCTCTTCTTTTACAGCTTCAGCACACAAACCGCAGATCAACTTCCCTGAAAACTTTTCTCTTACGCGCTTAATATACTCTTGTGTGCACTCTTCACCCATACCACAGCACTCACACTTGGCATCCTCAACCTCTGAGATAGGAGGAAGTGTCATATCAACAGCTGCTTCTTTACTCATTTCGAATGATATATCAGATATTGTTCTTTGGAGGTTTTCCATTGAAAGTCTCGGGGGTTGATGAGAACTGTAACTTTTAGTCTTGAAAGTTCCAGCAACTCCCTCTGTGTTAAGTGCCATGCCTAGAGCTGAAATGGTGCAAACAACTTTTGTAATGTTGAAGTTTGAAGAATGTAAACCGACTACGAGATTGGCAAGAAATGCTGTAGAGATTTATGAAGCTGAACTGGAATACTAAGGGGAGGTCTATGAAACCCATGCAGTGCTTGAGGACCATGTCACATAAAAAGGATTTGTTTCCAACTTCTATTTTTTATATGTGAGTTTCATATTCTCTAGAAGCCTCAGAGCAAATGTATGGAGACTACAAGTCATGTCAGCATTTATTGATCAAGACACGAGATATTGGATCGCCTGGATCTTTCCATAAAAATGTGAAATTGAAGATAATTCTTTGTTGGGCTGTGAGTTATTTCTGTTCTTGTTTATGCTTAATGACTTACAAGGAAATATTCAAGGTACCTATAAACCTACCTGGTAGTATTTGATGCACGTCAATTTGATGCCAACCATTCTCATGGGATGGAAGTGTCTCCCAGAGCCTATAATGAATGAGTCCTCTCTTACAAGGTCGCTCTTGCTTAAATTATGTGAAACGGACTATTGACTTGGGTTTAGAATGGATTTTCCTTCTGGTTATCTTAAACCTTTTCTCTTTTCTTATATTCCCCTTCTCCTTGTGTGAAATTTTTGCATCATATTTAAAACATCTGTGATGTCTTCACGGGACAATACCCTGTAAGCTTACATTTGGAGGTATCTTTTTTGTTCTCTACTATTCTTGTTTTGGAGTCTCTCTTTTGGTTGCTAGAACAAAACTAAAGAATAAAGCTACCAATGTTTGGGAGTTTATCCCTTGATAAAAGTTAAGTTAATAAATGAAAACTATGATCACATGAATCTTGATGAGGTGAAGAAACTGATTTAGACAGTTTCTTTTCTCTTTGACAAGGTCACGTGAATCTTGGAATGATGCAAAAAGTATACACCTGGGCTGATGTTTGCACTCTTTGCAGGTAACAAGGAAGGCTTTTGCACTTTCTGCACATGAAAAAGAAAGCTTGATCAAGCTATAGAAATGACTTTGTGGCTCCTAAAGTCTCTATTGGTGGATGATGGTAAGAGATTGCCTTATATGTTCAGCGAGTATGTTGTGGCTTACTCTTACCATTGTATATATGGATCTCTTGCTTGACATGTTGATTAATGCTTATCCAAAAGATGGCCGGTCACTTTAGTAGTGGAGTATAATACAGATCCCTTTTGGACTAAAAAACAAATTAAACACAATTGACTATGATATCGATCAACTACTGAATTATTGATTCAAGCTGGTAAAATTATAGGAATCTATATAACTATTCAGGCTACGTGAGAGAAATTACACCTTCCATTGTAATATATATGTTTTAATTTTTGTTCTGATGTGTTCCAAAATATATATCATCGTTCAATAAAAAGTATTGATTTATTATGCTTTTTTAATTTTATTCTTGTCTTCGACAAAACATTTAAATACTTTTTTCTTCTAAAATTATTAGTTTTTTAAACCAACAATTCAAAACATCAATTTTCAATGTTGAATTTGAATTTGAATTTGAATTTAAAACACTAGTCAACAATTTGTCAATAAAGTATTTTAGGTATCTCTTAAATTTTTCTATGAAATTTATTAAAATTTTAATTTTTGTATAATATAAAATTATGCAATATATTTTGAAACGAGGGGAGTATTAAATTCTTATCTCATGCGAAGATAAGGTTTGAACCTAACTAACATGAACTCTTTCTGGGTCTCAACAACTTTGAACCTATTCAAGGCTTCTTGCTCGCATGAAAGATCGTCTAAATGCAGGCAAATTCAGGTTCCTCGTGAGCCAAATTCGGGAAATGAAGGTAACCCACATCTTTAGGGAGGCAAATAAACTTGTTGATAGGGTATCCAAAGATAAATTTATATATTTTTTTTATCTAATAATATAGTTACATGTGATCTAATTTAATTTGTATATTAGATAATATATTACAGGATATATTATAAGATTTAAAGTCAGATTCCACATCTAGTCTTCTGATCGATTGTTAAAATTGTTTTATGTGTTTAATAGTGAATCATGTTTGCAATTTTCTAGAACTTAATACAATCTTGAAATTGAAATATAAAATGGGATCGGGATAGTCCAAACTCCTGCCTTTAAGAGCTTTTATGAAACAAAATTTGAATCTCCTCTAAAATTCCTTGAACCCACCTCCACTAATGTAGGCTTAGGCTTGGCTCGGTTGATTTGCAACGAGAGCAACGCTGAAATAAGGGCCCAACAAAAAAACTTTCCCCAGATTTTTCAGGCTTCGGGGCTGATCTTTCCGGGGGTGGAGGGCTGGATATTATCATTTTGAAGGCCTTAAATTTCGCCCATTAGTAGTTTTCGAAGATTGGAGGCCCAAATGTTAGCCAGTCATATATGGGCTACCCTGGTCAAGATTTTAGATTTTATTTGGCCCACAGATAATCAAATGAACTTTGTCTTTTTTTTTTTTTTAAAGGCCTATCCTGTGAACTCACGCAAAAATGAATTTGTCAAAATTGAGAACTTGGTAGTTCTTTCTTTCTTTTTTTTTTTTTTAATCTTTTGGACTGCACGGATTGAATATGACCTTCAAACTATGAAATGGATTTTTTCTTTTCTAATATATGCAGAAGATGAGAGGATGCTAATCAATTTAGATTTTTTACCAACCCATTATCAATTCAACAACGATAATACTGAGAATTAAAAAAATTGAAAGCAGCTATATTTACTCCTGAACATAAAATATCTTAAAATGACTTTACTCTTATCTCGAACTAAATATTAACTTATATTTAGTTTGCGATGCAAGTAGAATTTTAAATTAGAGAAGTACGCCTTACCAATTCGAAGGTTTTGAATTTAAACCACATCACATCTCATGATGTATCCCAAAAAAGAAAAAATTTAGACAAATCATTTCACTTGGTGTATCAAAAGAAAAGAAATTCAGACGGATGCTACACAATCAATACGTGAAGAAATACAAGAAAATGGAGAAAATCTTGAGTTACAATTGAATAGAAACATAATTCCTCAAAATTCTTGGATCACAATTTGACATATCCTTCAAGGTTTACCTCTAAAATTGAATTTAGAACAGGAAGTATGTTCAAGCAGAAGGGTGGAGGTGAAACCAAGCCTGGATTTCTCAAGGTCAAATTGGAAAAGATTGTTCTCCATTTGATGTGCTCCTATTATCATGCCCACTTCATGATTTTGACCACCATCCAAGAACCCCAAGCAGAAAATATTTTTACCCACTCTCACCATCGAATTTGCACCATAAAGCCTCCACCAAACAAACTCACTGTGGAACACAAAATCAATGAATGGAGAACTTGGGCCAACTTGTGTCTCTGGCAAGTTCTTGTAACATATTTCAAAAGGCTCCACAGCTTTTACTCTTGGAAAGTGGGCAAACTCTTTGAGATATGCTTTTATAAAAGGTTTGTAAATTGGTGTACTCATGATTGTATAAGGATGAATAGTGCTGATTTTTGTCCCACCAAATCCTTCTTTGTCAATGGTGAGGAATGTTGTGTTTACTGGCACTTCTTTGCCACTGATTTTGATTGCTCTGACTTGAATCCAGTAATCAAGGGACATGTCATCTTTGACAAGAACACCAGGAATGCTGAAGGGCTTGATCACCAGTGGGGTATAAAGAAGATAAGGAGAAATGTCCCTGTCTGGATTCATAAAATATGATTTCTCCCCAAAGAATATGACACCAGTGGATCTTGTTGAATTGCTTAAGCAGACTGCAAACTTTTTTGGGAGCTTAAATGCACTGCTCAACATCGAAGGCAATCCAAGGTTACCCCTCCCGAATCCGGCAAATCCACAAACTGCATCAGGAGTGCCCTCCAGTTGAGGACCTCCTCCACAAGCAAAAACCAGCCGGGGCACAGAAACAAGAGGTCCTGGCCTTGAGCCATTGACAGATTGAACGGCGAAAATATCTTCTGCAAGTTCTGCAGCAGTGAGATGGTCAGTTATTTGGTTGCGGATAACAGTGGTGCAGGTATTGTTGTTGCAGCCTGGCCTAGGACCGTCCCAGCAGTCTTGTTGGCATGAGCCACCGCTGAAAGTCTTGCAGACTATAGAGCCACAATGGACAGCTTTATATGATGAACTGACATAGATGTTCCGGCCACAATCAACCCAAAAATTTTCACCTCCCAAATCGAATGTCAAGCTAACAGGAACAAGTGGGGTTCTTTGGTAGATTCTAGTAACATACTGTGTATATTTTGTCGATTGATCTTTGATTATCGGAAGCACAAGACCAGGAACGGGAAAAGTTTTTATGGGCTTGGCTGCAGAAGGGGCTATAAGAAGGACAGAATAGAAGAGAAACAGAAATGGAGAATAGGAAGAAGCCATTGTTGAGCTGTGTGTGAAGTTCTGAGTAATGGGGCAGCAGAAGCATCTTGATTTTAAAGATTCAAAGTGAGATTTGTTTAATGTTATCCTTTTCTCAACTTGGAGTTGGGATTCACAAACTAGGACGTGAAACTGTGCGCGAGCTATGGGGTGTTCTGCTGCTTCTGCTAAGTATGCTTCAAGTCAAAAGCAATGGATTTTGATTAAAAAACAAACAGAAACATATTTATCGAACTCAGAATCTTTTACTTGTACAGGATCTCGGCCATTTAAGCCTCAAATAGATTGTTCATCATTTAACTGAATTGGCTCCAAACCTTTTTTTTTTATACTTCGGAAGAAGGAACTAGACCTCGGCCTTTCTTGGTTTTCTTGAATTTGCCATGTGAATTTGCAGCAGCAAATTTGGACTTTATAATAGAGGAAATCTAGGGTTTGCAGCTTGGGTAGATGATCATCGGAGCCTGAGGAATGGGGAAATTGAGAATTTTGGCAGCAGCTTTACAAGCATTCCATCACCAAATCCTCTAAGGACTAATACTGGAGTATGTTTTTAACTTTAATGAAAGCCAAGACCATCAAAATTTGACACGTAGAGGTATCATAGTATCTCAGTCAATCAAAAGAGCGTTTCGGATTAAATTATAACTCGTTGATTTGATTATTATCCCTCTTAGAATCAATAAGTTTATCAAATGCATAAGTTCAACTTTCAGTGCCTAGCAAAAATTTTTTACTTTCCGTCTCACTTCTTCTTTCACAAATAATTCTCTCTTTCAAAATTTAAAATAAAAAATATTAAATTAAAACACTATCCAATCTCACCCTTAATCAAAAAAAATAAAAAATCATGCTATTGAATCATGCTTTTTTAATCAAAAATTTATTTTTATAAAATTTTAAAAATAAAAAATATTAAACTCAAATTAAATCTAAATACAAGTCACGCTTCCATTAAATTAATCAAGCTTGGGAAGCCCAATTTTGTATTGAGAAAATATACTTGTTGAAAAGCGTGCCAATTCGGAAGTCGGTGGACATCTTCTTTGGGTTGGAATTACCATTAATAATCAGTTACGTTATCGATATTATTTGTTGGTAATCTCCCCTTAATATAACGTTCAAGTTTGGAACCTTCCTGATTTCTTCCAATGGTTCAACGGAGTGGATTATTACTCTTTTGACGGTAAGATAGTATGGTTTAATTATAAGGATCTTTCTAATGTGTGTCTTACGGCACATGTTAATTTTAATCAGTTAACAAATTTATACTACTAAGTAATTTTTATTTATATTTTAAATTTATATAATTTAAGTTTAAATGCGATTGTCAATTAAGGGTTACTTTAGGCAATTGGATGTTAGGAAAATCCATTTACTAGTCTATTCATTTAAGATCTTTTGACTCTTTTTGTATAGATTAAGGAAGAAGATGGGAGTATTTTTTTTATTACATTAATAACTAATTTTACTAAAATAATAGAGGATAATGAAATTATATTTATGATGATAATCATTTTAGAAAAATAATTATTAAATTTTAAAAGATTAAACATTTTTTAAAAAAAAATTGATGTCTAAAAGACCTTATATATTTTGAAAGAGAAATTGTGAAATTACGTGAACCTATTACTATATTATTCTCGATCTTTGACAGATATGAGCAAAACTACTGGTCTACTAGCATAATCAGTGCAAAGCACTCCACATTTAATTATTTGATTAAAAAATAAATGATTAAGCATATGCACTTAAGGATAACTTAATCAAATTATCTTCTAAAGTATATTGCTGAAATATTTGTTGTGGTTTATTTTAAAATATTGTATAGGAGCATTAAAATATTTTTTTAATTATCTGTTTTTAGCCCGGTGGAGATTTTTATCTCCGGTTCCCCACTTGGGGTTGAGCTAGGCATGAAAATTCTTCTTTCCCCACTTCTTTCTCCGTAAATGTCTAATTTTGAATTAATATAAAAAATAAAATGAGTAATTTGATCACATAATCAAATAACAATAATATCCTTATTACGCCCCTCTATTTCATAATATAACGCCTTTGGCATATTGCGCAAAAATTAAGAGTTTTGAAATAAAATGCAATATGCATTTTATAGGAAGATGGAGAAAGAGAGAGAGAAATGAATTGGGATAAAGAATTGGTAGAATTGAAAAATAAGTAGTAAATATTTCTTGAAACATGAGAATTGAGGCTGAGCTATCAAAATCAAGAATCTACAGTTTTTAGGTGAACAACCAAATTTTGAAATTGAAGGCGGAAAATCATAACACCTTTACACATTGAACTGCCAAAACTTCTCCTCATACCCAACTCATCAAAACTACAAGACACCAAAAAAAAAAAAGAAAAACGAAGATATTGCTGTAAAATTAGAAGTAGATCAACGGGAAATGAATCTTGACTCAGAGGTTGTGATCCAAATGATTCAATTTAGGGTTTATTGCAAAATACCCCTTGAAGTTAGGGGATCCAAATACTTTAGTCATAATTGTTAAAAAAAATAGGCAGTCTAACCCCATTGACAGTTAGTCAACAATTAAAGAAATTAGCAGCCGTAAGATGCTTGTGAATTTACGTATCTATCCTCAATACATTCAGGCATTGACCAAAAGAGCCAAAAACATTCATTAAGCCCAAAAAAGAAAAAAATAAAAGTTAGAAATACATTCAGAATGTTAAGTTAGTTTCTTAGACCTACTAGTTAGTTTCAGTTTTTGTGTATATGATGCAACCAATAGATTCTCCCTCTGCAACTCCGGGGGATTTGGATTGGTTTCAAGGTGGTGGCTTGGTGTTTTTCATAACTGGTGATCAAGGAAAAGGGTAATAAGGCTTGTAACTAGTCTTTGGTCAATTGTCTAGGAACAAATGTACAGTGAGGAGTGTTGGGTGAGTCAACTAAAAGAAAAATTAGTTCGCCATTTTGAAGTTGTGGTGGCAAAGGGAGATCTAGGGCATGGTTTTAGATTCTATAGGCCATTTGATGGTGAAGAGTGGCAAGGTAGGTATTTTCTAACTCAAGGTCTGAAATCTGGATCTGGACTCGGAAAATAGTGGGTAAAGATGGGTCTTCAAGGTGCATGGTGAAATTAGGAAAGAGAGTGATAAAAATGGTACCAGAATTGAGTGTAGTCTGGACTGTTCCAATTACTGCATGCTCATACTTCCGAAATCGGGAATCTAACAAAGCAATCCACGAAACCATAGGTAATCCTTTCTTTGCATGTAATATCAAGGCCAATGAAATTGTTCGATGGGAGTTATGTTCCACAACCCCACATTGCTCCCATATTGCAAGAATTTTCTGATGAAATCCTCAATATACAACAGTTGCACCAGTTCCTTGGAATTGTTCTCTAAGAGGTCAACTGGACACTGGACAATCATACAATCTGTTAGAGAATCGATGGAAGAAGAAGAGAAAAAGGATGAGTTCTTGGAGCATTGAAGATCATTTGGGGTTGACTATCAAAGAAGTTCGTGATTGACTGGACCTCAAAAGATTGAAAGGAGGAGAAGATGCCCAGAGTGTATAGGCAGCAGTTTTGAACAGGAGAGATGAAAACAAGGTACAGAAGGGTATTGACAGATAGGGGTGAACTATCTATTTTTTTAACAATTGTGACTAAAGTGCTTAGAAGCTAGATCCCCTAACTTCAAAGGAATATTTTGCAATAAACCCTTCAATTTAACAATAATCAAAGTTCTTCTAATCTGGTTAACGATTGGTTAATGACTACGAATCTGGCACAATTTTTCTTTTTTTAACACTGAATAACAACAGATCCGCTTTGACCCATTCCCAACAATGCTGCTAACAAGGACCTCATCATTCATCGACCGTTGACCCAATCATGAATGAAATTCAGCAACTAAGGTCCAGGCTCAAATTATCAGTTTGGGGAAGACTTTTAATGGACCAAGTTAGTTTGCAACTCAGTCCAAATTTTCTCCCATTTTTCTTTTATTTTTTTTATTTGGGACAGAGAGTGTAATAGCCTCAAACGCCTAGTAAGTTAATGATCTACATTTTGAAGTATTCCACGGGCAAACTTTTTCAAGTCAATCAGAAGATCAGAAAAATGGAGAAAAGAAAAAGATACCCTTGACTAAAAAACGGAGGACCAAAAATGCCAAAGTTTCCATCAAAATCACGGAATAATATTACTTTGCCGCGGTACATATAGAACAAAATAGAGGTTCCCATTAGATTAGAGTACCGCTTATACTTTTCGAGACCGAAATGAAGAAATAAATCCATGGCTTTTTAGCACCACACGTCTCCAAAACTGTTGTTATTCGTTGTGATGGCGATTGAAAGAGAATGGCCCTTGCTGCAGTCAAACAAAGGCTGCCGATTCGTTTTCAACAAGATCAATTTTTGGTTTTCTTGAGATGTATGAGCGTATTTGCTTTAAAATTTTTATTTCTTTATGCAAATTCTATCTTCTCCTCTCGTAAAAATCGAATAATTTTATTATTAGTACGGTCTTTTTTGTCAAATATTTTAAGATATTATATTATATATATTACAATTTATATATTCTAAAAAGATAATACAATATTTTTAAATTTCTAATCTGACAAAATTCTAGTTTATGATGGGATAATTCATAAAACTTCAGTTCACTTTGAATTGCTAATTTTTTTCAGCAAAGCTAAGATGCATTTATAACTCGGCCAGATGGAGACGTGGAATAATCTCCATGATGAAAGTGAAGAGACTTTTGAGTCCCGAATTAGATGCCCCAAAAGCCACCATTGGTTGGAGTCTTGTATTATTTGCATTGCAAGTTGTATATTTTAAAAAGATATAATATTTTCTCCGTTTCTTTGGTCGGGACTCGGGAAGGAAGAAGGAGAGAAAGATTTCCCGGAAGCTTCCGCTTTGCTCGTGCCAAAGAGATGGAGATGACAAGAATAATACTCATATATAATAAAATGGATCATGTAAATTTTAAATATTGAGTAGTTTTATTATAGCCATTAAGTAATTTATATACATTACACAAGTTATATACATATTAATAAAAATTAATAAGATAATTCTTTTTTTAATAATGCGATCTTTTTTTATATTTTTTATTTTTATTAATATGTGTTTAACTTGTATAATGCATACAAATTATACAGTAATCATAATAAAATATATTCTAGATATTAGATTAGTCTACTCGATTCTAGTTAAGAAAATTCTAAATGATGAAATTAGTTAAATATATAATCTTGTTTGGTAGATTATTACTTTACGGACACATAAATATTTAATTTTTAAACGTCTTATATATGTTATTATATTTATGCAATCAGTCTTGAGTTTAATTTATACTTTCATTTATATATTTATCATGTAATAATTTTGAGTTTCGTTTATATTCTCGTCTCCTTATATACTTTAAAAAAAAAGAAGGTGACGTAAAAACAAGAGATTTACATATAAAATAGTACATCAATGTACATGAATTTAGAAAGCTCTTGGATGTATCCTGGAAAGCCACTGTCAGTCACTAATGTGTAAAATGCAAATCAGATCTTGGAAGCTCTTGCAAACTTGGATTGGATTCTATTTAACTTGTAAATGTATAATATTTAGAAAATACTTTTTCTACCGCAAGAGACAAAAAAGATAAGGAAAAAATAGTGTAAGTTGACTCTTGAACCCAAATTTTTATTATTAGTGGGTTTTTTATAGTCATAACACGGTTTAGACTCGAAGATTCCTGGAATTTCTGCCCTACCCTTTTAGTGACAATACAAGGTGCATTTTAATAAGCTGAGAGTCAAACTTTTTTTTTATAAATATATTTTTAATTAATTAAATTATTATTTTAAATATTTTTATCATAGTTAATTAAAATTATATATTATTTAAATTTAATATTTTTATTTTTAATTTTAAAAAATAAATTATTTATAAAAATAATATTAAAATAAAAAATTTATATTAAATTCTATTACGAAACCTTATGTTAGTTTTGAAACTCAATGGGCTTATGGTGTAGACGAGAGATATCTCCATGAATCATCTTTGACCATTAAATCGAATTTTGTGTGTGTCATCTAGAATTATTAGGACATGAATTTATATATTTTAGTAGACCAAGCGGGTCACGGTATTTCCAAATACGTAGGAAAAGAATTGCCGTTGGATCCTTGGAACCGAAAGCGCCACTATTACAACTATATCTGCACATTTTTGAGATCTTTAATTTTTTTAAAAGAAAAATCACACTAACAAATATTTTTACCGTGTGAATTAAATGCCTACTTTCTATACAAAATGAATAAAAAATAAATATTTTATTCTTAACCAAGGAAGTACTTGGTAATTAGGTTTCTTGAAAAAAATTTTGAGGAAAGGAAATATTGGAACGAAAATGTCGTTAATTACGAAAATAAGCACGAAGCATTTGGCTGAAAACATAATTTGGAGAACTATATTTGAAAATAGTTTTACGACTAAAAACGTTCAAATCATGACTTAAAGATAAACACTTCTTCTCCAATGAAATTGCACATTTTCATTTTTATTTTAGAATGTTCTTAATTAAATATTTATTTTTAAAATATTTTTTATATAAACATCTACGACTAAACTCTTTAATAATATTAGTTCTACTATAACATACTTCTAAATCACACTTTTTTTTCTTTGTTGGATAATAGTTTAGGCTTGCATTTCATCAGAAAAAAACAGAGGGTTCAGATGTCGTTCCACCCTTATCACGAAGCAATTTTGTTATGGCGCAGACAATATTTTTTTTAGCATATATTGAACAAATTCTCTACCATCAAATTTTGATTTAACTATTCGAAATTTATATGTAGTGAATAATTATTCATTGCATAATTAAATAATTATTCAAGAATTATTATATAAATTTTTAATTATTAAATCAAAATTTAATAGTTAAAATATATTTGATATTGCTGAAAAATTGTAACTGTACTGATCACGGAATACTCCAATGAATGAAGCATTTTTGGGCTTTTACCAATTATAGCCCTTTTATTGAAAAAATAGAATAAAATGTCTCAGCTTTGGCGTTGAGTTACGCATATGGCCATAATGCCATTTGGGTTGGCATGGTGGAAGAAATGATGCCAAACCAAATAGTGTCATTGACTACTGCAATTTTGTGGCAGAAAAAAAGTCAATAAGGCCATTACTAAAGATGTTATTGCCTTTCATTGAAAAAAGTAGCAATGGCCTTGTTGGTTATCCCAACACTTCACTGCAAATCCTCCCTTTGATTTCTTTTGTTTCTTGTTTCTGTTGTAAAGCATAATAGTTTCTTCATATTTCGTTTAATAATAAAAAATATTTAAAAAATTTATATTTATGTTCATAGGTAGAAAGAGCTGTGTTGTGTTCCGTATAACTTGTAGTTTGAAGAAAAATAGCTGTATTCTACAAGAATGAATTTTGATGAAAGAATTAACCTAAATTGGTTATAGATCTTACTTTGCAAATTAAGTTTCTTCAAGATTTTTAATTTAAAAAAAAAATATTATAACATCGTTTCTAGTCAAACTTTTTCGTTATTTTTCGTGGCTATATTGCAAAAAATTTTATTATTTAATTTTTTAAAATTTGTTTGATGGTTTTAGAATGAAAAGTCAAACAAATACAAATGAAAAGTGTGACATCAAATATAACATTTATTCTATTATATAAATACTCGTGAAAGTATAACATAACATAATATAATATTGATATAACATTGAAATTAAACTGGAATACATTTAAAACTAATAAAACCTAAGAGTTACTTGGGCTTGCAGAGTCAATAAGGCCATAATTTCTTCTTTTATGACCATGTAAGTGGCAATAGCTGTATCTTGAAGGAGATTCTGGGTTACGTTAATCCACATCCGAACAGTACCTTGCGGATCACAGTCAACCTTGACTATTCTTCTTATTTGAAAGATAAAAAATTATATGAAATGACGCCTTTCCCTCACATAGTTTTATTTGCCACTGGATAGAAACTAGACTCATAGGTCTTTTTGTATAATTTCTTAGAGTAGATATCCATAACAAATTGTGTATCATTCCACCTCTTATTCCTACAAACCGCCAATGCATGCGAACAAGGCAACCCGTATATGTGTCACTTTTTACAAGTACATGTTGTATCACCAGTGTGTACTGTATACACATAGTTATATGTGTACTGTATATGAACATGGTAACCCATATATGTGTCACTTTTTACAAGTACATATTGTATCAGCAATGTGTACTGTATACACACGGTTACCCCTACCATTACCGTGTACAGGGGACTGAACATTATAGACCCATGTATATACATTACATTGCACAACCCAGTAGGCTCTGGCTTTTTTTTCGTTTGCCACAAACTTATCCTAAATCTTTTTGGAAAAAAGGTATCTAGCAGCGTGTGTCTCTTTCTTGTGTGCTGGTTGAAGTACTCAACCACTTTATTGAACACCATCTCCACTAAAGCCTTTAGTGGTAATGCCTTTGATTTCTTCAATATGTTGTTCACTAATTTTAACAAGTATGTGGTCATGATTTCATATTTGTATCCACAATCATGAAGGATGGTCAATTTCTCCAATGAAATTGTATTTAGCAAGTTGAATGCCTCCAACGGCCTTCTTTTTATTTTGTTAAGCAAGCGATTAAACTTTAAAACGTTAGTTGCAGTCTTCACCTGCCAAATCAAACTTTTTAACTTTCTATTCTTAAATTTCAAATTGAAGTTAGCCCTTATGTGACCGAAACAAAATCTATGGTAGGCATAAGGAGGTTGTAACTGTTGTTATAGGCTAATGGAATTTAAAATGCCCTTGTAGAGATCGAAAATCAAATCTGAAAATACCATTAATAAAAGGATTTTTATTTAATCAAAATAGTCAAAACTAAATTTATCCCAAAAAAAAGAAAATGTCAAAATTAAACAAAAATCACAAACATATATTACTTCAGAAATGTGAAATGTATTTCGCAACTTCCACCACTGAAAAACATATCAATATTGTTTTACTAATCTGAGATCTCATATTAGCTCCAAATCTTCATCAAGTTTTGAAACTATTTTTAAACTTTGATTTCGAACTCACTATTGTCATCCATATTCACTATTTTTCAGCATTTCCGCAATATAGATTTGAAACAATAGCATATAAAAGAGCAAACAAAGAGGAAAGAAGAAGAGAGAGAGATAATTAGATTTGATAAAGAAAGATTAAGAGTGTTAGATTTAATGTATGAATCAAAATTTAAATTTATATTTTGGGTTTGCTTAAATTTAAGCAGGAGTTAAAATTTTTTTTAATCTTAAAATTATCTTTAATCAGTCTTAATTAATAATTGAATAAAAAAGATGGCAATTCAATAACTAAAATATAATATTATACGTGCTAAGAAAAGAATATCGTTCCACCATAGTCGAACCGCTCGTTCTATCGCGTCGAAAAAAGTAAAAATGAAGCCAAGCCGTCCATTGACCGAATCCCGAATTACGGACTGAAGTTTATGTCAGAGTCTGTAGGCCTTCCTGCTTCTATAATTGCCTGCAACTACAAACCCAAATAACCGACTCAGTAAACAGGCTTTTGCCAACGCGTAGCTCATCAACTAATACCTACCAATCAAAGTTGCTCACTATATCCCGACTGTAGTCCTCCCCACACCAAATCTTCTCTACCCATTAAATGCATTTTTATTTACACTCCATAAATACCCCCTTAACCATTATCTTCTCTTCTTCTTCCTCTTCCCACCTCCAATCTTCCTTCCTTTTGCGGAACTCTCTCTTTCTATCTCTCTCTCGGTGTATACATACATATACACATATTTTTCACCTTTTTCTTCTTCACTTTGTAGTCTTTTCCATCTGCGCAGAAGAATTGATCTCTTGATCCTGAAATGGAAGCGGTGCAGGTGGAAGAGCTAACTTCAGGAGCCAGCGGGCGGATAATTCCAGTCTTCGAAAACCTCCGGAGATCCTTGTTCTCTTACGACGCTGTAAAGCGAGCTTTGATCTTAATTCGTTCTCTTTTTCTTTGGATCCTTCTTTTGATTCTACCCCCGCGCCATCGATCATCTTCCTCTTCTCCGCCTTCGTCTCCGAGGTCTTCGGATTCTGCTTCTGCGGCGACGGTATTGATTAAGAAGAGGAAATTCGCTCTGCGTAGGGACGAGGAGGACACTCTTCGACGTCGAGCTCTTGCTGAGGCCTTGCGAATGGTCGTCGATGAAAATGATGCGGAGTCCGAGAATGAGTTGGGGAATGGGAATGGCCGCTGCCTTTGGAGCACTTCATTGTTCTATGGTGTTCGGCGAAACGCGTTGTTTTGTCGCTCGTGGCTTCCTGTCTCGGGCGAATTGCGGTACGGACCTATTTTTATATGTTTATTTACCGTTTTCGTGCATTGGTGTGTTTGCACGTTTCTTGTTTTCATTCGCGTATGCTGGTCTAAACAAAATTATTTCTTTTTTCTTTTTTGATTGGTTTTTCGTATGTTTTACGGTGACTATCTGTTTGCGCGGGGTTATGCAAGAGAAGATGCTGGCTGTTATTCCTAAGCATTTTAAAATGATCAATTTAGTGATGTTGCTATTGCTTGAAGAGATTTGCTTGCCAACTGGAGATATTGTTAGTAGTTGGAAATTTGTTGAGAATATAGTATGGATGGTTTGTGTCATTTTCTTTTGGTCATGTCGCGTTGCCAGAACTTTTTTAATATTTGTACCTGGATACAGGAACTTCTAATTTTGAGTTAATTTGTGAATACAGGGCATATTCCTCGCCTTGATTGTGTGAATGTTCCTAGGTCCATGTAGCAAATTTCCGTTAAAATATTTGCCAGTTAAAGGGTCTTAGATGTTATCTAGTCCTGCATACTGAAGAGCAATTAAAAGCGGTCTGATGATTCTGCGTCGTCATCCTTTTGTAAGCTGATTTAGTGGCTGCCTTTTCTTTCTTGTTTTGTAGCAACGTGTTCTATTTCTCTGCAATCACGTTCCTAGTTGCCGTGGCATCTTCTTTGCACCCATAGACAATAAATCCAGTTATGGACCCAAGAGTGGTGCTTTGGACTGTTGGTTTTTGACTTGTATGGAAAATTGGGGTGGAATATATGTACAATTAGAATCATCAGATGTGCTTGACATGGTTTCATCGCAATGCAAGATAAATTGCCATGAAAGAAATCAGGATATTATTCAGAATGTTGTCAACCATCTGGTGTTGCGGTTAGCAGTTGTCAATCATTTCAGAATGTTTGTGATGCAACCTATAGTTCAAATTAGTATGCATGCTAGGAGTTCATGCAGACAGAATTGAAATTTAGTGTCCTGACAAGAGAAGTTCATTTCAATTAATGGACAATGAAGTCACACCACTTGTCCAAGGTGCTGTTGAAAGATGTGTATGCTTGTCTAGTTTCAGATCAAGACGCTTACTCAAGTTATAGCATGTTTGAGGAAGGGTTCTCAAGAGCAGACCTAACTTTGGTATTTATAAGTTGTGTAATCCTGTTGTGTAAGGGTATTGAATAGAGGGCTTTCTTTTCCAATTTCACTACGGAACCAAATCTACATAGATCAGATTTCAACTAGATTTAACTACTTATGCAATTGCTCAACAAATGAACTAGATGTAAGACAATCGTTCCTGCTCTTACCCTTCTCTCTTTCCAGCCTGTTAGCCATTATTGTTGACATGTGTCCGTTATCTTGTTTGCCTGAATGCTGTTTAATATATATGGCCATTTCTAGAAACCTTCTGCAGTTAATGTGAAATAACTAAAACTCTTTTTATCACTGTGAGAATTCATCTTCTTCTAATAAAATTCTGGAAAACCAGGATTTGCACTAGAAGAGAGGATTAAGGGGGCTCTGGTGCTGCTTGTCTCTGAAATATTTGTGGTTTTCATTCCACACCCCTAGAACATGTACAGATCTCAATTTAACTGCTGCCTTTTATTACTTCTCTCGAATATCTCTGTTCACTGCAACTACTTTTTCATTTCAGGGGTATCATGATCATCATCCATGGACTAAATGAGCACAGGTAACTCTAGTTAGTAGAATAAACTATTCTTCTTTCCTAACTACTACAAGACAAACCCTGAAATTTATCTGTTTTTTTCCTTTATTCTTTTCTTTCAGTGGTCGATATGCTCATTTTGCTAGACAGCTGAACTCCTGCAACTTTGGGGTCTACGCAATGGACTGGACAGGTTGCTATTTTTTGTATATTTTGTTGCTTGATGCTATGAAGAAATTTAATGGTTGAGGATTTATTTTTAGCTTGATTTTATATAGTTTTGTTTGTAATGACATAAGATTTAGAATATCCAATGTCACTCTGACTTCTGTGTTAGAACTGGTTTTGCAAAGCTCTTAGTTTCTCAACTCTTTGAAACTGGTATTCTTCAGTGAGGTGAGAACCGCCACCCCCCCCCCCCCCAAAAAAAAAAAATCCCCCCAAATAAAGAAAACGGCATCTTGCTTTATACTAGTAAATTTTTCATTTCGCTGTAGCTTTTCTAAAGCTGCTGAACAAGTCCTTTGGTTAGGACGTAGTTTGGGAAAACATCTATTAATAAATTTTATCTTTGAAATCCTTTTCAAGGATAGGAGAAGACGTCCATTACGATGCTTAGGACTTCCCCATGACAATGTGCCTCGCTTGTACTTCAAATCATCTATTTTTCTTTCTTCATTTCCTTTCAAGCTTGTCATCTTGCATAATCTCAATAGTTTTTTATAAAAAATTCTCGTTTCTATGAGTTTGATACACACATTAAGGTATTGAGCTTGCTAAATATGATAGTAAACACGGCCCTTCAGAAAGAAACTGAAAAATAGGTGATTGTGATTTCTCCTGTAACAGGTCATGGTGGAAGTGATGGTTTGCATGGATATGTGCCTTCATTGGATCATGTTGTTGCTGACACTGTAAGTTAATTTTTCATGTTCATTTTTCTACTTTTTGATCTTCTTGGTTCTCTCCATGCATTGGGGATATGTTAATTCAAGAATGAAATAGGTATGACCATCTTATTCTTTCAGCATCATCGTCTTCACCTTGTAGCTAGACATATTTGTAAAATTTACTGAAGCTATTTCACAACCTTTCAAAAGGCTTTGCTGATGTTATGCTGTTTATTTCAAGTGTTATACCAATGTGCCATCTTTTCACTAGCTTAATATTGTGAATAGATTCTGTGTTACTTTTTTTGGTTATAAAATAAACTTACTTCTCTGTGCTGCTTAACAGGGGGCTTTCCTGCAGAAGATCAAATTGGAACACCCAAGTATACCATGCTTCCTTTTTGGGCATTCAACTGGAGGTTCTGTGGTGTTGAAGGTATGACATGACATTTATCTTACTACAAGCCTAAACATTATCTTCTTTGATTGCTTCTAATTTTGGGTCATCTGCTCATTCAATCAGGCTGCTTCACATCCGCACATAGAGAAGATGTTGGAGGGCATCATATTGACTTCACCAGCTTTGCGTGTAAAGCCAGCACATCCCATTGTCGGAGTAAGTTTACAGATTTTCTGTCTTCTTGTGCAGTTACTGGTTAAGACTTAGGCCTAGTTTGGTTGGGAGGAAAAAAGAGAGGAAAAGGGAGGGGAAGTAACAGAGGAAGTAAATGGGTGTTTTACTTCAGTTGGTAGGAGGGGAGAAGGGAGGAGAGTAAATGTGGAGGGAAGAGCTCCCCCTCCACATCAGCAAAACCAATCCGCCCAGAAGTGGACAGATTGGGAGGTATTTGATATTAAAAAGAGAATTATGCCCTCACCTTCAACTTTTATCATAATTGGAGATTTCATGAGGGGGTTAACTTTGTAAATACAACAAAATATCCTGCCCTCTCCTTCCACTTTTCAGTATAACCAAACAAGGGAAAGTATTTCTATTTTACTTCGCTTTTCCTCATACCAAATAAAACCAAAGTATATACAAATACTTCTCTTAGGGAAAGTAAAAGGTTCCTCTTCCCCTCCCCCTTGCAAACCAAACTAGGCCTTAATGGAAAGATTCTTGGCTTTATAAAACTAGAGAGCAGTCTTGGACCTCCTTTTTACAGGCTTCACCTTTTCTAGTTTATAGAAACTGCATAAACAAATTTATTCTTTCCCACCTCTGAAATCCGTTGGATTGAAGCCCTTGGATATTACTTTGAGAGCTTCGCTACGTGCCTCATACATTAGCTTACGTACTTGAATTTGGAAATTATACAAGGTTTTGGCTTAGTTTGTTCATTCATTTTCCTGTAATGCCCTGCTCATCTACCTAGCTATGAAACTAATTCAAAGAAAATTGATGTCTTACAGTAGTTCAATTTTATGGTCTCATGCATTTAACAGGCTGTGGCTCCATTGTTTTCACTGGTTGCTCCAAGGTACCAGTTCAAAGGTTCTCACAAAAGAGGCATCCCAGTTTCAAGAGACCCTGCAGCCCTTCATGCAAAATACTCTGACCCATTGGTTTATACTGGTCCTATGAGGGTCCGAACTGGCCATGAGATATTGCGCATCTCTTCACATTTGATGCGGAACTTCAAGTATGTTACAGTCCCATTCTTTGTGCTTCATGGAACTGCTGATAGAGTCACAGATCCACTAGCTTCTAAGGATTTGTATGACGAGGCTGCATCCGAGTTCAAGGACATAAAACTGTATGATGGCTTCCTGCATGACCTCCTCTTTGAGCCAGAACGAGAGGAAATCGGGCAGGATATCATTGACTGGATGGAGAAGAAACTTAGCGCTGGAAAGCATTGATAGTTTAGGTATCAAAGACACGGACTCACCATCAACTAGTATAGGTGCCTTTAGGCGGGAGTGTTAAAGGATGAGTCAAATTTATGATCCATTGCTTGAAGTCTCGATTGCCTCTTCAAATGATCCATGTTTAAAGTATGAATATTTTCTGCCCAAAGATAGGTATTAATACAGATTGCTGAAATTCCTGTTTTGTCTCAGCTTTGGAAAATTTCAATTCTCCATGCTGTTTTATTCTTTGTTGTTTAGAACGTTACCAATTTCTTTTGTTGTTAAAAATGTACATATTCATTGTTTATCGTCTGTGATTTGTCCGTTTGGTTACTTCATCTGCTTTAACAGTTGGAATACAATTACATAACTTTTGGAGTTGGTTTATAGACGTTGTATTGAGAAATGCCATGTAAGTTGTAACAGAAGGCGAAAGTACAACACTATTTTTTTGTGTTTTTTTGACCTTTACTTATGGTTTGCAAATCTCGAATTTCTGCAAGTGGCATCAGACATTGGCTTGTTAATCAACATCTCTTAGAGACAATAACAAGATGATAGCTCATTAATTCAATTGGTTAAAAATACTTTTCATCAAATGATAGGTCATGAATTTTTTTATATAGTAGAAAGGAAACAAAAATTGAATTTACATTTTGTTTCTTTTATAGTCTCTCTATCTCATTTATGATCCATATTATAATTATAATATACTATAGTGAAAAGTAATAAATATGTGGTTTAGTAGGTATTTTATATCAAATCTATGTATATGGAAAAAAATATATGATGGAAACAATGATTTTTGTATAGTATATAATATATTAAAATTTTCTTTTTATAAAAAGTACCAGATATTTTTAACTATTTCAATAGAGTAATAAGATTATTAAAAATTACACAAAATAAGTATTTTAGGGGGAAAAAAGAAAAGATAAATGTCAAATGTGAATTTTGAGTAAGATTAGATAAAGTTTAATTTAAAAATTTTTGTCTCAGCATTCTATAAAAATTAAGTTATATAGGAGAGGAATGCGAAACTATACACCCGAACGTCTCTTTCAAAGAATGCATAGTTATCACTTCATTAACAGAATGGTATTGATGAGTTTCCAGAAATAACTAAAGGTAGTATTATTCATACTTTCTTTTTTAGCTTTTTACACACCCTTTCCTCTCTTTTTTTTTTTATAAATAAAAAGATTTTAATATCCATAATTAACTGTTTTGGATAAGGCTTGAGTTGAGTTTTGCAGTTCACTTAGTTATTAATCTTTTGAATTATAGAAAATGGAGGATGTGGATGAAAGAAGTTAAAAAGGGAAGTGAGAGAATATCACTTTAAATACTCTCTTCGTCTTATTTTAATGATATTTTTATTATATTAGAATATTTTAAAATATTTAATATTTTTTTATTAAAAAAATATTTTAATATATTATATATTATCAATCGATTATTAATACTATTATGTTATGAATTTGTTGATGCACAGTCGTTGTCGACACAACAAAATAGTAATACTAATGTAGAGAGCTTAATAAAGAAATTATAATGTAGAGAATAGAAGAAAAATATAGAAAGAAATAGAGAGAAAGAATAAGAGATCTTTATTAATTCTCTGAGAGTAAATCAATCAATGAATGAGTGTATACAACACCTCAGTCTAGAGCCCTATTTATAGGATTCAGGGGTACATCCAAATCAGAATAGGTATAGGGTAATCAGAAGACAAATCCTATCACTAATCAAAGATATGATAGAACTCTACCATCTATCTTCTGGATAGTTGGAGTATCTCTATAACTCTGATAATGGACATCCATAATAATATTAATTTCATAACATATTATATATTTTTTATAAATTTAAATTTAACATAACGTACTTGTTAATTTATATATTTTTTATTTTTATTACATTATATTACTTTTATAATATAATTTAAACTTTCATATAAAATTTTATATTAATTAAATATTATTAAAAAAAGCACAGAGAGAGTATTAGTATTAATAATTATTATTAATTAAGTAAATTACGAATAAACACATTACCCGATCAACGAGTGAACTTCTCAATTCTTGTGACTTGGATAAGACTTGATTGGCCAAATGAGAATGGAGGATGACGTAACTGTAATTTTCAGCTTCATTAGGCAGCCACTTGTACATGACTACACGTCTCTTCAGTCTATCCATGATGATAAAACACCCTTGACGTAGAACTATAGAACAGGAAGGAGCAATTACAGAAATATCAAATATATTACTTCCAAAAGTCAAGAAATAATCACAAATTTTGGTTAATTTTCAGAAAATTAGAAAAATATTGGTTCCATAATATACCAAAGGTATCTTCTTTTTGGGTGAATAATATACCAAAGGTATCATATGCAAGGACGGCGGGGTAGCAGTTTCATGACAAAAAAAAAATATTAATTAGATTGAGATTAGTTTTTAAATTTTTATCTTAAATTTTATAAAAATTAAATTATTTATGAAAGAAAATTTAAATCACATATTTAAAATTTTAAATTTAATTTTAAAATAAAATTCTGTCTAAATTTAGCTCGGTAAATGCGCATTCCCTGAGCAGCAGACTCCAGACCTGGTAGAGGGTCAAAGAAAATACAACAGAGAGTACCAGAAAATTGAGGAGAAGTTCCATAATACATGTATATTCCTTCCATTAGAAATTGATGTTCACTTTTTTATTCATTTTGATGAAGAGAGTAATTAATTAGTTAGTGTCAATCGAGATCATAGATCTGACCTATGGAATCTTTAGGCATAAACTGTTTGGATTGAGGGAGACAGATGGAGAGATTAGCCTTAATTAGAGTTTGAACAGATTTTTTATAAAGGAAATGCAAGAAACATAAAGGAAAGAGAAGGAGAGATGAAAATTTGATGTTACCATTGAAATTCTATGACAATGAAAAAGAATGGAGGGACAAGGGATTAGATTTGATGTTAAGATATTATGGTGAGTTTGGATATTGCAGCTCAAAAGAATAAAATTCTACTTTTTCGATTTAAATTTTACATATTCTCGATTTAATTTGTGAAAATAACCTGCATTTAAAATCTAAGCCATCATAATCTAATTTGATTGCAAAGCTTATGATTGCAAAGCTTTCTCCATATTCTCAGCTATGCCCTGCAATGAGTAGTTGATATAAGATGACAGAGCTTCACGAGTCAACCCATCAACAGGATCAGCGATAAACGACCATTCAATCTCACACCCCGACTTCCCATCATCATTAGGATTCGCCGGAGTTGGCAAGACTCTGATTGTTGATACGTACGACTTGAATCCCAAATTGTTATTCAAGATTTCGTAGGTTAAACAACGTACCACCGGATCAATGGCTATCAACTTCTCATGGCACCACTTGATCATCTCCTTGCTCCCATCAGTGGTGGAGGAAGCGCAGTAGCGCACCAGTCCCGGCTGCCTATTGACTCCTTCAACTTGATGACATGTATCGATGCTCGGAAGCCATTTGTCGAAGCTGCAGAAATCCTCCAACAGCGGCCATACTTGTTCTGGTCTCAGCCCATTAAGGTTCGCCGTTGCTTTGCCTTCCCACTTCTGCTGCTTCTGCTGCTCTTTTGCTGCCATGGGAATATCAGAAGGAATCAGCAGAAAGGATATGGAAGAAAAGATTGGCAACAGAAACAACAGTGCTTCGACTTTGACAGATTAGCACTGAGTACAGCATTAATATATAGAAGGTTGAGGTTGGCCAACTCACTTATCAGCTGTTTTGGTATCTAAATAGGCCCTTATAGAAGAAAATCTCAATCAATGGAACACGTTAAATAGAGTAGTAAACACACTGGACCACTCCAATCTGCACCACCTCCAATTCAAAGTAAATTCCACACGTAAATGCCGCCACCCACACCAATCTTTTTCAAATTTCAACACGAGCATAAAATTCAGAATACATCTTAACGTGTCAAGTTTTGAATTGAATAGTTATCTCATTCTATCGAAAAGAATATACTAAGAAAGATCAATTTAAGATATGATTAGATAGATTTGATTTTGAAATTTTTATCTTAAGTTTCGTAAAAATTAAATAATTTATGAATAAAAATATATTTTTTATATTTAAAATTTTAAATTTAATTTTAAAATTAAATCTAACATTAATTCACCCTCAGTCGCAATACAAAAAGTTGTTGCTCCTACGTTAAAGCAACTATGGACTACGATATGGAACCAGGGATACTGTCATAGTGCAATTCTGGTCCAATGGTATATGAGCCACGGAGAACATAATTTGTGTAGATGATGACTATCACCAATTCTGAATCTTACAACGGATGGCAGTTCTCATATGCCTCATTTTCTTGGCACCCCCACCACTAGACTCTATTCGTATGTGGACAACACGAGCGAGGGAAGAAATGTTCCGGGGAAAGGAACTTCTTGCACCTTCAATTCCTAGAGATTAAATGTAGCTATAGTTGCCATCTGTTCCTTTTGAGCGACAAATGAAATTAGCCATAATTCTGATTTGTGTTCAACATTATTACGTGGGTCCCAAGTTGTACCGGAATCCCTCGTAATTCAATAGTTCAGTAGTTGCCTGTTTATCTATAATTCGAATTATCATAAATTAAAATATGATAATTTTAGTACTCAAATTCTCTATAACAGTATTTGTAATATTTTTAATTGCAATATTTATTTTTTAAGATATAGCTCTTATAGTTTATGATTTTTTTTTTTGTTTAGTGGTTGAGTGTTTATCTATAATTTAGATTATCAGAAATCTAAACATGATTATTTTAGTATTTAGGATCCTCTGCAACGTTTTTAATAATATTTTTAATTATAACATTTAATTTTTTAAGATTTATTTCTTAAAATTTGGAATTTATCTTATTTAGTTTAGAATAAAAATATTATAGAGACATAATATAAAAGTGTTGCAAAGGATTCGAATGCCAATTTTAAAAAAAAGAAGGATTATCATCATATATATTTATGACAAATTATATTAATTACTACTACATGAAATGCTTCATCCTTAAGCTTTACGTCTGCCGCCCTAACCCCATCTTGAAATGCGCACAGTGGTTTGAATTATTACTTGCCATTTTTTTTACTTTTTATTCAAAAATTGAATGTTCATTCCTCTAAGAAGTTACAAAGTCGGCAACATGGAATGCTTCATCCTTAAGCTTTATATCTGCCGCCCTAACCCCATCTTGAAATGCGCACGGAGGAAACCAAATAAAGTTCGTCTTCTATGAAAAGTCGAAATCAACCATAAGTTTCCGAGCTTTACCTCAAGAACCAGAGTTCAAAAATTTCTTCACCATTTCAGGGTTCATGAACTTGTCATTCTGGAAGAATTAATCTAACGCTTCAAAACCGTGGTAGGTGGCTTCGACTCTGGAGATCTATTTGGTATCAGGGGGAACAATTCCAATGGCACATGATTTAGCCAAAAAAAAAAAAAAAACAAAAAGTCCAAAGGCACATGGGTTTTGGCAGACGAAAATGTCCAAAAGAGTTTTGATAAGAACACATGCACCTATGCAGAAGTTTATTTAGATTCGTTTTCTATTCTTGAATTTATTTATTTTGTGTGTTAATTATTAAGAAATAAACAATAAAATCAACATTTATAAGTAAAGAGTTAAAATAGTATAACTCGACTTGTAAAATATTTCTTACTGAATTAAAGTTTTTAAGGTTCAATATTCTTTAAATTTATAGTTTAAAAGTGAATATATAATTCTAAAAAAATAAAGTATTATTTGTTTAAGAAAAATTAGCTACGAATGTCATTAAAGAAAAGGTCAATTACTTATCCTGTCATTGAACTCCTTTTTATCCTTTTATACCATTAAACAATACATATATAGTTAATTATATCATTTCATCACTAAACACGATGAAGTCTGACAAAAAAAATAATGTGTGTGGATCATTATGTTCTTTATAAATGTATCACATAATACAAACATACTATTTTTTTGCCAAACGCAATATTTAGTGGTGAAATATCATAATTAGATATATATAAATTATTTAATAGTATGAAAAGATTAAAAAATAATGGCAGAACAAGCAGGTGGTCATTTCTTTAGTACTTATAACCAATTTCCGTTTCTTTAATTAGAAATCAATCTCACAAAGTGACAATAGAGAGGGGATTTGCTTTCTTTTTTTTTTTCTTTCCATTTTTTGGAGGGGAGAAAGTGCCTTTGATGGTGGAAGGTTTGGCATTGACGATTCAAATAGTGAAAATTTCAATGTCATTAAATTTTACAGTCTCAAATTTGCCATCTTCCCTCTTAGTTATCCTTAATTAATTAATGCAACGTGGTCAATCTATTTAAATAAAAATTTAAAATATATATTTTCTAAAAAAATCTAAACATATATTCTTCTGAAACCGAAAACTCTAAAACATTAGATGACTATATATTCCTTGAGTAGCTTATTTCTAAAATATAAAGAATTTAAGAAAAATTCTTTATATTTTGGTACAAATTACTTCTAGTTGGAAATTGGATAACTTTCTCTACCTTTATCAAGGCCGACTGTTCTCGTTTTCTTCTCCGGCCAGAGACTAGATCTTGGCCGGATATTTTTCTCTTCTCCCAGGCCAGATCTGGTCATGGGCTAGCATCAACATCACATCAAGATTAGGTTCCTCTCTCTACCCACTTTCTCCCACCTCTCTCTACCCACTATCAAGGCTGACTGGTCTTGTTCTTCATCTCCGGCCAGATCTGGTCACTGGCTCCACCCAGAGACCAGATCTTGGCTGGACATCTTCTCTTCCCTCCTGCCAAATCCGGCCATGGGCTTTGCCCGGTGACCGGATCTTGGCCAAAATCTTTCTATCCTCTCCATTTTTCGTTTGTTCCTTTTCTTGTTGTTTTTTGGTTTTGGCCGGTCATTTCTTCTCCGGTCAAATCTAGCCACTGGCCTTGGTCGGAGATTGGAAGTTGGCTAAACTTTTATCTTTTTTTTGTCTGTTCTCATTCCTATTTTGACTGTAAATCATGATAAATCTTGTTTAATACAACTTTCATCAGAATCTAAGAGACACAGACGATCTCCATTGCAGCCTGAGCCTGCTGTTTCTTTCCTCTTCTTTGGAGGAATTTATTTATCCAAATTAAATTTGGGCCATCTTTCAGTATTTTATCTCTTTCTTAGGCAATTTTCAAAATCGTTGATTCATCCATGGTTTTATAAATTGCTGACTTTTATTAATGAGGTAAATACTGAATTTTATTTATCTCTGTATTTTGAGGATGCCGATGCAATTGCAGTAAGAAAGATTGAAATGTATTTGTCTATTTTGTTTATAGTATTAGAAATATTATATTGTACCCACTTTAGGTATACATGGTATCTAGGGTGTGGGATAATTTCTATTACCATGATTTTCGAACCATTATACAATTTTTATTATTCGTTATATCAGGTTATCCTAGTCTTTCAAATTCTCCTCCTTGTTGTATTGGAGCAAGAATTTGAGGATTGTTGTAGTTGTAATAGTTTCAACCATTTTTATTATTAATAGATAATCTTCTCATTCAGCAAAAAAAAAAAAACTTATTTCTTAAATATAATTTTACAACATGCTTTCCATTAGCTGTCTTCGTTGTTAGTTAGACAAGATTGACCATTTTCCGTTAGTTGACTAACAATATACTAACAGTAATTTGAAAAGAGATGACAGAACTAACAGTTAAAAAAAAAAAAGAAGAAGACTAATAATAAGAAAATGATATTCTTACTCTTTCTCTTATCTTCTTTTTTTTATAGACAAAAAGACTTTGATATCCCTAACTATAAATTAGCTGATTCTATACGTTATATATGGATTCAGTTACCATTCTTTTGTCGTGGCATTTGTATTTTCATGATAAAAAAAATTAGTACCACTAACCATCATAATAGTATCCAATTGTCTACATAAAATATTTTTAATCATATAATTTTTTATGCTTATGAAGATTTATGAGAAGACGTTATAAAATTTTTCAATCTTATCCCTTAAATCTAAAGTTCTTGTAATCTCGTCTTTTACTTTAAAAAAATTAAATAAATAATAATGAAAGACGTAATGAAATATTTATTATATACTCATAATAATTCTTTTTTTCTTTTTATAAAGTGTGTAATTTAGTTCGTTGATACTTTTTGGGTTTAGCTAATTTTAAAACTATGGAGTATTAAAGTCTTTTTATTTATAAAAAAATGAAGGGCAATTAAAAAGGTTAAAATGTGAATGAAAATATCACTTCCCTAATAATATTAAGAATTCAAAACCAAGTAAAGTTAAATTAAAATTTAATAACAATAATCTCTGTTTCCATTTTGAGTTCTATTATTTCATTTATAAATAATTTATTTTTACAAAATTTTAAAAAATGCAAAGTAAAAATTCATTCACGAAGGCTTAAAATTTGGGAATAAACACAAAGCTTTAAAGAATTCAAATTAATAAATCACAAAAGAACCTTATCCCTTGCTTCCAATCCAAGCCAAACCGAATATGCCATTTCTACCTTTGTTTCTTTTCTTTTTCTTTTTTTTTTTTTTGGTAAATAGCCACTTCTACCAACTACTTTCTACGGATGTGCCCTATTTAATAAGTTCATTATGTACATCAAACATGCCTAACAAAAACTTCTCTCATTCTTTTTTTTTTTTGGGTAAAATTCTCTGCATTTTTAATAGTGTAGTTTTCCCCCTTTTTTCTTCATACTCTCATATCTAATCTTTAGTCGTCCTTGAAGCCAAGACAACCGTTCAGTCTTTACAAACCGCATAGGGAGGGGCAACTATTGTGCATGTTCAGTCAATTGTTCAGTCAATTGTTCAGTCATTGAATAGTATACATAGACACTACTACTTCCTAGTTTTAAAATATAATATCTTTTATTACTTTTTGTATAAATGAATAAAAAATAAATAATATTTTTTTATAAATTTAATTAATTCTATTAATATCATAGATATAAGAGAATTAAATTTATTATGAGGGTAACTTTACAAAATAATTTTTAAAATCCGTAAAAGGTCAAATACTTTGGAAATGGAGAAAATAATCAAAAGACCTTATATTTTAAAACGAAATGAGTATACTTTCTTAGATTTTTTTATTTAAAATTATGATATTTTGAATATGTGCTCTAGGCTAGGGTTGTAAGCAGGTCCTAACGGATCCAGAACTCTTTGTCTCATACTCGGTAACAAATAGGCAGTACTAGACCCGACACGATTACCCAAATACAATAAGAATATAAAAAAATTACATCATAACTTATTAAATTCATCATCATAAATAAAACTATAATGTAATATGTTATTTCTTTAAAAAATCAGAACTATAATATTCATAGCTTTCAAGATTAACTATTATACAAAAGTTTAAATAGAATAGAAGAAAATATTTACTATTTTACCAAAATAATAACCTAAATCAATATGCTAACTCAAAAGTCACTTATTCATTTCATACACAAAAGAAGATCAACTTCTAAAGAAAGCTTATGAGAAAAATTATTAATCTAAAATATATATATATATATATATATATATATATATATATATATATATATATATATATATATATATATATATAACTTTAGTGTGTGTGTGTGTGTCTATATATATATAATTTACAAATCAATTTATTTTTGCAACTTTAGACATAAAACTACTCTCATCACGAATAGACATTAGGCAAAAATTAGTATTGTAAAAAGAATTTCATTACAGACTAGTATAATAAATAAATTATATATATTTATAATATATATGAATATGGTCTTGAGTTTGTCGGGTCTAAAACATGATGTACTGGACCTATACTTATTACACAAGACCTTATTAGGTTCGGGTAAATTGGCATACTTCTTTGTCTATACTCGACCTTATCAAGTCAGAACCAGGTAGGGTCCGGATCTCTACCCAACCCATTAACAACCCTATTCTAGGCACATATTAATATGAATTAATCAATATATATATATATATATATATATATATATATTGCAGTTTGAACCTATCATAAATCTTATCAAATTTTTCTCCATAAATTTTGCAATAATCATTAATATTTTAGGTTTTCTTACCTTAAATATTTTATTTAAAATCAATAAAATTTGGAATTATTTTACTTTCTTATGTCACTCCAATTACTTTAGAGTTCTCCCATTTCCGATAATGTTTTATATATTTACATTTGAAAAATAAGATCATTTAGATTTGATTTCCTTATATGTTACTTTAGTTCCCTCAGGATTCTTCTATACAATTTTGAGATTTTATTAAATTAGGAAGAAAATATTTAAGATGAGTAAATCTAAATTAGTGATGATTAGTATAAAATATCTGAAATTTTTTTTATAAGATTTATGATATATTTAACCTGGCATATACATTTCAATTCAACTGTATTAATATGTGCCCGAGGCACACGTTAGAAAAAGCCTTAAAGGAGAATTCTGACTTTAAAGTTACTATTGTTGCTTTACTAATTAAGAAAGTTATTCTTGAAATCACAGGCGGGATGCATAGAATTCTATTTGAGAAATTTATTTTAAATTTCATAATAAAAAATGAATTTTTTATTAGGAAGGAAGAGTATCAAAATGAAAAATTTTAATTGAGTTTTAAAATTAAGCATTGCCTATATTTTTCTGAGATCAAACGATGAACAAAAAAAATTAAATAAAAATACATTTGGCAAAAATAGACATTAATCTCTGAAATAAGCTCTAAAATCTCTGGAGGATCAAACTTTTACCCGCGTTAAAATTGCCTTCCCGAAAATCAAAACAATCATCAGCAATGAAAAGAGAAAGAAATTGGATTAACCACCAAAAATTTTGCAAGTTTGTTTCTTTGTCCCTTTTCTATTTTTTAGGGGACTTTTTTGCCCTTATCTAATATATCTTTTAATTTTCAATATTTCCTAGAGCAGCCTCCATTTTCTCAGCCATGCGCTGCAGCCCCAAGTCATACTTTTTCACCAAATCTAAAAGTTTCCAGCCTGCCACAGGATCCACTGCAAATGACCATTCAATAACACACCCTTTCTGATCCCCATCACCACCTCCAGGAATGATCTTCATAATCGAAACATAAGAATTGAATCCAATGTTGCCATCAACAATCTCGTAGCTCAATGATTTTTCAACAGAATCAATGGCTATCAACCTCTCCTTGCTCCAACTGATCTCTGCAGGACTCTGATCATCTTGATTATCATTGTTTTTTCTGCTTCTTTGAGATGGAATGGAGGACCCTTCACAGTACCGAACCGAACCGATTTCTCCATTATTGCCATGGATGCCATAGGAAGTAGAGAGGCTGGAAAACCATTTGTGTATGCCGAAGAAATCTTGCAAAAATGGCCATATTTGATCTGCACTAGCATTTCTTAGTCTTCTTGAGACCTTAGCTTCCCACTTAGGCTCCAAAAAATTTTGTTCCATTGGCAAGGCCTTTTCTCTTTCTCCGGGGACTGGGGAGCGTTTGGGTGGCGGCGGTTCTGATGGTTGGAGACGACGAGGATCGAGGAATATTATAAACGAACATGCAATGAACAGCTTCTTCTTTTGTCGTCTTCCTAATACGGAAAGCCCAGCGCAGAGCTCGATTACAACCACATGCAGCAAAATTTTTTCTCCTTTTTCGTTTTTTTTTTTCTTTGGTAGTAATACAAATACTCTCAAAGTTTGTTGAAATTATAAAACTTCTTAATATTTTGAGAAAATTATAAAATATAAAAGTTTGCCCGTCTCCTTAAGAAACTAACATTTGTCTAAGGATTCATATCCACGAAAAATTAGCTTAACATAAAAGTCTCTATCCAAAATAAAAATTTGACTCTTCATACTTTTGGTCCCCAATGTTTGCACATCTTTCCAACTTATAGTTCAATGGTATGGCCCGAAGCAAGTGCAGAGCCTTTAACTTGAATTAAAAAAAGAATGTGCGGGCAAACTCTTCGCATATATAAACATTAATTGCAGGTTTAATTTATGATCTCAAATTTCTCTTCTAATGTTGTTTTATGTTTTTAGTTCGTAATGAGATTAATCTCTTGAATATCTCTTTAAAAAATAAAATTTCCATTTTAAAATTTTAATACTTTTTCCTATTTGATTTTAGAGAAATTGGCAATTAAGTTTATTCCCCCAAACAAAATTATTTATCTTATGATTATCTTGAATTTTTTATTTTATCTTTTTTAGTCTCTAAATAAATTTATTTGTCTTATAATTGTTCTTAATATTTAATTTTATCTTTTTAGTCACTTGACTTTTTTTTTTTTCAAGTTGATAGTCCCAACCACTTAATTGAAGATGGATACGCCCGCTTTTTTTATATACACCACACATGTTATAGTTAGTAATGGCAAATAAGTTATTTTAAATAATATTCTTTCTGATAAACGTCATTCCCAAGTGCATCAAAATTGATTATATTGTTATTAATTTTGTTCATGAGAATTAATGACTTTATAATATGAGGGTGGGATTCTATAGACTTTGAATTTGATATTTTCTTTCTTGAAAATTTTTTCAAAATGACTTATTTGCCTTTATTTAAGTTTGATCGAATTTTGTTGTGAATCAAAGGCTAGGACCGTTAAGTTTGAGAGAAAAAATAGTTCAAAGATTACAGATAATTATAAAATAAATAAAGTATATAGAGGATTAAACTTACCAATTTTTCTTTTTTTATTGCAAAAAATGTGCATTTATATGATTTTTTTTCATAATTTATGAGTGTGATTGAATAGAGTTTAAATTTGAATTTTTATCTTAAATTTTGTAAAAGTAATTTTTTTATGAAAAAATAAATGTGATTTAAAGTAAAATTTTTATATTAAGTTTGAAACCAATCTAAATACACCCTATATTGAAAATGAATATATACTGAAAAATTATAGAAGGGCATGATCATAGAAAGTAAACTTTGGGGGTGGCTTCATTTAGATTGCGTTTCATCTAAAAGAATAATAATTGGGTCTCACTATTTTTTTTACAAAAAATTTATTTTTGTAAAATTTATAAAAAAAAATCTCAAATTCAAATTCAATTCAAATTAAGCGGTTGCCGAGGTGGGATATGAGCGAAGGTGTCACTGCTCCCGGAGTTTATCTACAGAAATTGCCCTACTTCCCTGAATCCCCTCTCTTAACTTCAACTCGTGAAACCAATCAATATCAAAACATTAAATCCCCTTCGACTTCCCACCATTTTTAACTCGTGAAACCAATATTTCCAACTTCATTTACTTTTTCAAACCCGTTCATCAATCCTAACCAATTCAAATTCAACTGCTTAAAGCGGAAGCCGCTATCAATTTCATCAAGAGTTTCAGTTTCTCCTAACAAATAACCAATAAGAGGCAGAAGATATGGCAAAAAGAGGTTGACATTCTCAGGGAAAGATAAATTTCCAAATTCTGTACCAATTCAGAACAAAAGCCCACATGCTGTACATATCGACATTCAAAATTTTGTAAACCAAGATAAGCTTAAAAAAACCTTCACCAGATTGGATTAATTAGACCATTGGGGTATTCCTGTGATTCCATCAGGTTCTCTTCTCTTATCAGGATGAATGGGCATTAGATTGAAATTTGTCGAGGAAGGAAAATTGGCGCCAAGGAAAATTTTAGGGAATTGGGTCTCAAAGGGGCATCTGTTGTGGGTGGTGAGATGGGTCGGTTTATACCCATACAATGTGGGTTGGATGGAGAAAAGAGCATGAATATGCATAGCACGTGAACTATATATATATATATATGGACTTCCGCCACTTGCTCGTAGATGTCCCTGTGAACTTCAACCACCACCTGCTAGAACTCTATGTTGAGTTCTGTGAAGTATTGGTAAAATTCACTTAAAAATTTTTATTTTTTAAAAATATTATTTATTAAAAATTATTAATAAAAATAATTTATATATTTAAATAAATTTAATTTATAATTAATAAAAAATATAATTAATTTAAAAATAGATAATTTTTGTCACTTCTTGGTAGAAGTGTACTTCTACCAAGAACTAGTGGAAGTACATGTCTACTTTCGTCAATAAGTGGGGGAAGTGGACGTGCACTTCTGTCATTCTGCCACATGCATTTCCACCAATTGTTGGCGAAAGTGCACATGGAAGAGACAAAAAGAGATGATAGAGATAATTTTTAAAAAAATATTTAGTTTTTTACTATATATAATTTTAAAAAATTATATATAATCCTTCTAACCAAAAAATATGAGGTACTATATACAAATTTATATTAATTATATACAGTTAAAAAAACTTTATTCTTTCACTATTTATTTTTTTACTTCCTTCAAGTTTTTTAAAACTTTACAAACAGTAAAATTTAGTTATTAGAGAAACTACTTTGAATTTGCAAAAGAACATTAATTCATCAAATTACGAACCTAATAATACTTTTAGGTTATCTTGCTTTATATGGTCTATTATATGTTTTGATTTAATGTGACATTTACTTATTTGCTATGTGATATTTATCTTTCACTTAGTCAGTCTTGTTGTTAAAACATGACTATGACGGGACTTTTCAAATTTGTAATTATGTTTTTCACATATTATTGCAAGAATCTACAATCCTTCATAATACTTTATATCCATTAATTTCAATGGATAATAGAACTTCTTTGTTCCCTTAAGTTTTTGACTCATCTTCTCATTCGGGTTTAATATCTCTACCTACGTTGTTGGCTCATTCTTGGATGCATAAATAAATTTTCAGTATACTCTACCACTCTTGCACCTAAGTTGGATTAATCCATTTTCACTTCCATAACCTTATTTCGAACGAACCTCACCAACAATGCCTATGTCTTCGCCTAATTTACTAGCTCATATTTGTCAGAAAAATATATCATGTGTAGCTAAATAAAGACTCAAATTGTTAACTCCTATGATATAAGAAATTTTCAAAAGAATCGTCTGACGATTACGACCCTGACCATCTCCATAGAACTGATGATGGAATTTCATTTTGTGGAACTGTTTATGTTCCAGCAATTAATATCACGAGTTTTGTTGAATAAATATTAGTAATTGTTATGAGAATGCAAAACTTAAATGTTAGTGATGTATGAATAACGTAATCAAAATAACTTTAAATATTGTGCCAATTGCGTGATAATTAGTTATATTAATTTATACAAGTTATTTTATTAATAATATTTTACAAAATATCATTAAAGAAAAGATTGAATAATTGGTGAGTTCCATCCATCCTGGGGAACTAACTATGAAGATGGTTAGGTCCGCCACATTGGGTCAAAATTGTCCCAAAACTCAAAAAATTTCAAAAAATAAAATTCATTCAAAATTTTACCTTAAATTTGAAGGAGTCTGGTGTATATTTACTATTCATTGCATTTGTATTGAGCGATTTGATATGTTATTCGTTAATTTTATAGCTTAGGGTTAGAGAGAGAGAGAAGAGATGAGGTAGAGAGAGAAATCTTAAAGAAAAATAATAAAATTTTTAATTATATATAGTAAAAAAAATTATATAAAGTAAATATACAAAAATATCCATCAGGATAATTACATGTGTAAGGGGCGTGGCTTATTTAGTCAGATTGCACCGTACGTATAAAATTTGATTTTTGTAATACAAAAATTGATATTTTTTGATCATTCAAAAATAGATTATGTATATAAAAAAGAATAAAAAATTAAATTAAGAAAAAAGTAAAAAAATTTATGAATAAATATAAGATATATTTGGATTGAATGTCATTTTGAAATGCATTGTGAAAATTTTATTTTGAATCTTATTTCTATTATTATAAATAATTAACTTTTGTAAAAACTAAAAAAAATTTCAAACTCAAGTTGTATCAAATTTCACCCATAGTCAATTTCCCTAATTGGTATTTTCTTGGTAAAAAGGTAGTATAAAGGAAAAAGAAATCTCAAATTTGTGGAGGGAAAAAGGTCCATCTACAAAATTCCTTGAAATAGCAAAAGTAATTTTGGATTCCCTCCCATTTCCTTTTCGTTTTTCCCTCTCAAAAGTTCCTCATTCTAGAATATTTCCCCAGAGCCTTGATATCGTACGTCCCGCAACCCAATCAATTTATCCACTCATATGACATGTCGCGTAACTATTCGTAAAGAACGAGCGTGGTATACTCACCAAATCAAACCAAGATAAAACCGCGAGTATTAAAACATTCAACTCGCTTGGAAACTAATAGTACTCTAACACCTCAATCACCAGGGAAACCATAACTGAAAGGCCACTGGATCCCACAAAATAAACCTCCTCGAATATATTAAAAAATTTCAATAAGTACATGAAAAGAAACAAAAAAATGTAAATTAAAAAAAAATCTACATTACGACACCACAAAGTTGCAGTCTCTCTCTCTCTCTCTCTCTCTGGGCATCGCAGCGAAAGAGAAAATACTTTTTATTTTCTTCACTTGTGGCTTAGGAGCCTATATTTTAACTGCAGATCTCCCCCAAATTCGAACCCTAATTTTTGGATTTGTTCATCGTTCGAATTATTCGATCTTCCAGCCACTGATCGTTGATTTTTCTTGACATCGTTTGGAAAATTTCCTTTTTCTTTTGGATTTTGTTTTCCTTCTTGGATTCTGATTTCTCCTTTGTCGATCCGAAGAAGAAGAAGGGTTGATAGGGATAAGTGAATTGATGAAGGTCGGTTTAGGAAATTTACGTAAGAAGAAGAGTTGATGGACGATCGCTATGCCTCAACTGCGTAGCGGAGTGCGAAGAGGCCGCCGTAGACAGCCGATTGCCGCCGAACCCGACCCTTCCGAACCTGACCAGAATAACAACAACAACAACAACAACAAAAAAGCTGCTGCAACTCCCGCAAAGCGAACTGCAAGAAACACTCGGCAGAGGCGAACAGCAGGGAGGAGAACCGGTGGCAGAAATAATAATAACAACACTAAGAATAAGGAGGAGGTGAAGCAGACAGCGCCGGTTTTGTTAGTTGACGACGATGATGGCGAGGATGAGAATGCTGTGAAGAAAACGCCGTCATATTTAAGGGACGCGCCACCGAAGTTGAGGCAGCGTTGTGGTCAACAAGGTGAAGGCGAGGAAGAAGACAAAAAAGAGTTGGTAAATTTGAATTTGCAAGAAGAGGTAGGAGAAAAGGAGATAATGGACGAGTATGACAGTGGAGGCCGAAGTGGCGACAAGGGTTTGGGGGCTGAGGATGAGGGCAGCACTGCTCCACTTCCTGAGAGGGTATACTTTCCTACTATATAACTAATTCTTAGTGGTATCGCTTGAGCGTTATGTCCTTGGTTATGTCATTCTATTTAGGATAAAGTTGGTATCTTTTTGGTTACTAATTTCGCCTCTGATTGATTTGTTGTTGTCTGCACCGTCTAATTCATTGATAAGTTTTTATGGTCTGAACTTGGTTTGTTGGCCAAATTTTGTTTAATCTCAGTAACGCTTTTGTTTATTCTTATAGAAGATTGTCTGTGCACCAATCCATGATAATTCAAGAAATTGCATGTTTTGATGTTTCAATGTTTGAGATTTTAGTAAATTCCTTTATTTTCTATTTTTTGAATCAAAAGTGTTCTTTAAGAAAAAAACATTTTCTGGTTTAGTGGTTCTGTGGTAGTCTTAATCAATGTAATAACCTATGGGGTTTTGTGGAATACCATGGTTGAATATGGTTTAGTTTCTCTGGGATTCATTTTGCATTTTTATTATTAGCTCAAAGTTTCATCAAAGGCTTTTTATGTGTGTATTAAATCTGCAACCTGAATTAGCTCAAATGGTGGTTACATTCTTGTCTTGTTACCTTTAATAGTATATCCTTTCTACAAAAAAATTTGCTTTATATGAACGTTGTTGTGAATAATGCCTCATTGAGTTTTGCTTTTAATTTTTCAGTTGTGTTCACGTACTTGGATATCTTAGTTCTTCCTTCTCTGCTTAGCTGCTTTTAAAGAATGTGCTTTAGGGTAAAAAGTGAATTTGAAAGCATTTTGATGAGTAATAGGTCAAAGGTGGGTTTATCATGCCCTTCCTCTTCAAGAATGTGGGATAACCAATTTTTTGGTTTTGGAATAATAGGTCCAGGTTGGTGGTTCTCCAGCATATCGCATTGAGAGAAAACTAGGGAAGGGAGGATTTGGACAAGTATATGTTGGTCGTCGCATTAATCCTCCAAATCCAGCTGAAAGAACGGGCCCCGGAGCCATTGAGGTATAGTATCATTGTCTTTTCTGCTTAGAGACCTTATTTTTGGTAGTTTCTAAATAAAAGGTCCCTCTCAATTTCTAGGTAGCCTTGAAGTTTGAGCATAGAAGCAGCAAAGGCTGTAACTATGGACCCCCATATGAGTGGCAAGTCTACAAGTGAGTTCTCTCTTTCTGTTTATTCTTACAGTATTCTTGATTCCTCCTACTGGAATGTGAGTTATCTCTTTCTGTTTATTTTGTTGTATCAGTGCGCTTGGTGGAAGTCATGGTATACCACGTGTGCATTATAAGGGACGACAAAATGACTACTATATCATGGTATGTGCTTTTCATTACGTATTATCTTGTTGTCAAGGCAGTGTTTCTCGTTCTCTAATTTTCTCTTTTCTCTTGGTATTTCTCTATTTTCTAAATTTTTGCAGGTTATGGACATGCTTGGTCCTAGTTTATGGGATGTCTGGAATGGCAATTCCCACACGTGAGTTTCCTGTTTGCAAAATTTTGAAAATGCTTCGGCGCATTTGTATTTTTTCCCCCTGGATCCCTTTGCAGCTTCCTAATGCAAAAGCTTATTTTATTGATAACAGGATGTCAATTGAGATGGTAGCTTGTATTGCCATTGAAGCTATCTCCATACTAGAGAAATTACATTCAAGAGGGTAACTATTTTTCAATAGATTTTCATTCTAGCTTTCTATGAAATACTTTGGAACTCTTCCCGTAATTTTTTTGTGGGTTTATGAAAGCAGTTTTTTTTTTTTTTTTGGGGTAAACATATCACAGAGAGGTCACGTTACATGTAGTTGAAGTGATACTGATTAAAGATGTCTTCTTTTCATTTTTCTGTAGAACAACATACATTCTAGATTGTTGTTAGTCACTTAGGTTTTACTGAGTGCTGCTCATTCATGGATTGATGATTCTAATGTTATAAGGGACTAATCTTCACTATATGTCATTTATCTTACTGTGTTATGTCTTTAAGTATAAATGCCGTTCTTATAATCGCTGGAAGTTTCGCAGATATGTGCATGGAGATGTAAAACCAGAGAATTTTTTGCTTGGTCCACATGGAACACCTGATGAGAAAAAATTGTTTCTTGTTGATCTTGGATTAGGTAAACTGAAATCATGTTTTGCAATCACGCAAATGTATCTTTAATATTGCTGGGGAGTCTCAAATTCTTATTTTCATGTGGTTTGCTTTGTGCTTCAGCCACGCGCTGGCGTGATAGTTCAACTGGCCTTCATGTTGACTATGATCAAAGGCCGGATGTTTTCAGGTATTATCAGGGTGTAGTGTTTGATTTCTATCTTATTGGCCCATGGCCAGCCATCTTTTGACTAAAAAAGGTTGATGTTGCAGAGGAACAGTACGGTATGCAAGTGTTCATGCTCATCTTGGAAGAACGGGGAGCCGGAGGGATGATCTAGAGTCACTTGCTTATACGCTTATCTTTCTTTTGCGTGGCCGACTTCCTTGGCAAGGGTATCAGGTTTGTAGTTTGAAATCCATTTTTGAATTTTGTGATTTGATGTTTGTTAGTCATTCTTACAGAACGTTTCTACTCAGGGTGAGAACAAAGGATTCCTTGTGTGCAAAAAGAAGATGGCAACATCACCTGAAACACTATGCTGTTTCTGTCCTGCCCCCTTTCGGCAATTTGTTGAATATGTTGTGAACTTGAAGTTTGATGAAGAGCCTAATTATGCCAAGTACATCTCCCTGTTTGATGGAATAGTTGGCCCAAACCCAGACATCAGGCCCATCAACACTGATGGTGCTCAGAAGGTATTACTAATTTTTTCTGGAGATATAGCATGTGATTATGGTATAAAAGTGTTGAATCAAGTCCTGGATGCATTTCAAAATAATGTTCTCAATTTCTTTTTTCTTTTGGTTGAGTAAAGCTTATATATCAAGTTGGACATAAGAGAGGAAGATTGACAATTGAAGATGATGATGATGAGCAACCAAAGAAGAAAGTTAGAATGGGAATGCCAGCCACACAATGGATAAGTGTTTATAATGCTCGTCGGCCGATGAAGCAAAGGTTTATTTAACTTGATACTCTTTTCAGGTTCACTGTTGGATACTTGACTTGGAATAACATGGTTGGATTTGTAGGTATCATTACAATGTGGCGGACATGAGGCTTGCCCAGCACATTGACAAAGGAAATGAGGATGGCCTATTTATCAGTAGTGTGGCTTCTTGTTCAAACTTGTGGGCCCTCATTATGGATGCTGGGACCGGGTTCACTGCTCAAGTTTATGAGCTGTCACATTTTTTCCTCCATAAGGTATCTTTACGTCCCTTTCGAACTGGAGCCAGCTTAAACTTTGAATGTGCCTTTTTACTCTTGCCTGTGTTGCATGTTGCACCCTTTGAACATTTAATATGTTGGAAGAGCAGAAAACATTCATACACCTTCTAAATCTCGTTGTTTCCTTTCTTGCTTTAGGAATGGATTATGGAACAATGGGAGAAGAACTATTATATAAGTGCTATTGCAGGGGCCAACAATGGGAGTTCATTGGTTGTCATGTCCAAGGGTGAGTACAATTCCATTTTTTTCTTTTCTGTTGCTGTTGTTGGCAGCTGAAGTATTGGTGAAAGCCTAATGTTTTTATGCTTATCGAATCCAGGTACCCAATACTTACAGCAGTCCTACAAAGTCAGCGAATCATTTCCTTTTAAATGGATAAACAAAAAATGGAGGGAAGGGTTCTATGTTACTGCCATGGCTACTGCTGGAAGTAGATGGGCGATTGTGATGTCTCGTGGGGCTGGGTTTTCTGATCAGGTTTGTTTGATGTAGTAAAACCCTATTCTATTCTATCATACTCTTCTGGCCAATGCAAAAAGTTGATTCATTCTCTTTATCTCAGGTTGTGGAACTTGACTTCCTCTACCCTAGTGAAGGCATTCATAGGAGATGGGATGCTGGTTATCGCATCACTTCTACTGCTGCTACATGGGATCAAGCCGCTTTTGTTCTTAGTGTTCCAAGAAGAAAGCCTGCTGACGAAACACAAGAAACACTTCGAACTTCTGCTTTTCCAAGCACCCATGTGAAGGTTGACAATGTTAATTTTTTTTCTTTTTTCTATTTGTTTTAAGGTTTGACCATTTCGATGTTGTTTTCTGTTTCCGTTTTTTGATGTAAATTTTGTCGTGCTTCTTGCAGGAGAAATGGGCAAAAAATCTTTACATTGCATCTGTTTGTTATGGGCGGACTGTTTCCTGAGGCATCATAGTTTTGTTGTGAAATACTCATGGGTGGCTTTTAACTGCTCTGTTGTATGAGTCATGATAGTGCCTTCTCTTCTGAGAATGTCCGTCTTATATCTACAGTGAAGCTGACTCATCACACCTCAAAAGGAGTTAACATGTGCAAAATTCTGGCCATCAAAATGTGAAATGTAATACCTGTGCATTCTATGTCATTTCAAATGCCTTGAGCAGTTCATTTTCTTCAATTGAGGGTGGATTAGCTTTTGGTGAAGCTTTGTATATCTTTAACAATAAAGAGTTGTTGGCAAAGTGCATGGGCTGCTGCATTTGAGCTATTGATGGCTTTATTGAACAAGCAAATTAGAATTTGCAACTAGGTCTATACTCTACTGTTTACATTCCCTTCATTTTAGGTCTGCGTCTAGTTTGGAGTTGTATCCCTAGGACCTCTTAATCTAAATTATGGAATGTGGGAATATGGTAAATTTATCTTATAGTCTAGACTGTATTACCTATTTATAGTCTTCTCTTGATATTGTGCATTGTTTTTCATGCGTCCCAAACTGAGCTGGGGCCTTTGATACATTGAGACATGACAAATTGGATGCAGAACATGAGCTGGTAATGTGCTGGCTGTAGACTATTTTTTTTTCTCTAGTTTGCTTCAATTTTATGGCGATACTGTTTCCTATTACATCTTAGGCTCACGTTTCTTGGAGTTGATTCGCAGGGAGTACCTGTAAGTTAATCATTGGCTCTCTATGCTCTTTTTGTTTAGGCTACAGATAACGTGCGTTTTCTGCTGCAGATTTACCTCTTTCTTCTCTCAATTGGGGATTTGGGCTGGTAAGCGTCTTAATGGCTTCCGGTTTCTGAATAGTGAAAACACATCATTGCTGCTTAGTGAAGGCAAGTTCCTTTTCGGCAAAGATGCAAAACCGGATGGGAAGTTGACTAATTGTGATGAAAATTACACCATGAAGCCTATTGCAAGGCTTACAGTCATGCTGTTGGAACTCTGGTAAGAATGTGGGGAACCTAACAAAGACGGGATGAAATGATGGGGGGTTTTTCTGTTCATCATGGAGATCAATTGGGGAAACCGAGATGGAGTTGCAGGGGGATTGGGTAACTCCTGCAAAGTTGTCAGGTGAGGTTTACTGTTACTAAGAATAAAACCGACCGTGAATGTTGAGCTTAAACCTGGTCCAGCAGCTGGATGGTGCTCTGGCCACAAGGGATTCCCATCAGACAAAAGGCGATATAGCGTTTCAGACTATGCTTTTAAGTTCTTCTTGTAGCCACGTAGCGAATTCTTGGAGAGTTTCGGTAGCTAGAAGCATTTAGCCATACAGGTGAATTCCATGGAGGGACAAGCAAGCGTTATCCTACGTAATGAATAGGGAAAGAAGACAAGAAAAATGAAAAAGATGAACATCTATATATATTCAAAGCCCTCGTGCTTTACAAAATATATATACATCGTTCTTTTGGAAAGGTTAAATTTACATTCGAGAGGCAGTTTATAAATTCACTCAGAGAGCAAAAAGGCATGGCTTGCAGTGAACCTCGTATTAGTGCATCATAGATAGCCAGGTTAGCCAAAAGGAGACATCTACTTTGCATGGAGGGAGAAAAAACACATTAAACCTCGCAAAAACGTAAAGAGCTCCTTGAAGCCTCATATTACTTCAAAATAAGTAGGATTGTATCCTTATGATGACTCTTTTTCATTCTTTCCGGAATGTCCTAATATGCATGGCCGAAAACATAATCTGCTCAAGTGAACCTTTTCCTGGAATAAGGAGGTTACGTGTGTTGAAGCAACCATAATCATCTTTTAGTTGATGCATAGTGAAGCTAAAACTTCAAAACACTTAATGAACGGAAATCACCTGGGTGTTGTCATGATCATATCTGATGGTGAAAAGACATCTGCAACCTCTTATATCATGCAGCCTTTTTTCAATGTCTACCACATGAGCTTCGTAATATCTTGCTTGATCTTTTCGCTCCTAGCGTATTAAGGCAAAGTATTATAGGTTAGGCTGCAATTTTGTTTTAACTTATTTTTATCTACTTCAACTGAATTAACTGAGAAACCTTCCCACAGGCAATGCATCTCAGACAGTTCAGTTGAACTTATGGTCCGCAACTTCTCAATGGAACTATTCGTTTTTAGTTTCATATTTTCCTACCCTCCTGATTTTGGTTCATATAAACAGGTTCACAACGCAACTTTCCTCTCCCCATTGGCCCCTTCTTTCAAACCTTCAGAAGAAAGTAAAGAAAAGTTACCTGGAAACAAAGTACATATTCTCCAACCTTAACCAGGTTGCACTCTGAGTTTTCCAAACTGATAGACCTCTCACGCACTGCTCTTTTGACATTGACCCATTCATCTTCTTCTGGCCCAAATCCAATAAATCTCACAAGAACTTCCTGCAGTAAACTAGACCTTATCAAGCCATAAACCCCTAACCAGAAGAGAAATTCCTCAGTAGCATTCTGCGGAAGGTTGGCATCTTCCAGGTAATCAAAAGATGCATCATGAATATTATGACTCCGGGACTGGAAAATACTAAGATCCTCATAAAACGGAAAGGTTTCAAAAGGAGTGAAACCAGAAAGCTACATTATTAGGAAAGGTTAGCAAGTTAGATTTTTTCACAAAGACGAGATCAGAAGAACTTGCTGAATTAAAGAAAGCAACGCAAAACTTGAAAGGTCTATTGTCAATTGTCAAATCAGAACTCTTTTTCTGAAGCAATTTAGCACTTACAGCTTCTCCTGAACTAAGGAATCTGTGGGCTATAAATTTCTCTATGTCGTACCTGTAAAATATTGTAATAGATGAGAATGGATGTTAAACATAATGAACATAATGAGAACAGATGTTAAATATAAACTGTGAAGTCTAGAGCGGCAATGGTCAGAATTTCTATGTGAATAGATGAACTACGCTAAAAGCAATTTATGTTCACTTTTCCATTGCCATATTATGGAAAAGGAAGAAGTCTCAAATTAAGTTTCAGGATATTGCAGAACCATGCATATCTGATCCTCAAAAGAATAGCCAGTGCAGAGCCAAATACCACCCTAAATTACAGTGTAGAATCTCCCCTGACAACATTTAGTAATTGCAGTCTTGTTCATACTGTGCATAAAAGTAATGGACATGGAATGAAGACCATGCAAAAAGTGGTTCTTCTTCCTCTTTTTTTAAAAGAAAATTTTGAACAGTAGCAGTCAGCCTTGTATTTATTTCATCCAAATAATCTGAAGGTTCACAATCAGTGCACCTCTACCACAAGTGGCAGCAGGGAGCAGAAGGGAAAGGGGAGTATAGCCTGGAGCATGGTTCAACTCGGTATGGCAACCTAGACTCAAACCATTTAAAGACTGGAGCATGGTTCTCTGGATTAGCTAACTGCTAAACACAGATGACTCTCTCCCTCTCACTGATGAAGAGAAGGTCCAATTCCTGAACTTTGTTATGGTGCTAATGGAAAATATATGGATGGTCAGGAATAAATTAAGGATCAACGAAGCAAATCCAATGTCGGACAACCTATCTAAATCTATACATAGTGCTGCTCATGTCTACTGGGAGGCTGAGATTTGCAGGAAATTGAAGAAAGGTGAAAAACAGCTAGACTTGCACTGAAAACTGCCACCTAAAGACTGGATGAAACTGAATTCTGATGGACAAGGAAGGGAATACAATCAGTGCCTGCTATATGGGCGCATCGGCAGAGGAGAAACAATATTCAAAAGTTATATGTGAAGGAGATTCTCTAAATGTCATTAAAGCTCTAAATGGTCACTCTTCAGCTGAGGAATGGCAAGGAAAGTCTCTAATTGATGCTGGGAAATTCATCCTTTCAAGACGGCCCACATGGAAAATTAACTACACTTATAGGAGAGCAAATTCTCATGCACACAGGATAGCTGCTCAGGCTAAGTTGAAAAATCTTACACAAAGTGGTTCTTGACACTAAAGTATTTAGACCATCTAAATAATTTCATTTAATTTTCCATTAAAAAAAGAAAGAAAAAGAAAGATTGAAACCATAATCTTAAAATCCTTTATTGCTGTGTTTTTTCCCTACTGCGCACCACATCTTCCATTTCTATCCCAAATCAAATATAACAGGAAAGGAAAGATTTGTGCAATCTTCTTGTGAGAAGAAAAGAATTCCTACTCAAATCCAAACAGAATAGAAAGGTTCCAGAAACTTAAATTGGAAACCCAGTCCATCAATTAATGCTGCAAAGCAAGATATGTGAAGAACTAATGGCAACAAACCAAGCATGTCTTGCATTCTTTCCCAAGTTGAACTTATTATGCACTACATATTCAGTTCACATTGTGAAAGAACCAAAGCGTAAGCATCATATTAGATGCATCACATAGAGAACAAGTGAAAGAACCAAAGCGTAAGAATCATATTAGATGCATCACATAGAGAACAAGTGGTACCAAGTATTCATTTACTGGGAAAAATCTAGCTACCAAATCCATATTCCTAACTGTATTCTATGGAAACGATTCTTTGCTTGTAACAGAGGCTTACCATGCCCCATCTGTGGCCGATCTTGCCTCAAATTCCATCTCAGATGGATTTTGAACTGTTTCACCTGATTTCATATCAGTCGGTCAAAGCAGGATAAGTACAAGTTCATTCTATATATAATAATAATAATAATAATAATAATAATAATAACAACAACTCAAATTAGCAGGAAAAGACAAAGAACCTTAGAAACATGATAAAAATAGGAAATATAATATACGCTTCTTAAGGAGGAGTTACTAGGATTCCACAGATAAGAGATTTGTTAACTACAGATAGGCAATAAACTCAGAAAAATTAAATATCTTGCTATTGATGGAGTTGCTTTGTGGATATATATTCAACACCTAAGGAATTATGACTAAAGATTTTGTTTGCACAAATTTCAGTTGATAACAATGTAATAGAACCCTGCCGGACATCCAAATGCCCAGATCCATTCAATTACCAAAACTACTGCTAATATCTACGCTATACCTACGATGTTAACCTCAGGAGCCACAGTTCAAAAAGATGCAAAAATTATTGAAGAAGTTTAAAGATCCTTAATTACACAACATAGTCCAAAAATTGTTCAACCTGATTTATTGGGTTATTGCAGAGAGACAAAGATAAATTACAGTTGCTTTAAGAATTGAAATTTCCCTTGGAAGATTACCAGCAGTAAACCGAAAAAGGAATGACTTGTAAGAATTGCGTAAGATACTTGGCAAAGTGCATTGACATTGGAGTACCTTTTGGCGCCTCGGAGTTCTCATTTGCTTTGTTTAAGGGGCAAGTTTCTGTGGAATCGGCAAGTTTTCTGGGATTGTCAGATGAAGTATCTTGAGATAGGTTGCACTGCTGCCTATTCTGGAACCAATTCTCGATCTAATACAGAAAGTGGTTGGATTTTATTTGCAGTCAATAGGACTACATGTTAGTGCAGAAAGATTGGAGAATACAACTACCTCGGTCCACTTTACAATTGGTTTTCCAGCACGACCTTTGGAACGGCTACAAGCATTTTAAACAGAAGGACTTATTATCCGTAAAAGAAATTTAAATTATCTTATAACAGTCATTGCAAATAAAATTGCGGCTTACTTGAAAACCCTTGCCAGCTTCTTACAGAACTCCTGGTCAAAAGATCTTTCTGCATCATCCTTAAACAACTGCTCCATTTTCTCAATCTACTTAAGAATGTAACCCCCCCCCCCCAAAAAAAAAGTATCATGACTCTGCTTAGAATAAGCATGAAAACAAAGATTTGCATTGTTGCTTAATTTTCTCATGCAATGGTAACAGGCACAAGCAATTATATTTAAAACAGAAGTTGCAGACAAAAGTTATAATCAGCATATCCAATGTTAACAGTCTTAAGCAAATCATTCCCTGAGTTACAATAAGATCTGCTCTAATATGCCAACTGATATTGGAAGACTCTAAGAACCAAAATACCCTTTGCAAATATTCAAATGAAATCGAGAGGCATCATTAGTTGGAGTTGCTTGGCTTAAATAGATTTGGCATCATTAGCTCTAGAAGTCTTAACTTCAACAATGGAAATAAGGGTTCTGTTGGTTTATAACAGCCAGAAAAGCACCGGAAGCCCCCATACATAAGTGCACTGTTAATGAATGTTTCGAACCACAAATAAAAGCTAATGATACTCATACCCGCATGAATCCACGAGTTGCTCAAAGACATTGCTATTTTCTAGAAAAGAAGAAGAAATTCTGCATAGAAAACATGGGCTTCCAATGCAATTTCCCAAAGACCGACAAATGTTAAAGATTAAACTTAATTCAGTAAATTCTGAATGGACGATCGCTGAAATGTTTAAAACAAGAACCGATTCCATTTTTTCTTTAAAAAAACAAAAACCGAAACGGAAAACAAAATTTTTAACCTCGCCATTTGTGAAGCCAGAAAAGGATTTTCTCTTTCGAGGACGAAGATCCATAAAAGGCCTCGACGAGCTGCGGAAAGCTTCCTAATCCAATTCGAGAGTAGAGATGGCAAAGCCTAAAACCCTAGTTCAGTACCGGGTAGGTGACAGATGGAGTCTTCCGTTGAGGAGTGGAGTGTGTAGCGCTGTCTGGTTTTCTCGCCCTATAAAAAGGACGTCCGCTCTGGTTTTGGGCGCGTTTCCGAGCGTTTGTTTGTTTTTTTTTTTTTAACTATTCCGATCGACTTCCATCAACCGTCGACTTCCATTACTATCTGTCGGAATTCTTTCATCTATAAATTCTAAAAAGAAAATCACAAACAAAAAAATTTAAAATAGAATTGCTACAGAGATATGTTTATAGAGATCAGTCGCACACTTTTTAGTGTATATCACTCATCTGTTTCCCCTCTCTCTTACTTAGTGGTATAGGTGCAAAATATTATCTGTCATTATAGTTTTTAAATTAATGTATAATATTTATTATTTTTTGTATTAAGTTATTTAATTTTTTAATTCTTCTCTTTTAATGTATTGAAATAAATAATAATAATAATAATATATATATATATATATATAATTTTAGATTGTATTTTATTTTATTTTTTATTTTTATAAAAGTAAATTATTTATAAAAAATTATTATATTAGATGTTAAGTTGAGAAAGTGTCCAAAGGGGATTGAATGAGTTTCTATCTGAAATTTATCTTAAATTTTGTAAAAAAAATAAATTATTAATAGTAAGAAAAAGGATGAATTATAATATCAAAATTTTATTTTGAATGTTAATATTGCTAGGATATACTTTCTCGAGAAAAGAAATAAAGAATTTCATATTTAAATTTTTGTCATCCATTACTCAAACATGTTACGTTTACGTTCCCACTCATTTTATTTTATTTTTTACTAAGTATTTCCCACTCATTTTATAAACGTTGGTTTTAACAAAGAATGATAGAAAATTTTCAGAAATATAGTCTATTTGGTCTTCAAAATAGGACGTTATCATCGTTTGGTCTTTTAAGTTTTTTTTTTTACATTTATATTTCTAAATATTTTAAGCATTGTCAAAGTTGTTCTCCCATCATTCTTCTCAATGAATTTTTCTAAAAAATGGCACACATCGAGCACGTGACAATAATTCTATGATGATATATTTGTCCAAAAAATATAAAAAAATAACATATTTTTGTGACATGTTGCTAAATTTTAGAGTAAAATAAACTATTTATTTAAATTTTTTAATATTGGTTGAGAAAATATGCTCTTACAAAATTCCCAAGTGCTCAGTACATGCTATGTTTTCTTACAAAAGTTTATTGAAGAGATGATGACACAACTATTTTGGCAGTATATAAAATGTTTAGGGATCTTAAAATTAAAATAATGACGAGGCCTTAACTTTATAGATCAAATTGACTATTTTTTCAAAATTTTTCGCACTTTTAGCACAATGTTTCATTTGTGACTCTATTTTAAGTCATATTTTACTTACTTATTAGCTTTGAAGATTGAAATTCTTATGATATTCTATTTCTTGAAATTTGATGTTTTATTTCGACATAATGTAAAAAGTAAGAATAGTAATTTAACTATATATGAATTACTATAGCATTAATATTAGTTAGAGAGGTTAGTGGTAAGATTATGTGTTAGTGGGGCATTTCTTAACAATGGGAAGGTAAAAGAGGTTATTGATAGGATCATTATATTAATTGAGTTTAATTTATTTAAATGAAAATTAAGAATGAAAGTTTAGATAAAATATTATTATTTTATCCCGAAACAAAGTATATAATACAAATATATTGATCATTCAAAATCCTCTACAACACTCATTGAGACACTTCCAATTATAACATTTAATTTTTAGGATTTATCTTTCAGAGTTTATGATTTATCTTGTTTAATTTAAGATATATAAATAAAAATTTTTATAAATAAAGATATTCCACAAAAGTATTGGAGAGAATTATACCCTTACCCTTATATAAAAGAAATACGATATAAGATTGCAATTGACTGGAGCTCGTATCGAACATATTCGGATTTGAGTGGATAAAGGCTCAACTCGAGTTCGATTTTTTAAAACTCGTCCTCAAATTCAAGTATAATTTTAAGCTTGAAATTTTAGACTAATTAAGTTTAAATATTTTTTTTAATATTTGATTCAAAGGTTTGAAAAAATATTTGATTATATATTTAAATTAATAAAATAATACAATAACTCGAACTTTTAAATTGAGCTCAATTCTTATTCTAAAATTCGAATCGAGCCCAAACTTAAATTCGAGCCTTATTTAAAACTCATCAAACTCAACTCGGTGAACATAGGCTTGAGCTCGATTGCAACCCTAGTGATGACTGACTTTATCAACATCTTTGGTCCTAAACTGTACACTTGTAAATGATTAATAGCTTCTGTTGACAACTTTGGTACATGTGGATGCAACTTACACTTGAATTGTGCTTTGATTTTACCTAATTTTATTTTTCCTTTTATACTTTGGCTCTTGATTGATGATCAATAGGCTGAGATGAATTTTAGTGAATCGGCAAATTGAGATCAAAATAATTTATCTCGAACTAGTTTGATTTCTGTTCATGGAGAGAGAAAGAGGCTTTTATGTTTTAAAATTTCCAATTTATGAATGCAATGCAGGACAGTTTTTTAAGAAACACATCTCTCATGACTATTTGTTTCCTTGGTGTGAAATTTTGTCGATCACACACCTTTCTTTGATATAGTATATTATTTGTACAAATCATTTTTCATGGATTGAGGCACTCATAATAGGGTTGTATGAGCCATCCTTCTCTCTAATTTGGCCAAGGAGAATGAATGGCCTTGTTCTAGTGATTATTGAGAGCAATGCAGAATCCCATTGTTTGCCAGTGAAATATGATTTCTCAAGAGATGTTATACTATTGATGGAGTAAACCCTAGAAACCTAATAGCCATAGGAGGTTAATGCAATAATTTTTTTGTGCATATAATAGAAGGATGTGTTGTAAATCAAATTCAAATTTTTGTAACTAAATTTTTGATCTGCTCAACATTTTAAAATGGATGCCGACCGGCGACCGGAAGCATTGACCAATCTGGTCGTGAGTTCTAGAACTCACCTTTGGTCAGACCGGTCGGGTCAGGATTTTTGGTTTGGTCACCGTGACCCATGTTATCTTTCGACGGCTTCCAAATTGAGTTTTTCATTTTCAAATTCAAAATTTGACCAATTGGCAAATCTGAAAGCAGTCTTTATAACGTTGACTTTTTGTTAATGCCGGCAAAATTAGACCGTCTAGCTTTACCCCTTCCATTTCACAATGTATGACCTTCGATCCATTTTTTTCTTGTTTAAATTATTTGATGTTGTATTAATTTTAAAGGCAATTTTCTTAACTTTACTCGCACAATCAATTATTCTTACAATAAAGAGTCAAAAAGTCATAAATTTTAAAACAGATGAAATATTATATTTTAATTTAATATAAAAGATTTAGAGTAGAACTGAATGAAATTTATATTTAAAATTTTTTATTTTAAAAATTAATAAATGTATATATAAATTTTAAATAAAATTTAATTTAAATACATTCTGATATAATAAAAATATTTAAAAATTTATGTATAATTTAATAAATATCTTTTTTTAATAAATTGTAATTTGACCATCCAATATTAATATACTATAATATGTACAAGACGCGTGCATTCCACGCGACCAGGTTAGAAAAGCAAGTGAAGAAGCATAAAAATATCTTTGGTTGAATAGAAAAGAGTTTGTCGAGGGAAGAAATATTATGGGTAAAGGGATACATTTTTCTAAAAGGGGAAATGAGCTGTGAGTATGGAAGCTGAAAATTTCAATTCTTAGCTACCACTCATCAAAGCTCTTACTAACAGTCATTTATTTCGCCTTGTGTCCTCCATGCATATATACATGTACAGACGGCCAGAATTCTAGCTTCCCTTTTTAGTTAAATTATGAATTAAATATTTAATTATTAAATTATTATTTAAATAATTTATTCAATTTTATTTGATCAATTGTCACATTTTTCTCAATTTTGTGAAAATATTTACACGTGACCAAATTTAAAGTGAAAAGTAATAATTTAAAACCTGTCCCAAGTATCTGATTCTTTTTAAAGTATTATATAAAGTGTTTATAAAAAATATTATTTTTAAAATTAAAATAATATTTTTATTTTTTAACACTAAGTAAAAATTATTTTAAAAAATACTTCTACGTTAACTTCTGAAAAATAAATAAAAAATAAAAAATAATTTTTAACTGAAATAAAAAGTTATGGACAATTTACTTTAAATAATTATTTTTACTATGCAATAGGTTTTGAGTTTGAACTCATAGTATTTAAAAAAAAAAAAGAAAGAAAGAAAGGGAAAAAAAATGGGACAAGGCAGAGACGCAAACCGATTACTGTGAGAAAGAGAGCAGCGTGCGAGAAAGAATGCTTCAACATCTGCTGCGTTGGGTAACTTCCAACTCCAACTACCATTTTCAATGTCTTTCTTTCTCTCTCTCTTCATACGCGGAGAACCTTACTAAACATTTGATTTGTCCACGCGTTACTTTCACCTTGAGGTTCTCATTCAACAGATCCCAATGTCTGGCACACCACAAATTTCTTTCTTTCTTTGATTTTTGCGTTTTCAGTGTTACTTCTACTGCTGCTGCTTCCTGTTACTTCAAACATGTCCAAGATTTTCTGACTTTCTATTTTTTAATGAACCCACATAACAAAAGTTCAGTTTCTTGACGTAGAAAAGTATAGTTTTGTCAGAGAACTGGAAAAAATCTATTACTTTATTGTTTTCTGGTGGTTATATAAGGTTGGATGGTTCATTGAGCTTGCATTGTTCAATTTAATTAAAATACAAAAGCAAGAAACGGCGACAGTTTGTGTTGCGTTTGCCTTTCTGGATTTTTGTTATTGGTTTCTTTGTTTAGAATCTGTCATTGGCAGAGGAAAGCCTTTGGTTTCTTGCGAAGGGGAGAGAGAAAGATCAGTGTGGCCATGGAGAGTACATTGAGGGATATGAGAAATGGAGACCGTGTGCTTGATATGAATAATACAAGATGTGTTGGTGGTGGTGTTGAAGATATATATGGTGAGGACAGAGCCACGGAGGATCAGCTTATTCGTCCTTGGAGTTTTTCGATCGCTAGGTTATCTAAATGACTTATTCTCTCATATTTTGTCGTTGTTGCATAATTAGTTTGTCCTGTTTAATTACTTTCCCATTTATCTTAGGCTCAATTGGATTCTCTTACTAAATGTTGAACTTTTGTTTCTTATGTGTTATTTCTTGATGATCTAAGCAATGATATATCTGTTAATATAGCGCTAAATTTGGCTTTCCCTTCCAGACGAACATTGCATCATATTAGCAAGATCTTCTTTATGTTATCAGACTACAAGATATTTTCTAAGTTGATTTTTGCTTAATTGTCTTCAACAGATCATTCTGCTAGTGTTTATTTTTACTTGCTGGTTATGCCTGTTGTGGAAGTCAGTTTTTTTTTTTTTTTTTTTTTTTTTGTGTGTGTATAACATGGCATTTAGCTGAATTGCTTTTCTAAAGCTTTTATCACGTTTTTAAGTCATAGACGATCAGTTAGATGTTCTAAATTTTCATCTCTGAAAGAAGAGATATATACAAATTTTTGTTCCCGAGTTGATTTTTATTTCTTTGTGATGCAATAGTGGATATAGTTTGTTACGCGATCCACGCTTCAACAAAGGTCTGGGCTTCACTGAGAAAGAGAGAGATGCTCACTACTTGCGTGGTCTTCTACCTCCAGTTGTTTTGTCCCAGGAACTTCAGGTAATCTATAAGAGACTGCTTCCAGTTTTTCTGTCATGTTCTTGCACAAGATGGATTCATCATTTGTTACATTTTCTTGAATACTCTTATCAGGAGAAGAGATTGATGCACAATCTTCGCCAGTATCAAGTTCCCCTGCAAAGATACATGGCAATGATGGATCTCCAGGTATTTGTCCCTTCCTAGAAGAAACTGTAAATGGTTGCACTAATGAGAATGACAGGTGAAGCTTAATTCATTAACGATATAAGGTCATATCTTATGTTGGGATGATATGGCTAATATGTCAACAGATCCAGCATTTAATTATGTTGCTCATCTTCATTTTTCATATTTTCCAAATCTGCAGGAGCGGAATGAGAGGTTGTTTTATAAGCTTCTCATTGATAATGTTGAAGAACTTCTCCCTGTTGTTTATACTCCAACTGTTGGTGAGGCTTGTCAGAAATATGGCAGCATTTTTAGGCGTCCACAGGGTCTTTACATTAGCCTAAAGGAGAAGTATTATCTTGTTCCTCCCTTTTGTTTTCCTGTGTTCAAATTGCTAAGCTTCTCTGTCTGAGGGCAGAGGAAAGTGTCACGCTTTTCATTTTATTTTTTCTTTATGAGTAATTTAGCTGGCTATGAATATTAGGGGGAGAATTCTTGAGGTGCTCAAAAATTGGCCTACCAGTCATATTGAAGTTATTGTTGTGACAGATGGTGAGCGAATATTAGGGCTTGGGGATCTTGGTTGCCAGGTAACTCTTTACAATTTTTTGTCTAGTCTGAGCATAAACTTATGAGCTCCAAAGATCTGGTGACATGCTAGAAATTACTACTTTCTTCTTCTAGATTCGTTCAAGTGTTTCTTTGGCTTTTCTTTAAAAATACACGTGGTTAATCCAAATAGGTATCTGTTGTAGGGTATGGGGATTCCTGTTGGTAAACTTTCTTTGTACACAGCCCTCGGAGGAGTTCGACCCTCAGTAGTAAGCATTGCTATAACCTTAGTGTCTTGCTTATGCGAAGATTCTTCTTCATTTGTTAACTATTGTTTATTTTTTGTGCTTGACTGGTCACATTTCAGTGATATATAAGTAAACTTCTGCGGACAATATAAAATGAAAAGATTGTGACAGAGGTTGGACACGGTACAAGAAACTAATTGCAGCCTGTGATTTGTCCTGCTCAATTTCCAGTTGCAGCATAATCCTAGGTTTAAGATCTAAAAGTATCATACTAGCGAACTGCCATTATGGTCTGTTGGAGTAAAGATATGGACATAAATTAAACAGGGAAATGGAAAAACCTGTAAATGAGTAGCAAATAATTTCAAATCATCTATCTTATGTCAAATATTTGAAGGGAAATGTGTGCTCAAGTTAGAAATCTGAAGATCCATTTTGTGTCAATTTCAATTGTGGCTTTGTCTTCTTCCTTATTGCTTGTGAACTTATGAAATTCTCTCTAGCAAATTGTATTAATAGAAAATTAACTAGATGCAGCATCATAAATTTTGATCTCTAGATCTGTGGAAGATCATTTGTTAGTGTCTCATATGAACTACTCATGAGAATGTTTGTGGCCATGTTGCGAGAAGCAGTCTTCCTGTCCATGTAGATTTTCCAGTTTAGACCACCCTACCTCTGAAAATAAAAAGATGTAATTCTGACCCTAAAAAAATTTTCTTTGTTCTTATCTTGAGAAATAGCTGGAGAAAAGTACTTAACTTGCTCTAATTGACAGTGCTTGCCTATTACAATTGATGTTGGCACAAACAACTCGAAGTTGTTGGAAGATGAGTTCTATATTGGACTAAGGCAAAGGAGAGCAACTGGGAAGGTCTGCTGATTTTCTTCCCCTCTACTACTTACGAGCTGGAATCAATCATAGAGAAGTTTAATATTTATTGAATGTCAACTTTTCTGTTAGTTTGAGGCACTTTCTTATTTCTGGGTGTACAGGAATATGCTGAGCTTCTGGATGAGTTCATGTCTGCAGTTAAGCAAAACTACGGGGAGAAAGTTCTCATACAGGTATCTTAAACTAAGTATTCCTTTGGTCCTTGTATCGCCTTCATGTATAATTTTGTCCTTCAGTGTGTTGCTTTCTTATAGTAATAGTTCATGCTTTTGCTTCTGTTTAAGAAACTTTTGTACTTGTTCCATCTCTTTTAAAAGTTTGCCATATCTTTCCAGTTCGAAGATTTTGCAAACCACAATGCATTCGAGCTGCTGGCGAAATATGGAACGACTCATCTTGTGTTTAATGACGATATACAGGTGAACTAAAGATAATAGCTATTTTATGGAAATATTTCCCGCATTTACTTGGAAGAATTCTCTCTTTATCTGTTCCTTTCATGCAGGGAACAGCATCAGTGGTTCTCGCAGGACTTCTTTCAGCTCTAAGATTACTGGGAGGAACTTTAGCTGACCAAACTTTCTTATTCTTGGGTGCCGGAGAGGTATGTTTGTGGCATTTCCATTGGTTTCTACTAGATTGACATAACTTGTGTAGACTAGTATCTTGCTTGATCTGGCAGCACTACAAATCGTATTTTCATCTTATTGTCTCGTTCCTTTTCTTCTCCAAAATAATCTCTAGGGGATGTTAACTTGTACTAATCTGCATACCTGTTACTAGACCCTTTTTTCTGGTTACAAAAGCATATCAACTAATATCTTTCCTCTCTTGCAAAATATCCTCGTTTAATTTACCTTCCGAAAACTGTGTGGTTCTTTTTCTCTCAATGAACCAATCCTTTTAGAAAGAGTAATTGTGTTAATTCCCCAACGACTCTCTATTGCGGTGCCCGGGGGGCGGGGGGAGACATGAAAAGTTTACTGAAATATTTCCTGCACAGAAGGCAGTTGATCACTCCTCCCCACCTCAAATTTTGTTAAGATGAGGCAGATTTATTTTGGAGTAAAGACGTGTAAACATTTCCTTAAGGCAGATAGATAAATGATCACATATCTCATTTTCGATTATACCATGGCTTTTTGCTTTATTTTTTATTTGTTTGTCTGTGTTGAAGGCTGGAACCGGAATAGCAGAGCTTATAGCACTTCAAATATCAAAGGAGGTATTTACTAATTATGAAATACCACTCTTATGCAATTTACTCGTTGGATTTTTCTGATCACAGTCTGTTGTCTTGGCAGACGAGTGCTCCTTTGGAAGAGGTCCGCAAGAAGATTTGGCTGGTTGATTCTAAGGTATCAGGCTGATGAGCACAGTTCTCTTGCTTATGAAATACTTGCCTCTTGTATACAAGCCTGTGAATAAGTTAGCTTCCGCCATTTGCATCCACAACTAACAATTCCTTGACTTACGTAATAGGGATTAGTTGTCAGCTCTCGCAAGGGATCCCTTCAGCACTTCAAAAAACCATGGGCTCATGACCACGAGCCAGTTAAGGAACTCTTAGATGCTGTAAAGGTGCGTAGTTTGATGATGGACTGCACTCATTGGTTTCCAAATTGAATAGGGCACATTTCTTATCTTTCTCGTCCTTCATTTCTTAGGCAATAAAGCCAACAGTTCTTATAGGAACTTCAGGTGTGGGAAGAACTTTTACAAAGGAGGTTGTTGAAGCGATGGCATCTTTCAATGAGGTTCTTCCCTTTGTCCCTTTCTTATGCACTTAGACATATAACTGCTGCTTTAACACTTCGATCTATTCTGAGAGTTTGATTGACATAATGCATGGTGCAGAAACCTCTCATTCTTGCTCTATCAAATCCAACCTCGCAATCAGAGTGTACAGCTGATGAAGCTTATACATGGAGTGAGGTAAATAGCTAGTAGTTCCCTCCCCCGGCCGCGCCCCCCCCCCACAACCCAATTTCATTGTCATGTTGCTTATGAGTCTGTATGGTATATTCAATTTTCAGGGTCGAGCAATATTTGCCAGTGGAAGCCCGTTTGCCCCTGTCGAATACAAAGGGAAAGTTTTTGTGCCTGGGCAGGTACTTGTCTATCCTAAAAGCTTATACTTCCATACAGAGATCCATTAGCTTTACTTCAACATTTTCCAACTTTGGCAGGCAAACAATGCCTACATATTCCCTGGATTTGGTTTGGGCATAATCATGTCTGGTACAGTACGGGTGCACGATGATTTGCTTTTAGCGGCCTGTAAGTATCGAAAAAGATTTAGAGGCTACTCTCAAAATGCATTAGATTTATTATTCAATAAACTTATCCGCTAGAAGAAATTCTAATCAAAATGATACAATGAAGTTCACCTTATATCTGGTAAACCAAATTTCAAGAAATAAGTCAAAGGCTATACGATGTTGACTGCTACATACCTTTTCTACTATTGAAACAGCCAAAGCATTGGCAGCTCAAGTGACAGAGGAGAACTACACTAAGGGACTTATCTACCCTCCATTTTCTAACATTAGAAAAATATCAGCAAATATTGCAGCTAACGTGGCAGCAAAGGCATATGAACTTGGTGAGTCCTCCTGGAGGCTTATTATAAGCCATCAAAGGTCATATTACTATTACTATTACTATTTACTAAATCTGTGTTGTCATTGACATTGTCTGCATCCTTTCAGGCCTCGCCACCCATCTCCCTCGTCCCAAAGATCTTGTAGCGTTTGCAGAGAGTTGCATGTACACTCCAGTCTACCGCCAGTATCGCTAATTTGTGAATCCTACCCTGATGCAGTTTGCTCTTAGGGTACTCATCGTTGTGATTCGCTTCTAGTTAGTTCCCTTGAGTAGAGAACAGAAAGATTTTCCTTGTTTTTCCCAAGCTCAGATTCTGTATAGGGATCGACTAGTATTGTTTTTCATTTCCTCCTGAAGATATTTTTGATATGTTATTCCCATTATGAGAGACCATTAATAAACTTCATCCGTCCTAATAGGGATCTTTCTCTTGTACTTTCACCATCTTAGTAAAACCTCCAGAGTAAAATAGCTTGGGTGTATGTACATGTTTTCAGAGGTAGATTTCGGATTTTGTTTCCCAGTCTGTAGGAAAATCTCATTAATTAACTCCATTGATGTTTACGCCATTATTTTTTGATTTAGCTTTGCAAAAATGTCCAACAAATACACCTAATATTCAACGAGCAATATCATCTAAGACAAAAGTGATAAAAAAAAGAACCAGAAATCATATCAAGTAGTGAAAAGAAAACTAGGGAAAATGGAGGGATGGCAAACAGCAAAGCCTAATGCATAATTCAGACCTTGTGGATGATGTATGCCGCTGATAAATGGAGAACTCCTGAAACCCAAAATCAGACACAGAACGGAAACAACTGCAGCAAGTTCAGTTAGATCCATGCATAAGCTTTTTATATCCAATCCTTAATATATTGCACACAAATTATTCTTTCCCTCAAACCATAAACAGAGAGTTTCTCTGGGTACAAGCTTAGAATTTGGTGGTAAAAGGAAGTATATCAAGAGGGATAAATAAAATGAACAGAAAACTCATATAGATCAGCATGTCACACGAGTAACTTGGGAACTAATGCCCCAAAACAGCCTCCTTTTTTTGTTCTGTTTGAAAAAAACCACCATAACTGCAACTCAAATGGCACATTCAGCACCAGACCAAGTGTGCCTGCAATGGGACAATCTGATCAGTATAAACTTACATCTTAAACGTACAACTATATCACCACATTCCAGTCCCAGAATCATCATCTTGGTATTAAGTGAAATTGTTTAACAAGTCATAATAGGAATGAAACCATACCCTTTCTTTACTTGGAATGACTCTTCTGCAGGAAGAAGCATAGCTGGCTATTAGACCTCATCATTTTCATGTAGTCAGGACTTCTAAAACTGCAGGTTTTCCGGAAATAATGACATTCAATTGTAAAGAGCTTGGACATGTTTCTGATCATTTGCTTATAGACAAGTCCTGAAAATTTACCCTAAGAAGCTTTAGCCTGTTATTTCACCAATATTCCTGGAGAGTTCTCCAAAATTTGAAGAGGAGCCAGTTCTCTTTGCTTGTAGCTACAGTTACATTTAAACTCCATAAAAAGGACAGAACACTAGATTCACTTATGATATCAGAGATCACCAGTAATCTCCACAAGAACAGGTTCCATTCTTGAAATGGTGGAACCTTTGCATATCTCGTACAATTATCTCCCGTTTTGTCACAAGGGAGATGTACTTGGTTGCATTATGGCAGTCTCCACAGACACGAAGATTCTTCCGAATATGAATAGGTGTACCAGGACTGGTATTTAACAGTCCAAATGCAATAGCCAGCTTCTCACTGTGTGTATTCAACAACTGTTCCTGGACATCATTTTCCACATCATGAATGGAATTGGTCTCTGGAGTATAGCCAACAGCTTTAATCTTATCAATCAATGTCTCAAGGTATGAATAAATCCTTTTGGATTGTGGATGCCTTGTGCTCCCAGAGTAGAATCTATGAACCTCATTTTTTAAATCTAGTAAACTGCAACCAGGGGTTTTCTGAATCCCTGACTTCTCCATCATGGTTCTTACTTCGGCTACTTTGTCCCACATCGAAGCTGTGGCATATATATTAGCTAATAATACATGATATCCACCATCATTAGGGCCTAACTCAAACAGTTTCTCTGCTGCATTTTTCCCTAATTCAACATTCTTATGGATCTTGCAAGCACCCAACATGGCTCCAAACACATTGATTCCTGGCTTCATCGGCATGCTTTGAATGAAACCCCATGCCTCATCAAGCCTGCCAGCTCGACCAAGTAGGTCAACAACAGCCCCATAGTGATCCATTGATGGCTCTAAGCCATATTCATCCCTCATAATGGTGAAATAATGGTGACCTTTTTCCACCAAACCTGAGTGGCTGCAAGCTGATATAATACACAAAAATGTGACTTCATTTGGTTGAACAGGCCCTTTTTGCATTTCCTCAAACAATTCTACAGCTTCTATTCCAAACCCATGTGTACCATATCCATCTATCATAGCATTCCAGGTAGTTACATGTCTCTCTGCCATCATGTCAAAAAGCTTTCTTGCTGTGTAAACAGAACCACATTTAGCATACATATCTACAAGAGCAGTCATTACAAAAATATTCCTGTCCAAAGAAGACCTTATTGCAAGTCCATGGATCCACTTAGCTTGGTGCAAAATCGATAGTTCAGCAATTGCAGAAATGACACCCACCATTGTGAATGAATCAGGTTTTATATTATGCATTTGCATATGACAAAAGAGACTCAAAGATTTGGTCACATTTCCATTTTGCGCATGACCTAATACCATGGCATTCCATGAAACCAGGGTCTTTCCTTGTAACTTTTCAAATAATTCAGATGCAATATCTGCTCTTTTACACTTGCAATACATGGAAATCAAAGAGTTCACAACCGAAACATCAGAGCCAAATCCATGTTGGTCTACCAATTTATGAATATGCTGTCCACGCCAAAGATCACCCAGATCAGCACATGCATGTAGAGCAGCCATAAAAGTCACATTACTTGGTCTTAATTTTTCTTCCAACAATCCATCGAAGAGTAGCAGTGCCTTTTCAGAATAGCCATTTTGTGCACATCCATCAATAATAGTGTTCCATGAGACAACAGTCCTGTACTTCATCCTATCAAAAATCAAACGCGCAATCTCAATTAACCCACATTTACAATACATGTTAACCAAAGCCGTTTCAACATTTACAAATGAGTCGAACCCACCTCTAATAGCATATCCATGAATCGACTTCCCAACCTTCAGAGAATTAACATCAGCACAAGCAGGCAAAATCGAGATTAAAGTCACCTCATCAGGCCTACACCTTTTCTCTTGCATTTGTAAAACCAATTCCATAGCTCTCTTTGGCCTCCCATTTTGTGCATACCCAGAAATAACTGTGTTCCAGCACACCAAATCTTTCTCCAGCATTCTTTCAAACATCTTATATGCCTCCTCAACGGTGCCACACTTTGCATACAAATTCACTAAGCTCGTCATGGCAAACACATTACTTGAAAACCCATTAATAATCAGCTGGGCATGAATCATCTTTCCCGCATCGACATTAAATCTATCGGCACAGGCTTTAAGCAAGTAAGCAAAGTTATACACCACAGGCATAACATCGTCATTCCTCATAAGAACAAAAAAGTCGAAAGCAGTGGACAAAGAGGAATGGTGGGCGTGGCCCTTGAGCAGGGTGTAGTAAAGAGGATCCACTTTGAGCTCAACCGGCTCAAAGACCTTTACAGCGTCATTCAGGCTACCGAATTTGCAGAACAAGCTGATGAGCTTGGTCTGGAAGAGATGCTCATCGTAAAGGCCATTCTTTATGACAAGAGGAAGAAACTGTTGGAGCTCCTTCATGCAAGTGCAGAGCTCGAGAAGGATTGCTGCTGGATGCTTGTATATATGATCAGGAATGTGTTGAGTCCTTTGTGACCTTACAGATGGAGGGGGGGATGGTGGGGAGGTGGAAAAAGGAGTGGAAGAGAACACCTGGGTACTCATTTCCACTTAAGCTACTCAAACCACTGTGTATAATAGCTAATGGGATGAGGAATTCAAGTAGTATAACAGAGTCCAGAGGTGGAGAACACAAACTATGAATCTTGCTTTGGTGCATGTTTGCGCGGCAATATCTACATTACTGATTCTGCTACTCCATAATATCCAAAGATTTTCATCAACTAATTCAATTTTCACGCAGACCCAGATGAGATTATGAGAAAAGTTCACTTGATGGATATTGAATTACTAGAATAAAAGTCCCACCCTTCCAAGGTAACGTGGGTTAGCTGAATTTTCAGTCAATTGCAAGGAATACCATGAAAGAACAAGGAGAAGGGACGAAGATATGCTGTTTAGTCAAGTTAAGGTACTGAAACGGATAAGAAACGGGGAAGGGTGAAAATTTGCTGTAAAAAGGACAAAGAGACAAGTAAAAAAAAAAAAAAAAAAAAAAAAAACGAGAGAGAGAGAGAGAGACATCTCCTTTGAAAAAAGGAAAAGAAAAAGATTTCCTTTGTGCTTTTCGATGACCGAGGGAAGAGAGCAACAGAGGGAGACATTTCCTTGGAGAGAAAAAAAAATGGATCAATGAACAACAAATCTCATCCAGTAAAAAAAAAAAATACCAAGTCTGGAGTTTAATAGTTATCGGTGTAATACTTCTCTCTCTTCTTTGTCCAATATCTAGACTTCCGAATTTTTCGATTTGGAGAGAAATATTTTACTAAGTTATTAGTTTGATTCATATTTGTACAATATACTTTTGTAAAAATTTTATATTAACAGTTTAGTAGTTGATTATGGAACTTAGTTAATTAGTGAATACATTGAATAAGTTCTTAATGCAATGGAACTTCATGGTTGTTGATTATGATTAACCATATATTTGGGTGATGAGATTTTTAAGCAAAATTTTATGAATTTTTGAATTGGTGTATTTTAATTCATAATTTTATATAACTCAATCAAAATAAAATTTTATATTGAAGTCTACTTTTTCTTCTTTCCCGTCCCCAATCCCCCTCCCCCCACCCTCCCCCGCGCCGGTTTTAGCCCTTGGCAGATATACAATTGAGAAACTCGAAATTAAATTAGGCTATTAGTCTTAACACTATACGTGTCACTAATTTTTACTTAGTAATTTTACTTGTGTAAATAGAATTACAAAAAAAAAAGTGATATAGAATCAAGATCAATAGACTAGTATAGTATTGAATTTTCCCTAATTGCTGGCCTTTACTGATCCTTCCACATCCTTTTTGAAATTTTACAAAATCGAACCGAATTGATTTTTTAAAAAAATCAAACCGAACCGAACAGAAATAATTCGGTTTAGTTTGGTTCGGTTCGGTTCGGTTAAAAACCGAAATTGAAGAAAAGAGAAAAGAACGTATTTCGATAATGCGTCGTTGAGGTAATTTTATTTTAAAAAATTATTTTTTATTAAAGAACGCATTATCAAAATGCGTTCATTGATAATTTTTTTAAAAATTCAGTTTTCGGTTCAGTTTTCAGTTTGAGAATAAAAACCGAAAACCAAACCGAATTTCATTCTAACCCAAAAACCGAACCAAACCGAACCGAAAATCTAAAAAATCGAACCGAAATATATATTTCGATTCGATTTTTCGGATTGCACTAAATAATGAACACCCCCTACTTTTAGACACATTTCTCACTTCCATTGACTAGAGAAACATGTCAATTAACTGAGTTAATGTACAACTTACAACTTATTTGTTAAAGTTAATGGAACTTATAAGAATACATACTTATTGAGTAGTTACTCTTTTTATATCCAACTAGATAATTCATTCTCAAATGATTTTCTTAATTTTCATTTCCTTTTAAAAAAATTTTATAGCTCATAAAGAGCACAAGTAATAAATTTTCATAAGTTATTATGATTCCAATTACCAAAAAAGATAAACTTTCCAATATTAAACAAATAACTTTAGATCTTTGTTGCTAATTCATGAAGATTCAAGTAAGTAAACAAACTACACTTTTAGGAAGATAAGACAAAAAATATCAAAATTAAATTTTATTTAATTTCTACCTTTATTTATTGTATATTCTCTATCCTGAAGTTGACATACAAATCCATAAGTAATTTTGACAAGATTCTAAAAAATTATCTCCTTTTTTTTTATAGAAGAGAGAATTATGTCAATTCTAAAACAAAAAAAAATATTTGTAAAAAGAGAAGTTAGAATTCAAACTAAAAATAATAATTTTTCTTCAAAATGAGTTGCTTTCTAATAAGGAGTACTATGTATAATTTTTTAAACTATATACAATACGAAAATTAATTATTTTTAAAAAAATTTTTTTCCTCTCTCACTCCCTCTCCCATGTAGATTTTCGCTTCCACGTGTACTTCAGCCAACAGGTAGCAGAAGTCCACAGCTATTGGAGCAAATATAGATGGACTTTCGCCAATAGTTGGTAAAAGTCACTCAAAATTTTTTATTTTTAAAATATATTATTTATTAAATATTATTAATAAAATAATTTATATAATTAGATAATTTTAATTCATATTGATTAAAAAATATAATTAAAAATTTTAAAAATAATGACTTGTACCATTTTTTTATACAAATTGATATATACTTGCACCAATAAGCACCACGAAGTGGTACAAGTGCACATGAGAGAGATGAAGGGAGATAAAAAAATGCTTAAAAAAATAATTAATTTTCGTATAATATATAAATTTTTAAAAATTATATATAGTCCACACGTCGTTCAAATTTTTAAGTGCACATGAGAGAGGGGGAGAGAGATGAAATAAAAATTTTTTAAAAAATTATTAATTTTTATACTTAAAAATTATATATAGTCTATGTAACACTCAAATTCTCATTTAGTTAACATATTTTTTTACTGCAACACGATTATATTTTATTTACCAAAATTATTTCTCTCTCTAAATTTCAAAATTTTTTCAATTTTCTCTCTCAACTAAAAAGAAAAAAAAAACTTCAAACTTCATCTGGTTCCCCTAACTTTTGCGAAAAAAAAAAAGAAGAAAAAGAAGGGCCAGCGGCCCTGACTGTGCCAGCGGGGGCAGTTGGGAGCCCCACTAATAGCATCGTCGGGCACTGTGGAGGCCGCCCTAGAGGGCTTCGGCGGGCGGCTCCCTCAACGGCACTTGACGTCCGCCTCGGGGGAGGCCCCCGACGGCCATGTCGGGGCTGCTGGACCTTCTTCTTCTTCTCTTTTTTTTTTTTTCTTGTTTGCAAAATTTATGGGAACCGGATGAAGGTTCTCCTTAAAAAAATCTTTTTTTTTCTTTTCTTGTATATTCCTTTTTTTATTTTTTTATTTAAGAAAGTTATTCTCCTTGTATTTTATTTTTTAAGATTTTATTTTTGTTTTAAATTTATGATAGTTTGAAAATATTGTTGAGAATGTTATTTTGAAAAAGAAAATTAAAAGAATTTTAAGAGTTAGAGAGAAAAAACTTTTGATAAATAAAAAATAATCTTACTACAGTTGATAAATAATTATACTGCACTCAGCGAGTGCCTTGGTTAATTGATGATGAGTTCCCACCTCTTCACTGTATTCACCCTCGTGCTCCCCTGATTCCTATCAAGTGACGCTCCTCCCCTTTATTAGGAAATTCGGAAAATGGACCCCGCGTGCTACGTGGCTTTCCTCCCAAGATTCGACCGTTAGAGATCTCTCCATTCAAAATCACATCAAAATTTCATTTCTCGTTGCCCCCCTCTCTTGCTCTCTTTCTACGGGACGGGTTTCAATTCTCTCTGTCCTCTCTCTCTCTCTCTCTCTCTCTCTCCCCATCACCCATGGCGATCGCCACAGAGTTTCAGCAAGAGCAGAAGGTTAGAGACGTTTTCTTGAAGATTTTTTTGCTTCGATTCTTCAAAGAAAATCACGTGATTTTCTAAAATGCGATGTTTTAGGTATTATTTTTTCGGTCTCTCCGAATTAGGGTTTCGTTACATCTGTTCTTGAACAATCCGAGTCTTATTTCGTATGGAAATGAAGGTATATTGATAGTGTTGCAGATCGCCTAGACCTAGCTATTTTTAATTTCACATTTGTAGAAAATGTGGGTATTACTTCCGTTCTTTTAGCTATAACTTCCTTATCGCTTCATTGTTTTCTGCGTTTGTTTATTAGTCTAGGCAGAGCTTTCTAAATGTATGTGGTAGTGGAAAAGCGAAATATTTCTTGTATTTTGTTCAAGTTTGAACTTTGTCGGTGGGGCATCTATTTCCCCTAATGGATTAACCGGATTCAAAGGATTTGACTCACCATTGTTCTTCAAGATCAATATTTGACTTGCCTAAGAAGAAAATAAGCTCTATTTTAGAACAATTTGGGATGAAAGTTGAATCTTGACTAGATGTATCTTGAGTTATATAACTTACTACTCAGCATTCTTTTCCCTCCTGAGATTCAGTTTCTTTCTGGCTTTGGTGATCTGCTCCTTGGTCAGCACAAATAATGAGAGAAAAGATCTGGACTGGAAGTGAAGACTAGTTAATTTTATTTTATTTAAAAATTTGGTTCATCTGTGCTTAGTTGCCCGTTTTCTTCTTTGGTATCGTTATCTAGATTTTGTTTTCCCCTTGTAATTGATTTTCATATTTCTGCAGGCTGCAGAGGGCTCGACAGCAGTTGAGAAAAAGAGATGGACTTTAAATGATTTCGACATTGGGAAGCCTCTGGGCAGAGGAAAGTTTGGACATGTATATCTGGCTAGGGAAAAGAGGGTCTGTCACTTGATATGCTTTTCATTTCATTTTACAATTCTGAGATTGTAAAAATTAAATAAGTATAAAAATAGTCTATATGTGTGTTCAGTTAGAGTTCTCTGCCTTTCTCACTTAAGCTTTAAAACTGATATTTTGTTCAGTAATCATCTCCATTGCTGTACCTCTGCAATAGAGTCTTTAAAACATAACATATAATATAAAATGGGAGCATATTATATAAATACTCATTCTTGTCCTTTCTACTTTGCATTGATTTGTTTCTTTTTAACTGAAACAGAGTAATCATATTGTGGCACTTAAGGTGTTGTTCAAGAGCCAATTAAAACAGTCTCAAGTTGAACATCAGCTCCGACGTGAAGTTGAGATACAAAGTCACCTTCGACATCCTAATATTCTACGACTGTATGGCTACTTTTATGATCAGGTAAAACAAGTAGAAAACAAGCTATTGTCCACTACCATTTTTTAAGGGAGTATTAACATCCAACTAATATGCAACAATTATTGCAGAAAAGGGTTTATTTGATTCTGGAGTATGCTGCCAAGGGTGAGCTCTACAAGGAGCTACAAAAGTGCAAATATTTCAGTGAAAGGCGTGCAGCTACTGTGAGTCCTCAACAATTTTTTATGGGATTCTTTTCCTTTAGCAGTAATTTATGTAGGTTCTTGAAAAGAGGGGTTTGTCAAAGTTCAAACATCAATTTTGATTCTTTGGTTTACAAGCAACTTGCGATATGCATCTTCAATGTTCTTAGGTTCTTGCATCGTGGACAAAGATCTAACGTTTGTTCACCTCTAGTCAATCCTAATTTGGAACTAACTCAGTATTATGACTTCTGCTCCTATGACCATGGAACAGTACATCGCATCTCTAGCTCGAGCCCTTATATATTGTCATGGAAAGCATGTGATACATAGAGATATTAAACCAGAGAACCTTTTGGTCGGTGCACAGGTGATAATTTAAGTATTCTCCAATTCTTGTCCTGTTTCTGTTAGTGCAGCGCAGAGCTTGTCACTTATTCATCTTTTCTGTATATTCTAGGGTGAAGTTAAGATTGCTGATTTTGGCTGGTCAGTGCACACATTTAATCGCAGGCGAACCATGTGTGGCACTCTAGATTATCTACCACCTGAGATGGGTATGCAAAGTTCACTTTCACCATTAAGATACTTTTGCTTCCAATCTCAATTTCTCAATGCAGTATTAAATTGATGTCGTCCAGGCTTTTAAACAAGATACTCAGAACTTCCATTCAAGCTCTGGAAAAGAATCCATATACAACTCCATAAGAACTGATTGCAGTGAAATCATATTACTCTGAAACTATAGCATTTATGGACACTGACCAAGATTTATTTTTCGTTTCTCAACAAATGTGTTTAACTTTCACTTTTGTTATAATTGCTGTTGGAAAGTTATTTCTTGAATATTCTCTAATGTAATGCAGGCCTTCACACTGACTGTCATTCATGGAGACAATTTAACCTTGTATTGACTAGTTTGTATAATAAGTTGTGAAAGGAAATGCCAATAGTATTACCCAATAAAAATGTTTTTTTACAAGCATTAACCATGTTGTGTTGCTAAACTTACAGTGGAAAGCGTGGAGCACGATGCAAATGTGGACATCTGGAGCCTTGGTGTCCTATGCTATGAATTTCTTTATGGGGTTCCTCCTTTTGAAGCAAAGGAACACTCAGACACGTATAGAAGGTAAACATGATCAAAGAAAGGGTGAATTTTCATCTTCTGGTAGATGTCTCTCCAAGGGAGCAATCCCTTCCAAAAGAAATGTTCAAAGATATTGATAGATGATGTGGTAGATGTATTTCTGTGTTTTAGGTAATCTTAGCTTAATAACATTGGTAAATTAAGATGATATCTGAATCTTTGCAGGATTGTACAAGTGGATCTAAAATTCCCGCCAAAACCAATTGTTTCATCCGCTGCAAAGGACCTCATTAGTCAGGTCTGATTTTCTCAGCAGAATTTAATCTTCATATGGTCCTCTGTTTCTCAATGCTTTGATTTATGTAGCTCCATATTTCGCTCAGTAGAATTCAGTTTTTATATGAACCTCTTTTTCTCAGTGCTTTCATCATGATTTACCAACCTAATATTTTTTGGTTTATGAATTGTTTGGCTGCAGATGCTTGTCAAAGATTCTTCGCAACGCCTAGCATTGCATAAGTTGCTGGAGCATCCATGGATTGTTCAAAATGCAGATCCTTCTGGCATTTATAGGGGCTAATATCCTTGTGTTTGTTTCATTCTTTTCATATGTAGTTCTTTTGCGTGAAAATTTTATAATGGATTAGGGTAACCATTAATGTAAAATCACCACTCCTCTTAACATGAAATATATGGGGACACCATTGCTGCTTTCCCTCCTACAATGTGATGGAAGTGATCATGATTAATTATGCATTCTTTCGAAATGTTCTTTTGACTTACTCATCTTGTTACAATTCAATTATACCTATGCCAATCTTTTGGCTAATCGCAAACATGTCAATTTGGGAGTACTCTCTCTCTCTCTCTCAGTGGAGATGCGTGATAGATTTGATTTGTTCAAATGGTTTTGAATTATTTCGGGTTTAAAATTCAAGAATATGGTGATCTATTGTGCTTCCAACATAGAAAATTCTGACACTGAAAGATTTCAATTGAATCGTTTTACAGATTATTTCATAAGTTTCACCATCCTCAATTATACTAATTTGTTGCAAGATTTAGTACCAGTGTTGCAACTTCCCTCAATCTAGAAAGTTAGAAGTAAAGCGACGGGCATGCTGGGTTGTTTAATTAAAATTAGCTTTTCAAAATTTTATTGAATGATTAGCTGTTTCCTCACCGTCCATATTTGCTTATTTCCCACTTTTGCTACTCAGAGTTTAAATTGACTCGCTAATCAAATTGTTAGCGGGATACCCTGCATTTAATAAATATCTAAAATACCCTTTTTCAAAAATAATTAGTTAGTGTAAATTCAACATTTGAAATTAGTATTTTGAATGATTAATGAGTTTTGAAAAAAAAAGACATTTAAATGGTTGGTTTATATAGAGAAAGAACATATCACATATACTTTGAAACGGAGGGAATAAATCTTTTGCTATGAGCCAGAAAATGAAAAGAAAATAAAGAAACCTAAACTGAAAAGGGAGTCTGGGCGATGAGGGCTTCACAATAAAATAATTCTCGACCATCCGCCGAGGGGTACAAGTACAACACATCCCAGTCCCTAAAAAGACTGTTTTCTTATTTAGATACACGAGATAAAGGGGATGTGGATCAGACCTTTGCATGATAAAAAGTGCATCTAGACCAACCAAATCCCACTTCGCTCCGGCTGGGCTCTGATCAGACTTTACACAGAACGGAGAATTTAACAGCTAAATAGTGAGGAATTCTAAGAGTGGTAACTTTCCCACTTCAAGAGTACCAGAGGGCAGAAACTTTTTAACATTTCTTGAGAATCAGCAAAAAGGCACACACAAGCTAAAAACTTGTCTCCAAAGGATCAAATAATGCATGCAACCCTTTATTACCAGTCATACAAAGGATTCTGGTATCACAAGGTTCACAAAGGGACTCTGTAGCTTACATCTCAACTACACAAGTAACTTCAAGAAATCACAATGCTACTGAGCGCAATTGAGGCATCTTAAGAGACCCGAAACCTTGAAGTCATTTCCTACATGACCCGATTAATCTGAAATTATGCTAAAATGTCAAAAAGCAAAAAGTGCAGAGGATCAATTGCAGTGGCTACTGGTGAAAAGAGCTAGTGCTGATGTCTATTTTACCTCAACTCCCTTCTTTAGAGTTTGCCCCCCCAATCTAACAAGCCAGTTTCAGATTTCCACCTTTTTGACGTCAGTAGTTTCCTTAGGACCCAAGAAGCTAGGCTGGTTGGTAGACGACAGAAGCCGAGCCCACATCCTGTCAGTTATCACAACCTTGTTTTGCCGCTCAATGATACGCTGCATGTTGAAATTTTAATCAGAAATCTGGGTAAGAAGGCCAGAACATTCTTTTCTCCCTCTTAACTTTTGTTGAGCTCAAGCAAGTGAAGGAAGATATAACCTTTCAGAAATATGCTTGTAAGAAACCATGAAGTATACAAATTTTCTGCTAATAGATAATATTGTAGAGTTTCCTTCCCTAGGACCAGTGAACAACAACATATGGTGACCTATTTTTAAAAGTTTGAAGTGATTTTAAAATCAATGGAGAATAACAGTGAATTTGAAAGATCACTCATTCAGTCATTCATTCATCAATGATCTTTCAAATTCTTATCCAGATCCACCAATGCAAATAAAAGACCTTTACAAGCTTAAGGTGAAATCAGCCTCAAGCTATGCCCTAACATATAAAGCAATTCAGGCAGCAAATGAAAACTAAATAGCTCAAAATCATCAAAATTAAAGCTATTACTAACTTTGGCCATTTTCTCCTTACTTTTGTATGTATTCTAATCTTTTTCCACTGTGAAACAAGTTGCTAAGAATATATTTACAACCATTTCACCTGAAGTATACGATGCCTGTAAAAACTGACGACAATAAAATACTCAAAAGCTTCAGGAACTTACATTGAAAGGAATGTAAGTATGTCGTCCATTAACCAGGCCCACAGTGAAGCCTGTGAACCCTGCCATAGCTCCGTGTACAGCACTTTGAGCAAGAAGCGTGCAGTATACATTATCAGATGCATTGCTAGGAATAGCACGAATCATGTAAGTAGGATCTGCAAATTGATTTAATTAGATCCATTATTCTTCCAAAAACTGAGCATAGAAAAAAGGGGAAAATGATATGAGATTACGTACCAATATATTTAAGTGTGATAGACATTTTATTTTGTTTCGCAAAATGATCCTACAAAATGCAGATAGATTATTATTTACCCACAAAGTACCTCTTCTAATCTTCGAAAGTACATAGCTCTTCTTTTATCTCATAAGAAGTAGCCCAGAACCAGAACTCTTCCATAGATTCTGTGGAGGCAGGAAGGATTTTGTATGGTTTTTCATTAATATAACTATATGCTTTCTCTATCAGAAGAAAAAAGAGGTTATTGAAGATGTGTAATGTGGGTTTCCTATTTAATTTGTTTTTTTCTTTTCCTATATAACCTGACAACATTAAGAATGAAGTTTACAGAACATTAATGTCGAAAACAAAAATTAGCTCGAGAAAGAAAAAAGGAGAAGAAAAGACACTTTAAACGAAGAGTCCTCCTTACCTTGATTCTCTGTGAAATCCACAAGCCAACATCCTGAAGCATCTTGTTCCCTGAAGCATCTTGTTCATTTTTGGCTTGCAAACTTTCTGTGAGTAGCTCCTGTCCTGCTCCTTCAGCAATAACAATGACCATGTGCCCATTTTCCTTTAACCTTTTCTCGACATATTCAAAGAGTCCCCCCTTTCCTTCAAGATAGAATGGTGACTCTGGAATCAAACAGCAATCAACATCTCGGCTGGCAAGAGTGGCATACATAGCAATAAATCCTGCATAAATTATTCCAAGAAAGTCAAACCAGCAGCTTAGAGTACAAAAAGGGGTGTCTGCTGGGCATCAATGACAGTTTTACCAGCTTATGCTTTTCAGCTTCTTAAACTTAAACACACTCAAGATTGCAGGAGGGAATCCTTCTTAGTACTTTTACTAATAACAATAAATTTCTTAATACTTCTGCTGTATTCGCACATTCAACATCTACTCCAGCTTCTTTGCAAGGTAAACATCATTTTTAAGAACTTGAATGTAGTATGGAGAAAACAGGCCGCTTAAAAATTGATATCTATTTGTGTAGGAGGGACTTACCACTATACCGACCCATTAGCTTCACTACTCCAAGTCCATTCTCAGCACTTTCAGCTTCAACATGAGCAGCATTAATGGCACGTTGAGCCTCTTCTACAGCAGTATCAAAGCCAAATGACTTGTCAATAACCTGATAATACAAGCAACAGAACATCTTTAGAAACAATATTCAAACATCCGCGGGAAACTGGTTTTATCATGTCAATACAAGAGATCAACATTGTGATAGTGTTTTGAGGTACAAAAATTATAGAACCTTGGTTTTGGACCATGCTGCTGATAGTAAGTTTACTTGATTCACATTACTACCAAATTTGTGACGAAGAATAGGAGTTAATTTAAAAATTGCACTCCAATTCACATTTTTTCTCAAAAAATATTTCATATACCACACCCAAAGAGAAAAGAAAAAGAGAAAACAAAAAAGAACAAAGATTTTTAAACTACTTGAAATTATCATGTAGACAAATACCGGAATGTCATTATCGATTGTTTTGGGTATTCCAGCAACAGCAACTTTCAGGCCACGCTGCCTAATTTCCTGCAAGAAGGCATGACCATCCTGATAAGCAACTACTAGTACAAAAGAAGGATAAAGTATAATACCTCTTCCAGGTCATCACTAAGTGCCCAGAAAGCATAGCATTGCAAATTTAGAATCAAAAGGTAGTTTCATTGAACAGGACCAGTTTAAGAAGCTCTATATCCACCAGAAAGCAGTATTGCACATAGAATTTGATGCGGATTTCATTGCTAAATAGATGAAAAAGTTAGTACCCATCAGGGCTTAAGGCAAGCACATTTTATGGCATAAATGTTCAGGAATGGAAAAACAGCAGGTGAGAATTAAGAAGGTCAAAGAGATCAAGTTATTGCTCCAGACTCTCCTGGAATGAAATATCAAAGTAAAGAGGCTTTTAACACACTCAATCATAGGAAGAAACAAAGAAGTTCTGGAGCTTAATACTGATACATTCTTCTCATAAAGGAATCAGGAATTGATACCTTCTTCTCATAAAGGATTCACGAATAACACTACAATGCATATCCAAATCGAGAGCACACTAATTTTCTAGAAACGAATTATTTGCAGCACTCAAATCAAAGTTCAGGGCTTAACCCCAAAACATCATCATCGCAAGTATGCAAATTTTAGACATTAAGAGCTGCTAGATTTTTTACCATAACTAAAATAAAACATAATTGAAAACATAATGCATTCTAGGTTTAAAAGTTAAACTTCACCAGGATAAAACTTACAGATCACTTAATTGTTTCCTTCCTGGACAATTACACACACAACTCGTATCTCATGTATCTATGACTTGATAGTTATGCATGCTTAAGCATATTTTAGATAAATAACCTTCTTTAATCATTTCTCTAACTCCTAAGAGCCTAAAGTTCAGTTATAAAAACTTTTCACGGAAGTTTTGTCTCTTCAGGTTTCAGATTTTCTTGCTATAAATGGTTACGAACTCGAGGGAGTTTCTGATAACCAGGTCAGAAAAAGAAAGCAAAAGAGGACGTGAAAGCTTGATGTCTTTGACGGTGGTTCTTCGTACAACTTGTTTGAGCATAACCACATCAGTCTAGGGCATCTGATACTCAGCAATATTTCATTTCATGGATTCTGGCCCAAATAAGTGATTATCAAGGTTCTTCCCCTATTTTCTGGAAAGGAGATTTGGTGGAGGGCATTCCAGTTTGCAAATTAAGCATACCTTATAGACTGCAGCTGCTCCTTTCTGAGTACCATCACCTCCAATTATATAAACCTGAACCAATAATAGCACCACCTTAGATCAAGATTCAGGCAAGCTGAACAAATAGTATATGCAGAAAAGGAAGTCGCATCACGTGGACAATGGCACTGTTAAGTCCAATAATAACAGTACTCTTGTGAAAACTCAAAAACTTACAGACCTGATTAATTCCACGATCTTGAATACTGTCAACTATCTTTGAGGTGTCATGGCCTCCTCGAGAGGTTCCAAGGATTGTACCACCACGTTTGTGAATGTCATTTGTAACCTTGGGAGTTAAGGAGATGGTGTTTTTAGAATAGAAACCTCTGTAACCTCCCTACAACAAAAAGCTACACAATTAGCTGGCAACTTTGAAGCATAATATGGAGCAATAGTGATTGGAGATAAGAGTACTCTGAAATTTGATTGGGAAAGGTTGTTCATGAAGCAATAAGTAGAATAATTATGATACTATCATTATCTGGATGACGTAAAGATCGTCTAGTTTGATATATTAAATTAAATTTTGACTTCAATGGTTGTTCAAATTACAATAGCATCTAAGTCATAGGCAGAACCTACATACCATAATCTCCAGTTTGACCATATTGCTTGTGGGATCTAAACAATTGGAGCACTAGCATCCTAGACATTTTAATAATAGAGGAACTCTACTGCTCAATATCCCAAAAGTATAATCACAAAGAAGTGACTAGGGCTTCAAGTCGAAGCAAACTTTGAACACCCATGTGAGGATATGGTGAATGGATAACCTCAACAATCCTGATGCAACTGCACTCAGTAATGACAGTCATCAAGATACAAAGAGATAGCTCACATGCACGTAGAATAACAAACGTCTGTAATCCTTCACTAGCTATAGCAAGATAACCATGATTGTAGAAGTTCGTAAAGACTAAATAGCAGCTTCAAGTCTAAAACAATAATGCAACAAAGTCAAACAGACAAATAGAACAGGAGAAACAGAATGAGGAGGAAATATCGAATAGGAATGAGTTATGGAATCTGAATCTCTGGTGAAGTCATACGTAAATAATTACAAAATGATGTTTCTTTTTAATAATACATATATGAAAGGATAATAATTAACAAAGTAGAAGTTTTAAGGATCAACCAACTTACATCTATCCCAAGGACAGTGTTCACTCCATACATATAATCGAGACTATGTACAATTTCTCTTATCACTGTGTTTAGCCCAGGGCATAAACCACCGCATGTAACAATGCAAGCAGAGACTTCATCTGATTTAAAATACACCTGTGTAGCATTGAATCTTGTGCCTCAGAAAAATTATAATGGCAGATTGTCCTTCAAAATACATGCCAATAAAATAAGAATGAGTACCTTCTGACGTGGTCCAGCACGGCGAAAATGTACCCCCCTTGGGCTATCCTTATGAACAACTACCTAAATTGAAAAAAAGTATTACTGTAATGATTTTATTTGGTTTTTACATAAGAAGATATACTTTGGTATTACATAATAATTTGGCAAATGTTTCAAATTAGAAACTTATTCTTAGGACTCTTAGTGTTTCCTTTTGTACCACATTTGATGAACCAACGAATCTAGTTTTGCTAAGAACTCACCTTTTGCGGCACAGTGTCATCCATGTCAACAAAATACTGCCTGAAATGACACAACAGAATAAGAGCTTATTTCTTTCTAAGAAGAACAGAAACTGGTCTCTAACAAATTGGACCTACTTGACAACTGAATATGCAGGATTGGACCGTAATGGATTCGGATAAGTCTGTAACAAAGCCAAGGACACAATGATCATTTAAGTGTAAAGGTAAGTTCAGGGAATGGCAAGCATTTACTTCTTTTCTCTATTTGCAAAGACATTCTTCTGCAAGATCTCAATCTAAAGCACAATTCAACAGTGTGATGAAGTACATGAATTAACACTATTTGATGTCTGGTCTAACCACATAGGGGAGACTAAATCATGATGTCAGAACGGCACCAGATAAGACGTGACATCCAGCATTTAGTATTTCTTTTAACAAGGATATTACAAAAAACACAATATACCAGATAACCAGATAACCAAGACTTACCGAGATAAAAAAGAAATAGATTTTACTACAAATACAGATCAAATACCTAAATCCGTCAAATCATGCATAAAAAGATAAAACTTTACCATAACGCACGCAAAGAAGAAAGCAAAATTACAGTCGTTCCATGCATCATCCGCATCTTAATTTAAAACAAACACTCGTATAAACATCTTCACATAAAGTAGAACACTCGCGCATTCATACATGCGCTATAATCCATAATACTAAATAAAGGACAAAATACATGTAAATAATAAGGAGAGAGAGAGAGAGATACAGACAGGGAGATCGGAGATGTAATCAGCGAAGTGCGGGACATCTTCGAGCACGTATCCGGCGGTACCGTTAACCACTTTCATCATTATCGCATTGTCATCAGTGCTCACAGTTCCCATCAGAGCTTTTTCCGATGCGTTGTTCAGTGGAAACAACAACGACAACGAATAATAAACCTATGAGTACTTCACTAGCAGTAGAAATGGTACCGTTCCTTAACTCAATCAGGAAAAGTGCCTCCGAACAGAGCTGAGATCAATCAGCGCAGACGAGATTCACCGGAGTTGCGGAAAGCCGAGACAACAAGGAGACCAAGCAGCCGAGGCACAAGTAATAATAAGTACTACTATGTCTTAAAGAATAAAGAAATTTGTGGAAAAGTGGGAAGGGAACTTGGGCTATGGGCACGGCCAGAGTTGAGACAAGGTTTCGGGAGGGTGCCGAAAACCGGGAATCCAAACAGCCTCTTGTAAGTTGTAACCAAAACAAGTGGCGGTACTGCGTGTGCTTTGCTTGTTTTGGTAAAGGCCACTACTATATGTAGTTTATTTTTGAATTATATGTAGTGCGAAAAATTTTTATAATTTCATTTGAATTTCAAAAAATATTCAAAATCCTCTGAAGTCAGATCGTTATGTGTAACTGCAGTGCAAATGAAAATTACGAAGAATTGTAATGTAACGAACCGGTTAGTCTTGTACGTTGTGTCCATTATCAGCACAAAAGGATACGCACGAGCAAGTAATGTTGAATCTGGATGAAAAAAAACACAATCACTGAGAATTTCGGCTCCCGGCTCCACTCTGTGCCAGTGGATATATCCATGATCAGTGAACAGCTTGAAAAGTTGTTGCACAACTGTCCGTCCTTCCATACTCGCAACTCTTAATTTGTGTCGGGCATTATACACTGTCTTCGTTCTGCGGCAAAACGAAAGCCAAATCAATATTGACGACACATTTACAAAATTAAAAAGTAGTGTATAACTCCTCAAGTAATGAATATAATATATTTGTTACATGCAAACATACCTAACAACGGTTCTCGGATTCTCCCGTTTCAAATGATCCAGAATATGTTTAGGCTGAACGTGACATTTACTCATTTTCTCCGTGATTTTCATCTCCCGCTCTGTCATGCGAGCGGCGAGGGAATGCCCATGTCGGATCCCGAGCTCGTGATTGTGTTTGCCGCATATTACGGCCAGACTCCACGCTCCCTCGTTATGCTCCCGACCCATGAGTTTTAACGGACAGTGACACTTTTTAGTACCCTTCGGCTTTCGTGACTTCGTCTGGACCTCCGGTTCTGCTCCATCCTTCTGAACAGTAATGAATTTTCTGTACGCTCCGCCCCTCTCACATCTAAGCTCGACAAAGCCGTTACCCGTTCCGTCACCTTTTCGCGACCGAGCAATTATCAACAACGTCCTCACCTATAATGCTGCCGCCTTCGCCCACTTTACTAACTCCTCTTTACTTGAAAATATATCTTGCGTGCCTAAAAAGCGACTTAAATCTTCCATTTGGTCAAGATCAAAAAATTCTTCAAACGAATCTGATGACGATGAGGGGCCTTCACCGTCTCTGTAAAGTGCTCGATGAAATCTTGCCTTCCGGCATTTCCGGTTTTCCTGCAGTACATAAAACACACTAGTCCATTGTCAGTTACTACATTACGTGACTCTTGGTTATTTTTAAAGCATCAAGAACCGTAACAATAAAGCTATCTACGATGTGTAACTTAACATATGATATAATTATCAAGTATAAAATTATACAACAATACAACTAACTACGTAGTTATCACAAAAAAATTAAACAAGATTGAAACTATATCATAAAAATCTGGCGAAAGTATGATGAATTTCGCCAGCTTCTGGCGAAATTCATGGAATACTTTCGCCAGATTCTGGCGAAATTCATCGATGAATTTCGCCAGATTTTGGCAAAATTCATGGAAGATCGATTAATTTCGCCAGAATCTGGTGAAATTATTCTATGAATTTCGCCAGTTCTTCACGGTATTAATCCAAGAATTTCGCCACTTTGTGGCGAAACTCGTCGGACATTTCCGCCACTCAGTGGCGAAAACTGTGCCAAAAATTCAACAAACTAAGAAAATACGAATTTAAAGACAATGTAATAGATTTTTACCTCAAACTCGAGAGAATCCTTCGTAGAATCTTTGCTCATTGCTATATTGCGATAAAATTTGGGTGTTTTTGCATGAAAAGTGTGGACTTTTTAAAGAAATGTTAGAGAGGGTTGTTGGAGGAGGGAGAGAGAGAAGTTTGAAAATGAAAATTTGTAACACTACATATAGTCCAAAAAAAAATTGTATATAGAAATCGCGTTGGTAAAAGATTGAGGAAAAGGGTCAGTAAATGGGTAAAGCAGTAAAATTAAGCTAATTAAAGTGATTACCCGTCAAACAAAAAATAAGCTAATTAAGTGATTTAATATAGAGTAAAATTATTAATTAACACGAAAAGGCTTTATACATAACGGGTGAAAGTAATTTATCCCTCTAGATAGGGCATGTAAGATCTTCAACTAGTGTATAAAAAAATTTGAATTATAAAGAATTTTTGTTATTGTATAAAAAAAATTATAACCCAATAATTCGGATATATTTTGGATTGAGTTTGTGTTTAAGATTTTTTATTTAGATTTTATAAAAATAAATTATTTGTACAAAAAAAATACGATTCAAAATAAAAATTTTGATTCTATTGAAAACCTAATCCAAATACACCATAGAGAGTTGGGCAAATCCAAAGTTCTAAATTTGGGCATTTGTTAGACTCCTATCTATAGTGATTAAAGAAACAATGTCTAAAAAAATGAAATAATTTGATTAATTCTAGTGGTAGGAATGTGTACCACATGCATTCAATCATAAGGTAACACTTTTTCGTTTTTTTTAGTATAATAGATATTACATTATTAGTAGATATTATACATATAAAATATAATACAACACAGAATTACAAGCTCCACCAAAAGAGAAAATAAATTCTGTTAACTTATTAAATGAGAAAAACAATTAACTTCTTAAAAGAAAAGAATCCTACACTAGATAGAAATCGATTGTAAATTGGATTGGGTTCCATACGGAACCCAATATAAATTTTTCATCTCATATCTCACTTTTTCTCTCAAAACTTCTCTCTCCCGAAACCCAAGATAGAAAATCTCAAAACCAAACTCTATCCAATTGCTTTTAAATGTTCAAACTTAGACAAAAATCTCACAAACCACACAATTGCTTTTAAATGTTCAAACTGAAAAACACACTCCATCCTACCTTCTTGATAGTTCTTCAAGGTCTAATCATCAGCTTGAAAAACATTTCCAAAAGCATAAAGATAACAAATTTATACTTGAAGCAACAAATGTGATGGATTTGCCTTAAGCGAAGAAAAAACACGAGAATTTCAATAAATTTTTCCTTTTCCAAGAAACTTTGCGGGGAAATGGATCATATGTTAACATGAAAATAAAAATACTTTATATGTTTAAAATTGAATATTTTATTTAACTTATACTAAATTTAAAAAAATATTTTGATGATAAGTAAATTATTATAATATCTTTATTGATTAAAATATTTATTTTAACGCGGGTTTTTTTAGTCTGATCCATTTAGCCCGCATGCCATACACGGGCTAATTTATATATTTTTTAAATTTTTAAAAAAGATGTCGTTTTGCTGTATTTTTTTAATATTTAAAAATATTTTCTCAAAACGACGTCGTTTTATATATTTAAAATAAAAAGAAAAAAAGTATTAATCGCGAAAAAACAAGCCAGCCTGCTCCGCTCCGTTTTAGAGACGGCTCGTGGTGGGACGGGCTAGAGTTGAGTGGACTTGCCCGTTTGATACAACTATCTTGGGGAGACTCACTTGATAGAATAAAATCTATCATCTTCAGAGATTTATGACTAAGGCTTAGTAATTTGAATTTGTAAAAAATTCATACTTTTTGTGTAGACCTGTCAATCGGGCTATGTGAGTCGGGACAAGCTAAGCTTGGGTTCCGCTCGAGTTATATTATACTGAGCCCGCGCTCGGGCTTAGCTCGAATGGCTCACAAATGTTGAGCTCGAGCTTGGCTCTTATGAGCTCGGGCTGAGCCCGAAATAAATCTATTCATATCTTGTCTATATTTTTTCTTTTAAAAACTCATACTTTGTTTGTATAACAATTCAAATAGACAGATATTCTATAATACCAAAAAAGAAAGGCAACATATTATTTCAACTAATATATCATGAATGGATAAAGACAATTATGAAGCAGAAACACATTGTGCATGACCAAATTTTAGAGCATTAATACTGATTTGCATATATTGACTAGGCTAATTTGACATTTTAGTATTAGTATTAGGGTTCAATGCATAAATGTTTCTTCCCCAATACAAAAAAAAAAAAAATAGTGGGTAGTTTAATACTTTGAATGCATATTAACACATATAAAAAATTTTCTAATGTGTCTCATCCTAATAATAAATATTAATTTTTAAAAAGATATTGGGCTAATACTAAAATTTACTAATCACTTTACATAATTTAATGAGATAATTATTTTTATAAATTATACCTTATAAGTTATATCATATAAGTATTAACTATTAAGTAATTGGTAATTTTTTTCCTCTTTCTAAATTTATGTTGCGAAGTGAAAAAAATTATATTTTGTGAAATTAGTTAAATAAATTAATTATGAAAGTGAATATGTAGAATATGTTATTTTATAAAACCAAACATTTACTTTGGAATATTGTAAATTACAAGTGCAAAAATCAATTGGGAGACTATGCTAAGATCTTATCTTCTTCTTTCACATGATTTATATTTCTCGTGTTAGTAAAGGTAATAATATTTCTACGTACGCATCTACTATGTTAATATCCTTAGGATTATGATAAACTTAATAAGTAGTCACAGTCTCATAAATAAACTCTGTGATTGAATAGCATGCATATTGTTTCCAAATCTGCTAAGAATTAAAACTATTAAGCTACATTAATTTTATAAAATATAATTTTAAAGTGTTTGAAGTGATAATTTTATATACTAAATTTTTTTAAAAGTGAAATATAAATAAAATTATTTATATCAAAACACATAAAATTTTAATCTATATAGTTATGATGATATTAATATAGTATTATACACAAAAAATTTCTATTATATCAAGAAATTATAATATATAATTATAAATTATTATTATTAGTAGACATATATACTCGGGCTGAACTCATAACGAGTTGAACTTAGGTGAGGCCGAGCTCGGCCTGAAATCATATCGGGCTGAAATTTCAGGGCTCTAGCCCGGCTCAACTCTAGCTCAAGAAAAGCTCAGCCCTAAAATATCGGGCCGAACAGAGTCGGGTTAGGGCTAGCCCGACCCAATTGACAGTCCTACTTTTGTGAGAAGCAAGTAAATATTGTTATCAGGTGAGTTTATAATTTGAGGCTTACTATATTTTTAGTGCCATCAATATTTTTGACAAAAAAATAAATATATGTCATTTTTTAGTTTGCTTTAGACTTGGATTCGTTTGAGTAGCTATTTGAATGACTCTTGTATTTTGAAATTTACATAAAAATCTCGTCCCGATTGGATGTGATTTGTGATAAGATTTGATTATCTGAAGCATCAGTGGATTGCACTGTACGTGACTAGTTTCCAGTACTAAGGCCACTTTCACAGTTTCATTGGCATGGAACGCCTAGATTCTGGATTATAGATCCACTTGAAAGGGAGTATAGTATGTTAGGGAGAGTTCAACCCAATTAGTACTACGTTTATTTATTTGTGTTTGTGATCACCAAACAACAAGTCAGGAGGGACTCAATATTGTGGTTGATCACCAGGAGTAAGCTGATAGGTGCCCTAGAACTCCGTTGCCTGGTTTTTTATTTGGAGAGACATAAGGTAGTTTGTGAAGTCGAATATTACTGTTGGTGTGTAGTTGGTATTGACTATGAGATGTCAGTATTTGACTCCTAATAACCTCATTATTGGTTCCAATAGTTTTACTGTTAAGCTAATATTCAAATATTTGTCATGTTTGAAAAATTTTAATTGTGGAGCTACGATCTGATGTACCTTAATTCGCTCAAATTTTCTAGCTACGTCCAAACTCCATCACTAGTTTTTTATATTTTTGTGAAGAAAAGAAATTTATTTATATAAAAAAAACTTTGAGCACTTCCACACATACATATTTACCTTTATAATTTTTCTTCAGTCATGCTTGACACTTGGATATGTCAGAGCCGAGAGGTACACTGCTACTTTATTCAACTGTCGCGGAACTTGGCAGAAAGTTTGGGGTATCATAATTTAAATCAAATATGTTATTACCATTAAAAAAATAAATATCTAATTTCAAATTTCATAATGGATATTTCAATGAAATGTAAATATTTAATTTAAACCGAAGAAGTTGTGCATAATTACGTCTAAAGGGTGAGAAACCCTTTCAAAGGGTTATGCCGATGCGAACACGAAGGGCAGCGTCTAGGGAGGGCCGAATTACCCGGTGGGAGTATGAGAGATAGTTATTATTATTTATTATTATTATTATTATTCAACAACAAAGAGTTGTGTCAATGCCGCACTGAGCTAGTAGCTTCCACAAAAGCCAACTCCCATTCAGTTTTCAGCTTTCCTGAGATTCATAAGCAAACATTGCACACTTCAAAAAAAAAAAAACAAATTCTGTCATATTATTAAACAATTCTTTCCATCTTTTCCCTCAAAATAGGAAGTATTTTCTATATCTTGGGGAAACTATTATGTTTTTATCTATTAATAATGTCAAAAGGAAAATGGCATATTAATTTCTAAAATCTTATTTTTCTCTCAATCGTATTTTCCTTTCAATAACTTAGAACAAAAATTAATAATTGAAAATAAGCCTTCAGAAATATCAAATTCGCACTCATGTCGCATTTATTTCGGTCCGCCGTTGTTTTGGGGGGGAAGAGGGGGTATGAAGTAATACCATCCCCCATTTTTAAAATTTTTTTTAAAGGACCACATTCTTCTAAGTTTTATCCGGTCAATAATGAATGTTGACTTTAACTTCTAAAGGAAGAGTTGGATAAAATTTAGATTTAAAATTTTTATTTTGAATTTTATAAAAATAAATTATTTGTAATAGAAAGAGTATGGTTCAAAGTAAAACATTTGTGTTGGGTAACCAAATCTAAATTTTCATCATCCAAATAATTATAGATAGATCGCGTTGCTTTTCATTTAAGTTTGGAGTGATATTTTATTGAAAAAGATTGATATATATATACGAGAAGTAGTGTTTTTCAAATGAAAAAAAAAAGAGTTCGTAGCTCAAAATTAAACTAAAACTATGCAATAAATAAAAATTTATTGTTAAAAAAAACCATAGTCCGTTCTTCTGACAATTTCCCAACAATTACAAAATGGATTTAACTCTCTAATTACTTCCCAGTTTCGTTTTCTTAATTTAAAAAAAAAAAAAAAAAAACTTTCCCAGTTTCCTTTGAAAGCCCAATTATGATGGCCTAAGGTTTTACAATTCTGAGGCAATAGTCTGCTCCGTTTGACATTGGGCCTCCAATTTCATCCCAAATCCAAGATCTGAAAATATTTTTGCATGTCAAATTCTTTTCTTTTGAAAAGTATATTTCCCCAACAAGATCCTGGCATTTTTCTAATACCACGGAAATTAAATTTTAATTTTTCTAAATTACGTTATGAGTAGTGAACTTTTCACAATTCAAGTGTGCAATTATTAGAGTACTATTTCAATAACGTTACAGTAGTAAATATGTCGAAACTCTTAATATAGTAATTCTGTTTTTGTTCGTTATATTTTTATTTTTTATCTCTATAGATATAAAAATTTTTACAAATTAAAATATTTATTTTTTCATCCGTCCCCCTAAATTCAAGTGATCCGCCTAATTTTAAGTATTCTTACGATTCAAATTTGAACAGGTAGCAAACTTTAAGTTTTATCCCATCAAAGTTCAAGAAGCGGTCTTATAAATTAAATTCACCACATCATTCATGGAGGAAAATTTGACCAATAAAATTATTTTAATTTCTTCAAAATTTCTTTTCTTAAGTTACTATTTGGTCATTAATCAGTATAACTCAATATAATAAAAAACATTGTCAAATAAATTAGTTAAATCGTAGCAAAGGAACTCAAAACCTCGAAGAATGATTTAGCAGTTGCTGAACGATCTCAAAATCCGCCTCAGATTGGTGTTGGTTTTGAAGCAACAACAGAGGCGCGATGCATTGAGTTTCGTCTAAGGGTGTGATTGGATATGGTTTGGTTTTAAGATTTTTGTCTTGAGTTTTGTAAAAGTTAAATTATTTGTGAGAAGAGATATATGTCCCACATTTAAAATTTTGGGTTTGGTTTTATATTCCAACAATTCCTTTTTCACTTGTTAGGGTTGATTTTTTAAAAATAATTTTTTGCAATCTAATGTGAGTAGGATTGAATATTGGCTCGAAATTGAGGTCAAAATGAGAAAAATGTTTAACAAAGACTTGTTTTAAACGGATGAAAATTTAATGAGTGCAAAAAAAATAAAAAATTTTTATTTGTGTATTTAGAATGAGTTTCATTACTTAATTCAATAATTTTTTTTCACTTTAGTATTACTTATTCTCTCACTAATAATTTACTTTTATAAAATTAAAAAAAAATCAAATTCAAATACTATTTAATTACACATAAACTGCACGTTTGATATAGCTTGAATGAAATAGAATGGAATGATTTTTCTAACTTCTCATTCTATTCTAATATTTGGTAAGAAAATTTTAAGTAGGAAATGTCTTTCTACAAAAAAGCTAATTTTAAAAAAAGTGAGAAATGCCTTTCCACATTAAAACTTAATGAAAAGCCATTTCAAGAGAAGTAAGAATCTTTTAAAAAATTTTTATCACTATTATACTCTCATAACAATCGATTAAAAAAAAATATAATCTAGTCTTAAATTTTATTTTATTTATCTTAATAGTAATTTTTTACTTTGATCTAAAATAAAAGTTATTTTTATAATTAAATTATACTTTAATACTTAAAATATGTAATGTTCCTAAAATTTAGTGTAAATTTTATTTAAATGAGATTTTATAAATAAATATTTAATTTAAAAATTTTGTTGGGTATAATTTAATTTTATTGACACGATATACTATTAGAGCATTTAAGTTATTTTTTTATAAAATTTTATTCTATTTTGATATTGAATAATAAACATACTAAATATAAAAATTAAATACTTTGACTTTTTCACTCAAATAATAAAAAAATACATTGCATTCTATTTTATTTCACTTAAATGTAACGAAGTGTTTTCGTTTAGTAGTACTTGAAAAAACAGAGTGATTTATAGCCAATTTAGATTAGTTTTTAATTCAAATTTTTAAATATTTTTTTTCACCTTTTTCACGTTAGTCTTATTTTCTCTTTCACAAACGATTAATTTTTCAATTCTCGATACAATTAAAATCAAACAAAATCCCAATCCAAATACCCCTTAACCACTTGGTGGAAAACAGCGGACGGGGCGGTGGAGTTTTTTAACAAGTCTAACCCACGGGATTCTGGATAATTGTCGGTGTCAGTTCAAGGAACGCAGTCGAAGCCAAGCAAAACTAAATTGGATTTGCTTTCTTCTTGGGATTTAACCACTATTCAAACCGTAAGTTATACATCTGAGGTTCTTGGATTGGCGTTTTACCAGTACTGTTCTATGATGTATGCGTATATACATTTGTCTTCATCGGGGCTCCCGTCTGTGCTTTGTTCTTAGAATCTTGAAAGAAGAGTGAGTGAAGAAGTTATTCAACCAGAGATGGGAATCCCATCGGACATGAGAAATGCATGGGCAACTAAACGGAGAGAGTCTTTTTCGATCGCCTCTCCATATGAAGAAGCCAAGATGCGCCGATCCAAGGAGTGCACTCAAGGTTAAAAGAAGTTTTGGCTTTTCACCCTTTACGTTTTAACCTGCTAGAAGATGGTTATGTTATCCAGATTTTACATTTTAATTAACTAAATGATTCGAAATAGGGTAGTACTTTCTTCAACCTTGAATAGTACTTCCACGGTATGTCCCTGCGGGCTGTCGACACTTGTTGATTTCTTCATTTTCTTATCCATTAAACAAGCCAATTACTAATGTGCATGTTCTAGAATTTGGAGCTTTTGGGAGTCTCAGTTTCTGATGGTATTTGCAATTTGTATTTCTTGCAGAAGGTGTCCGTGAAGGAGCTAAAGCGGCTGCAGTTGCTTGTGTCGCCAGTGCAATACCTACGGTAATAAATTTAGTAACTGAATTATTTAATCGTTTATATTTCTGTTTAAATGTATAGTGATTTATGTTATCTGCTCATCTGATGCTAAATCTGAAATGACAAACTGTTGAGCTCTATATCTGTTGTTTTAAGAACTAAACAGACCATGATAATCTTCATAAGGGTGGCTTCTACCTTGTGTTGTATCAAATGCTGGTGGAAAGACAGCTAGTCAATGTATCAAAAGGGACTTCATTTAACAACATATTTTTGAACTTCTTTTGGAGACCTTGAGTTTGTTATCTCTAAGGCATCTTTGTATATTTCACTTAGGATGAAACATTTTAATTATTGATTTGGTTTGCAAAGATAAAACCAGGAGGAGTTGGGAGATTCACTGGAGTTGAATATATTTCTAGTTGTTTGTAATATATATTAGGTCTTGTAATGTCAGTAGATTTGTTTTTTAGGTTTTTCTTATTGTGTAGGTTGTTTTTGTAATTTTCAAACTTACAAGAGATCAGTTTAACTATGGTCAAATAGCAGCCTTCTGTGATCAAAGATTTTGTCCTTTTAAGCTTCTAAGGATTTTAGTTACTGAGGATTGAATTCCTCATGGCTTTAGAGTAGTTTTGGTTATAGGTTTTGAGGTCTACAAATATCACAAATATCACTGTAACTATAGATGTAATACTGCTAGTTTGTTGGGAGGCAGGGGCAAAAGTAGAGACCGTAGGTTAGGGGGGCGAACTATAGGAGGATATATGTTATAGGACAAGGGAATTTCTTAGGTGAACCCAGTCCACGGCTCCACCTGTGGACCGAATTCACGTAAAGAAGCCATCTGTCCTTTATTAATTATTTTACATACCAAATACTGGCATCTTCTTCCTTATCTTCTTCTTCAAAATTTTCGGAAAAAAAAAAAAAAGAGCGCCCTCAGATCTAAACAGTCACCCCATCTGCAATCTTTCTATCTTCCCCCAACCAAGTAGCCGTCACACTGCTGCTATCTTCAAATTTCTGTCGGCCATCTTTCTTGGTTTAATACTCAAGAAAAATCAGCGTGATTTCCCTACCAATACAAATTGGAATTACAGTTTATTCCATGAATTAAAAATAGAATACCAGATCTTAACAAGGCCAACCTCCTCCATAGTCCGTATCTTTCTTTACTCTTCCTTCCCCAAACCTGAGTCACTGCCGTGAACACCACCATTGCACAACTAATATCAGCTTTCTACAAATCTCAAGTTTCCATCTTCCACCCTTCTCTTCACAAGCAATGAATGGGTTGTTAGCCATGATTACTTTCAAATCTGCCAGGTGGCTTTGAGATCTGCACTCTCACAGCCACTTGCCGCCTGAACAACCACCTGCAACTTCTTGTCCAAAAGTCTCAAAATTCAACTACTCCTATCACTCACTCGCAGACACAACCATACATTAGCGTGAAAATGTCTTCAATCAAGCCATCATCTGAGTGTGATAGCTTTTCTTCTTTATGGTTCATTTAATTCCACTCCAAAATCCAAAATCAGTCTCTTCTTTATGAAGATAAAATTCTAGTAGAAGCTCTACTTTGATTCATAGAAAGGAAAGAAGGGAGAGACCGAGAGAAAAAGAGGGGAAGATAGAAAAGGGAATAACCAATTAGCAGGTAAACGAGGGCAGATGGCTTCTTCGGGTAAATCCGGTCCACAGGTGGAGTCATGAACCGGGTTCACCTAAGAATTTCCCATAGGACAATGCTATAAATCATTAAAAATTTTTGGGGGTTTGAAAAGTGATATCTATAAGGATTTTTCTGGGAAGCTAGATTTCTTCTAATGGAATAAAAATGATTAAAAATTTTCTTCTAGTCTTTTGTGGCTTTAACTTTTATTCTCTTGCTGAGTTCCTTCCTTACCGTATTCGTTCTTCCTGCTCTTCTAAATTTAAACTCTTCTCTCGGCTAAAGGTTTTTTCATTGCTTCATAATTCAGCACACACTATCAGGCACCATCAGATCTGCAACGGTATTGCACTAGTTTTACTGCTGTTGGTACTGTCTGAACTGGCGAAGAAAAATGATGATCCACTAGTGAAGAAGTCCTTTCACCAAATACTTTTGAATTTAACTTGTCGATGGCCATTGTTAAAGTTATTGATACTACAACAATGAGAATATTCATATCTTGAACTTGAAACATACTGATGATAGGATCTAAGAGGTTTGAGATGTTCTTTTTGCACCCACTCTCTTTCCTTCTACACCCATTGCTTGTGGAAATGTTTTTCTATTGACGTTTTTAAATATGCATTATTATTTTAAATCAGTTCCTTCTGAGAATAGGGGGTGTTTGATTGGTTTTCTGTGAGAAAAATTTTGTCTTGGTTCTCAGAAAAGGTGGAGTGCTTGCTAGAGAAGATGTGAGGCCCAAAGTAAGAATTTTGCATTCTTTTCTGGGATGAAAACCAATCTAAATACATTAAATTGGCATATAGGTGTACTCTTCTCTCTTCTGGAATTTGAAGTTCTTTTTTGTGTGTGGGTGTCTATATATATATATATATATTCAAGTCCTTAATTTGCAGCATCTCAAATGCCATGCAAAAGTATCTCTGAAAATTTCCACATCTCATCTGGTCTCCCCCAACTCTAAGTATCGCCACTCTACATCTGTAGCTCTCTTGTGCATTCCTTTTACAGTCTTGGGCAAAATAGTACTCGGATATGTAATCTTAAATTTTTTTCCTTGAAATTTTAACTTGTTTCATCTTAAATTTTTTTCCCCTTGAAAGTTTAATTTGTTTCATATTCGTATACTCTGATTCTTGTGAAAACACACTTTACCTTTGTAATTCTGGAACAACTCACTAAATAGTACTTGTGTTAGAGAAGTTTGATTAGCTCCATCACTGAGATTACTTGAGGAATCTAGATAAGAATACGTAGGTAGAGGATATAGTTTGTTTAGATCATCAGTGATGTACTCTTCGGATCGTTGTTTCTAAACTGCATTGGATGCAACTACTGTAACATGAATCAAAGTAAAATTGGTTTTCCAGGCTGTTGAAAGTTCTGATTGGAAAGTCTCTTGTTTTGTTTATGTCAACTTTTGCAAGCATATCTGTGTTGATTTATTGAATGAAGCGCATGTAAATTGACAGAGAAATCATCAAGGCATTAAATGGATGATCATTAGATTCTAGAGAAAGTTTTCAGCTTTTACAGTTGAATATTTGCGAGCATAAAACTAGCAAGGATAGCTCTACCTTAGCAGGAGTTTTCCTGTGGTTTCTGGTTTGGGAATTTTTCTAACTTTATCATTTGAGAATGGATCTGCCAGCCTCACAGTACTGAGATGATCTGGTCATCGCCTGAATGCTATTTAGCAATGGTGTAATTTTAATTAAAAAACTAACTTTGTGCTGCATAATTTAGAAAAGCGCTCAAAATGTCCTACTAATTTATACGAATTGAAATAAAGGTGGAAACCTTCAGAATGTGAAGTTCCAGTATCTATTTGATTCTCACAGGATACTTTATCCAGTATCATGCCCATTGGCAGAGAGGATATATTAGTTTCTTTCTTTTTTCATGCCCTAGGAACGAAAGAGAAAGGAAAAAAGAATAAGGGGCAGGATTGCTGTATTTTGTTTGTTAATGACCATGGAAAATGTTCTTAAGTATGATAAGAACTCCTATATTGTCCTTTCTGAATGAAAAGCATTCTGTACTTGTCTCTTTCTGTTAGTTGGGATCTTTATTTCTCTGGTCCTTTCTAAATTACAGTTGACTGCTGTTCGTATGATTCCTTGGGCCAAGGCTAATCTCAACTACACTGCTCAGGCACTCATTATATCTGGTGGTAAGGATGACTTTAACAACATTATTTTCCTTTTCGACTTTGAAAATAGCTATTTCACATCGTCACTAGTATATTTGTATGTTAGTCGCTCCTACTCTTTGTATAAAGAAGAATGATCTGTTGAATTTCTGCTGTTAGTTGTTTTTGATGTTATTCGACTGCTTTTTGTTTTTCTTTAAAGATCAATTTAACAAGAAATGATGAAAAAAGAAAATAATACCTTCGAGAATTGGAATTTAAAAAATGCTTCTAAATAGCCAGATCTCCAAAGCCAATACTGGGATTGTCGAGTAATAGAAGGGAAGATATGGTATGGTGCTCATTAGCTTTATTAATATTTACCTCACATCTCTTGTGTATCTTAGATGAGGAATTGATGACTTGCATAATGATGTTTGATCTATATGCACATACTGGATGTCATTTATTAGTTTATTTTTTTTAATGGTGGGAGGAATGTTTTGGCCTTGGAACTTGTTTGTTGTATGGGAATTGACAACCTGAAATTGGTGGATGTGTTTTGCTGATTGTTATACGTAAAAGTTTGCTGTGAAATTATTTTTTGTGTTGCCCTCGGATGTCTGTTTTAAACCACTGGAACCAGGCACTAATGTGTCATTGGAATTCTTTCTTTTTCCCAAAATGAATTAGTGATAGCATAAACCATCACATCTTTGTTTTCTGCTGAACAGTTCTTTTGATCTTTGTTAGAAGTGATTGCAGAAAGCTTAGAAAATTTAAAATAAATTAAGGTATTCTTTCCCTTTCTTACTTTTCTCCTATCAAGTGTAATTCTCTTATGCTAGCCCAGAAAATATTTGGTTGTCAGTTACTTATGGGGATAAATATGCCGTTGATCTCAGACTCAGTGACGACTTATTCTGTCAACTATCTTTGTGCCTGATATTATGAAAATTTAAAAGAAATTCTTACCCTCTTCTTTTTTCTGTTTGTGGTGGTGTTTTTTTTTCTTTCTTTCTTTTTTTTTTGATCAGCTGTTTATGTTGTTGAATACTGTGAAATGTTGCTTAGTCTTAAAATATTGACCTTTTCCTTTTATTGCCATTTTGATCAGCATCCATTGCCGCATACTTCATAACAGCTGACAAAACTATTTTGGAGTGTGCCAGGAGGAATACGCACTATGAGAAATGAACTTCTAACAGGGTCTCTGTTATAGACCATGAATGTTGCATCTCAGCATTCCTTCTAAGATTAATTATCTTATAGTGGTGTGCTTTATGGTGTCTTTGCCAATATTTTTAATAAATGTCGGCAGAGATATTCTCAAACATTCATTTAAATGCACATCATTTCATCCTTTTTTTTTTATCTTTATTTTATTAAAACTTATCCCAAAAAATATCCTCGAAACACTGAAGGATCTAGGTTGTGCTTAGTTTTCGTGGCCTAATGAATCCTTTCTGTGGATACCATTGCAGCATTCAACGCTGCTTCACGCTACTATTCCCGTTCTTCATTCTCGTTGTTTTATATACATGTATACTGCCAAGTATAATACACATAGATCCAAATGCTGCTTACCGTGCTTCCTCAAGTAGAGAGATAAGACTATATATACAGCTCGTGCTGAAGTTTTATGGATAAGATTTTATAATTTTGCCCTTGATCTGAGCAACTTCTCAAATTGCATGATTCTTAATTTTCAATTACTTGATCTCTCTGAAAAATAGTGTAAAGAATAGTTGTTACATTACTTGGTAGGAGATCAATGAAGAACCAGCGGTCCTGAGCAGATTCTCTTAAGGCGGAAAATGGTGGCTTCTTTTCCTTCTGTGGTTGCAAATTTCTGACCCAAAAACACTGATGTGGTTGAAAGGAAATAATGTTAAAGAAAGAAGAGGTAAAATTGGTATAAATCACTGATGGCTGCGCTCCACGAAGAGGGAACTTCAAAATGCGTATCTATAGATAGCATCTGCTACTCCGTCTTCGTCATTGCTTAGACCAATCACATTGGCTACAGATTTTGCCTTCTCGGATCCATTACGGAGAGCAACACCCAGAGAGGCCAACTCAAGCATTTCCACATCATTTTCTCCGTCCCCAATTGCCATCACCTAGCAAACAATACAAGATCAGAAGAACAGAACCATATATCACACCACATTGCAATGCGAAGATGAGGAGGCTGACATGCATCATTCAGTAAGCAAAATAATAGATGAAAGGCATTTTCATTAACCGTAAGGGCTTATTTTACAGGAAGTTCGAAGTTTTAAGTCAACATATTATGTTGCACAAGAAGTTAATATTATAAGCTTATGATAATAAAGCAGTGGCAAAAAAGGGAACAGGACATGTTTGGATATACCTCTTTTGGAGAAGCACCCAAATGATCAAGAAGCATTTTCATTCCACTTCCTTTTGAAGTCCCTGGAGGGACAATTTCGAGCATATCTGGAACAGCTTGAACTACAGAGGCCCGATCCGCAGTTGCATCTTCCCAGTATGGACGTATAGAAGCAGCCACTCCCTCAGCAGTGTCCAAGAATATTACCTTCTGGAAATTTAGGTTACATGTTATTTCAAGCAAAAAGCCTATAACCATCTATTGAACGATAGAGCATGCCAAAGATGCTATAGTGTTGATGATCTTTATTTAGCACCAAAAGGAATAGAGCAATGCAAGAGTGTTAACATGATGAAGTGGTACTGAGAGCATACACTAGATTCAAAATGAAAATCATACAGATGGTAAAAGATAACCGCAGCCTATTTGCTTATCCGTTTCCCTCAATATCGTTAATAGAACAGTAGAACAGTACAATGGACACAGAAAGAGTGAATCCTGTCATATGGTCAAAATGTATTGGAGTATTATAAAAATCTACACTTATCTTGATTATACATCAATTGGAAGTATTCATATAAGCATGATTATAAGCAAGATGCATGATGAAACTGCCATTTTCGATAGTTAACCTTCTGTTAAGATGGATAAATCAAAGAACCAAAGGTAAAACAAGAGCACATATCTCCAAACCCAATATTGCTGACAGGTTCAAATGGGAAAACCCAACAGAATGTTACTGACAAATACGAAAGAACTAAGATCTTTTGATATTCAACGTCACACCTGTATCTCCACACCTGCCAGAAGCTGTTCAACACTAGGTATAATCTCTGCCTGTCAAAAGATACAATAAAACAACTTAATAACTGATAGATGCATTGAGTTTCTAGGAACCTTTTGAGAAAGTAATTGCTTTGGGCACCTTTGGCTCATAATAGACAGTATGAAGCGATTCTACAAAAGGGTGCTCAAATAATGTCAGGCATCGATCTTCACTGAATGCAATAACGGGAACTTTATGCTTATGAGAGTAAAGAAAGGCCTGCAAGTTAAAGAATAGGTAAAATCATACATTTGTTTTAACTGAAAATATAATGAGTTGTTACAGAAGGTTTAGATAACTAGAAGTGCAAATAGCTTAGCTTTTAAATATCTAAACCGCACACAAGCACATTTGAAGGGAAGAAAAGGCCAGTTATATTGTATAGAAGTTGAGGGAAAAACTTCAAATTATTAGGATTCCATAATCAATATTGAAAAAATTGCATCTTAACAACGGTATGAAATATAGGAATAACATCGTAAATCTCCTGAGGTTTGGGATAATTGCAGCATCATCCCCTAAGGTTTGAAGAAAATCACTTATTTCCCTTAATCTGACACTTGAGTTACAAAACATCAATTTTTCTACTAGATTGCTCATTTTTTCTTTTATGCCTGATAGTTTCATTCTTCAAGGGGAAAAGAAAGAAAAAACTGTCCTTTCTTTTTTTCAAAATAATCTATGCAAGGGGAAACATATACTTGTCAAAATTAGAATCTATTAGAATGTATTCTCCTTTTTACATGAATTTTGTAGTATCATGCACATAACAATGTTCTTATGGTGATAAAGTGTATTTATGATAATTAAAAAAAGTCTTAAAATGACATCAATTACGAAGTATTTTAACAATTCGATTACCTCACTACCTTTTCAATTATTGCTTCCTTTTTATTTTATTACTTTTTATTTCAAATTGTATTTGATAGAAAGGTCAATTATATCATGTTATCTTTTCGTATTTCATATTCATGATCAAGATCAATAGAAAAATTCTTACCTCTTCATTACCTTTTCAGAACCTACCGTCTTCCAATACACTGATATTTGGAGAAAGACTTTCTTTTTCAAAGAAGGCAATCAACTATTAGATTCGATTTTTGTTACTCAATCCAAGGGAGGCAAGTTTTATTTTTCAAACCTTAAGGGATCCAGCTGCAATTGTTATAAAGCTAAGGAGAGGTTTGTGAGATTAAATGACAGGTACATTTGCATCGGAAACTTCGAAGAAAGCCATCATGCGATTATCATCTCTTTACTCCTTGCCAACCCTCCCTAGCATTTGTGAATGTAGGATAGAAGTATAAACAGAACCAAGATAGTGATACCTCTTTGCAGACAGTGGGATCTAAGTTTCTCCGAAAAATTTCCCGACCTTGTCTACCATAGACCAGCAATCCCTGAATCAAGCACAGGAACATCCATTCACTTTCAGGATGAAATGTTCAGCTGGAATATAGAGTTGCTTAACTGCAAGAATATAAGAGAACATAGACAGGAACTTATTGCAACATTTTCATTAGGTTAGTCTTGCTAACCCGTTAGATGGAGATATTTAAACTCTTTAATCAGTAGCTTCTCATCTTTTTTTCTCTTTCACATTATATTACTTCTCATTTTTTCCTTTATAAACCTATATTTTGAATCAGATATATTATAGATCAGCCTGAACAAAATGACTAATTAGTTATTTTTGTTAACAGAAAAAGAAAAGTAGGCATAAGGCTTCTGCAACAGCATCTCATGAATTAAATAAGCTATAAAGCTCAACCAAGTTTTTATTTTCCTTTTATCGAATTAAACTCTTGAAGTCTCTTCTACAAGCAACTATAACTGAGAAACTGTTAAGGACAAATAAATGATCTTGAACACACAACCTCACCAGCCAGATTAATGGATTATTATAAACTACAGTTCCAAAAGTATGAAGTTCTCATACAAGAAATATGGAGCTTAACATAGAATGGGAACAAACCTGTACAAAAACTCCAGGGGATAACTCTGAAAGAACACCATCTTTACCAGTTAAATCTACAGTTTTCAAAAGATTGATGGCTGCAGGACGGGTCTATTCATAAAATAATCAACAACTTAGAAATATGTTATATGAACGGTAGATCCCACTGAAATATGATACAAAACTCAAAAATTTAGGAGGCTGATCTTCTGTTTCTTACTTTTCCAGTTGCTATTACTACTTTTACACCCCTTGATGTGGCTTCTTTTAATGCTTTTGCTGTTGATTGACTAATTTGAGTTTTGCTGTTCAGCAGAGTGCCTAGCCAATTAAAAGATTAGATGATTATAAGTTAATGAAATAACTTAATGAAATATAACAGGGCATGTTTTGTTGACAGTAACTCACCATCCATGTCACAGAAGATAAAGTTAAACTTTGGTCTGTAAAACCGAAGACTGCCTTCTCTCTTCCTGTCTTTAAGAGTTCACACATGAGATTCTCTCTGCAATCTCAGAAATAGCAAAATAGCTTCAAAATGGACGATATGCAGGTCCATTGATATGGAATGATTTAAGACGACAACAGCTAAAGAGGAAGAATCAAATAAGCTCAGGATTAATTTGCTAGATTACCACCATGCTGATCTGTCTGAGGAGTTCCATTGGCCTCAGCATCATAAGCGCTCTGGATTAATCCTTTCCCTTTCCATCCAAGACTTTTCAGAAGATGTTCCTCCTCTTTCTCCATTTCAGTTTCTGCTTCATCACTAATCTCATGATCAAATCCCAGCAGGTGTAGCATTCCATGAACCTACAGGCAATAAGTTAACACCTTTATTTATCTTATGATAGAATTAGATATAGTTGGAAACATACAGATTTTCAGTTGCATCCTACCTTTCCTTGTCATTCAAGAATCCTCAGTTTAACTTTTTCTCATCAATTCTACCCATTCCTATCAACAGCTCGACACTTTTTCTCTTTTAATTTTTGTTAACCATAGAGTAAATTTCTTGAGTTTCCTTACAAGAGGGGAAGGGAAAGTTTGGTGCAAATGTCTTTATGCAAGGCATAAGTACAACCACATATGTAGAAATCTTGTTCCATTTCCATAGTATTTATTTCTGAAAGAACGGAATATCAACCTGCTACATGATCCCAACAGTTTGCGGCTATACAGCTACTGTAAACTTATTGGGGCAGACAGACTCCAATACTGAAATTGAAGTGTAACTCATGGATGCATCTTATAACATTAGTTACAGCAGCACCAGTACTACTGAGCAACTTAATTCGTGGTGTTGAAGAATTAGATGAAAATGAGGAATGGCAGTAGGCTGCATAAGATAGGGTAGCTGAGCATCTTAATACAGCAATTCCTGAATTACTATATGCATGAACGAGTTCAATGCATGAAACATCACCTTAAACCAACCCCAAATAATATTGTTGTAATAATTGGATCAGTAGTCAAAATTAAAGTTAGACCTACCACTAGGATGCGTATCTCATCAAGAAGAGTGTGCCCTCTTTCCTCGGCTTGTCTAGCAGCAGTCTCAACAGAAATTACGATGTCTCCTAACATGAGCTGCAAATGCAGACAGGCATATGATCAACTATTCTAAAAGGAAAAACAGAGCAAGAGGGAGGAAAAACCTCAAGAACTAGGATAGAGGTTTTACTACTGGAAGCCGTAATTCAGGTATATGTTGGGACATTGACAGGACATCCGTGGCGTGGTCTTCACCCCTCCACTCTTTGTTAAGTTTGCCAATGAAATTGTCGTTGCAAAGAAGCACCGATAACTCAATGTTATCAAAACAACCAACATCATTTATTGCAGTATCTCTTGTTTTATATGACGAATCTTTCAGGCTGCCAAAGGCCAATCTCATTGCCATTGGTACATTAAGTTGAAGCATTTCTGCAATATCCTACAAAACGTACAATATATGTAAAAAGGAACTTGGAATCAATCATCTGGAAACAACTTGCAGACTATCTGAATCTGACAAGAGAGCTATGATTGTACACGTGAACAGAAAATCACATAGGTCATGAGATTGATGCCGAATAATAAAGAGAGACACGTGTCATACCCAAAGTCCCTCAGGTCCATGTTTTCATTGGAATACTGCGGCATTTTTCTCAAATTGACCAGAAATTTGCTAGTATTTGCAAGTATATATTAATTCTTGAAACTGTCTGATGCAATGAAGGGCAGATGATGGCTAACTTAAGATTGGGATAAATTTTCAGATAGAAGGCTAGGGCTCATCACTGCATATTGAACATAGGTTTATATTGAGTCAGAAACGTAAACAGATGTAACGTCAAGCACAAAAAACAGTAGCGAATATCTTGCTAAGGACATATTAATGGTCTTAAATTTGAAATTACATATCTTAAAGGCAGATAACTTGCAGCACCTCTGAGTACATCAGAGGTTCAAATTCAGATTTTACTTCCTTAACTTGAACAAGAACATCCAAATTATAAAAGAGGAAGAAGCATCATGAGCATTGATGTTTACTTTGAGTCTTTCCCATTTCGTCCCCCTCCAGTGAGAGGATATCTTACTTGGTAGTAACAAAATGTTTCATCAGAAGAACAAACTATTACCTTCATTACTTAACATTTAAACTCAACCCACCATCAATCTAAGAACGCCTCCAAAGCATTATATAGGGTGGTTTCCATCTATCAGACGATATCTTTACTCTTCCAATGATCCAAACATGTACCCAACCCGTTACATATTTACGCCAAATGATTGTTTCTGGATGCCTATAAATAGAACATCTGTACATCAACAAATTCACTAAAACTGGCGACTTTGAACAGGTAATAAGAGAAGCAAGATAAACTAGCGTCAAATGAACTCCTTTGCCTGAAAATGTACCTATATTAGAACTTAGAAGCAAGTATTCTGCATATTCACAGGCAATCGCAGAAATAACCAAGCAAACAATTATGCACAGAGCATTATTTACATTAATATACCAGAATTTCAGGATCATCAGGTAATTGTTCTTCAATACAAATTTTAACATTGAGCTCCAATTCCTCCCACTTTCTCGGCGCAGGCTTTCTCCTAGACTTCCTGTATTCTCTCCAGGAGGCAAAAACTTTCCCAAATCCCCGCGCAGCGGTTAAAAACAACTTCGTATGATCCTTGCAGCTCAACCCAGTCGGAATGAGAATAGAGGACCCCAAATAGGGCGAAGCAGCAGGAAAATTAAGCGAAGCGGGAGAAAGAGAAAGAGAGAGCTTGGAGTGCGCGTTCAAAGAGAAAGACGTCTCGGAACCTGCGGCAGAAGGAATGGAACGTGCCAGAGCACGCGCCGCCATGGCGTTGGCGGCGAGAGGCGAACGAGAGTGCACAGAGCGGAGGAGAGGAGAAAGCCGAGAGAGCATTCGGCTTTGAGATCGGTTCGGCCTTGCTATTTTTTACAGTTTTGGTATATTCGCAGCACCACTGCGTGTAATGTGTGTACTGAAAGCAATGACGATGAATTATACAAGAGAGCATGTGAAGTTTAGGGAGCGGCCACTATATTTTACCTCGTACAAATTTATTTTTCCAATTATTTTTTAGTTTTATAAAAAAACGTTTGTGTTCTTATTTTTTGAATTTTTGGATTAAAAATATAATTTTTATTTTTTTAATTTCTCCAGAACAATTTACAGAATAGTCCTTCAATTATATTTTTAATTTTTATTTCAGTCCATAATTTATTTTATAATGTTCTTGGTAGACAAAAGTTTAAAAGGAAGTAACTTATGACACTTTTTTTAATTTTATTTTTTGTAAAAATATGAACATAGGTGCATTCAATATCCATGAAAATTGCATAAATAATATTCTATCCGTTTACGAATATTTATATTTTCTTCTAAAGTTATCCAGAAATTTTATTTAAAAATAATTATATATTTTATTTAAACTTTCATTAATAACCTTTTTAATTTTAAAAAAATAAATTTCACTAGCACAAAAACTCTTACCATTAATTTCTCTCACTACCTTGTTGATTTAAAGAATTTAAATTTCAGCAACATATTATCCTACCATTAATCTCTTTAATTAAGATATTATAGTAATTTTTTTACAAACAAAATACTCTCTTTAATTTTATATTAAATCAAAATAGAATATTCAGGAGAATAGTAAAATCTTAACCGTTCCCAAGGATTGGTGGGAAACTTGATATTTTTCTTGGTGTGAAACTTTATGCTATAACTTATATCATACCCTAAATACTAAAGCAGTACCGAAAAGATTTACAGAAACTTAACGTTTTCTTGGAAAACCTGAGGTTTCCAACTACCTGAAAATCTAATATGTCTACCTAATCCTCTTGGCATCAGAACTTTAGATGGCTTTTCTATGCTAGTCCATTCTCCGGCCTTTGTGATCAGTCAGAATGTTAGATGCTGCTGCATATGAAGCTGTCATTATTTGCATCTGCAACTTTCTTGGAGTTGCATTTGTAACTCGAGAGATACTTCGCACTGCCGAGCAGAGGTGCAAAGTCATTATCAGTTCTAGCCTTTTTTACACCGGTGTTTTGCTGCGATCTGCAGTGCTGAAGAATCTGCAGAATCTCTTTCATGGATGGCCTGCTACTAGGTAGTGTACTGGTGCATATGAGGCCAAGTCTGAACATGGCTGTCATTTCTTCTAAGTAACATTGTTCGTTAATCTCCTCATCTATTGCATCAGCAATAGGTTTGCCCTCTCCGTAGTGCCTCCAAGCCCATTCTGCCAGGCTTATATGCTCATCGCTGTCATTAGGTTCTCTTCCTGTCACCAGTTCTAACAATACAACTCCAAAGCTATAGATATCGATCTTTTCGTTCACCTTTGTTGTATAAGCATACTCTGCAATCAGTATGGAAAACAGAATTAGGCAAATTATATATTCAGCTTCAAATATGGGAAGAGATGAATAGCTACACGTCTCTTAGGTGAGTTTACCTGGGGCAATATAGCCAAATGAACCAGCAATACCAGACATTGTATTAGGCTCATCTTTCTTCACTAAAAGCTTGGCCAAGCCAAAGTCAGCAATCTTTGCCTGGAACAAGGAATCCAGCAAGATATTGCTTGATTTCACATCTCGGTGAATGATTGGTGGTGTGCAATCATGATGCATGTAGCAAAGGCCTTGTGCAGCTCCGATGGCAATTTTCAATCTCATTGGCCATGTCAAGATGATTTTCTGCACCGGACCAGTCACTGATATAGTTTTCTGCTTCCTTCGGTGTAGCAATCTATCAAGACTCTGGTTCTCCATGTATTCGTACACAAGAAGCTTTGAATCCTCGCTTGAAATACAGCACAACAACTTCACAATGTTAGAATGCCTGATTGAACCCAATATTTCAACCTCAGCTAGAAATTCCCGCTCGTGCTTTTGGTCCAATTTTCTGCTGGTCCAAATTCGCTTAACAGCAACATATTCACATGACGAATCATGAACAGCTACTTTGAAGACAATGCCTGAGCCACCACTTCCAATCATGTTATCTTCGGTCAAACGGGACAAAATGTTTATCTCTGTGAAATCCAATCTTTGGAATGAAGTTAATTTCCAGGTTGCAATATCCCGTCTGCGCTTCTTCCTTCTGTAGTCTCTGACCATAAATATGGTCATTAAAAAGCTAACAAGGAACAAAATCACTGCTAGGACTAGAACTACAGCAAGAGTTTTTGGGGACAGTTTCTTCGAGCTTTTATACATGGCATTACAGCTCGGAATATTTGAAAATTGATAACTGGCACAAAGATTGTTGTTCAAGAAACTGTTTTCATAGGCCATGTTAGCAAACTCTTCAGGGACTTTTCCACTAAGTTGATTGGAAGACAAGTTGAGGGTAGTTAGCCTCAGCTTGCCTAATTCAGATGGAATTGGACCAGATAAATGATTCTCTGACAAGTCTAGATCAAGAAGATTAGGTAAAGAGCCGATTGTTCCTGGAATCGGACCAGACAGTTCATTTCTGGAAAGATTCAGGTAATTAAGAGATTTCCAGGATATAATTTCAGATGGAAGTTTACCAGTAAGTGCATTCCCATCAAGTCCCAGGGTGGTAAGCTGAGAAAGGCTTGTCAACCCCAGTGGAATAGGCCCTGAAAGTTTGTTGTTACTGATCTTGATCACAACCAAATTTCCCCAAGATGAAACATCTGGAATTTCACCAGAAAACCTGTTGTTGTCGATCTCCAATCTCGTCAAATTCCATGCCACCTTACTCGGGAGCTCACCCAAAAATGAATTATTGCCGAGCATCAAACTTGTCAAGTTTCGTAATGACCAAACTCCCAAGGGTACCTCACCCGAGAACTCATTATCGTAGAGCTGAATTGTGCGCAGAGTTTGACAACTTTCCAGCGACTTTGGTAACTCACCAGTTAGATTATTGGAGAAAGCAACCAGGCCAAATAAAGTACCTCCAGCACACAAATTCTCAGGTAAGTTTCCGCTGAATTGGTTTTCTGAAACTTCAAAAGCTTGAAGCCTGGAATGAAGGCCTAACTCAGCTGGTAAAACACCACTGAGATTATTCCTGAAAACCCGAAAAACTGACAGACTTGGTATCAGGCCTATGCTTGCTGGGACATCTCCGTGGAGCTGATTGGAATACAGATTCAAAACCTCCAACTGCTGCAGTTTTCCAATACCATCTGGTATTGCTCCTGTCAAGTTGTTCATTGAAAGATCGACACCGGTCAAGTTCAGTGACTCGATTGTAGATGGAATAGAACCTGAGAATCGATTGTGATACAATAAGACTGCTTTCAGGTTCTTCAACAAGAACATCCCTTTTGGTATTGTGCCAGACATATAGTTCATAGACACATCCAAGTGCTCTAGACTTGAAAGACTTGCAAGAGTTTCTGGTATTTGACCGATCAAATTCGTCTGGGCAAGCCAGAAGAACTTCAATTTCGCCAACTTTCCGAACTCGGATGGTATCGCTGCCGGCAAGAACCCATTATAGGCCATCCCAAGAGTTTCAAGATTGGACAAGTTTCCAATTTCAGCCGGAAACGTGCCATTGAACAAGTTCGCTTCCAAGCGCAAGTTCTTTAAAGCGGTCAAGTTTCCGAGCGCCGGCGGGATATTCCCTGTGAAGTTGTTTCCACTAAGGCCAAGGTGTTGAAGACTCTGAAGACGGTCAATGTCTGCCGGAATAGAACCCACAATGAGATTCTGCGAAAGGTCCAAGTAGAGAAGCTGGGAACAATTGTACAGCGTTGTAGGAAAATTCCCCGAAATAGAATTATAGGACAGATCAAGATAAGTAAGGTTCTTGATGTCACATATAAAATCTGGGATTTTCCCGGAAATCCCTTTGCTGCCGAGCAAAACTGCCACGACCGAGCCATCAACCGAGCACCTGATCTCCGGCCACTGACACGGTAATGAAGTGGAATTCCATAACTTGAGTGACTCAGGATTTCGCCACTGCTGTTTGAGATTGAGCAGGATGCTCTGCTCAGTCACCGAAACCTGTGAATCAACAAAACCGAGAAACAAAGCGAGAAGAACAGGAAAGGCTAGCTTTTGAAAGAAAGATGAGAACATCTCCGTCATTTGAACGGTTTCAGGCCGTGTTATGTGGTGGTTGCCGGTGTCTTCCGGGGGCAATAACTGGCATTATATTGGCGGGCATGGTGAAGAAAAACCATGGTCTCACGTAGAGTGGAAAAACAGTAATAAAATATAGTGTGGGACTCAGCCGGCTTGGACTTCAGCAACTAATCAAAGTAATGATTTCACGGTTGAGGTAAAGGCCACTTTGCTAATGGACGCCGATTGTTGTGGCACTCCTCCGTCTGGAGACTGTCCGAGAGCCAAATAGTATCATATTTTCTCAAGAGTCAAGGCTGAACACTCCAATTTTTTCTTTTTCTGTTTTTACTATCTTTAATCATTTAAATATTTAAAGAAAAGATATGTTGGTAATTTTATTAGTGAGATATTAGAGAAAATAGCTCCTATAACCCATTTGGGACGCTAAAAATAGTAATATAAATATTAGTAGTTTAAGATAAGGTTTAAAGAATTGCAAAAAAGCTTGAGGAACAAAAGGAAGCTACCTATCCACAATTTTAGGGGGTTTTAGATCTTCTAATACATCTTTTAATATATGAGATTGTTAAACAAAGGAGGATTTTATTGATGTAAAATAATTTTTTATAATTTTTTTAAAAAAATTAAACAGAAAAAAAGCATCCCCCAAGTTTTTCTTTTTTTTACTTTTTTCTTTTGTCTCTTTTTTAAAATTTTTTAAAATAATAAAAAATTTATTTTATAATAAATATTATTTTATTAATTTTAAAAAATTTTTAGTTGTTAGTTTTTTACTTTTAAATTTTTAAAATTTTATAGTAATATTTAAAATCATAATTCAATTGTAATGATTCAAAATCAATCTAAATTTTGATTACAATCAATTTTAATTTTTAAAATCCTATTTTTCTCTCTTAATTTTTTAAACTTTAAATAAGTGATAGGGCTTAATATTAACATAATTTGGATAAAGCAATGAATTTTGATCGTCCATTAAATCTCATTATATGGTGGTTATTAAAAATAAATAAAATAAATATCACAGTAAATTTCGAGATCTTATAATATTTAAAGGACAAAAACGTTAAATTACTTAAATATTTTTTTATATTAGTAAAATCGTTTTATGTTTAATACTTACATTAATATATTATCTAGTACACTAATTAGATTAAATTATATTTGACTATTATTAGATTAAAAAAATTAATAAATTTAAACTAATTATATAATTTCATGAGGTGATTTAATTGATGTATTAAATAATATATTACGAAGTACACTATAATAATTTGTACTCAACTAATATGTTTGCCTTTTCGTGTGAATTTGCTTGTGTTGTTACACCTAAATATTTGTTTTTTTCTTTTAATTAAAAGTATGGATCGAGTTAAATTTTGTCGTGAATGAGTGAAATTAACTGCTGTAAAATGTTTCTTTCACCATAACTCGCTGAAAAGAAGCTCAACTTTGTCCCGTTAATCCCACCAACAAACTAGTAAATTAAACTCTAAAGTCACTACATCAAGAATTATCAACCTGACCAACTCACACAAAAACAAAGCAAAATCATAGCGAACTTCAAGTAACAGAGAACAGAGCAATATCAAATGCAAAACACTTATAAAAGATCACCCCAAGAAGAGAGTGAATTTTGACAAGTTTTTAGGTAAAGAGTCGATGGTGTATTTTCCTTTCCTTTCAATGGGATATGACTATAGCCTAAACCCCAACCCCTCTGTAGTATAAATTAAGAAAAAATAAAAAATATTTTTAATTTTAACTAATTTAATTTATTTTTATTACTAAAAAAATGAGGCGTGAAAATAAATTTTTAAAAATAATATTTAAAATTTATAAAAAATTAAATATTTTTAAAATAAAGAAATGCCATAAAATGCCCTGTATAGTAAGATAGAAGAGAATAGTATGCTGGTTGAGAGAATTCAAATGTGGGGTTCATAAAATTTGTTCTTCTCTGTTTCCTCTGTTCTTCCTCTGGAACTTTATTTCCTAGTCCTCGCCAGACAGAGAGTCATTTCGCCATTTCAGATTAGACAGCAAACAACTAAAACACATGAGCGTCGATGTCATTGAGGATTATTATTATAGATTCAATGAACTCACAGTTGCCAGAAGAAGCTTATTGTCACGCGTTCCACGGTCTATTTTTGGACCCACCTGTCGAGCTAATTATGTAACTTCGGCCAAGAATTTCTTGAGGGCTGCTTATAGGAAACTCGCCTTTAATAAGAAGAATTAATGGACTAGGTAAAATCATGATTTACTAAAAAAATATGAAAAAAACAATTAAATTAAAGATTGATGACTGAGTTTCTAGTGATAGTTTTGGATTACGCAATCAAAGGCAAGAGTCTTCCACTACATAATTACGGTAATTACAATATTACCAATGAGCTAAACATCCTTAAAATTTTATAATCTGCCCTGCTTTAGACTTCTATACCTATGTATCAAATGTAAGGCCAATTCTTAATTGTTTATAATATTTTTAAATTAAAATTTATTTTTTTGAGTTATTTTTAACTGCTTATCAATTATTAATTTTAACTTAAATAAGATGAAAAAAAGTTATTTTTAAAAATTACCATGAGAATGCTTTTCAAAATAGTTTTTTGCTTATTGAAATTGTTAAAAAATAATATTATTATCTTAATTTTAGTTATAATATTTTAAAAAATATTTATTTTTAGCAGTTTTTAAAAATTTTCAACAATTTATAAAAGGACCGTAATGGTCTATATAAAGCGTTCCGTGAACTAAGCTTTTATTTGGCATAATTATTATAAAGCGTTTTAAATTTAAGATTGAGATTCATAGTAGCCTTTAGAAGGGATTGTTTTTAAATCAAAGATTCAACCTCCCAAGCAAAACTCATAAGTTCGGAGTAATACAATGACAAGATTGTATTTCGTGATCAAAATTGCACCTCTTTTACACTATGTTTGGTTGGGGTGGGGAAGTAAATAGAGAGGTATTTAAGTAAATACATTTATTTGGTTATAGTGTTATAGGAAGGAGAAGTAAATGTGGATGGAGATCTTTTTCCTCTACATTAGCAAAATTAACCGTTCTAAAAGTGAAAATTGAGAAGTATTTAAAGAATAAAGACTAAATAGTTATTCGAATTGTTAGTAGATTTATAATAATAAATATATATAATGAGTAAAATTATTATAATTCATTCTATTTTTTACTCTAACTAAATAAAGCAAAATATATTTAATTTATTTTTTATTTATATTAAAAAATTAAAATAAATATATTTATTTTCGCCAAGTAAAATAAATGGTGCCACTCCGATTCTCTCCGAAAACCAAGCAGACCCTAACGAAAGACTGAGTGGGGGGTTGGGTCTTCGTCGCCTCCAAATTGATCACGTTTCAACGCCCTTTATTAGGTCAAATTATTTGTCGTAAAGACAAAAAAGGTGGCTTTCACTAAGCTCAGCAATTGGCGCTTAGCAGGAAATTCATGATACTTTTGATCATTTAAAATAATAAACCACTAAGAAAATATGATTACTCATTGACCAGAAAATCTGAATCTCTTTCTAGAAAGATATATCCAGCCAGACTATGTTGAAAGATGTTTTTCTTTTAATTTTTTTAAAAATTAATAAAAATTTTATGAAAAGTATTTTACGACCTTCTTTTCTGTGATACTCTTTTTTTGGTTTGAAATTGAATACTTATTTTTATTTAAATATTTAATTTTAAATAGAATAAATATAGTTGATCCGTAGTCAAGAAATTTAAGTGGGATGCTGCCTAGATTTCTATCTTGTAAAGGGTATTTAGGCCAACATTAAAGGCTACGATACTATAAAACATGGTGAAATAATGATCCTACTATTTTATAGGGTAGATAAGAAGTCAATTTGCTTTTGCTTTATTATTTTTTATTTTTTAATCCTGTCCAAGTTCGAATCTGAGCCCTCTATCTTATGAATCAGATAATGCTCGACCAACAAATTGCTTTTTTAGTCAAATGAAAATTAATCTCCACAATAAACTAAGAATTAGGCACTTCAACAATGAGATGATAAGCTTCTACTTTTCAATTTCTATACCATCGATTTTTTCTTTTTAATATATTAGTAGGATAGAGAATATTAATTAAATTTAAAACTTATCGCTTGATAACGAGTACTCTTGATTAAAAACTAATCAGCGGACCAACTTCTACCTAAAAGCTTGAATCAGATGAAGTGCACGAGTAGTATAATAACTAATAAGCATACATTAATTATTGGTGACAAAATATTCCTATTCTTATTGAAGAATGACGCGAGGTAAATTATTAATCATATTTTTAAATATTTATATTTGTATGTATATATATAAATAAAATATTTTTATTAAATGATTTTTTTCTGACTATAATATCTAAATGCATATTACAAGAGTAGATTTTTCCGTAAGGAATAAATGCAAATGTATGATTTTCTTCATTAGTTTTTAAAAGTTGGTAATCTATTCAAGGTTAATTTGCCATATTGTTGAACAATTTCCCCCTTTTTTTTAAATTTGTTGGCCCTTTGAAAACATTTATTTATGATCTGATATGAGTATAATATAAAACAAGTTATATTTGATTCCATTCCTCCCAAAAAGACAAAAAAAATGTTGATTATTATTATTATTATTATTTTGTTTGCTTTCACTTCAATGGCTGTCCGGTTCTGCTGCACTAACCTTTGACCAAAATAATAATAATAATAATAAATAATGTCAAATTTTCCATTGAAACTCACTGGAATTACAAATGGCCAATTAGGGCCACGGCCTCCCCATGTGCACCCTAAAGTGCTGACTAACAAAAACAATATTTATTTAAGTGTAATGATAATTTTTATTTTATTACGTAAAATTTTCAACTATTTAAGTGCAAGCGCACAGGAATTTTGAAAAGTTAAAAATATCTTTTATTTAAAAAGTAGGAATATTTAAAATTCCAAAATTATCCGACAAACGATACTTTCTTTTCAAGGCAAGCCATACTTTTAACGAAGACAAATGGGTGGTTAGGGATCTAAGAAGCACTTATTTTCTTTTCTTTTATTTTCTTTTTTTTTTGGGTGAATGATCTAGAAGCACAACGGTTAATCACTCCACGTGCTGGGCAGCCTTCGTGGATGTTTTGGTATTCAGTCAATAAGTCACTTGGTAAATCATTCTTTACCAAATTAAGGATTGGGTTAATTCTAAGTTTGGACAATTTGTCAATTAAGTTACTAATCTTCAATTGAGTATCATCTGGCCGCCGGTCAATGATCTGGCCAGAAAATATTAAATGTAACGCCGACATAGCTAGAACGGATTTACTACCGCAACGGTTGTTGTAGCTAATTGGTACAATATATATTAATCGAAATACATCATATAATCATAAAATTATATCAATAGTATAAGTGGTGCATTATATAGCAAATAAAATACACAAATAATGTAAGTAATACATCATTAGTAATATTTCCTGTGATAGTACAATAATTATATTATTAGTATACTTCAATCATTATATGATATATTTTGACCGATATATGATATCCTAATTGATCACGTCAGTTGTCTCCAGATACAATAGGTAGTTTGGGTATTGTTTTCTTTTTTTCCCCTGAAGTTAGTAACTTTATATTGTTAAGATTCATCATTGTATTTTAAATATAACGATTCTCTCATAATAAGAAAAGTTGAAACTTTCTCTGACTGTAGCCGTACACTATATTGACCGAACCACGTAAATTCTTTATTCTATGTATTTTTAATTTCTTTTGTTTTATTGCTATTGCATAACAATTAGTTACCAAGTAAAAAAAAAAAAGAAGGTAAATTAGCACTAATGATTAGTGCTTGAAGAACTACAGTTTGGCTATGGTCTTGCACATGCCTTTTTATTGCACGTGCATGACTGAACCATGCCCATTGAATTGGCTTGGATAGACTGAAAGGGGTATTTTGGGGTTAAAAAAAATTTTGTTTCCCACCTGAGATTATTTTGAACTCCAATCCAATTTAAAAATTTTAACATCACAATTTGAACCCCAATCAACTTTCTCTCTCTCTTGCTCTCATGGTAGATAAGATCGACTCTCTCTCTCTCTCTCTCTCTTCTTTCTTTTTTCTCCTTGCTATAACATTATTTGAATAATTATTCATATATGTTTCTATTAAAGATATCAACTACGAAGACGAAGGACATTGTGTGAATAATCTCTTGATCAATCTTGAAAAATTTATTTGTTACAGTTGTAGAGATTGGGGATGAAGTTTATGACATTCTTGAAGCTATAATGTCAAGAAAAGTGTGAATTGGTGGTTTGCCAAATCTAACCAGTAAGGATAAAAAATCTATTATTTTTGTTAGATATTGTTATATTAGTTATTTTCTTCTCTTGGTTTTTACTATCTAACCTTAAAAAGCGCATTCTTTTAGACAAAAATATATAACTTTCTTTAAGTGCAGAGAGAAACCCAATCGATGAAGAAAGAGATTGAAGAACTTGATGGAACAAGCCAAACTTGAAGGTTTTGTACATTGACAATGCTATCATTTTGCCTCCCCAATGTTTTTGCAGGAAGTCAAGTATAATCGCTTGGGTTTATTTTTTCTGTGCATACTACTTAGGTTATTTTGCCTCCCTTATTGGTTCATGTGCTAGCAAACATTTTTTTATCTTGTTATATACGTGCAGCATACAATATTTGGATCTTGAAGGTTAAGGCATTGGTAATGTATATCATTTTTTATTGCCTAGTGTTTTTTCATTTTTGTCCACACTGCTTGGATTTTTTTGCCTATCTTGTTGGTTTATGTGCAAGCAGTCGTTATTTTGTCTTGGAAGTGGTGGAATGAACAACTATTCATTACATCTAGAACAATTGTTCATAGCAAGATTAGTTCCTGGAGGAAGGAACGACTTCTTTTTGCTTGAAAAATGAGAAGAAGAGTGTGAACTATTATTCATTTGAATGTGAACAATTATTCAATTAAGTGTGAATAATTATTTTTTCTGACTTGAATAATTATTCACACACACACACACACACACACACACACACACACACACACACACACACACACACACACATATATATATATATATATATATATATATATATATATATATATATATATATATATATATATATATATATATATATATATATATATATATATATATATATATATATGAACAATTATTTATAGAAAATTTTGTCTAAATTCTGACTAAATCTCATCAATTCCCAATATAGGTGCGATATCTTGAAGTAGCTAGCGAAAAGATAAATGGTAAGTGGCAGAAGAAGTTGGAGATTGTCTGTTGTTGACGCCCAAAGGGCTTTGGATGGGAAAGAGCTGGATACAAAGAGGCAAAAATATCAGAGCAAGTTTGAGAAGATTGAAAAAATGATGTAATTATGCATAATTATGAATAGTTATGCAGCATATTCTGAATAATTGTTCTATTTTGTTTTAATAATTATTTTTGAATGATTGAATAATTATTTAACACTTCGCAAGTAGAAGTAGACACTAAAGTGAAGTGTCAACACTTGACAGTTAATTCAAAACTGTGCTAAATAATTATTCTTGAATAATTGAATAATTATTCTACTCATCGCAAATAGAAAATAAACACTATGGTGAAATGTCAACACGTAACTCTTAATTCAAAATTGTGCTGCATAATTATTCTCTAATGATTGAATAATTATTCTACTAATCGCAAATAGAAGCAGACACTACGGTGAATATCAACACTTAGCTCTTAATTCAAAGTTATGATGAATAATTCTTCTCATTCGTTTTAATAATTATTCTCGAATGACTGAAATGACAACACTTAGCGCTTAATTCAAATTTAAATTTTATCTTTTGGTTTTAATAATTGTTCTTCAGAGTAAATTTTTTCCTAAAGACTGAAAAATATTTACTGAATAGACATGGATACAAAAATACAATAACTAAACCTGCTATGAACAATTGTTTTAGAGGCAATGAATAATTGTTCATTCCATGCTTCTAAGACAAAACAGCGACTGTTTGCACATAAACCAATAAGATAGGCAAAAAAATCCAAGCAATGAGCACAAAAAAAAAAAAAAAACAAAGCATTAAAAAATGACATACATTGCTAATGCCTTAAACCTTCAAGATTCGGACATTGTACGCTACATGTATAAAATAAATATTTTTTTGTGAACAATTATTCTCCGTCTGAGATACATTTGCTATTGTGAATAATTATGCAGTGCATTCTGAACAATTATTCTCATGCAAATGTTGGTCTAGCCCTGTTCTTCTCCTTATCTTTCTTCGAAGTTGTGCTGAATAATTATTCTCTTTAGTGTTAATAATTATTCTCGACTGATTGAATAATGATTCTAGCGACAATGAATGAAGTTGTTATGATCAATTGTTCTGGCAATAATGAATAATTGTTCATTTCACGCTTTCAAGATAAAAAAAATATTTGCTAGCACATAAACCAATAAGGGAGGCAAAAAAAACCTACGCAGTGTGAAAAAAAATAAATCAAAGTAATCACACTTGACTCTTTGCAAAAAAGCCAGGGAGGCGAAATGAAATACATTATTCTTTTAGTCTGGCTTGTTCTGTCAAGTTCTTCAATCTCTTCTTTGATCGATTGGGGTTTTTTCTACACTTAAAGAAGGTTATATATTTTTGCCAAAAAGAATGCAACTTTTGAGGTTAGATAGTGAAAATCAGGAGAAGAAAATAACTAATATAACAATATCTAACAAAAATAATAGATTTTTTATCCTTACTAGTTAGATTCAGTAAACCAACGATTCACTTGTTTCTTGGCATCATAGCCTTCAAGAATATCATGAACTTCATCCTCAATCTCTACAACTATAACGAATAAATTTTTCGAGATTGACCAAGAGATTATTCACACAATATCCTTCGTTTTCGTAGATGATGTTTTTAATAGAAACATATCTAAATAATTATTCAAATAATGTTATAGTCAAGAGAAAATAGAAAGAAGAGAGAGAGAGAGAATCTTATCTGCCATAAGAAAGAAACTTGATTGGAGTTCAAATTATGATGTTAAAAATTTTTAATTAGATTTGGGTTGAAAGCAATCTCAGGAAGGGAATAAAATTTTTTTCTATCCCTAAATGCTCATTTTAGTCTTCAACCATTAGATCAAAACAAAGCCAATCGAACGGTCATAGTTCAATTCTGTAATTGCGACAAAAAGCCATGTGCAAGATTATAGCCAAACTGGAAGAACTATATAGAGGATAGGAAGAAAGTGCTTCTCACTGCTTAAATATGGTATCAAATAAGCTAAGGTAATTATTTAATTGGTTCAACACTTTTTATTGGCCCAAAAAGTCTTCCGTTTGATATTCGTTAGGACATTGTCTATTCTATCTTCCCCATCGATTAGATTCTCTACAAGAAAAAAAATGAAAAATGGATAATGGCTGCAAACTCTTGATTGAGGATTTTTAAGGAGTCCACATCTTCTATTCTAATATGATCATGACCTGTTCTGTTCTTCTTTCCTACGGAGCCTTTAGACCAGCGAAAGAAGTATGACCAAATACGATTTTCAAATATTCACGGGGATAACCGACAGCAAAATGTGATTTTCAAGCAGCCGAAAGCCTGAAGGACTCCCTCCAATTAACTACCCCAAACCCAAAGGCCATAACTCATAAGTTAGGCAGCCCTGGAATGGTGGATGCTTTTGGTATCTGGTTAATAGGTATATGGTAGTAATTTTGTGGACTAAATGGCTTTGCTGGGACATGTATATCGCTTTCAATTCTTGATAATACTGCTAGAAATCCTGCTCCCATTCTCTCATTTTGGTCAAATTGTTCACGGACTTTACACGCAAAAGCTTTGTCGGCCTCAAATATAATGCAAGGGTTGCTTATATTTTACTCAATAGATCCAGTTAAATGTTTATATTTTTTTTAAAAAATATTCATAATTAAATATTTAATTTTGAAAATAATTATATATTTTATTTAAAATTTTTATTAGTAATCTTTTTTAATTTAAGAAAAATAAATTTTATTAACATATAAATTCACCACTAACGTTTTTTAACTCACTAAATTAAATTATTTAAACTCTATTAACATATAAATCATACTACTAAGATCTTTAATTCATAAAAAATTAATTAAGATAAAGTTGATAAATTAAATAAATCAAACATCCTCTTTTAATTTATATTTAGTCAAAATAAAATATTCAATTATAAAAAGAGTAAGTAACGTATTGTCCAGTAGTAAATCATTAAAATAGTTTGCCATAGGACAACATTATTGGAGTAATAATTTGCCAAATTCTAAGCACAATACAAGCACCTCTTTTGAGTAACAAGTTTAGTGGCTTAATCATTTTGCCCCTGATAGTTTTGAGGACAAATTGCATAGTATTAGTAGGAGAAAGCCATAAGACCAAAGAGTAATTTAAGTTAAATTACGACCAAAGATTGTTGCCTGAAAAATTATATGAGAATAAAATGTTTTTTTTACTACTTTAAATAATGGTCTAAGATGACATGAGCTAAATAGATTGTTTAATTGGTAAAATATTTTTACTAACTTAAAAAAATCTCGAATTTGATACTACTCGTAATTAAGTAAGTGCATCCTTATTTTATCGACCCTTTTTCTCACAGGAAGAGGAGGAGGACATTCTTTCTACATGGTACCTATGCGCTAATGGTTTGAGAATACGCGCGTAGGTACCTGAGGAATGAATCCAAAAAGCTCTCTGTTGATCTTTTGACAGTATTCGCTAGAGCACCAGGATTCTGCCAACCACAGACAAATCACCCGGTTTCATTATTGTTATTGTTATTAGATTTATTATTTATTCGCTACTAATTTACTATTAAGTCTATTTTTAATACAATTTCGATTCCGCTTTCAATTTCATGGTTTTCTGGTTTTGGTTACACTGCACGAAACCGAGAATCAAAAGCGGTGAACACCCCTCCCCCGGCTGCTCCTCCACTCTCTTCACTTGGTCAAAAAACTTGATGTAATTTGAGTTACAGAGACCCCAAAAATGGGCAACAAACTTCGGGCTTTATCTACATACGAGCAGGACCCGTTAAATAAAGCAAGCTAAACTCTGCTTCTCCATGTTCTCGTTCACAAGAATCTCTGAGGTTTTGCTTGAAATATGGCGTAAAAGTTTCATTATATTGAAGTGCCAAATCATTCCCTCTGTATGAACTTCTGTCTCGAATTCTTTCCTCTTAACAGCAGTCTGAAAATGAGTACCAAACGTACTTCACCTCAATTTGTGTTAGGCAAAATTTAGGTAATAATGATCCATTTTAGTGTACCATTCACTTGAAAGATTATAAACAGTTGAGATTCATTCACATTTTAAATATAGATTCTTTTTTAAAAATATTTTTAAAGATTTTTACAAAAAATATTTTATATGTAAATAAATATTCATAATGTATAAACAGTGTCATATAGATGTAAACGGTTGAATCTACAATTCTGAGAGAGTTTGTTGATCGACTTGACTGTTGCCTAACCAATTGGTTACTTGTTTTCTCTCGTCAAAATACCCTTAAGTTGTCGACAAAAATTATAAACATCTGCAATTTCCCAATGTCAGCAAAGTTGGACTCCATTGTGTCTAATGAACGTAAGAAAACTGTACTTCTTTACACAAGTCAAGTCCCTTTGAAATTGGGCTGGGAATATGCTATTTCTGACTGATGTTTGTACCCATTTGGCACTGTAACTTCTTGGGATTCACTTCCAAAATTTTATTTTGGCACGCATTCTTAATTAGCAAGTTGTAAATGTGTATACAAGTATCGCATAGTTGATGCTATGTAAACAAAAATCTCGATTATATCCTGCATTAATGAAGGGATGCATCTAAGTTGTTGGGCACCAGATCCCTCCGTATCAATAGGAATGAATCTAAACATAAAAGTCTGAACTCTAGAATACATAAGATCATGGACATTTCTTCCCTGTGGAAACCTAATAAATCTAGGGTATACTGCTTGCAGAAGTAGCTGAAAATCAGTTGAGGGTTGTGCTCAGAAAAGATGACTTCTAAAGTCTTTTACTATAAGCATTTAGCAGAGAGGAGAGAGCCTGAAAAACATAAGATTTCAAGCTTGAGCTTACATGACTGGGAAATGAAAAATACTGAGCTACAAATTAACTTATCTGGAGTTTCAAAATCTTGCACTATTCTTTGACCTTGAAAGGCTTGTAAGTGTTAAGATCTTTTTGCAGTCCCTGGATTGAGCCACAGGCTGCAGCCACTGCAACAAGCAAGCAGATAGAGTTTATCAGCTGGAGACCGAGCCATCTTAAGGTCCATCTTCCAATTTTTTGCTGTGTGATGTACATCTCGACAGGAAAATACACGGTCAGTGGCCAATAGCCAATTGCCCCAAGAAGTGCAAGTATGTCATTGAAGAAGGGCATTGCCATTGCGAGAACCGTTGCCAGTATCACAAATGAAGTTCTCCAAGTAAGTCTTAGAAAGTTTACACTAAATTTGTTTTTACAAGAACCACCTATATTTATCAAGTATTCTTCCGTTATGAACTTTGAATTAGGCCATCTCCAGCTGGCCCATGATTCTAGTGCACTAAAGACTGGTTGTGAAAAAACCTGTTAAAGAAATAAATTGTATCATTTCACAAATTTGCCGCAGAACTTTAGCCATTAATTTTATGTAAAAATTCAAGAAAAAGATCCATACCTGATATGCACCAACCAGGTGCACCACAATGAAAATATTGGCTACATCGACCAACCAGAATGGCTCGTAAAACCCAAAGCCAGTTAGTAGATTCCCTGGTGCATTATTGCCAAATGCAGCATAGCCAAAGCATCCACACATCAAATAGAATGTTGTTGTGGTCATCACTGCCATAATGTTTGCCTTTTTCATCACTTTGTTTTCAGGAGCCGATGCTTTCAATGTGTCCTAAAGAGACAGGGGAAAAAGAAATGCTTGAATTTTTGCTTTGCAAATTATGATAGTGAGGAATATGATTGCATCATTTAGCACACTCCTCTTGTGCTTTCTAAATCAAGATGTCGTTCCCTTACCAAAAGTTAAAAGATAAAATGAGTTGCATTTTCACATTCACTTCTGGCCTTTAGAAAAAGATGTTAATATGCCAAAGTTCATGAAGCAAAGTAAATAAACAAACAGACACCATTCATTCATTTTCTTTTTCGTTGTAAGGTCACCAAAGCCGTGATCCGTGATCTTTGATTTGTTTTACCTGAATTTCAATCAGAACTTGAGAATACGTGTAGGCAAACGCAATATCTCCAAATGCTCTAAACATTCTCCAGGTCTTTTCTGCTGCTGATAAATCAATTCCCACCTCTACTCCTGTCAATGTAGTCCTATTTCCTTTTCCTGCCAAAATAATCCATTTAAGCTGAAACCAAGGAATTTCTGAGAATTTTTAGCAAGGCTTGGACAGACTAAGGTCACTGATGCTCACATCCCTGAGAATGAAAAAGTTCTGAGAGATAGTAATTCTTTTTCTAATTCTTTTTCTTCTTTTTCTCCGAAGAATGCTCAAATCCCTGATCAGTGATTTGTGGCTCATCAGGATCTGTCTCTTTCTTCTTTTCTTTTTTTATTTTCTTTTGTTTTTTCTCCTCCTGAATACTGAAAATCCTCCACCCTAAAAGATGAGGTATATTCTCATTCACAGTTTGCCAAACTAGTCTTTTTCCACTAGAATTCAAAAGATTACTCTTCTTTGATCTATTCAGTTGTCTTACCTGAAATGATTTTGGTCAAGGCAAGTGCCAGTCCTATTGAAGAGTATCCAAAAGACATAACCGCTGCAACAACAGATAGCATCGACAGCTTGTGGAAGTTCGGAATCTGAGATAGGAAAATTTCCAGGACTCCCAATCCTATCATATAGGGGTTATGGGAAACTCTGCATGGCACTTCATGGCCTCTTTTATGAAAGCAATTTGATTTCTGTATGGCCCTGTAACAAGTAAAATTCCATCTTTTCACTAGAAAATATGTCACATGTAGATCATAACTTCATGTGTCTGTGACAGTGCTTTCCAAAATGCACATATTAATTCTATGTACTTATCAGAATACGTACGCCATACTTATCGATGCAGTAATGGTATAACCAATAATCATCCCGCTCAGGTTGGCATATTGCACCATTCCACAAGCAATATACATTTTTCCGCCTGTTCAAGAGAAAATAAGTACATCAACAGGAAAAAAATATCAAGAGATGAACAATGAAGTTTCGTTTGATGCTGAAACTTTTTATATTTTCAGAGAGCAGTGCATTGACCATGTGTAATCATGAACTCTTATTGGAATAAGATTATGATAAAACAAAAAAAATTCATGCCCGGTACATTACCTAAGTTGTTCTTGACAGCTTCCATGTAAGTGTAGTTTCTCTTTCCTGTGTTCTGGGTACGATAGCAATCTGCCAAGAGATTGGAAGTATACAATGTGATGCCGGAAAAAACTACAAGAGTGGTAACTCCTGCAACCCAACCAAGTTGTGCCATGCCCCAGGCCAGAGAAAGGACTCCAGAGCCTATGATTGCTGTAATTATGTGTGAGCTCGCAGTCCAGATATTCCCTGGATAAGACATGGAAAAACTGTTCTTTCATGTGAATATGCAGAACAAGTATGATTTCATGTGAATATGCTGATATTTGCATCTTCTGATTGGGATAATCCTTATGCTGGCTTTGCAGAAACATCAAATTTACGTAGTAAGCTGATAAATCAACTGTGAAACTACTACGTGTATTAGCTAAAGAATAGCAAATGAAAGGAAGATATAAATTGAAAGACAATGACAGCCTACGAATCTTCAAATATATGTTGTTCTTAAATCGGGTTCAATTTTCACAAGAACCATAAAGCTATTTCAATATTTCATTTTTCAGATTTCGTTATTATTTCCATGAAATTTAAATCTCAGAACAAGTTCAGCATTTCCTTTTTATTTTTTTACAGCAGCGAAAATCAACTCAGTTCTGACTCAATGGCCCCTTCATCCTCTGTATCTGGTTGGCATGTTAAGACAGATAAGGAAAACATGAACAAATCGACTCGTATAATGAGCCATATGATAAAGGTAATAAGGAGAAACACGAACAATTCCTATCGTATAATTAGGCACCTTACTCTATAAGGCTTAGAAATCTCTTCCTTTCAAGTGAAAGATGTAATAATTTTGAACAAGTGAATGAATTCCAAAATCTGTTTGCGGTTGGCATATGTACTGTCTTTTTCAAAAATACCAAACTATAGCAATCTGTAATATCATCTCTCTCCATTCCTATCCGTGATAGTGATATATCAACAAGACATGAAAATTATGAAGACAAGTCCCAAAAAAGACGTAATCTATTTTATTCAAACACCAAAACACGCAGGGAAAAATGGCAAAAAAAAAAAAAACATAGATATATTAATCATAATGCTGCATAACTATCGTATCTGGGTTGAAGTACCACAGAACAAAATTCCAGTGTATCGTCAAGTGAAAATCTTGCCTAGTCAAAGAACCAGGAGAAGATTCAAACAGTGAAGAAAACAGAAAATACCAGCTGTTTAAGCTCTTCTAAGCATGAAACTTCTTCAAGAATCAAGCTTATCCACAGTTTATGCATTAGAAATGAACCAACTACATTTTTCTCCCATTCAATCACACAGAACAGATTATCCAAAAGGAAGTACACGCAAAAGAAACCATACTTCAGGAGCAGCTGAGAGAATCAAAAAAAGTAAGGACATGCTATGATACATATGACAGCCTAGAGTATCATCATCAACAGAGCTCTATCATGCAGAGTTTTTGCCATGAAACACAAGAAGCCAAGTTCTTTTGGTGAAAATTTTACCCGTTCTTTTGGGCTTCCCATCATCATCCACCTCCACGTCTGCTACTTTCTGAACCACCTGCCCAGATTCACATCCTCCAAAATTCACCATTATCAGTTTCCCTCTGATCTCTTTCTAGAGATAAACCAATGAAGAAACAAACTAGTGCTACTGAATTTCTTATTCTATTCTGAGATTCCCTCCACCCAGGTACTTTGGGAGTGAAGACGCTTTCACTTGCATATATATAGAGTTGGCAAACCCTCTATTGTCCCTACGAATTTATTAGCATTTGTTGTGTTCTAATTCAAGAAGATAAATAATAATGCAAGTGATTTTGGAGTCTACCGAAGTTTGATTAGAAGCTCAAGAAAACTTGTGAACCAATATGCATACAGGAATTTTGGCCTCCAAAGTAGGCCATGTTTCGGTGAATGTGCAGTGTGCTGGAAGCATTGCTAGCATGTCATCACTGTCTTGTGGTATATGGACAAAGCTCAACTTGCAGCCAAATTCATCAAACTTTAAATCAATACTCTTAGTTCGTCATAGTGAATCCAGAAGAAGGAAACTGTTTAGCTGTGTATACAAATTTTACTACAGGAAGTACTTTTTGTTGACAAGTGAACCCACAGACGCTCTTGCCCATTAGATAAATCGTCTCGTACTACATGCAGGAAGTATTTGATCTATAGATGATTGAAAATAATTTTCTCTCTCTCTCTCTCTCTAATATATATATATATTTCTTATGACTCAAAATCTCTCATCTTAATTTTTTAGAATTTTTACTTTTTTAATTAGTCTTTAAAAAATTAATTAGTTATTATCATTTTCAATCTATTAAAATAATTTTAAAATACCTATCTTATTATTTTTGTTTAACTCAATATTTTAATTTAAACTAAATTTATTAAAGTTAAAACTCCAAATATCTACCCCCTTCTTTTTTTTCTTCTCTTCACTGTTCTAAAATGTAACCACTTATTTCACTTTTTTTATTAATTTAATCATCACTCAAATCTCACATTATCCAAAAACTCTAACTCATGTGCTTTTTCTTTTTACCGTCACTTCTTAAGGTAATTCTTTCACTTCCTTCATTTTTTTCTATTTCATTTAGAATTTTTTCTTAAACATTTTAGTATTATTTTTTATAAATTCTTTTAAAATTCTTTTATTATTTTCTTAAATAATACATCTAATTTAGTTTAATTAAACTCCCTTAAATCTCATTTGAGGTTTTTCTTTCTTCAAATTGAATTCTTTCACTTAATGTTTAATCTGTGTTTTATTTTATAATACAAAAGTGCAATCCTTAAACAATGCAAATGAATTGTATTTATTTATTTGATTACACTAAAATGTGTTTAAACTTTGCATCCTTAAGACATTCAAATGAATCTTATTGAACTCTTTCATTCGATGTCTAATATGTGTTTATTTTTATAATACAAACTTAATAATTTATTTGGCATATTTTATTAGTGCATTTTTAAACAATACAAATTATCTTATTTATTTATTAATTGTTGCATATATAATAGTTTTTCAAATTTGAATTTTGAGTGTGCTTTATAAGTGGATATAAGTGCTCTAAGTTTTTTTTTCTTTCCCTTTTAAAATACTACAGTAACTAATAGTTATAATTTTTCTCCAATATTGATGAAGGAAATAGATTTTTCATTAAGATATTTTTTCTCTTGAAAAATGAAAAAGAAATCTTTATTAATGAGATAAATAAGGAAACTTCTTCAAACTAAATAAGGGTTTTGATAAGTTTATTTAGTTTGGAGAAGTTCAACACTTTTTGAGCTAATAGATGGTACATGTTATTTATGTCTTATCAAAAAATATTAGTGATATTTGTATGTAAATTAGATATTTCAAAAAAGTCAAAAAGAAGTAAATTCAAACGTAACTAATGTTACTTCTGGTTTTGTATTGAGAGGAATAATGAAGATAGAAATCATATGCTAAGAGTCTAATATAGAAAAAAATGTATTAAATGTCTTTGAACTATTGAAAATTTAGGGTGTATTTGGATTGTGTTTGGTTGAGAGAGTTTCTATTTTGAGTTCCGTGAAAGTAAATTTTTAATGAGAGTAGAAGTAGAACTCAATTGTGTATTTGGTTTGGCCAAACACTATTTAAATAAACTCATATTCTATGTATTATTCAATTTTTTTTGCTAAACAATTAGTAAAAAGAGTTTCTCTTTAGATATATTTTTTAAAAATTTAATTTTAATATTTTTTAATTTTAAAATATATTCGTGCATCGCATGAACTCTAGACCAGTTATTAGTTATTAGGATAGGATAGGAGTATTTAAGAGAGTAAATTGATTCCATCGGTAAAGCGTTCCTTGCCAGACTGCAAATACTACATTTAACTGCAAAATGTCCTGAATTGTATTCAATCGGAATATCATTTTTCAGCATTTGACTTACGTTTTATCTATGCGCAATAATTCATCATAAAAGGACTTAAATATCTTAAAATATAAATATTGCGTAATTTAAGATTTAATAGCCTTCAAAAAAAATAAAAATTGGTCCGAAATCTTCGCTCTATTAGCTGTAGTTTCTTCATGTGAACTGAGAGATCACTCGGAGTGCTCTCGGATTACTATCCCTCAAGAATAAGAACAATTAGGGTTCCATTATCGGAAAAGGATATAGAAAGAGACCTCTAATGCATAGTTTATCACCCTTTGGAAGATTAAAGACCTCTAATAAATGTAAAGATAATAATTTCATTAAGGTCAAATACTTTTTGAAATTGTGGCTTTTGCTCTTTTCTGCCTTCTCAAAATGTTTGACTTTTATAAATGTTAAGAATTTTTTTTAGAGTTACTTACAATAATAAAAAAAATAATTCTTCTATTCTCTCTTATGTTTTTAGAAAATAATTAAATTAATTAAAAATAAAATAAAAAATACTGCTTACTTTCTTCTCCCCTAATATATACGAAAAGTATCAAAATACATTATCTTTTTAAACAGAAAAATACTTTTTACCAATAGAAGTAAACCATATTAAAAATTAAATTATCAGTCTAATAGCTTTACTTGGATTAATACTCTATCCAAATTTTCTTCTACTTTTCTCATTTTGGACACAATTCTCTTCTTATAAACAATTCATTTTTATCATTTCTAATATAATTTAACTAAAAAAAATTCAATCCAATCTCACTCTTAAAAGATATCACTTTGTGCCTCCCAGCCAAGACTTCCGTTTTTTCACTACTTAAGTGGGATGATTATCTCAGTGCCCTTTTAATCGGGCGGTGGGGTATTTGGAATCTAAATTTTAAGTTAAAGTTTAGCCACCAACAACGTGTGAAACATAAAAGTTTCCAAGAAAATTTAAGGATAAGCACATATAAAAAAAAGAATGAAAAAAAATAGTGGACAAGATGGTGAAAAATTTTTTAAAGTCTTATTCGATTCATCCAAATCTTCTATCATCGCTTTAAATCTCTTCTCTCATTTGAAACCTTGGGGGAACTCTCTCCAGCAATATAGCAAAGCAAAGTGTCTGACTGCCCTTTTCACTGCAATTTGGCAAGTGGATCTAGTGCCCATCACCATAGCCATTGCAAAGATTATCCTCATCCAATTCTGTATTATTAATATTTCAAAATTTACAAAGAGAAAGGATAAGAAAGTTAATTGGATTGTTTTTTTAGTTAAAGTAATAATATTGAAAATTGTGGAAGTGAATTGTTTGCGAGAAAAAAAAATAGAGTCTGAAATAAAGAAATAAAAAAATAAAAAAAATCAGTAATTAGAGAGGTTTTGCAAACTGCAGAAACTCCCACATAGAGTTTTCAGAGTATTTTTGTCACACAATCCTCAATCCTTTATCCGAACCAAGCATAAAAAATCTCACAAAACTTAGATGGCACTGACAATCTCATTCCTCGAAAAAATCATTTTTTCGATACTATAAAATAAAAAATAAAAAAGTGATAAGACTCCATCAGCTCATCATATCCAGTCGGGTAACTAACTTGTCATTCGAAAGATAAGAATCATTCAGAGACTATTTCTTCTTTATTTATCATGGATTTGGCCAATCTACCGACTATTAATTTATCAATTTTCATATCTATTCTTCTGAAAAATAAAATAAAATAATATTTCTGCTTGGGTTGGGTCTCAGTGTGAAAAATTATTTCCCAATTTGTGAGTCCCATGTCTAGCGATTTGTCTTCAAGAGTGAAAACTGACTTCCTTTAGCAAATGAGTTCCCATTTTGAAATCACGGGAAAGAAAGAAAAAATACTTGTATTGCACGGCGACTGAGGATAGGGATAGGGGTGGTTGGCGGCTGTGGCTAGGTCCTATACATCCTTTTTGTAGAATGTGTAGATAAATTTAATTTGACTTGTAGGATGTGTAGAATCGCATTTAACTCATAAATTTAATTTGACGAGTTATATTTTTTTAATCTTACATGTACTTTTTTTTATAAAAATTTATAAATCTTCACAATCATTGGATCAAATTCGATCTGATTTGATGAACTATTAATCACGTTCGATGTGACAAAAATACCTTACAAGACCGTAACCCACGTGTGGTTGGCATCCATACATACAAAAACCTACTGCAGATAAGAGAACTGACGAGGCTTCCGTGTCCATCATGGATGAAAATTTGACAGGGTCGGAACATATGGGGCTTATGTTCCCTATATAGAAGAACATAGAAATACACAATCAAAAGGGTTGTCTTGCATTAGATATTCAATCATCCTAACTCATGGATTGACCTTTAAGCAGAACACTAATAATCTTCTAAGAATATGCCAATTCCCATAAATTCTAAAGTTTTATCTTAGATTATTACATTCAGAAGATTCCGCAATTTCATATCTGATACAAGTACCGGCGGAAGTACAAAATCAAAAGGTATACCTACCAAGTTGCAGAAACCAAGAATAGGTACTGTCACCAAACATAAGCCGCATTACTAAACAATCTGCAAATATAGATTATCCCAATCACTTCCTGAGATCTGTCCCTGGATTCTTTTCACTCAAATCAGCTCTAATCAACTGATTTCTGGTCTCCATCATACGCAATCAATCCAGGCAAACTAATTTAGTAATTTGTAGTTTTAAAAAATGTTGACGATATTAGGCCTGATTTTTCATAAGATGAAGAGAAGGAAACTTCGAAAAGAATTGACATCATTTTATTGGTATAATAGGTGAATGTTCACACCCGCACGTAAAACAGGCAAACTGCTAAACCACCAGAAGTAGAAATAAAGTAAAAGGCAAAATTACCCTTAACAGCATAATAATATTGTTTTTCTGCTCATATTTATTCAGACTGGGTAGACATATTCTAGAATGTATGTTATAATAACAAACTATTACTAATTATGTCATGCAACTTGACATTTTAGGCAATACAAAGAGGAAAATACAAAATCGCTCCAGCTTAAACACAATTTCAGCTTCTCATTCCCACCATCCCACTCCCCTCTCTCTTCTTTTCTTTGAGCAATACAGTAACCAGAATGCAGATGCCTGTGCTAACATGACATTCTGGATCCAGAACGGCACTTGCACTTTGATTTGTACAAAAGGACATCATATCTATTATAAAAAGCAAACTATCGCAAAAGAAAAGCTCAATTAATTAATTTCATGTGACCTATAATGATGATAAGCATCGACCTATTCCAAATCAAATTACGAGGGAAAGAAATAAAGATGGAGTGTGAGACACGATACTGTGCTTAACTGAGCAAAAAAAAAAAGATTGCCAAGGTCATTTGTACTCAAATGTTGGTGGGCTTGGAGCATCAAAACTCTCCAAAACCTCTGTCTTGCTTCCACTGCTCGTACTAGCCTCCTGCTTCTTTCCTCCGCCAAATAGGCCTCCAAACCATGAAGATGATGATGAAGTGGAGGAAGAGGATGAGGAATTTGATGAAGCTGGTGGTGGTGATGGTGGAGATGATGATGATGATATGGTCCCCATACTTTCAATGTTTACTGGGGGCTGACCAGGCAGTTGGCCCATTGGGAATCCAGGTGCACCTGACATGTTAGGAACTGGCTCCTCCATTGGTGGAAAATGTTGAGGAGCACTCATAAGTTTATTCAACATTATTCCAGCTCCCTCAATTAAGGCAAGCAGCACTCCACCAAACAATGCTGATCTTGAAGCAGCACCTAACCCTTGGCGCATTTGAAGAAAGCCACCAGTTGCTGCACCAGCAATTATTGAGTTCCACGGATCCTCTTTCTGGCGAAGGTAGACCATTGTGCAATCAAATGTGGAAAATAGTCCACCCCAGACAGCAAAACTACCACCAACACGAGGTGCATTCATCCGCACTGCTTGAGTAGCACCAAGAAAGCGCTCACCTTTCGGTGAGTTATAGGTCCCTTTCAAGAAGTGAAAAACTGCACCTCCAACAGCACCCATGCCAAAAGCACCCCCAACATCATCAAGTATACGGTCAGGGCAAGGTTCACGGGAGGTCTCTGGAGTTCCCATAGTCTAGAAGGCTGAAGCTGGACAGAGATAAGGAGAAAATATTGGAACAAGGCTTGTCTGGCAAAAGATGCTCACTCCTGAGTTATCCAAGTTCTACAACAGTAACTTGGAAATATAAAAACTTACCAGTTGAAATCAACCCACCCCTGTATACAAACATGTAGATACGTGAATTATGTAGTAACTAGTACAGTATCATTTTGACTCAGTTATCAAGATAATGTTTCCCCACCATACAGAACCAAAAGCAAAAGTCCAAAAGGAATCCCTAGCTAAGAAAACAAAATCTTCCTCAATTTAAACAGAGAGCATATGACCAATGACCAAGGTTACCTAGCTGGAGAGCAAGAGCAACCAAAAGTTGTGATATTCAGACCAAGTAATCAAGAAGGCCACCTTCAACTGTTTTTCCCTCAGCCTAAACCACCCAGTCAATCTTCTAAACAAGACTGTTCAGCAGCTAAAAGAAAAATGGAGAAGGAATCTTATACTGGCACTTGGTTCTTGTTCTAAATAAAAATCAAGTTAAGCTTATTAATGGTCATCAGCCCAGACAACATATGCTTTCGAGCAACAAAATAAAACAAGAGCAAATGAAAAGAAAAATATCTATCCTAACAAGAATATTAACAATTAAAACTCAAGCAACACCAAGAAGACCCAGTTAATTGTCATGCTTGCCACCCTTCTCCTTTTTCCAGGTTATTTCTATATGAGGCCTCGTTCTTGTAAAGTTTGTAGTTCTCAAGCAAATTATCACAAACTGGCAGTATAAGAGCAGTGACCAAGTTTACCAAGCTGGAGAGCAAGACAAACAAAACATTGGATTTTCAGTCTGGGTTATCTCAAAGCCCCATCTACTGTTCTTATGTCAATACTACAAAAAGCAGAACCTCATATTGGCAACCCTGCTTCTTAGTATGCTACCACTTTTTCAAGTAGCTTAAGCATTCTTTATCCAAAAGAAGAGTAATTTAACCTGCACTTTTGTCCTGATGCAAACAAATAGTTCACACAGAATCCAACTCTGCTTGCTAGGGAGAAAATAATCTATCTCCCTTTCTAAGAAATGTAGGTATTTTCGACCTTGAGGGCTTACAGATCACTCTAGTCCAAGATAAGAGAAGAACTAAGCTCTATTAAGTTTTCAGTAGGATTTCTTCATGTTTCAATGTTTCGACAACTCTCGAATTCCAAGACCTAGTAAAGGCAAGAAGAAGTTCCGCCTCGTTCTCCTTTCTTCATTTCTAGGGAATAAATATTCCAAACAAATACCTTCTGCACCAATATGCAAAACAGCTCATATAAACTGAAATACCAAACACTCGTAATTAGGGACAGAATTCAAAAGTTAAAACTATGACTCAGAGGGGTAATAAGGGCATCCAAACAAGACATGTAAGTATCCACCCATTACAAGGGTAAAGAAGAGATGGGCATGCACTTAGTGAGCATCAAAGTGGATATCTCTTGAGCCAGTAAGGAGAAGCTCAATAACCTAACTACTGACTCAGCTCAAATGAGACACACAGGTGATAAAAGGCCAATGAGGAACAAATGGAAATTAATGCCATTCACTTCCCAAGCTCCCACCACCTGTCCCAAAAGCCAGAAAAAGGTTAAAGACAAAGGGGGCTGTACCAAAACTGTAGCAAGGTACTCTTGAGCCGTTCTTCATGCAAACTAAATGATCACCCTCATAATAGATACCACTAATGGTGAAAATGAAACAAATTCAATCCCACTAATCCAAATAAGTTCAAACTAAACATTGATTCAGCAGGACCACAGTGAATCAGAACCAAATACACAAGGACAGACATAGAAGAATAATATCTTAAAATTTGAGATTCCACTGGTTGATAACTGCAATTATCTTATACATTATTAATGCTTCAAACAAGAGGTCACCGACCTCATATTTTATATTCACAAACTAGATAAACAACAGCAAAAAAAAAAAAAAAAAGAGCAACTAATAACAAGTTCCAAAATTTGATCAGCAGTCAAATGTGTAAGAAAGATAAAGAGAGTTGTATGGATAGCATCTACTAAGTAATCTTCTCCTGCAAAGATTCTTAATTTCCGAGATGCAGTAAAGAATCGCTGGGTCCAAGGGGAATGTGAGACCCAGAGATAACAACCACCCAAAAAACAAAAACCATTTTTCAAATTTCACTTTTTAACAAAGTCAAGTTTCAAGATTTCACAGTTTCCGGAAACGGGATTGCTGTAAACTACAAACAGCACCAAAAATATCACATGCCAAGTGACATTCAGTGTTCCCTATCCAAATCCATCTTAAAAGGAGGACTGACAACTCATTTTGATCTTGATGCATCGCCAGATATCGATACTACCATGGATTACCTTTTCTTTTTTTTACTTTTATTATTCTTCTTTAAGCTGCTAAGCTCAAAATTTCCAGAATGTCACAACGCTTTATGACGTTAACTTCTGCTGAAATTAAATGAGATAAATCAAAATTATATGGGTAGTCTTTAACTCAACAATCTAAGACGGTGTTCCCACGAACAGCCAGCAAATCAATGAGCTAAAAAGAATTAACTCAGAACATATACATAAACTTCGAAGCAAACCAAAACCCCTTCCACGAAAAAATCAAAAGTAATTAAGGAGAGGATTCTGGATGTACCTTTGTGAGTTGAAGCGCAGAACCACAAAGAAATCTGGGGTGTTTATTGTCGGGAGAACACCCGCGACAGCCAAAAGGACCGGAAGGTGCGGCCCGGCACAGAGTACAGGGTTTCCGACCCGTTTGTGCTTGTTGCAAATAGCGGAGCGCATTAAAAATAGAACGCAATACGACAATGCGTTCTAATGGTTAACGCGTTTCTAATTCGTTCACGTTATTTTGGCGTACATCCAACACAGGGTCATTTGCGGGGCCTTGTATGAAATCAGGATGACAGGTCGACCATTTTTTGAATTTTTAGAAAAACCTCTCTCCTAAAAAAAAATGATAGTAGTAATATTCAAAGGACTACGTGAAAAATATTATTATAACATATAAGATTTCGTTCGAATGAAACAATAATTGAGTTTTATTTTTTTCTTTTACAAAAAGTTTATTTTGAAAAATCTAAATAGAAAATTTCAAATTTAAATCCAATCCAAATAAACACTTGCATAATCTACTCAAAAAAATTAAAGTTTAGCAATTAAATCCTCACTCATAAGCTCTTTCCTTTTTTTGGTTGAACAACACGGAAGTTATAGATAATATGTACAAAAAAAGTGATTGACAAATAACTCATTAATTTAGACTGAATTTCTCAATAATATAAAGATGTTTATAATTAAAATATGTTTGGACTTAATGATTAGTAAAAAATTAAAATTTCTCAATATTATTAGTTATCTGAGAAGTAAATTATAGTTTTTTCTGAGAATTGAGTTTGATTTTTGTCTCAAATATTTGCAAATTTCCTCCTCTTGTTTCCTAGACAGTTACCCTCCCTTCTCCTACTGAAAAGAGAAAGAAAAAGGTAAAAAATAATCCTTCATTTATATTTGAGGGGGGCTGTAAAAAGAAGGTTCTTTCCGAAGCACGGAAAGAAATTCTCATAGCTCAGTAGTTTGAGGCTTTGTGCTATTCCAACCTACATAATGTGCTGCTGCTTATTGCCAATGACATGCTCGTAAAATGAGCTCTAAAATGCATCACTTTGGTGAAAAGGTACAGTAAAAAGAAAATGGCTTCGAAAGCTTGCAAGATCTATGTGAACCAAAATTGAGGGGAGAATTGGGATTTCGGGATTTGGAAGTCTTCAAGCAACTTGCTGAGGATTTAAGCAAAGGGATCTGTACCAGTTAATCCTAACAATTCTATGATGGCAAGAGTTTAGGTGAAATATATTCCAAGCACAGACTTCTCACCGGCTTCACTAGGGCGCCAAGCTTCCTATGAGTGCGTAGAAAAGTCCGTTGAGAGGGAGAGATGGATGCTTGAAGTTAGACTTCGTGTTTAGGGTAGGTGATGGAAAGGTTTAACAATGCAAGAGCAAATGAAATATCAACTTCATTTTAGATTTGATAAAGGAAAAGAATGCCAGTAATTTTTATTCATTTAAATATTAGATATAATTATCAGGTTGTTTTCTGTTATTTTGATTGTTGAAAATTTAAATAGAGATAGGCAATTGAATTGATTTAAAAAGTTTGGATATCAATTTGAGGGAAAATAAAGTTTGAATGGAAAATTGAGATTTGATTAAAAATTCCAATGACAAAGTAAACTTTTTTTTTTTTTTTGAGAGAGCAAATAGAGTTATTTTCTCTTTCACTTTTCCTTCCTTTCTTTTTACCCACGCTCTTCTTTTCTTTTCTTTTCTTTTCTTTTCTTTTTTACCCCCACTCCCCATCTTATTCTGGTCAACCTTCGCCGAACGATCTCCCACGCAAAGGGGGAGAGAGGGAGGGAGGGAGAGAGAGAGAGAGAGGGAGAGGAAAAAGGAAAAAGGAAAAAGAAATTCTCTCTTTATATAAAGTAGCAGTAGCAGCAGAAGCATAAACCCTGCCCACTCTCTCTGTTCTCTCCCACACGGTCCGCATTCTTCGATCTCTGGTAAATTTCTATCTCTATTCTCATTTTATTGAACTTCAATTCTAGCAATTGATGCCGTGCTTATTTTGCATAAATTTTAGTTTATTAGAGATGTTGTACATTTGTATTTTCGTTTCTGCTATGAGTTTTAGTATACATTTGATGAATTACTGGGAAATGCCGGATGGAAGTGTGTAATGGTAAGTAGATTTCTTCACTGGACCAAGCAGATGCGTCGATTATCGCCAATTTTATGGTTTGTTGTGCGAAAACGATGGAGAATCAGAAGATTACGTTTGATGATTTTGATTTCTAGTTCATCTGTTTCTCAGGAACTAGACAAGATTATGTAGTTATTTCTTTTCATTTGATGGCATTTGTTGTTGTGCTAGATTAATTAAAATCGTCATTAATACTGCGTAAGAAGCATTAAGAATTAGATTTATTTTTGCAGTTCTTTTGGTATCAAATCATTGAAGAGCTTATCGGTAGGTGATGTAATTAATTGGGAAATTGCTTGGACTTGCATTTAATTTCCTTTATGTGTGTGCATTTAGCATATTAGTGCCGAATGCTAATAATGAAAATGGCGTGTCTTGTTTGTTTTCTGTTATCAGGTTATCTGTTCAAAGTGGCTACATGGACCAGGTACAACATCAGCAACAATTGCTTTAGTGTTTCTCTGTTATGTTTTGGTATTGAAATTTGATGATTTGAAGGAAAAACATGCAGTATGAAAAGGTTGAAAAGATTGGTGAAGGAACATATGGAGTGGTCTATAAGGCTCGTGACAAGATCACCAATGAAACTATTGCTTTGAAAAAGATCCGTCTGGAGCAGGAAGATGAGGGCGTGCCCAGCACTGCTATCCGGGAAATCTCTCTCTTGAAGGAGATGCAGCATGGGAACATTGTCAGGTAACCTAATGTCTAGACTTGTATCTTCATTTTCGTTTATTTATATGTTCTCTCACATATTTTTAGTAGGTGAAAGTGCAGGAATGATAACAGTGAGAGTCATAGTTGGGTGTAAATTATTTTGGTGTCATTCAACTTACTTTTAGATTGCACAAAAGTCATGTTTATCTATTTATCTGATTTTTCTTCATGTAAGAATGGATGCAGATGTATTTCTGTTTGTATCTGCATAGTATATGCAGTTTGGTTCTTGAGATTTTGAATGGATATTCTGATTCTGGACAATATATCATTTTTGAAGCAACTCACGGAAGTACAATTAAATCTTTTGCCACAGGGCTTGATACGTATCTTCTGGTTCTGGACAGAAGTACTTGATACTTCTGCCTTATTCTCCATGTCTTCTGCTTGTTTCATTGTAATGAGATATACGATCAAATATGATCTGTATCTCTAGGGAAGAATTATATCTCAATACTTGCTACTGCAGCATTAATGTCGATATCAGGTGTACTGCCCCAGTGTCGTATCCAAAAGTGGTAGATAAGTATCTACCTGAATACTCTGATTTAAAACACCAAACTATGATCTCACTGGGATGAAAAGAAAAACTGTAGTATTCCCTACTCATATTAGAGGCAATGTGTCAGAAGGATATGACTGCTTGTGTCAGCTTTTGTAGTTTCTCTTGTTTGATTTTTGTGACAGCTATGTAAGGTCAGAACCTTTCCTTGACTTGATTTTCTATTTATATTTGTTTTCTGACAGGTTGCAGGATGTCGTACACAGTGAGAAGAGATTATATCTGGTATTTGAATACCTGGACTTGGATCTGAAGAAACACATGGATTCTTGTCCAGAGTTCTCTAAGGATCCACGTCTTGTAAGGGTGAGTAACATCCTTCTCTGTTTTGGATTTTGGTGCATGTTGTTATTTATATAACTGAGATGCTTTTAGTAGGAAGAGTGAGCACATTCACTTTTAAGGTAGGAGTCTGGTTTTAAGTTTTGGCTTGAGGGTTAAGGATTTAAAAGTCGCATCTATTCCTTGATGAGATGCTTTCCTTTCCTGTTCCTCTTACGTACCTGTTAGACAATTTGGGTGTGATGTGGGGGTGGACTGAGGTACATGTTAAATGTAAAATTACACGTAACATGTATTCGAGGAACATAGATATTAAGCAATTTAGTTTTGTAAGTACAAATTTTAAACTGTTTTACTTAGTAAAATAAAGCCACCTGATCCTTGGTGATTTAGATCAATAGCAACTTACTGGGTCACACAATCTATTTTGCAGATGTTTCTATATCAAATCCTTCGTGGTATTGCATACTGTCACTCTCATAGAGTTCTTCATAGAGATTTGAAACCTCAGAACTTGCTTATAGATCGTCGTACCAATGCACTAAAGCTTGCAGATTTTGGATTGGCCAGAGCATTTGGTATTCCTGTCAGGACATTTACCCATGAGGTATTTGCATGATAAGTAGGTATTTGTAAGTGTTTAACAATCTCAATTTCTATTTTCTTTGTGTGTGCCACACCTATGAAACTTCTGCTTGCTCCTGATGGACAATTTCCATTAAATTCTTTAAGTTGTAGTTCGAATATCCATAAGGTATATGCATGATTCTTAGGTGTTTTTAAGAATATGAGCAGCTCAGTTTCTACTCTCAAAGTGCTTGAGCCACACTAAGAATCATGTGCTCAACTTCTCTTTCTGAGGAATGATGTACATCTTTTGTTCTTTAAGTTCTTGTTCTAGTACCCATGCGGTACATGCATGATTCATGATTTTAGGTATTTTTAAGAGTTTAACAAGCTCAATTTCTATTTCCATAGTGCTTGTGCCACACTTAAGAAACTTGTGCTTAACTTCTCTGTTGGAAGAATGATGTACATTTTGTTCTTTAGGTTAAAGTTGATCCTTGTTGTCATTAGTGTAGTCATAAAATCTTAATACTGGGAGCTCGAGTAAAAAGTTGTTGGTGTTGTATATGCTTGACATCTCCACTTGTAAAGGACAAATTTTAGCGAGAAGCCCTTTTCTCTCTTCCTTGTTGGTTTGATTTGAGCCTTACTATTTTCTGCTTTCCAGGTAGTCACTCTATGGTACAGGGCACCAGAAATACTGCTTGGATCCCGGCACTATTCTACTCCTGTTGATGTGTGGTCAGTTGGTTGCATATTTGCAGAGATGGTAAACCAGCGCCCACTGTTTCCTGGGGACTCTGAGATAGATGAGCTCTTTAAGATTTTCAGGTGTTGCATCTTTGCAGAAGTTTCTCTTGTTTCTGTATGAAGTGGATTATATATAATTCCCTGTAGAACATTGGCAGACTTGCTCTTATTTTTTATGTTCTAGAGAGGTGTTCATTAAATCTGTTGTGTGGTTAAATGTCGTGAAGGGAGAATTTAGAAACAAGCTTTTACCAGATGCCTTTTTTTTTTTGGGGGGGAGGAGATGGTCTATTGGTGTATTTTACCCTTGTTCTTGATATAGCTGTATGATGTATAAATTTAAATCTTCATCACATGCAATCGTTTCTTTCCTCTTCTTTCTTTTGGGTATTTTAGATTTTCTATAATACGTAATTGCCTATCAGCTTGAAGTATTTGTTGAAATCAACTATAGATATTTCATTTGTCCTTTTCATAGATTATCTGCTGCAGTAATTGATTTTTGGTAGTGTTAATGCATTTTAAGGGTTTTTGTTGATATTTATCCTGTTCTCTGTGAAGAGTCATGGGTACTCCAAATGAAGATACATGGCCTGGAGTGACCTCCCTGCCTGACTTTAAATCTGCATTTCCTAAATGGCCTTCAAAGGTGATTAGATAATGCAATATTTTTCATAGCTTTACTATGTAAAATTTTGTCCCGTTTTCTGTCCATTTGCATGGAGTAGTTTTAGTTCACTGAGGAAACTATTGCTTCCATCTTGAAGGATCTGGCTACAGTGGTTCCCAATCTTGATCCAGCTGGTCTCGATCTCCTGGGTGTAAGTTCACATTCTGTATAAGAAATTTGATATTTGTGGACTCAAGGGCTTTCCACTGAAAAAATGATGCCAATTTCTGTTCATTCAATTATAGCTTCTGTTTTTGTTTTTTTTTTTTTTTTTTATTTTTGGCCCATATTGGTAGTATGAGCCCAGAAATTTGCACTATGCAGTTATCAGCTTTCGCTTGTTGGAATTAGATCATCACAAACTATAACTCAAAGGTCATTTCATCTTTTTTGTTGATTCCTGGGGCCTATACGGGGAGATAACTTACTGGATAAGCTTTTGGGGCTTATACATGGCTCTTTCATCTGGTTAATACATGATCTATACTAAAAAAATATCCTTGAGTTGTGCCCTTCGACACACTTCACTCTGATGTATGCACAACATATTTTTTTATGAAGGTTATGCTGCAGTGATGATTGTCCTATTGCTTATTTCCTCATTTGTTATCCTTCAGAAAATGCTTTGCTTGGATCCCAGCAAAAGAATTACAGCCAGGAATGCTCTTGAGCACGACTACTTCAAGGACATTGGTTTTGTTCCTTGAATTTGTGCCTCTCAAGTTTGCTACAAGTGTATATTGGTATTTGGGATCCGTGGGTCTTCATTCTGTGAGATATGCGTGCTCTTTAGGTCATTTTTTGTCCTTTGATTTCCTTGGACGCAATTCAACCAAACGGCATTGGTTTTGCGGTCGTGGAATTCAAATTTCTTTTTCTTTAATATATCTCGTATACTCATGCTTAAAGGTATTTCTTGGTGTCTTTTTCCTTTTTTTTATTAGTTCTATTGTAATATTGCCCTCTGAAAGATGTACTGGCTTTCATTCACCTCTTGATATAGATTATCATCAGCGTGCAATTTCTTAAACCGGATGTCCTGCTACCCTCCTTGCGCATTACCCTTTTCATTTGATCTGGATGTTGCATCTCATTTATAACTCAAACTGGAGATTTTCCTCGTTCGTGATCTTCCGCAGTTGCTGCTGCTATGTCAGCTTATTTTTTTGATAAACATTACTGAAAAACTATCACCGGTGGATGTTCCATGTTTCACTAGTTTACTGATTACCTCTTTCTGGGAATATAGAGTACTGGCTTGACAAAATCCATAATATCAAGCAAATTTTTACATGGATGAAATTAATGTTGAAGACGCCTGCCCACTTTTTTGTTTAAAATTGTGGATGAAAAGGAGTAGGCTGCCAGATCTGACTTTAGGAATGTTTGCTGCCAACCAAGGAGTTTCATAAATATTTGGCATTAAGCAGCTTCTATTGAGAGAGAAAAATCTTGAGAGTATTGTTGAGATTTCATATTGATTTTTTAATATAATAATTAATTACTTATAATATTTAGATTTTTTTTTTTGAGGTAGAGTTATGCCAAAATTCGTTTTTTAATATGACATTAGAGTGATGTTAAGACCACTAGTCTATTTTCGGACTTTACACTTTATGTTCAATCTTGGCGTAATCACTTATAAAGCATCTTAGGCGTAATTACTTATAAAGCTTTGAGGTACTTTTTAGGGATAGATTTTAGCTCAAGCCTGTTTTTCAACAAGCACCATAAGAGTTTCATTTATTCTGCGTCATTGTTGTCCCATACTCGGGTGTTATGTGATTTGAATTCAAATGAGAGTGGTACCAAGAGGCGCTCGTGTTTCTGTAACATTTGTACCTTCATTCGCATTTATAATTGTACTGGAGATAAGAATTCTCTTGTGAGTCAGATTGATTACTCTTTGTTCCTGTCCTCAGCAGAAGAAATGGACCTTTTGCCTTTGGTGGTCCGTGGTTGTCAATTAAAGAATTACTCATTGGGGCTACCATTCATAAACCTTTTCCCCTCTTTTTTCATAATAGACTCGAAGAAGAGGCTTGTTATGCAACGTTGCAACTTCGTCGGAGGGTAAATCATAGATATTGAGTTGGCTACAAGAAAATCAAAGTATCTGAATTGAAGTCTTATAATTGTGGAATAGTGGTAGAGTGGTCCTATGAAACTGAACCAGAGAGAGGGGGTAGGTTACTATTGTAGGATGTTTGTGTTTATTCAAAATGGTCCTTCTTCCTTGCCTGAGACATCATGGAGATGCTCTTTGGGTCACTGGGGATTGTCCACTTCGCTTTTTCCTTGGGTGGACTTCCTCTAGGATCATTATTGTATAAGAGTTATGGGGATTTAAAATTTGTTTATTTTTTAAATGTCATAAATAGCCCTTTAATAATTTTTTAAAAAAAATTTTGAAATGTATTATTGTCATTTTGGTGGGTTTAGATATTTTTATGACAATTATTTGGGAGTTATGTAGAAATAATTAATTTGAAGGAGTTAGTTATAAGGTAAAAGTAACATAGATAGATAAAAAAATTGAAGAGAAAAATAAGTTATTAAAAAAGAGTATTAAAAGGAAAGGCCTTATTGTAAACAATTATCAAATTTCTTTTTTTATTTTTTGCTAAGTGTAATCTTTCAAATCATAATTTGATTATTTGTTCACAAAATTACGTAATTAACAGAAAGGGCTTCAAATTTTCAAAAAAGTATTTGAAAAGTATATATATATATATATATATATATATATATATATATATATATATATATATTAAAATAGAATAACAGTAGTAATAGTATATCAGATATAAGGGAGATTGAAATTATATTACTTTGAGATTTTTTAATATTTTTAATTTAATAAAAATTATTTAAAATTTTAATAGAGGATAATAAAAATTGTATGTAGTGTGATAGTGAACGAACAATTAATTAGAGAAATATTTATAATATAAAAATATAAACTAAAAGAATATATTTTACAAAATTTTGTGACATAAATTCGCACGTGGACAGTGCTAGTTACCATAAAATGCAACTTCCGACTCCTTAAAGTGCAGTCGAATGAAAGAAAAATATTTGAAATGCAATTAAGACTTCAACTTATTTGAAGTACTACACGAAGTCATTAACGAGTAGTTGAGGAGTGCGTTTGGATGCTCTCTTTAATTACTATAATGTTTTCATGTAATAACTGAAAATATTTAAAATTTATGACAAATAGGAGAACTCTAATTAAGGAAATAAGTGTAACGTATATAAGACACATGATAATTTCAAATAAATGGGAGAAAGATTGGAGGAAAGGGGTTTTGAGTGTTGAGGAATGAGTGAGATAAACTTCTAGACGGACATATTTAGATTTATATCACATGCATAAATAATTTAATATCATGCACGAGTTAAATCACAATAGGTTTTACACTTTGATGTACTCCCTATGACATTTTAAATTATAGTATTTAATTTTTGAATTTATGATATATGAATGAAAATTTCTACAATTAAAAACTATAGACAAAAGTGATGCAGAAGATTGAACCCTAGTTTTTGTATTTTGAACTTAAATATTTCTTTTGTATTTGTTTCAAATATTTTGTATTATGATCAAAATGGTACCTTGAAATCTCAAATGTTATATGTACTATTTAAACTTTGTTTTCTTTAGTTTGCCAGAGTTAAACTTTGAAATCCGAGCCCTATCACAAATGAGAGAATTATTCTAAGAAAACTAGGGTGACATAAAACATGTGACAACTCCAAATAAATAGAAGAGAGATTGGAGGAAAAGATCTTAAGCGTTAAGGCATGAGTAAGATAAAATTCTAGATGAACATATTTAGATCTGTATCATATATATGCATAAATAATCTTATTTTAATATCATGAAAGAGTTAAATCACAATATATTTTGCACTCAAGATCCTCTCCAACACTCTCAATAGTATTTTCAATTATAATATTTATTTTTTTAAGGTTTATGTTTTAAAGTTTTGGGTTTATCTGATTTAGTTTAATATATATAAATAAGAATTTCTACAATTAGGAGTGTTATAGAGAATATTATATAAAAGTGTTGTAAAGGATCGGAACCCTAATTTTTGTCTTATGATCTTAAATGTTTCTTATGTATTTCTTTCAAATATTTTTTATTATGATCAAAATGCTACCTTGAAATCTCGGATATATATTATTTGAACTTTGTTTTCTTTAATTTGTCAGAGTTTAACCCCTAATCTTGTGCGAGTCAAACTACTTAAACTGTTTAAAATGATTCCTTATATTAATATAAAATTTATTTTTCTCACCAAGAAGAAAAAAAAAAGTACCGAGTCCAAGTGCACAAAAGATAAATTCGTAGTAGATTATTGTCTTACTTTATCTACATAGCTTGAGTTTGTCTTTATCAATGACTCAAAATTCTTCGGGGAGAAGTGCCATTAGCACTGCTTCCATCATGGGGAGTTTTCTTTGAGCCTATGATCAGCTGTCAAGTTCGAAGAGTATGTTTCATTCCTTGACTAAACAAAGAAATTTGGAATATCCATACACGGATACAAAAACTTACATACTTTTAGCGGATACGACTTCTATTGTTTTTCTTCTGATCAAAAATGAATCTTCAAATTTCTAATTCTTACCTGACGGGATTTTTCACAATATGCGAAACGAAACCTTCAGTCGTCAAATTTTGATTCAACGACAGAGAATTTACATATGATGAATAATTTTATTATATATGAGCTTACAATCATTGGATTAACAAAGAAATTGATCAAACTACTGAAAGTCTATTAGCTGGATTGCCAGAGATGAATGTCCATATTCTTAAGTTAGACATATTTTTTATTTTAGAAAAATTGACAAATTTAGTCTCAAGCTTTTCATTTTGTCTTGACTTAGTTCTAAAACTATTTTTTACTAGTAATTAAGTTCCAAAATTAATTTTCTTAAAAGATAAGCAGATAATTTAGATATGGTCAAATGTTCTTTTAGATTATTGTGCTAGTTAAACGTGGACGTTCAATTTGAGATTGAAAGAATACATAGCACAAGTCTGTAATGTTTCGACAGGAAAACTGCGTTCGCTGGGATTGAAAAGAAGATTTTGGTGCAAAGTTAGGACATATATGGATTGCACAATAGTTATATTTCAACATATTTACCCCCAAGAGAAAGGAGTACTTGAACATATATATTCTAATATTGTTTCTCTCTCAAAGGGATACAATAATCTGATAGTATTATGCTTCTCTGTCTCACTCTCTCTATATGATGTAACTTTTTTCTCAATCCTCTCTCTCTCTCTCTCTGTATATATATATATATATAGACTTTTCTTCAAATAATATAACCTCCTCATATCCATGATTGAAATCTTCCAGAATACATGCAACGTCGAATGATCTTCATAGATAAGCTTTTGGCCGATCTGATATTCAAGATTCTTGTCTTGTCAACTGAAATAGTAAAACAAGGAGTTACAAGAAGTAGTCAAGCAGTAGCCGCTGGCCAACACCAATTTTCTATGCGTGTACAGGTCAAAATTGCGTTATTCAAGTGGAATTAAATAGAGTTTAGTTTTAAAAATCTTATTTCGATTTTTATAAAAATTGAATTGTATATGAGAAGAAATGTAAATTTAAAATTTAAAATTTTATATTCAATTTATTATGTATGTAAATTCTTGATACGAAATCAAGTATTCATGTATGGATGTAAGCATATTCACATGCATGCTAACTATTAGAGTAAGAAGAAAAATAGTCTACATTTTCTAATAAATTCAAGCGTCAACACTCTGAAAAATGTTCCTAAATCCCTATACATAGAGCATGCCATCAAATTTTTAGTACAGCATCGGGTCTTCATGATGTGCACGTATGTAAGTATTGATATTGGACTGCTAGGGTTTCTCTTTTCAAGTGAGTATTAATACCTTTCATGTGAAGATGAAAAAGAGTGGAAATGTCAAAGAAGATATGCATGCAACCAACAGCGTATGTTTTAGAGAGAGAAAGACCTGAAAATAATTCTCAAGTTTCGTCCTTAGAGTTGCATGCTCTTGCTTCACTTGTTGAAAGGCCCTCATGCATCTGCAGCATCATGCGAATCAAATTTGTTTAAGATAATAATTCACATTATAAATATGATATAACAATATATATAAAAAAAAATGGATATGATATAAGTTATAAAGAAGAGAGCATTCACAAATATACCCTTCAGCATTGTGCGCTTTGCAGTAATCCTGGAACTGCGTACATTCCCTCTTCACCTTTTTGGCACCAATGCTGCATGCAACAACTTATAATTAGCTTATGGTAGTACCAGTTAGAGGCTGCAAGGACATCACTTGTCTAGACCCTTTGGCGATGACGCATTGGTGACAAAATGGCGATCAAACTTTTTTCCTATCATGATTCATAGCGACCAAAATTTCACTTTCAGTGACAAAAACTTTTTGTCACTAAAAAGCAAATTTTCTTGTATAAAATGTACAATACGTTGTAAGATATATAATCTAATGTAATTAGGTTAAAGAAGAACGGACGAGCCCAAATCATTGCCGATGATTTGGGTGTTCTCCAAGCCAACTTGAGCGAATTTTCTTTCTATGGAATCTCTTATGGAATCTCTGGAGAAGGACAGATGATCATGACTTCTGAAACCCTTAAGATAGGCTTGACTTGGTTTCTTTTTTCAAAGCTGTACGTGCATAGCTGTTTGCCTCTTATATGAAGACCGGATTCTTTGACCTCAAACTTCCAGAATATGGAATCTGAACATGCATTCTCCAACACCAACCCACCCCATCCACCCCCCGAAGGATTGAAGAGAAGGGAGAAAACTTCAGAAAGAGTTTGGTTAAGTTTACAGCTTACCCAGAGCTGCTTCCCTTGAACTGATGCATAATATCATCTAACTTGTCAAAATCCAAAGGGCTTTTCTCCCTGCTTGACACAATTGATATTTTTGCATGAATAAGCTATCAATAGGCCTTTTAATAATTAGTATTGGATATATTAACCGCAGAAGAGGAAAAAAAGAATAAGAAGAAACATTGAGGTCAGACGAAAAACCCTAAAAACCTGCTCACATTGCTAACTCTATGTTGCGGATGAATCGAGCTGAATCATTGTAGAAAAGTCTGACAACTTCCTCCACAAAGTTAGGGTTTGCATCATCTTGCAATTCTTCCAACTGAATGAATTGATCATCAAGATATCCCTGCACAACCAAAGTCTCAATATTTCATCGAAGTTACAGTGAATATATCAACGTGAAGACAGAAAACCAGTTACAGAAAGCTTCAACTGAGAAAGATTGATTCAAAAGTTTTCTTTTGCTAATTATCAGCGTTTTGAATGTGATATAAATTAAGCTTCTTCATCTAGCATTCCACAAGGATAGGCTTTGCGCTGTGGAATATTTGAGTTGAAATTGTATATAGCGGCACAAGGAATGGAAAGGAACATTTTATAACCAATCTCCAAGTCTTCGTATAATGAGTAAATGGGCTCATAGTTGGAGCTTTCTTTGCCCTTTCAGTCCGATATTTACTCACTCATAGTCAAGAATGTCATGAGTTTTTATTTAAGTAATCAAATGCGCACATTAAGAACAAAAGTTGGAAGAACAAATTAATCAAGAGGGATATAGATAGAGTGTTTGTTTCTGATTTGCCAAAGTGCAAGATATGTAATGATAAGCTTTTTGACTTATGGCAAAAATGGCATCAACACAAGAATTTAGAAAACCTGATCAAAGAGGTTTTTCCTCATGTTGGCAGCTTGGCGTTGGATCTGACTCCTCTCCATCTTTCCAACTGTCGCGAAAAACAAAAGAGAGATAATGGAATTGCCGGGAAGAATTCTATGGAAGTGGCAAAGGGTTTTGCATGGTTTATATAGGAGTGGTAAGAAAATGATTCACAGGGCTCCACAGTCCATAAGAACCTATAAGCACTCACTATATTTGGGACCAAAGCATACGTATCCAATTTAGGTAGAATTTTTAATGTAAATATGAGTGCGAGTATGTTTGCATAGTACGACGTATCATGTAAAAATATTTAAAAAAAATCTAAATTCTGTCCTCCGGGGAAAAGAGTTTGATCTTGATGGCGACAGCAAAAGGTCAAATCCTTTTTTCAACGGGCAGGACGCAGGTGCTTGGCATAAGATGTCTCGTGGGGCAGACCAGAAATCCAAACCAACAAGTAGATGCATGACACGTAACAAGCTAAAGTTGTAAAAGTGTGGCCACATGGTGCTTTTATCTCTGTACAAAATTTTTTTACTTTGACTTTCTTTTTTTTTTTTAACAAGTGCTATCTTGAAGCCTAATCTAGTTAAGGGCTAGTTTGGATGAGAGGATTCGGAGAGAATAGAAGAGATGTAGGAAAAAGAAAGAATCATTTCTCCCCCTTGAGGTATTTTAGATGATAAAAGAAAAGAAAAGAAAAGAGAATTGAATCATTTCTCCCCCTTGATGGATTTTAGATGATAAAAGAAGGGAAAAGAAAAGAGCATTGGCCTCTCTTTTCCACTCAAAACTTTCTCTCGAAATATAGAGAGAAAGAGATGGATGATGAAGTCAAAACTCGGTCAGTGTTAGTAATTTGCTCAATTGACTAAAATAAATATTATTCACAAAAAAGAATAAACTAAAGATTAATATTTGAGTTCAAACAAAAGCCTTTCCCTCCAAAATTGAAAACAAAATCACTTTTTTCCTTCCCAAAATTCCTGAAAAACATAAATAAAATTTTTTCTCTTCTCTTTGTACTACCGACGGAAAAAAGAAAAAAGAAACTCTTCTTTTCTCTTTTCTTTTTTTTTTTCCTTATTAATCTTTCTCTAATTTTCTTTTCCATTATAAACTTGCAAACTAGCCGTAATTTTTTTAACCGACTATGGGTGGAACTAGAATTTAATTTTAAAAAAGTGAGAATCTACATAAATAAATTTTTTAAAAATATTATGAGCTGAATTTTAAAAAGTTATTTTTCTTTTTTATATCTGAATCTCTATTTGATGACATGATAAATTATTATCTATTTTAACTCATTCTAATTGATAAATACCATTCATTTTTAGAAATATTAACAGTAAAAATTCATTATGCCATCAAATAAAGATTCAGATATAAAAAATAATTATTTATTTTACTTTTATTTTTAAAATTTTAAGAATCACGTACTTTCTAAATTTTTCAAATGTGGAAGGTGCAGGGTTCTCTCTGTGTAACGAAGCTCACCTTTTAATTTTCTTGTTTAATTAATTAGTTAATAAAGAAAAGATTGAATCACATAAAGTTCCGCAACGTGTCGAGCACAACGATGTGGTTGGGGCATCTTTTGCGGCAGAAGCCAAGAAAAAGATCGGAAAAGAAGAAGGGTCGCAACTTGATTCCGTCGCGACTATCCGACCAAAGCCTTCCAGGATAGGATTTGACACTCCAGAGGTAACAGCAGCAACATGTCAACATACGGCGATCGTGAAATAGAGAAAAGTAAAAAAAAAAATTTAAATTGAATAATATTCTTTTATGTACAGACCTAATAAAATTTAGATTTAGATTCAAAACCTAGAACATAAATTTTTTTAAAAAAAGAATAATATTCTATTTGTAGAAATTTGAATAGGCATACTTCGCGACTAGCAAGAGTAATTATGCATAAAATTTTGCACCGCTCTTACCTAAGATTTACTAGTTAGATAAGATTTATCAACAAAAATATATCTTTAATCTATATATATATATTATAGAAATGTAACTATTTCTTTCTTATGATTTCAAATCTCTTATTCTAATTTTTTAGAGTTTTTATTTTTTTAATTAGTCTTAAAAAATTTGATTGGTTAAGATTATTTTCAATCTATTAGGATAACTTTAAACTACTTATCTTTATCATTTTTGTTTATCCAATCTCTTAATTTAAACTAAATTTATTAAAGTTAAATTATTAACTTATACATTAATTTTAATTTTTAAATTTTTTATTATATATATATATATATATATATATATATAATAAAAATATAATCATTTCTTTCTTATGGTTGCAAACCTCTCATCCTAAATTTTTACATTTTTACTTTTTAATTATTCTTAAAAAATTTAATTGATTGTGATCATTTTTAATCTATTAAGATAACTTTAAAGTAATTTATATATTTAATTTTAATTTTAAAATATGTACATTAAGTTACTTTATGAAAGTATGAGACTTTAATTACTCCTTTAAAAATTTTTTATTAGTTAGATTCATTTTCAATCTATTAAAATAATTTTAAACTAACTTATACATTAATTTAATTTTGAATTCGTAAAAGTAGGAGACCTTAATTATTGCTTTAACAATTTTTGATTAGTTAGAATTATTTTTAATCTATTAAAATAATTTTAAACTACGTATATATTAACTTGAATTTTGAATTATCTTAATTTCTTAGAGTTTTTAATATTTTAATTAGTATTCAAAAATTGTATTGGTTATGATCATTTTTAATATATTAAAATAATTTAAAACTAACTTATACATTAATTTTAATTTATAATTTTGTATATTAAATTATTTTATAAAAGTATGAAACTTTAATTATTACTTCAAAATTTTTTTATTCGTTAGAATAATTTTCAATCTATTAAAATAATTTTAAACTACTTATATATCAACTTGAATTTTAAATTATTCTAATTTCTTATAATTTTTTTTAATTTATCTTCAAATTTTGATTGCTTATGATCATTTTCAATCTATTAAAGTAACTTTAAACTAACTTATATATTAATTTCATTTTAGAATTTCGTATATTAAAATATTTTGTAAAATTATAAGACTTTAATTACTACTTTAAAATTTTTGATTGATTAGAACCATTTTCAATTTATTAAAATAATTTTAAACTACTTATATATTAACTTGAATTTTGAATTATTCTAATTTCTTATAATTTTTACTTTTTTAATTAGTCTTCAAAATTTGATTGGTTAGGATCATTTTTAATTTATTAAAGTAACTTTAAACTAACTTATATATTAATTTTAATTTTAAATTTCGTATATTAAGTTACATTGTAAAAGTATGAGACTTTAATTATTGCTTTAAAATTTTGTATTAGTTAGAACAATTTTCAATCTATTAAAATAATTTTAAACTACTTATATATTAACTTAAATTTTAAATTTCATATTTTTTTGATGGAATTAAATTCTGTATATTGAGTTACTTTGTAAAAGTAGAAAACTTTAATTATTCAATTTATTTTAAAAAAAAATAATTGGTTGGAATCATTTTAAATTACTTATATATTAACTCAAATTTTGAACTCCATATATATTTTTAAAAAATTAAATTATGTATATCCAGTTATTTTGTAAAAGTAAAGCTTTAACTATTCAATAGTTGTCAACCAACATGATCTTTATATTTGTAATTTTTGTTTAACTAAAATTTTAAATTTAAACTAAATTCATTAAATCTAAAGTTCTAATGTCTGTCCATTTCTTCTACAAATAGTACACATCATCATCATTCTCTTTTGCATATTATTTTCTTATTCTCTTCATATGTATGCTTTTTGATATTTTTGTTTGTTTGACATAATTTTTATTTGATTTTTTTCTTTTCTTTCGATGATATGTGAGAACGATTTTATGAGGATATAACGTAATCTCACAGTTGCCTCTGTTTGCAAATTTAAGGCCTTTGGATAATCTTACACGTAATATAGATTAGCTTCTCTGATAGATAAAAATACACGATAACAAGGGTACAGTTTTGAACTATGTTATAGAAAATAATGAATTTGTCTTCTTCATTTTTATCTTTTTTTGGTGAGAATTTAAGCTTCGTATACGTAGATGTGGATTGGAACAGGTGATCTGAGATTCCCATACAAAGATTTCTTTCCTTTGATCTCCAAGAAAATAACCTAAAATACTTCAACGATAAGAAGAATGTTTTAAATTTGATTATTTCATAAAATTGCTTTACAAGATTTCCAAGTCAAAGAAATTAGACTATAGCTTTACAGGATAAGCCAATATGAAAAATGAAAAATTCTTTTTATTCTACGATATTAATCTCATAGTTGTTTCCTAATCTATGTAGTCTAAAAGAAAACTCTAAGAATTTGACAAATATAATACTCCATTTATTTCCACCAAGTTTGATTCTAATGTAATGTTTAAGTTTTTTTATAATTAAACATATATTACTTCGGATACATTTGTGTTTGGGTTTTTATATCAAATGCAGGCATGTGAGAACCATAAGAGAATACAAGGGCAAGCTAGCGAAGAGAATGCAAGGTTAGAAGGAAGAATTACTAGATTTGATGGTTTTAATTTCTCTGTTTTCTACAAGGGCACACAAGGCAAACGTTTGTTAACTTTTGAGTTAAATAATCTCAATTTTGGAGTGTCCTTACATGTCCATCAAATGATAGTATGACAAGTTTTCATTTTTATTGTATGATACACTTATCAAATTATCTGTGAATAAAAATAAAAAAATATTTAAGAGATTTAAGAGATGATTTCTCCATTTTCTATTATTGCTTTTTTGTCTCAAACATACTTCATTATTGTTTAGCCTCTTAATTAGTTCCGAGAAATACAATTATTTAGTACTTTTTTTCGGGAAAAAATCCTTAATCTGAATTCAATTGGTTCCAAGCCTTTGAACTTCATTATTGTTTAACCTCTTAATTGGTTTCAGGAGATACCATTAGTTAGTGCTTCTTTTTTTAAAAAATAAGAAATAAAATCCTTAATATGAATTCAATTGGATCTGAGCCTTTGAATGTGCTTCTGATTTGTTTTCTTTGTAAAACTCAACATTCGTTCTTAGTCTGTTTCATTTTGAAATACTTTGAATCATAACTTGATAAGATATTAAAAATTATAAACTATGAAATAGAGATTATATTTTACTAAAAAAATTATATATAATCATCTTCATTCCATTTTTATTTTACCATATAACTATCAGTTTCTTTTTTCAACTATCTCTATGGTGCTCTCCATTGTGCTATTCATCTAAATTTTTGCATTCAATAATCACCCACTCTTTTTTTTTAATAAGATCAATAATCCACTTTTTGTGATTAAATTATGAGTTATGCATATTTATGAGTTGAATATGTGGACTATAATAGTTGGGTAAGAAAGCAAATATTTCAATCAAAATTCAATTCACTCTAAAATTAACACAAGTATGATCTACTAAAATTCTACCAAAAAAGTCTCCATATTGACAATGCACTTTATAAAAGAGTGATGACATTTTTGGAGAACATTTACTACTTATTCTTATTGTTATCCACGATCACTCCTAAGTGGATTTCTTTCCCATTAAACACATTAATTTGTTTAATAGTTTATTGGTTATGTAATTAAAAATAAAAATTTTATTAAATTTATAATACAATTAGTTGTTAATTTTTTATTTAATATATTTTAATAATTATAATTAAAAATAAAATTTTTAATATCCGTGCATAGCACGGGCTTTTACGCTAGTTAAAATTATGATAAAGATGTATATATTTAAATTATATTTTATTTTAAAGTAGAATATCAAAAAAATTATTTGACCACAGGGATAAGACCTGTACATTCACTCACTCCACTTGCGGAGCCTTAGCCCGAGAGAGTACTGAGTTTTAAATTTCAAGTCTAAACTTAAAAAAATTTGGATTTTGATTGGAACCCTGGAATGTAAATTTTTTTTTAAAAGGGGTAATCATGGATTGAATTTCATACCTCTCTTATGTAAGAGATTTTTGTGTTAGGTTTTATAAAAATTAAATTATTTGTGAGAGAAAATATTAGTCTTACACTTAAAATTTTGAGTTCGATTTTAAAATCAAACACTGTCCGAATACATCCTAATGTATCCTTGACTAGGCCACAATCATGTATAATACTCTATTTGATTTAAAATATAAAGTTTTCTAACTTTTTCCCTCTTGTCAAAAATTTATTTAATTGTTTGCTAATTTTAAAGATTTTTTTTAAATTGTCTTCATCTATAAATATAATTTATTCATTTTATTTTATATTATTGAAAAATGAAATTAAATTAATTAAGGTATAATAAAAGAAATAGCTCTTATTTTTTTAATTTATTTATAAAAAATTAAAAATTTTTATACTTTAAAATAGAGACAGTATACAACTGTACTTAAAGAAAAAGGGGATGAGATTTGTACAATCACTCTCTCAACTTGCCTCACCTTAACTAGGGAGATTGCTGTCCTACACCTATTTTTGCGCCAGAAAAAAGGGGTCAAATGTACCCTCGGCTGGGTGGATTTAGATTACTATTCCTCGTAAGAACACGGTTCCCGAGTGTTGGTAAAAAATTTTTTTCAATAAGAACTGAATAAATATTAATTATTAAATTTTAATTTAATAATTAAAAATTTATATATTATGAATAATTATTTATTATAAAATAAATAATAATTATTTTATAATTATTTAATTATAAAAAATAATTATTCTAACTTGAATAATAATTTATAATATGTAAATTTTTAACCGTTAAATTAATTTAACAATTAAAAATCTATTTAACAATTCTAAAAAAAATATTATCTAGAACTGTCTTTCCAAAGCTTTTCACTTTGAGTTGCAATTAAAATAGAGATCTCTTATTATAATATACATTATCTTTTATTCCGAGAGAGAGAGATTGCCGCCCTCAAAAAAGAAGAAAAAGGAAAAAAGGAAACCTAGTAGAGGAATAATATTCAAAGAATTTGAGGAATGACAGCTCCCAATAATCCCTATTCGTTTATCCATTTCGGAAGCTCAGAAGACACCTAGGACACAAAGCATCCACCAGAGCCACCAATAGGAATTGCTATTCTACTCCAGTGTTTTCTGCAGCACTCCTGCAAAACCTGTTTGATCTGCCCCTAAGCTCCATCTCTTTAAGAGAACAGAAAAGTGCAACCACATCCAGATTCGAATGCAGCGTGAACTGGGAACTTCTTTGCATTAACCTAGCATTCTTTTGACCACAGAACCTGCGTTGGATCAGTCAAGGGCAAGAAATCAGACGTCTACTGTGAATCAACATGATATGGCTGCCTGTTCATCAACTATAAGTGGGGAGCACAATAGCTTGACCAACAGAGAAAAAAACAAGAAGAAATGTCATTTCCAGTACCAACCCCAAACACCCCACCCCACCCCACCCCCCACCCCCCAAAAAAAAAATACCTTTGAGAAGTGAAAACCCATTACTTATCTGACCCTATTAAGCATTTGGCACAAAAGAAAATCAACAAAAGCAAGCAGCAGAAATTCACATGAAATGAGTAAATGGTCGCAAAAGACGGGAAAAATATCTGAAGAATGATTGGAAAAGAAAAGCATTCCCTTTGGCCCAGCAGCCAGTGGTCCTTGTCTTGGCTGAAATTGCTTAAATGTCATGTCTGAAATCTGCATTAAGCAATTTCGGCCCAAAAAAGTAAAAAAGAACGGAGAAGGGTGGAGAAAAATAGAGATGAAATTCAAAGCAAGTTCAGCTGCACCCTTTATTCCATTTCCACCCAAACAAGGGTAGGAAACACACAGATGAAAAACCAGAGCTTTCAGAGGACCATTTAACACCATTTGACCTCGTCCCTGTGGTCTCATACACCGGCCTTCCCAAAAGATTCATATACTGGGGTGCAGGAGGGTTACCGAAATGGTATCGGAATATGATTTTAATGTTTTCTCTTTTTTTTTTATTTGATGAATAAAATGTTTTCTCGTTCCTCCCATTGGAACATTTGGATATTCTTCTCAATCATTATCTTCTGTATTGATAAGGAACCCACGGAGGATGCGATAACTCTTGTTGTGACTTTCCCTTTGGGTTCAAACAGAAGTGAACTTCAGAAGAAACTTTTATGCTATCTTCCAAAAGCAAGAACATCATCTGGATTCTTCTCTCTGGCTCTAATCATGTCACTTCTCTTTTGGGTTTTGTTTTTTCCCATCTTTTCACTTTTTGGGGTTTAACACAGGGAATTCAAGAGCGAGAGATTACAGGTTGGGTGCACTGGTAGAGACCACTGACCATGTTTCACGCATCCAATCATACATGAGTATCTTCCTGAACATTTTCTCAAGTAAAATCAAATTTTCACCAATCAAGCAGAACTGAAATCTGTTCCAGTACAGCTAAATACTAAAGATATTATCGATTCAACATGATAATGATTAATGTCATGTAGCATCCAGTAAATCTTCAACTTGCAAGTGCAAGATTTTGAAACAGGGCTTCATGAAAGGACCAATGAACTTTCTTCATATTCATGATATTCATTTTGCGTTCAGAAAGAGCATGGCAAAGACAGTAAGTTTGTCGCCATTGAAACATCATCTATATCTTTGCCATGTTTCATTTCAAGAGAAACTGTGACAAAATGGTGAAATCTTTCAAACTACTCAATATTATAATGTACTTGGATATATGGTAAAATTAAATTCAAAGAATTAAAATATAGAGAATAAAAAATTCAATTTCTGATGCTCACTAATGAACAATGCAGAACAGCGCGCTTCAGACACTGCTAAATCTTCTGCTGATGTGTTAGGAGGAAATGCTTGCTACACTAACCAGGAATGGGTTTCTCTGGTAGGGGCTCACTTCTTCAAGCTCCGCCTGACCTTTACAAGGTGAACAGCATCGCTTAAAGCATTACCTGTTTCATATATTTCTCCTCTTGTCAAGATGGAGCTCATGGGCGACCCAAAATTACGTGAGAGAATAAGGAATATCAGTGTTCAATAAATTAGCCTTGCTGTAGCTATCTAACTTTTTCTCGAAATTCTTAAAGAAACACCAATTATGTCCGTTGCCGGAGGAATCCCATTGCCTGGTAAACATTTCGAAGAGTACTATCAGCTATTTCTGCAGCTCTTCTGGCACCTTCTGCCAATATCGTATCCAGGGAATTTGCATCAGACATGATTTCCTCATAACGAATCTGCAAAGTGGTAAATACCAATGAAAATGCAAGATTTCGTAAGTTGTCCTTCCAACTGATGTGCTGTGGCTAGTGCAAAGATATAGATGATGCTTCAATGGTGGAACAATTAAGTACCTAAAACCCATGGTTCAACACTAATCTGGGATATACATAGAGAAACTAAATAGTTGAAATAACACAAGGTGCCACTATATTGAAAAGTACAAGTAGGCACCCAGGTGCAAAGTCTAAGCATAAACAAATTCAATTACACATATCAGAGGAGAGGAATTTTGATGTATATTCAGGTACATTGAACATATAACATGTTGTGTTCAATTTCTCAAGATGAAGCAGGGAACATATGAAAACAGACCAAGCCTCTGGCAAGTTGAAACTGCAACTTGACCAACTCTCACATCCCACTCACTCCAGTTACATGAACTTTCACCAAGCAGCAAAAAGGTACCAAATCGCTTTTCCCAATCTGGTTCCACTCAAGAGTGCTAGAAGTTTTATTTGCACCAACCAGAGGAAACTAACTAGAGAAATTACCAGCAGAAATTCTGTCTTCAGATTTGGATCTATGCCCTATGTAATAGTTCTAAGGCTGTCTAGTTTACCCTCACTATTTATTTAATCAGAAAGTCAAAAGTAAAACTGGGTGTCGTTTCATACTTTACTTGTCAATCAACCTATGGACTTGATTCAACTCAGTTTCTGAGTTCTGACAAACCAATAGCACCCTGTCTTTATTTCTCACGGGCCACAGCATAGTTGTTCTCTGTTATTTTGCATCCTAATACCCAAAATAGAGAAGTTTAACTCTTCACATAATCTTTACATTCTAAATACTAACTACCTGAAATTTAGCATAAATGTGACAACTAGTGCAGGGGCTAACAGATTCTTAAACTTCTGTTAAGTTCACCAATGCAACAGGAAACTTCAACTGATTTCCTCAAGCTTAAGTAGCATACTAATATTTGCTACTGGAAACATGCAAAGAAGATTGATTTCAGATCGTCCAAATATCAAGATGAATAAGTTCTGCAAACTCACAAACTTGCAGCTCCACAAGGAAAAATAATTGCATAACTTACGCAAAAAGTGACTATTAACTGTAAGACTATATTAGATGGAGGCAAAAGGGGGTTCAAGTAGAAATGAAGAAACCTGGATAGGATGTAAATGATCAATTAAAGCATCCGTAAGAATAGGTTTGAATGTTCCCCAGTTCATATTTTTGCACTCCTCTGCAACTTCCTGCATTAAGAAATTACCAATCGGAATATCTCATGTATGTTCAGATCACGAGCATCATTAATTGTTAGCTGTTGTTAGACAAATGGTATAAAAAATCAAACTGTTGGATTCATGTCTAGAATACTAAAACTTTGACCGAGTGTGCCTGGACTATATTTCATCAACATTTCAAAACCAACATAGCAAACATGAACTACCACGATTTGCTTTTCCTCAAGTCGCCAGAATAAGATGTCATTTCCTGCATAACTTCGGGAGTATAAAAGACATTTGGACAATTTGAAAGGCTGACATAGACGCTTAATGAAAAAACCATTGTGCAGAAAACTTAAGTGCCACTGAGATATATGACAATATCACATTTTAGTAATATTGCTCTTTTACTTATCTGTTCTTTTTTGTTGCTGAGTGTTTTTATGTATAATTGCATCTGTTCTTTTTTGTTGCTGAGTGTTTTTATGTATAATTGCATATTATTGGTGATTCTCTATATGGATGTATTATGAGTTGTATCTAATAAACTATCCACATAAGGACACTTATGAGCTCCCAAATTTTAGTAAAATACTTTGAGATATTTCACCTGCTTTGTCTTGCCTGAAACAAGCTGATAAATTGAGAGAAGGTTGTTGCATTCAGGTCTTTCAGGATTATCAAACTCCAAGCTGTTCGATTTATCAGATAAATGACACCAGGGAAAAAAAAATCACATTTACAGGAGATATAAATATTGAGTTTCCAGCAATTTGACAGAGGAAGATGAGGATGCGAAAAATGAACCTGGGAAATGAGTCAGTCTTGCAACGTTTTATCTTGTTTGCAATGACCTACACAACACAAATAAACTGAAAACAGGGAGGAATATAATCTAGACATTAATAATTACTGGTAGAAAAACCAATAAGCCTATCCTATCAGCCAAGAATTTTAGATGCAAACTGACAAAAGCAAAGAGCTCATCTAATAGAAAAGGAATTCTAAGCTATCATTGTTCCATCAGACAAAGAACTTCCATAAATTCATATTGAATGCAATATACTACTCCTCTGTTTCAAAATAAATGCCCTATTTTCCATTTTGGTCTGATTCAAATTATATGACTTATTTCTATATTAGGGGTTCATTTAATAATTTTTTTTCCTGTTTTGCCCTTGTCTCCAACCACCCACTTTAAGTCCTTTTACTTTCAAAACATTCAAAGACACCAATTCCAATGTTAAATTTCAATTTCTCAATAAAGAGAATGTTGACTTTTTGAAATGGAAGGAATTAGTAGAATTGACCACTATTAATTAAGGAAAGAGAGAGAAAAGGGTATTTTAGACCTTTTCTTTATTTTTTCATGAAATTTATCAAAACCTTAATAATCGTGTACAGCGGAAATAGATCATATATTTTGAAATGGAGGGAGTATAACTTAAACCACCAAAATCCATACAAGATAATCCCTTTTTTAATCTTAAAAACATCAAGACAACCACACATTTGAATAAACATAGCCCCATCGCCTCAAAACTTGAGCTCGATGACAGGTTAGATATCCACTTGCAAAGGCCAATAAGTATGAATTCACACTGTTACTTTTGGACTTCTCAGTACTACAAAAATATGGTCTGAAGTCTTTATTTAAGAACAGATCCACCATCAACCACCTCCAGCAATGATTCTCTTTGAACAAGCTCATATAAACAACACTGAACACAAATTGTACCACATCCTACAGCTGAAGCACTCTGTTAGTAAATGACTAGTTATTATAGTACAGCCTGGATATATTCAATTTGTTTTGAGTGTTCACAGATTTCATGTGATTCTGGAAGGCCAGAGAGCTGGCATGTGCTCGAACCAGACAAAATTCAAAGCTTTAAAGAAAAGTTAAGAAGATTGTGGCTGTAATTTAACATTTGTCTTCTCAATTTTGTAGCAATTTACGCTGTGGTCCAAGTAAGGTTAAAGGTAGGTTGCCAAACCATGGAGGAGTTTACAGGTATTACCTCCAATCAAGCTGGGGAAAGGTAATTTCCCGATTGAAATAAGAGTCACGTCTATGCAGCCAAAATGCTTAACATATGTTATTTACTGGTAATGATTAGGTCGACTCTAGAAGGAGATATCCACAGCTAAAAGATGACCAGTACAACAAGTTCAAGCCACAAAACAATAACTACTTCAATGAATTAAGCATTCTTTCAAGACAAATGATTGCTAAAGGAGAAGGTAAGTGATCCTTGACCGGCACTATACACCTGAATTTCATTTGTTTAATCTCAGCTGCATTCAGCTGCTGAGCAGAGTCCAATGGAAAGGTAACTTACAAGCAAATCAGCAGTTGAATAGAACGAGTTTTTACATAGAAGAAAACGAGGATCATGGAAGAAAACATGATAATGAGACAAATTAGGCAGTATATACTCGATTCTTTTTTCAGCTTGCTTCCCTACAGTCCCACCCTTCTTTTCCTCTTGCCTTCATAAAGAGACAGTTAACACTCTTTCTGGTAATAACCACAACATGCTATACTATATCATGTGGTATCCTATCTGGACAAAATCTAAACTTAGGGCTTTAAAAAGATGGCCTAAGAATTCTCCTGCATCTAATAAATAGGAGTATCTAGCCGCTTCTGAAAGTGAGACAGGGAATGAAGGGCAGTCATAGGGAGAAAATCTTTAAAAAAGGACTAGGTCATGCATAAATCAACTGCATACCCAGATGGCATACAGCATCCAACCTCCACACAAATTCAAATTAAACTGTATCAACTTCATTTTTGCTTAACTTCACTATTTTACGAAACTGTTTATTCTCAAACTTTAACGCAACATGAGCATATTTAAGTTGGTAATCCATTTTCAACTCACATCCTTTGGGTCAAGCAAATTGATTCGGGACTGATCTGAAGGCGCTGACTTGGACATCTATAGAAAAGCCAAAAAAGGCAACATCAGAATATCAAAGGCCAATAGACGGTCAACATCAGAATATCAAAGGCCAACAGACGGTCAACATCAGACTATCAAAGGAAAACAAACTTTGGGAATATTACCTGTTCAAAGTATTAGAACTTCAAAGAAATAACACACCCATAATTGAGTAAAAACAATCTTTGATGATATTAATTTTTCCAAGTACATTGTCATGTCAGACATACTTTCAATTGTATATTTGTCAAATAAAAGGAAACAAACTCCATACAGCTAGAAACAAAATACAGTTGAAAGTAGATCTAGCAAAGCAAACACATTTTCTAACAACTTGAGCAGTATCCTAACCACCACCACCACCCCCCGCCCCCAATAAACCGATTATCACATAGAAGTGGTAGACATGAATCTTCTAAAGTTACCAGCCTGGGTCATAAAAGACAAGACAAATGAACCTTAGCTAGAGTAATTACCATCCCTTAACATAGGCTAAGAGTAAAATTGAACTTTACATTCATCTTTCCAGTCTCCTTACTTACGATGATTAACTAGTTCTGGCTAAGGAAGATCGTCGAGGATTCTAGATATTTTTAACTAAAATTGCAGAGTCGCTTGAATACTTAAGGCACAAGTGAGTTTCAGAAGCTGCAGAAGGGACATGCAAATAGTTTCAAATTTAGATTCAACCACTAATTAAGTTGTGAACCATTAATTAGTGCATCAGATGACTAGCATCCTCTTGAAGTGCAAATAACTTGACCTGATGCAGCATTTTCAGTTGAAAGCATTCTGATCTTCGTGAAATCAACTAAATAACAACAGAAATTGTGGAAACAAAGGACATGTGCTGAAGATGGAAAGCATACATTTTCTTTGTCTTAAAATGTGCTGATCATTTTGACAGACTTTTGATGAAATTAAACACGATGGCAGTTAAACAATGATTCCAGACTGAGATTCTGTAAAAGAGATATCAAAACTAAAGAACATAGATTAGATGAAATGTCTGGATACGTTATTCTCTATTACTCCCTCCATCCCAAATTGAATGTCCACTTTCTCATACAAAATGAACAGGAAAGTGGACATTCAATTTTGAAAAAGAGGAGTATCATCACAAGAGCGTGGCACTTCTTCAACCAGAAGCCGAGCCCATAGTAGGTAAGAGGTAAAGAAAGTTTTGTTTCATTCTTGAAAGGTTGAAGAGTTTTAATGCTTCTAATCTTGAGTAAAGTTTTGTTTCAGTTTTTGAAAGTTTAAAAAGTTTTAATGCTTATAATCTTGAGTTCTAATTTCTAAGAATTCATAGATAGTTTGCTCAGCGTGAGACTAAAGTCTGAACTGAATATTCCTTTCCTATTTTTCTTTTGGAATATTATTGTGGTTACCTATCCAATTGACTCTTTGACTCATCAGATGCAGGGGAATCATCATGGCAGAGTTTACTTGGATAATGATTCCATCCCTGACAAGTTTAAAACTAAAAAAGCTCAAATACACATGGTAGAATGAGTGTCGATTCCTCATGTGTCATGAAACAGAAAGTGGAATGTCTTCTTAAGATAGCCACTCCGTCAATCACACATGAAGTAAAAGAGATAGAACAAGAAGGGAAATTAATGATACTAAATCATGTTGGTCAAGGAGATAAAGATGAAAACAACAAAATGGTGATTACTTCCATAAAAGTATGACTGACAAGGTTGAGTTCACAAAAAATGTGGTTCATGTAGGAATCAGAATAGAAAAGAAAATAGAAGAGTAAAAGCTGATTTCCAAATTGAAGGAAAGGGCTGATTTTTCAAATGCATTCAAACATAAAATAAACAAGCAACCAAAATATGAATAAGCGTCAGATTATGTCAATTTGCATAATGATCTTCTTCAAAGTGGGAACAGGAAGCTCCACAGCAAGATTATTAGATAGTAAAGGTTATTATATAACTTAAAACCTTGGATAAACCATCAGTAAGGGACATCACGCGAGCTCCAGCAGGTGGAATTAAGGGTTCAGGAACCTAAACACCAATAAGGCTATTCTCATTAAGAGTTTCCTCCACCAGTAACACATGTTAGAATCATATATGAAGGCCTCAACCAGATATCAAAGAGAATCCACCTTAAAAATTGCGCCACCTCGCCTGTTACGAGAAAAAATCCCGTGTAAGGTAATCAAAGACAAACTATAAAGCCAAAATGCGACTTTTATATTGGAATCACAAAGATGCATAATTGTTATTGTACTATTTGCTTCTTACCCTCCTAGCTTCTTCCACTTCCTTCCTCCATATAGATAGTTAACACGCTCAGCCAGTTCTCGGGTCAACTCCAAATGTTGCTTCTGATCATCCCCAACTGGGACAAAATCAGACTGCAGATTCACGCTGTAATTTATGAGAATCGTGCATATTCAGGCATTTACTATTAAGATGTCATGCCAGAAGAAAGTATGAGATTTGTAATTCTCCATCATGAAATAATGCCCATTATTGCCACCAGAAAAATTGAAGAAAGTAATAATTTAGACATAGCAATGTATAAAAGTTGGTTATCATCCCTTAGTTGTGGATTTGTTCAAGAAATTTGCACCAACGACTTTATAATATATTCAGCATTTCTACAGTTTCTGGTGTATATAGTATTTGATCATTTTGGACTGTTAATTTTGATTACTAATAAAGAGTGCTCTTGTCAAATGTAGGCTCTGATTTTCTTTTCTTTGCAATGAGGTCATCCAACTACCCCCCATCTCCATCCCATCCCCCAAAAAGAAGAAAGAAAATTTAAAAAAAAAAAAAAAAGACATACACGTGAACCTTGGTTTTCTAAAGTTGAAAGACAGAAATCCAATTCCACATTACCAAAAGGACAAATTCAATATTGTACTGTAAAAATACTTCAGGGAACAACCACCTGATATAGTAAAATATCAGAAGCCATAAGCACAGGATACGTCAGCAGCGCGACTCCAACATTTTCATCTCCCTGTACAGGAGAACCATCGTAACTTTTTGTGGGCATTTACCAAAATGGAACTGCAAAATAAGTAAAATGAAATGCAAAAAGATAAAGCTTTTTGATGCAGGAACTGTCTGCTAAGTTTGGATCGATCAAGGGGATGAGGAGGGAGAAACACATTGACTCGGGGAAGTATATATGTTTTACCTTACCTTGTTTGGTGTGAGGGAAAAAGAGGGGATGGGTGGGGAGAGATCCAAGAGAAATAAAAATCTTTAGTTTATCATTCTACTACTTATTTATTCTGCAATCCTAATTTTAAATTCAAAAAAGGTTGTCAATCCCAAAAGCATTTCTCATTTACTTCCCACCCTTGTCTCTCACATTACCAGACAAAGAGAAGGGAATCATATCACTTTTACTTCCACAGTTCTCCCCAACCAAACCATGCTTAAAGATTCAAAGACATATGAAAAGCTCATAAACACCTAATTGAAACATAAATAAAAGTTTCCCACGACTTGACTAGAAAAGGTGGAGGGAGTATGCGTTGAGAATAGTAAATAAACTAGTTACAAGAAACAAAGGAAGTAGTCCCATGGCAGCGAACAATACTCCTTGATTATTTTGTATCAAAAATGTTTAAAAAGTTATTTTTAAAAAGGAAAGTACAATTCAATGATGCATTTACCAGTCTTGTCCTTTGCATTGAACTGATTCTCAATGGTAGCAATTAAGCTAAATAAGAAAAAATTCACATGGGAACATAAGCTGATGCATTGGGGATGTCATATTTAAGCAGATGCTAAACTCAAATACAAGCAGGGGAAAAGAAAAAAAACAAACAGCTGCATATAGGAAAACTCACCGCCTTCCTTGATTTCTCCTTAAATTGGATCATTCTATTCAGCCAACCAATTGGTGTGGCAGAACTTAGCAGCCACATCAATTCCACATGAGCAGGGACATGAGACTGCACAAAAACTGAAGCCTGTACGTAGACATTGAAGTTAGAGAGTTTGCAGATGAATGATTAGCAGCAATTTGTCCTCAGAATAATACATTTGAAGAGGAAAAAGAAATGATCAGACCTTTGAGACGTCCACACCGCATGCCAAGTAAATAGCTGCGGTCTCTTTTGTTGCTTTGGATAGTTGTTGTGTATCATAAGGCAAGGTTATCTATTAGTCAAAATCAATATTTTAGCACAAATGTTCCTCTCAAATTGAAAGAAGAATTTTTCTTTTTCCTTTTTCCCCTTTTCTGGTAAATGAGAAGCAAATGAAGATATAGAGTTAGCTAAATAATAATATAAAAGTGTCTCGGGAAGAGATTTCTCAGAATGTGGCTATATCTTCTGGACAAAATTCAACTACTCCAGATTAACATAACATACAGAGATCATCTGTTTCACATTAGATATCATCATGCATGCATGAGGCTCTCCCACATACAAATTTACTCTCTCTGTTAGCCTTGATCTTTTACCCCTATATATAACGTCCTTAATGTCGACCTATCATCATTCGCATTATCAGACAAAACAAAACTACAGAGAATGTTCCAACAGGGAGAGGAAAAATAAATAAATACTAGGTAGATTCAGTGCTGTCTAATCTGCATCTAATTGCATTCATAAGACGGTGAAATTTACACAGTATTAGTATCTTCTATGACAAGTCTTGTATGAAGTGCTTATATAACCTTTTAAAGGCAACATCAAGAAGCATATTTTGTCTCTACTCTTCCTGACATACTTCAACTTTCATCTTCGCTACAGCCATGACATCATAGCTTTACTCCCAAAAATTGTAATGGTGTTAGGTATTGACAGTTTGATATCTGCTCTCATATTAGACATTTACACAAACTAAATAATGTACAGACACCAGATTGATTAAAGTTTATGATGTTAGGAGCAGATCAGATACCAAAGAAACAACTAATAATGAAGAAGTAACAGGCAGAGAATTCAAAAGAATCACCATTTGATTGATTCTCAAATTATGAGGGGAAAATTGACAAATTATATATTCTTAGTTCATGAAGAAAGAAAATGCAAATTAACATACCGCATGAAGATCAACAATGAAGAACAGGGTGTCGTATTGGTTCTGCAACAAGCAACCAGAAGAAAATGCCATATTAAGTCAAATTACAGGATTGCTCATCCAAGCGGAAGAAAGAGGTAAAATTATCTTGAAGAACAATAGAAGTTCAATCAAGGTTAAAAGAAAAGCTCTTCCGACCAACTGTTTCAAAAATAAGGAAGAAAAGCTGGGACTAGAAAGTTTCTAACCCAGATTGGTTAAAGTTGGCACTAATTTCTGATTAAAAACTTACTACCTCCTTCCAAAAATAATTGTCACTTTTGGTTAGATTAAGAAACTCATTAAATTAATCTGATTTAATAAGAAAAAGACCAAATTAACTATCTTATAAACTGAAATCTAATAAATACACTATTTGGAGGAGTAATGAAGCAGAGGGTAAAGTTGGAAAAGCACTAATAAATATGTCCTTGATTTCACAAAACAGCAGTTAATTGTGGACAGGAAAAAGTTCACGAAGTGTCAATAATTTGTCAACGGACATAGTAATTAATAAACCACTTCAGCTTAATGACAAAAAGGTCTCCTAAAAGTACTTCGCTAGTGATGAAAAAACTCCATAGCACTACCCAGTTCATTTCAAGATAGATTGCTACAATATCTGACTGACCATACTGAACTAATAGTACTCCTGTGCCTATCATTCAATTAGCTCAAAGTTATTTAGTCAGAAATATTGATGGTAGATTTGATAAGTAAATACATTTGATTAATAGAATTTGAAACTAAAACGCGTTTACAAGCTGAATCACATGCTTAAAGCATGAAGAGCAGAAAGACTGGTGCAAATAGTGTAATGCACATCAAGAAAGTTACAGCTAGTGCTAAGGTGGTTGTTGGAAATACGCTTGATGCAAGATCCATATGTAACACAAAAAAGTAAACACAATTCTCAAAATTCATTCAAATGCGAAAATGGAATATAATCAACTAAAAGAACTATCAAAATTCATTCAGCATGCAAGAACAGAATATAATCAATTAAAAAGTTCTCAAAATTTATTCAAGATGCAATAATGGAATATAATAAATTAGATACTCACTTGCATTTCAATCCAAGTTTTTATAGAACCAAGATAATTTCCAAGATGTATGGATCCTGTTGGCTGGACACCGGAAACTACCCTTTTCCTGTAGAAGGAACAAGAAAAGTCAATTTATGGAGGAAAATATTTGCTAAAAAGCTTAGAACAGTACTCCCTCCTTCTCATTTTATATCTGGTACTTAACCTTTTTGGATCTTCGTGTTATCCTATAGATAGTAGATAAATTTTTCCCTCTATTATTCTACATGTCAACTCCAATGGTTGAATCCACCAAAAAAAAAAAAAAGAACATCTTCACTTTTTGTAAACTCAATAAAAGTTCTTGGCTCCAAATTTTAGGTTTAAACCTTCCAAGATACTCAATTAAATGGCATGTTATAAACTTGGAAAGAAAATTCAACGTTCAATTTCTCCAGGTACAAGCTTGTCATGCACAGTAGAAGATATTGAGTACCACTTAATCGTTATCTTGTAGAGTTGAGAACAAAAGCTCCCATATGCATTCAGTCTCTAGATGATATTAAATCAACGAAAGATCTAAAATTGCTCTCAAAAACAACAGTTTGCAAATAAGCCACTATTTGAGGAAAGAAAATAAGAAAACTGGCCTTCTCTTCCTCATTTTCAGATCACAAGAAAAACTGAATCTGGCAGGTTAATTAAAGACCAAAGATTATTTTCAGAAAAAAACTTATCCACCAAGTAAAACTGCTTTTATGCCTCCCCTGAATGAACCATCTCTCATTCTATGGTAAACCGTAATCTGGTAACTCTTTCAATTATCCACGCAAGAAAGTAAGTAATCAATCAGAAGATGAAAAAAAAAAAAAAAACCCAGAATGATCACTTTTTCCTCTTCTTGTCTTCCCTCGAAGTCACCCCTGCCCTCCCCCCGACTTGTTGGCTGTCAAGAAAAGCCTTGACCTTTCTAAAAAGCAAAGACATCAAACTTCCATAACCAGCATATGGATGACAGTTCAAATCAGACTAGTCATAGAAATGTGAATTAATCCATATCCGACGGAAATTAAGCGAATTATTAGCGTGTTCCACTAAATCTGAAAACTTGAATACCATTATAACTTATCCATAACTATCATCGGTCTAAAAGATTTCAAATTTCAAGAAGCACAAAATTGAACATGAGCTACTAATTTGACATAAAGCTACTAAATTTGACCAGTATTAATTTTAAATTAATATATTTATAGCAGACTGAAATTAATTCGATATTCTAACCATATTATCTCTTACTTCACAGAACTCGAAGATTGTCCCGAAACCGCAGGCTCGGAGACTCCCACACTACATAAGCATCGAAAACTTCTACCAGAGAATTGCCCGGAAGTCCTCAAGAAATTTCTTGAATGTATTCTACATGGCCTGTGCTCCAGACACCAAGAAAAAAGAACAATGTATGAAGTTTGTCACTGCTGTGATCGAAAACAAATTCAATGAGTTGATAAAGAGTGGTTTCATACATTGTGGCGAATCGAGGAGCAGCGCTTGAGATGGAGAGAATTTGAGAGAGAAGAGCCCGCCCCATCTTCTGTTTGTTTGATGGAGATTGGGGTAAGGAGGATAAGGAAATTGCTTGGGAGCACCAGGGGAGAGGTGGTTTTGTGAGGTTTTAAAGGTTAGCGCCATTTGCTCTCCTTGCCCACATATGCTAACTGCAGTGCATTTATTTGCTAACTGTAGCAAGACTACTTTTCATTTATCAAAAGTATTTTTCTTTCTTAATTTTAAAATTCACTTAATTTTCTCTCTTTAAACAATATTCTTAATAATTTTTAACTTATTTATAAATTTAAAACAAAATAAAAATATATCTAAAAAAAGAAAGCCAAAGAGAACAAGTTTCTAACCAAAAAAATTAAAAAAAAAGTAATACCTAAGAATAAGGAAAAAGAAGAAATTATTTCAAAGGGAATTAGATGATAGTTCCCCAAGATTTTACCAAAAAATAAAAAAATACACGAATAATAGGCTCGACAACACAAGAGGGGCAACTAGGATCTGTCCCGAGGGGACCATTGAGCATTACTGATGGCGCTTCCCAACGGTACCCTCGGAGCAGCCCCAGCCGACCGCTATTGGGAGGGTTGCAGTTACTTCTCAAAAATAATTTTTTAAAAATTATTCAAGTTAGAATCATAAATAAATAGTGGTTGATAATAGTTAAAATAACTTTTGACTTAAAAAAATTTTATAACCAAATTATTTTGAGCAATTGAAGACATCTCTCTCATTGAATATCTTACATTTATATTTCAAAATACTTATAGAATAAAATATTAACGTTATTTCTTAAATAGGTATGCATTATTTAAATTTTCATTATTAAATTCTATATAAGTTGCATAGACTTTAGCTTTTTTTTCTTTTCTTTTAATAGAATCATATCTATATAAATATAAATTAATAAAATATTTTTATTCTCTATCTTATTTCAAAGCTTCAGAGGATCTAAATTTAATTTTCTAATATTATTAATTCCTAATACTTTTTAAATTCTTTGATTGAGTTAAAGATATTTTATATAAAAAATTAATATATTTTAAATTTTCTTGATACTCACGTTTTCACATTATCCATATTAACCATACAAACTTATGTTTTCACCTCTTCTATTTAAATTCCATCTATACGATTCAAACCCTTGGCCTATTCTTCACTATTTTTAATTTATTGAAAAAAAAACTATTCTTTTACGCTCTACTTTTGTGAATTTGCACGAAAGAGTACACGTTTGAACATTGAGATGTCAATAGGTGACGTGCGTAAGTCGTTCTTTTTGTTTTTCTTTTTATATTTTTCGTCATTCTTTTCCCCCATTCTCTAATCGTTTCATGAATAGGGACTTTATTTCTTGTTCTTGGTTCTTCTAGCCTCTCTTCATTTGTGATTTTGTGATTATTTTTGTTTTTCTTTCTCTTTTTCTATTCAAAAAGACTTCAAATAAGTGATATGCAAAACTCAAAAAAATTTGTTGCTGCTAATCTTAGACCTTTCTCTCCACCGAATAAAGACAGGTACACAGATGGCCTTATTTTTTTCTTTTTTCTTTTCTTTTTGTTTTACTATAATAGTGCATTTTACACTAGATATTGTACTCCATCATTCCTTTTTGTAGAATTTTTTTAATAATTGAGATAATCTTGAGAACCCGTTTATTTTCTTGATTTATATGTTGACATATGGTAAGCATTATCCAAATTTTCATTGAGTTGAATTTAACAATTTTATGATTAACCCACATAGTCAGAGCCAATTTTCACCCATTTCTTCTTGGTTTTTAGTTTCAAGAGAATTTTTGAAAAATAATTTTAGAAGTGATAATTGTCTTGAATAATTTTCACTTGATTGAATTTAAATAATACTTTTACTCTCTCTCATTCTCTAAAGCTTTCAAAACCCCAGTCTTATTTTATAAAATTTTGAGTTTTTTAATTAGTTTGAAATTTTTTATTGGTTTAGTAGTTTTTTTGTTTAATAAATTAATTAAAAGCTAATTTTTTGTAACTTCATACCACTCATTTATCTATTCAATCACTTACCTATTATTAAGTCATATTTATCACTTACTCATTCATTGTCTTCTATTTGTTTGTTCTCTCCTCAATAAGCATTCTTAGACGTATCTCTTTTTTTTTTTTTTTGTAGTGATTGTCCCATCTCATGAATCTTTATTTTGCAACTTCTGAAGTACATAATGGAAAAAAGGCTTAAGATATTCTTTGAAATAATCAATAATTTAATTTCTTTAATTTTCTTTATTTTTATGCTTTTAAAGTAATCAATAATTTGCTTTCTGTAATTTTCTTTATTAGTTGCCTTTGTTAATTACTTTGTTTCTCTTATAAAGATTAGAGTTTTATTTGGTTGAATTATTTTTTATTGTACTTTATTTTCATTTTAATTTTCTAAATTTTTTTGTATGCCTTTTTCTGAATTCTGTGCTTTTTGTTTCTAATTGTTATGTTACTAAAATTTTAAGTTTTTCTAGGATTTTAAACGCAAATCTCCAAGAGTATCTTATTCAACCCCAAAAGTGAGAATTTTTTTTTGTTATTAAATTGTATCCTTTCGAATAATTCGTTTACTTTATTAAATTCTATCTATTTTTCTAACTTCAGACTTGATCATAGAGAAACTTTATATGTATATCGTAAGCAGATAACAAGATTTATCAAGTAGAGAAGAGTCTAGGGAAGCCTTAGAAGAGGAACTCTGCTGTACTGCTTTTCTTAAGGATTCAAAATCTTCGAAGGCTTCATATCTGAATTCTTCCTTTTTGTCTTTTATGTCCTCCTGGAATATTTTAGTTTGTCCTTTTTTTTTTCCCATAAGGAAGGGGTAGATGGCTGCATCTTCTTAAAAGGGTTCAAAATTTTCATGCTTACTCTCTAAATCCTTCCTTATGTTGTTCATAGAGGTAAACATTTTATATATTTTTTTTTAGATATTGCAATTTGTCCATATTACATGGATATAAACTAAATTTTTTAATTTGATGGTTTTTTTTTATTTGGGAAAGCTTCACTGTATGCTTAGGGAAGTAGTTTATGCATTAGGTGTTTGAATGAACTAGGCTCTTGCAATTGATCTGTTGACTTGGGGGATAGTATTTGGGTGTACTAGCTTCATCAAGGAATTTTTGTGCTTGATAGTAAAAAAGAAGCCCCAAATGGATAAATAAAAAAGAAAAATTTAAATAATTTCTTCAATTATCCTAAGCTATAAGGTGATCTAAACGCAATGGTCATTACTTTTTCTAAATTTTTTCATCTTAAAAAGGTGTCATTTCTAAATTGTCACTATTAAATATTATCTTTATTTTATTTTATATTTTTTGGAAAGGGTATTGGGAAAGACACTTGCAGGTTATTGTTTCTTTTATTCAAAATGTGAAAACTTCAAACCATTCTTTCTTTTATATGAATTGTGTATGTGTATGTGTCCCATTGTTTTTTTTTTTTTAGGGTTAAGACCAAATACTCCCGTCGATCATAGGATGTTTGTCAAACACACGCTTCAACTTTTAATTGTGACAATTGGACCCCTCATTTCTTATTCTGATGAAATCAATTATGTGGAGAAATACAAAATGATAAAAAAGGACCTTAAATCGATTAAGTACTTAAAATGGCACGACATGCTCGCAAATTACGTGAAGCTCGGGAGATGAGAGAGAGGACATAAAGATTTGTATCTTTTACAAGTTGGAAACTAGATTTGCAAAGAGTATGGGCACCAAAGCAGCATAAGGCAGTAAAAGGAAGGACCAATTGTCTTCATAAGGACTCAAAAAGGAAGGACCAATTGTCTTCATAAGGACTCAAAAAGGAAGGACAAGCAAGGCTTTAGTTGCAGTGTAGAGAAAGCATCCACACTCTAGAGAAAATAATGATGAATGCAAAGATATTGGGAACTGCTCTCATTCTGTATCCAAGGCTTTATTCCAAGATTGACAGAAGTTAAGCTTGCTTGGCAAACAATTCCAATATATTTAGAGAGATTTGTTACTAACATAGACAAATGAACAAGCTCATGTAAAATTCAGCAATGATGGAAACTGAAAAAGGTGGAATGTAAACATTGATGCCAAAAATCAGGGTTTGAAATGTGGTTTCTAACATTCTGCAATGAAGTTTGCTAAGGAGTTTATTTTCAACATTCTTTTGCTCTAAGCAAATTGTATGTAACGTAGTATCTATTTCATAAAATTATATTAAAATGCCTTTTTTTAAAATTCCCTTTTAGCTACTTAATCAATTCAAGGTCCTTTTTGGACATTTTGTATTTCTTCGGGCAATTTATTTTGTTGAAATATGAAAGGAAGGGGTCAATTGTCGCAATTAAAAGTTCAAGCACGTGTTTGACAAATCCCCTAGACTTCCGAGGGTATTTGTACTTAACCCTTTTTTTTATAAAGGAGTATATGTATTTGTTTTCAAAGTTTGGAATCTTTCAATAACCCTATAGACCCATAAAAAGTAAGGATTTTTATGAAAAAATTCAATCTTGTAGTTAGACTTTGAATCATACATATCATGATCATGATAGAGTTTAAAGGTCAACTAACCTAAACAACTATCATTTCTTTTGGAGATGCTATATACAGTTTTCAATTTGATTATATAAAATCTAAAAAAACTTCATTTTAAATTATTCACTATCTAAACTCTTTTACTTTCTCTCAAAGTTCTTGGATACTAAAGTTAAGATTTAGGAAAAACTACTTCAAATTTATATAAAAAGATTTAAGTTATTCAAACTATATTCAATTTTCTATATTTGTATGTTAAAAATTCATAAAAATTTATCTGGGAACAACAAAAACAAAATATTGAAAAGTATAGTGCACGGGCTGAACATCATGGAACACGCTATAAACGTCCGCTGCAATGGAAGTTTACACATATTTCTCTTTAGAGCAGTGGAAGTATATCATAACTTCCGCCTAGACTAAAAAAAAATAGGCAAATTGGCATGTTTGGTCCTACATATTTTTCTCTTGGTATGTTTTTTTTTTTATTTTTTAAGTCCCTCCTGTATTTTCAAAGCAATAGTCAAGGATTCTGGCCACTATTGCGGTAGTTTTGGATTAATTTTTACATGAGCTTCTCTCGTAGATAAACTATAGAGGGTAAAAAACAGAAGAATAATACAATAATTTTTGAAAAAAAAAAAACTATCAAGACTTTACCCTCAACTTTGAAAAAAATAACTTTAAGCCAATGATTGAGGAACAACGTCCAGCTCTGAAGCAAAGATGTGGGGGCTCTTGGAAACTGGTCCTCAGATTCTTGTTGGCTGGAGAAGCATATTCCAGGAGGGAGAAGTCACAGGCAATAGCTGGTCCGGGGCACAACATTGCCGTAACATCGAAAGGAGTCATTTACTCGTTTGGGTCTAACAGCTCCGGACAGCTTGGATAGGGAACTACAGAGGAGGAATGGCAACCTTGCCCAATTAGGTTACTAATTTGTATCAGTTTAACAAGCAAAATGTTATAAAAAGTGAGAAAAAAGAAAGAGATGTCTATGTTAGAGAAAGTTTGATAGACCTTATTGCACTGCAGATCTCTGCAAGGCGTTCGAATTATTCAAGCAGCTGCTGGGACAATGCTAATCAGTGATACTGGGAAGGTCTATGCTTTTGGAAAGGATTCCTTTAGAGAAGCTGAATATGTGGCTCAAGGAAGTAAATTGGTAATTACTCCACATGTGGTGGAATCATTGAAAGATATCTTTGTTGTGCAGGCTGTAATTGGAAATTTCTTTACAGCTTTATTGTCAAGAGAATGAAGAGTTTACATATTTTCTTAGGAAAATGAAAGCAAACTTGGTCACCAGACAGAGCCTAACAACTTAGAAACCACCGGAATAGTGGGCAAAGTCCTTGACAGTTATTTTTTTTTTCAAAAATTATTATGCTGTTCTTCATTTTTTACCCTGTGCAGTCTACCTATGTGAGAAGCTCGTGTGAAAATTAGCCAAAAGTCCTTAACAATTGTTTCAAAAGTACATAAGAACTTACAAATTAAAAAAAAAAATCGAGACTAAACATACCGAGAGAAAAAAAAGGTAGGACAAACACATGCAATTTGCCAATAAAATAATAATAAGGAAGAGAAGCATGCATGCACTTTCTACCAAAGATGGTGGAAATTTCATGCAAGTTTCGCCAAGGCAACATGCATGCACTTTCCGTCGAAGAGGGTAGAAATTTCATGCAAGTTCCGCCAAGGCAAAGTTGGCACAGTTTAGTGGAAATTGCATGAAAATTTACTCCTTTTTTTTAAATTTTAAATATTCAAGTATTTTCTAGTTTTAATGTTACAATCAAAGTCATTTGGTGTTCGTTACTCATTAGTTCTACAACCTTTTAAAATTTAAAAATTTCAAAGATTAAATATATTTTAAGTTAATTTTTAGAGAGAGTGAGTAAATTCTTAAAAATAACAATGTAAATACATTGTATATAGTAAAAAATATATTAATAATATTTCTTTTTACAAAACATTGTGGGCCTGTGCATAGCATTTAACATTTCACTAGTAATTTTATAATGAAGACAATAAAAAGAGATGGGGATACTCTTAATTAGTATGAAAAATATGGTTAATTGCTTTTATAAAATTATTTTATTAAATTCAAGTGTGAATTTTTAAATTCTAGACAATATGAGCATAATATTTGAGATTTTTTTGATTTACTTTGAACATGTCAAATGATAAAGTTCCTGATTAAATTTCACTTGTTTTTCATATTCATTTTAAATTTAGAGTAAAAATCTGCACAACATGATCATGCAAGTAAAGTTTCTACTGTGCTAAATAGTCAAATTTCACAACTCTAAACAATATTTAATGAAAGTATCTTATTTTTTGACCAAAGTGGGGCTATTTATTCGAATTTGAAAATTTTTGTGGTCAATTTTGAAATATATAGTTTATTATTTTGTGAAAGAAAAGTTAAAATCTAAAGTTTTGAATTGTTTTGTTTCAGGTAGAATATATGTTTATAAATTAAACTTAAAATGAAAAATGATGTAGAGTTTATAACGTTTTATTATATTTATTTTAAAATAGAAATACTGCAACAGAACTAAAAAAAATAAAAGACTACAAGATTGTCTCCAAAAATACATAAAGAGGGTGGAATATACAAGTCAAACTAAGTAAATGAGTATCTTTAATTGATTGTGTTATCATCTTATTATTTTTTATTATGATTATTACAAATGTGGATTTCAATATGAGAATTAGGTAAATTGAAAATCATTTAAACCATAAACACCAAACTTAAAGAAATTAAGGATATTCCCCAAAAAAAAGAATTTAAGGGTCTTTAAAAGGAAATCTTAAAGAAATTAAGGAGAAAAATCATAAATATCAAATATATTATTTTGATATATTATATTTTTTAATTTATTAGTTAAATATTAATAATTGTAAAATTTTCATTCATTATTTTGATATTTAAATATTTAAATATTTATATTCAAAATTAAATATTTATATTTCATTTAGAAAAAAATTACTACATGTCTACCTAGTGCCAAAAAGCCGAGGAAGAAAAGATAAAAAGGAAAATGAACTCATGCTATTATTTGAGTCTGAAAAAAGAAAAAAGAAGAAGAAGAAGAAGAAGAAGAAGATTAAACGTCTTTGAATTACCAAATGAGGCAAAACCCTCGCCTCTATCTTTTGGTTTGCCATTGCAGTTCCCGGGCTACTCAAATTCATTCTCGCAGATCCCCATTTTTTGGCGGGTACCCTTAACCCCGAACAAATTTCACACACCGGCACACAGTGACACGTATATAAATACTGTGGGAGTATTGGGACATCATCATAAAGAGAAGAGAACAATGGAAGACCAGAGAATTCTAGAGAGAGAGAGGCGCCAAATCGAACATATTCGCCAGCTCGACTCGGAGGAATTGCAGGTAGAAGAAGTTGACGACGATGAATCATCAGACGAAGGCGACGATGACAAGTACTCAATGATTTTTTACGTTGATTTCGTCAATTCAGCATTTCAATCTTGATTTCGTACTTTTGTTTTTCTGATATCCATCGCGTGTAGCAAATTTTCATTCTCCCTTCATTTTCACTTGCCTACTTTGTAAATTGAAGTAGGTTGGGTTACTTGTTGTCAAAGGTCTTGGTTTGCATTCTGTTTGCTTCATTGCTTCCGTTGAATTTAGTGCTCAATAGTCTTCAGATTGACTATATGAATTCGGCTTTTGTACTTTTCTCCCTCGTTTTCACTTGCATTTTTTAAAACTGAAAGTACATTGAATTATATTTTGGCAACGTGATTGAGTCTAGTAGTTCAAGTTGAAATTTGAGGAATTAAAAGCCTACTAACGGTTAGCGTATTCCTTGAGTTGTAAAATCTACTTCCAGACTTCGTTTTCCTCTCTCGATAGGGGACTGAATTATTTCATGTGTTTGCCTACGTTTCTGGCAGTATCTTGAATGCTCAAATAGAAAAAGCATATATTGGTTTGTCTATTTAATGATTTTTATTGGGTTTATGTGGGAATACTACTCACTTAATTTGTTATGTGGGGATGAATTATCATAACTTGGTCGGAAATTGTTAAAAGATATAAAACAAATCAGTTTTTCCTTAAAGTTTGCTTTCCCCAAAAATGCTTTGAGAACATTTTTTTCCCCTATCTTTGTAAAGCAAAATTTATGAGTCATCAATCCTTTATAATTTTACAACAAACAAGAGTTTCTCCAAGTAATCAATCAAAGAATTATTATGAACTAGTTAATCTAGATGACCATAATTTAACCTTCAAAGTAGATCTCTCTTCTTCTGAGAAGGCATCAGGATAACTGCTCTTCCATATATGTATTTCATGACATGAACTTAGAATTTTTGAGAATCTCTTCCCCTCAATATTGCCCCTAATTTAAATTGAACTTCGTGGTTAACAGACCGGTGTAAGCAATGTAATGTTTTATCCCTGATCTCTTCAAATGCTGATTGGTAAGGACTCTTGGCCGCATTTGCATGAGATAAACTCTTAAGATGTCCTCCTTGGATTTTGAGTCAACAGAAGAAATGGTAGAGTTGTATGTTGTCGAATGCCATGATAGGCCCGTTACAGCACAATGTTGATTCCATTTGGTTAGCTTAACAGTTAGATCAGTGGAAGAGACTGTAGTGTCGTACACTGATCAAAGAGAAACTGAAAGGTTCTTAAGTTTACTTAAGTGTTAAGGTTTCATGTTTAAAACTTGTTGAGAAGCAGGCATGTGGGTCCGAGTTACATTTTTTTTCACTTGAAGTAAGGTCTGTAAAGATGAAGTGAAATCAGAAACAACTACTATGTTATCTAGACTTTGTTTTATTTCTCTAGGTTCTCAGGGTCCATGAGATATTTTAGTTACCATCTTCAAGTACTGAGCATCAACTCTTTTGCATGTTGTATTCTGGTCCAGTCATCATAATTCTGGAGGAGCTCCTGCATCTGGCGAATTTACTTATGATACCTCCTTGGCTGCATTACATTCATATCTTGGTGGTAGGTACATGACTTTCATGTTGGGTATTATTCTTGGGCTTCTACATATACTTCTAGTTCTAGAGGTTTAATGGCATACTCTCATGCATCAGATGTTGACGACACTCATAATAGGCTGGCATTTTTGGATGGTGGTGCCATATTTAACCTTCCTATGTTCTACCTTGAAGGTACCTACTCAAATTTATTCAATGATGTGCTATCTAAATATTTGTCTACTTATTCATCTGCTAGTAGCCCTTATTTGGATGGTTGTTATTTGTCTACTTATTTATCTGCTAGTAGCCCTTATTTGAATGGTTGTTATCCTTCTTGAACAATCTGCAACATGCTTTATCCATTTTCTTTTCTTTTTTTTTTTTTGCCTCTGTGGTTATTGCAATGGATATATTTGGAGGATGGTTAATAGCCGCATTATCCTCAATCCTTCTGCAGTGTTATGTGCTTCTTTATTGAGGTGTATGCAATCAATACTATTTCTTATAAAAATTGCATATGCAATATGATAACTTAAGCAGCTACCTGATAATATCTCGCTTATCAGATAAAGATATAAACACTTTGTTTAGCGTTTCTCCTACATCCTTAATCCTGGCCTTTTTCAGGGGTTGTTTTGTTTCCCGAGGCCACTCTCCCACTTAGAGTCATTCATCCTCATTTTATTGCGGCTGTTGAAAAAGCACTAACACAAGTTGAAGCTCCTTATACCATTGGTGTGGTAGGTGGAAATTTTTGATCCTTTTAGCTTCTTATCTATTCCTAGTATCTCTTTTGCTAGCTCTTTACCTTTGAAGCTAGCTTGACCTTAGGTATTCCTTTCAGGTTCGTTTTTACAAGGACGCCGATAATGGGAGGGTGAGGTTTGCAAACATTGGATCTACTGCTGAGGTAGAGTTGGAGAACTCCCTCGTATATTTGGTTTGTTATTGTTGTTGATCAAGCGCTTAATTTTAATTTTTAGTTTTCTACCTTTTGCCTCTATTCACTAAGGTCCTGAACTCCATGCACCACCAAGTTTCTATTCTCTTATATTGAACCATCTTGTGTTGCAAAGTGTGTTTAAGGATTTTTACTTATTTTCCCTTTGCGTACTGATTGACACTTCACCTTTTTCTGTCCCTGTAATTACTGCTTTGGGTCTTCTCTGAAACACCTGCATTCCATAAAAGTATAGCATGCTGTGAGCACAAGTTAAAGTTGAAGTTTACTGCTCTGTATAATGGTTATTTCTTATAGCTTAATCTTGAGGGGATAATTTAAAGTAGATTAAATACTGTTATAGTATGTTTTTTGGGTCTAGTGTCGAACTGTGTCTAGTCCACTATTATGGTGAGAATACTTAAGAGCTAAATTTTAGATTTTCCCTTGAATGTTCTACTCCATCTTGTTAACATCTGGGACACCACCATTCTAAATTTTCTATTTACAGATATTTCACTAATCAAAATAAGCTCTCTTTGCTAATGGGTGAATCTTTTGGAAGCTGGTAATTTAGAATAATTTCTTCCCCAGAGCCCAGTTTACTTCATTGAGTCTTTTTTTTTTCACTTATACAATCAGCATCTTCGTACCTTGTGGTCTTCTGCAAAATGTGAATTTGTAGATCTCTGTACACAGGTAATCCCTAGATATACAATTATATATAAACGTTATAACAGTTCGACAAAAATTCATCTCAATGTTAGGGCTTAAGTTAGCTTGTATTTTTTATTGTTGAATAACTTCTTTGTTGTTTCATACTGGACATTTGTGTCTGATGGAAAATAGCGAAGCCTTCGTTTTGAACTAATTAAGAAGAGAAGAAAGAGTAGCAGGTATACATCCTATTTTTTTTTTTTTTTTTGGGATGAGTACAGTTATACATCCTTTGAGCTGTAGTAGCTGTGAAAAGTTCAGTTAAATTAGCTTAACAGTTTTTATAAGTTAAGTGGGGAATACCATATTCTTGGAATCAAGGTTTTCAATTTGCATTCCTTCTTTGGCCACTGCAGACTGATTATCGTGCCTGAGTAGTTTGAAAGAAGGAACAAAAGAAGAGAATATGTTGGTATCTGTTTGGGTTGTCTCGTCTGGGTGTTGCTTTTAGGTCACATATGATATGCCCATTGATTTTGTTGTCTCTGGGGATATACTTGGTTCCAGATTCGACAATACAGGCGACTAGAGGATGGCTCAGTGAACATTCTTGCTCGTGGACAACAACGTTTTCGTCTAAGGCACCGCTGGATTGATGTAGAAGGAGCAGTAAGCAGAAATATGAGTAAACAATGGTTCTTTTTATTCTTGATTTTGTTGGTTTGATTCTCTGACCTGATTAACCACATTCTTTTAATAGACATGTGGAGAGATTCAAGTAATCCAAGAAGATTCACCACTGAGGACACCGAGGGAGGCTGTTGGAAAGCTGGCACCACTTAAGACATTGCAGAGACAACCTTTAAATTCTGCTCGAGTTAAATGGTGTGAAGATGGAGCTGAATATGACTCTGACACAATGTCTGAAGAAAGTTTTGAGAATGAACTCTCTCCACAAGAAAGGAGGTTGCACCAATCTGCACTAGTTGCCTGTTATGATAAAGTTCATGAGTCTACTAGTTGTGATGATGAGAAGTTTGACCATGAGGCAGAAGTTTATCGAGGGAGATCTCAACTGGACAATCTTTTGGGGTCATTGCAAACAGAACACGGTAAAAGTAGTGAAGCTAAAAGTGATAGTTTTGATAAGCAAGATTTTAGGAGGATAAACTCAAAGAAGCGTGCCATAGGCCGATTACATGACGTTCCAAGAGCTTTCTGGCCCAGTTGGGTATACCATATGTATGATTCATATTGCCTAGCGCAAAAGGCAGCAGGTATATGTCTCTTATTTTTTAAGACTTTTGTCACTTATAACCATATCAATGACAACATGAAAAGTAGACTACTTTAACAGTCTTTTATATTGTACTTTAATGTTACTCCATTATTTTGGAATCTTCTTCATCCTATCTTGTTAGCAGTGAATTTTATCTCTGAGACAGCGTGTTCTTATCTCAAATGTACTGCAGAACATCTTGAAGAGTTATGCTATATTTGAACTGATTTTATTTTGATAATGAAAAAAGTGAACTGACCTGTGAAAGAAAATGTGAGACCCAAGGAGAAAACAGTACGTTAGTTTTTGTTATGAAAAGCAATCCAAATGCAGTCGATCCTATTTAAATAGGCCAAATATTTCTTGCCCATGAACTGCTAATCCAAAGGAGAAAATTGACTTCTTGACCTGCTATTGCAGATAGGTGGAAACAAATAGTCAGGGCACCTAGCATGGATGGCTTTGTGAGGAAACCGGATCTTCTCTCATTTCATATTGCCAGTAAAATACCAGTATCTGAAGCTACAAGACAGGAGCTTCTTGAGATTGATGGGATTTCCTATAGACTGCGACGGGAAATTGAATTGCTTGAGAGTTTTGATCGTATTAGATGTAAAACATGTGAGGTAATGTAGGAACCCAAGAAAAGTGTGTTCAGGTTCCGGCAAACAAATAAATCTGATATCTTTTTAGGAGTCTTAGTGTTCTTTCTCAGGTTTCAATTTGAACAGTAGCACTAGTTTATTTTTAATTTGCTTTTGCCCTTTGTAGGCCTTGATTGCATGGCGAAGTGATATGTTGGTGATGTCGAACGAGGGTCCTCTTGGTGCTTATGTTAACCCGCATGGCTATGTCCATGAAGTTATGACCGTCCACAAAGCAAACGGGTTAGCAGTTATTGGGCATCCAGTCAAAGATTACAGTTGGTTTCCTGGGTATGTCTTCAGTGTTTATCCTCTTTTGTAGATAAGAAGCATCTTAGTGGTTTAAGAATGTTCTAGTTCCCTTCTAATAACATTGTTGTTCATGATGGTATGGAGACTAGTATTTGTCCGTCTGTGAAGCATGGGTGTATATTTGATTTTTGAAACAGTTATAATCTTTCATTGAATACTGTTGTTTACAGTTTGAGGCTGACTTGCCTTTCTGGTCAAGGAGCATGGATTGATTACCAATTTGTATAGCTAGTGAATCTTCCAAAACTTAATTCTTTGTTTTGTTGAAGGGAAATTAATAAAAGCTAGCCTGTCAACATATGTTTTACGGTTTTCTAGCATGATATCTTTGTGCCCATTTTGATTTTTAGAGGAAAGTAGAGGGAAAAGAAGAGAAAAATGGAATTGACTTGATCAGCTAAATCTGCCCAAAAGATACATGAAGCATAAGTTGAGTGGACACTAATTGAAACATGCATTGTATGCCACAAATTACCGGGCTTACCCATACTTTCATATATATATATTTTTGGTATCTTATTGAAGCTGATAAGGGACCTATAGTTTTTCTTCTTTGTTTAATTCTCTTTTAGCTTTCTTTTTGATAAGTAATGTTCATGGCACAAAAATGGGTTCGCCCAATATAGAGTAGACAGAGAGTGCTAGGATTGATAATTATTGTTGTAGTATCACATGAAAGATGCTGCTCACAAAACTATTTAAACAAATATGATGCTTATTGCATGAGATCGATCTGAATGTTCTAAATATGTTCTGACTAAAATGCTATGTTCAGTAATGTAGTTTTGCATTTAGGTGGTGAGGTGGTGGATGGCCTTTTTATTGGTCAGCAGGTCCTGGAGTCAACAAGGTTTGAGGATTGGATGATTTGCATGCTATATTAGGTATTTTACTTGAGGCATGGGTGGGAAGGAAGCTAGAAGGGTATGGGAAATGACATTAGATTTTTTTCCCCCTTTTTTCCTCCAACTTTGTTCTTCGGCTATCTTTTATGTGAAGATCACCATATCTCCAAGTCTGGAGGATTCAATGAGTGTTATGGCTGTTTCTTGTTTTGGATGCAAGTTTATGCTGATGAGATGATCTGTTGTTGCAGTTATGCCTGGTCTATTGCTGAATGTTCAACCTGTGAATCCCAAATGGGTTGGCTTTTCACGGCGACAAAGAAGAAACTAAAGCCTAGGTCATTTTGGGGTATTAGGAGTTCTCAAGTTTCTGATGATACACGCTGAAGTGATGTACGCTTGTACAATCAACCCCTCGCTTAGGTGTAGGAGTGCAATCTGTAAATATGCTTCTGAGTTTGTAATGAAGAGAATTCTTTTTTATCTTTTCTTCCAGTATAGGAAGTTATTTTCATTTGCATTTTCCTTAAAATACTTGATGACAGCGGAGAGACGGACAAAAGCCATGCAAGATTGTTTAATTCCATAACCATAAGAGTAGCTTCCTGGAAGTATTCATGTTTAGCACAACGATGCCATCTATGCCAGGTTGGATTCATCTTTCTGCTGACTTTGATGTCAGTATACATATATAGTAATTTGTATAGATACGCACACAACACCAGCACTATAGGTATACCTGATCATCAATAAACAAGCATTTTGGCTTTAAATGTTTCTGAACAAAATTTAATTTAGGGTTAATTGCATATCAGTACCTTAAACTTAGGGTTGTAGTCAATTGAGTACAATATCTGTGCACTTTGCCAATCTGTTTATTTTAATATGCCTCACCCCCTACCCCCCACGGCCCACAACGCACAGCTCCTCTTGTTTTGGTTTTTGGGCATTGAACTTTGTTCTTTGCGTATAATTTTTCCCCCTTTCTCCCTCTAAAGGTAGTGACCTGATGAAAATGGCCAATTCCGTTTGCTCTATTTTTTAAAGATATGGATGATGAAAAGAAAAAAAGAGTTTAGGAAAAAAACCCCAAAGGATCGTTTTTCCGTGAATTTTTCTTGGGTAATAAAGAATATATAGAAATGTCAGCCTGACAATTGAGTAAACTAGGCTTAAAAATTCATGAACTAGCCCCAAGGGTATAAAATAATTACACATATTCGAGCTGGGGAAAGTTCATTGGGACATACATTCTTTTTTGACCGTGAATATTTTGAAAGATATGAAACTGAAAGGAAAGAAATGTGAAAACAATGAAGTAAATTATAGTTGATGAGACACTTTATTATTAGAGTAAATATTCAACTTGTTCTTAAACATTACCTCAATTTTAGTTTTTACCATTTAACTTTAAATTAAATAATTTATTACCTTAAATTATAAAAAAAGATCACACATTACCTTTCCAGTTATGTTTATCGTTAAAAATTTAATAGTATATGTTATCTGACATTTAAGTGATTTTCGTAAAAGTACTTTAGCCAATATAATCAAACTACCACATTTTTTTTATTAAATCTGCTTTAACTTCTTAAAAATTTTGAGTTTTGTTTAAAATTGATTTCAAAATCAATTCGATAAAAAAATCCGACTTTTAGAGTTTGATGAAGAGGACTTTTTTCAAGTTTTTTAGATTTTTTGATCGAAGCTAAAAGCTGTCACATGTAGTCTTTGGAGAAGTTAGTTGACGGAAAATGTGAAAAGAAAAATATTCATAAAAAATAAAATAAAAAGAGAAAGAAAAAGAAAAGAAAGAAGAAAGTTAATTTTTAAATTTTTTTAAAATGTGATAATTATATTGACCAAAATATACTTGAAATATCTATATATAAGTTACATGACATATTTTAATTGAGTGCAAAACATAAACAAAAGGGCAAGTTATTATATTTTTTTATAATTCAAAGTCACAAATCTTCTACTTTAAAGTTAAAGGGTAAAAATCAAAATTAAAATAAAATTTAAGAGCAAGTTGAATTGTTTACCCTTATTATTATTATTTTTTGAAGTGAAAGCTTAAAGATATTTTAATAACAATATTCAGAACCAAATATCTATCCCTAGTTCGAGTCATGATTTTTTTTTAATTTTGTTGTGTAAAAGAATAGCTCCCTTGAAAACTAAAGAAGAAGAAGAAGGAGAAGCTTTTAACCAGTTAATAGTTTACTATTTAGCTTACCATTTCCATCGTTAAAGAGGGGAAAAAAAAAAAAGGAAGAAGAAGAAGGTATTTCAAAAGCATAGATAAGAACTACAGAAGCCATTAATCATAACACAAACAATATTCTGCCATAGCATTGCCTCTCCGACTAACAAATTTAAACACGCGGTAAACACACAGACATGGATTGCATGCACGAAAGCATGAGATATCACGAAAATGAGAAGAAATCCACATTCTCCTAAACAAGAAACAAACACAATATTACAGATAAATCAGATCTCGTTTCCAAATTCCAGAGACATTTTTATTCAAGACCCTTGAGTGGCCTCCTCACCCTTATGCTGCATGTCGATACTCTTTAGCCATCCCTTTCACATCTCTAGCTGCACTTGCAATCTTCATTCTTGCATACCCGATTTGGTCCGCAACAGCAGGGTAGTTACCTGCCACATATCTGTATACCAAAAGCAGGGCAAACACCGCACCCACACAACAGCAGCCCGAGAACAAGAAGCTAACGATGATTAAGGCTATCAAGGCCCCGGCTGGGACTGTAACTGGGCTAGATATCACCAGAAATGGGATAGCCAAGATCAGGGCTATGACTGTCTGAATTAAGGTGATTGCAGACAAGGAAAGCAAAGCAGCACCAATTACTAGTGCGATCAAGAACCTAACGACTTTTAGTGAGCTTAGGGTTGAGCCATGGAGCTTCCAAGTCATGGTTTTCTTCTGACCAGACATGGTTGATTGTGAATGTTGCTTTTGTATTCTGTACCAAGAGTATCTCAGAAAAGGAGAGTACCATTGGTTCTTATTATAATAGTTGTAGAAAGTTAGGGCAGGGGGACACATGGCACCGACTGATACATGATCACCTTGGGTAGTGTGAGACATCAGGTTATCTAGAAATTTGGGCAAGGATGGTGGTGTGATGCATGTTGGACTGGCGTTGTTATGCAAGGTAATAGTTCAATGGGATGAGACTTGTGCCAAAAGAACGGATGGGTGCTGTAAAGACCACCAATAGGGGCTGTATATCTGGTTTAAAGGCTAAAACACCACATATCTAACAACTTTTTTCCAAAAACAGCAGGCAGACGAGGAAATGGTAATGACAACGGAAGAAATGCACAGAATTCCAGTTTTGCTCAAAGGTCTAACTGCTTGAAAATCTAATTGAACACAATCAATAAACTACGAAATGCAAGTTGAGCCTACTGCAATATATGGTAACCTTATCACCATCTACACTACAGAAGAGACATGCATGTATCCTGTATTAACTTGTTAAAGATTGTACATGTGCCTTTCACAAGCCACAGCAGATCTTCAATACTAGAGAAGAGTGTTTGCACATGAAAAATAAAGGCAATCATTATATTCTTTATTCGAAAAAATAAAGGAAAAGAATGTTACTTATATACACCCTACACTACACTGCTTTGGAAAATACTCGATCCTGAATCCAATTTCAAGATCTATAAGCCCATAGCCATTACCAGAGCAGCAGAAAGTGCAGTCACGAATCTTTAGAAATAGCTTCATCTGCATGTAAGTCTTGATTCTTAGGCAGAAGATATGGTGGAAGAAAAGATGGGATCGCCACCGCTATTCCTATGCAAAGCACAACCAATATCACTACATACCAGGCTTCATGAGGGATGCCCAAAAGTAATTCATCACAAACTGCAATAAAGAAACCAAACATTAGAAATTGCTGCTACATATGGTAATCAAAGATTCCAAAATCGAACTGTAAGAGAAGAATATGTGCATATCATCCCAACTGAAACAAAAACACCAAAGATGTCGCAACCCAAAGCAAAAAGACATAACATCAACAACTGGTAGTAGCAAGAAATTATACGAATATGGGTAAAAACATAATAAGAAGGATATGAAAACATCTTGTAATCCAGCTCTATTGACAACTCAAATTAGATGAAGCATTATCCAAAGGAAAGGAATGATGAAGCTAGCAGTTTCATTAAGTTCTATCCTGTAAGCTAGAAAATTTGACAGGATCCAAGCTAGAAAGGAAGGACAGCCTAGAACTATTAAAACACTAGATTGTTGGCCAGTCAAAAAGAACAGAATAGATGAATACCAGACTGAACCACAAAACTCAAAGAATGTTTCATATCCTGTACTGGATCTACTCATGGAATCTTAACCTAGATTATCATACCATTTGAGATAGGAAGTCTAGAAAATATTATAAAATTATCACGGGAAGTAGATATTAGCGAGAGTCCCAAAGCTACGTGTAGTTCTAAAATGACAATGGCTTCAGGAATAAATTGAGTAGGGGGCCTTTTCTGAGGTTATTAAACCCAGGATCCTTCCTTATCCAGACCACCTTTTTTGGGCACTCCTAATCAGGCTTAAGAGTTAGACTAGTAGATCCACGTTGGATTCTTCCCTAATTGTTAAAATTTTAAACTAAGCTGAAGTTTGCGATTGATAATATTTGAAAAACTAATTGGTCCTAGTGCAAAGTTGTCCTAAGAGATTGCCTAGAAGGAAAAGCACGAAGAACATAAAGAGTACATCTTTTTTTTTTTTTTTTTGGTATTATCATTATTATTCTTTTACTTCTAATTGATTTCACAAGATTTCATTTCCATGTAATCAAATCCCATCAAAGCCAGCATTCACCCTTACCCTAAACCCCTTACGAGAAGAAGGAAAGGAATAAGCAATCAAAAAGTGATCCACATAGCACCCTCTGTAAATGAAACTCATCTTTCTCGAGTACCTATGTTAAATATGACATATTTTCTTTCCTTTGCTCCTAGTATAGCAACAACCCCCTCAGGCTGCACATTCACCAACACATATAATCCACCCTGAACAAATGTACAAAATTAGAAGCTCATCTGGGAAAAGAAAAAGAAATATATTAAACTTTTGGTAAGTGTGAATACCTGATCACTAAAGAATTTTTTATCAAGAAATTACGAATACCTGATTATTGATGTCATCCAGTCTATCTGTTCTGAAAATTAACTTCTCTGTGTTCAGTAACTTTCTTCCTAGGTTCAATCCCACATCTGAGATCCCCCTCTTAAGTTGTAAAGAGAAACTGGTAGGTATCTGTTGTACATTTACCAATATTTGAACAAGCTATCACCAATAAACATCAAACTAAAACATAAAGACAAAATGACAATGTACATACAGAAGCAGGGTATGATATCTTCACTTCATACCACTTGTGTGATTGGAGGCCCTGCAGTTGGTAGAGGCAGGAGCCCATTTCCAAAGGTAGATTTTCGTTCCTAAGCTCTTTACCAACGTGCAGCACCTTTCTGTCCATCCTGAATATTAAGAAGCAAATCTCTTCCTTTAATAGACGCAAAAGTAATAAAAGATATGAACTTTAGTGCCAAAATCGTAAGAAAGAAGAACTGGAATAGAATGATCAGTAGGCTGTCCGCCGCGGTACAAAATGTGCATGTTAATTCAGAAAACTTGTTGCTTTCATTGGCGGAAAAGTTCCATGTAAAGCACAGAACCACTAACTTGATAGTGTAACTGGATGCTGGAGCAGTGAGAACGAACAGCAGAAGCAAAAACTGCAGCAGAAGTGGGCAGCAGCTCATTCTTGAATCAAGACAACTTCTGCCCAGCGTCAGCTCCGAAACTGAAATGCGAAAATCAGCAAAGTTTACGGGCCTGCTGATTTAATAAATGGGCAATATCTTGGTAATCTAAAGAATATATTAGTAAAGATTCATAGCTTACTCTCAAACAAAATTCTAATCAGGAATGACGTCTTATCGTTCTTGCAAAGAAAAAGAAAAAAAAGTAAGAGAATAATGTTTACAGAGATTATGAGCAAGCATACATTGGCATTTTAGCAAACAGAAGGCAGCATTTCGTATAAATAACACTGGGTGCAAGTTCTGAAGAAAACCTGAAGACTATGACGATGAAATTTAAAGCGGGCTTCTGCAAATGGATTCAATTCTGTCCATATAGCAGAAGAGAGTGCACTGTTAATCTGGAGAAGGAGGCTTGCTGCGAAGGATCCTAAAGATGGTACGAAGACATCAACTGGCGATGATTTTTCCAGAGCGGCTGCATCAGCTACTAAGGAATGAGTATGCTCACACAAAACAGCTGTAGCAAAACCCCAAAAAAGAAAAGAGTAAAAATCCTATGAAACTCAAAACCAATTGGTACGTAAAAGTGAAAAACTCTGGTTAGGAAAGAAATAAAAAGAATATCTCTTTAAAAGACTCAATTTGCGGGGGTGGGGGGGTTGTAATATCTTTTTTTTTTAATTTTTAACACGATTATAATAAATGCTCGTCTCTTACCAAAGATGATTTTAGGAAGATAAATAAACTTTTTTCTTATTGAATTTAATAAAACTTGAATTCATTCTACCATCACGACTTTTTTCTTATCAAATTTGATAAAACTTGAGTTCAATTTATTACATATATTCTGTTTGTATATCATAATATAATCTCTTTGTGTTGTCCTTATCAAATTTGATAAAATTTGAGTTTAATTTATCATATATATTTTATTTGTATGTCATAATATAGTCTCTTTGTGTTGTCCTTATCAAATTTGATAAAATTTAAATTTAATTTATCATATATATTCTGTTTGTATATCATAATATAATCTCTTTGTATTATCCATTTAAATTGATACTGATAAATTTTTTATTTTGAATTTTACTTCTCTTTTATAAATAATTTATTTTTATAAAATTTAAAATACAAAATTTTAAAAACAAACTCAATCTAACCACACTCCCTTTGTTCTTTCCAAGATTTGTTATAGAAACAAAATGGTATACCCTCTTTTCTCCATTTCCAGAATGCAACTATTTGTAGGAGGTGTCACACCAATCAGAAATGCCAGTAAAGGATTGCTCACTTCAGTATTTACATAGCCGAGTACCAAACATCTTACACCCAATTCAAGAGTTGCACATCTCAGCTGAAAACTTTTGGCCAGTCCAAACATCATGCTCTCCATAACATCCCACTAGACAGAAAAGCAACTAAAAATCCAGTAGTAAAATGGATCCTACAATATTGAAACCCTGAACATTCCATAGTAGAAAAAGAACAATCTTTATGTCCAGGCGCCAAATAAGGGCACCTCCACAATCGTTTCCTCTTTTTCCATTTTTCTCCATTTCCCGCTTTTAAGTTGAATTCTTCTACTTTATTAAAATCTCCAAATATTCAATTACGCAAGTACATTTTCCTCGGATCTACAATTTTGAACAATCAGAAATTTCACATGGTTGAAATAAAAAATCAAAAATTTTAGCAAATTAACTAGATTAACTACAAAACTTCCAACACTGTCATTGATACTGAACTGTTCCCAACTACAGCAAAAATGATACAGTTTAGATAAGCCAATTGAGACTGATGTTTCCAAGCCAAATAAGAAGCGGGAACTGAGCCAATGCAATGAAGAGCAAGAGGTAATGGTGACGGCTTGAATCATACGTCCTCACCTCAGCAAAAAGAACTCTCTTCATTGTCTTCACCAAGAAGATTCCCATGCATAAGCATGTCCATGGAATCAGAAAGTAGTATGAATAGCTCCAAATAAGCTTTCCCGAGACAGCTAGAGACAATCCTGTGAAAGTATATCCGGCATATGCCACAATATCAAGTAAAGGTGCTTCCCCACTACCCAATGAGAACAATGACATTTTCAGTAGAGCAACTTGCAAAAACCAGCCTACCAATCCCTTGATGAACAGCCAGTTTAGAGCTTCAGGCCTAAACCTGCCAAGACATATTAGATTTACTTAGCAACAAAACAAATACTGCGACAAACATGCACAAAGAGAAAAAAGGTAAAAACCGGTCAGTAAGAAAGGCCCATGTAAATTACAAAAATAGTAATCAACTATATTCAGTTGTCGGAATTGGGAGTGTTTCATTCCCAACTTCACTTCAAAACCTGATTCTGTCTTTATCATGACTAGCAGAACATAAAGTACAATCTACTCTTATTTACAACAGCTGTACCATAATATGTAGCATAAGTATGAATCATCTAAATAAGCCATTGCTCATTCCATCTAGTAAAAATTTGTTTTTCAAATCATGGAGACACACAAGTCCAAAATGTGGAAGTCCAGTCAAAGTCACAGATCAATTGAGCAAACAATTTTGGTCAAACTTGACCAGACCACCGAGAAGCTAAACCAAGAAAACCAATCAAGGAAAATTGAAGCAAGATCTAAGCTTACCTTCCATGAAGGCCCAATGACAAACCAGCAAGAACAACATAGGTACCAAATGCCATGAATGGAATATACAAGTCTGGAGCATTAATGTCATAGATTGGGGGCTTGTAAGAAAGTCTACCACCTACTGGCTCTGTAATTCTTGTCCAATGACCCTGGAGGTGAATTAGAAATACAAGAGATAGTGAGATTTAGGGGACAGAAGTGAAAAGAACAAGTGAAAAACGAAACAAAATAGTAAAGCTTACCCTGTGCAAGAATGGGAAGAGAACAACCTTCAATTTGTTTCTCACGTATTGGTCATTGACTTGGAAATAGTATTGTGGGTCAGAAAAATATCTACTAATCTGTTCTTCAAGGAAAAACTATAAGTCAAAACTCTCTTTTCCTCACTAAAAACCAAAAAATTAGCAACCAGCTCTGAAGCAAACATAAACATGCAAGACCAGACAAATTTTTTTAACATTTCTATAATATATTTAAGCTCTCTTTAACATGAAAAGGAAAACAGGGTCTCTGCACGCAACATTCATTGAAGTAGTCAATTATATTTCTTTTTTCCATAAGATGCACCACAAATGCAACGCAGAAAATCAAGCAGCAACAGCAATCTACAGAAGTAAACAAAAGGGTCACAAGTGAAACCTTGTCAAGCTTTTCAAATTTAATATTTCGGTGGGAATAAGTGAATCACCCAATGCTTCCAATGCAGAATCCATAAGGGAATACCTTCTATTCTAAGCATTTCTTCCTTCTATGAAAGTATAGTTGGATACAATATAAGCAATGTACCACCAAGAAAAAGCTTTTGATCCTTGCCTAAAGTATTTTATGAAATGCATCACAAAAGCAAAACCACCCTTAGATACTAGAGTCCCGTGAGATGTTTTTCAACCCCACCAAATGCCCAACACCAGACATCCTAGCCAACTGCATCATCACCTTCCACCATCTTTTTCCTCTAATTCCTACAAACAAAGCCATCATTCACATAGGTAGGCGCCAAATGCAGAAGTCAACAGCTATGGAATAATATCCAAGTCATATTAAATAGCTCCAAAAGAACCACATCAATACGTTTTGGGACCTCTCTTCCTCCATTCCTTTACCATCCACATCATGTGTAAAACTCTGTCCTACAAGAGGAAGTAACCTAGAATTTGCATATGCAGCTTAACACAAATATATGATCCATCCGATGTAGAAGCAGAAGGTGCTAAATCTTTCTCAATAATAGTTCTCCAGTGTTAAAATGGTTAGGTTAAGAAAGATGTTTAATTTGGGAGTTGTTATCTTTTTACAGTATATTCTAAAGGGTTCAACTAGCATGTCAGAGCTCATCTCATGGTCAGTGACATCAAGGCTCAGGTATTAAAGCTCCACTTGGCAACAGTCAATCTATGTACCAATCATTTTGACTTCAAGCACCAAAAATTTCACTGAACTAAAACTCACTAAGATTTCATCTCGAGAGAACAACGAAGTAGTCATATTTTAGAGATTGAAATAAAAACAGAATAAAAAATCAAGAAAGCAATAAGAGGGCCCATGTTTCTGCAGTGGAACAATTAGCCATAATTAGGAAAAGATTCCATATATAGTGCCAATTTCAAATTGGAATCCTGAGGAAAAAGTCCCAGATAATTTTCAGATGATCTCATATCAGACAACATTTTTGTGAAAGCAGCATAAAAGCTCCCATTATCTCCGCAAGGATATGATGTTTTCACCAGTAATGAAGTCAAAGGTTCTACTTTTCAGGCCATTTATTTAAAAGTCAAAAGAAAACTTTACAGTCTAGCAAAGTGGGAGAGACATTAGTGTCGAGTCCAATACACATTACAATCTCACTTACATTGCTTTGCACATACTCAGAGCTTGATCCTAAGATTTTCTCTCCATAAGCTCCCAATCCGCCCCGGATGAGTCCTGAGCCAGCACCGTAGAAGGCATTTCCAAATGGATTAGGTTGTGTGGCTGTAGGTGGTCTGGGCACCCCAGGCTGCAGTCCAATATTATCGTACATTTCTGCAGCAAAGCATAAAAGAGTTACATTTACAAGTCAATATTTGCTCATCAACATCACGAGCATGCAGAACAAATAAGAAGGCAATTTATTAAATGGTGAACCCACAATTAATTAAAGATCCAGGGTGATCCATATTACAAAGACATTTACAAAACCTAAAACGAATAGTTCACCACCAAATTAAAAGGCTTTTTCAGCTCTTTTCCCTTTGCCTTCCCCTGTTATTTCTTCTGTTCTTTTCTTTTGAGGGGATTGAGAGCGAGGGAGGGGACAGAAACATCAGGCTCCACTAATTCACAGGATAAACTTTCCATCACAAGTTATTCATTCTTCAGTCAACTAAGCCTGATTACAAAGAGTGAAATTCAGAAACTATCTACGAAACAGAACAATACTACAAATAAAATCAATGCTGCGGAAGTCTTGATCAGCATATACATACAACTAAAAAGTGTCCAAAATGTACATTCCTCTAATCGTGAGCATTCATGCAGTATTCCCTATGCTTGTACAAGCCACCCACTGATGATGGCCGGAAAAGGAAAAAAGAAAAAAAGGAAAATTTTCCATCCTCCTTCCTCTAATCTGAGAATGGCTATGTAATACTGTGATTCAAATTCGAGAAACTCCCAAATTTTGTTCACTAAAAACGAGATTCACAAGGTACAGGCCACATGTGTAACCATAGAGGCATTTCCAAATGAAAATCACAGAACACCAAATAAAAAATACGCATCATCAACTTCAGAGTCAGAAACAGTCCACCGACAACAGTAACTGAAAATTTGATCCAACCAGACAATTCATCCAGACCATAGAAATCATGCTTCATTTTGCACCTAGAGGGGGGTTGCTACTAAATAGGAGCAGTCATGAAAGCGAATACAGATCTACCACGGAAAGTGTCAGAAGATACCTCGATTATGTGAAGGTTTCTTCCAAAACAGAAGAAGAAGAAGATAAAAGTCTGCTTGCGAATTTCCGAATAAGGGATGGGGATAGCACTGATCCAATTAGGGCGTCGACGATATACAGGTAGGGGAAAAGGTTGAAAGGCAAGTGAGTGCTTTTCTTTCTCCTTGCGGACAAAGGAAAATACCCAATTCTTCAGCTAGAATTAACAACGAAATGACGAATGACTTTCTATAAACTCCAAAAAAAAAAAAAAAAAAAACTTCACTAGAAAAAGGATTCACTGGACATAGTACGGGAGGCATCCACGCAAAGAACGACGTTTTTTTTTTTCCTTTTTCTCTTGAAAACTTTGTTTTTTTTTTAACTTTCTTTTAGGTAATAAATTAAAATTTTACAATTCCTTTAGATTCACATCAACTCGAGGAGTTGCATCATGGAAGATATAAATATGACATGAATATGGTTAGTAGTAAATTGGAAAAAATATTACACTCGTGATTGGATTATATTAATTAGAAGATTTTAATTATAATAAAAATTTTAATCTTTTAGAAGAACTTTTTTCTCTTTCTATATCTTTTTCTCTCCCTTTCTCTCCACCTTTTATTGATATAGCAACTTTGGTTCTCTCCGGCCAGATCTGGCCTCTGGCTTTGGCCGGAGACCAGATCTTGGCCGCCCCCTCCTCACCGGCAAGACTTGCCACCCGCCTTGGTCGGTGACCGGATCTTGACTTCTTTTTTTTTGGCTTTCTGTTCCTTTATTTCTATTTGCAGTCTATGTTTCTTCCCTCTCTCTCGGTCAAATTTGACACCGACCATGGTTAGTGACTGGAGTTTGGCTGATTTCTGTTTTCTTTTCTGTTTTGTTTGTTTTGTTTTTCTTTTTTTGCTATTTCTACTCTCTATTTTGACCACAAATCATCATCGATTTTTTTCTACACAGCTTTCATCAAGATCAAAGTTGCACAGACCAACTTTTTTGCAATCTTCTTCCTCTGTTATTGAGAAATTTACCAACTAAAAATCTATTCGGGTCCTCTTTTGGCACTCTACCTTTTTTTTTAGGTAATTTTTAAAATTATTGATGCGTCCATAATTTTTAAAATTGTTGCTATTAATGGGAGAGGTAGAGACTGAATGTTATTTGTCTCTATAAGCGAAGAAAATCGAAGTGTATTTGTTTTTATTTTTATTTGTATTGTATTCACCTTGGGTTGTTAGGGTGTGGGATCTTCTCTGTTAGTTTTAGGCAAATGTATAATTTTATTTTGTTGTTGTATTGAGTTATCTCAGTCTTACAATTTCCTCCTTTTGTTGTATTGGAATAAGAATTGAAAACTGTATTTAGCTGTAATAGTTGATCATTTCACTATTAATGGATAATATGTATAACTTAGCAAAAAAAAAATTAATCTTTGAATAGTGAACTTTCATCGAATAATTTTTTATAATATAAATATGATCTTTTATATAGTTAAAATAAAATTTGAAAAATGTATAAGATTTTTATAATTAATTATATATCTATAAACAAAAAAGTTGTGATACCCCCAACCCCTCCGCTAGGTTCCACTGCAGCTGAGTAAGGTACCAGCGTGCCTCTCGGCACTAATATGTTCAAGTACTAATGTCCGGGGAAGAACTAAAAATTAAATAGATAAAATAATATAATCAACAGAAACAACAGCAGAAGTTTTTATATATATAAAAGTAGATCCTTAATACAATATTTTCTCTTACTAGCGAAAAAGAACAAAATATATAATATTTTACAACAATACATATGCATGGCGAAATATTTTTTTCAAAGTAAAGTTATATTAAACATGAGACTCACTGCTCGATCTTCGAGTATGCTTCATCTGAAATAGATATATTAAAATAGGTGTGAGTAAAAGAGCTCAATGAGTTTACGTGTGTGTTTTACCGGAACCAATAACGGGGTTATCAGGAAACAAATTTCGGTATCCCGTAGTCAATACCAGCCATACACCAATACGAATATTCGATTTACAGACTACCTTATGCCTCTCCAAACAAACCTCAGGCTAAGGATCTGGGGCACCTACCAGTCCAACCCTGGTGATCAACCTTAACATTGAGCCACTCCTGACTCTCTGTTAAGTGACCGCAGATAAAAACCCGTAGTACCAGTTGGGCTACGCCCTCCCTGACATACTACATCCTCATCAAGTGGATCCACAAGACACAGTTTGCGCGTTCTACGCCAGCGAAAGATGCCCTAGTACGGGGGACTAGCCACGTACAGTGCAATCTACTGACGCTTCAGGCTCAGATCATATCCAAATCATATCTGGTCAGGACGGAGTTTTCATGCACATTTTCAAACATAAAGGCCATTCAAGTAGCCATCCAAATGATTCCAAATTCATAATCAACTCAAATTTCAACATAACTTCAAAATAACAACCGCCCGCCAGTTCAAACATGTAAATGCAAGTTTTCCAAATATGCCATAAAAATGCACATGACTTTCTAAAAATACACAATAAAATATTTATCGAATATCACTTGCATTTGTAGATCATGTTCAAATATTTTAATATTCAAATTAAATAAATACTTATTTGGAGCACATCTCCTAAATATTTCTAAGGCACCAGTAAGAATATATGGTGGAGAACCTATCCGATTTAAAATAAATAATTAAAGCAATTCTCTTGGAGAACCTCTCCAATTTAAAACAGGTAATAAAAGAAATTCTCAAAATAAAATAATATATTTTCACTTGTGAATAGTAATTTTTGACAACACTAAAAATATAGTGAGTTTAGGATTTGTAAAATCACCCGATCGCTATATATAGGTGTGTATGCTACTCGCTGCCTATCAAAGTGTGCGAATTTCCTACAAATGCAGGTGACTAAGCCTTAGTCAAAACCCTTCTAAATGATGATAAAATTTTAATTTATCGGGTGTAGCTTTTTAGACTACTTTAGGCATAAATCTAAGCCTAAATAAAACACATATTTATCGGATAGTTCGAGAAATATATATATATATCTATACTTATAGTCAAAAATATAATCTAATGTATTATGAGTTTATTATATATATAAATCATAATAAAATAATTACCTATTATTAGTATAATAATAAACTAATACTAATACTAATAAAATAATGCAAATATCGTAGGATTTTATTTATGTGTATAAATTATACTAAAATAATTATTCATTATGATAAATTAACAGAATAATATTTATTTATTTTATTTATTCTATTTTCAAATATATGGTGTAGGTAATAAAAATGTCATAAACACCATAAATATCAACTCTTATTCGAATAAAATTTCACAAATTCCACAGACATTAAATTTCTCAATTATCAAATATCACAGTTTCACAAATAGTGAATCTATTTCAAATTTTAAAATAGATAGATATTTATACTATAACAATTCATACTAAAATAAATAATTTCTACTAAATAACCAAGTTACAATATAAGGTTAAAGAAATTATGAACAACAAGAAAATTAAACAAAGAAGATAACTAGAATTATTACCTTAATTGCAAAGGGAATTTGAGTCAAGAAAAGACGAAAGGAAACGGACAGGGAGCAAATACGAAGAAGAGAAATTGAAATTGAAAGGAATAGATATGACAATTGAATCCTATTTATATAGGTAAATCGGTGAGGCGGTCACCGATTACCTATTATGGTGAATCAGCCATTCAAGTGGCCACGTGCCACTTGATGGTGATTTCATTTTTTTAATATTATATATATATATATATATATATATATATATATATATATATATATATATATATATATATTGAAAAAAAAATCTAAAAATCTCAAGTCTAATTTACTGTTGCCGAAATGGTGTATTCTATCATACAATAGACACATATAAAATATTTAAAGGACGGGATGTTACAAAAGTAATGAATTCAAAATTTATTTGCAATAAAAAAATTAGCTCTAAATGTCAATAAAGAAATCCACTACCATTGATTGTGTCATTAAGTTTTATTTTTAATTTTTTATATCACTAAATACTTTTTGTGTCTCTCTTTTTATGTCATTTCATAATATTTTTAACTTTGTATATTATTGAACAACTTTCATATTTTTTTTGTGCCATTCCATAACTTTTGAAAAAACTTATGTAGTAATATAAAAAGAGACAATATTAACTTTAGTGACATGTAAAGTCAATTTTTATTTACAATAATAACATGAGTTAACATAACTAATTCTCTCTCTCTCTCTCTCTCTCACACACACACACACACACACACACATATATATATATATATATATATATATATATATATATATATATATATATATATATAATCTACATGACTAATAATTTGAAATCCTTTATAAATAATATTGCTTATAAACATCACTTGCTTATTTCTTGTTTTATACCTTTAAAAATAGTATTGATTATAAACATCATTTACTTATTTCTTACTTTATGCCTTGAGAAAAATAATAACTTAAAAAAAAAACTTACCCTAATTTTTATTATTCTTTTTTGACTATTTTTTTTCACACAAGGCGAAAAATAGAGGTACAAAAGACTCTTAAAAGTTTTTTTTAAATATCAAAAGGGTAAAAGATGAGATATTAGATGCATCTCCATTGTTCTTTTTCTTTTACATAAAAAAAAGAAAAAAATTATCTTTTACACTTTTAAAATATCATCAACTTTTAATTCCTCAACCTAAATACATATTGATCCGATTATATTTATTAAACTAGATAGTTGAATATCATTTAAATAATTATTACTCTGTAAAAGTTTTTAAAATAATATTTTATTATTTTTGAGAATTAATTTGCATTATAAAATGCATCGAATTACGAGAGAACTAATTATACTTTAACATTCTTTTTTTGTCGTGTATTCTTCCCAGATTTATCTTTTAAAAGTCAGCTCACTAATGAAAAATAAAAAATAAAAAAAATAATAGTCTGCGCTATAAAATAGACTAATGCGTTAATGGATAGATATAATCCTCATAGATTCATCAAAAAAAAAAAAAAAAGAGATATAATCCTCATAGAGGGCAAACAAAATTACAGCTTCATCTCCGTAACATTAGCAGGGTAGTAAGAGCAGCTAACGGGTAACGGCATCAGGCTTGAACCCAAAAACCCCGCCTAAAATCTCAGGGACTGAGACGTGCGATGAGAGTGATGGTTCAAAACAAAGTAGCAATTGATTGAATTGGAGGGCTTCAACTCCGAAGTTCGAAGCAATGGTAATTCATTGTTGTTTTGTGCAAAAGCTTTGGTTTTTTCTTCGACGTACGCGAACTGGGCTCTAAATTTCTTGCTTTTACACTTTTTTTTCTTCGTGGGATTTCAGTTTTCAATTGCAGCAATTAATGATGCCGACTCGAAAAGCCAATGGGAGCCTCTTGCCCCGACCAAAGAAGCCCAGGTCGGATTTCTTTTCTTCTCTGAATATATGCTTGTGAATTTGTATGATAAGTACGATTGCGAATGCTTGGTTGTATTTAATTTGTCGGATTGATTGTTGTTCTGAAAGTAAGTTTAGTGCGTTTAGGCTGAAGAAATTGCTGATTCTCGTTTAAATTCTTGATTCATGGTGCTGGACATGGTTATGTACTGATGGTTTTTTCTAGAGTGCAGCTTGTGACTGTTACCCTGAATCAGTCGACTGAAGAACGAAGCAAAAAAGAATAGATAAAACAATTGAAATGCTCTCTAATTTGATGGCATGAAAGCTGGAAATTGAGGAAAATCATTTTCTGTACTCTGTTGAAGCTCTTTTCTAGACAGGAAGAATGTTGTGCACAAAGAACAGGAATAGATTAGAAGCCCTCTTTTTTTGTCCTGAGAGCAAATAGATGAAATTGAAAGCAACAAAATCACGTGCTTTGGTGTTTAAATATTTTACAAATCTGTTCACTCTTTTCCCTGATAGAGGAACTGATCTTTTATGTCTTTATTATCTCTTCACTAGTTGTATATTTGGAAAGTAAAAGGAAAAGAAAATATAATTTAACAAAAAAATCACTTCCCCTTTCATCTTATCTTAAGTTCTGCGGGGGAGGGGGGCTGGGGGTGGACCTATGGTGCCCTAAAAGGGATTGTCATTTGTCCAATATGTTGGGAATGTCAGACTATGTGTTTAAGGTCCTTGGCAAGGTGCAAATTTAACTTGAAGACCCTAGTTGAGGTCCAACGCATCATTAATTGCACCACCTGGATCATCATAACAACAATATGTAGTCTGGAGTTTGGTCATTTGGTAATGTTTTCACGAGGTGTGCTGGGATAAACTCAAAGGATATGCGACAGTTGGAAGAACTGTGGTCATTGACTTAATTGCTATTCAGAATTTTGCACTGCATTGTTGTCTTTTGATTGTGAAAAATTGTCTATTTCCTTGCTTTTGTTTTTGAACTTGGATCTTTTGGAAGCTCTCGCGCATAACATTCAACCACTTGAATTCAATGGGATATCTTAGGATACTGGACTTTACTCCTTTTAAGTGTATAAGAGGCTATCTTTCTTAAAATGCTGAACTTTCTTGTTAGATGCCATCCAAAAAATCGTGAACTCCCTTTTTAGTCTGATGTTTATTAGTATTCTGCTGCCCTGGGACAAAGGCTCTTTAGAAATTTCTATTTGTTTTTGGGAAAATAGAGTTATTTCATGCACCTTTAGTGAAAGTGACTGTTTTCTAGTCCTTTATCTCTTCTTTTTCATCTTTCAACATATCCTGGTTCATGAATTGGGAGGGCCACAGCAGGAGAATTCACAATTTGATATTCAATCAACCAGTTTCACGAACTTTCTTGCTACCACTAATGAAATGACGGAGTTAGGTTTGTTATATTGCTACATATGGTGAATGCTAGCCACCAAAATCAAGAAGGCTGTGAGAGAAATATGAACTGACTAGGAGGGGAAGTGTGAAAACCAATATGCCATAGAATTGATGAATATGGATTTATGCTTTGGTCTGTTGGAGCGCCTTAATAGTTTGGATGAGATCCAAGGAATATATCTGCTGTTTATGTCCAGGCAGATCAGGATGCCTGTCAGACTGATGATTAACAAGCCTTTTTAGTTAACCAGCTGTTTCATCCATGCATTTAGGGTCAGGATGGGGATCTGTTTGAATCATTTTCCATATACGGTATCTAACTATGAGTTTCGAGTCTGTGGGAGTGGAAGACCCCAAAGCCTTTCAATGTGATTCTTGAATTAATTGATGAGTTTCATTTTTGGTTTCCCCTTCTTAATGAAGTGACGAAGTGAAAAAAGAATGAAAAAGAGAGAAAAATCTGTAATCTCCTCTCTGAACAATAGTGAATTGAAGGAAAAATTGAAAAAGAAAGAACAGTCAATAATCTCCTCCTTCTCTCACTACAATCTCCCGTGTTGCCTAATCTCCGATAAGCCTCTTCCCTTCCACACATGCGCAATAGACCCTCTTCTCTCGTCCGCATGCTTATCCGCTGGCTTCTCTTTCTGCTGCAGCATTTGTGGTGGTGGCTTATTTGTGGCAGAATGATTTAGAAGCAAGTTTTCAGTATATATATTCAGTATCTCATAACAATAAGGAGAATTTACCATGATCAGTTTGAATTTTGCTATATTAGGGTTCAAGTCTTCTCATACCTGTTCTTTTGTAGCAAAACTTTGATGATTTCAGTTCTGTTGGTATACATTTTCGCAATGAAACTTTCGATGGAACAATTGCCAGTGGAGAATAATGGCAGCCATTAGCAACCGTGCCGGCTAGGGTTTGTGGGGAAGCTTAGTAAAGGAAAAACAAAGGGGAAAAAGGAAGAAAAAGAATAAAGAAAATAATTATTTCAGAAAATAAATTTTAATTACAGACGCATACCTACTTTGAATATAATTGGCTAAACACAGTATTTATTAGTCAATGGTAATTCGTCCCCATTTTCTAGTTAATCATAATGATTCCAATTTCCTTTACTAAGATTGACCCAAACAACTGTTTAAGTATTTTGGGCTGTATCTGAGTGAGAATAAAAGAAGAGGTTTGCTAGGGCCATTATTTGCTTTGTTGTTGAAATAATCTAATTGCTTAATCTGTTATCATCTGTATTAAAATTTTCCCCTCTCAATGAGAAAAACATAAGGATTTATAAGTTTCAATATGCCTTATGTCACTCTTTTTTCATTTAGGACCACCACCAATTTGCATGCATTGACATCTATCCTACTTGTGTCTTTGTCTGTGCGGTTCCAGGAATTTCATCTATCCCAAATATATCATAAAGGACTTGCGAAATTGCAAGCTAAAGACTATGAAAAGGCTCGTGAGCTGTTGGAGTCTGTCTTAAAAGATCCTCTCGTATCAAATGTTCAGGTAATGCATATTTATCCTACCAGCTTGAAAAGGTTTTTTCAGCTTGATCTTGAGTAACAGCTCTTTCCCCTTTTCTTATTTTTCTTAGGTTGATAATAATGGTATTGATGGTCATCTCTTACAGCTCAGGTTTGGATCAAAATGAATTCCCAACTTATGCTGCTTTATGTTGCCATTAAGATTTCTATTTGATATACTTATGCTACCATATTGTTGTTCACATTTGTAATATTAACTTCCATTTTAGTCTGCTTGATAACCCCAGTATACAATAAACCACTATAGGTAATTTATGGTTGATCACTGTTAACATATTTGTAGCTAGTCAACAAATGCTTTTTACTGTAGCATAAGACTTGATCTGCAACAGAATTGTTTGGAAAGTGTTGAAATTTTCTTATTTTATTTTTTTCTGTTACTTTTTGGTTAAAACTCCAAGGAGAAGTTATTCATGTGGAGGTTTTTATGGCCAATACATTCTAGTTACACCACGATTTTGAGAGGAGGCACTTGGGCCTTACCTTTTCAGCTACTCTAATGTCAGGTGAACACTCAAGGCACAGGAACAGGTTCAGGTTGTTCATAATGAGAAAATACAAAAGATTCAAAATGCTTGAGCTCGTGTCTCTGTTTTTTTTTCCCAAGCAGCTTTGTTGACTAGTGAAATGATTGTCAATTGATTATGTTATTTCTTTGAAATGATATCTACTTGGATCCCTCATGTCTCTGGGATTAATCAGGAATTTGTGTCCATGCTGTTCCGAGATTCATGAAGTTTAGGTTACCTACAACAACAGGTTACTCTGGATGATAAAGAATAGTTAAGTGGTAGTCTAAGAATATCTTGTTGGAATGCTGCCATCTATAACAGTTCTTGATGCCTATCCTTATGCAGATTTTTAGCGCTCAAGAACCTTGCTACGGTTTTCCTTCAACAAGGATCTACATTTTATGAGAATGCCTTAAGGTGCTATCTCCTAGCTGTTGAGATTGATACCAAAGATTCTGTTATCTGGAACCAACTGGGAACTCTATCCTGCTCAATGGGCCTACTAAGCATATCTCGTTGGGCTTTTGAACAAGGATTGCTTTGCAGCCCCAATAATTGTAAGCATTTATCTGTTATTCCTTGGAGATCTCCGAAAATTCTGTGTAGTCTCTTCTCAAATTCTGTGTGGTCTCTTCTTGTTAGTACTCTGGCCATTCTGCACCCTCAGCTCTGTAACATAAACCAATTTGACACTGATATACTGGCTTTCTGTTTGTAGAATATTGGTGCAAAGTTATTCTTTGGCTAATCTTTGACAACCTTACATGTAGGGAATTGCATGGAGAAACTTTTGGAAGTTCTTATTGCTATTGGGGATGAGGTTGCCTGTCATTCTGTTGTGGAGCTAATTTTGAAGCACTGGCCATCCCATTCTCGTGCTTTGCATGTCAAAAGTACCATTGAAGAGTCTGATCCAATCCCATTTGCTCCAAGAGGCATTGATAAATTGGAACCCAGGCATGTAAGGCTGAAATTCCTTGAGAAGAGAAAAGAAACAAACGATGATCTGATTGACAGTGTTCCGCAGAAAAAGTTGAAGCAGAATATAGAAGTTAACCTTCCAGAAACATCCTGGACTGCTCTTGCTGCTGAGCTCGTTCATATCTTGACTCCATTAGTTTCAGCTAGTCCTAGACTGGAAAGACAGAAATTCAGATCTGGAGATACTAGCATAAGCATACGGTTACCTCAAACTTCAGGAAATGCTATGGGGACTGTGGAAGACAAAGGATTTGTGTTCACAACTGATGTTGAAATTGTGTCCATCAATAACTCTGAGAAAAGTAGTCTTAATAAAGAAAAGGAAGCAAATGTATTTGATGAACAACCTCAAGAAAGGCGGAGTAGTCGTCTTGAGAGGCTCAGGAGTCGTAAACCAGGCAGAGAAGATTCAGATTTTGCTGCCACAAAGGATGTAACTAAAGTCATAGTGCAATTTCTAAACCCTTTTAGTACGGGGGGAGGAGGAAATTGTATGACTAACTCTAGTTCCTTATTTCACTGTGCTGAGATCATGGTGAGCTCACAGGATTCAGAGTGCAGCGATGTCATCAGATTTGTACAGAAAACTTCGAAAAATTTTGGTGCTTATCACATTGGTCACATGCTTCTGGAAGAGGTTGCCAACAAAGGCATTCATTATCAGGAATCCAATGTCAAACTTCTTGACTTGGAGAAGATCACAAGGCATTGGGTGCAGGAAAGAGCTCCTGAATGCAGTCTTTTCCTTGCTGAGCTATATTATGATTTTGGGATTTGCTCTTCAGGCACCCTTGTTTCGGAGTTCATGTCCGAGGCCACGTATCATGTTTGTAAAATTATTGAAGCTGTTGCTTCGGAGTACCCATTCCAAGGTCTTGGGGTGGCTGGGAATGATAATTTCCCTTGGAAAGAGAGTTCTTCTGCTACTTGTCAAATTTCTGGAGACAATTTTTCGTTAATCAATAATCATTCATTTTGGGTACGTTTTTACTGGCTGAGTGGACGACTTTCCATCATGGATTGTAACAAGGCAAAAGCTCGAGATGAGTTCTTTATTTCATATTCCCTTTTGATGAATAAAGAAACTAAGAATGACTCTGTTGGTTCTATTTGCTTGCCACACTGCAAAGCTACTAAAAAGCTAACTGGTGATAGAATTCTGCATGAAATTAATCTACTGGAGGTTGATCTTTTGTTGAAGAAGACTGTACCTGAAATGATGGAGAAGAACATGTATTCAGAATGTATAGATATGCTTGTTCCTTTTTTATTTTCTCTAAAAGATGTTCATCTTGACGTTATGAATAATGCTGGGACAGAAGGACTTGCTTCAGTTGAGCTATCTGCTATAGATGTTTTAATTAGATCCTGCAAAATGGTGGAGTCATTTGACCCTGAAGTCTATTTAAATTGTCACAAAATGAAATTGCACATACTCATAAGCGCAGCTGGCCTTGGCGACTATCCTGATTCTAATAAAAAAGAAGGTATGAAAGTTCTCTCTTCTTCTGAAGCAGAATCAAAAGATAACACATGCAAAAACTGGGATCACATGGTTGCTGAAGAAGTCAAGGCAATTTCTGAATGTGCCTCACGGATAAAGAGCACTATTCTCTCTGAATGGGAGGTAAATGGATCAATTCAGAAAGTTTAATGCTAGCATGCGGTTATGTTTACCAAAATTCTACTGCAATGAGCTTCTTTTTAGATGAACTTACATTAGCTTCAACAGACAAGTGTTGGTAGTGAACTACAGGACGCCCTCTAAGTGTTTATGTAATTCACAAAGATCTCTATCGAGTATTCTGAATTTAGTGTGGCATTCCTTAGTTTAGATTATTTTGATAGCTGATCTATTCTTCAGATCTTTTTGTTGCTATCCTGAATAAAAAGGTAACTAAGATCTCTGCATATCCCCATCCCTTAATCACCAAGTGGGTATTATCCATAAGTCTCTATATCTTGTTGCTATATTTGATGCTTTCTTTGCTTGCAGAAGGGCATTCTTGTTCCAGCAACAGTTATTGGTGATGTTCAATCTTTACTGCTGAGACTTATGTGCAATATTGCGAACACATGCTTTTCGAAGAAGTCATCTGGGCTTGTGATTTCAGAGCATGATGATCAAGGAGCACGATGCAACTTTATAGATGCAGCTATTGCGTTCTGTAAACTTCAACACTTGAATCCCACTGTTCCTATCAAAACTCAAGTGAGACCTATTTCCTACTACTGAGGATTAGAACATCTTTATTTCAATTTTCTAGGCACCCATTGCTTTTTCCCCGTGATTCCAAATTGACTGTAAATTTCTCTGATTATCAGACAGAGTTGATTGTGGCAATGCATGAAATGCTTGCTGAGTTTGGCCTCTGCTGTGCTCATGGAAGTGATGACAAGGAGGAAGGAACATTTCTAAAACTTGCAATTAAGCACCTATTAGCCTTGCATATGAAGCTTAAATCTGAGTCCCTAAACAAGGCACCAGAAAAGGTTCATGTTGATCAGCAGTCTTTGCATGAAAATACTGTCAAAAGGTCTGAACAGATTTCTGACACTACATTTGTTGAAGGCTCTGGTACCGAACCAAAGTTTGATATGCTGAATGCAGAAGTGGGTCAGATTGACCTAGATTTGACCTGTCCGGGAGTGAAGGATGACGTTGGAAGAATGAGTTCAGAAAGCGTTTCCACTCACAATGGTCTTGAGAAAGAGAAAAATGGAGCAGAATGCGAGAAAGATTTCAGTGGCAAGCCTAGTGATAATTTCAATGACAAAGAGAAGGAAAACGTAAACTCACAACCTGTTGATTCTGGAAAATACATGACAGAGGATGAAAAGGAAGAACTTGAGCTTGCAATTGATAATGCATTAGATCAGTGCTTTTATTGTTTGTATGGCCTGAATCTCAGATCTGACTCATCTTATGAAGATGATCTAGCCATGCACAAAAATACTAGCCGAGGTGATTATCAGACAAAGGAACAGTGTGCTGATGTTTTTCAGTATATACTTCCCTATGCCAAAGCTTCATCTGTAAGTAGGTGCTAACATGATTTTTTCTCCTTTTCTGGTCCCCTTGTTTACTGGGGGCCTGATTGTGCATTCTTATCAGTTACTTATTTTTATTTGTCAATCTTGTGTCCCTAACACATTTATCTGTCAGAGAACTGGGCTCATTAAACTTCGGAGAGTGCTAAGAGCTATTCGTAGACATTTCCCTCAGCCACCTGATCACGCATTAGTAGGAAATGCAATAGATAAGTTCTTAGATGATCCTGATTTATGTGAAGATAGATTGTCAGGAGAAGCTGGATCTGATGGTTTTCTGGATTCCATGTTAAAGATAGTATTTTCTGATACTGGACTTCTCACTCAAAAGCAAGCATCATCAGCAGAAAGGTATCTGGTTCATAATTAAGTTGGCATCTTTTACTTTTCAATTGCATGGACTGCAGAGGCTGGGCTCATGTAGCAATCTCAAATCTGTTTGGGAATTAACTTCTTGACCGACAGAGATTGTATCCTAAATTGGATGGTTTTGCTATTGCTTTTGAACACAGTTTCTTTTCTCTCTCCAAATGCTAGCAGTAAACTGAATAACATGCTATCTAAATGCAGCTCTGATCCATACCTTGATGTGTACTGCAACTTGTATTACTTTCTCGCTTTGTCTGAGGAGATGAGTGCAACTGATAAATGGGCTGGCTTTGTCTTAACCAAGGATGGGGAGGAATTCGTAGAACAAAATGCTAAGCTTTTTAAGTATGACCTGCTGTACAACCCTCTTAGGTTTGAAAGTTGGCAGCGTCTAGCCAATATATATGATGAGGTATAACTTTCAGGTTTCTTGTATCTTTGGCATCTTTGTACATGTTAAAAAGATGTAATATACCATGAAACCAGCTATGTACTCCTTGATTCTTTCACTAAATATTCCTTGGAAAGCAGGAGGTGGACTTGCTGCTAAATGACGGCAGTAAGCAAATAAATGTTCTGGGGTGGAGAAAGAATCCTACTCTGCCTCAGAGAGTTGAGGCAAGTAGGAGGAGGAGCAGGCGGTGCTTATTTATGACTTTGGCTCTTGCAAAGACTGCAATTCAGCAGGTTTTTCTCGCACTCGAGATCTGGTGTTCGGATATTTGATGAATTCTTTTCTATCATATCTTGGGCTTGGAATATAGATGATCACCGCCAGGAAATATTATCTGCTGTGATGTCTTTATAATGTGTTTTCATGAGCTTAATTTGTTTCTCTTGTATTATGATGATTAATACTTCATGATGATTCACCTACCCTGTGATTGCCTAAATGATGAAAGATGTTGGATGGTAATAACAAATAGTTTGAGATGTTTAATTTCAGTCTTGATTGTTTGGATGAATGGTACAATGCCCCAATTTTGAAGATTTGTAGATTTTTTATGCTAGGTTTATCTATGGATACAATTTGCTTGAAATATTGCTTGGTGGTGTAACTTTAATTAATGGTCACGAGATTTAAGCTTGTGCTTCTTAGATTTTCCTCCTTTAGTTGGTGACTTTTTTACTCTTATTAAGCTACTGTTTTAATTTCTGTTGGTTTTAGGGTGAGATACACGAGTTACTGGCATTAGTATACTATGATGGTCTCCAAAATGTAGTACCATTTTATGATCAGAGATCTATCATTCCTTCAAAGGATGCAACATGGATGATGTTCTGTGAGAATTCCATGAGACATTTTAAGAAGGCATTTGAACATAAGTATTATCTAGCCCTCTCAATCTCACAATTTGTTTCTGCAACTTCATCTTATTATCTAGACCCTTACATATCGAAATTCCTATCTACAGGGAAGATTGGTCTCATGCATTTTATCTAGGGAAACTCTCCGAGAAACTTGGCTACTTGCCTGAGATGTCTTTTTCATACTATGCCAAGGCTATCACTTTGAATCCATTGGCTGTGGATCCCTTCTATAGGATGCATGCTTCACGGCTAAAGCTACTCTGTTCATGTGCAAAAGAAAACCAAGAGGCTCTGAAGGTATTTTATCTGTCAAATCTTACCTCTTTTATTTTACCCTCTTAAACAACTTCATCACCTCCTTGCCTCTCCCTCTCTCTCTATTTTATCTTAGTCTCCCCATAACTATATATCCTTCTAAGCTTGTGAGAATAATGGAATGTGGATACCCATATGGAGAAAACCCCAGAAATATTGACAGATGCAGAGATCAATTGTGTATTCATTATAGACGGGGCAAAAATCTAATCAATTATGTATTCATTATAGACGGGGCAAAAATCTACCCTATCCCATATAAGGAAATTTTCACAATTGTTGAGGGGGAATTTGAAGAAAAATGTGACTAAGAGCCTAAAACACTAGTATTTGCCAGAGGCTTCTAAAAGATCTCCCAGTCCCTGGTATTCATGTACTTTAGCTGGTTGATCCCTGTCAAATATGGTCAATTCTGAGCAGTTCTTGCTGTTGCTTAGGTAGTTGCTGCTCATTCTTTTACTGAACCAACGAGGCAAAGTGTCATGAGTACTTTTGGTAATGTTTCTGCTGAAATCCCTGAGTCATCAATGCATGCTGAGCAAATGAGCTCTGATGGAAATGCTGGCAATAATGTTGTGGATTCCGCAAAGTTAGAAGAGATGTGGAATATGCTTTACAATGATTGCCTTTCTGCACTTGAAATTTGTGTGGAAGGAGATCTTAAGCACTTTCACAAGGCCAGGTATATGCTTGCTCAAGGACTGCACAGAAGAGGTGGGAGTGGGGATGTGGAGAAGGCAAAGGAAGAGCTCTCTTTCTGCTTTAAGTCATCTCGTTCTTCCTTTACAATAAACATGTGGGAGATTGACAGTATGGTCAAGAAAGGAAGGTACATATGTTAAATTGAGTCTCTCTTCTCTATCTCATGCTAAAATCTGTTCTCTATGGCACATTTTAGGAAAATATAAATATGCATGCATTTCCCCAACCCCCCACCCCCACCAAGAAAAAGTAAAAAAGCAAAGTTGCTTTCTTTGCCTAAGTTGATGGTGATAATGTATAGGAAAACTTGGCAGCATAATATTATACAAGTAAATGACTATTTCTGCCGGGCTTAAAAGTCCTTGTTTTTCTCCGAGAAAAATATCTAAGTGCTGGTCTTGCCTTTATGAATTGCAACAACCCAATTATTTTTTCTTGGTTTGTATTTCAGGCGCAAAACACCAGGTGTTTCAGGGAATAGGAAAGCGCTTGAAGTTAACTTACCAGAAAGTTCTAGGAAATTTATTACCTGCATCCGGAAGTATATATTGTTCTATTTGAAATTATTGGAGGAGACGGGAGATATCTGTACCCTGGACCGGGCTTTTATTTCTCTTCGGGCAGATAAAAGGGTAATACTACTGTAATAAACTATAATATTTTCTTATTTTTGTTAAACTAAGATAGGCGTTCAACATATGGAAGAGTCCCTTGGGTTCTGGCCTTAAAATCGATTTATAAAAACAAATTGTATTTCTTTAAGATGTGCTGAACCTCCTTGCACCCTATTGTTTATCTATAAGTTACTATTGACTGTGCTAAACCTCCCAGATATATTATCCTAGTTATGAAAACCCTTGCTGAGGACAATAATGCTGGCAAATTGTTGAAAATCCTTGATATGTGGTAAAATGATTATTATGCTGTATTTTAGCTCAACGGTATTAGTCTTGCTCTAATGCTACCAAAGCTGCCTAAATGTAGGACAGAGTTTTATGAAGTTTTTCACTTTGAATTACTGCTCTTATCTGAATGAATCTTACAGCTGTCTTATCTCAAAATTGTAATAAGCTGAGTTTTGTGAAACTATATTGAACTTTATAAATAATATAAGATGTATGATCAAGTTTAGTTACATTTCCACTGGAGTTGTGTACAGAAAGGATATCCACACTTGTTTCAAGTATTGCTTTTGTCTTAAAACAAGAAAAAAGATGGAAAGGTTGTATATATATCATTTGAGTATTAAAGTGAAAAGAATTTCTCACTAAGCTTCAATATGAAAAAATTCATAACTTCTTGTGGTACCTAGGTATGTTTAGCTCGATAAACTCCTTAACTTTTGTGTTTGTTACAATTTATGTTTATTTCTTTGGTGGTGCATTTAAGATGGTTAAACCGCACTGAATCACTTGTTGTCATCCATTGACAAGAGAATACTCAGCATGAGTAATATTTGAAAAATAGTTCTTAGATATTATAAGTTTAAAAGTAATGAGTTTCAAAATTACAGATCACTAAGGGCTTAAACTGGACTTTGTTGGGACATAATTTGGATGAAAATAGCAGAGCATCTAGATAAATCATACTTTAAAGTGTACATGAACTATATGAGCAGCAATGGATGGTGCTTTGTGGTTTATGATCTGTCATCTTCCTTGATTTTTTTACCTTTACCTAATATATTCTTAGTTCAAACACAATTGATCCATTTTCCTTTCTCTTTGTCTCATAGAGGTTGATAAAGTGAAGGTAGCCTGAGGAGTGATCCTTGTAGAAACTGATAAAAGTTCATTTAGTTCAAACACAATTGATCCATTTTTCTTTCTGTTTGAAGGTAGCCTGAGGAGTGATCCTTGTAGAAACTGATAAAATTTCATTTTTAGATGAACTGGGATGGGTTATTCTTGATCTAACTTCAGTCACGCAACAGCTATATTTGCATTGATAATCAAAACGTAGATATAAACATGCCTTATTGGTGTAGAAGCACTTCAGCCTTTTATATTCTTCTCTGATGAGTACATTTTTACCTAATTAAATTGTCAATCCAGTTCGCTTTATGCCTTGAAGATACTGTTCCTGTTGCACTTGGGAGGTATATCAAGGCTTTAATTTTGTCTGTTCGGCAATCTGAAAATGGCAATGACGCTACTGGTGGTCCTATTGAGCATCTGGAGAAAATCTTCTCTTTGTTCCTGGAACAGGCGAACTTATGGTCTGATATATGCAGCTTGCCAGAAATTAGGACTCCAGAATTGACAGAAAGTTGCTTGTACGCGTAAGTTCTGAATCTTGTATAGTGGTTCAGTTTTATTGTTGTATGTTGTATTGTACTATCATGATTGGAATGAGCAATGATTAGCATCGCAAAATAGCTTTCGCATTTGCTGCTTGTCATGTGAATTATGCGAACTTAAATCAAACCAAAGGTGCCTTATCCTAATGTGTGTTTCATGATCTTTTCTTGCAGATATCTCTGTAAGTACATCCAGTTGTTAGAGGAAAGTGTCAAAGTAGAAGCACTTGAAGGCATAAACGAGAAAATCAGAAAGCGTTTGAAGAATCCTAAGTTATCTAATAGTAATTGTGCCAAAGTTTATAAAAATGTTTCTGTTGCTTGGTGTCGATCTCTTGTAATTAGTATGGCCTTGATTACGCCATTGCATTCAAGACTTTCTAGTGAGATCCAAGTTCCAGGTCTGGTAGGTAGTGGATTAGAGAACACACAATTGTTGTGCGTGGATCTGCAATCAGAGGAACTTTGGAGCTCATTATCTGAGGACCAAGATCACCTGAAGAGCCTTGAAGCAAAATGGAATCCTTCAATATCTAAGATCAAGAATGTGATAATTAAGAGAGCTTCTGATGAAGACTTGGAAACTGCTGCCATTTTGCTTAGATCTTCTTACAATTTCTACAAGGACACCTCTTGTGCATTACTCCCATCAGGCATAAACCTATATATGGTGCCATCTCAGTTGGCTACAGAAACATATATCCAGCCTGGTATAGATGGAGTTGATATACTCGACATGAATACTTCAAGAAAGCTACTCTTGTGGGCCTACACACTTTTGCATGGCTATTGCCCAAGTCTCTCCACTGTCATCAAGTATTGTGAAGAAAATGCCAAGGTACACCACTTAATCTTTTATGTATTCATGTCTTGTGAATTACTTGGCAAATGATGCACCATTTTGCTGAACTTATAAATTCTTAAATTTGAACTATTGATCAATTCTGCAGCTAAAAATGAAAAAAGGTGCTGCAATTTCATTGCTGTCAAGTACAAATTCACCTTCTGTCGTGGCTTCTAATACAGGTGACCTTATAATCTTAGTTTCAGTGGTTCTCAACAGTTAGCAGAATCCCTATGCATGTTGACCAGCCTAACCCCATGAATATATTTACAATTGCACTGTAGCTGGCGTAAAAGAAGGAACAGATAAAAGCAACGAAACTGATGCCTCAATTACAACCTCAGTGTCTGCTACTCCCTTGTGTGAAACTGATTGTGCACAAAAGATGACATCTGCAACTTCACCTGAAACAGAGAACAGAGAAAACATTGTTTCTGCTTCTTCACTTGGAACTGTGGGTACGCCCAACTTGACATCTGTATCTCTACTGGAAACAGAGATCAAATGCAGCGTGCCATCTGCATCTTTGCTTGAAAGTGGGAGCAGAAACTGGGCGTCTGCTATATCATCCAGTGAGAACCAAATGACTGCAAAAGCTACCATAGACCTGAACCAGTCCAGTGACCCTTTCGAAGAGAGCAATGTGGATGCACAGGGAGGTGCTGCTCCCAGCAATATTTGATTTAACCATATCAAGTTAGGAAAAAATGTAAATATTTCTTGTGTATGAAATGAATATCCTTTTAAGGAAGTTTTTTCATATCCGAAAACCCTTTGGATGAAACTAGTTAAACAAACTATATACTTTCTTCGTATGCAAATAGTTCTATCTTCTTGATTGTACAGTATATATTGCTAAATCCATTAACACACTTACTTTGCTTTCCTTTGTTTTCATTTGGGATTGATTGTTCATATTTCTACTTTTGAATGTCTCAGAATGAATGTTCATGTTTTAAAAATATAGATATACTATCCATCTAAACTCTTTTTGGTTAGCTTGCTTTATTTTGTTAATACATATTGGTTCAATTTAAGCTCATTTTCAGTGAGGTAACAACTTATGTGTCAAATGTGCTCTCTTGAGATTTTCTTGACATTTACGTAAATATACTTATTAAATTATTGACTTACCGTCTCAAGTTTTTCTTTTTATTTATTCTATTAGGATATATGCATCCCACTTTTTTATTTTCCATGTTACCATCCTGAATTTTAGTTAGCAAATATAAACTGGAAAAATGATAAGTTATATCCTTGGTGTGTGTATCATGTTTTTTTGAATAGTAGCCATTTTGGATGTCTGCCAAAAATAAAAGAAAAGAAGGGCAAAATGCTCAAAGTTTCTGGGCAAGTATACGCAAGCAGCACAGCATCTCCGTTGCAGGCGATGAAACTCCCATGTGTTGGGCTCCAAAATTGGCCTCCAAAGCCTTTAGGCCATAAGAGAAGAAAAATAAGGATCCATTTGTAGTAGTCTATATGTTCAAAATTTAGGGGTGAAAATGTAATAAACAAAGCATTGTCTCTTTAGTTCTCATCCGTTGTGTTTTTTTTTTTTTTTTGGGAGGAAACTCATCCACTGTTATCTTCTGGGTTTTTCTGATGAATTATATTCTGGGTTTTTGGCGACGTTATTTTTGTACAGAGCCTCGTGAATACTGAATATTCCAGCGTAAATTTAATAGCGCATTTAATGCGTTCATTTTGTTTTCACCGGTCTCAGCATGAGTGGCGATGGCAGCCGGCCTAGTTAAAGTGAGTGCCCGCCCTAGCCTACCTATTGAAGTGAAAAGATATATTTTTAATTTTAAAATATAAGATTTTTTAATATTTTTTTAAAATATTTAATATTTTATATATTTTAAAATTTATTTTTTAATAATACTCATATATATAAATATAATTTTTTATTTTTTATATAAATAATAAAATTAAATTAATTAAAAATATAATAAAAAATTTCTTATTTTCTTCTTCTTAAATTTATGTAAAAATATTAAAAAATTTTATATTTTAAAACAAATAAAGTATTACAATAGGTGTTATTCTTTTATTATTTCTTCAAATGATAAAAAGGTGCTATTTTTATTTTAGTTAACATGATTCTCTTAAAAAAATTATTAGAGTTAAGTCATAATAAAATATTAAATATATTTTATATATTTATTTTGTATATGTGAGGAGTTATTTTTCTAATTTGATATTTGTTTTTATGAACAAAATTTTTATTTTTCAAATATTATATATCAACTATAGATTATGGAGATTTTTATCTTCAATTTCCCTGTTGGTCCGTTGAGGAATTTAATTCCCAATTCCCCACTTGGGGCTGAGCTAACTAAGCCGCAGAAATACAGGATATTTTCTCTGTTAAGTCGAGAATAGGGAGTGATTCCATTTTCACTTGCAAGGTTGGGTCGGGCGGGATGGAAAAAGGGTAGTTGGATGGGGCCGGGCCTTTCTAAGCATGAATGCGTTATACAACCCATAAAAGCCGCATGAGCATAATACGCTCAGGCAATTTTGCTAAGTATAAGAACAAGGCCAAACAAGTCCAAAAGCTCGCTCCACAGTCAGATTACAGGACCGTTCTGCTGCTGGTCTGAGAAAATGGGGAGTAGAGCAATGTTTATGCTACGTTCATCAACAATTTCTATGGACATTCTTTTCAATTTGAGGAAAAGTAGTTTTCCGATGGTGAAAAGGGTTCAACAACAACACAGCAAGAAGCAAACAATTCGAAATTACTCAACAGAAAAGTCCAGTCTTGAGCCTCCTGATGTTGCTCGTCTGGCTGAAACTGCTCGTATTTCTCTCACCCCAGATGAAGTATTTCTATTCCCCATATACCCTTTTCATCTTCAGATAGATAATTATAAAACATATATATGCTTAGTGTGGATTTGGATGAGGTGTGGACACATTCGTATTTCTTGATTCTTTTCATGGTTTTCTTGGTTTTGTTTTTATAGGTGGAAGAATTTGCCCCGAAGATTAGAAAAGTGGTTGACTGGTACTGTCTCTCTCTGTGAGGTGTGATATACGTATGTAGAGTCTGCATATCTGGACGGTGCCTATAGAACTGTACTGGGTTTAATTTAGTAGTGTGGTCGTCTACCGTTGTTCGACAAAGCTAAGGCAACTTGTAACTCTTATTATGTGAAAAAAGTTCGTGCTTTTCCTTTCCACCGCTGCATGAACCAGTCAGGTGAACATAGTTTCAGTTTTTCTGAACTTGTAGGGGAATTGTTAGTTGTGAGAATTCAGATAAATGTTTGTAGATTATGAAGTAAATAGATAAATTCATTAGGGCATGCATTTGCAAAATTTAAGACAGTGGATTTGGTTAAAACAATGCTTTACTGCTAATTCTAGTGTTGTAATTGTTTTAGTTCTCGGTTTGGTAAGTCATGTGTAGAGTACTGCGGATGATGCAATTGCAGAACAGCCCACAAAACCTTTGTTTGGGGGCAGGGGAGAATAAAATTTTAAAATGTAATTGAAGTTTCCTGACACGGTGACACCAAAACCTCAATCTCATTACTTTATAATGCAGCCAAGGAGTCTTCTAGCAGTTTTCTTGACTGTTTTCTTTGTTTAAGTTGACTAATAACTATTGTCAAGAAAATGCGAGGCGGATACATCACACTGATCTCAACTCTTTGTTTTTATTGGGTTAAACTTATTATGAAGAGTGTGTCATGCGGTGGTTGGTCTATTTTATCCCAAATGTTTGTATTTTGTAAGTATGAACTCAGGCTGTGGTAGTAAGCTATGTATGTCTTGTCTATGCTTCAATTAATATTTATCATGTTATAGTCTGTCAGTGAGTTTGTTACAAATATATGATGTCAAGGGAATATATCTCAGTTAATCTTTTCATCTATTTGACATGTGAGTTTACTAAACAACTTAAGTTTGTGCATCACAGCGGATGAGTTGATCGGTTGAGATTTAATGAGGAACCAAATCTTCAATATGCTGAACTTTGATTTCTTTAATTAAATCTGTAATATGTTACTGGGGCAGTTCCTTTCGAAATACTTCATCAAATACTATTCTTCAGCTACACTGTTTACATACAAAGAAGTTGTCTCCACTATGCTAGTTATTTTGTTTTTAATGATGTTTAAAGCTATTTAACATTTGGTTTATGTGTCCCTACTAGGTTGGTTTTTGGCAAGGTTAAGCAATGTAGCAGTTCTATATGAATTCAATTTTTGCACATATTACTAGGCATTTATGTCACTACTTTTACTAATGAAACAGGTTTGGGCAACTTCAAGCAGTTGAGCTTCAGAGTATTGAACCGGCAATAAGGGCAGGTGCATGACATTATTCAACTAAAACATGGTCTTGTTTGCAAATAATTTATAGAATGCTGAAAATTTTTGACTTTCTGGTTCTGCATGTGACTCCAGGAAATAGGTAGGCCAACCTATATACATGATAGTACCCAGAGAATGAGACAATTGTATCAATCTCTGCTTTTACTGTTTATTTTACTTGGTTATTTTCCTGTGTTCTATTTTACCATATGATCACATTGATGCTAATAGTATTTGAGTCTATTGCTAACTTGAAAGAAAATGTGGACTTCTATTAATTTCAAGATATTCTTTTATAGAATACAAACCTCAAAGCTGCTGCTTGTCCTGAAGATAGTTGCTAGTCACTTATATTAAATTTTCTTGTGTTTCATATATTATTTAAGTGAATGAGCCAATAGATAAGTTTCTTTTTTCAAGTATAAGCATGGGCATGCATTGCCTTCCCCTTGAACTCAAGGTCTGACTATAACTTTAAGTTGATAAACTAAGAAACTTTAAATTGTTTCTGCAGATACCGAAGATCAGAATATTCGAGATGATCTTCCGACAACCTTTGAAAACAGGTTGGTACTAAGGAGTTTTTAGCATCCCTGGTCTTTAATGACAGGATTATCACTTTGAACCATTTTCTAAACAGGGAATCCATAATAAATGCTATACCAAGTTATGAAGAGCCTTATATCAAAGTTCCAAAAGTCTTAAACAAGGAGTAAAGATGCACAGATGACGGCATTTGGAATATTTACCATGCAATCGGCACATATATCTCCTCCGGTTGGTGCGCATGAATGTTGCCCCTCTGAAACCTTTTCTTTGATCTTTTTTAGTACATCGTGCCTTGCTTCTGTATTTATTGTTATAACACTACCACCGATTCACCTTAATTGGAATTCCAGAGATTAAGATGAAGTGTAAAAAACTGATTATCAAACATGAACATGTTCGACACTTTCCAATTGATTTGTATTTTCTAAATGAAGTAATACTCGGCAATTATGTTATATGCGATTTTTTCTTTCTGCCTTTGCTTGAATATTTCTGTCTGACTTAGGAAAATCATAATTCTAATTGAAACTGATATCTTCTTGTGCTTTAACTTCAATTGTTTATTCATATGTGTGCCATGTTATTTCTTAGTTATTATGCTTGTTCCATACATACAGTTCAAGTGATTAAAAATGTAGGATACATTTGTACGGATGGAAGTGTGATGATACTGGGCAGGAGCAAGAGAAGTTGCCCTGACAACAAGAAGTTATGCAGTGTTAAAATTTATCTTTCATGAAAATGACTACTTGTTACCCTTCTTGAGTTGCAAGATTTCTATTACGGATTCAACAAATTATGTGTTGGATAACTTTTAAAACAAAAGAAGTTTTGGATAGATAAATTCATCTTGAACGCCTAGAGAAATTGGTTTCATGTTTCCTATTGGCACGGTTGAGAGGGTTTAGATACGTTTATTCATGGCCTTTTTGGAAGGGCTAAATGCAATATGATAAATTGTTAAATGCAGCACATATTTTCTTACTTTGGCTTGATTTTAGATTGTTTTTATATAATTTTAAAACAAAAATAAACAAGTAAAGTTTGCCGATTTGGATTGGGTTTTAAATTCAAAAAATTTACTTTTTTTCACTTTTGCACTTGAGACAATATTTTTCTTCTCGTAAATAATTTATTTTTATGATTCTTAATACAATTTAATTTAAATAAAAACTTAATCTAAATTGTTTTGGGGTAAAATTGTCAAGAAATTTGAATCAGATGGGCCTACTAAAGAGAGAAGGAGAGTTCGGGGAGAAACATTTAAATATGTACTACTATTTTTGAACTACATTTAGTAATTTTTTGTGCTATGTTTAGTAAACTTAAAAAGGAGGAAATTTTGCTATGCTTATCATGCTGCATTGAGCAAAATACTGTTGCACAAGCAGAAATAACTTCTTGTACTATAATCCAATGACAGGCTTTACTTGGATTGGGTTCCACACGGAACTCAATGCAAATTTCTCATCTCACATCTCACTTTTTCTCTCACAAAAATTTCTCTCTCCCGAAACCCAAGACAGAAAATCTCAAAACCAAACTCTATCCAATCACACCCACAGTGTTTTAGTATGAAAATTTTGACAATTGGAAGTCAAGAAGGGAAAAACCAAAAGTTTTGTTAAATATACTTCTTTAAATGTTTATATTTTTTAAAGAAATATTCGAAATTAAATGTTTATTTTTTAAAATAGTCATATATCCCGTCTAAATTTTTATTATTAATTTTATTAATTTAAGAAGAGATGAAATTTTCATTAATTTCATTACTATTCTCTTAAAATTTCTAATTTAAGAAATTTAAATCTACTAATTCATAAGTCTCACCACTAATTTTTTTAAATTAAATATAGATATTATAGTAAATAATTTATAATAAAATCACTTTTGTTAATTTTTGTACAAACAAAAATAAAACATTCAATTCCAAGAATACTAACTTTAGAATTTAGAATATATATAAAAAACAAAGTTAGGAAGTGAAAAATCCCTTCTATTCTTTGAAAAAGAAAACGAAAATTAGTACAAATTACAAGAGTTTCTTGAACAACAATTCCTAAGTTTCCTATTTCGCGTATGATCGGCTCAAAGATTCACTCTCAGCGTAAAAAGATTTTGCAGAGAACCAAAGCATCAAAATCCAGGAGAAGAAGAACTAATTCACTTGAAGAGTAGACAGTCCCGGAGTGGAGAAGCCGAGATGGAAGAATTTGGGATCGGTTTTCACTTCACTCCAACCGACGTGGAGATGTTGATCTTACCCTGTCAGAGAGGGTAAAAGCCTGTGCTCCAATGCGGAGCAATGTCATTCATAGGGATATCTATAGTGAAGATGGCACACTATAGATGATTTTTAAAGAAGATTATCTATAGGAGACCGTAGTCGATATTGACTCGACCAAGTGGAGCAAAGACACTAAGATTTTGGATGTGATTACGAAGCTGGGAAAGAAAAGTAAGTTGATGACGACAAGAGCATCTGGCTGGGGAACCTCCTGGGATGGGCAAATGGAAAAGAATTACATCAAGATCGACGATAAAAACATAGGGTACAAGAGAATGTTTAATTTCAAAGCAAAGAAGACATCGTCTGCAAGTAACACCGATAATTGGATAATTCACGAATATCACTTATATGGTGATTTCTTGAATGATTTTTTGGATGATTATGTGATATGTAGGATAAAGAGGGTCTATTCGAGACCTACTTCGAGAAAATCAGGCAATGCTTATTCAGGGATTGAAACTCGTGAAGCTCCAAAAGCTCAAGAATGTCAAGAATATTCATCAACTCTTCCAGCCCAGAACTCAGAAAAAGCTTATCAGGCTGAACCTACAGAAGTACAAGAACAAGAAGAACTTTCAAGTTTTTCTGACCGCATTATCACCGGCGTTCAAGAATAGGCGAAAAGAAATTACTCAACCTCGTTTGAAGAGGAAACTTGGGCGAAAGCAACTTATTCAAAAGCCAAGTGCAGTGCTAGTGTGATGCATCAAATAAGCACTAGGTTATGTGATTCTGCAGCAGCAAAGGATTTGCCAGAACCGGTTCATGTCGAGGACGGAAACTTGATGACTGACAACACAGATGTATTCATTGGAGTACTGTAGAATGATAAATGGTAGATATGATTGATTGGACTGATTGCGGGGAGGGAAGCATGTTGATTAACGACGTACAAGTGCTCAATGGAATTCAGATGGATGAGCAGAATGGCAAACTGGTAGTGTGCGGAATGGACTAACCTGGAATGTAATATAGAAGTGGGATAATATCCAGATCCAAGTCAAGTAATGTATGATTCAACACTTTTTTTTTGTGGGCGGGGGAAAGAAATTGTGAATTGTAAATAATGAATCAAAAGAAACCTAATCTTCTGTATGGAGATATAGTATAATTATTTCCTATTGTTTCAATCAGTGTCTTCGTTGGTATTGGTGTTGGTGTCCTGATTGGGAATCAGCATTTTCATGCGACAAAGAGTGCTTTGCACTTTATATAAGATGCGGATACTCCCCTACCCTCTTTTTTATGTACGTTAAAAAATGAATCGATAATTGCTGATTCATTTGCTTACTGTACATACAAATGCATGCCTTATGAAGATAGTTTTATTGCTATTGTTAAATTTAAATGGAGATCCTCCTCCTGTTTTAAAAAATTAAAATATAATATTTTTAATACTTTTTAAGTAAATAAAAAAAAAGAAAATAAAAATATTTTTTCGATTGTATCATTAATTAATTCTATTAATATATTAGAGAATAAGTGTATAATAATAATAACTTTAAAAAATTAATCTTTAAAATTTATAAAATAAGATATTTTGAGAAGAGAAAAAATAATTAAAAATCTTATTATACTTTGAAAGGAGGAGAGCATATTCTTCAGTGATGTGTTAGATTCACAAGGTTTTGAGAGAGACTGCGGGTGAATTCATGCACTTGCCTCCTCTGAAGAAGAATTAAGGAGTGTGTTATTTTCAGGGGAGGCATGCCATGTGTATCCTTAAATTGGATATTCAATTCCCAACGAAAGGGGTATAGAGCATGCCGTCTGTATCCTTAAATTGGGATGTACCTCGGCATGAAATGCACAGATCGTGACGCAAGGATGGTTATTTTGTAACTTTTAAGCAGAACCAAAAAAATGCACAGATCGTCCCAACCAAAAAAAGGAACATTAATTGATGGAAAGCAGAACCAGATCGGCATTAAACCCATATAAGCTTTTAAGCAGTCTGTGGAATTAAACATGCTGAAGAAAACATTAAAGAATCAGAACATAAATCAGTTCAGCAATCAATATGGATATAAAGAGTACAACTTACTTGGCTCTCAAGCGAATCAATCATTGAAGTCAAGAGGAACGTCACCAAAAGAGCACAAATGATACACAAACGTCATGGCATTGAGTACATCCCTGTATTGTATATTTACATTACACAACCACCTCTAGAGCTGCACATCCAAAATGGATCAGTCAGTTACACAAGGAATCCCCAGCTTCTGTCCTCTCTATCTCTTGATCTATCTAATTCCATTTCTACTTTTTTGCCTTTCCTTTGAATATCTTTCTTTCTACTCCTATGTTAATTATTCTACTCTCTACAAGAGCACCAAAAGTGTAATCCAAACTAACCCAACCAAAAATGAGGGGTGTTAGAATATATCTGTTGACAAAAATCACGACTGCCAGAATAATTCGAAGTCAGCACTGTACAATGACCGATCTTGAATCTCCAGATTTGCAACATGCCAGTTTACCAGCCTTGACTGAATGCATTTACATAAAACCAAAGCAAGAGGAAAAATCCACCATTCACTTTCATCCCTGCAGCATATAAGGGTACATACAAGAAAATCAATTGCCAAAAAGAGAAGAAGTAACTTAAGTTCTGCGAAGAATTTTTCTGAACTACCCAAAAAAATGTTAAGAATTTGATCTCACATGTTCCACGGCTGAAAGTAAGGGAGCCTTCTACCGGGCTGGCTGCTATAGTGGACATATCCACAAATAAATGCAACAACCTGGAAATAGTATAATTTTTAGAAACCACATCTGACACAGTGATAGTGAACATCTCATTATGAAAATGCAAAAAGACAGGCATGGTCACTATTGGACGTCTGGATGACTTTTTAACTACGGTAGCAGCCCCTTCCATATTTATGAAATTATCCTTTCTTAAACAACAGAAAACTAGGTTACAAGAAACTACAATAAGAAAACTTGGGGAAAAAAGAAAGAGACAATTGAAAAGGGGAAAAATGTGACATAATGGATAAGACAGTAAGGCGTCAGTATTTTTGGTTAAACATTTATCAGAACAGCCAACTTACCACATTTATAAGGGATGTAACGTTCCACAAAGCGTACACACGCGCAAGTCCAGCAGAATGTCTTGGTCCGTGGCTGAATAGAGCATTGATTCCAGCAGGGAATGGAAGTAAGATTCCAAGTGGGAGAATGAATAAAAAGAGGAATACATCTGCCAAGGAAACTGAGTACAACTGAAGCATTGTGAGCAAAACTAAGCTAAAATCCCCAAGAAGTAGCATTGAGATGACCAGACCAACAAGATCCTGCATCAGAAGGGAGGCACATTTAGAAATTCAGTAACTTCTCAGTCATCCCTAGTACAAGTAGCAGCCTCAGCACAAACACAAAAGAACAAAAAGAGAGAGAGAGAGAAAAATAAACAGGAATGTGGAGAGGAGAATAAACCTGATGGCCGACAGGTTTAGTGTTATGAATTAGAAAAGAAAGAGCAAAAAGTACATTTCTTCTCTCCTCAAGTGTCTTTAAGCTGTTAATATCCAAAATCCCACCATGAATCTTCCGAATCAAGTTATTCTCTGCACTTCTCCGGGTCTGGTTTGTGACTATATCTTGAATCAAAAGACTGGACGGATTTTCTCTGTGAATATTGCTAACACTGCAAGAATAAAGGGAAAAGAGAGAGAAGGGGAATTATCTTACCTTCATAACAATTTTGGAATCTTGGACATAAATATTACAATAATACAACTTCAAAAATGAAAAGGACATAGTTCCTAAAGGCAGTTATGAAGGGGTACGAGATGACAACACACTACGCAGGTTACTGAGTGTTAAAAATTAATGATCGAAAAGAGAGAGAAAACCTCTTGATAAAGGTGATTCCCATTAATGTGCTTTGACCTCTTCATTTTATATCCAATGCGAGTCCCCCCCCCCTTCCTTTCCTTTTATCTCTCCTTACTCGGTTGCAAAATTTCCCATTTAACAGTAATTTTTACTGGATTTTATATTCTTCAAGTATCTCTTTCCAAAATCAAATGGTTAAAGATTTAATGCCAGAAAAAAGCCTGCTAGACCAAAAAATTCCAAAACATATCTAACGCACTAGGATAGTGGAATAGCAAAAGAGGCTTGTAGATTTGCAATCACTTGGCCGAATAATGTTCAAACAGATATGTAAGTGCAAAAACACTTTGACATGTGAAGATCGACTACAAGACAGTACCGTAACTGTTGGTCAATCCTAGGCGATCCATCAAGTCCTTCAAAAGATATTTGCTCGTTGTGATCATCAATAGCATAAACTAATAACCCATATTGACAACACCCGCCACCTGTAGGTTGAAACCGAGCAAGATCCACACGTAAACCATACACCTTTAAGGCAGGATTCGCAAAAGTCTCCAGCCATTTAAGGATAGGGCGAAACATTGATCTGAGGCAACCTCTACGTACCAAGCGCAATTGGGCATTCAAACCAGCTACAAATCTATACCATGTGGTAGGTGGAACAGCCTGCATAAAGAAAACTGTGAGACAACAATTACTCGAAAATTCCAAAAAAGGTGTTAATTTCAGTTTTTTCTAAAAGGTCTTCCAATCAGTTTTTTGCAAGCAGTGTGGCAAGCCATGCAGACAAAGCCAACCTCCTCCTGTGAGCTAATTCCAAATACAAGTTTCCTTAGCATAAAATATACAATGAAAACATTTTTTCTACTATATTGTCAAAGTAAAACCATTGGCTTATTTTTCAGAATCTGGATATTTCATACAGGAATATGCAAAAACCATTGGCTTATTTTTCAGAATCTGGATATTTCATACAGGAATATGCACGACGAACCTGACTCATAAGACTAGTGACAATATTGTCACTGTGAAGCAAGAAAGGAGCCATGTAACTTCCATCGCCTCCAAATAACAGTGCCATTGGAAACCTTTGATGCAGACGAGGAGGAAGATCACTCCTTTTCTCATCCCCACCAAGAAAGAAGTCTAGATATGCTAGCATTAGATCAGATGTAGCAGCTACCTGAAAAGACAGAAAGAATAAGGATGATACTCAGAAAACAAGTTTTAAAAGATATAAACAATAAAGTAGTTAAAAATTACTAGAAAGCCGTTTTTCAGCATCACCGTGCTAAGTAACAAGCTCAAAAGAAATCACCCAGTAAAACAAAAAGGAAAAAAATTCAGAATCAAAACATGGCAGAGCAAGAATTAGAAGATTGGGGGGGGGGGGGGGGGTTTGGGGTGAAAGGGGGGAATCAGTGGGCAACCTTGCATTTTGAAGAAAAATTTTGGAGCAGGGAAAACTAGCTAACCTTTAGGCCTTTGTACAGAGCACGAGATCGACAAGAGCACAAGCAAGCATGGTCATATTCTGATCTCACAAATTCACGAAGACGCTGCAATTTGATTCTGCGGCGCCATTGTTGCCATGACCATGCAAGAGGATATGCTAGAATGCATAGAATGCTATATACAGATCCTTCCCACCACTGGTATGCTGCTATAGCATTCATCTCATCCACAAATGTGTTAAATGCATCCTCATATCTGCAAATTAGTTTTCAAAAAATTGCCAGAAAATCATGTGGTGAATCCTCTGAGCAGAATATAAATTTTAAGATGGCTATCACAAAGAAGAAACAGAAAGACGAAAGACGGGGAAAAAAAATAGCAGAATGCAGAAATTGACTGCACATGTAGAAAAAAAACCAATGAAGATTCAGGATTTGAAAGAGTTGGAGCACAGGGGCAGCAGAAAGCTCTCATGATCCTGATAGAGGGCAGTTTTTATTTTTTATTTTTGCTTAATGCATTCCTCTTGAGAATGAAAGCTTTCTCTACTACCTCTCAAATTGAATCCCTTTTTTTAATCTATAGAGGCCCTATCAAAATTAATTTTTCTTCCATATGCAATGCTTTTACTCTAGAACTACATCATAAAATGTAAACAGAGGCATAACATTATTCTCTAAGTAGCAAAAATATCAAGTAACTTCTGGCCCTGGATATTCCATTTGAACATCATGTTCTTCTAATTGTCACCTAACCTTTATTGCCTAGTAGAACAAAGGACATTCAATTTATTATCCAGAATTAACACATAACACAAAATAAAACTATAAAAAACAAAGAAGAAATAAAAAACTTACACAATTTCTTTAATTTGCTCAGGAGGTGTATGGGGAAGATGCCAAGGTTCGCTGAATGTATTTGAACCCATGAAATACATTCTATGCACATGGCTCTGCGACTCCTCAACTCTGTTTGTCTCCAAGACCTGCAAATTGGACTTCTATCAGCCTTGTATTCATTCAAATACCAACTGAGGTGAGGAAAAAAAAAAAGATTTATGACATTCGTAAATTAGTTTTTCATTAACACAGTGATTACATGTAGCAAAACTTCAAGATGTTTAAGGTCATTCAAGCTACCTCAGTCAGTGACTCAAGGAACGGAAAAGAATGATCAATTTGAGAGCCTTGTTGTGTAGGGCCAGGCCCTGGTAATTCATCGACACCGATGAATTTCATCCTTGCAACACTCAGCACTAAGGCTAACAAGATGAGAAGACCCAAGAGTAGAAGACCAAAGAGCCATGGCCCCCCAAATGTGTATATCAATTCTTCAAGAGCAGTATAGCAATTTGGCATATGATATCTTTCGGAGACGCATTTGTAAGGGCAAGGAGTTTCAGTAACCCCACCTGTTGTGAGAATTTTCAAGAATCAAAAAACTAAGAGAGGTAAAATATACAAATGATCAACAAAGTCAATATTCAGTGCAATATGACATCACATTAAGCCTCTTCAGAAACAAGGAAAGAGACACATATGAAAGTACCTCGAACACGAAGATAAACAGCTCGATGAGGAAGCTCACTGCTCGGGCATGGGAAACAGAAAGATCTATCAGATCCTGTGACATTCTTGTAAGTGCCAGCTGGACATTCCTGTAGAATTCCAGAACAGAAAATCAATGTAGTTTTAACAAGAAAATTGATATATAATCCCCTTTCCCCACCCCCGCCCAACAACAGAAAAAAGCTTCAGAACAAAATGGAAGGCATTTCCGCTGAAGGTTTAAAACAGAGGTAAGAATTCAAACTACACAATTCTCGAATATTGTTGAACCATACATCCAGAAAGTCATGCAAAATAAGAAAAATAGTCAAAACTGCAAAATTTCCCAAATGCATTCTTCATTGAAGTTGATTTTCAATAGACAGTCGCTAGTGTGGAGATTAGAGCTAATGGACAATAAAAGTTTGCCGCAAAATCTAAACAGCAATTGGCTACAAATAAGTTGTTGCAGGAAAAGATATAACCAGAAAACAATTATGGCAATAATATCCATGAGGGTAGCAAATGTACCTTGCAAAACGTCCCATATAGCCCCTTAGGACAAGCTTTCCCAGTAACTGTTCCCTTATCACCAGCACTTCCCTGATCTCCTCCTCCTCTCCCACCTCTATACAAGCATAAAAGGAAAATCATGGTAAAAACACAAAACTGATAAACCTTAGCAAAACAAATCAATTATCCACAAGAATACAGTAGGAACGAAGTAACATCAGGTGCTTGAAATTATCAAGCACAACATCAAAGAATCTAAAATCGAAACGCCTTTTTGTCAGAAGGAAGTAAATGATAAGACATGAATGATTTATTTATTAGGTCTCAGAGAATTGATTTCATACTATAGCAATTGGGGAACATAGTTTGGATGAATATAAAAACTTCAGTTGCTACTCAGATTCCACAACAAACTTTTAAAGAGTAGCTACATGCAAATTCTGTCATAAGTCACATACAATCAGATGTTATTCAATTGAGTTATTTGAAGAGTAGAGTTTATGACCTATAGTACTGTCTTGAGCAATATGATAAGCCTGCAGGCATTGTTCAACAGATTATTTACATTCTTCAGTTCTATATCTGCTGTTAGCCTGTTATGTGTTCTTTACTTTACCATTCCCCGTTGTAGGACTAGTTGCCATATAAACATATTGCTGATGAAATCAATCATGAGCTTTTACCACCTTGAGAAGTAAATCCTCAACAAAAATACTGGAAGAAATGCAGCTTTACCATGAGCAAATTGGCCTAGTGCAAATTGGCCTAGTGCAACCTGTCTATGCAGAAGTTAAATGCCATAGAAGAAATAGACTACCAGAATAAACCAAAACATTCTCACCTGGCATGGATGCTTCCATTTACAACAGCTATTGGCTGGTATATGTCTCCAGTGGGAATTTGAGACCAATGGAAATGAATTCTCCCACCGCCACCTCCCCCACCTCCACCACCATAACCTTCACCACCAGCACTTGACAAATTTCCAGACATGCCAAGATTCAGGAAGCTCAAAAATAATAAGATTGTTCCACCAGATCCACCACCAGGACCTAAGCTTAATTTTCCCACACTATTAGAATATTTTTTCCTGATATGCTCTTGAAAATATTCTCCATCAGATTCAACTGATCCTTCAATAGATAAGCTCGATACTGGATGCTCCAAGGAACCCATCACTGCATGAGTCAGCAAAGGAAAAATAACATTTCAAGGAACACACAAATCTGAAACCATGAATACAATACAGACAGAAAGACACGCATGACCATAATATGCCAGATTTTTACAAACTCAATAAATTGGTGGGTAATTAACTACCACAGAATCCAAATAGTTACATGATCTTCAGGAATAACACTCAAAAATGCAGAGAAAGAGAGAAAAGAGGAGATAGAAAATAAGGTCACTAATCTCATAGCAAACAATATATAAAAATGGCTCAAGTTTTCAAATCTATTTGAGTCAGGAAGGTGATATATAAAAACTCCATATCCTAAATTTTAAAGACTTATGTTTTTCAGGCCAACTCCCTTCTATGTCCCAAAGCCTAGAAAATTAGGCACATAGAAAATGCAGCATGAAGAGTTGAGCTCACCTAAAATACCACCACCAGCAGTTGCACCAGCTAAACTCTCATTTCCACTTCCACTTCCAAGCTCACAGGGTAAATAAGCACTGCCATATGGTGTGCCTCCCTCAACACAACTATCACTATAACATGCCATTCCACCTTTACCACCATGCCCACCTCCACTGCTGACTCCATTATCCAAAACTTCACCCTGTCCCAGACCTCCAGTACAACCTGTGGAACAAGCAATGGAACAGATAATTCACCTAAGGAACAATATAATTATAATGTTCTGTTCTTAAATTTTTTCCAACCATAAAATGGGAATCAGAAACTTTTACATCGACTTGATAATGTCAAAAACTTTGACAAGGAGGTGGGTGGCAGCATAGTCTTTTAAGAAGCAAAATGCACAAAAGAGCTAGGCCATTCAGGTCTTGCATAAAATGAAGTGGACACTTAAAAGAAAGCAATTTGTGACAGAAAATGAAAGAGACAAGTTAAGAGGGAAGGGAGAGAGATATAAACAGAAAAAGGGAGTTTTTAAGGATGATTAAGGAGAAGAGAAGGACAAAAGGATACAGGAATGCTGTTAGTCTTAAAAGGACATGGGAGAGAGAAGCAAGTTGGTCTTGCAGTTGAGAGCTTAAAATCAAAGAGTATGTCCCAAAAGCACTTCCAATTCAGAGGCTAAACTCTTCAACTTTTTTCCTCATTTTGTGCAGTGGCAGGCACAGAACAGGAGCAAAAGATTTGGCATAAATATACTTTTCTTTGCAGTTTATGGAACCTGAGGTGCGTTCCTTTTTCCTACATAGGTAATTGCTTTATTCAAGGGACTAGGCTTCAGGTTATGACAGGAAGCATGCTTTTACTGCCATTTTAACTACTATGGGTGGTACAATTAGTTATCACTACATAGATACTCATATGTAGCCCATACCCATTCCAGATGTGCTTATTATTCCAGAAGAAGGGACTGTAATAGTTCTTGCTCTATGGAAGTGAACAACTGATCCTTTTATCAGGCCCTCAACAAGGATATCTTCAACCCGGCAGATCTGCAAAAGCAAATTACAACTGAGATAAACCGATATGACAAGAATTGCACTCATATAATTCAACACAAAGAAATAGCCACCTGAAGAGTAAAGGACAAGAATTGCACTCATAAAATTCAACACAAAGAAATAGCCACCTGAAGAGTAAAGGACAACGAGGAGTTCACATTGCAATCCTCAGGAGGATGAAGCAATTCAAAAGGACAACCTTGCATATGACAGTTCAACTTTGGTGTCCTAGAAATCACGAAAAAGGCATATGGAATGAAATAGTTCAACAATTTTAGATACAGTTAAATGCAAAGGGAAACGTAACTTACACAGAATCAGCTGAGGAATTCACTAATGGACCACGCAAAATTGATCCGGGTCCAACCTTCACGAAGAAAAGTACAAGCAAACAGAAATGATTAACAGCAGCAAAAGGAAAAATATGTATATATATATATCTCATCAATCATCTTTAAATATTACACGTAAACTAAGGGTTCACATCTACTACCTAAGGCAAGGAAAATCAAAAGCCTATAATCTCCACAAGGTAAGGCACTTCAAGTAACAGCTATTCAACACAACTAAAAGGCATACATATAGCTTCATAAAATAATGGTAATTAATCACAACTCACATATAGATAACAAAACAATACGAGGAGCAATACCCAAATACAAGATGGTTACTAGGTATTTTCTTGTTTCAGGATGAAGCACTAGTCTCACAAATCTGGTGCAATAATAACATATAGAGAGCAAAGAGGTAAATAATTTTGAGCAATACCTGACAAGCAACTGTCATCAACTTTAGCAGTGAGTTTCAAATTAAAAGCAGATGAAACTCAATCATGGAATGTGCAGTTCCATAACCAGCATGATAGGAGCAAAATTAAAGTAGTTGCGTTATCTTAAAAGGACTCTCCATATTCCAGCAAATAAGCATTTTAGATCTAAGATATAACAAATGGCTCTAACCTATAGAAAGCAATGAATTTATAAACCAATTTTTTCATGTTCAAGTATTACAATGATCTTGACTCACATGTATGCTATAGAATAATGATAAAACCAAACGCTCTGCTTCGATACAATCTCCTGGTCCTGATAAATTTAGTAAACCTTGGCCATGAACTCCCAAATTAGCATTAGAATGGATAACAGATGACTCCTGTATGGAGAAATAAAGTCAAGATTGGTGCCAAATAAGCAGGATATTATGGCTTGTAACAAAGAGGAGAGAACGGAGCACCTTAAGAACAATAAGATTACTAGCTTCAAGCGAGGATGTTTCAACGTTTTCATCTCCCTCGCCATCAATTAGCATTTTTGAATTCCACATCAGGAACATTTTAACAGACATACGAAGAGCCCCAAAAACCTGAAAGACAATGGTTGGCATCAGATAAGCAGGTAATAACTGAATCAGAAATTTCAAATAGGTGGAAAAACCAGGTTCTAACTTTCCAATAATATGCATAGCACAATATTTTTCCTTCTCAACTAGCAGCATATATTTCTTCCAAACAAAAAGTGGAAACTCAAAAGACCCCTACCATTTGGAAAGTCCCATTTCATTGCCATAATTCCCTATTTGTTGAGAAACCTTATATCAACCTCAAAGAGAAAAAGGAGACAGGATGAAACCAGTTCCTTCTATCAATTTGTACATAATGTGTCTCAAACTTAGAGCCATAGTCCCAGAAAGTTTGCAAATCAAATCACGTGACAACAAACTACCGAAACAAACCATACATATAGCTGATGTACTAATTGATACAACTGTATATTAACACCTGCCTCAGAGACCACTTCAACATAAACTGTTTCTAAGCAGCGTTGCCAAAAACAATCTCTTTAAGCGAAGCTTAATCTTCCTTGCACTTTCAAACTGTGCAACTCTGAATGCTACCACAGCTTAGAAATCTGCATGACAGTTTACCACCTAGCTGGAACCAACTATGGAGTTCAAAAGGACTCCTGAGAGACCAATCTATACAAGAGCTTCTAAATACTCATTTCTTCCATATAATTTTCTCATAGTTTCTTATGGTACTGTGCATTTAAAAGCAGGTACCCAAATGTTTGAGCAATGTGAACCATTTTCAAACTTCAAATCCCAAACTTATTTAGGTCTGACAGAAAAGACAAGTGAGCAAGGGCATAAACTACGATTTCCATGGATTCATTTAGCAAAACATTTGCAAGAAGATTTTTATGGAGTAACTTTCCAAAACATTCACAAAATCAGGGTTTACAGAACATAAAAAGGCCACTAGGCAACAAACTAATAGTTAAAACTATTAACGCACCTAAGCAATTAGTTCCTGGGTTTTGGTAGAAAAGATGCAGCCAATTAAGGTTGCTGCATAAAACCCAGGGATTATGTGATATGTGTTCCCAAAGGTTTGAACTTTATAAGAAAGAAACTGAACTAGTTTTATATCACTTACATTGCATTTAAGTTTGCAGTTAATTTCAGTTTAAAATTTTATATTCTTGGTTTCTCAGTATTGGTTTCAATAAATTAGCCTAATGATCCACATTGAACCAAGTCTAGCGTGTTTACAACTTCACGGTCTCTATATCAAATGTTCAGACCACATTCACCATACCCACGTAAAGTTCTTGATTAATTCCATGCAAAAACCTGGTTCACTTTCTTCAAAGTACTGATCCTCGACTTCTACCTTTTATTTTCACAACAAAGTTTCTTTCATTTAGAAATATTTTCTAGGAGCAGTCACAAAATAGACTAATAAACAAATAAGGATTGATTGAATACAGATTGTGGTTGGTTTTTAATAAAATTTGACCCGGGGACTGCTTGAAATTTTTGAAGCTTAAAACTAAGCGGGAAAAAAAGAATTAAGCAACAAAGAGGCCCAGTATTTATAACTGCATGTCTGGAGCTAATTTTGATAGAAATAATAATATGAATATAAAATGTAAATTATTTTCAGAACCACAGAGACAAAATTTGGAGAAAATCACACAAGGATCAAGTAAATACACACATCTCAAACAACAAGAAAATGAATCTGACAGGAAGATTTTCAAATTTGCACTACCTTAATCACAGAATTACTCATTAACAGCTCTTCTGCCAATAATTCAAATTCTGACAGAGAATAATGTCGTAATCCAAAACTCAACTCTCCGCCAGTCTCGAGTTTAATCTGCCCTTGAACCTAAAAATATAAATACAAGAAGCCTTAAATTTTTTTCTTACATAGTTTATACAAAAGAAATGTTGATTATAGGACAGAATAATTTAAACAACCAAGAGATTTGATAATGTATTCATACCAATTCCAAAAGTTTAGAAGAATATAAATATTTATTGACTACCTTGCTGATATATGTAAGCCCCATTATTTCTGAATCAAGATGGAGAGAAGGACAAGGGTCTATATGGTAAGAATGACCAAAGGATGCCGAAAAGAGGAATAACTTATACCACATTAAATTCCACAAACCTCAGCAGAAAACTTCTTTCCCGCCCCCTCTGGCCCAATATCTGGCCCTTTCTAATGTAATAACCTAGGATATCCAAATATTCCAGAATTCTATCCATAAAAGAAAAGAGGACAGAACAGAAAAAGGAGCACTACCAGCAGACAGGGAAAAGAGGCAAAGCAAAATATCGATTTTTAGTGCCGTAAAAATGTGCATTATATGTTTTAATCTACAGAGCAGAAACACACGACGAGAAGAGATCAAAGAGAAAAGTGTTATCTAAGAAAAAGATTTAGAAAAATGTCTCTTAGTTTGACGGGTACTTAAGGAATACTTGACTATTAGGGGCTTCCAATGCACAATCATTCGTTTCCATTGTTGTATTAAGATGTGGACAAAACCTCAGTACTTACAACATGAATAAGATTTTTTATTAATGCAAATCAGGCCCAGTATAAGTGACTAGGCTTTATTGACCTGAACACGACTCCAAAGCAATGGAACAGAAGCCTTGGCCTTATCATTGATGTAGACATTTGTCAGAAATGGCTGAGGGAAGTCCAATAGAAGTGTGTCTGTATCTGTTGATCTGTTGTGGTTGCTAATAGTAAGACTGCGGGGAACAGCATCATAAAATGTTCCAGCAGCACCAGCATTTTCCTGGCAGCCAAGACTGCTTCCACCTGCATAGTTAAAAAACAAGATAGCATTGAATCAAATTCAGATTCTTGAAATCTTTGTCACATGAAAGCTTCAAAAAGGTTAGTGAATAGAAGTAAACTTCAAGGTTTTGAACCTCTATAGCACTTTCCTCAAGGGCAAGGAAAACAAAACTTTCACCAATTTGATACCATGCACAAGGGATGGCATGGCCCAGGACTAAGATGATGAATGAAGCCAGCCAAATAATAGCCATCTTCGGTGCAATGGGTTTAAATTAGATACATAAATTACAGAAAGGCTACAAACAATCATTCCTTCTAAGGTAGCCAAAACAAGCTACAACCTAATTAACCAAAGAGCAACATGATGGATCTTTCTTTCACCCTGCACCCTCCAAGTTAATGAGTGGGTGCAAGGGATCAGACCTTTGATCATAATGGTGATGTTTTATTGGGGAACTGGCAAGTCAAGCCATTTGGTAGTGTCAATAGCTGCATGCATAAGGTCCCTTCCTTTATCTCCTTTCTAGGGTTTCAACTTTAGACAACCAAAAATATGGAACCTAAAACCCAGTATGTGGTTTGACCTTCTTCAGTCCATCCTAATTGCACTTGAGAGATTCTTAACCTCAGCTATTCTGAAGTATGTTCACAATCAATAACAATGGAAATAGAGTCAAGACATACCCAACCAATAAACAGGAACTTTAAGCAGAAATCATCCATTCTTATACACTTCATGCACTATACAAGCTATATCCGATGGTCAAGAAATGATTTTCTTTGAAGATCCAGCGGAAAATCATTTAAATTTTATACAAAAGCTATTATTAGACCACCATTTAGCATAAAGCAGGAGAATGGCCCAGACCGTCCTTGCTTTTATTTTAACAAGACATGCTAACTTTAAGTTGCCAAGTAAATAAAGAAGAAATAATTTGCTGGGGTAACACAACAGGCCTAAATGTAGCAATCAAGTAAGTTGAAACCAGGGGTCAAAACAGAGGTTTTGTGTCTGTCTAACTTCCATCAAACAAATCTAAGTCTCTTTTCTAGAAACAGGAAGAATTTAGGTTCTCTGGGAATCCATGAGATACAGTGAGAAGTTAAAGACTTCACAACGAATGGTAATAGTTATAAGTTCATCTAGGGACTTGAAAAAAAATAAATAATTTGGGCATACCATAAACAAAAATTTCTGGATCCTCATGACGGCTAAAAACATCAACAGCTACTCTTCCACCGCCTCCACCAGCAAACCCATTACCTCCACATGCACTAATTTGACCATTTCCAATCCTGCACTTCACAAGAAATTTCAATTTCACCTATTTATAACAATAGTAGCCTCCACATGTTTTAAGTCTCAAAGGAGAAAACAACAAGATTGTAAGTAGTTAGACATGAATAATTAATATTAAAAGAACAAGAGCTCAGTGACATCCATGGATCCTTTTTCTTTTCTTTTCTTTTGAAAAAATGATTCATTGATACGAATCATAAGGTATGTTAATAAGATTAAACACAGAGACACTAATAAGTATATCCTTTAAAGGATGCAGTAATCCTATTCAATCAGGAGTAATGCATAAGCCAACTAAGTGATACATCTGCGGAAAGCACATAAATGGAAATATGCCATATAATGCAAATAGACGCTATAGTGAAACATAGGCAAATAAATGGCATTGTGGAATATTGCATTTCCTGAAGACATATGCTCATAGATCAAGGAAATCATCGGCTTGGACAATTATGTGAGTAAAATGATACCATATTTTTAGGATTAAAAAAATAATAATACTAATTATTGATGGTATTATAATTAAAATATTACCTGAAGACAACTTGAAGTTCTGAGCCAAAAATATATATTAGAAAAGGGAACTGCAAAACAAACTGTGGTTTGAAGTTTGACTCAACTATTGTCTCTGGAACAAGATTCACACACAAAAGTTCTCACTTAACAACAACACCACAATGCCATGCATCATACAAATTTAACAAGGTTTGCCAAGTGGTCATATCTTTTTCTTTAATAAAAAGAAAACATACATCACATTAAAGGTCCACGTAGTAGAATTGCCGGAATGTCAGACATACTTTAAGCATTAAAACATCTTTCCTTTGCTATCAACACCTTCAATTTTAACAGAACCATTTTCTTTTTTAGTCATCTTTTTCTTACCCAAAAACTTCATGGGGCAAAATTACTTCCATCTCCTTACTGCCATAACTTAGGACCATTCCTTTTGTAAGTAAAGCATCATAAAAAACATGTGGAAGTTCCAATTTATTTTCCTTATTTTCTTAAATAAACCCTTAACAATAACACTTAGTCAAAAAAACTCCAAAAAGACCGTGAATGCAAAAAGGTCATGCCCAGGATAATATTAATTAAATTTTTCCTATGGAAGACATTTACTGCTACTGCAGAACAAGATGCAGAGTAATTAGGATACTATTGTAAAGTAATGAACCAAATATTATGTTACTGTAATAAATCTAATGAAGCTTGATTTTTTTGAATATTCTGTTAGTTTTGGCAAATTCATCTCTCTAAAACATTTTTTTCAAAGAGACTAAGATATCCATTATCATCAATATTATACAGCTCTCCAGTTTAAGATGGTGCAGGCAAATGTTTAAACAGTGCTTCATATCATAATTTCATGAGATAGAATGTTGGTGCTGGAACCCCAACTTTGAGCAACATTTTACTGTTTAGACCTGCTTTTCAGTTTCATGCAATGATATCCAACAATGTACAAAATAACACAAGGTAGATCTAGACTTTAGAAGAACTTGAATGCATGAGTTTCAGAAAACATGACTACATAGATTTCCAGGAAACAAGATGCTGCAGATGAAATTAAAGCTCTCCACAATATAAGCATCTGAATAAGTAAGAAATTTCATATTCTTCATCATCTAACTTCTAACAAGAAAAAATATAAGGATAATTCTAAGAAGGAAAAAGAAAAGAAGCGTGAAGGCACGAGTGAAGTCCTTTTGGAAGAAACTCTAAAGAAGATTCAGACACGTAGATCTATAGAAGTACGAAAGCTTACTGCTCAGCATAAGTCTTGTACTCATAAAAAATGTTCGCCACAATATCCTGGTGAGAAGAGTGGAGTGCATGATAGAGACAAAAAGCAAGAACCAATTAAGGTCTACAATAGGCGGGAGAAAGATGCCTCTAAAGGCCAAACCTTAATTTGGTATACTTAAGAGGATGGAAGGACTATATTAGATTTAGAGTACTAATGCTGAAATCCTAGTGTTATAGTCTTTTGTAAAATTTAATTAATTTATATTTGCAGAGTGCTAGTTTCTGTTTCAGTTTGACTACTTGTCCTAGATATTTCGGTTTAGAGTCTTTTAAGATCTTCTTCTAGTTAGTATAGCATTTAGAGTTTCGGATCTTGGATCTATAAATAGAGGAATTATCTGTTCTACAATATAACTTATACTATCTTTATTCAATTAATAGAGTCTACAGAAGTTCTCTGTAAGTCTGGTTGTGCGATGACATCATAGCAAGATATGACACCTTACAGTTCTAGGCGAGAGCTGCTAAGGGGTTTCAAGAAATTTTTACCTTAGACTGAAGCGCATTCACTCATAGGACAACCCTTATCTTTTATTCTTTCAGCAGTTTTCTTGACTTCCAGCCACAAATAAAGCCTGTTTTCTTTGTATATCTTAGCAGAATTTGGTAATTTCTTGTGGTGCACCTTTTGTTGAGTTTGTGACAATAAGGGCTTATCTTCTAATTCTCTCCGCAATTTCCTGATTTCCATCCTAAAACACAGCATGTTTTCTTTCTATAGTTTAGCAGAATTTGGTGTTTTCTAGCAGGGCAGCTTTAGTTGAGTTTGTCCTGCATCAGTGCACCACTTCCAATCTACCGTCAACACTACGAAGTGCAAATACATGCATTACATATTTGATTTGGACTCCGAGAAAAAAAAAAAGGCCCTTCAACTGAGTCTACAATTATTTTCCTCTTAGGAAATAGATAATACATGTCCATAGGACAAATGTGATACCTGGCTGGCTTGATTGTATAGTAGTAGTAAATTCTCCTTGAAGAGATCTATGTAGGAATTAAAGCTAAAAACAAGATGAATAAATGAAAGATAATAAAGAGGGACATTTGTAGCTCTAATTGTTGACTCTAAGGGACACTACATAGAAGGAACCCCCCAGAAAAAGAATATGAATATAGATGTGGAAATAGTAGGGATGAAAATAAGATCCAGAACTGAGAAGAAACTGAATTACTTGTCCTCAAAAACAACCTGCCGATCTTTTTGCCAAATTAATGCTTGAACTACTAAACACATAAATTTTAATACCTTAGGATGCATCAATAATCTGACTAATGTGTGTCCTTTAGATCATTTCTTCCAGAACCTAGCGAAAAGCCTGGAAATATACAAATCCAGAAAGCATAAACACCTTCTAGGAGGGCTTGAATGAGTGTCCATCAAGTGTCAGACTTTGGCATACTCAAATGACAAATTATTATACCTTTCAACCTTTATGACTTAGACAACTCTAGCCCTTTACAGACATATTCAAGATGGTACGGACGTCCAAGAATACACCTACATTCCCCAAATATCTAAAAATTCTCTCTCTAAAATGATGATTCAAAACATGGAGGAAAAAATAAATTCGGGATATTGTGTCCAATATGTCTCATAATGGAAAGGTATTCAGAAACCTTTAGTATAGAGAATCAAGATTTCAGAAGCAATTTTTTCTGTGAAGTACAATCACTTTGATCCAGAAATTAGAAGGAAAAAAAGAAAGCAATGCTATTCACAGTTCACTTAAAAGTGAATAAAGCAGTAAGGAAGTTTCAATAGCTAGAAGAACCAAGAGAACTCAAAGTCTAAGAGAGATGTGGCAGGTTTCAGCTGTATACAAAGACAACCTTATAGAGTTGCAATAACCTTAAGTGATACAGTAGTTTAGATTTATTCTATTTCCCAGTGATGTAGAATCTAGCACTATTTAGTTTCCTCATTAGCTACTTTCTTGGAGGACAAGAATCCTACTAAGCATAGAATACTAGGATTACGCTTTATATAATTGTTTTTCCAGCCATGTAAAAACAGTTAATATCTTTGACATTTAACAGAACAGCCGATAGCCTTGTGTTTTTCCTCAAGAACCAACTACCTTCTGCTAAATTAGCCCCTATCTTGGATTTCATTGGTTTTTCCTTTGAAAACCGCAGCTTCAACATGATCTGAAGGCGCAGCAAGAAGGACAACTATCCCAAGGTGGGATCCTGGGATAAGATTGTTTGTCTACAAAACGTGGTCGGATTGAATGCCAGGTGAGGCAGCAGCGAGTGTCTTCCCACTCTCATCTAAAGCTAACCATAGATTTGGGCCTAATCATTTCATTTGGAGCTCTTTCCCATATCCACCCCCCTTAACCAGACAAGGGTCCAAGCACTACCACGATAGAAGAAAACCAAGTGACTGCATGTGGAGCGCATCACGATTGCACAAGAATCAAAATAGAATATAGGGGGGAATCCCTTCTCTGGTTGTAGAATTGTCATATCATATTCCTGAAGAATTCCTATCTTCTCTTTAATCCTATAGAACCAATAAATTTATGATCTAGCTAGTTAAACTAATGCAATGGGATACATTTTGGAGGTTGCTAAAGGGACAACACCATTTAACAATTTTTTAAGGTTAAAGATGTGACAAAAAAAGTTCCTGTTTAACATTTTGATTTATTGCTTAGTCAACTTATTTATTCGTCGACAACAAGAATTTTCTGGTCACTACCAGAAATTAGTCACTGGTTTTCTTTCTTATTTCCTTAGAAGAAGGAACTAATGCAGTGGAGAACAGCACCAAGGAAAGCAGCAGCAGTAATAATAACAGAAACAGCATAAATGAACAATGAAGAAAACCAGGAAAGAGAAATCAAAAGGCTTCTAGGTAAATGAAAATTCTTAGAATGCAGAAATAAATTAGGAAAAGACTAAGATTAGCAGAATAACCAGTTACAAAAGCATCTCAAGGTCACAACTCTTGACATTCTTTACCGCGCCCCCCCCCCCCAAAAAAAAAAAAAACCTTGACATAAAAATTATTTGGGCAATAATACTCAAGACCACATAGGTCAAAGAACAAGCACTCTATCAGGGAAAAAATAGTAACAAAAAGTTTTTGTAAAATCTCATACTACTAGATATTCACAAATGAGTGACACTCAAGTCATGATTGATTGCATGAAATTTCATAAGAATTTTCAAACAGTATAGCATGCTAATAATACTTTCAGAGAAATGCCTATTGTCGCTAAGAGCTTTTGAAAATACTTATAGAATCATTTCTCATCACAAATAATTAGAAAGGAAAAATCATGTCATGCTGAATGAAAGTCGAGAATCTGAATTCACACTTTTCCTGTGTTGTGAGAGGGGAGGAAGGATTTCTTTTCCTGAAGGTGGGGTTTGGGGGATTGATTGCGAGCAGGGCAGCCAAATAAAAGAATGGCTCGAATACTTGTCTCTTCTCATGTCCAATCTTTTATTTAAAGCAACACAAACATATCAAAAGGGGGGTTCATAAGAAATGCTGATGTAGTTCCTAAATACCAGCTCTCAATTACCTAAATTCTCTCCACTTCCATTCTAGAGCCAAACAATTAATCAAAAAGAAAAAGTGGCACAGAAAATTTTGAATATTTTCCAGTTAACTCATATGAAAAAGAGAAGATCATGGCAACCATGAACCATAGCACTAGTTTCCCCAAATGAGTTTTACTAGAAGTTTGACGGATCACCACTGCCAACCTTAAGAACACAAGAGCATGCTCCAAATAAAATTAATACTACATTCAATACCAACTTCTTTTGCAATACAATGTATTCCAGGTATATAAAGCTTAGATTTCTCATAGCTTATCCAATATCCTTAAAAGGACCTCGTCCATACAAATTTCAAAATATCAAGCATATTCATACGACTTTCATGTCACCAAAATTTATGCTCTTGACTAAACGATTCTCATTTGCGCAAAGAGAGAAACTGCTTGATTTTGAAGTAACTATGATCAAGACATAGAAACAGAGAAAATTTAGCGGTAACACCTATCTCTACAACTTTAAACTGGAAAGATAAAAAGAAGATACACACTAATGTATACCCTTGGCAAATGCAAGCACATATTAAGCTCTTTTATTAGAACTATTTGCCTTCAATTCCACGTATAAACGAAAAGATTTAGTCAAAAACTGTAGAAGTAAAAGGTGAAGAAAAGAAAAATTACATCTTATGGGCCTGGACGACGATGCTGCCACCAGAACCTCCTCCACCTTTGCTTCCTCCGTCACCTCCATCAGCCAACAAGCTTCCGTTCACTTCCAAAAGATTGGCCACCAACAGCTTTAACTTCCCCCCTCCACCTCCTCCATAATCCACCTCCTTGCTGCTTGTGCCCCCTTTACTTCCGTAACTCACTGGTCTCGCTAGATCGCTCCAGCCATATGCATCCCCGCCCCATACATCTTCTGCAAGCTTATGTTGATCCATCAAACAAGCTGCACCTCGGCCCCCATATCCTCCACCAGCCCCATCCACTGCTTGCGGCGTTCCACTAGTCTGAGGCGGCGGGTCACCGGCCAGCCCAGTAGTATTTACCACAGACCCATTATAGAAAGTGGCATTATTTGCCGATAGCTCAAAACTACCCGTAACTATCGATGAATTCTCACCCAACCTAAAGTTCCCAGAAACGTTTAACGCAAGTTCACAACCCGAAAACGAGCAGTTCACAGTAACATTGGGAAGAATATAAAAACTGCCCTTCCCTGCTATATACACATTCTTTGTGATATTCAAATCGGATACTATTTTGCAAATGGTATCTAACGTACCGACTCCTCCAAGATCGCCCTCACAGGTAACCGACGGCGGATGCGGCGGAGGTGGCGGCGGCGCCGGCGGAGAGTAATCTTGATGGAAAAGTAGTAAATCAGAGTCTTCATAGTCAAAATCGGCATGGGCATCACTGAATGGAATGGCAAAAGAGAAGCTAAGACTTGTGAATACTACGATAGTGATTACTGACACTGTAAGCATACTGAAATGAGCCATTGACGGACGGAAATTGCATCGGTATATAATTATATATATGTATCTATACCAATAAAGTATTCGATCACTAGAAGCTAAAGCAGTAGAAATTTATTCATCTCTGTGTGTATGTATGGTGTATATGGGTTTGGAAAGCAAGAACAGTGGGGTTTTGCAGAGAAAGCCCTAGAAAAGGGTTCTGCAGACTGCAGAGGCTAGTGAGATTGGGAGGGAGACAGCGCTTGTGTGCGTAGGTGTGAGAGAGAAAGACAGAGATGGAGAGACAGGTGCGGGAGGGCGGGCATGGAGATGGGGAGTGGGTATAGGGTGCGCAAATAAGGAAAAGTAATGGTGGGGATTATTTTAACGACGATGATAAGGGTGAGATCACTACTCTTAAGCTACGTTCGAAAAAGGAAAACAAAAGGAGGTGTGGGGTTTCCTCTTTTCTTCTTGTAAAAGAAATTCTTTCTTTTTTCCATTTGTATTTGTGGATCGAATTTTTCATTCTCTCGACAATCAATTGAATACTAATCATTTATTATTGAATTATTAACTCATGGACGTTAAAAGATGTTTAAATTTTTTAAATTATCTTGAAAAAAATTTAGAAAATTTACACTTTTACTCTTAAAGTTTATTCAAACTATGAAATAGATTCCTTCTTTTATAAAATTACATATTTACCCTTCAAAATATTCAAAAAATTATAAATTTACTCTTTAATTCACAAATCATATAAAATTTTAATCCTATCCATTAGTAAATTAATGATTGACTAATAAATTTCTTATAAAATTAATGTAAAAGGTTGAAATTGTCCTTCCAAAATTTTTAGAATTTATTACATCTTCTCTACTATATATATTTATTAAAATAACATTGTACATTATAAAAATTTTAATTTTATGAAAGTATAATATCAAGGATATGCTTTAATTTTTGTGAATATGCAAGAAAAATAAGTGAATATTTTAGTAAAATAAAAGTATAATATAGTGGATAAATAACTTTCATAAATTTAAGACAAATAATTTTGGAATTTTAAATTAATTTTACAAAAGATCCATCAGCCAAATAATTAGTTGATTAATGGAAAGAGTTAAATGTTATATAATTTGGGAATTAAAAGATAAATTTGTAATTTTTCAAATATTTTTAAGGGTAAATATAATTTTTTTTAAATAATGAGATTTGTTTCGTAGTTTGGCCAAACTTCAAGAATAAAAATGTAAAAAAATGGCCAATTTAGTTATTAAAATTAATGCCTCAACACCGTTCAGTTTTATAAATTTTTTTCAATCTTTAAGGTCCTAAACATTCTATGTGCTATTAAAATAGTCATGTCATCACATCCTTGAAAAATTTCTACTAGAAAATAGCATACATTGAGTACATGGCATTTCTATAAGGGTATAGAGTCCAACTAATATTAAAATTTTTGAAAAGTAAATTATTTTGTCTCAAAAATTAGCAGTTCATAACAGAAAATTGGCTTTTTTAAAATTTTTTTATATTATTTGGACAAATATGTCCTCATAAAAATATCACATGCTCAATGCATAATGCATAATGGAAGAAAAACAATATGTTACAAAGGACTTCCTCCCTACTAATACGTGTTCTAAATGACCAAAAAATATAGATATAAGAAATTTTTAAATTCTAGGTAAATTTAATATTACAATACTATATTACCCCTGTATAAATGTCTTAAAATGTGCCTAATTATTAATATTATTTACTGCATCTTTTTCTCTAACTCTAATAAATATAACCTTTTTAATAAACCAATAAAGATATGGTAAGATTGAAAAATACTTACAAAATTGTTTTTAAGTTACAAAAAAAATAAAAAATAGACAAAAAAGTTGATTTGGAATATGTAGAAGTAGACGAAGTAAGTGTAACTTTTCAATCTCAAAATATTCTTTTACTAATATTTTTTATCACCTAATAACTCATATTTAGCACATCAATTATACACATACTAATGAAAATAAGATACATGAATAACGACAGTTTAACTCATTTCGTGTTGGGATAGTTACTTTTTTAATGAAGTGACTTATTTTATGCATATGTCTTTTTTTCATTAGTGTGTACAACTTATGAGATAAAAACATGTCATTAGATGATTATAATAAAACTACTCGTTTAGTAAATGATGCAAAACCACTTTGATTTCTAATACAAAAATGAGACAAAATTATTAAAATTTTTTGTAGCTTTCAAAACGTCCAAAAAGAAATGCACAACAACTTTAATTCCTATTATATAAACTAAAACAAAGTTTCTTTCCCCTTTATTCAATAATATACTTATGAAAATTGAGTAGAAAAATAGCCAATTTGATCCCTACAGTTAGGACATTGTTATTGTTTGGTTCTATAATCTTTTTAAAACATTTAAGGCCTCTAAATATTTTATGCATAGTCAAAATAGTTTTCTCATCACCTCTTCAATGGATTTTTGCCAGAAAACCTCATGTGTTAAATATGTGGCATTTTTGTAATTGCATATTTATTCAATTAATATTAAGAAAAAATTTTAAAAATTATATTTTGTTCCAAAAATTAGCATCTCATCACATAAATAGTTTATTTTTTGAAATTTTTATATAGTTTGGACAAATATACTCTCATAGAAATACTATATGCTCAGTGCGCACTGCTTTCCCATAGAAGTTCATCGAAGAGAGTAGTGGCAGTATTACTTTGATAGCGTGTAAAATATTTAGAGAATGTGAAGACTTAAAAAATTAGACTTAAACTTCAAGGACTAAATCAACTATTTCTGCAAAATATTTTTTAAGTGTTTATGAATATATATAGACCATTACTTTTTAATATAATGTTTCCTAATTCACACGTGTTTATGAAATTCATGCAATCTTCACCATTTTCCCTCTTAATGGAAGATAAAAGATGGGATCATGAGCGTCTTATAATTTTTTTTTCAAATGGTTTTCGGACTATAGAAATACTCCACCCGTTTTAAAATATAAGATCTTTTAATCATTCTCTCAATTCTCAAAATATTTAACAGTTTACAAATTATAGGAATTATTTTTCTTGAATTGCCGTTGTTATAAATGTAATTATGTTATTATATATTTTATTAGTAAAATTAATTAATAACGTAATAGAAAATATAAGTTAGAGAATAATAGAAAAATACCTCTTGTTTTTTTTAATTTATGCAAAAAATATCAAAATATCTTATATTTTGAAGTGGATGGAGGGAGTAGTAATAAGGTAACAATTTTGGCATGTAATTAATCCATCTTCCAAAGAGCAGTTTTATTTTGCTCAATCTTTGTTAATGCCTAACCATTAATGTCAATGAATTCTTATTAGGTTTTAATTTGAAATTTTTAACTTGATTTTTGTAAAAGTAAATTATTTGTGAAATAAAAAATGGAACCCATAATAAAAATTATATATATTCTCTTTTAACTTATTTCACTCCCTTCTTCTCTTTAATTTTTAATAATTAAAAGGACTCTAATGCTCAAAAAAACTCAACTCAAGCCTTATCAAAAAATTAATTATGGACATTAAAGTCTTTTTATTTATTAAAAAAAAGAAGAGGAGAGTGTAAAAAGGTAGAAGGGACTATATATATGTATGTATACATACACTAAATCTTGAATAAAAATACTTTGATCCATTATTGAATATCTACTTATTTATTTATCTTGTGTACATGGATATAAATTGGTCAATTCAAATGAGTAGTTGCTATTTTCTTGCATGGGCGTCCAACTTAATTGTTTTCTTTTTGTGGAAGTCCGGAGGAAACGGCGGCCTTTCTCCCAAACAATGTCCAAAAGTCGAAGTAATAAATGGTTAAACGAATATCTCTTAAGATACCCATATTATAAAAGAGTCGAGCAAGTCCATTTCAGCCCTCTTCCTTTTTCTTTCTTCTTTTTTCTTTTTTGGTTTGAGGCAAATCCCTTGCAAATTTTAAAGCATACTCCTACACTTCTTTCTTTTTTTAACAAGGAGCTTTATAATTTGGAATTAATAATAGTAATAAAATTAATTTAGATTTATTTGGAATTGAAAATTTGACAAAGTTATTCATACCATATATAAATAAACACTTTTATTTTAAAGATAAATTGCTTTTTTGTTACATATATGATTTTCCCCCTTCCCCTCTCCTTTCCCTTTTGCAAACCAATCTACGCCTTTAGAATATTCAGGCCTAATCTGTCTTTACATTAAATCAGAAAACAAGAGAAAATTGATCTTCAATGTAATTTTCATTCCAAGTTAAGTTTGATCAACCATGTAACCAAATGGATATTAATTTAAAACATCCAAAGAGTTTAAGAAATGGGTAATTTTCTTCTATTAGAGAGGATAAAAACTTTAATTAGAAATTTAAACGAGATCATCAGCTAGATTGTAATTTCTCGTAAATTTTGACTCTCGCATGAAAAAATATTAACCAAAGGAAAAAAAAAATAGTCGAGAGGAGCCGAACCTTATTTTCAATTTTCAAACTTTTGGAAATCTAGAACCACACGAGCAGACAGCTAATTATGTGCACAGATACAATACATGCGTAGTTGTTAGAAATGGCATGTCCTTCTTGAAAAAGAGGGCCGCTGAATCTTTTTGCACTTATTTCTTGTATGCTATGTCTATTATTTTAGAGGAAAATATACATTAATTAATGTGTCACATTAATATGATCATTGTGTAAAGATGCGCTAATACATGGTTAAATATGTTGGGAGAAAATCAAGATAAACGTGAAAGATACTGCGTACATTTCAAAATATCAATTCTTTAATGAGAGTTTGGCAGAGGGATTAAAGAATTGATTGAATAACAATAACATTAACTATATTTCTACAATTAATCTCTAACTAACTATTCTAATATATTATACCAACCATTTCAGTGCTGCTAGATTTTCCTCGTGATTCTTTTATGTGTTGTAAGATGTTTGACTTATTTTGCTTAGCATGCCTATAAAGGAAAAATGGCATGCAAGATAGACATCTATAGTGATTATGACGAACACTGCAGTGCAAACGGAGAGTGTTTCGTTCGGACATAAATGTAAATTATATAATTTGATTTAATTTTCTCCGTGAAAAAAAAATTATTTTTACGTGATTCAAAATATAAAATTTTAAACCTAAACTTAATTTGTATAAATCTTATGTAATGTAACCTCCATTACATAATTTAAGATCTTTTGATGAAAAATAAAGAACTTGGGGAAAAGGAATGCACAAACCTACTCTAATTTCAAAATGAGGTAATACCATTATTATCGTAAAAAAAAAAGGGTATTATAATTAGTTTAATATGTATACAGACCTTCATTTCCTAGATTTTCTTCACAAATCCTTTTATCCCTCGTAACATGTTGGCTTCATTTGCCTTTTACTACTAAACAAGCGCAATATTTCAAGTTTAAAATTTATTTTTAAAATTTTTTAATATAAGGGAAAAGAACAGTACACAGACATTTATTGAGATGATAAAAACTATGTGATCTCCGCGTTATATAATTTGGTAAATATAAATTTTAAACATAAATACTAAATATATGATGACTTTATTAATATATGATAATTTTAAAATAAATTTAATATTTTTTGTCAAAATACTATAAGATCTTGAAATTCATAACGTAATATTTATTTCATTTATTTTTTAATAATTACTATATAATGAGGTTTAATGAAAAATCAATATTCATCATTTTATTTTTAAATTTTAAAAAAATAAAAGGAAAAAATCATATCTTAAAAGTTATACTTGATTTTAATCAAATTTTAAATTGATATTGAATCATTGTAATTGAATTATGATTTTAAAATCTTAATTTTTTAAAATTTAAAAATTTAATAACTAGAAATATGAAAAAATAATAAAATAATATTTATTAAAAATAATTTGTATTATTTAAAAAATTAAACAAAAACAAAAAGAAAAAAACTTGGGGGCGTTTTTTTAAATTTTTGTTTCTTTTTTCTGTTTAATTTTTTTAAAAATAAAAATTATTAAAAATATCCTACGTCAGTAAAATCATCCTGTATTTAATAATTTTCTTTTTAAAAAATGGCAAAATAAAGATCCTCTTGTAGAAAATAAAGAAGTTTGAAATTTTTGATATACACAAGTTATGAGGATAAATGAGAAAGCAGTGATCAACCAAGAACAGCAAGAAAAATGCCATCTTATCCCTTAAACTCAACATTCGCTTTTATGGCTAGTGTCATGATACGATGTACTTAGGTAAATATGTACATCATCGATACAATAACATGCATGTATAAAATACTAATTAATCAAGCATTTTTATAATAATAATAATAAAGAGTATTTTTACACATTTGCTCAACTTTGATAGTCAAAATATGTGCTTCTACTATGTCAATGATCCGTAGCTTAGAGTCAACTGCAGGCTTTAATATTTTGCAATCCTTTTCACAATAGTCCTTTCTTGTCAAGTTTTTCCACATTTAGTCCCCAATGTTATTAAGAAGAAGAGAAGGGGTAATTTTTTTTTTTTGAGAAAGAAAAATTCTCTATTGAATACTTGACCTTTAACAATCCCGCGGATAATAAGGATATACATCTCTTCTTATAAATAATTTAACTTTAACAAAATTCAAAACAAAAATTTTAAAACTAAATTATATATAATCACACCCGAATCAACGATTGTAACTCTTAAATTCAAAGAGATAATATTTGTATACTACTTCTTCCATGAGTGAATGACCCTTAAATACCTCATAATCAAAATTGATTTTGAAATCAAATATGTCCTAATTAATAGACAAACAGGGAATTTACCCATTATAGTATTCTATAACCAAGTCTATTTTCCCCTAAGAACATTAATAGAAGAAACATATTTGGAATGAGGGAAAGGAGAGGAAAGAAAAAGATTACTATCTAGATAATTAATAGAAGAAATAGAAGGATTAGCTATTTTTTATACCTTAATTTATGTACTATCATTAGGCAAATATGAATATTTCAACTAATTTTTCATATCAAGAATTTGAAAGATCCTCGTGGACCCTTGGGCCGTTAATCTCGGCTATATAGGTGAATACGTGGTTGTAAAAAAAATCCGACTAAACTATTAGAGGGAAATGGTGAAATTGAAGAATGAATCTTGGCACTTCTCCAACCAAAAGTCGACACATCACAATCCACATGTAATTGTCACAGTAGCTTTCGCACTAATTTCTCGTACCCCTTCCTGTCTTTACAGCTCCCACAAGTTCTGCCATCCATTTCGAAAATGCCCTACTAATTATTTCCTAGCTGCATTCTCGGGACTTCCCCGACGTGCCACTACGGCGGCGCTCACCACTACTTCGCAACCCTTTCTTTTTTGTTTTTTTTTTAGGAAACTTTAAGGAGGTTCCCCAATTTTTTTTCCCCCTTTTCTTGGGAACCAGAAGGTTTCCCTTGCATTGCATCACAATTTTCTGCAATTTTTTTTTTAAGTTTAGCTTGTATGCAATATTTCATTTAAAGTGTGAATCTTTTATGATTCTTTGAAACAAAATTAAGTAAAATTAAAAATTATTTAAAATAAATTAAAGATCAAAACTCTTTCGTTCTATATTTTTAATTAATATATTATTTATTATTTATCTAATAAATATATTAAAATAATTTTAAAAAATTTAAATATTTAAAATAAATTTAAATTTTAAAGAGAATTTTAAAAAATAAAATTAAATAAATTAAATAAATAAATTATTAATATAATACAGTCAATATGTTATCGTAAAAAAGTGTGAAATTAATATCCTTATATAATATTGCCCAAGCATTAGGTTGTGGTGCAAATTTGTTGTCCTAACACCAATTATGATTCAAATTAAATATTTTACTTTAAAAGAAATTGCTGTAGTCACATCTTTTGAGTACTAGTCCATTCTTTCAATTCCACGTGGTGACGTTCTCCTGATACACTGAGTCCCACGTCCCCAGTCGTTATTTTTAATGTCTGTCCCACATTTTAAAATTCTTTTCAGGTTAGGAAGTTGCTCAGCATTAACAACCACCGTTCCTGAACAGAGTTTGCTCCTCAGAATTATCCCTTGATTAGATAATACCTTCCTGAGTTGGTAATTGCCTTTTCTCCCATTACTTTACTGGACGGTTTCTATCCTTAATTAGCTGGACATTTTAGCATATAGTGTATTAGGAGGACTAGATTTCTAATCCACTGTCGTATGTTGTTGTTTATCTAAATCAAGTATCGAATCCTATAATGAGTATTTTTTAAATCTTAACCAACCTAACTATCTTCTTGTTACAAAATACATTTATTTTAAATATTTGCAGTCTACCTATCTAAGTCATAAGCGGTACATCTCTCCTAGGCTGTGTGGCAAATCATACGTCCAGCATCAAATATCATTTTTTGACCCTTATTTATATTTTTTTATTTTAAAAATTTATAAATTTTTATAACTATCGCAAATTAAATTCGACGATTGAAATTGAATGTTGTATATTCTGTAAAAAAAAAAAAAAACCATGCAATACAGTACCTTTACCCCATCTCCTACAGTTTTTATTAGTGATGTAGGTATGATACATTTTCGTGGTTGGACATTTGAGCTGTGGACTGACTGTCCCCATCAAGTGAGTTGGTCTCAAATACTTAATTCAAATTTGCACTGCTAAATAAAGCACATTTACAAAGATAAGCTTCAGAACATATTTGGAGCAAGCCACGGAGGTAGTTAAATCAGTTAGAAAATATAAAAGAACTTTAAAAAAGCTTTAGAAGAAATTAAGAGCAGTAACAGTCCCCTTAGAACTGATATGTGCAGGGACCTCAAAATTTTTATACTAATATTCTCAAACTCCCAAAAGGACAAATCAAATCTGCATCTTAAAATTCTCAAGAAAGATACTACTAAGAGTGTATTTAGATTGGGTTTTGGTCAGAAACCCAATATAAATTTTCATTTTGGATCAAAGTTCTCACGAACATTGTGGTTAGAGTTCGGAATTTCAGCATCTGAATTTGCTTCTCTATTGTTCCTTGTACACGATAAGTGAAGTTCATGTGTTCTTTAGAAAATTAAGAAAAGAGAAAGAAAAATAAACATGCATGTCCAGGGATTACACACAAAAGTTACACCATTGGTTTCAGGTAGACTGAAGGAGACATTAGTCTAATATGGTTGTCAGGATTGTAGCAGGCAGAGACATTAAACAACCGCAGCAAACTAAAACATGAAGAATCAAGCTTGGAAGATCAAGTTCAATTTATTGCTTGAAACTCAGAAAACCGTGGTTCTAAGCAGTCAATTGAACATAAGATAAAACTTTAGTTCACTTAAAAAACTCTTGATAGACCTTAATGCAACTATAGTAGCAGAAAAAATATCATTGAAAATGCTATCCATGACAAAGGGGGAAATGACACAAACCAAGATGCCTACACAGAAAGCCATGACATCCCCACCCTCCTCTTCCCGTCTCCAGCAGAAAAGAATTGTGCACTCTTGATCAGCTAGGTTTTACATGTACAAATAGTGACCTAGATTTTGAAAAGTATCCTCTTTTCTAAGTTTTGTTAGAGCTTTTCTCTCTATTTTCCTTACCCACTCTTTACTTACACTAAATAGCCTTCCGATCTCCTCAAGCGACTTGCACTGCTGAGATTGAAGTCCAAACCTCAGAAGCAATACTTGCCTTTCTCTCGGTTCCAAGCCTTTCAGAAGATTATAAATGTCTTGTACCATGTGTTGCCTCACAACAGTTTCTTCTGGGCTCTTAATTGATGTATCTGGTATAATTTCCTGCAAGATAAGTTGTTCCGAAGCATGTTAAAATTCTTAAAGCCACCATTTATACTGCAGTAATAATTTATACTTTCTTAAGATCAGTTGGCCAAATTGATCAAGCAATGTCTGAAATCTTCAAAGCAGAAACTGCAATAACAGCAACTACTGAGGCTTCATCATCAAGTTTTAAATTCTTTGGCTTTTGAAATAATAATTATATAGACGATGAAGCTCACAGAAACTCCAATCCAGATAATGGGGGATCCTGTCCATACCATAAATTTTGCACTTATGCAGTCTCCCACTTTTTGATCCACTGAACCAACAACTTTCAAGCATTTGCTAGCTGAGATAATTTTGGCTGTCGTCAAACCAGTGAACTTGGCAATTTCATTAACATCTGGGTGCTTACCATTGCTGTTGCTTAGAGCCTTTCGAGCTTTTCGAATTTGGTTTATTGCCTTGCCCAAAGATGACTGCACGAAGATGAGATGAGCATTGCAAGCAAGTGAGACTCCAACTTGTCGCTCCCTGTAGGAACTTTCAATAAGAAAAATATTGGAAGAAGAAACCACATACAGGAATTCTAATCACACTTGCATGTTCTGCTACCAATGCTGATATCGATTTCCTTATCCAATACTGGACATAGGTTGAAAACTTGTATCCCCGCTCATGATCAAACCTTTCAGCACCTTTTAGGACACCCCTATTTCCTGCCTAGAATTTAGTCAATGAAAAGAATAAGAAATAAAAACAAGGGCCTTGCAAATAACAATTTATAAAGCATTTTATTGGTGTCCCTCCATAATATTTTATTGAAGAAATGTATGTCTTAGTTCACAGAAATTATATCCGGTATATAATGCTGGAAAAACCTCAACAGAAGTAGAAATTGTTTGCAGAACAACTCCTAAACTGCATACCTCCAGTTTGCTATTCCTCAGTATTTTCTCTTTCTGGTCACAAGTGAATGATGAACAAAAGCATTTAATATGTAGAAAGGACAATTATGACAAACTTAACTCATCCAGGATGATAAAAGAACTAAAAATCAAATAACAGGGAATGTAGTGGGAGGTGTACTTGGGGCTGCTCATTTGACATTGCGGGATGACTGATGAGGCAGAAAGGAACTAGTAATTCCGCAGAAGCTGTTTAATTTGTTTTAATGACCTTGGCACATTTACCTTTTGCTTTCTCCCCCTCATGAGTACTATTCAGAAGAAGGACTTAGACATATTGCAGCATGAGGATAGCCTTTCTAGACTAGAAGGCAAGTAAAAGGGCAAAATGCATTTTCACCGTGTTCGACTCTAAGACACTTCTATATCACACCAATTGGGAAAGTGCAACTTCACATGGTGATTATTGTATTATTCTCCTGAATTACATATTATAGTATCTTAGAATCATTTTGGATCAGCATTTCCTGTCTATTATCCAGAAGGAAACTGCAGGTACCTGCCATAGTATTAAACATCGATGAAATCCACATATCAGCCTTTTCAGCAGTGCTTTGGCTTTCAAAAAAACAGAGAGCCGCTGAATTACGGAAGTACTCAAAAATTTTGGCGAATATCAAACCAAACTTCATAGAATTTGTTTCATATTTTCTTATCTGAAACATTCTTTAAGATGCTCTCAAAACCAACACTCAGGGTATTAGGAAAAGTGAATCAAGGTTTCATCCTGCTTTTTGGTAGGCTGGAGTGATTTTGATTATTAATTTAACCATAAAAGGTCTAAAACATAAATTGAGACAAAAAAGAACGGCGATAGCAAAAAAATACAGACAAGCAAATGGCAATATACTCGACCAACCTGAACCAAATCTTCAAAGGCCACTCCCAGTCCCCTGTAGTTTTTAGCAATGTATAAAACTAAAGAACGCGTACTTCGCAGAAGCTCATCTCTGCAATGCCAACCAAAGTGCAACTGCTGCAGCAAAACCTTCTTATCAATTCCAGCAGCTTGTGCCCAGCTACTCATGCTTACTACCTCTCCAACCTCCTCTTCCATTCTCGTCCTGATTCTTTCAAGTTCTGCAACCAACTGTTATGTCACAGAAAGTGACTCTTAAAGATAGTGAAATCTCACAAGCAGAAAATTTATTGTAACTTGAAATAAACTGAAAAAGGACCTTAACACCTCTAGACATGTCTGCCTCATTTCTAGCAATTTTTTGTCTTTTAATTCTGGAATTCAATGCTTTCTTTCCTGAAGAAAGAATGGGCTGTTGTCGTCCCTTCTCATTATTTTTTAAGTGCCTTTTCAGCTCCTTACTGCTCTTCTCCAGTAATCTCTTTCTCCTGGATTTTCTCTCTTCTTTCCTTACGGAGTGAACAAGAACCTTTCTCGTAAGATCATCCTCAGGGACATATACCCGTGCTTCTTCAACAAGGTCTCTTGGTGCATTAGACAAATTAGATGAGGTTGAAGGTTTTAGTGTCCTTAATAGACAGGTCTGGAATAGTTCTAGAGCTCCAAGCCTGCCCAGTTGCACTAGAATGTCTCTTTCCAATCTTATCAGTTCTGAATCAGCAATTGTCTCCTCTAAAATATCAAGATTTTTCATCAATAAACTAAAATATAATGCCTTAGTACCATGGAAACTTGTAAGCTGTGTTAGATTGTTTGCATCTGTGGTCCTCCTAACATTATCATGAAGCATACTGTATGACCCAGTTCCAGATGCCCGAGTAATCTCATTATCAAGTACTTCAGCAGACAACGAAAATCTTTGATCTCTCAAAGAATCACCCGAAATGGATATTCTCTCCTCATGGATAACAGAGTGGATAGACATCCTTGCCGAGTCATAGAAAGCCTCATTGTCTTTCACTGTATCATTAAAGAAGCAAGTCAGTGAACATATTGGGAGTTGCATTTAGGGAATAAAGAGGAAAACACTGTGCAAGATGAATGTAGAATACTCATAGCCATCAGAGGAATACCAAACATAACTCTGGCATTTGAAATCTTGAAAAGTGACGAAATCTACTGAAAGCATTAATAGAACGGAACAAAGGCCTTGGGTAGATTTTGCTACATGCATGGTCCCGAGTTCTATATTTGGTGCCCCTCTCTCACGGCCTGATTTTGTACCTAAGACATGAATGCGCTATCAGAAACAATTCATTTCCCATACCAGCTAGTTTAATGTGGATAATGTTGTGGCAGACATTGGAACTTCTCCTGAATTTCGGAAAAAGAAGATTTCCAACTGGCAAACGAGGCATCCCTTCTCTCAACAAGTACTATAATGTATAGACTATTCTTCTCAAAATTTGTTAAGACTTGCTAAAACCATATAGTTGATTTTATCTATCCCTGCAAATTCATCCATGCGAAGATGGAACTTTTACAGAATCGAATTACCCATTCCCGATATCAAGAATTTTCCATGTACATAAAATTAAACCTTTTACCCAGAAAGATGATTTCTGCAATCACAGCAGTATCCAACAACAATCGTAACATGACAAAACAGAAGGGGAAAATATATATATTGATATCAATGTCTATCAACATTATAAATTATAATGGAAACGATTTGAGCTTAAAGAACTAGACAGTGGATCAACTTACAGGAATATGAAGCGGGCAAAGATGACGGGTTAGAGGGAAAAGGAGGTTGGACTGAGGGACCCCATCTCAAATTCAGCCTAAAACCCATAGCCAGTGTGCTTGTTTACACAACAGAGAGCAGGCAACAGTGCCCATCAAACGCTCATGTGTGCTGTAAATGGAGGCAGAAGACGTAGAAAGAGAGTTGAAAGTCACTTCCCAGGCGGTGGATATACGGGACTCGTCAGCTCTGAACCACTGCTTCCCCATCCCCACGCACGGGTCTATCGATGGCCATCACAGAAATATCACGCTTCCTTTTTTGTCACAGCCAATACTTTTTTTTTTAATAAATTGAAGTTCGTGCATTAATATCTGCAGAACAGGTAGATATACCTCACCCAAATATAAAAATTTATAAAACTTTTCACTTTTGAACTACGATCCAAATGGGGCAATTTATAAAGGTGTATATGGAATGGCTTAAATTTAAATACAAATTGAGTAATATATTTTTTATAAAAAATTTATTTTCAAGAAATTTAAAACAAAAAGTATCAAATTCAAATATAATCTAAATATATCATAAAAAAGAAAAATTTTCTTAAGAGATTCTTTTTTAAAATTTTGAGAAATTAAGGTTGGACAAATTATCTTTTACTATTATTATCCTTCTTGTTTTAAGAATGGCATAACTACCCTTTAGTATCACAAAAAAATTTACTTTTATAGTATTTGAGACAAAAAATAAACATAACCTAAATACACCATAAGAAAGAAAAATTATCTTAAAAGAATCATTTTAACGTTTGAGAAATTAAGATTGGACAAATTATCTTTTAGTATTATTATCCATATTGTTTTGAGCATGGCATAACTACCCTCTAGGACACGAAGATTTTGAACTAGCTCGATAACAAATTTTCTTTTTTTTTTGAAACACATAGCGGTGTGTCTGATTGGGTTTCACTTTGAGTTTTTTATTTTAAAAAGTATAAAAATATATTATTTATAAAAAAGAAATAAAAATAAATTAAAAAATACAAATTTTTCTGCTTTGAGTTGCTATCCAAGTACACTCCCAATAATAAAATTCTATTAGACCTTTTTTTTATTTTCCAAAAATGTTCTATTGTTTGAATGAGCTTGAGACAATTTTTTAAAACTATTCTAGTCCAAAAGTAGTAAAAAAAAAAGAATTTGTAAGGGTTATGTGACGGCTCCATGCCCGTACGGTGATGACTCAGAATTGGAAGGGACTAATTGGTTTCCTGTGTTGGGAACTTGGGATGCCGTTGGGTTTGTGATTATCAGGGCCACCCGCCCTACCCATAGTGGTTTTGGCAGAGAGGCGCTTCGGTCTGCATAACTCTAGTTGGACTATTGACCCTCAGTCTTCAGAAACGGCCGATCTAGTTCATCATCCAAAAAACTGGTAAAAGGCCCGGCATTTGTTTCCTTATTGAGTATGGGGTGGTCTGTCTTCTTTCCTTAGGATGGTTTTTCAATTTTCCTGTCTACTAAATCGGGTACCCGTACAGCTCTTTGTCCACAGCTTTATTACGGCCCAACTTATGAGAAATAAGATGTATGATGTATTTAAATTAATTTTTTATTTGAAAATTTTAAATTTAAATTTTATAAAAATAAATTATTTATGATAAAAATATATCAGTAGGACCAAAATATAAAATTTTATAAATATTAAAACTCTATTTAGATAATATTTTAATTTCAAAGTTAATCTAAAATTTTAAATTTGAAATTCACATTTTCTTTCAACACAATTTCTCCAAAAAAATTTGAGAAAAAATCTCACTTCCATCAAGATCTATTTGTTGTTTCGAAGAAGATTGCCTTGGTTCTGAGAGAGCATCCAGCTACGATCTTGCACCTGTGTTTTTTTTGCATGTGTAGAATCAAATATGGTAATCTGATTTGATAATTAAAAAATTTATAAATTTTTTTAATATATATATATATAAAGAATAAAAAAATATAAATTATTAAATTAAATTAAATTTTAAATTTAATCTGAGAAATTAACTTTAAAAAAACGTACAAAAGTATAGCTACAGCGTCAAAAGATCTCATCATAGATAAACCAAGTGACTGGTGGGGTAGCATTTTTGGGAACCCCTATATGGCTTCCGTGATTTGACGGCCAACAATTCCAGAGGGAGACAAGTCTTGTTAGAGAGTAGTTGAGCATCTCTACAAGCGAAGCAGGAAATTTTCCTCTTCTAATTGCACATGAGCATTTATAAGGTAGCGATTTAAAGTCACCCTAAAATCGCATTTTATTCAAAAAAATTTATTTTTTTATTTTTAAATTTTTTAATAAATAATTTATTTTTATAATTAACAATACAACTTAATTAAAAAAAAATCAAATCCAATCTCACCCTTAGTTGTCAAAAATATTTCTTATCCAATGAAAAGGCTTAAGTTCATTCATATTTTTCGTTTAATGTTTAAAAAAAAAATTGCATATACTTAGCAAGATGTTTCTAAACTATTCAATTTAGTATCAAAATATTGGAAAGTTACACTTGTCCCCATCTAAACTTGTTTTATGGACTCCCCCAGATCATAGCCATAATGGGCTTTAGGTTTCTATCTTTTTTTTTTTTTATTCTCAAAATAAGAATACTTGAAAGAAATCTAGTCCAAACAATATTAGTAATAAACCTCAATAAGAGACCTCAATCCCAGGATAGGGAGAATCTTGTACTGACAGAAGCCAGCCTGAAAGAAGAGTTTGGCCCATTCTTTCTCATTTCTTTCTCTTCCGGTGGCCAGAACCATCATCAGCATATCAGACAAGAGTTGAGTTTCAGTTGCCTCATTATCTTCTCTCTGGTCACCCAAAACCATGTCGATGATTATCGCTTTTCCTCCTCTTTCCTTACTTGGAATTGCCTCTTTACATTTCTTCAGTATTTCAACACAATCCTCGTCCGACCAATTATGTAGTATCGACTATCCCAAAAAAGAAGCAAAAAAGGAGAAAACAATTGAAGATTATCATGAAACAATTCACCAAATCATGATTATAATCATTGTACGGAAAAGTAAAGACAACTTGCTGGCTTTCCATTCCGCTTTCAATCAGAGAAGAGATAATCAAGAAAAGGTGACGAAACCTCAGTGCTATGAAATGAAGACGTTCTCTCTTCTCTTTGTCAATTTGAACTACAAATCACAATTTTGACCGCTAAACTATCATTTGAATAGTTGTATATATGTCAAGACATGTAGCAATCTTTCATTATCAGATACTTGAGAGCTAGATCTGACCTTAAAAAAAAAAACAGATTGCAATTGTTTTGTGGTTTTCCATTTGTTTTTACTCAGAGATGGCAACCAAGGAAGAGGTGACAAAACCTTATAATAATGCTATGAAATCAGGAGTCCACGAGGAAATTCTTGATTGTAACACCATAGAAGAAGAAAAGCTTATCCATACCTTCAACAGAACTGCATCAGCGGGAGGGATGCACTTAAACATGTCTCCCCCGACATAGGTCACGTTCTTCGACCCTTCCGAGCCCCGAACTACATGAGGAAGATCCAGCACCAAGAACTTCAAGTTAGGAAAAGCATCGGCAATTGACTTAGCCACAGTTCCGGTGCCGCCTCCGACGTCAACCAACGAACTCAACCCCACGAAGACTTCGGCATTTTCAACCACCAGACTGCTAACGAGCCGAGCATCACTCGCCATGGCTTCGTTAAACAAATGGTTATGCCGCGGTTCTTGGCCAGCCAACTCCCAGATATTCTTCCCGTGGGTGGTAGCAAAAGGATTTCTAAGATCGTTACTTCGAAACCATTCGCTCAGCCGTAGCCATGGCGTTATCTTTATTGGTTCAAGCGTCGTTGACAAGAGTGGTTTCATACTTAAGGGATGATCTTTGAGGAGAAGCTTAGAAGCAGGAGTCAGAATATAAGCCTCCTCTTTCTCATTTCCAGCAATTTTTTCCTCGGTAAAGAAGCCAGAATGAGTCAGTATACGCATGAGACGATACACAAAAGGAGCTTTAGCATCGTCGATTCCCAAAGCTTGGATCAACTCGGAAAGGGTCATTGGCTTGCCATGGTTATAGATGATATCAGGAATGCTTAGATCCATAGCACATTTGAGAGACATGGAGTTTATGAAGTTGTATATGTGGTTCCATATGTGAGTGTGAGCTTGAAGAAGCTCAGACGCTTCACCACTCACGGCTACAACCATTGCTTCACTCTGGAATGGCTTCTCTGCTTGCAAAAAGGCAATGAGGTTACCAGCCGTTTATATATTGTTAATTTTCCGGCGTCAACCTCAATATCTTATTTCTCGATTTTCATTTTTATTAAGATATAACCGACTACTACTTGATTGTTACTGCCAAACACACCGGAAAAAATAATGATAAACAAATAGTTAAAGTGATAGTAACATTTATTAGCAGACAAATAAGTTTTGAATTCGATTTATATTTTCATAGATCTTATATATTTTTCTTAAAAATAAGAGATATGTTTCGTTCATTACAGTCTAATTCTAAGATTTTCTTTTTTCTTATTAATTTGAGAACATTTATGTAAAATTCAAAAAAAGTATTTATTGTCCTTTTTTAAAAAAAAAAAAAAAGCTTGACCTTAGTTTCTACAATTCGCTATAACATAATCAAAAAAATTTATTTCAAGTTATTAAATAAACAATAACATAGATAGCCCCAATTTGACCATTTCCCATTTTTAGTTTAGAAAATTAGAATCCATATGTCAAACATTATGCTCTATTCATTTCAAATTATATGGCATTTTGACCCACTTTTTTATTTTTAAAATATTTAATTTTTTATAAATTTTAAAGATTATTTTTTTATATTAGCTTCACCGTAAATTAAATTCTCTTATTTTCTATTATATTAGTAGAATTAGTTAAGAATATAATAAAAAATACTAATTATTTTCTTCTTTTTAAGGTCCTATTCTATATTGCTGAAGCTTTTTTAAAATAGCTAAAAAAATAAGTATTTTTTCAAAATTAAAGAAAATTTTTATTTTTAATAATTTTAATAAGTAAAAATTATTTTAAAAAATATCAGGGTAGCTTCTCAAAAATAGTTCTTTTCAACTTATTGAAACTAAAATTAGAAGCAAATAAACATTTAAGAATAACTCAAAAATAATTTTTAAATTAAATAAAATGATAACTAACTTATATTAAACAATTGAGAATATATCCTTAATCTATGCAAAAAGAATTAATTTTTCCAAGAATAAAAAATTTTCACTATATTAATTTATTTAATTTATATTAAATAAATTACTCACTAAAGAGTAAATTATTTAATTTATTCACTCAATAATTGTTTTTTTAAAAATAATATACCTGGTTACCCTTTTACGATTAATTTACCTTTAAACTATTGCCATGCGGACAAAGATGCTTCATTATCCTAATTATTGTCAACAAACAGTCTCTTTTTGTCTTTTTTGATGGGTAACAGTCTCTTTTTGTCTCTACATAAGAATACCGGCGTCCTAATTATATTATATAAGTGGTGTAACTACCCATGTCTTGTTTCACGTGCAATTCGTTCAATTACACTGATATCCTTGAACTAGGAGCTCCTTGTCACTTCCAAATTTTATATTAAATTTTGATTAATTACAAAACTTAATTTTGTACTTTAACTAAATTAATCCTGTTCCTAAACTTTTATTGACACCTTTGAGTCTATAACTTTGAATTTTTAGATTTATTAATCTCGTTATTTCTAATATTAATAAATGTACTATTGTAAATAAGACAAAAAAGATCATTTGTATTTTGGAAATACTTTATTTATGATATCATATACATCGCTGAGAGTAGTAAGCCATTGATAGGGGAATATTTGGATATAGTTTGAGATTTTTTATTTTAAATTTCATAAAAATAATTTCTTTTGTGATAGAGAAGTATGATTCAAAGTGAAAATTTTGTATTGAATTTCTCAATTAAGGGTGTTCATTAGTTCAATTTAGAGAAAAATTATATTTTTAGATTTTTTTTCAAAATCAAACCAAATCTAATTTACTTTCAAATTGAATTTCTTCAAATCAAAATATTTTTAATTTTAAAAATTGAAATATATGAAATTAAGAATTTTAAATTTTAAAAATAATATTGATTATACTTTAATTTAGTTTAAGTTATTAATCTTTCAAATAGTATTTGTGAAAATATACAAAATTAAGTATTTTGAATTTTAAAATACTCTTAAATAAAATATAATTTATTTTAAATTATTAGTATTTATAAAAAATATAAAATTAAATATTTTAAATTTTAAAATAACCTTAATTAAGATCTAACTTAACTAAGATTATTAACTTTAAATTATACTTAATTATAATTTTGAAAAAATTCAATTTTTTTGTTTGGCCTGTCCGGATCGAAACAGAACTGAATTTTAATTTGGAAATGAAAAATTAAAATTTTTCCAAACCAAAATATGAAAAAATAAAATTAAAAACTGAATTAAATTTCGATTTGATTAATTTTTAAAAACTCAATCCAAATACCTAAGTACTGGTTATTCTACATTTATCGTGGGCAGTGCTTTATTTCTATAAGCAATTAATTGAAAATTTAACACATTAACTATTTTTATCACCTTCTTTATATTTTTTAAATTTTTAGTATTGTTGATATTTTTAAGCATAAGTGATTGTAAATTTGATTCAGAAAACAAAATTTTTAAATCGTGTTGAATGTTATATTCTCACCAATACATTGAAGAATAGGAAAATTGGCTAGTCATGCTACCACTTCATACTATTAATATTAATTTTTAACATTTTTTGTCACTAAACAAAATTTGAGGGGCCAGATCCTATGGCGTAATTCAGCAAAAAATATTCACGTGGTTAATATTCGAGACAAAAATATAAATATCTGTACAACTTCATTTTCAGCCAACCCGATCAAAACCCACTCCGAAACCCATCTGCACAAATCAATTATCAGTTGCCTTCTTTGCCTCTTGATTCTTTGAGTCTTGAAGTGAGTCTGGGTCGGATTGGCTCAAAATGGAATTGTCGAGCACTTTTGGTCCAGAATATTAACAAGCGAACACAAATTGATTGGTTTTATTGTAATTTGTTTATCTTTTTCAAATATTTTTTTTTTCAAAATTCAACCCCTGATTTTCTAAGTACGTATCAACAAGTCAATTTTTAAACAATCATAATTTGGTAGTTAATGAAAACGATTTTGGGTCAAACAAAACAGCCACCGGTGGAGCCGTTTTATGCTTTGGAAGTTAATCAGAATAATATACATAATTTTTTCCACATGGAATACGCCGTTAATTGTCCGAAATTCATGCGAATGGCGTAGAAGGCCCAATTCTTTTAGAAAAGATGGCGTGTGCAGCTTGCGTTATTTGTTTAGATTACCGTGTAGAGATTCCTTGTCTTGTTTATTCATAATAATAGACTAGTGATAATGCCCGCCTATTATTTAATTATGATATAAGAAATATATATATATATATATATAATACTTTTACTCTCTCTTCTCCTCCAAAACTCTTAAATCTTCAATCTTAATTTTCATTTATTAGTAAAAAAAGTTATCATTGGTTAAGATATTTTTTTAATGATAAAATAATATAAACATTTTAATTTATCCTAAACAAATATTCAAAACTCTCAAATCTCTAATTTTAATTTCTAGAATTTTAATTTTTTATTAGTTAAAAAAGTTACCGTTAGTTAAGAGATTTTTTTATGATAAAATAATATTAACACTTTAGTTTTTCATGAACAAATCTTTTAATTTAAATCAAATTCTTAATAACTTTCCACTATCTCCACATAACCTCATCTACTGACACTTTCTCCACAAACTTTTCATTAGAAGGTTTTTTTTTTTTTTATCATCAGATCCTCTTATTTTTTTCTGATTATGATCTTCTATTTTCAAATTATAGAGGTAATTATTTCAATTTCTTTTCCGATAGGTTACTATTATTTCATTCCTTTTTCTCTTTTACTTTAATATTTGACCTTTGAGTTTGATAAATAGTGTTATAGATTTGATTTTTTTTCTTGAAGAAATAATTTATTTTAATGAGGAGCTTATCTATGCTCAATGCATCTCTTGTTGTTCAGAAAATATTTATAAATTTATTCTTGTTATAAAAGATTTCTTTTTTTTTTTTTAATTTATTGAGAACTTCTTTGTGTAGAGGTGAGATGTTTATGACTTTAATTCTACCTAGAGAAGTTTTTTTTTTTTTTTTAGAACTTTGGGGTGTAGAGGCCAAAATGGAAAGACATACTTCTTCTTTATCATGAAGAAAAATATATGAGTGTTATGTGTTTTAGTTTTACCATTTTAAAAATTTTGAAACCTGTCTTATTAGCTTTTTCAGTTGGATCCTGCAAAATGAAAGGTATGCACTTTTTCTTTTAATTTTTTAATTTATATTTTTTTTCGTCAATATGATTTTATGTAATTCCTTTTGGGAATAACATATATATTTTTTAAAACTTTTTAAATTTTCTGATCGTTAAGAAGGTTGGAAGTTGTTCATGACTTTTATATGTAGTTATACATTTTCTCCATTTTTGTTAGCTTCTTTTATTTTTCAGTTTTATTTTTAGCTTCATTCATATTTTCTCTTTCTACATCCTGCATGAGTTTTTTTTTCTTGAACTATATACTCTATTAAGAGAAAATAAAATTAGTGAATTTTTATTTTCTTTGGCAGGTTTTAAAGATTCAAGCTTTTTTTCTATTTATTTGAGGGGATGATTTAAAAAATATTTATTTATTTAGTTCTTGGTATCTATTACACTAATTTGTTCAGTATCTATTATTATTAAATTTGATCTTTTATTTACTAAGTTTTAAGAATAAATGTGTCTAATTGCATATTAAAACATTTTACACTAGAACATTCATGACTTTGCAGTACATTAGACATAAAATGTAACAATTAATAATTTTTAGTTTTTATTTTTGTCTTTTCACTAAATTAATATAAAAGAAATAAATGATTTTGTAAAATATAAATAAGACTATGGCTTCTTTATGATGGATCGCAAATACTATTCTTTTAGAAAAAAATTGAGTAATGACTTGAGAATCTTTTAATTTTGTAAAAACTTTTTTTTGAGGTTTTTAATATTAAATAATAATATCTTTTATTTATTATGTTATTTATTTTGTAGAAATGGAGGGAGACAAGGAAGAAGTGATGGATTTTAATATTTACAAAGATTTTGTTGCAAATATATATTTTTTAAAGAGTTAAAATAAATCATTAAATAATAGTATAAAAGATGAATCATTTTTTTCTTTTATACATAATGGGAGAAAAAGGTGAATACGACACAAGAATTGATAGATCATATCGTAATGTCAATTTATTTTAAAGATATAAAAAAAACTTACAATATATTTTTTCAATTCTTTTCTTTTCATCTCTTAATTTACTTATTTTGGGATAGATTTTTGAAGAAAATTTTTTTAAAAAAATGCCAATCCAAGAAAACACCTTTTGCCGTGTCACCTAGGTGGCAGCTGCTTTATTGAATTTCTGTCATGTACAGACAAATCTTGGATCTGCACTTCACTCCAACGTTAAGCATGTGAATCGTCAGGAGTTTTTGTGTCCTCCAATACTAATGTCTGATTAATCTCTCAATATTATTTTATTTTATAAAGAGTTTATTGAAAGAATATAAAACAGATATATTTTGTATGTATTATTACTGTTAAAAAAATTAAATACAGGATTTGTATTTAAATTATGTTTAAATTTAAATTTTTTTTATTTTAAATTTTATAAAAATAAATTTTTATAAGATGGGACGTGTGATTTGATTAGATTTTCGATCGAAAACCATTCTAATACATCAATTCAACTGATTGAAAGTTTTATATTTTTTTTTAATGAAATGATTGAATGAAGTTACATGACTATCCCTATTTCGCCCTATTCCCCCACCTTATCATTTTTAAAGTCCATTTAAGCGCACACCTTTGGCCTGGTTCTATTATGATGGGGCAATTAATCAAAATATAATTTTCATTGAACTTTGTGACGTTACAAACTTAAATGAATTAAGCTGTTTTCTTTTTTTTTTTTTTTGGATAAATAGTCATGCACATAATTGATTCCCCCCCTCACCCCCCACATCTTGTCTGCCACTTCCTCTCTCCTTGTTCACCTAGGCCATTCTCCTACCATACCTCCATTATAGGTCCACAGGATGCCTTTCCCTGCTCACAAACGAATTTCTAATAAAATTGTTTCAAAATTTTGCAATAATCTAAATATGTAGAGTGCACTAGTAATATTTTACCCTTTTTTTTTTTGCAAGAAAAGGAATCTATATACATTGCAAGAGTTAAAATAGCTCAGCCTACAGTTTGTGCCAACTTACGTCAATTTCCTTGACCTTATCACAAATACTACTTGCCGTAACCTGCGCTGAGGACCCCTAAACAATTATAGATAAATTTTAAAAAACGCCTGGGTTGAGGTAATTCCAAGTGTGCATTGTCATTTGGAGTCATTCACTAAATATTCCTTTTTTTAAATCATCTTTAAATTACATATATACCCTTTTGAATTGCATTAAATTACATAAATGCCCTTCTCAGCCATGCCATGGCTCAACTTGCGTCAAGAAGCATTTTCGTCAAATTCACTCTTGTGAAAATTTTTTAAAAAAATTAAATCAAAACTTAATTTAAATGAAGTTTTTTTTTTGAAGGATTGCAAATATTCCTCCAACGTGTATATACTATATACGTAGAGCCTAGCTGGTTCGGCTGGACTAGTATACTGTATAGAGCCTAGCCCTGTTTTTTCTTCTTTTTTTTTTTTTTTTTGACTGAATTCAAAACCATATATTACAACGTTAACCGTAAAGGAAGGGACATCTTTAGTTCCACCACAAAGGATTGGTCACTTGCCCATTGGGTTCACCTAGTATAGGGCCTCGCCTAGCTTGGGTAGAATTTCAATATTCGCCCATTAACTGCTCTTAGGTTAGCCCAACCTAAATTAACATAAACCAGCGAAACAAGTTCAAGTTAAGGGGACGGAGTTCCGACTAGCTAATTAAACCCGATTCAGGACGCTTAGTACGTATTGGGAAACTGGACTAGAACTAAGAAATAGTTTTATTCCCAAAAAAAAAAAGAACTAGGAAATAGTTTTGGTTATTGTAACTCACCCCTGTTCTCCTTTTACAAAAGGAAAAAATACCGATTCATTTGTGTTTTGTCCTTGAGAGTATTTTTAGGGGGTGTCATATATATTTTTGAGTTTGACTTTATACAATCAAAAGACTAAAATTTTTTTAACTTCTCTTACATTTTCTCTCTATAATTTTATTAAAATTAATAAGTATTTAGATTGAGCTATGCAACGCAATTAGATAAAAATTATACTGAACTCTTTCGATTTTGAAATAAAAAATTAAAAAATACTCAATGTTTTTTTTTTTGAATTTTGAGCACGACCAAACTTGTGCAAAAGTTCTGCCAAGCAAGATTTCCGCCTAGCAGAATTTATGCACAAGTTTCACCAATTTATAATTCAAATAATTTAAATTTTAACATTTTTATAATTTTTTTATTTCAGAATTGAGGAGTCTGGTGTAGATATACTATTCATTGCATTGCATAATTTGATCTAATATGATATTTATTAATTTGAATAAATTTGTAGAGAGAGAATGAAACAGAAGAAGTAGGATAGATAGAAAAATGAATTGGTAAATTTTGATTTTTAGAATGTATATAGTAATGGTGTATTTTTAAAAGTGTTCCATTTATTTCCCTCCGGAACAACCTTTGCAGAAATTATATTTTGACCCCAAATGTTAAATTTCTTTATCTAAATCTTTCGAAATTCGCCCCCAAAAATTATGAAACTTTTTCAAACTAATCACCAAAAATTTTGCAAAAATAGTCCATAAATTTCCAAATATTTACAAAGTAACCTTTTTAATGCATTTTTAACCCCTAAACTAGATAGAGGGATATCATATACGAACTGTACACATGGGATTCCATGAGAGTACCGAGCATTCCAATATATAAATAGGTCCCATCAACCTGATCTAAGCCTGCTAAATTCTGGACTACAACCTCTATATATGGTACAAGTCCTTCACTCTGTAGAAAAATGTTGCATGTACCTTCGGATTAACAATAGATGGATTTAACATTTAACGCTAAAATTGGCTTCTAATAAAATTTCCTGAAGCTGTATCAAATACAGTAAAATCTACATTCAAAATAGCAATATTTAGAACATAAATAACAATGTTTAATTTTTTTTACTTAGAGTACCAGATATCCTCACCAATTGGTGAGGTTAATTCAGAGTCAGTCCAAATTAAACCTGTAAAGTCTGACTCTTAAAAGAAAACCTGATTAAAATTCTTGTAACATGACACCACAACAATAAAAACTAATTTCACTAGTGTGGAACCTGCATTAACGAGCTGCCCTTCATAATTTCTATGATTACAAGGCAATTGTAAATAGAAGAGAAATTTACTTCAGACTTGTTTGTAAGCAACATATATGGTAATGGTAATTGCTTCTACTGTTGCATAGAAAGAGTTTAACTCATAGAACAATAGGCATATCTCTCAAAAGAAAAAAAAAAGAAAAGAAATTGAAACGATAGGCTATAACTTGGTTATTAGGCGATAATATATAAGATATTTATATATAAAATAGTGACATGTGAAAAAGTCCCAATCTTCTAATTCTTCTACGAATTTAATCACGAAAGTTCGTGGAAGGTGAAAATGTCGCAATCGTCTGCATCCACGATAGAGATATTAATATGCGCCATCAATTCTGGATCTACCATGAATGGACTTGAGGCATTTCATGGTCCCACGAGTTTCAAAGCTTTTGCACCCAATTGCTAGACAACGGACATGCCGCCAAGACTGGGGCATTCTCTCGGATCGAATGGATACGACAAACCTACTTTTACATCACATATGGTCGATTGTAAATATGTACACGTGATAAAAGTTGATAATTTAATTAGGTAAAAATATTTTTATTAATAAATTTTAAGTGTTAATTACATTATTCGTTTTGCCACATTTCTAAGGCAGGGTGAGTAAGATTTTACCCTAAACATTTTTATAGTGTCAAAGTTAACATTTATAGGGATTTTTTTCTTAAAAAAGCTGAATTTTCGTAAGGAAAAAATAGTGGCATTGCAAAACTTTGTGGACTGCCCCCTCTCTGTGAACCCCATAGACAGCACTCCACGATAGTAAAGGTGTATTTGGATTGAGTTTTACTCCCTTAATTTGAATTTTTTTAATTTTATTTTGACATATATAGAAGTGAATTATTTGTAACAAGAAAAGTAAGGTTCAAACTGAAAAAGATAAAAAAAAAAAAATTCACTTTGAGTTGCAATCTAAGACCACCCTAAGGGTGAGATTAGAATTTTTTTTTAATTGAATTATATTTAAAATAATAAAAAGGGCAAAAAGTGCCACAGACACTCGAACTTTGTCATATTATCGACTTTAGCACTCAAACTAAAAAACGGACGGTTTTGACACTCGAACTTTAAATCGTGATTGACGTTGGCCCTTCCGTTCCACATGACCGTTAAATCTCAAACGACGTTTATCACATGCCCAACTTGGAGGCTATTTTTGTCTGACAACTTAGGTGATGTAATGGCGCCAATATTTCCCTCTACTATCTTGATCACATGCCAAGCACGTCTTAAAAATATTTTGCCACCAAAAGTCAACATTCTACCTAACCCCAAGTTTATACATCTTTTTCTTTTCCTTTTCCACCAATTCCAACCGAGTTTGCAGGGATGCCAAGTTCCTCAACAAAGTTTTTGCTACCCAACTGTTACTGTGGAAGGATCTGTGCACTGAGGACTTCTTAGACCAATAAAAACCCTTCTAGAAGATTTGCAAGTTGTGGATATTCCCAAGTAAGCTTTTTTATTTCTCCTCGTTAGTTTGAATCATATGAATGATAATTTTGAGGGAATTGTTTGGGTAAATTATTATGTTATTTGGTTGATTTTTAAAGGGTGAGAGATGTAGTTTTTTTCCAGTGATTTGGATCCGAAAATGTGCAGCAGATCTTTGGAAGTAATACTGGACTATTAAAGCGGATTGACAGAGTGGAGCGTGAGCTTGAGGCAGCTATTGAAGTCAGGAAAAATTTTGAAGAAGAGATTGAGAAGCTGAGGAACAAAAAACAAGAAATTGAAGTCGAAGTGCGCAAGTTAAGATGTAGATTTAGATGGGTTCGTCATTACCTTTGTGATTCTCTCGGGACGATAGTCTCACTGGAGTTAGTCCATGTGCTTTCGGGATGGGGGATTAGTAAGGCCGGTGTTAGTAGGCCCTCTTTTTTCTTTTTTTTTAGCATTTGGTTCTATCTTTTTTTGCTAATTTTGTGGTGAAGATAGAAAACTTCCATGACAATTGCTTCCAAATGTGTTGTGGTGAATGTAAATTTGTGAACTTCTATGTACATTATAGGCACAGAGCTTTTGTCTGAGAGCTAACTTGTTAGTTTCAGACTGTGTTTCATATTCCAAAAATGCTTGCACATGAGGCCGAGTTCCAATGCAATAAAAAAATGAAACTGTCCCTAAAAAATATTGCCATTGAACATGCACCAAAGCCAAGCCAAGGAAAAACAAGGTTTACATTGATATAAACAAGGCAAAAGCAGTCAAAATACGCGCTCCATAAACAAAAGATTCATTTGTTTAACATGTGACGAATATTTCAACTACAGATCCACAATACATCCACATAAGCCCAAAGCCATAAGGCATCTACTCGCTAAAACTAATCATCTATTTCTTCACTGTCTCGGGATCTTTTTATTTGCTCTCTTTGGTCTTGGAAGTGGCCTATCAGAGGAATGTGTTGTTCTTCTGGTAGGAGCCTGCAAGGAAAATTAGAATTAGTAATGTTCCACAACAGTCTAGAATGGAATTAGTTTCCTTTTCACTAACCTTTCTCCGTTTTGGGCATGTTCATCCTCGCCCTGACTATGTTTTGGTGCTCCACATCCGCATTTTCGTGGGATGTTGTCTTTGCAACTTCTAGAATTATGGCTGATTTCTTGCATCTTTTGCGATGTATGATAATTCTCCTCCTTATCCTTACGTAACTTTCCTCAATTTCTTCCACTGACCGTCTTCTAGCCTTTTTTGGCCGTCCAGGTTGTTTGCAGGCCCTCTGGGGGTCCAATAATACCCCATCGCAATGAGAAGAATTGAATACCCCTACCTTCTGCCTATCAGAGATGAAAGTATATGCTAATCCCTGATTTGGAATCTCCAAGTCATCCGCCAACAACTCAAAGAACCACTTTCACTGCTCTCGAGCTTCCTTCTCAACCAATGCATAAGCTATAGGCCACCATCCGTTATTGGCATCAATACTTACTGCACTTAGCAATTGACCTCTATACAAACCTTTGGTATGGCAGCCATCAACTCCAATAAGAGGCCTACAATATGACATGAATCCTTTTTTCAGTGGCCCTAGGCACACATACATTCTCATGAACCTAGGTCGCCCACTCGCTTCCCTGAAGGGTTCATGAACTATCTCAATCGAGGTGTCAATATGTGTCCTTTTTAACTCAGCTGCATATCTCCAAACTGTTGCATACTGATTTTCATTTGAACCAGAAATTATTTCCCTAGCTATTCTTCTTGCAGCATATGCCTTGTACTTGCTTATCTCAGCCTTGTACTCTTCGTCAATGCATTGTCTGATTGCAGCCACAGGAATTTTATTGTGGACTCTAACTCGTTCTAAGAATCTCTCTGCAATCCATCTAGCAGTGATGTGCTTACTCTGCCACTCATGGGAGCAATTAGTATGCTTCAATCTCATAGATTTTATCACTAAATCTTTGCACTTGGTTGCCCTCTCAACGAAGCAAAAAACAAACCAACCACAAGCCTCATTTTTTGCAAGATGCTCGACTCGCTCTTTTTTCATTTGGTCTGAACTTCCCAGCCTTTCCCTCATTGATCAAATAGTTTCTGACTGCTTCTCTAAACTCAGGTGCATCTTTAAACCGTAACCCTACCTCAAATAGAGGTCTCCTCATATCCTTCTCGGAATTGAAATATTTGTACCTGCCTCTAAATTGCTCACCTTCGTAATCCAGAGCAATCGATTTTCCATCGGATAGATGCTCCTCCATGTCATCTTCGACTAGTGCATCTTGGCTTTCTTGCATTGTCTCTTGAGAAGCCTCTCTAGTTTTTTTGTTTTGCCTTACCCCCCATTTTTCGACCCTGCCATCTCTCGTAGCAAGTTCATCATCAACCACCTCATCATCCATGCAATACGAATCATCATCACCTGAATTGTTCAATCTCGTAATCTGCATCGAAACCGTCATCAAATTTCCCGAGGACTCTTGTTCTATTACCGCAGCAGACTTGATGGCCATCAACTTGCTCCCCTACACCCTCATCCATTACCCCTTGAGCATTATCTCCCTCATCCATTACCCCTTGAGCATTATCTCCCCCATGGAAGAAACTGTCAAGAACTTCGTCATTTACGGCAATGCCCTCTCCACCCACAACATCAACTTCTTCCTCAATATTACTTAACGGTTGACTTGGTCGCCTACATTCCGGCATATTAACGGGACATCTGGCTTGCAGCAACAAGATCAACACCTTGAACCATTGTACTTCTATCATAGGTTTGAGATGTATGACAGTTAGAAGCATCAACATGGGCCTCAGTTTCGTGTGTGTTTTCATCTTCAATTTCCTCAATCACAACACTGCATTTTCTTTGCTCACTTTTAAACTTTGGAAGTTGCATCAACAATTTAATTATCTCCTCCCTTTTCCTAACGTCAGCATATAATTCAATGATTTTAACCCTCTCTATAAGAGCACACATCATTAGAACTTCATTGTCACCTTGCACTAAAATTAGCCCATTCTTCATATCCCCGGAAGGCTCCAAATAGTAATACAACATTGTCTGATCTTTGTAACCCAATTGTTTTAACATAGCATCAATTTCATGCATTAACATTCTATCTACGCTGCAAAAATCAACATAATCTACTTCACCATCTTCATACCACCTATACTCTTCCCCAGTAAAGTGTCCACCATGGTGCAATTTTATAGTAAAATACTCACAATTGTCTTCTGCAAATACATGTATGCGATGTCAATACACAGAAAATAATAAATGATTATCTTCTGCAACTACATTTCAAAGTCAATTAAACATAGTTAACAAAAAATTTCCCCAAGCAAGTTTCATCACAGAAACACACACAGCTCGCATTACTTCAACAAATATAAAATCTTGGAGTAGAAAAAGCATGAAAAACCCATCAAAGTTCACAACTTCTAAACAAAAAGAGGGAACCCATAACAGTAAGGCCACAGAAAACTAATTTTTGCAAGAAGAGTGCGAATGGAGATAGAACCCAGTTCACTTACGGTAAACCATATACGGATCGAGATATTCATCTCTGTTTCTGATGACCCAGCTCATTCCGCTTCCGCCAAAGAGTACTTCTAACCTTGCGTGGAGCTTTAATGTGAGGATGCAGATTCTGAATGTCAAAACTATGTAGAAACTGCAATGGAAAAAATTATTTCTTGAACCCAAGAGCGACGGTTGTAGATTTTGAATCAGTTTATTGGAAGACGTTAGAGAGACTAAAGGGCAACATGTAATTAGACAAAAATACCCCCAATACTGGTCACGTGGATGGGTATGTGATAGACGTCGTTTGAGATTTAACAGTCATGTGGGACGGAAGGGCCAACGTCAATCACGATTTAAAGTTCGAGTGTCAAAACCGTCCGTTTTTTAGTTTGAGTACTAAAGTCGATAATATGACAAAGTTCGAGTGTCTGTGGCACTTTTTGCCCTAATAAAAATAAATTATTTATGAGTTGAAGTGGAGTTTAAAGTGAAAAACATAATTTTTTTATTAAAAAATCAATCAAAGCATACCATAAATTTACTAGTCCTAAGAAGAAGCACGTCTATCGGCAAGTGCTCACGCATAATGGAGAATTTGACTCTGGAAGAAGAGGAAAAGATAGTCATTTTGTCCGCAAGGTTCTCAAGGAAAGAGAATGCAGTAGGATTTCATGAGTGGGGCAGTTTTATATAATGTTTGTGTGAACCCATCGTGTGGTGAAACTATGTTCTATATCAATAATGACTTCTTTACATGTTGAATATTACCGGTAAACTTTTTGAGAGAAATGGTATGGTTGAAAATTTGGAGCTGGAAATGTTACTTTTTATTGTGTATTAAGAGTTAATCATTTCTTAAATCACCAATTTTGAAATTTATGCTCTACAGGAAAATAAGCCTTGACTCTTGTAGACCACACAACAACTAAGCCTTCTTTGGGGTCAATTAAGTGAATCAAATAAAGGATTATACATGATCGTCAATATAAATATAAAGAGTATTTGAATAACATTTAATAAGATCAAATACACCGTTAAAACTTTATTTTTTTATAGAATTTTTATTTTTATAAAACTCAATTATGGACTATAAGCTTTGAAAATTTTTATCTTTCTCCCTTTCCCTGACTGAAATTTTATATCCTTCTAAGATATTCATTACGTAATTCACGTGAACATTCAGTGGAAACATAAGATATTTGAACCGTTCTATTACAAAAGGATATCTTGTATCGCTAATGACTTCCGTATATAATTTGACCACTGTCACTTTCTCCTCTTTCTCTCTCAGCCAACACCTCTGCATCTCTCATCTCTCTCCGGTCTTTGTTTTTTTATGATTGAGGTCTGATTACAACGTGTTATTTTGTTAATTGTAATATGATAATATTTTATTTTTATTTTTATTTTTTTACTTAAATTTTTTATATAATTTATTATTATTATTTTTAAATTTACATAATTAACATTAAAATTGAAATAATATATAATAAAATATAAAAAATATCAAAATAAAAAATATATACTTTTTTACTTTTAAATTGATTCTTTTTTATATTTTTTAAAGACATCGCCAGTAGTGGTGTACGTGAACACTACCCATACCACTGTTGATGCGGTCATGAACAGTTCCACCAACAGTGGCGGGGATACCGTTTGCGTACCCGCCGCTGTTGGCAGTCATTAAAAATAGTAAAAAAATTAATTTAAATATAAAAAATATATTTTGACTTTTAAATCTCTCATATTTTATTACTCATTATTTCAGTTTGATACTAATTAAGTAAATCTTAAGAAAATAGTAATAAATGGTATAGAGAATTTAGTGAGAGAAAAAAGAAATAAAAATTAAAAATTAAATATAATCATACTATAATTAGTAAAATAGCGTGTTACAATTAAAAAGTATGTTATGATTTCACCTAATATTTCGACCACAAACTAAGCTAGATCTTTTTTTACTTAAATTTTATCAAAATTCAAGATGTAAAGACTAAATCTTTTGTAAATCTTTGCAAATCGTGCTATTTGTCTCATTTTCTTTGGAGGAATCTATTTATCTGAATTTGATTTGTACCCTTTTTTAGTATTTTACCTATTTCTTAGATAATTTTTAAAATCGTTGATTCACATGTAATTTTTTAAATTACTGTCTTTTAAAAAAAAGGCTAAAACTAAACTTTATTTGCCTATGTACTTCAAGAATAACAATGAAGATGTTACGAAGAAGATCAAAGTGTACTTATTTATTATTTATTAGTATTAATATTATTATACTTTATTCACTTAGAGTATTTAAGATATGAGATATTTTTTATTATCATGATTTTCGAACTATTATGTAATTTTATTGTGTTTGTTGTGGTATTATCCCAATTCCTTAATTCCTCTCTTTTAATGCATTAGTTTCGATTGTAATAACTATAACCATTTTGCTATTATTAATCAATAATTCTTTATTAATCAAAAAACAAAAAGAAAAGACTACTACTAGACTTAAAAGCTTTAGCATGGTTGAAAATTTTGACTGGGCACCCATAGGAACCCTTGAAGAAAATTAATGGTTAGGGTAGTCCAAGTAGTCTTGACCTAAATTCTACCTTATCTTGTTTGTGAGGCCCTACGTTTATACATAGTGCCACTGCCACATAATTATAATGTAGGGCCTTTTAAAATTATTTTTAACATATTGGAAAAAAATATATATTGAACTCAAAATATTCTATCTGATAAAAAATTATTTTATTACTAAACTATTATCTTACTACTCTTCCCCCCTGAAATTGAAATATTAAATTTCAATTTGTAATGTCCAAAAAATTGATTGTCTAGTTTTCTATTTTTTCTTCAAGATATAAATTTCCTGCTCATCTTTTCTCTAACAATAGTCGACTCTACAATTTAGAAAATATTTTTTAAAAGAAAAGCCTTTTCAAAAAGAAATTAAATCAGGACTTGTTCTCAATTAGTATTTAAATAACGTACTTATAACTTTTTAAAAATTATTTAAGGTAAAATCATAAATAAATAAGTAATTAAAAATAGTTTTAAAATAAATTTTAATTTTAAAAAAGTTATAGTGAAGATGCTTTTATATTAAAGATGTTTTTTAAAATATCTTTTACTTATTAAAATTGTAAAAAATAAAAATTTTATTTTAATTTTGATTATAATTTTTTAAAATATTTATTTTTTAATTGTTTAAAAAAAAGTTTTAACAATCCAAAATAAAGCTTAAGAAACCAAAAAAGTGAGGAAATCAACCGCACACGTTTTCTTTGGTAGTCAATCCGCTTTCGTACTACTCAAGAGAGACAGCAACAAACGTAAAAAGATGGTCACGCCTGCGTTGAGGGTGGCGTACGTGTACGCGGGGGGATCATGAGTCATGACAGCGTGAATCCGTGTGGGACAACTTTGGAGCTCGACACTCCCACTAGTCCCCACAACACTTTCTATATTAAGAACAAAATGTCCCGCGTTTGTCCTTCAGCGTCTCATTCTTCACGCTTTTCCCCATTTCCCAAGTGTCTCTCTCCCGATGTAAAAAAATCCGTACTGTTAACTATTGAAAATTTGATATTAGATCTAATTTTAGTTCCCAAAGATGCCTTAAAAAGGAAAGAAATTTTGTTTATGACACCTTGTAAATATCACCAAAAGAATATCATAGAAGATGTGACAAAATATTTGAGGAATTTGCAAAAGTTGAACATGTGAAGAAGTTTAGGATTGAGTACTTAGTTGAAATCTCGAACATATAAAATAGTTTCTTAAAATTAATTACTCATAGTCCATGATAGTCTATATTTGACTTAGAAAATCTTTTAAATATTATAAAATTATTAATAGGAGTTTCATTATATATATATATATATATATATTATTCATTTTTACTTTTTTATACTCGTGAACTAAAATTGTATGTCAATTTAAGTAACTTTGTTTATTTATATAAAAGTTTTTAATGATTTTTTAGATACAGTGATACTATGTTAAATAAGTATTAGTATAATAAGATATCTATAAAATAATTGACAGTAATTACAAAAAAATGCACACCTTCTATTGTTGAAAATTAATATCTTAGTAGGTTGTGATTAAAAAAAATATAATAATATAAAAACATAAGATTAAACTTAGACAATATCTCATTCTAAAATTAAATTTAAAATTTTAACTGTAAAATATATATATCTTTTTATAAATAATTTAATTTTTATAAAATTTAAAATAAAAATAATAAAATTAAACTCTGTGTAATTACATTATAAATTTTTTTAATATAATGGGACCTGATAAATTAACTGTGAATAAGTAAATGGATTTTTCTTATTCAACTGCCGCTTTTATATCCATACGTGTGGGGAACCCTTTGCATTTTTTTTTCTTTTCTTTTAGAAAAAAATTAAAAGGATGGAGGAAAAGGTTACTTTAGCAATTGCAGCGCAAAACGTCACCGATACCAACATAAATGGCGAGAAGCGAAAGGGGATGGTTCCGTTGGGAAAACTTTTAGGTGGACCCGGTCTTCAACACCAACTGTGGACCGAATTCACGTTAGTGTTTTTGGTGTGATAGCTTATGAAAGTGTACGAAAGATTTTATTCAGCAAGGAAAAAGAAGTACGGAGATTGGAATCTCTTTCCCTTTCTCTCATCCTCAGTGGATTTTATTTGATTTAGTTAGATAACATTTCATTTCAAAATAGTTTTACCATTAGTTTCTCAAAAGACTTCTACCAGAAAATGGCATGTGTTAGAGCCCGCATCATTTTTGTGAAGGTATATTATTTAATTAATATTAAAAAAATTTTAAAAAATATATTTTGTCTCAAAATTTTTTTGTTCGTCACAATACAATAATATTTTAAATTATTTAGATAAATATGCTTTCCTAAAAATATCGCATGGTTGATGCGTGCTATTTTATTTATAGAAGTTTATTTAGAAGAGTAATAACAATGCTAACATAAAATGTTTAAGAACTTTAAAGATTAAAAAAGTATAAAATTAAACAATAACGAAACTCTAATTTTGAGAATTCAATCAGCAAATAAATAAATCACCAAATTTTAGATGTACATAGATGAAACTCAATGTAAATTTTTTTTTTATTTTACATCTCATTTTCATGCTCATAATTAACTTATTTTTATAAAATTTAAAATTGAATATGTCAAATTTAAACTCCGTGAAATCTCACCCTTATATGTAAAAGGTTTCAACTTAACTTGATCTACTATCGGACTTATGTTAGTATAATTTGCTTTCTTGTGATTATTTCATCTCCATCTTAATTATCTAACTAATCTTACCATGTCTCCACGCTTAAGTCATGAACCGAACTAGAGGAACATCAAGTGCACACCTCCTTGGTTGTGCGATGAATCTAATTTCTCCAAACCTAACCGAACAAATATCCCTAGTTGTGGTATTATCAAAAGAGGATTACACTTTCGTCATGCAAATGGATCTCATTTTTGTCGTGTTTGGTAAGTGGAGTCCCGTTTCTTGTTTTAAACCTACTAGTTATCGTAGTACCTTTGTGTACCACACAAGGACCATTATTAACTGGTCCATCTCCATTTTTGCAGCGGAGTCATTTCTGCAACATTTAATCGGCTCATTGATCTGCAGAATCTCTCTTGTCGGTGATCTTGGGTAATATATGTGGTTAGCTTCATATCGTACTTCTCCAAAATATCAGAAGATCAACTTATCGACTTATCTCGGAAGCCCCAGATAGGAAGTTCCCTCGACAAAAGCTTTCACTCGAGAAACACAACTGACTATGGCACTTGCTAAAGCTCTTCTTTTCAGACCTCATTTTGAGGCCGACAGAGTTTCTTGGCAAGAAGATGAGTTTTCCGGCACCCGTCGTTGGCTTCAACGTCCGGGGGATAGAGTTGATCCAGTCATCCGACACCGGACTAAGTGGACGGTTTTGTGTCGTACAGCGACGATTACTAGGACAGGTAAGTAATGTTGGTTTAGAATCTTATAACGTTGACTAATATTCGAAAGCTTACCTTTTTTGTTTGGTTAGAGAATTGTTTGACCATTTTTAGTGTTCGCAAATTGTAGTTTATGTCTTTTATGAGACCAAATGCTCGTTTCAATTAGCTATTGGCTGTTTCCGTTGAATTTTCTCCTACTTTTTGTTGGTCCGAGAAGGTATATTTCGTTATAGTACATAGTAAATTTACGTGGGATTTTCGCAGAGGGAAAAGCCATGTTATCTTCTTCCTACTTTATATTCAATTCCAAGCAGTTCGCTAACCTAACAGGGTTTTATCTTTGGGAACTCCAAATTTAGTGATGTAATCTCGAGTAAAGAAATGCACACGTACTTTTTGATTAAAAAAAAAGAAAGAAAGAGGAAAAAAACTGAGTCCTTCAGAATGACTTGTAAAGATTTGTCCAACTTCGCTGAATAATTATTCTTTTTTTTTTCTTTTACTGAACAAAAAATTATTCATTTTTGCTCCAAAATGGATTGCCCAAAACTCAGTCCAGGCCCATTCTGATTTTGTGTGCTGGCTTCGGATGGAAATGATTGTGAATTTTCAAGTGGTTGGGCTTGATTTGGGTCTTTAGGAACTTTTTCGATTTGGGTTTGAGGACGTACAATGCGGCCATAATCAACATAGCCCAACCCACTTGAATCTTTAATTTTAAAATTACTTTTTCATAGGTATCTTTAATTTTTAAATACAGGTACAAGTCCATACTCCTGTTTGGGCACATTTCTATTCTATTTTGTTCTTATCGTTCTTTGTAATAGTAGCGTATAATGCGTTTGATTGTTAAGGAAAGTAATCAGAGAAAATAATTATTTTTTTTTATTTTTAAATTTCAGTATTTAGTTTATTATTTGTGTTTTGAGAAAGGAATGTGATTCCTAAAATTTGAAAAAATAAATATACAATTATAGAAAAAAGAATCCTTAATAGGACATAGTATTGTGATAATTTTCCTTAAGATTCTAACCAAAAATAATAAATAATATTTTCAAAAATAGATAATTAAATATATAAGATTCTTATTTACATATTTACTTGTTTATCTTTATTTTTTTGTGTTCTCATTTGCTTTCCCTCTCCCCTCATACTTCTTTTGATATTTTTTCCTCACGCCCAACTTAAAATGTGATAGCTAATCAAATTTTCTTTATCTCAAATTGTTATTATCTTTATTTTTTGAAAAACTTACAAGACTTGAAATTGTAACAAAATTATTTATGAAGTTTTAGTTTAAAAGTTATATTATTAGTACATAATCAAAATGCATCATTAATAACAATAACAATAACAAGATATATATGTATATATATACATATACATATATGAACATTAATTCTTTTACTGCATTTGGAAGAAATATCAAATTAATGTACAAAAAATATGATTCAAGCCTTTTTATTTATATGTTTACATTTTATTGACGTATAAGTAATATAATTAAATGTACAACAACTTATGAGATATTATTTATTTAAAATTTTTTTAAATTGTATAATTTATTTATTATATATGATTAAAGAAATAAAGAACAAGCTTTATATTACTTTCCTTCGTTCTTGTAATATTCTATTGAATAATCCAAATATAGAAATGTAATCTGTCTAGAATTACATTACTCGGATTCATTTCCTTAGAATTTAAATTTCTCAATGTCACTTTCTCTCCCTATCAATTAAACAGTGCCTAAAAGAAAAGAAGGAAAACCTTAAATCTCTATGATTTTGACTATATGTAGAAAAGATCTTAAGCATCTTCAAGCATCATCAGTTCCTTGGTTCAAAACTTGCAGATTCTTATTAAATTAACTGAAAACTAAGATTTCACGGGTTAAAAAAAAGAAACTCAAATAAAAGTTCATATCTAGGGCAGGGATTTGACAACTGTATATCCGATTTTCATGCTCAAGTTTAGCCTTAAATTCACTAGAATTCTTCTTTGAAGTAAATTCTGTTTTACTATCTTCCAAACTTTCTCTCATTAAAAGAAAAAAAGAAAATCATTGTCTCTGTCAGAGTATTCTAGCTCTCAAATCAAGATTCGCCACTGTTGTTGAAAGTAGTATGTGTTGCCGTTTTTATTGTATTTTAACCCCATTCAAAAGCTTCTTTTTTTTTAAACCTTCATCATGTTTATGCATATATTCTTGATGCGTGGAATAATTTTCTTTTTTACTTACTTTTGCAGCCCCAATTAGAAAAACTGAGAGAGTTGAAGAGTCTGCAACAAAAAAGTTGAATGAGGGCTTTGTTGTCCCAGACAGCAATGCATTTGGAAATAATTTCAGGGACTATGACAAGGAGACGGAAAGAAACAAGGCTGTGGAAGAATTCTACAGGACTAACCACATTAATCAGACCTATGAATTTGTAAGAGACTATACCAACTTATAAGCAGTAAGAATAACATGTTGATTTTTACGTGATATTTTCTTGGGTTTTTGTTGATGATTAGATATGGGGTTGATGGTGATCACAGGTGAGAAAGAAGAGAGAGGAGTTTGGAAAGTTGAATAGGGCAGAAATGAGCATCTGGGAATGCTGTGAACTGCTGAATGAATTTATAGATGAGAGTGATCCTGATCTTGATGAGCCTCAAATTGAGCATCTTCTTCAATCTGCAGAGGCCATCAGGAGGGATTATCCTAATGAGCACTGGTTGCATCTCACTGCACTGATCCATGGTAATTTTAGGAGGGCCTTTTGAACCGAGTTGCTAAGGAACTACAGCTCTTTAACCCCACCCCCACCCTAGAGGTTCAATTCTACCTGCAGGCTTGTAGATGGATTTTGGTATGGCAATTTCTGATCTCTTTTTGGTGATGCAGATCTGGGGAAGATTCTACTGCACCCCGAATTTGGAGGTGAACCACAGTGGTGCGTTGTGGGTGAGTCCTTTTCTGCTGATCTTTCTTGTTCCTCGATCGAAGAGTCTAAATTCACAGACACGACCTGAGGTTCCTCTGATAGATTCTGATGGCGTTGCATGTTCTAATGGTCTTTTGATCTTTTCATGCAGGGGATACATTCCCAGTTGGTTGTGCATTTGATCAATCCATAGTTCACCATAAGGTAATTGATCACTCAATGGCCTTCATCAAATGCCAAGCTAGTATAGCTGGTATACGTATAAATTTTAATTAGGAACCAATTACTGAGAGTTTGTAATTAAATCTTGTACCTTTTGTACATGTCCTTCGAGTTCTGCACCAGAAACTAATATTGCTTTTAAGGGAAACAAATATATACAATACCTATAATGCATGATCTTTACAATAATTAGGTGTCGCTCAAGAGAGAAGAGCAAGTGAAATGAAATACATACATTTTTAGGATTGATATACATGAACCTTTTCCAAGAAAATAATTTGGAGCTCTTTCAGTTAATTAAATGGCTTTTACTTGATCTTTTGGTCTGTTGTAGCATTTCAAGGACAACCCTGATTGGAACCATCCCGTATACAGCACAAAGCTTGGCGTCTACACTGAGAATTGTGGGCTTGACAATGTCGCCATGTCTTGGGGACATGATGAGTACATGTACCTGGTACGTCTTAAAGAATCTAGATTACTCAATTAACTCTTGAGTTTGATGTTTATTGGACATTTGTTCATACCATTTTCCTTCTAATAATATGAAAATATCATGTCCCAGTTCTATTAACAGTAGAACCAGGATGATCATATACATGTAGCTTCATTTTCTGCTTGCCCCTTTTCCTTTTAACAGGTGATGAAGGAAAACAAGACAACTCTCCCTCCTGCTGCATTATTTATTATCAGATTCCATTCTTTCTATCGTAAGCCTCTATTAGTCCCTGCATCAATTTCGGGGTTGTAATAGTAATTTAACTTCCATATTTTCCTTGGCCGTCTTATCTTGCAGCACTGCACAAGAATGGTGCCTACAGTTACCTCTTGAATGATAAGGACAGGGAAATGCTTGAATGGGTTAAACTCTTCAAGTAAGACTTTGATCCTAACTATAAAACCCAAGTGCAGAAAGTTTATTTGTTTAGTGCGAAAAATATATATTTGTTTTGATGTTTTCTTATACCAATGCAGCAAGTATGATCTCTATAGCAAAAGCAAGGTTAGAGTTGATGTGGAAAAGGTGAAGCCTTATTACCTCTCCCTCATTAACAAGGTTAGAAATTCTTCCTTTTAAGCATATGGCTGCAGTATTTGCTTATTTGTTTTGATATTCCTGAACTGTGTAAGCATTTGTATGTGGTTGCAGTATTTCCCAGCCAAACTCAAGTGGTGAAATCAAAGATATCTATAGGCTTCAAGGGTGCATCATCAAGGTCATCAACCGCTCATCGGCTGATTCTTGCCCAGAAATGCTCCAGAGAAAATTTCATGAGAGTCAATAATTTCAAGAAAGATATATATATATATATATATAACCTAGCAAGATAGGCCTGCTGTATATCATGAGTCAAAAACTTTTAACCTTTTTTATTTATATTCGCTGTAAATAATTTGTATAATAATGGGCAAAGAGAAGAAGTTTCTTCTTATTTGCAATAATTAAGAGACCTTCTGATTATCTCTATGATAATTCAACTGTTTCTTACACCTTTCTTTGGCTGAATTCTTGCATTATATTTGCATACTTCGCTTTCTGTCTTCAAAATTGATTCCAAGAAAAAAAAATTCAAAGCCAAATTTTTATGAAGATTTGGATTCTCAAAGGGTTTAGATTTCACTTCAGTAAAATACAATTAAATTCCGAAACAAATTACATAGGCCTTGATTTAGATTTCATTTCAGTAAAATCCAAATTAAATTCCGTCCAGAATTAGTATTAGGAAGTTTGACCTCCACTAGTGTTTTTTTTTTCCTATTATACATTGAGTGGGGATGTGATTCACCTTGCTAGTTTTTATTTGCATTCTGCCGCTGAATTTTAATGTTTCTCGGATTTTTTAGATTTTTAGTTATTAATTTTTAATTTTTAAAATTTTATATCAAGATTTAAAAGCATAATTCAATTACAATGATTCAAAATCAACTTAAAATATTGATTACAATCAATTATAATTTTTAAAATTTAATTTTTCTCTCTTAATTTTAAAAATTTAAATAAATAACAGAACTTAATATCGATACAATTTGAATAAAATGATAAATTTTAATCATCCATTAGATTTCGTTGTATAGTAATTAATTATTAGAAAATGAATGAAATAAATATCACGTAATAAATTTCAAGAATTTTTAGTGTTTGAAGAATAAAAATGTTAAAATTATTTAAAAATTATTATATATTAGTGAAACCTTAATATATTCAGCATTTATGTTGTCGCAAAAAAAAATGTATCTGTTTTAAAATTATTTGACTTCTTATAAATTTTGAAATTATTTTTTATTGTTATTTATATATAATTTTTTTATTTTTATTATATTAAGAAAATTAATTTAAAATATAATTAAAATATTTTTATTTTTTTAAATTTATATAAAAATAATTAAAAGATCTTATATTTTATTTTGAAAGGGAGAAAATAAGATAAGTTGACTTGTAATATAAGAAATTACTAATTGAAAGGAAATTTTTAATTACTCATTTGTGCCCATTGCTTGGGAAATTCTTAACAAATTACAAACGAGAAACCGAATGGATTCTATTATTATGTACCTAAAGATCGGATGTCTTTCATTGGAAGAATCATCAAGATGATCGAAAACGCGACGATAATATCATATACGGCTCTCCATCTTGTCAGCTTTTACTAACGGATTCTGATTTGATATAGCGACGCGCCCAACGGTTCTGTAGTCGAATTTGCATCCGTGCTTCTCCGGGTACCGATGAACGCTGCAGAACGTCCCTCCGCACCGGCACTCATACCCTAGAACCCCGGCCTTCTTGTTACAGCTCATGCATCTATTTTTCTTATTTGATGGTACGTTATTGCCTTTCTCCGCGGCCGTCTCCAACGCAGAATCACCGTTGAGGCAAGCCACTGGATTTGCAGAAGGATTTAAAACATGCGGATCCGGACAGCAGTTGATCGATGCTCCAACGGATGAATTGGCTGATGAAGCGGCCTCTTCTTTCAGATAATCTCTGTAGCACTTTGAGCAGAGATTACGAGTTGCCGGCGAACCGAAAAAGCCGCAACCTCGTTCGCAGAGTGGGGGAGTTCCCGACTGCTCGTAGCTCGCACCATCGTCCATATCTCTGTGGCAGATTCAAAAGTTCTTTTTCGAAGATTATGATATTGTGCTGAGAGATTGAAGTCAGTGCTAGAAAGGTTATACGGCATGAGATTGTAATGATGGTGAATGGGATATATAAATGGATACCTCTGTCCGAACTAAATCAAATTCGAGGATAATAAGGAACCAACGGTCACCTCCTTCTCACAATCACAGGAGTGAAAATAGCTATGAGTCTATCATGTTATTGAAGTAGGCAGATCTAAAAACTCGTAGTGTTTTTGAGGGAGAGATTCATGTAATTATCCACTTACTAACTATGCATGAGATTTCTATTATATTTAAAAATTATAATTTTATTTTTTTATATTATATTATTTTTTGGCTTATTTTCTTAGATCACTGCTACTAACACTTAGCTTCCGATAAAGAAGACGTGTACATTTTCTCAAATTACATACTAATTAATATTTATACAAGTTTTATTATATTTATTAATTATTTACCGGAATCTTAGTATACTCAAAATTTTACTAAAAATTATGTATAGGTGAGTAGCATTCCGTAAATTAGCACACAATTTTAATTTATAAATAAAAAATAAGAATAAAGAATTTAAGTAGAATGAGACTGTGTAAATAGTTTCATGATATTTAGAGGGTTTTTTTAATCCTAAAATAGGGTCCTTTTCTTTTAATTGATTTAGCTAGAGAGGTGTGCTAAGTTTGTAGTCAGAGCTAATAATTGAAACAATGTGTGTATTCAAAGCTTTTTTTGCATTTTTTTTTTATTTGAATCGGAAGCTGACAAAAAGAGTATTGATCTTTGCTTTCTCGTATTTGCAGATAATTTGTTTAAGGATAATGCATATAATGTTGAATGTCGAACTTCGCCATTTTTGTCGAAGTATTATAGGTAAACAGTAACTGGTTCATCCAATGGCGGACACAAGTCATGCCTGGGAGGAGCCTTGGCCCCCATTTTTAAAAACAAAACCTTGTATATATATTGTTATATAGAATGGTGTGTGTGTGTATATATATATATATATATATATATATATATATATATATATATATAAACTGGAGGCCCTAATACAAGCAAGCCTTTCTTTTATTTTAAAATATTTTATTATTAGATTCCTCTTTTTAATGAGAAAAAGAAAAAGTTTTATTAGGATATATTGAAAAAGATAGAGAAGTAATACTTGGATTTTTTTTTAGTTGTTTGTACTCTCTTCTTATTTTTGTAAGTAATATTATCCTAAACTTAGAAAATTCAATTCAAATTTTATGCAAATTAGTTATGGGCATTAAAGACTTTTTATTTGAAGAAAAAAATAGAGACTATAGAATGACCTTGAATAGGGTTTGTTTTTAAAACCAAACTTAAAATTTTAAATGTAGAACTCAAATATTCTCTCACAAACAATTTAATTTTTACGAAACTCAAGATAAAAATCTCAAAACCAAACTCTATCTAATCACACCCTATAAAGGGAGCACGATAAATATTAGCATCTAAAGTAAATTATTAAAAAGTTTAACGTAAATTTAATTATAAATAATTTTCATAACTTGAAAGGATAACAATATGTATTTTAATTAATTATATTAACATATAAATTAATCACATCTTGGCCCTTCTAAACCTTCAGTCGTACGTCCCTTAAACTTGGTTAATGGTTACTAGCAAGTTACGGCGAAAAAAAATATAGCCGCTACTTATTTCACTCAACCCAGCCCTTCGTAACTAAATAGATATAATATTTTACTGAATGAAATTGTCATTAGACCTTCATTCATTGGGCTGCATTTCACGGGCTCCAACACAAAAACCAGCTCGTAAGGAAATAAGCCATTCCCGAAACAAAGCTATCTGTGCAAATTTGATCACTTTAAGAATATTGGCCCATGGAATCCTGAACACTTTATGCACTTAGCAATTTCAGAGCAGTGACAACTGGACCCCTAATACGATACGAGGCTGTTATCTTTGGTAATGCCTTAAATCATGTTTGACCCAAAGTGTGCAGTATTGGGCCAAAATACACCAGCAAGCCCAGTACGTTTGCTTTTAAGTTTTACCTCCAACCATAGTTTGCCTTTTTTCCAAAATGCCAGGAAGTCCGATGAATCTCGGATTTGGACGAATAAAGTTATAGCTTTCGCTGAAGTTGCGTAAAGTTGTCAAACATCTCCATAATACTCCATCCATTTTAAAATATAAAAACTTTTTGTCATATTTTTTACTCAAAATATTTAATTTTTTATAAATTTTAAAAATTATTTTTAAAATTATTATTACTATAAATATAATTAATTTAAAATTCGTGCGATGCTAGGATAAATTTTAAAATTAAAAATATTAAAAATTAAATTTTTAAAAGAAGTATCGGAAGAGGAACTTTTTCTACCTCCCAAAATATATATGTTTAGGAGAAAAAATTAAATAACACATAAAATATTAAAATTTTATTTATTAAAAAATATTCAATACCTTCTTCTTCATCTTAGACTCTTAACATATAATTTCTATCTCTTTTGTCTCCTATTACAAAACCAAAAATAATATTGGTTATGTTAAATTTATTTCTTTTTGAATTTTTAAAAATTCTGATTCACATACAAATATCACTGATGTCCGTTTGTAAAACATAAATAATATGTATCATCTATTAGCTCAAAAAAGGTTAAACTTGTCCAGTTTGGAGAAGCTTCATTATCCCAAACACATATTAGAGATCAAGTGAATGAGTTCAATCTGAAAGAAAAAAAATTTCAAATGAGGTTTCAAGAAATTTAATCAGGTTAAAATAGAGATACTATTTAAGATAACAATAAAAAGATTCTAAAAGAGTTTATAAAATATGGCATCCAAATTCTTATGGAAAAACCTAAATCAAATAGGAAAAAATAAAGAAAGTAAAAGAATTATCTTAAGAAATGACGATAAAAAGAAAAATCACTGGGGTTGGAGCTGATGTAGTGAGATTTGAGTGATAAATAAATCCCAAAAAAATATAGAAGTAGTGGTTACAATTTAGGAAGGAGAAAAGAAGAAAAAAAGAATGCACAAAAGATAAAAATTATGATGTATATTATGTTTGAAAGAAGTAAGCAGATATTAGGAGTTTAGTTTTTATGAATTTAATTTAAATTAATAGATTGTGTTAAATAAAAATAATAAAGATAAATATCATATTTGTTAATAATTATTAAATAATTAAAGTTTTATTTTTACAAAGTAACTCAATATATAAGTAGTTTAAATTATTTTAATAAATTTAAAATAATCATAACTAATTAAATTTTTTAAATTAATTAAAAATTTAAAAATTTTTAAAAAATTAAGACAAGAAGTTTGGAGGTATGAGAAAAAAAGAGTTACATTTATATTATATATATCTATAAATATAGATAGATTATATAAATTATATTATTTTTTATTATATTAGTAGAATTAATTAAAAATATAAAAAATTTTTATTTTTAAATATTTAAAAAATATTAAAATATATTATATTTTAAAACAGAATAAGTATATCATAAAACGTGAATCAATGAGTCATTCCAAACAAAACAAATAATAAAGCAAGCACGCTTCTCCAAATGCATTCTTCTTAGATTTTGCACTTATGTTTTTCCATTCTGAAGTATACAACGGACAAATGTAAATCAAAAGCAGGATATCCTAAAAAAATTCCATATTATACGCGAAGAAAAAAGAGAAATTGACATTGGAGTGAAATTAAGATGGAGAGTGAAATACAGGGACCAATAGGCAATAGTTCTTTCAGCTTTATTGGATAAGATAATGTTGAAAGGGTAAAAGGTCGAAAAGAGCCCTGGGCGGATAGGGTTTGCGACGTGGAAAAAGAATAAAGAACCAGTCAAAATCATGAGGATCTTGTTAAGGTAGCAAAGGAAAGTCCGAAGGTTGGCATTATCCAAATCATCAACGAGGCGCGTTGACACGTCGCCTTCACGTGGAAGCTGAAAATCCTACCAAACACGTGTTACCCAATATTCCTGCTTCCCCTCACGTGACTCCCCTTGCCACCTCAAACCCGATATTTTTCGTCCACGTACCTGTTTGGCATGCTACGTTTGTCCCCACTCTGAGCCTTTGGCTCCGTTTTCTCTATTCTATTATTTCGTCGCTTGTGATTTTGGGTCCTCAGGAATTGAATGAAAATTGAAATCTTTTTCCTTTTTGGTTGGGCGTGGGGGATTTAATTGAAATCTTGTTCCTGTTTATTAAAAATACCACATGGACGCATTCACGTTTCTTTTTTCCTTCTTTACTGAATACAAGAGGAAGGATTTACCCAGAAAAAAAAGAGAAAAAAATTGAACCCAAGGGGAGCTATAATATTATTAATCCAAGAGTATCTATATTAAGAGTAGTAGTTTTAGTCTGTTCCAGGAAAAAAAATTGTAAACTTTTTACTTGTAGGAGCTTAGAGAAAGGCTTCAAGCCTTACAATCATACAAGACGCATTTAGTCGGCATTTGGTAAATATATTAACTCAAATTAAGAGTTAAAAGACTCATTCATCTTTTCTTTTATTGTTAAGAAAATTTACATCTATAATTTAAAAGTGCATAGTAAATAAAGTCTATAAATCACACAAGAAGTTAAGGTCGAACTTTAATAAAATATATTTTACAAACTAATATTTTTTATTTTTTTTCTAAAAGTAATTAAATATTACAATATATAAAACTTTTTTTCTTAATCTAAAATATAAATAATACATTTTTCATCTTAAATTAAATCAAGTGCTATATCGAGCATGGGGTGCAAGTTTTGGATGAAATCCAATCCAATCCAATCCAAAATTAGTTAGATGAAGGAAAACCAAATCCCCGACTTATACGATTCTTGTGTAGATTGGTGGTGACAACACCTACTTTTAGGTCTTAAAATAAATGTTTGCAAACATGAATAGCCCTTATGCTGAAAACCTACTACTACTTATAACGGTTAAGAAAGAAAGAAAAGTACCAGAGGCCTTTTTACTTGGAGATCGTTGGAACAATTGAATCAATGTATGGGGTCACCCTACTCAATTCAGGTCTATGAGTGTGATTAGATAGAGTTTAGTTTTGAGATTTTATATTTTGAGTTTCGAGAGAGAGAAATTTTTGTGAGAGAAAAAATAAGATGTGAGATGAGAAATTTACATTGAATTCCGTGTGTAGCCTCCAAGTAAAGCCTATGTTTCGACTTGCGCAACCTCTCTCTTTGCAATTTACTTTTGATATGAATATGATTAAATGGGCTATAACATCTTAAGAATTTAAATATTTAGTTATATTTACAAAAAAAAAGCATTCAACTGCAAATTATCCACAGCATTGAAACAAATTACTTAGGGATTATATTTCCTTTTGCAATTTGTGATCAATTACTCGATAAGGAATTCATTGTGATACTCATTTTAATTACTGAAGATATTGAGTTGAATTTATTTATGAGGTAAATATATAAAAAAAATATTGGTATGTTTTTGAACATTTAATATTTCTTTCTATAATTTTCGTGATAGCATGTATGATATTTGAAATAATTTCATAAAAAAGGTAAAATTGCATTTAAAAGTTAAAAAAGGAGTTCATTACGGAATGGCAAAATTTCAAAAAGATACGAGTATAATTATGGAGGTCCAAACATTTGGAGGACAGGATTGTAAAAGACTGTAAATGAAACTGACACGCTGGTGGGTATGCACGGCTGGTCTGTCACGCTGAAAACCTTCCACGTGTCGTCAAAAACACCAGTATCGCGTGTTTTGCAAAGAGGCGCACATGTTGCCTCGCGTTTCTACTACTACTCTGTAGATGGCCCCACGTACTCTTTATTTCCTTTCGTACTTTCCAACTATCATTAATATAATCCTTTTTATTAAAAAGAAAATATATATCTAATTTTACGAGATTTACTGCGATCATTTCGCGGTAAAAAAGTAACCGAGGTGAGACCGTCTGACAAATAAAAATCTGCAGAAATGGACAAAAGAATGGATATTTACTTTTTCTTTTTTTGATGGTTGATATTTACTGTTGGACGAAACCAGGCGATAACTTCACCAACACAGTCCAATTCCCACTGCAAAGCCTGAAACAACTTTCAATTCAACAAAGCAAAGGGTTTGTAATCTTCGAGCTGGTCCCATGGGAATAGTCCAGTTTATAATGACATATTTGGAGTGTGTTTGATCCAGCAAAAAAGGGAAAAAAAAAATTAAAGCATCGGGAGTGTGTTTGGATAGTAGCTCTCAAGATCTTCCTGACGACAGAGAACAAGTCTCAGCTGTCCTAATTCTAAATTCATGGTATATTTAGATATTATTTTATTTTAAAATTTTAATTATGAGATATATATAATTTTATAATTTATTTATTTTTTACAAAAACATTGTGAAATTTCTAAAAAAGTTAATTTTTCTTGCCTAGATTTTAATGAAACTTTAAACTTCTATTGGATGAAGTTTTAAGAAATTTGAGGGCAGAGCTGAAGCCTAACAACTGAATTTAATTTGATCAATAATTCATTAATGGTATTAGTATTTTGCACCATTTTCCCAAAAAGCAGTTGGCCCAAAAGAAAGCCAAGGTCTAGGAGAGCGAAGACAAAATGGATAGGAATTCTTAGGGTATTTACTGCAAATGTGTTTGAGAGTTTTGGATAAAAAAGAAGAAATATTCTTTTTCATTTGAGAGTTTAAAAAAAATGAAATAGTAGATTAAAAAGTTATTTTACAAAAATATTCTTTCAGGTTAAGAACCCTTTTTTAGAACAATAAAGATTTGGTATTTTGGATACTTCAATCATTTTTACTTATGCTCGCCTCTTCATCCGTCTCTTTCTTCCCAAAATTAGGAAGAAAGATTTTGGAAGAAAATGGGGGCGATTTCATCTTTCCAATTCTTCCCTCTTCCTTTCCTTTTTTCTCTAAAAAATGTTTCATTCGTTTAATTTTTAATGACCTTCTTAATATATTAAGATATTTAATATTTTTTATAAAAAATATATAATATATTATTTATTTATTAATTATTAATTTTATTATATATTATTTTTATATATTTAAAATTAATATAAAATATTTATAAAATTATATTTTTATTTTTTATTATATTATATTATTTTTATAATATAATTTAAATTTTTATATAATATTTTATATTTAATTAAATATTATAAAAAATGATACAGAGGGAGTAGAAGAAAAGAGTCGGGAGTTTCCTTTCTCTCCGAATCCTTTCGTTTATCTCCAAATCATCCCATCCAAACCAGGCCTAAGCGACCGGACGTTTTCAACAGTCGCCAAACGTGTCCTAGCATTTTGGGACCTACGTGAATCCATGCCTCAGCTACCGGATCAGGCTGTGACAAATAGCAGTGACTGCTACGTGAAGTTAGTCTTCTGCCTGCAGTTCTAGCTCGCAAATAGGCGATAGTGGTGATGGAGGAAGTAGATATCTTAACCTAACCATGGTTAAGTCAACCTTTTAACCACAGCTAACATAGCAGTTTATATTCAAACTCCGCCATAGACTTCGCATACCCTCGGAAAAAACCAGAGAGAACCAAAGAGAGAGAGAGTGAGTGAGTGAGAGTGAACTTTCAACTTCAGATATGATGATGGTCGGAGATCTTCCTCGTTCTAATCCCACCGTTCAAGTCCCGCCGTGGAATTTCTCGGATGATTTTCCAACGGCAACTATTCACTCCCCATTTCCCGTCACGCCTAGTGGCAATGCTACAGCTACTGAACTTCCCTGTGAAGCCTTCGCAGCGCTCCGGCGTTATCTTCCATCAAACACAATGCCCGACGACGAAGTCGACTCCGAAAGCGACGACCTGGACATTCCGGTGGATGCCTTTTCGTGTGATCAGTTTCGCATGTATGATTTCAAGGTGAGGAAATGCACGCGTTCTAGGTCGCATGACTGGACCGAGTGTCCGTTTGCTCACCCCGGCGAAAAGGCCCGCCGGAGAGACCCAAGGAAGTACCATTACTCAGGGAACGCCTGTCCCGACTTTCGCAAAGGCGGCTGCAAGAAAGGGGACTCCTGCGAGTTTGCGCACGGCGTTTTCGAGTGCTGGCTTCATCCAGCTCGTTATCGCACGCAGCCATGTAAAGATGGGACGCACTGCCGCCGGAGAGTCTGTTTCTTCGCCCACACTCCCGATCAGCTGCGCATCCTTCCTCAGACCGAGTCCTATGATCGACTGGGCTGCAACTCTCCGGGTCGACTCGGTCTCGACGCAGCCTTCACCGTGGGCAAGGGGTCGTTCGGATTATCTCCAACCTCGGTTTTCTACTCTCCGCCGTCGTCTCCTCCTTCTGAGTCCTCCCCTCCAGTGTCGCCGAGTGGGTCGCTGAGCTTGAACTCCATGCGCTGTCTCGTTGATTCAATGAGAAATATGCAGATTGGAACTACAAGAATGACGGTCGGCTCCCCCTCGTGGGGTGTTCAAATGGGCTCCGGGTTTTGTTCCCCTCGAAGCCCGTCCACGTTTCGACCAGGATTCAATAGCCTGCCTTCCACTCCTACCCGAGTCCCAACCCGGTCTGCGCTCGCATTTGATTTCTGGGAGAAGTCATATGAGGAAGAACCCGCGATGGAAAGAGTGGAATCCGGGAGAGACCTTCGTGCGAAGATCTACGCGAAGCTGAGCAAGGAGAACTCTCTTGACTCGGGCGGAGGAGGTCCGGACTTTGGGTGGGTTTCGGAGTTGGTGAAATGATCATTATTTGTTGCAGATTTCAATGGCGATCTGGTTCGGTGGCCTTTCAGTTCCATTCAAGTTGTGTATATGTTAACGAAGACGATTTGCTGGGATCTTTTGTATATGTGCTGCGTCATTTTGTGGAGACCGGTCCTTCAAGGCAAATACTTTTTGTACAGAAAAATGTTAATCTCAGAGGGTGGCTGCCGATGAATGGGCCGACTTTAATTGTATTTTTCTTGCTGTAATTTGTAAATGTAATTGCATTTTGTCAGGAGTTTATTTTCCAAGTAAACTTCAAGATTAACATTACCAGTGTAAGTACTACTACTACAATGTATTCTCCGAATTTAGCAATGCAGGGAAGGAAATTTCAGTGAGTCTGGTGTTCCGTACTTGTTTGTCGTCTTCGTTGATTTGGTTCTGTCCGTGAAAACGATAGCCCCGCCGGCAGACATGGAATTATGAGGGAGCGAGTCTCGTTCGTCTTGTCATTCGGGCCTGTCATGGTTCTGTCCCAGTGTGACTAAGGGGGGCTGTATTTGGGAACCTCGGCTTCGTGTTAAAAGGGCAAAACGCGACAATTCTTTATTTTCTTCTTCGGATCCTACGTCTTTATTTATATTTTAATCATTTTTTATTTTTGTAAAAATAATTCTGAAAAAGTAGTTGGGTTAAATCATTTATACTTTCATTAAATCATTTAAATGTTTAATATTTCTAAAAATTTATTAAATAATTCAAATATATATCTATATATATTACCAAAACACTTTTATTCTTTCTCTTCCCCTAAACCTTCTAAGGCCTTGATTTTATTTTATAGAGTTTTTTAATTTCTAATTAAAATAATTTTTTCACCTTTTAACTCTAATTCAAACTCTAATACTATATAAATTCTTCTTCCACTAAAAAAATTAAAGTCTACTTCTAACTCTAATAATATACATACTCTTCTACTAATATTGTAATTTTAAATGTATTTTTTAATTTAAATCAAAATTTTAATAACTTTTCACTATCTACACATAACTTCATCTATTGTTATTTTTTATATAAACTTTTTCTTTCTTCACAAACTTTTCCTCATAAGGTTTTTTATCGTCGACCCTCTTATTTTTCTCTAATTAAAGTCTTCTTTTTTCAAATTAAAAAATAATATTTTAATTTTTTTTATGCATATTGCTTTATTCTCTTTATTTTTCTCTTTTACTTTAATATTTGACGTCTAAATTTAATAAATAGTATTATAGATTTGATTTTCTATTTATATTCTTGATGAAATAATTTACTTTTTTGAGAAGCTTATCAATGCTCAATGTATCTCTTATTGTTCAAAAAATTTTATGAATTAAATTTTTTTAGAATTTATTGAGAACTTCTTTGTGTACAAGTGAGATATTTATGAATTTATTTATTTTTAGAGAAGAGTTTTTTTTTTTCTTTGTTGAGAACTTTTTGGGATAGAGGCCAAAATAGAAAGATTATTCCATGTTTCTTCCTTTAAAATGGAGAAAAATGTATGAGTGTTATACATGTTATAAGCATAAGGCACATTTAGGATATTTTAATTTTTCATTCAAATTAGTATTTTAACTTTATTATTTTTAAATTTTAAAATATGTATTAGAGGCTTCTTTAGTTAAATCTTTAAATTTTTTTATTTTTGTCTTTTTACCAAGTGAATATAAAAGAAAAAAGATTTTGTAAAGTATATTAACACTATAGTTTTTTTTGTGATGGATCAATAACACGATTCTTTTGAAAAAAAGTTGAACAATGACTGTTTGAAAATATTTCTTTGAGGTTTTTAATTATAAAATACTATTTTTTTAATTTTTATGTTATTTATTTTTTAAGAATTGAGGGAGACAAGTAAGGAGAGAAGAATTTTAATTTTCACAATGATTTTATTACAAATATATTTTATTTTTTTAAAGAGTCAAAATAAATAATTAAATGATAAAGAATTCTCCTTTTCTCTTATACATAACGGGGTAGGAGGTGAATACGACAGAATAATTGAAAGATCATGTCGTAAAGTTAATTTACTTTAAATATATAGAAAAAAAAGTATAACTTACAATGTATTTTTTTATTTCTTTCTTTTTATCTTAATTACTTATAATTAATCATTAGTACATAGTTTTTTAATTAAATACATAAATTTGCTTCATATTTTTTGTAATACCTCTAATAACTATTTATATAATAACACGTATTAATTTTTTATGGTACTTTTTTTTAAAAGAAAATTTGATTTTGTCACTAAAAAAAAAAGGCATACTCATGGTCGTACTATTAAATATATTTTTTTAGTGATATTTTTAACAAATTTCTCTTTTTAAAAATCTATTCTCATTATACATTTATTTTTTTAAGAATTAATGTATATTCCGTGCAAAAATATTTTGGAGCAGGAGAGAGAGTAAAAATTACTCATAGTTGTGCTATTAAATATATATTTTTAGTGATATTTAGAACAAAATTCTCTTTTTAAAAGTCTATTATCATTATATACTTATTTTTTAAAAAAGTAACGTATATCCCGTGCAAAAGTGTTTTGGAGGAGGAAAGAGAGTAAAAGTATTTTTATTAATGTAAAATTTTTATTAATGTATTTCAATATCTATAAATTTATTAAAATTCATTTACATATTAAAACAGTATGACAGTTATTATGTATTTCGCTCTTAGTAACTTTTGTCCTTAAAGTAAATAGGTGTAAAGAGTACTTACACCTTAAAAAATGTATAAAATTTCTTCGTACATTCAATTAGGTAATGTTGTATTAAATTAAGATGCTAAGCAATTTGCTATGCTTATAATTTCTTAAATATATAACAAATGAAAAAAATTTACTAATTTTACAGATGGTGATCTCTTTATTAAGACATTAGAAGAGTTATTGAATAAGTACTTCAACATCTTATTTATTTTATTATTTATTTTATATTTAATTATTTATTATTAAAATAATTTATGTAATAAATTTTTATTACAAATTATTTCTCCGTGCATAGCACGGGTTTTTTAGCTAGTTATTTCATAGTACTAAATGCCAACATTGAATTTGAAAATTTTATGGAGAGATAAATTTTTAAATAAGTCAATTTCTGACAATACATTTTTCATAATATTTAGTGAAATTTTAATTTTAGTATACAATAAAATTATAATAATTACTTTAAAATGGGAGGAGTATTTGAGTTGGTATTCTAATGCTCCCTAAAAACAATGTCCGAAATGTGCGTTCTAAGTAGCAGAAGGGAGTTCTAACGGTGAGGAATGAAGTACTTTTAAGGGCCCAATACCGAGGGATACTGTTTATGATTAATTTTATTTTAGTATTTTAAAGTAAAGGTATTATTAATTAAGTATTATATTTTTTAATTATTAATTAAAAATTAAATTTAATTGATTAGTCAATTCAAATTTTAAAAAATAAAAAGTATTTTATGTTATTTATTTTTTTAGATTAATACCATCTTAGTGCCCTAGTTAATAATTTTGTTAATTGAGTATTATATTTTTTAAAATTATTAATTAATGAATAAATTTTAACTGATACTCAAATAATTTGTTTAAAAATATTACCGATTTATCTTTTAAATAGAAATAAAAATTTTAATTTTATTATTTTACTTAACTAATTAATAAAAAATAAAATATTCAATTTAACTTTTTAAAAAATAATTTATTAACTTTTTTCTCTTAAACTTTATATTCATCTCTTTATCATTCCTCCTCCCACCATCAATTAACTTTTATAAATCTTGTTGTAACTACCAAAATCCAAGTTGTCGCAGTCGCCACCAAATTTTCATAAACTCAGAGTAAAAGTTAGATAATTTTTATATTAATTTATTAAAATTTTACATAATTTTAACATTCTAAACAATACAAAAAAATCTTCATAAACAATCCATGCAGTAGCGGCAACGCCTGTTATTGCTGGTCAATGGTGGCGGTTGGAGAAAGGAAAGAAATGAATATAAAGTTTAAGAGAAAAAAGTTAATAAATTATTTTTAAAAAATTAAATTGAATCTTTTTTATTGATTAGTTGAGTAAAATGATAAAATTAGAATTTTAATTTCTATTTAAAGGGTAAATTGGTTAATTAAGAATTATTGATCAAATTATTTGGACATCAATTAAAATTTATTCCTTAATTAATTTTTAAAATATGTGATACTCAATTGACTGGACCCTTAACTTTGGAGGTACTAAAGTGGCATTAACTCAAGAAAATAAAGTGCACAAAAGACTTTTTACACTTTTCAGCGATTTGAATTGGCCGATTGATGAAATTTGACCCTTGATTGATAATGTAAAAAGATGCGGTACTCAATTAATAACACTCTTAATTTAGGTTAATTCTATGTAGATACAAAAATTTAGTCAATTTGCGTGTGTTTCGTTCAAGAATTTTACTGAGGAAAAAAATAAAATCCTTAAGAAAATAAAAATTTGTGTATTGTTTGGTTCAATAAGAAAAATACTATGAAAATACAAAATGATTTTCAAGAAAGCAATTTCATTGTTTGATTTGTGAGATTTACAATGAAAATGGATAGTAAATAATATATTAATATTTTTCAAATAAAAAATTTCTCTTGGAAAAAATAAGAATCATCTTTAAAAAAATTAAAAGAAATAATAATTTAAACGGTTAATAATTTAGTAATTTTTAACTAGTAACAAAATTATATGTTCAAGAGTTAAAAGTAAGATCTTATTTAACTACAAATGAACATAATATTTAATTTTCTAATTCAATTTGTATAACACTCAATGCTGTTTGAACTCATTCAATAACATTTCGAACTTACAATTTTGTTTGAACTCATTTGTAAAGTTCAAAGTTCATTAAAGCCAAGATCTTTTAATTTTTGTGAGTTATTCAAATAACTCAAATAGTATTCAAGTTCAAATTGTTTGAATAAAATAATAAAAAATAAAGTAAATAATAAATTAAGAAAATAAAATTTAATATATAAAATTAAAAATTTTGATATGAAAATTTAAATAATATTATGAAATATGTGAATATTTATATATGTGTACACAAATGTTCAATTTACTTACCAATAAATTTGTATTCGTTCAATTAATAGACAAATTATTTTTTATGTTTAAATTCAATTCAAAAACTAAACAAATGAATAATAATAGAATACAAACTAAATTTATTTCTGAACTTCCAATTCAAAAAACAGTTATAATTAGAAGTTAATATTGATTTTTAAATTACACATTTACTTCAATCAAAATTTTCTTAGTGCTTTTCTTTTCTTTATATTTTTGTGTGAAAAAATATTTTCAATATCAATACTTTCTATTGAAAATTTGGTCACCAATTTTCTTAATTTTACCTTTTTTTGTATTTTCTTTCACTATCAATAAAAAAAATGTTTTCTAAAAAAAGTATTTTTCTTTTCACATTAAAAATCTTTAAACCAAACAGACCATAACTCTTTGGGAGAAAAAAAGAAAAAAGAATGAAAAGGTTTATCGGATTAGATTTGTGACGCGGATGGGGAGTGATAGAAACCCATCCTTATCTATTCTTTTACAACAACTTGCACTCTCACCACTAAAAGTCATACTCTGAAAGTAAGCAGAAAACGTCAATGTGGTCTGTGGTCATAAAACCATACTGCGCTATTTTAATCCGTCATTAATTAAACTAATGACCTCCAGACAGGGAAGGCCCATAGGGCGGCTGTACACGGTTTACCTGAGGCCGCTCGCCATCACGGGTCCCACTGCAAGTTTCTATCTGATTCTCGTCTTCTTCCACCTGTTTACTACTTCGTCTTTTTCCAATATTTGCCCAAGGGTCCTTGTTTCTTCTCCTAAAGGAAATACGCCCAAGGTTTCTTCTTCTTCCTTTTTTTCCGCCAACAAATTTGCCCAAGGTTTACCAAGAGCAGTTCTTTTTCTTTTGTTTTATTTTCAAAAAAATAGATCCTACTTGTGAGGCATAATAATAGCTTAGGCTTTGTTTAGTTTGCAAAAGGGGAGGGAAAGGAGAAGTACTACATTTACATTTATTAATGAATGTAAATATCAATTTTATTTAGTTTGAATAAAAAATAAATATTTAGTTCTTCCATTTTGAAAGGGTATTGATTTGCTCATATGGAAGGGAAGAGCTCTTTATTTAGTTTGAATAGAAAGTAAATTCTCTAATTATTTCATTTTGAAAGGGTATTGATTTACTCATGTGGAAAGTAAGAACTTTTCTTCCTTATTTACTTCTTATATATTTCATAACAATCAAACGAGATAAATCATCTATTTAACACATCATTTATTTTCTCTCTCCTTTTATTTCATCTTTCCACTCCAACCAAAAAATTCTTACGGTGCGTTTGATACATTGAAATGGAATGACTTTCCACCCAAAATAAGTGTGGAATCATTTTTTTATTCCATTGTTTGGAAGAAAAAGCCAGAATGAAATAGCGATTCCTTATCTGTGATTGTGATTGATAGAAATATCATTCAATGTTGAAATGGAATAAATTTTTACAAGATATGACTAAAATACCATACTATTAATATGATGTCAATTAGGTATTATACATATATCTTCCCTAAAATATTCAAAGTCGATCTATAGAATAAAACCATCTAATCAATGTATAAAAATACTATAAAAATATAAAAAAGAGAAAATAAAAAAATAAATTTCTTACCTTACTTAGAAATAAATTTCACACCTAAGTTAGAAATTATTTTTCTACTAATGAAGTTTATAGTTGAGTTGGGTTTCTTATCACTGATTATTATCAGGGGTATAGTAGTCACAATAAATTTTTTAAAGTTCATACTTCTCCTGAAAATATCTTTTCTTAAGTTTTGATGTAGAAATATCTTTTTCACTTTTTTTAATGGACTTTCCACAGAAAAGTCCATTCTTACTTTAAATTTACTTACTAAATAATAGAATAAAAAAAGAAGTTAAAAAAGTTATTTCATTTCAGCATACCAAACACACCATTAGTATCAAAGTCATTCATTTCCAGATAGATAGATCGTCTTTGGTTTATTCTAAACTCTTTTGATTTGATTTATTGGGGGAAAAAAAAAACTACATGCTATTCACAAATGTTAGGATAGAGGACGAGCTTGATATAATATATATATGCAGTTATGGGGCCTTTTTGTGAAAATGGAAAAATGGAAGGGCATAGATGAGCACAAAAAATTTTGGTGGGTCTCTTAAAAAATGTTTAATTAATTGTTTTTAGGTTGGATGGTAAAATGGTCATTGTGTAGCCTTGTAGGAGACATGGTGGGATTAAAATATACTATAGAAAAAGGCCGACAAAAGAGCATTATTCTAAGGTCTTTTTAGGGGCAGTTCTTGTTGAAGTTGAACTACGCCAAGCAAAATCCTAAAAAGTCGTACCAATCGAACTTGTTCTCAAGTTAGTGGGCTTGTCTCGATTATTGTGACTTTCTGCTTTTCTTCTCGCCCAAAGTAAAGACAAGATCAGTCTGTTTCAAGATTTTTGTTCTCAGAGTCCTTAAAAACAAAAAAGATTTTTGTTCCCAACTCGATTTAATTCATCCCATGAATTTGTTGAGTTGAGCATGAAAATTATTAATATCAGAAAAAATCATGAAAATTATTGTACTTTCTTTTTGAGACTCAGTGCTAAATAAACTTTTTTTTTTTGCTAAATAAGAGAAGAGAAATTGATTATGTTTATCTAAAAATTATTTTTTCTTTTTTCTTTTATTTTAAAAATTTTTATTTTTTTTTATACTCATAAATAATTTACAAACTTAAATAATTTCTTCGCCCAAGTAACAATAAAAGTTTTTTTATGCAGTTAAATATTCAATTTTGAATAATTATTACTCCGTATGTTTTGGTCATAAAATATTCATCAGTTACTACTAATTACCTTTATTTTTTTACCATATGGTAAAAGATCTTGTTCACGATAGGTAGTATATATTACTCTATATATGCTTAACAAAGACTTTTAGGTATATACTAACTATGCACTAAATACAGTGTTCGTTTATTGGGTTTAGATTTGGTAGCCATGCTATTACATTCGTAAAACAATTGTATTCTTATAAAATAAAAAGGGATATTTTCAAGATGCTGCCAAAGTCAGGGACCACTTGCTAATTTTCCTTAGGTTGCTGGGCAACTTGCTATAATAGGGTTATGATTTGTCTGTCTTTTAACGCGACAGTTTCGTCGAGAATATCCCAACTTAGATGACACCCAAACTAAAATACCTGGAACCTTTTGAAATTCATTCCGTGGGTTCAAGTTTTTCTAAGAAGCCCCTACGGATAATGCTTATAGAACTTTGGCCCCCAAAGTTTTTCTATATATCCTTATTCTCTGAATACCTTTGCGTGTTGATTTTAGGAGCATCTCCACATGTTAAATATTAAATTTCGGTAATAAAATTGAAGTTTCGAATGAAGAAGTGGTGAATTGATTTGTATTCTGATAATAACTGCTTAATTAATAAAATTTATATTTTTTATTAATAAATTTTTTGTCACAATATTCACATTTTCAGTCAATCATGTCTAATAAATTTTCCTTTTTTTTTTTTTGGTAACAATGCACCATTGTTCTTAAAAATCATTGTGTTGGTTCAGGTGGTTTTAGAATAAAAAAGATTGTTTTTTTTAAGCATTACTCCCTCCCTCCTTTGTCAAAAAAGGAAGTCTTGGATAAAGAATATCATTGCTTCTACCTAGTGAAATGCATTTTGTCCACAAAATAGAGTGCTTCATTTTAGTGGAGACATAATTCCTGAAAAGCATCGCCAATAAACAAACAAGTGCCCCATTTTCCACTAGCAAAAAAATTTATTATTATGATTAGCTGTTGATAATTTGACTAATACGATGATATCATCATATTATTTATATTTAATTGCTAAATAAGCATTTGTCAATTAAGGAAAATCCTATCTTAGTTGTCTTTGTAATAGTAGAAAACAATGCAATACTTAGCCACTGGTTTATATATCGTTCAATAAAATACAAAGTATTTTTCTCAAAGCATTTATTAGAAAAATATTAAATTAAATAGAAAATACTAATATTTTTCCTATCTTAAATCGGAATAAATAGAAAAGTGCAAAATTACGGAACCAAGGAACAGCTGTCTGCTCCCCCTCTCTATCTCTAGATTTTGATTGAAGACGCGGATTCAATAAATAAATGAAGGATATGTCGGAGCAACGAGGGCGTATACATATCGCTGTCTTAAGACTAAAGACTGTTGTCCAAAAACACCAACCCTAACTTTCTTGTATCGTAACGGATATTAATATTTGTAACCCCCTGCTTTTTATATTTTTTTTACTTTTTTTTTAACTCTCGGGAGCACTATTGGGGGTTCACGTGCAGCCCCCGATAGCAACCCCGGGGTCAGCTTGCGAGGTAGAGAAAAAGATAAAAGGAAAAAAGGTAAAAGAAAGTTGCAAATATAAAAGAAGGGATTGCATTTATTAATACCCTATCTCTACCCTAACTAGCCCTTTGGTCCATAGTAGAACTCTCCATCACCAATTCCAAATAAAAATTAGTACGCAAGCATTATTAATTATTTTATTCTAAAATTAATAATGTGATTATATAGGGTTTAATTTTAAAATTTTTATCTTGAGTTTTATAAAAGTTAAATTATTTGTGAGAAGATATGTGAGTCCCACACTTAAAATTTTAAGTTTAGTTTTGGAACCAAACACTGCCCAATCACACCGTAAATATTTATTTTTACATGCAAAATAAATAGAGAAATAAATATTTAGTTTTAGATGGTAAAAATGCTAATTTTATTAGTGGCTTTTTCATAGATCTCCATCGTAAGAATGGGAAGAAATCTATAGGACTTGAGCTTGTGCTTCACAAAAAGTATTATCTAGAGCCTTATTCTTACTAGCACTATATTCTTTCTATAAATAGTTAAGAAACATTTGATTCTATATAAATTTATCATATTATGCATATTAATTAAGAAAATAGTAATAGAATTATATGTTGGTAGAACCCAAAACTCGGCCGTGATGGAATTCTCTTGACCCATCTTTTTTTTTAAATAAATTTTTTATGACGCAGGTACGCTGGTAGTTGACGCTCGTAGGTGGCTTTACAAAGAGAGATCCTTCAAGACTACAACGTATAAGCCAAACCACGGCAGGAAGCTATCTCTAAAGTGATTCAAAGAGAGATCCTTCAAGACTACAACATATAACCAAACCACAGCATGAAGCTATCTCTAAAGTGATTCGCACGCACAACCTCCACTTGACAAGTCAGGTGAAGGATCACAGATGAGGCGGCCAACTTAGCCAGGTCCTCTTTCCACTCGGCACGTCCTTTTGACTGGCATATCATCATTGGAGAATCATGCTGCATGATCTGAAATTGGAGATATGATGCTATACTCAATGATAATTATTCTTTTCCACCTTCATATGCTATAGTTACGATCATTCTTGCTGGGTTTAAGCTTTAGTGGGAGCAAATATAGCAGCTAGGGCAACTTTTTCCCCAGCATTGTAATCTGTATTTTTCCTCAATTTGATACAATATCCCTTTTGGACAAAAAAAAAAAAAAAGGAAAAACTGTTAGTACTTTTTCTTTTTTTGGGGCTAAATACTTGGATGTATTTAGACTACTACTCACGAAACTTAATATAAATTTTTTATTTCAAGTCTTATTTTTTTTTTTACGAAAATTTCAAACCAAAACACTATCTAATCTCACCCTTAAAGTGTTAGTTCGACTTATTTGATTTAGTATAATTACTTTAAGAAAGAGCGCAAGTTAAGGAACTTTCATTCCAAAGAGAGTGTACGTTGTGGGAGTTTGGATAATAATTATATTTACTTTAAGAAATTAAATATTTAAATTGAAATGGCTTAAAAGGCAAATGTGAATATTTATTTTCAACGAAGGAGGTGGTGGTCAATATCTATCTTTTGCCTTCAATAAGTAGGATGATAATAGTTGATTGTGTTTGGTAAGGAGAATTTATATTTTAAATTTAATGAAAGTAATTTTTTTATAAGAAAAAAAGAAATATCTAATTATATTTTTGACCCGACTAAACAATGTCCAAATATAGACTAATTTCATAAGTTTAATTTATGGAACTTAATGTCAATTTGTGTTACTTGGGCTCCTCACTTTATGTTGTCCAAATTTCGGATAGTGTATAGGCCTTTATAATCTAGAAGTCCAGAATCATCTTTCAATGTGTTTGGGCCAAGAGGAAAATAAATAGGTCTGCATGCTGCATAATGTCCAAATCCAGGATTAATGGTTTGCCCATTGGCCCACAGGCCCAAAAATAATAGGAAAAGTTAAAAAAGAAAAGGAAAAAATCTAGAACTTTGTGGTCCATTCGCTTGATAAATGTAACTGGAGTTTAATAGTAATATGGAAAAAAACCTTGGCAGGAAATTCTTGAAATAATAAAAATTAATGGTGAATTATTTGATTAGAGAGAAAATCGGAGTGTCTTCTATAATAAAATAGATAAACTTACTTGCCTCGATAGTTCAATGATTTGTTGGGCTGATGGGACCACTAATAGTAGACTCGGTTTTTTTTTTTTTTTTTTGGTTTTCCTCTTTCATTTCGGATTTTTTTTCTTAAAAAAAGCTTGTTAATTTTTCCCCTTCTTCAAAAAATCCATTTTGTTTCCTTTTCCTTTTGAGAATTTTGAAATTCTTCACCAAGTGCAAAACACTTCATTCGTTTCAAAATATAAGCTCTTTTGATACTTTCTTATAGATTAAGGAAGAAAAAAGTAAAGAGTAATTTCTTTAAACAAATAAAAGAATTATTTTTATAATTAAATATAACTCAAAATTTTTTAAAATTTATAACAAGCCAAACATTCGAGAAAGGCTCAGAAAGTATTATGTTTTAAAACAGTGGGAGTACACTTTTAAAATATGCTTCCACAGCACACTCCCTTTTTTCTTTTTGTTGAATATAAAATAAAAGGTGTTAGGCATACGTAGTTTTATCTTTCCATATTTATCCAAATTACATATAAACCACCCACATTTAGAAATTTAACTTTTTTTTTTCTATGTACATTTAGAAATTAGCTAATACATGCATATATAACTTTCCAAGTTCTAAGTCAAGAATATCAAGTCAAACAATTTGAAAACTGATGGGGTCATGGAAGTTAATTGTACCGAAGTGCCCCTATATGCCGCTCTCATTTTGCTTTTCCATAGATGATTTCAGATGAAAATCTGAAATACATAATAATGGAAAATCATTTATCAGAACAGAGCACGACTTTTAGCTACAAAGTTACCAACTATGCAAAGGTAAGATTCTCCCTCATAAAGAAACACGTAGTTTTTTTTTTTTTTGGATGAAAAAGCTGAAAATCAACAAATGCATAAAAATTAAATCACACCAAATTAAAGAAAAAGACAAAAAAGAAATGGAGCAGAAAATAGAAACCTTTTAGGAGAATATTTCAACCCTAAAACTTGTAGTGAAAGCGTTAGTCCCATTAAGTTATAAGAAAAGGTGCAACAAAGGAATTCTTTGATAAAAATAGTAGAAAATATCAAGTTGTGATATGAGCCCCTAAGTGAAAAAAAAAAAAAAACCTTTACATAATCTCAATTTTGGAATTTGGGGGGTTACTTTGCAAATTGCCAAAGATAATTTTGACATCTAACATATTGTATACTAATTAAAGTAGTTAAAATCTTTCAAATAGAGTAAAAAGGCCCTAAAGAATAAAACGAAAAGGCAAAAGGAACAAAAACGGCTTGTTCGTCAGTTGTTCCAATTTTTTGACCACACTTGCCATATATAAATTTTTTGAATTATATACAATAAAAAAATTATTATTTCAACAAAGACCCTCTTTAATTTTTTCGTTTTAAATGATAGTGAGTTCTGCTACGGATTGGCAAAACTCGCCAAGGATTTCCGTCCAAACTTGGCGGAACTCACATGAGTTCCGCCTAACTTGGGCAGAAGTCCATTCAGGTTTCATGAAGATTTTACTCTGTGGTAGAACTCACACCTAGTGAAGATTTCATGAAAATTAGCTATTTTAAGATCAGTTTTTATAATATTTATATGCATAAATATACAAAAATTGATATAATTTAAGAAACTAACATTATGTCCTGCAAACATGAATCGATTTTTGATATATTTGAGTTTTGATGTTTTAATCTAAAAGTTAAATAGTAAATAATAAAAATATTTTTAACTATATTTAGTCTAAAAAAATTATATATAGTAGTACTTTCTTTTACTATTGAACCTCGTCTTTGTCAAGGGATTTTTCTGCTTAAAATTAATTCTTATTTTAAGGATTAAAAATAATTAAATGAAGTCAAGGAGCAACCCTACCTCTATAAAAGAAATAAAATAAAAACATGAAATTAAAACAATGTAAAAGTTAATATTAGTTATATGCTTTATATCAAATTTTCAATGCACTTGACAGCAAAATGTCTCGGAAATATATTATCCTGGTTGACTTTTCTTTTTCCTTTAAAATAATAGATGACACGAGTAATTAATTAGCTTACTCTTAAATGAAAAAACTACAGAACAAGAAGATCATTCTTAAATGAAAAAAAGTAAAAAAAAAAAAAAAAAATCATGCATGAGGCAAGCCACGTCACCCACGAGCATTAGAGGCTATATATGACTCCGTCCTTAGGGAAAAGAGAGAAAAACAGAGAGTCATACAAAGTCAAGCATGGAATATTTCAAAGGAGAGAATACTGTCAAACATTACTCCATAATTTGGCTCTATATATTAATTAGCTTACTCTGAGTCTCCTTGACTCTGAGTTGACCCCTCTCTCTCTCTTTCTCTCTCTCTCTCTCTCGTGTGTGGTGCTTCAGGCAGCCATGGGAAGAAGTCCTTGCTGCGACAAGACTCAAGTGAAGAGAGGACCATGGTCTCCTCAGGAAGATGAAACCCTCAAGACTTATCTCCAGAAGCATGGCACTGGGGGCAATTGGATAACCTTGCCTCAAAAAGCTGGTTCTTCCTGTCTCTCTCTCTGTGAAATTCTTTATTTTTGTTTCTGTAAAAATATATTTCAGAATGTAGCATGTGCCATGTTCTCACGACGTATGCATATTTTTCTTTCTGGGAATTTAGAATGTGCACATTCTTCAAGGTTGATAACTTCCGTTTTAATTTCTTGGATTCGTGACTTTATGGGCTTTTTGGTTGTTTCTGGTTTCATAACTGCTTAATATCCCACCTACGTAGGCCTCAAGCGCTGTGGTAAAAGTTGTCGTCTAAGATGGCTCAATTATCTAAGACCAGATATCAAACATGGTGCTTTTACAAGGGAGGAAGACAATATTATTTGCACTCTTTACAGCAAAATGGGGAGCAGGTGAATTTCTTGTTCTTCTACACTCTTTACTTAAAAATATTTAGCTTCAACTTCTAACTGATTTTCTGTTTCTTGAATTCACAGATGGTCCATCATAGCTTCTAATCTTCCAGGAAGGACAGACAATGATGTGAAGAATCACTGGAACACCAGATTGAAGAAGAAACTAATGGCACTGGCAGTAACGTCTACTGCTACTACAACCCTCAACAATGTTGCTGCTAACAACACTGCATCTCAGTTCTATGATCCCAATTTTCCAGCTTTTCTGACTCAAACGACTCCGGCAACCATGCCATTTCTAGGTGATCATGAGGATCATAACATTGCTTTTACTGAAGGGTCCTCCAAATCTGGCTCAATTTCGAAGTTTTTACACAGTGGGTCACAACCCCAAGAAGATTCAAGCATTTCTGAAGCATCTTCACTTGCAAAAAACCAGAACTTTGCTGCAGCATGGCCTGATAATGGAGGCTGCAGCCTAATTGAGGGACTTCCGTTGATGGACGTGAACACTGCAAATTCGTACCAGATCGTGAATACTGGGATTTTGCCTCCAGAATCAACATTTGTTGAAGCAAATCCTTCTTTACATGAGGCCAACTTCTTTGGCCTTTTCTATTACTAACATGAGACACAGCAAGAAGAGGAAATTGGACCTCAAACTATCAGTACTAACCTGCACTAAAATTGAAAATATAACTTTCGGTTTTGTCAGAGTGTACTGCATTTTTAGGGTTCTATTGTTTAAAGGTTCTTGCCTGGTGAAGAAGCTTAGCAAAATGTACCACATATATGTTGAAGAAAACAGAAAAAGTTACTATATGCCCCTTCAGTTTGATATTGGAGCCTTGAATTAAAATTTTCAGTTGGTGTGCATTTTTCGTGTGCTTTTTTTCACGACAAGTTTTCGTCGTGTGCTTTAATTCATGGAATTTCTTGGAGTGAGTTTCCCCCATAGTCCTATATTTTGTCTTTTCTTTCTCTGTGAAAAGGAAGAAGGATACAGATATGGCATCAGCATATGTCTGTCATCTTCTTCTTGGTCAAGCTCACAATAGTTGCATGGAGCTTTATATTATTGGCTATTCAAACTTGGACATGGGATAAGACGTACATCTCTTACCCTTTTCTTACGGATTCTCTTTCTCACACGCATACAACTTCCATATATACTTGCAGACAATAAGTTCTTTGAATTAATGTAATAAATCATAATTCGGAGAATCCTAAGAGTCTTTCTAATAATCTTTTTGTGCGAAAATAGATAGTTTAATAATTTATTACATGGCTTTTAAGTGTATGAGATAATTATGATTTTTTAAAAGTTTCAAACTATGTCAAATGACGATTGACTTTTAAATGACGAAAATATTTGTCGTGCTACCTAATCGTTAAATTAAAAGTAATTTATCGGACGGTGTAAAAAGTGTCCACACATACTAAAAAATATAGTCTCAGCATAGTAATAGAATCGTTATGAGTTAAAAACTATGCATTAATACGAAGTTATAGCGGCAAGACCCTTTTAGGCTCTTCGTACGTGATTAATGTGGCAAAGAATCTCATACTTTTGTACTCTTCCACTATGTTTCATGGAACATTGCATAATAATAGCCCAAGTAAGGAAGACTACAACCTGTACACCACCGTATGAATATTAATTCTCAAGAAATTTCTAAATTCCCTGAAAAGATGGCCATGTGATCCAAATTTACAAGTTTAGGTATAAAGTTGGTTGGAGAAGTAAAGTAGAATTTTCAACGGAGTCATTTGGGGGATAAATAGTTTAGTGGTCCTCAAAGAGTGGTTACGGTTTCTAATCTCACCATCTTGACTTGTTAAAGTTATATTCCTTTATTTGAAATTAAAATATCTATTTATATATATTTAAAGATATCTACCGATATATGAATGTTTTACTTAAAATAAATATATTTTGCATTTAAAATTTTCCAGTTAACTCTGTTCATTTGAAAGATGCGAGTTTCATGAATATGCGACTTTTATTACTAACATCATTAATTAGTACTATTTAGTAAGAGTAATACAATATTAGTTTATATATGCTCAAATATCTCTTCTATTTTTGAAAAAAACTTTGTCACAAGGAATTACGCTTTTATCTTGTGGACCAGAATTAAACTCATTTTATCTCGTGCATTATGAGAATGAGCTATCCTTTTTAAAAAGGTATACCATTTAAATAGCTTCTGGTTCACTAAGACTTCGTCTATTAGAGAAAGTTCAAATATTTGTACTAAATCAAAAGTAAACATTTAATTCTATAAAAAGAATATGAGTGCTTATCATGGTAGTGGATGCAACATTATCTAAAAATTTCTCCCTCCAAAAAAAAAAAAGAAAAACTTAGAAATGGAATTGCATTATGTCTCTGGATGATATTTGGATTAATTTTAGTTAACCTGCATGGGCTTTTCTCTGAGCTTGCTTCTTCTTCTCTCTATCTCTGTCTCTGTTTTTTTTTTTTTTTGTTGAGAGAGAAAAGGTAGGATTTATTACTCCCTCTATTTTAAAATATAGAGCCTTTTGATATTTTTTTATCACTCTCAAAATGTTGGCTTTTTGTGATTTTAAGAATTAGTTTTAAAGTTATTTTCCCTCATAAATATTATTCTCTAAATTTTTCTTAGATTAATAAAAAATAAATTTAGAAAATAATAAAAAATAATATTTATTTTCATCTGCTTTTAATCTAAAAAAGAAAAATAAGTCAAATGATCTTATATTTTAAAATGGATGAAGTATTTCATAATTGGGGTATTTACCCTTATAGGTAGCACTGTCAAACGGATTGGCCTCCTCTGCCCGCTGTGGACTGAAATATGACTAATCCATATCCGTCTATATATAGGAAGCCTGCGGGTTTTATATTTATATTCAAAATAAAATATAATTTTTATTATTTTTACTTACTAAATATGAAAAGATGTTGTTTCATGTTTTGATTTAAAAAAAATTTTAATGAGATAACCCGCTCCGACTCATTGTAATCCACGAGTCAAACGGAGCGACTAGTTCAAGCCCACGTTTAAACGGGCTTGGACAATTTTCAAGCCTATTAAATTTACTAGATAAAAGGTTTAGCTGCGAACTCATTTAACAGTGCTACTTGTAGGACCCATCCACCTAACAAAATAGTCTCCTCGGAGATCAGCTTGGAGACAACATATAACAAAATCTGGTAGATGTATGCCAGTCTTGAGCTTGCTTTTGTTCCCAAGGATGTTTGAATAATATATATGAACTTACACACACTTCATTTTCATTCTTGCGAAACCACTTCTTGATGGCATTTCTTGCAGCTGAATATATTCTCCCTTCATCAACCTTACTTTTAACTTTTTGTTTTGGCGCTTGTTCTTTTCTCATCAGCAGTACCTTCTTCTTTTCTTCCTTTTTCCTCATTAAATTTCTCAATATACATTTGGAAAATTTCATATTCTGTGCTATTGACTACGTGCTTGTGCAAAGGTTACCTTTCCTCAAGCCAAAAAAAAAAAAGAAAAAAAGAAGGTTTGTCAGCATCTACCTATAGTTTTGAGGTCCATAATTGTCTTTTCCTTCATCAGCTTCCGTTACAAAAAACATAAAAACTAAAACAATCAAGAGTGAAGACAAAAATTCATTTTTCCTGCAAGAATGCGAGCCTCCCGTTGTTGTGGGGTTGTTTGGATTCTCTGCAATGGACGTCAAAGCTGCATGAAGTTAAGCGTGATCCATAATTATAAACAAGGAGATTAATACTTCAACCTTCTCTTTCTTCATATTTTATCCTCTTTTTTCTCTCTTTCCTCATTTCTCCACCCTGAGGGAGCTCTCGGGAGGTCCACAGTTAGAACCCCCGAAAGCTCTCTCGGAGATCTATTATGGAACTCTCGAGAGTGCTATGCATTCCCCAAATATATGGGGGATTGCAAGGCATCTCGAGAGCACTTTTGGGGATGCCCGAAAATACTTTTGGGTGTAGAGAAAAATGAAAGAAAAATAAGGAAAGAAGATGAGTGCAAATATCAAAATGGAAAGTTGTAAATACTAATTTTCATATATAGCACATTTGGAGAATATTAATGCTTCATGTAATCTATCTAATAAATCTTTTTTGTTAGAAATAAGGTATCTAATCCATTTTAAAACACTATTCAATGATTTATAATTTATAACAAATCTTGAAACTCCTCGTTCTTTTTTAACAATTTTATTTACATAAAAAATTATACAACTCCATAGAGAGTTGGAGATTGGTATTAAGTGTGTGTATATATATATATATATATATATATAACACATGCCACATAATTTTTACCATAACGTAATATTTTTGAACAAGTACCTTTATTCAGTCTTTAAACATAAAGATAAAAATGTTAAACTTTAAATATTAGTATTATTAAACTTAATAACATTCCTTTGTAAATAATTCTGGTCATTAAGGCTGATATTGAATAAAAACTCTCTTTTACTTAAAGAAAAGTTAGTACTATTAAACTTAATAAAATTGAAATCTTACTATTTTCACCAATTCAAATACTATAGTTTTATACATCGTTTTTCTATTCTGTGCCCACAAGGATTTGGATCTATTAGGATGGTTTTCAATTATATTTATACATATAGATAGATAGATAGGAACATTACAAAGTCATTATTCTTCTTTGTTAAGGTGTGAATGAATGTAAAAACTTGTTTGGTTCATAATAAAGACTGCAGCATCAAAATTTGTTCGGTTCTCTTCATGTCAAACTAATTAAGTGAAAAATTGAGCGTTTTTAGAGTTCCTTCTGCTAGTGAATGTAAAATCAGGTGATTGCAGGCTTCCTCAAAATCTGAATTTGAAACTCTTTTTGTTTTCTGTTACGGCGATCATGGAAATCATCAAACGGGCTCCAAGAAGAGGGCTCTTTCTCTAGGCCTAATAAGTCCATCAAAGTCGAAAAGAATGCTCATTTTCTTAGTAAAAATGTTGTCATAAGTATTCAGGTACGATCTTTTGTTCGCTTTTCCTCGTTAATTTCCTCCGGAGGTTGTTGAAAGGGGTTTGCATTTGATTCGGAATAGATAAAGCAATGGTACATTAAGTGACCAGAAGCCAGAAGAACATAGATGCTTTGTGTTCTCCTAGAAAAGCCTTTTGCGGGCAACATCTATTTGCAGCAGCAGTTTCTCGGTTTCGTCTGATCTAAAATGCAGAACAAATAAAAATTTTTGCTTGCAATAGGCATCTGTTTAGATGGTACCATTTTTAGATGTTTCTTGTTTATTTCTTCACATTTTTTGTAGAGCGAAGATGGGGATATAATAGAATGCATTGACATCCACAAGCAGCCAGCTTTTGACCATCCTGCTCTAAGGAATCACAAGATCCAGGTTCCTCTGTTGTTTTAGATAGTAATCTCGATGAAGAGAATCATTTCAGCTACATATGATGAAAAACTAAATATTGATGAGAACTATTGTTCGACGAACTAACTTTTCCTGCATCCAGATGGCGCCTACCTATACTCCGGCAGAAGGAACACCAGTAAAAGATGAAGGTGGTGAATCTCGGAGTGAAGTAATCACACAACTATGGCAGAAAAGTGGAAGCTGTCCTGATGTAACTGTTCCAATTCGAAAGATACAAAGAAAGAATGCGCAGAGAAAGCCTCCCTACTACCCTGTCCATCACCATAATCAAACTAAAGAGAACATCGATATCAAACTTCTTTACAAGAACCGCTCGGTACATTTGTTGACCATTTCTCGAGTAATTGCTACTAATAAACTTCAAAACATCTTTCTAATGCTTTGCGATCTATATATATGTCGACTAGGTTATCTTGCACGCAGAGGTATTATGGAGCGAAGGGAGCTATTAGGGTCTGACAAAATCTGAGAAGAAGAGAAAGAATGTCTCTCTTTTTGTTGTATTTCTTTAATTACATGAGTAGGACTTTATATACAAGTTTTCCTAAACTAATTTTGGAAACAATATTAGTTAAATATCCTATTTCTAAATATTTGACAACAGTAAGTTACAGCTGCTAATTCCAATCTTAGGAAACTTTCCTATTTTCTACATGATCAATTATAAAGATTTTCCAACACTCCCCCTCAAGCTGGAGAATAGGAATTTTCCATTCCCAGCTTGGAAACAATTGCTTGGAAAACTGAGTTATTTAATCCTTTTGTCAACACATCAGCTAGCTGTCCTTGTGTAGACACATAAGGAGTGCAAATCAAACCACTATCCAACTTTTCCTTGATGAAGTGTCTATCAATTTCAATGTGCTTAGTTCGATCGTGTTGCACTGGATTATGTGCTATGCTGATTGCAGACTTATTATCGCAGTAGAGTCTCATTGGGCCATCCCATTTAATCTTCAAATCTTGTAGAATAATCTTCAACCAAAGTAACTCACACACGCCCTGAGCCATTGCTCGAAACTCTGCCTCAGCACTAGATCTAGCCACCACACTTTGTTTTTTACTTCTCCAAGTCACAAGATTCCCACCAAGAAATGTACAGTAACCAGAGGTTGACCTTCTATCTACAATGCACCCAGCATAATCAGCATCAGTGTAGGCCTCAAGTATCAATCCTCCATTTCTTTTGAACAAGATACCTTTTCCTGGTGTTCCTTTAAGATATTGAAGTATCCTATGAGCCACTTGCAAGTGAATATCTTTTGGACTGTGCATAAATCGGCTAATCACACTCACTGCATATGCTATATCTGGTCTTGTATGAGAAAGATAAATGAGTCTTCCCACAAGGCGTTGATACATTTCCCTGTCCACTGCTGCATTTTTCTCTGCAATTCCAAGCTTGAGATTAGGATCGATGGGAGTACTTGCCGGTTTACATGCGGACTTGCCTGTTTCCTTTAGAAGATCTGTAACATACTTCTGTTGAGAGATAAAAATTCCCTTCTTAGAGTGTGCAACCTCAATTCCAAGAAAATACTTCAACCTTCCCAGTGCTTTAATCTCGAACTCCTTAGCCAAGCATTGACTCAAAATTCGTTTTTCTTTATCATCATTTCCGGTCACTATTATGTCATCAACATATACCAATAGAACAGTAACTTTTCCTGACAAAGAATGTTTAATAAAGAGTGTGTGATCCCCTTGACTTTGTTTATATCCCATAGTCAACATTACCCTTGCAAATCTCCCAAGCCATGCCCTTGGTGATTGCTTGAGGCCATATAATGCCTTCTTCAATTTACACACCGTATGAGCACCTAAGTTCTTTCTATAGCCAGGTGGCACTTCCATGTAAATTTCCTCCTTTAGGTCTCCATGCAAGAATGCATTCTTGACATCAAACTGTTGTAGCTTCCAACTGTAGTTAGCAGCTATTGACAACAATACTCTTACGGTATTCATTTTGGCAACTGGAGCAAAAGTTTCTAAGTAGTCAATTTCATAAGTCTGAGTATATCCTTTGGCCACTAATCTGGCCTTATATCTCTCAATTGACCTATCTGCTCTATATTTCACCGTATATACCCACTTGCAACCCATTGGTCTTTTTCCTGCTGGTAGTCTTACCAACTCCCAAGTCTTGTTCTTTTCTAAGGCTTCCATTTCAACATTCATAGCTCGTCTCTACTTTTCATTAGACAATGCTTCAGATAAACTGGTAGGAATGGTAATAGAATTGAGGCTTACAAGGAAGGCTCTGTGAGTTGGTGAGAAATTTTTAAAAGATAGAAAATTTAAAAGGGGGTATAATGGCCGTGTTGTGCATTCTCGAGTTCCTTTCCTAACAGCAATCGGTAAGTTTAGATCATCATTATTCACTTGAGCATCATTTTCATTTTGTAATGAATGGTTAGAAATTGTTACCTCATTCAAAGGATTTGAGTTGGATTCCTGAACCTGCGTAGGCTCTGAAACAACCACTTTCCTTCTTGAAAACACCTTGTCAAATCTCCCAGTTTTCGGAGTTGAGTGAGACACATGATTAGGGTTTAGGACTGGCAATAACTTGGATGGTGAAGAATTAAGAGACTTAGGGGAAGATGACAAATCAGGAGATTCTGAATGATTTTTATGCATGGATTCAGAACTGTGATCAAAACTAGAAGGTAGAGGGTTTATTATCAAATCAGGAGATTCTAAGGGATTTTTATGCATGGATTCATGACTGGACTCAGAACTAGAAGGTACCGGATTTATTGTCAAATCATGAGATTCTGAGTGATTTTTATGCATGAATTTAGAATTGGACTCAGAACTAGAAAATACCGGATTTATTGTCAAATCTAAGTTCAGAAAACTTTCCTTATCTTCTCTAGTCAAGTTCTCCCCCTGAGGATAAGGATTGGGAAAATAGGATTCGTGTTCATTAAATGTGACATCCATGGAGACACAGAATTTCTTTGAGGAAGGATGGTAACATTTATACCCTTTCTGAGTTGGTGAATAGCCTACAAAAACACACTTTAGAGCCCTTGGATCTAGTTTTCCTCTGTTTGGACCATGGACATGAACAAAAGCTATACATCCAAAAATTTTTGGAGTAAGATTATTTGTAGGTTTTAGGTTCGGATAAAAAGATGAGAGGATATCCATAGGACTTTTGAAACCTAAAATTTTAGAAGGCAATCGATTTATGAGGTAAGTTGCTGTAAGAACGGCTTCTCCCCAAAAAACTTTTGGAACATGTTTTTGAAATAAGAGTGCTCTGGTTTTTTCAAGAATATGACCATTTTTCCTTTCAGCTACCCCATTTTGTTGTGGGGTCGTTACACATGATGACTCATGGACTATCTCTTCTTTCTGAAAGTATGGGGTAAGAATTTGATTGAAGTAATCCTTGGCATTATCTGACCTAAACCTTTTGATTGTGACGCCAAATTAATTTTTGATCATGGAACAAAATTTTGGAAGTATGACACTAACATCCGACTTATGTTTAAGTAAGAATAGCCAAGTAACACGGGTACAATCATCAATAAAAGAAACAAACCATCTTGCCCCATAAACATTAGGAATATTAGACGGACCCCAAATATCACTATGGATGAGATAGAAAGGAACATGACTTCTTTTATTGCTAATTGGGAAAGATGCACGTTTATGTTTAGCAAACTCACACACTTCACAATGAAAATCCTCAACATTCAAATTTATAAATAATGAGGGAAACAAGGTCTTAATAATTATAAATGAAGGATGTCCTAGGCGGGAATGATGCAGTAAAATCTTATTTTTATTAGACAGGACAGACTCTGACATAAAGGAATACGAAACTTTGGACTGACTTGGTATCTCAAGAAAGTAGAGGCTATCTCATTCCCTAGCCTGTCCAATCATCCTCCCCGAATTCTTATCCTGAAATACACAATAACTACTGTTAAAAATCACATTGCAACACAAATCTTGGGTAAATTTTTGGATGGAGATAAGACTAATAGATAATTTAGGAACATGAAGAACATTTTTCAAGGTCAATGATGGACTTATTTGGACATCTCCTACTCCAGCAACAGTTGTTAGGGATCCATTGGCTGTGACTATTTTCCTATTGCTCGGACATGGGGTATAGGTTGAGAAATATTTGGATGAATGGGTCATGTGGTCGATTGCTCCAGAATCAATAATCCAAGAATTGGTTAGAGTTATATCTGAAACATTCAATCTAATAGAAAGAGGAAACTTACCTGAATATACCAAAGAACAAATACCTGACTTTTCTGACATATTATCTGAAATCGACACGTGTCTTTGACTATGTTGTTCTTCTTTGACAACGGTTTAAATCACCTCTTCCGACTAATCTGGACAGAATAATCAGCGAAAATTCGTCCTGACTTTGACAACTGTTACGACGTGGATTCGGCAGCGATTATTTCGGCAATGAAGGCCGAAATTAACAATGAATACCGGAAAACAATCCGGATAATCGGCAATTAAAGCCGAAAAAGAAGGCAATTAAGGCCGGGAGAAAAAAATTCAGATTGAGTCTTGCTCTGATACCATGACAAAATCTGAGAAGAAGAGAAAGAATGTCTCTCTTTTTGTTGTATTTCTTTGATTACATGAGTAGGACTTTATATACAAGTTTTCCTAAACTAATTTTGGAAACAATATTAGTTAAATATCTTATTTCTAAATATTTGACAACAGTAAGTTACAGCTGCTAATTCCAATCTTAGGAAACTTTCCTATTTTCTACATGATCAATTATAAAGATTTTCCAACAGGGTCTGGAATCCTCCGGTTGAATTGGATGATGAGTACAGTACCTCCCAAGTTGCTCTTAAAAGTGGCCCTGACGATAGCTTTGAAGAAGTAGAATCTGGATGGGCGGTAAGTCAATCTCAACACTTGCATATAACATTTATCAGATACAATTAACATTGATATATATGGACAATATTAGTAAGTGAAGATTTCTTCTTGTTTGCAGGTGAATCCATGTGTCTATGGTGACAGATATGCAAGATTTTTCGTTTACTGGACTGTGAGTTTTTCCCTCAATATGTATTTGTTATTTATTCTTTTGGACATTTCAGTTTCTTTAAATAGAAACTCAGAAAATAGAAAATGAAGCGAAAACTCATATTACATACATACATGCCGTATGTAGAATATTCTGCTGCCCATATTACAACACAATCTTGATGAGGAAGAAGAAAAAGAATATTGCCTTACATCTCAATCTTGAGGTCAATTTGAATACATCTCAATCTTGTGCTCAATTTGAATCTCTTGATATAGATTTATGAAATTCGTCTGTCATTATTTGTCATATGCATTAGGCTGACGGTTCACAGAAAACTGGCTGTTTCGATCATACTTGTCCTGGTTTTGTGCAAACCAGTAGCATGGTGGCTCTTGGTGGTGCTATCTATCCCATCTCAACTTCTGGAGCTGATCCATCTGAAGTAAATATAGAACTCAATATCTTCATCTATAAGGTGGAAACTTGTGGATTCTCTTCGTCCATTTTACCTTATATCGTACTTCCACCGACGTCCAAGAATGAAGTCTACTTCCCTATTCATTTTGCAAATAGCAATCAGCACGATCGTTTTCATAATCTTTTCTGCTCTCTCTCTAATATTCAGGATTCGAATACGGGCAACTGGTGGGTGCAATACAATGACAGAAACATAGGATACTGGCCAAAGGAGCTGTTTTCCCTGTTAAGATCTCATGGCGAAACTGTTCAGTGGGGCGGCGAAGTTTACAGCAGTAGGGTCGGAGTTCATCCACACACCGCAACAGGAATGGGTAGCGGGGGCTACGCAGAAGGGCCCTTTGGTAAATCAGGTTCTGTTAGGAGAATGATGGTTCTTCTTGGTTCTGACATAGTAAAATTCCCAGATTATGTTAATACCTATGCAGATGAGTATGAGTGTTATGATACATCGTTTAATAAGGAGTATGTCGAGGATCCTGAGTTCTATTATGGAGGGCCCGGTAGAAATTGGAAGTGCCCTTGAAACAGATCCCCGATCAACTGTAAAAGTGCCTCGTTCCTTCACCTGTTTGGGAAAAGGGAAGGCATCATTGGGACATGCAATAGACTCTCTACAAAGCATTATACTCCCAAAATGTTCACAAAATCTTCCTTTTTAAGATTATTTTTATTATTATTAAGAGAGGTAAAAAGACTTAAAAGATAAGTATTAATTGCGTCGAGTGAACACTAATACGAGACTTTTGATCTAATCAAGAGTGTGATAATTAATTGTTTTGATTTAAATATTTTCAAAATCTTTAAACTTTTTTTAACTACAAGAAAGTTTGCGACAGAAATTTCTTCTAAAATTCTTTTATCCGCAAGCAATAAGCCAACACAAGACAACTTCAATTAATTGAGAACAGTTTTCACTTTTTCAGTTGTATCAATCAAATTTGTCACCACATTAATATTAAAAAAAACAGGCCATGAAAGAGACCGCCCTAATCTATTTGCTCTGAAGAAGCCATGTGCCATCTATAGCTTGGCACCTCAGAATTTAAAATCTTATTAAGTTAAATATTTAACTGTTAAATTATTTCTTTAATTATAATATTAATTTATTTTTATAATACTATTAAAGTTTGATTAATAATTTTTTGAGTAAAGTATTTAATGATAAAATTATTACCTTAATAACCGCATTACTTAAAATCATAAATATAAAAATATTTAATTGCTTTTGTGAGGGGTGAGATTGCAATTTCCATCTCTTAATATTTTTTCTAAAATATTTTTTTATTTTTTATAGTACTAGTTTATGACCTATTTTGTTAACGTATTATATAATCCCTAAATAGTTCAATATAAAATTTTTAAGTCTAAAACAATATTTTTAATTTTTAAGTCCTCAAATTTTATTTTTCTTTTGAAGCCTTGCAAGCCCCAAAGCCCAAATCATTAAGCTATCTTTTTGATTCATTACGGGATGTTAAGGTAAGTCCAATGATCTATCACTTAATAAAAGTTTTTTTTTAATTTAAATGAACTATTAAAGCTTTTAAGATAGAACTAAGGATTAAACAAGTTAAAAAATGATTTAAATATTAGTTTAATCTCCTTGGAAACAAAAAACTGAATCCAATTAAATATATAAAATTAGACAATTCTTGTTACCATTATTATTGTTAGGCTTTTCACACACTCAAAAAGTTCCTTTTTTCCAATTCATATACAGATCAACCGAAATCATTCTAACTTGGTTTAGATCTATCCTCATCTCGATCAATTTTGTCGTCGTCGTCCTCGCCGCAGATCTGAGTCATGGATTTCATGAAAGTGTTTGATCAAACTGTGCGAGAAATGTAAGATTTGTTTTGTGTTTTTGTCATGAATTTTTGTGTTTTATCTCGAAGCTCAAATGAATTGAACTTCTAAATTTTATATGTTTTATTCCAGAAAGAGGGAAGTTAACTTGAAGGTGTTGAAGGTTCCTGAGATCGAGCAGAAGGTAACTAGAAAAATGGAAATTAAGACACGTATTTGAACCATATAACAGTTGAATTATGAATGCTCATGCATATTGTTTTAGATATGAATGTAATAGCTGTTTGATGTAGATACGCCCAATGCAATTTTATTCGTTTGAAACTGGTATTTTTGTGTTCGGTGTTTCTCAATTATAGTCAATACTTATTCAATTAGATTTTGGTTTCTGCTATCTTGAAGATAATTTTCCCCTCTTTAATTCCTTCCTGTACTTGTGGATGATTTTATACGATAAAAGAGCCAAGACTACACTTCAAAAATGGTAGATACTGGGAATGTTCCCAGATACAAATTGTTGAGTGAAATAGTTCTGGGGAATTTAGTTGAGGTGTTTCTCGCACAGTCACTTGCTCGGTATGTCTGGTACCTATTGTGAAAACTTAACTTAATCCTCTAGTGGCTTCTAGATAATTCTATACTATTATCTTCCTCAATTTAATTTAGTTGAGCAAGTTAATTCTTTTCTCTTGTGGCATTGGGTCATTGTCACTCCATCTGTATGCCTGAAATCTTTTCTAGGTTCACCTTTTAGATTCCTCCTTTAAAGACTGTCAGCTATCACCTCTTGAGTGAGAAAGCTATATGGAATTTATTTGAGATACAGTTGTTTTTGCTTTTTGTTTTTTAGCAAAAGAAATTCCCATAAGACTACTGACAACTTAATGAACTTGGTCCTTTAGTTGATTATGGATTCTGCGTAAGCTTAATAATCATATGACCCTTCCTTGCTTGATTTTGACTTGCATATTGTTGGAATTCTTGAAAGATTACACTTCTCTCAAAATAATACCTTTCCAACTCTTTCTGCTATTTTAAGTCGCGAGACGATATTAACTTGACTAACATATAGGAGCGTATTTGATCATATATAGGGTTTTCCCACATTATTTTTATCAGTTATTATCGGCTCATTTGCAAGGAGAATTCACACCCTTTTCTTTTTAAGTGAGATTAGTGATGTAGAAACTGATTTTATTTTAGAAAAATGGATATTATCCTGGAATATCCCGAATAAAGTCTCACTTTAATCTTAATGAGTTATAGGCTCATAGGCAAGGAGAATTCACGCCGTCCTCTTTTTAAGTGAGACTAATGATGTATATTTATACCTGAAATTGATTTTGTTTTAGAAAAGTGATATTTTTATGGAATATTCCAGATTAGAAATAAAGATGTTCATTTTGAAATGGAAGGAGTACTTAATGTTCAAAATCAAGTAGTTGGACCAATCTGTGCTATACTTGGTTTGAAGTAACCAAATGGTGGGCATTACCGGACTTTCTGTTGTGACTATAATTTGTCTGCAAGTTTCACCCAAAGCATTTTTCTTAAATCCACCGCGGTTTGTAAACTGCATCGAAGGGTAAAATTTGTCTGTTCCTTGAGATTGGAGTTAAAACTGAAACTCTGTTGGCTTACTTTATCCAGTTGGTTAAGTTTTCTTGTGCCCTTTCAGTTTAATGCCAACTTGTTTAAGATTACTGTTTTTCAGTTTCAAGGTTAAGGATTCTCTCCTCTTTTCTCTTCCTTTCTTTTGAAATTTGTAAAGTTGATAGTTTACTTTATTTGTAGGAAATAGAGGTTTTGAATGGTTTAACTAACCATACTATGGTCTGAGCACTATTGGTATCAAAGAGTTCTTTTAGCAAGATATTTGTGTGATCCACTGATTAGCTGGGTCTTCGGACAAATTCAATTCAAATTGTTTGTGTATATGTCCTAAGTAGGTCTACTTTCTATCTGGGCAATATGGTGTTTATCATTCAATACTTAGTCCATACTTAAAAGATTTTGTATAATTTGTTGGAAAGGGAATTATGTATTAGATTTTCATTCCTGTTTTGCTACATTTAACTTGGTTGGGTTTCTGGAAAAGTAACTAGTGTGAAAGTTTCTCTCTTTCGAATTGCATTTATATCTGTTCTAATATACTGGAAAGATTCATCTATATGTGGCTGCTGCTTTAGTGACATTTTTACATTTACAGGTGTTGGATGCAACTGATGATGAACCTTGGGGTCCTCATGGTACTGCATTGGCTGAGATTGCACAGGCTACAAAAAAATTGTATCAACTCTTCTATGATTATTTGCTATCAAACATGTCTTGGTTTCTCGCTTCCCCTTCCCCCTCCACAATCTGTTATGGCGAGTTAATTTGCATCATCTAGCTGATGTTTTGAACTATGATACAGCTCTGAGTGTCAGATGGTTATGAATGTTCTATGGACAAGAATAACGGAAACTGGCAAAAACTGGCGTTACGTATACAAGGTAGGTGGTATCAAGATTTCCATGAGATGGATTTTTGTAGTTAGACCACTAATGTTAAAGCTTCTCCTGTCTCTCTCTTTGCCATTTCTCTTTTGTTGGTTCTTATTCATATTCAACAAATTCTTAAACCCCCCCCCACCACCAAAAAAAAAAAAAAAAAAAGGTGGGATGAAAAGGGTTCTGAAAGTTTTTGTTATACCAGGCATTGGCTGTGATAGAGTACTTGGTCTCTCATGGTTCTGAGCGTGCAGTCGATGACATTATAGAACATACCTTCCAGATTTCAGTATGTATATCCAATTTTGTTCTGCCATAGTCTCACTTCTCCTTCCCTTATAAATAGTTATTATCCTATTTGCAATTGTTATAGATGTAGCTTTTAATTTTTTTGATTCTCACTCTTTTTTTCTTTTCCTCTTGTATCATTTAAGTCCCTTGCAAGTTTTGAGTATGTTGAGCCAAGTGGTAAGGACTTGGGGATTAATGTGAGGAAGAAAGCAGAAAGTATTGTGCTTCTTTTAAATGACAAAGATAAGATACAAGAGGTCAGAGATAAAGCTGCTGCAAATCGTGATAAGTATGTGCTCAATTTTATTGATAATTTCCAATCATCTGAACCTTTTTCTTGAAACAAAAGTGGAATTAAGATATTGTTGTGATTTGTTAGGTATTTTGGTCTTTCTTCATCTGGAGTAACATATAAATCAGGGTCTGCCTCATTCAGCAGCAGCAGCAGCTTTCAGTCCAGTGGTCGGTATGGAGGTTTTGGCAGCGAAAAGGATGGTGATGATTTTAAGGTTAGGGATAGCTATGGAGATGATAAATTTGATCAGGGTACTTCTCTCAAATCACAAGACTCTGCTAGTGATCTTGGCAATGCTTCACGAAAGGGATCTTCCCGTTATGGCAGGTATAGTATTCTTCTTCCTGTTTCCCCCTTCTTCTAACTTATTATGTGCAACAACTAAACAAAGGATTAAATTCTGTTTGAATTATTGGTAGAATACAATTTAAGTGGCTTAAATGCCTGTAAAGTTACCATGAACTTTGTGTCTGTGGATTCATGACGTTTTTTGTTTGACTTTCCTGTTCTTTTGATCTCTTGGGAACTTAAACTATAGTGTTTTTCGATAGGTTTCTGTTTGAAAATGTTTGAAGATGTCGGACTCAAAAGTGAATTTTTTTCCTGAGAATGATAATGAGATGTAGTCCAAATATAGCCTGATTGTTCTTCATTTTCACTATAGCTGCTGAGAAACAGTGCTTCTTCATCAAATACTTTTCCTTTTTTGGATTATTTTTCTATGATTACAGTAGGTCTTGGATACTAATCGATGCTAAAGGGAAAAAAAATATATAATTACTTCAAATTCCTCTTCTTGTCAGCTTGTTTTTTTTTTCTTCCTTTTTTGGCTTCCTAGGCTGAAATTTTCTCTCTCCTTGTCCTGTCTTATCAGCATTCAAGCCTTAGCTTCCATGCATGTTGAATAATCAGTATTTTATTTCTTGAATGAGGGATTAATATCCCTTATTTTACTATTGAGGGGAAAATTAAGCACTTTTGATTACTGATTTGAGTCATTTGTTTATTCTGCAGCAAGGGTCAAGAAACAAGGTCAAGTGTTGCATCAAAGAAACTGACAAAGATAGATGGGTCTGGCCAATATCCAACAATTCCCTCTCAAAGCTCTAGTACTTCAACGAACAATAATGATGATGACTTTGATGATTTTGATCCCAGGGCTACTTCTAGTGCTAGTAAGCATTTTTTTGCTATCACTTCCTGCATGCATTTCATTTTTTTTTTAATTCTCCTATAAATTTGAATGCACCTTGCAAATAGATCTCTTGGATTTGTTTTATGTTTATACACTTAAATCTTTTTTCTTTTGTGATAATTTATGTACATAATATTTATTCATTCGGATTACCTTAGTTTTGCAATTAATAGCTTTATCCAATTTTTTTCCTTTTCCTGTGATGATCATCCATTTTTTCTTCTGCTGTTCGGCAAGTATATCGTATCTTTCCCCAATACCAAGTATATCTTGATGGAATTAGTTTTAATTTTTCTCTCTTTTTCATGATAATGGTATTGTGACTTGTCAGATGGAAGCGAATGAAAGTTTGGAGATAGAGATGACTTGTCTTGAAACAGTTACATTTGTGGTATACTCTGGTCATTTGGCAGGGAAATTAGAGGTTTGGCATGTATACAGATACAATGATAATAGGTAGGAGGACCTTAGCAATTCCAAAATTAGCCTTATGATCTGTTCAAGTAGCGTTGGGCTTGTTTCAATAACCAAACAATAGTCCTCTTACGGTGGGACTAAGTTTTCTTAAAAATATAGAACAATATGATTTTTTAGATGCTATTTCTCTGACCATTATACAAGAAGCCAAGAATTGACTGGGAGGCAGGTTTCTTCCTAATTGGATGCACTCGTGATTGAGCCATGAGTGAGATTATTGTTCCAGACCACGCCCTTGCCCTCAATTAATATGTGGATTTTGTGGCTTACTGTTTGTTTCCAATCAATATTTCTATCTGAATTTTCTTTTTAAACCTTAAATTGAACAGAGCCTTCTAATGGAACTCCCAACCAAGTGGATCCTTTTGGACAAGACCTTATTGGTGATTTGCTGGATGCACCAATTGCTGCCACCACAGAGAAGCTAGGCACTCAAAATGATTCATCAGAGGTTGATTTATTTGCTGATGCTGCATTTGTATCTGCAACATCATCGTTGGAAGCTGGGAAGAGTTCTGATGCTGAGGTAAGGCATCACCTACGCTTAAAAGAGAAAGTGCATCTCTTAGAGCTGCATGCCCTGTTATCTCAATGTAAAGAAGCATCATACTGACTCTCTGTTCCTGATAATGTGATGGAAATGCATAGTGAATTTTTGTGATCAAAATATTCTATGCGACTTACTTCAGACTTAGGAGATTGAAAAACCTGTTGGGTTTGAACTTTGAAGAAAAGAGTCTGTGTTGATCTATAGGATCTTTCCTGTAGTTGATTCCAGTGAAGGAATTTGCTTGAAGGGCATGGACATTACATCGATGCTGCACTATCGGTTGTTGCTTTCTGACGTTGTTAGGAAAGGGGTTTGTGGGGGTCAAGTTTTGGGTCCCTAACCAACATAGCTAGAACCAGATCTTTGAATTTTTTGGGAAAGAAGTAACTTCAAGCCTAAAAAATTAATACACTTGGGAAATTTTTTGGACAAATTGTGGGGGGGTGGGGGGAGGCGCAACCCCCCTTAATACCGTGTATGCTATCCTGGGCTCCATCAGAAATACACTGAGAAATCTAATATACTATCCTGTTCACTGAACATGAGCATGCTAAAGAGGAACCAACTTGGATTTCTAGTGTACATTACGGAATATTTACAGCCTACAATTTATCTTTTGAAATGTTTGTTGAATGTAAGCTTAAAAATTTGAATGCTAAGGATCTTTTCTTTTACCTGCTTTCAATTCTGTGTGGAAATGATATGCATGGCCAAATGAGGTTGGAGCAGGTGTTTGGAAGGTCTTTTGAATCTTGATCGCTAATCCACTGCTTAAAGTTCCTTAGTGCTTTATGTTATACCTAGTAATTTTAAACATCAATGGGCGGATGCATCCCTCTTCTTTCTATTGTTTCTGAGGGATTTATGGTGCATAATCAAATGACTTTTCTTTGTAGTTTGTCCATTTTAACAAATATTTAGTCTGCTTTTTCTGAACTTAACTTTAGTTTATTGAAGTTCTGATCGTTTTCTTCAAGGGATTTATACTTTGTAGTAACTACATATTGGCTTTGCAGAAAAATGACAATCTATTTGCCTCCCGGCCTGCCCCTACACAGAAGAATGTCGATCTATTTGCATCCCAGCCTGCTGCTTTGCAGAAAGATGTTGATCTATTTGCCTCGCAGCCTGCTCCTACATCTGCCATCTCTTCAACAGTGGACTTTTTTACTGCACCTGATCCAGTCACACAATCTGATGATGCAGTTACAAATTCTGATCTGAAAACAACCAATACAGTTGATCCATTCGTGGCAGTTCCCCTAAATAACTTTGACAGTTCTGATCCTTTTGGTGCATTTGCCCATAATCCTGCTAATGCTAGCAGCCCTGGCAACTTGGATGGATCTGCTGTTGAAACTAAGCCCAGCAGCCACAACAATTCGAATGGATGCACTGTTGAGACTAAGCCTCCACCTAAGAAAGAAGCATTTCAAGTCAAGTCAGGAATATGGGCGGATTCTTTAAGCCGTGGGCTAATTGATCTTAATATAACCGCACGTAAGTTTCTTTCTGGATTTTATTATATCTTCTCTTCGTTTACAAAAACAGTTGATTGGTCTGCTATGTGTCAATCTTGGGTAGGTGAACATGCATGACAAAGAGTAGAAATGTAACAATCGGGTCAGTGGATGTCATGTTTATGGTACATAATATGATTTACTGGAATGGAGAAAAAGGTTGATTTAACTGGCTCCACATGATGTCGGACAAAGATAAAGGTCTAGTTCATATGTTAATCTCATCATAAACTAATTGAGGCAGGTGACCATGTCCCAGAACAGAGTTGCAACATGGATTTAAAAATGGATGCCTGGCAAAAAAGAAAAGAAAGTAAATGAGAAATAACTGTAAACAGCTGATACTGTGTAGTTCTATTCATTGTAGAAAATAAACTCTCAGAAAAGCCATTCAAAGATGATTTGGCCATCTTCTGAGTTATTACGCCTGAGATTTTGAAGTTTTTTTCTTTCTGCCGGGGGGGGGGGGGGGGGCGCAGGTAAGGGGGGGTGGTGAAATGATAACCAAAAGCATTGTCAGCACGAAATTTTTGCTTGACATAAACATGATCTTAGACAAAGCAAAATTTAGGAATGGGGTTTATGACTGCTACATAGTCCAAGTTCTTCCTGAGCAAAGAATTAACCCTCCTTGAAACTAGGCTAGCTAAGGCACGCCTGTTTTTAACAGATATAAGTCTAAATCATGCACATTTTAAATGCTATTGTGTACCAACATGTTGTCTTATCCTATCTCTATGAAGTACTTGAAGTATTATTTGCAAAACTCTCTCTCTTGTTAAAAAGGACGGAAGATGTTTGCTCCCGGAGGATCGTGTGCATATGACTCTTCTGTCCATCTAGTGCTAATACCATTTCTTCTTAGCATTGTCTAGTATAACCAACTAGAAAAGATAACCCTTGTTTAGTTAGGGGAGAATGTGTTTTCACCTACCTTCATCTTGTATTTTGATAAAATCGCAGCTAAGACGGTTAACCTAGCCGACGTTGGTATTGTGGGAAGTCTATCAAATACCTTTGACGAAAAAGACAAGGGACCTTCCTCTTCATTTTACATGGGTAGCACTATGGGTTCCGGATCTACTTTTGGTAGATCTGGGTACAATTCAGCGTCATCAAGTGGGGATGATTTCTTCTCAAGCTTGAGCAGCCAACAATATCAATTTGGCGGCTATAAAAAGTGATTTTACTTTCTACTTTGAAAATTTTATTGACCCAATTTGGATTTTATTCTTCCGGGAGAGTTTACCTAAGAATGTAAATTTATGAGCATGCTAATCGCTTTTAGAATTCAGAAGCGGGTACTACATTGTGTGCGATTTATGTGCTAGCGGATATTATTCTGTCAGCTTGTAGGCTCTCCTGTTTGGGCTGTCAAGGAAAGGAAATATGTCTTTCATTGGAAGTTGCATTTGTAAATTCTTTATTTCAATGCATTTCCAATGATGGGTAGAATAATGGTAATAATAATGCTGGCTTAACATTAAGCCCTGCAAGTGCGCCACTTCCCTTTTAATGTTTGGAAAGCCAACAGAGTGGAATGTTTCTCTCTGACATCAATTAAAGGCGCATACTAAGCTAATCGATCCCAAAAGTTCACTTCTTGTACCTACGTTGCAGCCACAAATTATTTATGTACATACGGAAACAGGAATCTGGTTCTGGGAGATTAGCCCAGTTCTTTTATTTCTTTCCAGTAATTTTGCTGTACAACAAAGATCAAGATAAAGCCACAAGGAAAACAATTCTAGAACACATCCAGCATCCTTCCCCTCAACATCGCTTCTGCTTTTCTCACTTGCTTTATTGGTCCAATAATGAAAACCTGAACAAAAGCCAGAACCAAGCATCATCCTCAAAACATTCTTTCTATTTTTGTTTCTGGGATGGTTAAATGATATACTGTGATATTGACAAGAGTGGCAGCCAGCACATATATATATTAGTCATGGCTGATTATGATGATAATGTCGTGAAGCATAAGAGTCCACGGTTTTCTACCAGACAAAAATCTGTTTCCTTTTGCCAACTATCTTCAAATATTTTCTTGATGGACGGTTGAGTAAAACGTTTTGGTTCAATCAGTGAAAATGCAAGATCTTCTCAGAGGTATCTCAAAGATGCACTACTGCAATAGGGCAAGAGAAGTAATGTGTGGCATACTTCATGCGTGATAGCTGTAGATCGTAAGATTCTCTTGGGAGTTCACATAGTGGGCAGTGAACATTCTCCACAAGGACACTTGTATGGAAGGCTATGGATAATGGCATTCAAAGATCACTATGGAATATGACATTCAAACATCACCAGCAGATTTTTAATGTGAGTGAAGGTGGAAATTTCTCTGTTACTTATTCTTGAACAAGAAGCACAAGTGTATGATCTAGAAGAGAGCAATTGGTCCACAGACTGGTAATTAACATTAGAATATCCATTCCTAGTTTAGACAAACCAATGATTGTGCAAATAGGTTGCAGGGTCTTCTTGGAAAGATAAGCCTTTTAAGATGAAAAAGGAATGAGGCATACTTTCAGTACCAGACAAGATGACATCTTTACAGTGCTACAGAACTGCGTGGGTGCTTCATGAATTGTCTTAAGACACAAGACATTAATGGTGTCATGATAATGGCATGCATGGTATGTAAGGTGGTTCCAAGGCCAAATACATAAATATAACTGGAGAACTAACCTTGTCAGGGGGACCCTTTGCACCCCCAATGAAGATTTCAGCTCTGCAAAGATATGCATTAGATGTTAAGCATGCATAGACTCTCAACAAGCAGAAAACAAGTTGGACGCATAAATATCAACCTACAGATACAAACACAGATAGACAGGCACAGATTTCCTATTTTATAAATTTAAATTCGTCCTAAATACAGCTTGCATCAAATGCATGATGGTTAAAGAATATACTATTACTACTGGAGAACACCAACACTTGGAAGTTTTATATAGAAAGCACCAATCACTCTGCCGAATTATTGAGCAGTTCCTTGTGATGATTCAGAGATCATTCACTTCCTTTTCCTGCAATTCTGAGAAATTTCATGAATCTATGTTTTTGTGAAATAAATTGGAAAAGATAAGTCTTTTTCTATTCATCTAGGATCTTCCTCAGAAGTCCCAGTTCAATTCAATAAAACAAGTGCAACTATAACATTTTAATTTGCAGTGAATCATTCTTAAACCAGGCCACTGTGCAGTGCATTATAAAGAACTTACTTGCATGATTCCTTAATTGCCAAGATGGAAGCTCCCTTTTTCCCAATGACACGTCCCATTTTTCCAGGTGGGACGTCAAGAACTGACAAGATTTCTTCCTCTGCTGGAGCATTTTCATCAGCAAATAGATCATCTGTGATTAGCAAATCACAATTATGTAAAATACTGTTTAAGTAACAAATATCAACAACACTATTCTGCATTTAGGAGTTCTAGAATTTAAAAAATCCAGTTGCTCTTCGACACAAGTGAAAATGACCTTGCAAATTATTGTTTCTAACTCTATTCTACCATTACATTTAACCTCAAAACAAGTAAGCAATAATGCATGTTTCAATAGACTAAGATACAAAAAAAAAACTTTACTTCATTAAAAAGAAAAAAGAAAACAAAAGTTTCTCATTTATTGAACAAGCTGTTCAAATTTTTTAATCTAAGGTGGTCCAATATCCAATATTCAATATGTGCATTGAGTCACGTTTTAACCTGAACAAGATCGTGGGATTCAATAAAATGATTCTTCATTTACTTCAAAATTCGAGGTAAACAAATGATTCTTCAACTTCCAATCCGCTAAGATCTAAATTATTGTATTTCCAAACTTTTTTGTCCCGCTGAACATAACATCCAATCCTGGAATTATCGTTCTAAACCAAATAAGGCAGCAAGAGCCTGGTTCAAAAAAAAAAAAAAAGGAAAAGAAATACCACGTAAGCAATAAAATTCAAATAAATAGGTCCACAAATGCTTATTTTTCTTAGATAAAGATCTTATTGTTCAGAATCAAGCTTATAGGAGCACAATTCTGAGGAGATGAACAGAAAAAAGTATACCATCTAGAAATTCAATCCACAAGTTTGCCTACTTCTGAATATGCATATGTAGAGCTAATAAATCAAAATTTCTTTAGGCTTCTCTTATTTTGTTTTATTTTAATTTTCTGGTTGTGGGTGGGCCAACTAGACAGAAATAAAACCTGGAACAGGAGGAAGAGGAGGCCAATCTGCATAATCATTATCATTGATGCAGAAACATCGACAATAAAGTGCACCGCGAACTGAAAGATACCACAAAGATCTCTTCTTCAATTTCTCCACCATTTTGAGATATATAAACAGGAGAAAGCGGACATCATCTGCAGCTGCACGGACCATTTGTTTGGATAACGGTCTATATGTCCAAAAGTTAGGGTCCTGAAAAGCAAAGTAGATGTAAACAAACAAAGCCAGGACAGAACTATAACAACTAAATGCTTTAAACTACATTTATAAGCACAGAGCACTTTTTCTTTTCTTTTTTTTTTTTTGCTTGATTGTTTTTTTTTGGTGTAACAGGAAAAAGTTTGCTGCATATATTGTCTATTTGAGTAAAATAGACAACCTAATTGTAGCAGCAGAAATGGCTGGAACTGGGGGTCTATGCTTTATCAAGTTGTAAGAAGAATGGTGTAAGAAGGAAGGTGGCAGATTTATACTCAATGAAGTTATGACATCAATTATGCAAACTATTAGAATATCTAGCTATCTTAAACTGCAGGCTCCTGCTCAAAGCTATAGTAAAACCGCTGCCCCTAAAAGGAGGGAAAAGAATAAAAGACAAAATAAGGCATAAAAAAGAATAGCAGTTTGTGAGTAACAAAATCAATGCCAGAACGACGAATATGAATATGCATACATGGATAAGGGCATGTACTTGGCATTTCAGTTAGACGAACCATTAATATATTAAGTAGAAAAACCAGAATCCAAGGAGAAACTTTAACAATGTAGTGACATGCCATCAATATGATAATAACAGTGATTCGTTCATCCTTCAAGTATGAGCATGATAAAACTAACCTGCCTCAGAAGAACACGGACTTCTTCTTTTTCAGCATATGATATACCTATGCAGCAAGAAAGCAAGTGAATTCTAAGGAAATGAGTCAAACTTTGACATTGGAGTCCTTATACAATGCTAGTTCAAAGACATTTAGAGAAGACTAACAGGCAGCATGCCTTAAACGTAAACAAAATGGAAAGGCAAACATATCTGAGTAGCTGCATATTAAAAAATGAAACTAGCTGCTTTGGCAGAAAATGTGCTGGTTTCAGAGAGATAAGCCAAACTCTTCCATGGTTATGGATCTGCATCAAATTTAACACATCTGGACACCACAACTAGGACTAAAATGAGACATAGTTGGGTTTAGTCTTATGGAGCCAAGCATATCTGAGAAGCGTCTGACCTCGATTGAAGCTGACAGAATCAAGCTTATGCTTAAGATCAACTTATCGAATACATAGCTCAAGTTCAATTACAGCCTACTCAAACTGAATAATGAGTTTGAGCACCCAGGAAAAGACTTTCAATAATGGTAATTGAACTTTTAAACTTAAGGATACTTGCGTCGAACATGAAAACAGGTAAGCCAAAGAAAATCTACAGCTCAATTGAATTCAACAAGATCTTGAGCTAAACTTCCTAAAAGTGAACCTAGGCTCACTTCCCCTACTAAGTGGAAGAAACTTCAGAGCTGTTTGTGTTTTTTTGCATATCTAACTACAACCAAACAAAAAGATAGATTACAAAGGCAGTTAGCAAGAAATCAGGAAATCATCCTAAATAGCAATCCCAGAGGATTTCTTTTCACAACCACTGAAAAACAGAAAAGATAGTAAGACGAACTAAATACCACAGTAGCTTGGGTCTGCAAGGAGGCCTACAAACGAAATGTGGTCATCAGGTGCACGCGTATGTCCTTCTTGCTCCTTGATCAAAGAATAAGCAATCTGCATTGAAACATTAAATTCATTACCATGCAACTGTTTATGCACAAAGTTTCCTCTTTTAGCAAAGCTAATCAGCTATTGATAATTGCAAGCAAACTAGCAGAAAGCAATGGGATAGAAATTTTGTTTTTTGTGGTCCTGAGAAGGGGAGATTATACTAAATTAACAAAGGGTGCAATTTACTGGTAGGAAGGAGACAAACCTGGGTATCTACAACATTATGCAGCCTGATGCCAAATTGAAAATATAATGCCTGAAATTAATACGGGAGAGGACTATATCAAATATGAAACGTCCAATCTAGCACATTGGACACACGGATATAGAAGAAATCAGTAGAGACCTCACTATCTCGTTTGCAGTCATGAATTACTTTAGTGATGTAATTAGACTCGAGCGCAGGCTTACAGGCTTTCACAAGTTCCTCTCCACCTTCAATTGCATCAACCAAATATATTGCATCTGGAAACGCAAGCTGCGAAAGATGTAAACAGTTCAGCAGCCAAATATAATATGAAAAAGCACAAGAATATTAATAATAAAAGCCCTAACAGTTGATTGTTCTTAGCTCTGTTTCAGGAATATAAATGACAGTCTTAGTGTACAAGTTAAAAGCATGCGATCCATTACCCTACCTATATTATACTGCTAAAAGTTAAAAATGTTTTAGATTCATATGTACATGAAAACTTTCTTGTTCAATATTTTGTAGATGCAAAGAAGGTCCTCTGAATAAGAACTTGTCTGTGAATGAATGGTTCAAATTCATAACTCTTTGACAATGCATGGTAAGATCTGTCATCAAGTCTAAAATGACTAACATATGATTACCTGCATAATACAAAGCGTCCCATTGCGACAAAGATCAACACCCTCACAGTCAAAGCCAATAACTAGTTGCTTCTCAGGCGAAGGCTCCAGGAATTCGGCTGGAAGTTGAGATGCTTGGGTGACAATATGAATGGGCACTGGAGACAAGTGAGTTTCATCCTCTAAGGTTCTCCCACCTGTAAGGGAAAACCAGAAGAACCTCACATTTTTATCATAGTCAAAGACCCAGTCCATAGAACAAAGGCTTTCCCAAAAATACAAAAAGTATTGTTTAAAACATATCTTCAGTTCTTTTAATAAAATAAGGAACAATGCTGGTTCCCATCATACACCTAGGTTGAGGTCATAACATACATTATAAACAACCTTCATTATATGCTACCTACCAAAGATTACTTAACCCTCTTCTTTTGGGCCATCAGTTGACTCGGTTGCATAATGCAATGCAGAAACAAAATGGACAAGCACAATGATTTCAATATACAATAACCAAGAAAGGGAAGGTGAGAACCACAGCCATTTTAAGTGAAAAATCTAAAGTAAGCAAAAAACAAAATTTATAATTCAAGACTAATGAATCAAAAGAAAAGAGCAAGCGGAGGATAAAAAAAAAATAATAAATCATACTAAGAAATTTATAGCACGAAGGTTCAAAAAGGTCCTCATCTTGGAACTTGTCTTGATCAACAACTCCTATAAATACTTAAACAGGAAAGATGTGATAAGCATTATCTTATTACGCATCAGGAGAAAAGAGCATATGTTCAAAAAGCTCCCATTGTAGCTCCATCATCCTCCATAAATTACATATAGCATAAGGGAGATAAGGACACGGGGTTTTCTCAGCAATCACTGAAGTGAAAAAGGCACTTCCACTATGAAGAATTCAATGTCGGAATATTTATGCAGTTTCCTTTCCAAGAGACAAAAATTACAAGCAGCTGGATTAAATGTCTCAACACTGTTCATTCATTCTCTTCTCTGGTACTATCATTAGTTTCATGCGTTGAAAAAACTGCTGGTCTTTTTTCAAGCTAGAGGATATTTACTTCGCCCCCGTAAAGTTTCACCAAGGGACAATTTTTCTTATTACTATTCCACTCGGCAACAAAATTAAGGAATCAGCCCGCAACCCTAGAAATTGTAACAAGATTTTTGGTCTTGCACTCGAATGATAATTAAGCAGAAAACAAACTTCAAATACATAAAAAAGATAGGAAGCCCAAGCTCTCAAACCCCCAGAACTAATTACAATTGGCCGCAAAGTATCTAAAACAAAATCAATAAAGTCACCCACAAGAAACAGAACAAGGCAGTCCATTGCTACAGAAAACTGAAACCAGAGCATTTCTTTCTGATCAGTAAAAGCGACTCCGTAGATTGAGTTAATTAATGATTTTTCAAAACTTACAAAAGAAGACTGTCAAGAAACACAAACCCAGAACGTATTCATCCGTAAATACAAGAAATGAGGACGGAATCATTTCTGCACATCAAGTTTCAATCAAATTAAAGTTGGGAACTAAGATTTCAAACGCCCAGAGGAGAAAACTCTTAAAAGAGTGAAATTACCAGGATCAAGAGGCAGAGGAATGTGGGTTTTGGGAGGAGAGGCCATGTGATCATCTAACCCCTACCGCAGATTCAAGAGTTTCAATCAATATTCCACTGTTTTCTATATGGAAGTGCATATGAATGTATGCACCGAGAGAGGATTTTTACTTCGCAGAGTCGACGTCAAAAGTCTGAACCGACGGTTTACTTTTTGGGTCTGAATATCCTATGACGTAGGACCATACTTCTTCATATGTGGCCTATCCAAGGTCCAATCGAAGTTATTATCTAAAGCATGTTTCTAACATGTTATTTTAAATTAAATATATTATATATGATGGCTTAAATTTGTCACAAATCATATAAAATCTTTGAAAAATAATAAAATTATAAAGAAATTTGAAACTTAACTGCCATATATAATATATCTAATATATATTAATAGATATCCTTAAAATACAAATTAAATAATATCGTATGTAAATTACTCAATGACCATATAACCTATTTTATAACTTATCATTTTTCTTCTCAGTCATGATGAATATTTGTCATCTAATTTTAGATTAATCAAAATGGATATCTAAAATGATTTTTAAGCTAAATATGTTTTGATAATAGACTATGAACATATGAAAAAAGTTCTTATACACTTCTTTTAGTTTTTGAGTTCATACAACTTGATTAGATAGTTGAAAATTTGATAAAGAGAAAAATGAAGAGATCATTTTCGTCTTAGGATAGTACAAGTAGAATAATCTTAAGCTATGGTTCTAAAGATAATTATGTTATGTCATATTACATCGACTGGTATGAATTTTAATATGTTTTGTGAACAAGAAATTAGCGATACATTTGGTACATATGAATAAAATAGAATGAAATGATTGTTCTAACTTCTCATTCTATTTTAATATTTTGTATGAAAATTTGAAGTAAAAAAAAGTATTTCCACCAAAAGCTAATTCCAAAAAGAAGTGGGAAAGTCTTTTCCATACTAAAACTTAAGAAAAGGTCATTTCAGGAGCAGTATGAATTCTAAAAAAAATCTTATGATTATTAAACTATTATAACATTTCATTAGAAAAAAAAAACACAATTTAGCCTTAAATATTTTTTTATGTTTCTAGTAGTACTTCATTTTACTTTGATCTAAAATAAAAATTATTTTTATGATTAAATTATATTTCAATACTTAAAATATTTGATGTTCTTGAAATTTAGTGTGATTTTTATTTAAATGAGATTTTATAAATAACTATTTAGTTTAGTATTTTTTGTTAAGTATAATTTGACTTTATTGATACAATATATTAGTAGAGCATTTAAGTCATTTATTGTGAATTTTTTTCATTTTGATATTGAATAAATAATTTTGCCAAACATGGAAGAAGAATCATCATTCAATTTTGGTTTGTTCTTCCAAACAGTAGAATGGAAAGAGGATTCCAAATTTATTTTCGGGTGGAAAGACATTCCATTCTATTGTATTCCAATATACTAAATATAACTTAGATTTCTTCCTACATTTTTATTTTTCAAAGTGTTTTCCTTACTAAAGTCACACTTTTTATATGTCTATAATTGATGCAATATATTGAGGATTCTAAGTTTGGATGAAAATACTTCATAATACATGTAATTTATGATGTTAAAGCATATTTATATTAATTCATTCGTGAATTGGCAAAGCTTTCTTCTAAAGAAAAGTAGTACATAATCTCACATTCACCATACAATCGTCAAAGTAGTATTATTGTCACCTTAAACTCTATTCAATGAGATACTTTCTATCTTGACTAAAATATGTACAAAGAATAAAATTAATACCATTTAGGGTTTGCTTGGACAGAATTTTTAACCTAGCCCATTTCGAAACCACACGAATTTCATCACAAGGATCCTTTCGGCTGTGTCTGAGGAGCATATCTGTTTCACCATCAAAGTCCAATATGGCATTTCATGTCACCAAACGGTGCATGGGAATGGCCAGATAATTCGCTCCATCAGAAAACAGTCACAACGCGTGTGCCTTACGCCTGAAATTAAAGGATCTTCAGTAATTGCTCCCACTGGATGTCAATGACCCAAAGAGAAGATTCGGTGAGAAGTTATGCTGAGCTCAACGACCGCCGTACAAGCCAAGCTTTAAAAGAAAGAAGCTCTTGACATAGATTGTTAGCTGCGTTTTTCTGCAATTTCAGAGGGTTTGAAGAAGGCAACGGACCAGCAACTAGTAAAGATTGCTTCACCACCACTGCAGAAATTTGGGTAAGTGATTAATGTGCCTAAATCTTCACTTTGTAATGCAAGCAGATGTTTTTCACAGTTGAGGTAGTTTCTATAGTTATAAAAACACAAAGTATTTTAGTATTTCTTTGCAAAATGTTGAATCTTGTGTGTTGCACATCTTGACTAACACTCTTGCTTTTCCTATATGTACGAGGCATTGTATTCCTACTTTTGCACTAAACGTTATTTTCATCATTCTATCTCTGTCGTTTCTTTTCTGAATCGCCTAGAATGGAAAAAATGGAGCATCCATTAGCTATTTTTCTTGCGAGCCCTTTCAGTTGGTTTTTCACTGCGTATTAAAGATTGTTGGTCAAAATAACTGCTTGCCTTTTTTTTGGGTTTTATTTGATTGGGCAAACATGGTGTGAGACTGCTGAAAATTCGTTTAATTTTTTAGGATTAATGCTTGATTCAGAGTTCCATTTCATAATTCCACAAGGGCCAAACTGAGTGTGCTTGTAGGTATATTAGTAGTTCTTTACTGTTTTTCATACATTGTTCATATTACAACCAGTAATATTACAGAGGAAGAAAGCACAACCAAGTCGTTTTGTCATGGTTATTAGTTTTTTTTTATCCCTTGCATTCTTGTACCAGTGTAGCTTTTTTGAATTATGCATTGGGGTTCAAGAGCTCAACAAACGGATTGGATGCATCTAATATGAACTCTGTAGTAGATTAAATCTGGTTTGTATTGTTTTCAAATAGCATTCTCATTGCTATGTCTATTTAATCTCGGGAGAACATAGATAATCCCGATGCTTCCAAAATTATGATAAACTCCAACTGCAACGATAAGGCTACTCTCCGTTTCCATACCAGTGCTCTTTACCTCATTTTGCTCAGATCCTCACAGTTTTTAATGCGAAAACATTCATGAATTTTTAGGTTGTCCAGGTAGAAATGGTTCTCTCGGACATTGACGATCGTTTTAGCTCAACCGACTCCAACCATTTACCGAGTCCGCTTGCAACGGTTGACGTAAGGTACAGGTAACCCTAATAACTTGCTTTTAATTTGCATAAGAAATGTTTGATATTAAGTCATATAAATTTTTTTGCATACCCTAGAAGCACGTTTATATCATTGTATTAACTAAAATTTACTTTGGAAAGGGTTGGGAACAAGTATATTTTTTTTTTGGATTTTCTCTTTCAAACCTATTTGTTACACTTGAACGGTTACAAGAAATAAATTCTAGTAGTGGCGATCATAAATCTATTTGAACGAGATACAACATTTCGTATGCTCGAGATTTAATCTAGCGTACACGTAACATTTGCACGACCTATTGTCTTACTGTTACTGCAAGCTTATTTGATGTACACAAAACCTAGATTATATTAGATTTTCTGGCTTCATACATACATTGTTTGTTTCCTGTTTTTATGTGATATCCGTTTGGGCTGAATCGCATATGGCTTTGTCAGATGGAAAAAATTGGCAGCAAGCACGACGCTTCATTTGAGTCAAATGATATGTGGCCATCGCAGTTGCAGAATATGTTCCTCAACATTTGCTTGCGAGTTAACTTGAAGCATGACATGTGGCCCGGTGGATGCTTTACTACTGAGGGGTGGAAAGAGGTTATGACTGAGTGGGTGAACATAACAGGTCGATAGTATAACAAAGATTGGTTGTACAGAAAGTATAACCGGATAAGAAGAGAATACGACACCATAAAATAGTTGCTCGATGACCAAACAGGCTGCGGTTAGGATCCTCTAACCGATACCATAACAACAAGTGAAGAGACTTGAGATCGGCTAATTCGGGTAAGGCGTCTCTTTTGAAAAGATTAGCATTAAATTTTAGACCATTTGTGTGTTTTCTTTCCCCCGTCAAACTAATACATGTACTTATTAATACTGATTTGGAGGGTAATGATTTTAATGAGTTCGTTCATATGCATGCATTAGAAAACCCAGTTCTGTTGCAACCGCAGTTAACCCTATTTTGAATAGTTTTGTGTTCTGGCCAGCTTGTTGGTTGCTACAATTTAGACTTATTTTACACAGTTCAAGAAATTGTTGTACCTAGGGACTATATCCAACTATGTTTATTCACTTGAACGTGAGAATTTTATTTATGGTTGTAATTTTTTTTTGGGAAGGGGGCAGAAAAATGTTTTGTTTTAATCATAGAGCGGCTTCTGAAGGGACTGAGTATGCTTGTTTGGCTAATTGATGACATGTTGCCAACTTTGTTTATAGCTTTATGTTGCTTAGCAGTCCTGTGTCGATTGTTTTGTTGTTTGCTTAAAATAGGTCCCGTAGCCAGCACAATACGTACCACACTTGTTGTATTTTTGTTTTGTTTACTACTTCCCAACACTGCGTATCACACTTATGTTTACCATATTAAAAATTGGTGAATGGTTACTGAGAGCAGTTGGTTGCCTTTTCCCCATTTTGAATATTTATTGCTTGTTGAGATTGTTAATGTATTTGCTGCTACTGGGATAAGTTTCCACAGCTTTATTCTCGCAACTGTAGTCAAAATTTTTTGGCATGCTGGTTATTAATTGTTATGCATGGGTGTTCTTTTGTTAGGCCTTCATAGATAAAACCGGACGCAAAACAGTTCAGGTACAAAGGCTTGCCCAACTACGATCTCATGAAGATAGTATCTTTAACTTTGTTCCCTGCGGTTTCTGTGCCCATTCGTCCATGCAAGAGCCAATATCAGTGGAAGAAAAGATGAGGGTAAAGCTATAGTATGAGCACGTAGCGAAGGTTCTTCTTTTCCCAAACTTGGAGGTCATTGGAAGTACGCAGGCAGCCTCTTCGGGGCAAAAGCACAAAGCAAGCTGTGAAAGTCATTTGAATAACTAAAAATGTTCCGGAAGCAGTTACAAATTTGACATGGACGAAGGCTGGGCTAGTGTGATGAGCAGTTGGAGGCGTATCAAGGAATTTCGGGTTGAGGAACGAGAGAATAGATATCAAGGGAAGAGACAATTTGAGAGCGCCTATGACATCTCCCAGTACATTGAGATTCTCAACCACAACTTCAAAGCGGATGCATTCCATATGCATAGGTTTATTTTGTGTTTTAAAGAGGTCACATGGAAGGAAGGGGAATGGGGTAGTTGACAAAGAAAACTCGGGTAATAAAGGACGTCGGTTCTTTTTGGTAAAAAATAAAGAGTGGCTAGATGAAAGGCAGTATGCCAGCATAGTTGTAAAGCGGCTTGTTACTTTTGCAATTGACAAGCCTTTCACATTACATGAACCTTTAAGCAGGTGAGGTGGCGGTATATGTTAGATGTGATCTGGGTATACTGGGCCTTGTCAACGAATTTTTTGCAAACAGTACTGAAAAAGACAAGGAAACCAACACTGTATTGAGATTGAGGTAAAGGGGCAAAAAATCATTCTCACTCGTGATAAATTGGCTAGCATTTTAGGGACCTCTGATGAGGGCGGATAGCCATAGATAGAAAGTGTCCTTTGATCTAGAGTAGTACCAACATTTAGCATACACGTCAATGTACTTTCATCATAAATTATAACGTAATTAGTCCAGCTTATGGGCTAAGGGCATTGAACCTTACCTTCTGATTATTTTATACTTGATTTATCATAATGTTGCACCTAGGGGTAGTAATCTGCACGAGGCACGCTTGCTTGATGTCTATATTCTGTACAAATTGCGTCACAATGAGCGGATTCCTTTAGTGCACAATGACGCAACACGTTACTGGAGAGGATACATTGAGGAGCTGTGATTATCGGTACAAGGAAAACATCCACAAGTGGATTCCAGGACACCTTATTGATGCTGATGATATTACAGGCACTGCAGAAAACTCTCCGCCGCCAACTTGGGCCTACTATATCTTCCACTGCAGCTTTTCAAGAGGAGGTTAAGCTAGCCTTAAACCGTATCAAGGCTAAACTGACTCGCCAAAAGGAACAAATATCGATACTGCTAAAGTGCTTCAATGCCGATGGCAGAACAAGCTCTAGCTATAAACAGGAGTAACGGCAAACTAAGTTGTTGCCAGACTTTTCTAGGTTGAGTCAAGTTGATTATTTGGTTCTTTTGTTTTATAGCATTTTTGTTTTCGAGCTTTTCTGTTACAATGCTTAAAACTATGTCATCTGTTAAATAAGGAGCTGTTGATTTTTTATTAAAATGTAAAAAATCGTGATTAAAATATGCCAGTGGGTAAGTGTAGTAATTGTGTTCTGTGTTGACTTTTGCAGGAAATTGGTCCATGTCATATGGGCTCATTTTACCGTCGTACAATGGTGGGACAATGTCGCTGCCCCCAACACCTCTTTAACTTGATGGAAGAGTAGAAGCAGTTCAGCTACATCTTCAAATTTGGTTTTGTTTTTTGATAGTAGGATCCGGGCGCCCGAAGAGCTACTTAATTGGATGGTCAAATAAGGTATTCTCTACAAATAACATTTTGGATTTGTTTTTCTACGAGTATTATTTGGAGACAGTTTGTAGTACATTGCATCAAGACATTGGCAATGGAGTATTTTGCTGTAATTTATGTGCAAAACCTGTTCTGCGTGTTAAGTGTTGTTGTTTAAAGTTTGCAATTATATTGAACTCCTCAGGAGTTTTTAAATTCAGAGGGCAAATAAGATCCACTAAGGGGCCATACGAACTATTATATTGTTGACCAATATGTACAATGAAAAATATGGGCAAATTACACAAACCCTGCATATTTGAATTAATTTTTGCATAGGGTTAAGTTCATATTTTAATGATAGACATCGATTATTTGTGTTATACAACGAAGAACCGAATGTATTCGGTCAGCTGCAGCATGTGGCTATTATTGAAGTGTAACAAGAAATTCATCTGGTTTTTCACTCAATAATTATCTTTGAGCAAAATTAATTGCTCAGTAATTTTGTCTAATATAGACAAACATAACATGCTTCATTGCATTAAATTAAATATGAATTTAAATGAAAATAGTCAGGTGCATGTTTGCAATGTGTTTGCCTCGCATACGCATAATTTTGGGCGACATTATTGGAGATGACCTTAGATAGTGGAGGCAACATTGGTCAAGCAAGATCAAAGCCACATTCTACAGCTTTGTTAAAACGGGCAAAGGCACCAAATATGATTTGTCCGACAAAATTCCTAATGGCTTAGGAATAGCGAAAGTCGGTGAGGAGGATGAAATATATTAAAAAAGAATTCTTGTAAGAATTATAGAGTCTTAAAAGGTTGACTGAGAAGTTAATTCAATTTTCAATTTGAAACCAGTAATGTTTCTAAAGTAAATAGAGATTGAAGTAAAGATGGAGATTATTTCTTAATTAGGAAAAGAAATTGAGCCTCTTGGTAGGTTAATTAAAAAACGCAAAGATGGAGCTCATCATTTTTTTTTTTGTTTTTTAGTTTCTCTCAGTATTCTTCTTTCATTTTAATATTATTCTATTCTTAAGAAAAAGAAGCCCATTATTTTTTTTCTTTTGTTCTCAGATTTTTTTAAAAAATAAACATTTTTAGAAATAAAAATATTTTACTTGATATTAATTAAATTCTGAATGCTTTTGAAGTATCAAAAAATAATTAATTAAAGAAATGCACTATAAATTATAAGAATTTTTTTTTTCTAGTGCCCATGACTCCGCCACTGAATATGAATACCTATTCACATAAATTATCACTTGTCCTACAATATTAAAGTACATTCACCAGGCTAAATTTTACACCATCTTTTAGTTTCAGTCCAGTGAAGCTTTGACTTATTATATATGAGTCAATAGAGACGAATGTCAAATTGGTCTTGGAGAAAAGAAATATTCCTAACTAATTTATTCTGTAACTCGATCAAGAATTCTTCTATCTTCCAAGCAAAGGCCTCCAACAATCTGTAACTTGATCAAGAATCAAGCAAAGGCCACCAACAAAGTACACAAATTCTGTGTATCGCTACTCGCCCCCGTGTCCTCCTTGCAAATCATTTATGACTTGTCAGAGCCGCAGGCCACATTGCCCCAAAACGAGCAATAGCCGCATATTCAGAACAACTCCTCCCAGCCAGAGCATTCTCCCCTCCTCCTGCGCCCCTTATTAGGATGAGAACACCATAATACTCTTTATCAGCACACTTCCGCGAACAAGAAGGAGGCCCCAATCACGACACTCGCAGAAGCAGAGGCACAGAGAGAGAGAGAGAGCCTCAGTCGTCTTAATTTCAGGAAATAATAAGCTAACCTTTCATAGAATATACATTTCAAAGGCCATTAAAACGAAAATCGAAAAGGGACAACCTGGAAATTGTGACATGAAGCGATCTTCACATAAATATGTTCGTATTTATCTACAGAATCACTCCTAATCAGATAACTGTAGTAAGAAACATCACATCCAAACACAACAAAACTAGTACAATGTTAAGCAGAGGAACACCATCAATTTGGATAAGCAGCTGTCCGTCAGCCGGCTGTTGCCACTTTGTCAGTTACGAATTAAGCTAAACTGAATCGTACTGTTTCCTCTCCTCCTGTATTGACTGAAAAATTCGCGCAGCAGATTCAGTTGCTGATCTGCCGTTGTGGGGCACGACTTTGATCACTCCTGTAGGTACATTAGTGTCCCGAGGCTGAGCACCATTGTTGGCGGGATCAATAGCAGGAGATGTGGGGAAAAGAGAGAGCACATTGTTCGCTTCCAAGCTATTTCCCCTCCCATTTCCTTGCACCCTCTCACTTGGACTACTTGCTGTACTGACTTGTATTTCGCTCTCTCTAGAAGCATGTACTTTTGTTACATCTGGAATAGCTCCATTTGCTCCAGGCTTAGGACTAGGAAGATTACTTGAGTTCTGGTGTTGAATATTCGAGTTGGCACCCACTCCCGGTGACTTGGCATGAAAACCAGATGCGGTAAAATGGTTTGTTTGATCAACAGCTGAACCTGTGATTGCAGCCTGATTCAAAACTGGCATGCCATAGGGAGGGTAGTATCCTTGAGGCCCAGTAGGCGCAGCCAAGGGTGGAACTCCTACACCTTGATAGTAATTAGAAGTAGGAACTCCGTATGCTGGATTAAACAAACTGCCCATCATTGGCATTGCCCCTGGAGGGCCACAACCTCCACAAGCTGAGGCCATATATCCTGGGCCAGGATACGGCTTATACACAAGTCCTTCAGAAGGAGACATAACAGGAATTAACCATTGGTGATGCCCCTGTGATTGATGAAAACACCAAGAACCCAGATTAGGGTCCCCACTCAAAGAAGTTACAGGGGAACTTGCTGAGAAGGGCCTGTAGCTTGGTAGTTGACTACCATTCTGCACAGAGGACAGAGAAGCCTTGCCCACAGTATTCTCAGCAGAACATTCCATCTTATGATTTGACTTCCCCGAATCATTTTTTACTTTAGTAGCATTTGGAGATGTTTTGACAATATAATCCAGCGGCAGTTTCTTTGCAGAGGAAACCTTAATTGGCTTGGCCAAAAAAGAATTATCCTCAAGCAACAGATGGGGAGAACTAGCGATTAATTTTTGAACCTATAAATGACATTAGAGCAATTTAAAGATTTATCGTTGCAGAAAATCTAATCCAAATAAAACTCTTTAACCAACAACCATAAAATTAAACTGAGAGCTGATCATATCAACGAAGTCATACCTTTATCAACCTATGCAACTCGAAGACTTGAACAGCAAATACTCTCTGTTGACTGTAAGGAAGGAAAAAGATAAGGTAAGCAAAAGGAAGTAATAATGAAGAAGTGGGGCATGTCAAGTATAAAGACCCAAGTATAACTGAAAAAGGATTATAATAGAGCAAGTAAAATGTCATTAGTTTAAGAATACAATAAACAGAGAATAAAAAAGCATGTGAAACAGCAGTAAACGTTCCCCCGGGGGGCATAGCAACAATGGGTATCAGGTCCAAAAGAAAGTTGAATATGTACTAAGTATGCTAAGACACTTTCAGACGAGCAGGATTTTGGAGATGCAGAAGAACACCCAGGAAACGCTAACTGCAAATCCAGTTTGTGGAAACTCGACAACATAGACAAGGCTTTGACCTAATAACTAATAACATCTAAAAGCAGCTCACGACCATAAGGAATGGTTCCTTTGCACTATGTATACTAATTCCGATGTGTATATTGTACAGACTTTGAATCTTCAGAACAGGCCAAACGGTCCTTCAAGACCCTCCAGAGCAACTACTCATGACATATCGTCAACTGTAGCAGAGATGAATGTTTTCCACAACTTTGGTAGGCTTGGAACACAGCGGTAGCAAATGACAAGCACAAAATCCCATCAGCGTGAAAGGACACTAATTAAGCATCATCCACAAAGCCAGCTCACCTTGTACTGAATATCGTAGGTCTGAGACGCCCACCTGACACGTGCATGGACTACTGAACCATGCAATTGACCTCGTTGAGAGAATCCTGAGTTTGTAGCATGATTCCAAAAACTCCATATGCTGTTACTTGACTAAGAACAGACATGCTCAGAGGAAAGTAAAAAATTCACACTCCTACAAAGAACTCCAGATGGTGCCCATACAACCAAGTCAGTTGCATGTTTGTGGAATCACAAAGAAGAGAATCCCAACTCATCAGAAGCGGTTCTATTCCAGATATCCCAACTTTCTCCAGCAATATGGCAATTACTCAAATCTTATCTTATGGCATGGAACTAATGGAGTATAATTACATAGAATTACTGTGAGCTGCGAAAGCCAATAAGGCGTGAGCAAATTTTAGACTACAACAAAGAAATTGTTCCAGGAATACGACTGCAAGATCTTTAAAAACTAGTCCCCCAATCAAAAAATTAAAGCCAACTTAATTGCAACAGAAATACAGATAGAAACATTGAATTTACATATATAACTACACTCAAATGCACAAAGGCCACCTCCGTCAAGGCAGGAGCTAAGAAAGAGGAGGAGGTGTTGGGGGGGCGGGGGGGAGATGAACAAAAGCTGAGAAGCCAATAACTCAGAAAACAGTTCATGTTTTTGGACAAAATTGGGCCATCAATTAAATGACCTAAAACATCACACCCTTGATTCTGGAAGGTAGTAGTTTTCATAACTATATATCAACCCCCGCGCGCGGAGGGATCAGAACTGAATATTCTGTCTTAACTTCACACAAAAATTCAGAAAAGCATCACTTAATCAAATTACCATCTAACCCTTATGAATTAAGACAGTTAGAGATAGAACCCTATGTCAGTAGAGCATTTTTTCAATCATTGGTCTTGTGAGACAGGCACTCGATAGCTAGACCAACAAAGTTAAGGTAGGTAGTGCGCGACCATGAGTTAGTGAAGCTTAATTCCCTTAAATTGAGAGTTAGTTAAGCAAGTTCAGATAAAAAGATGATTATTTCAGGAAAGTGGAATTCAATTTAAGGCATCCTAAAAAGGAAATATGGATATCATCCAATTCTAGACAAAGGAACTACATCAAAATCCAATCACATAAATCATGAATGGCTAGCTTAGACGGAAGAGAAATGATAGGAGAACACGTATGGGTATATAAAAACAAAAATTTTATTCATGCATCCTTGAGGATATAAATAAATAACTAAGTACATAATATATATATCAATTAGAGAGAGAAGACACAACTCCTCCTGGACAAACAAAGCAGGAAAGGAGAATCAAAACGAAGGAGACACACAGATGCACAACTGTTGTACGATTACAACACCCCATCCCCACCCCCACCACGCCCCAAAAAAAAAACAACAAAATAAGACGACCATTTCTCTTTTATTGAAGAAACAATAAGAATTTGAATGACCATCGCAGAGACAAAATTTTATTTCAACTCTTTCAGAATTTCAACATTAAGATATAATGAATCGAAAGGACTGGAGAAGAGTGGAGGATGTTGCTTTATCTTTTCTGTTCAATTTGTATCGCTTTCCCAATTTTTTGCTAGCTTATCTATTACCTAATTCTGCATCTCCAATTTGATTAAGCTTTAATACATTTTATGATCAGCATATAGAAATAAATACAACAATCAAAAGGATACATAACAGACATACAAGTATTGAGTGTCTTTCCTTTATCTTTTTTTTTTTTTTTTTCCTCAGGGGAGGGGGTTTTAGGGCCATAAAAAATGTCAATGAAATGGAGGGCAGCAGTTTCTGTGAGGAACAAAATTATTGACACAGAGGATATTGGAACAGAAGAAATTCTGTCTAAATCTACAGCACAATCATACTCTATACAGACACCCTTGTTATTGAAAATTCAAACTCCACAAAATTTGATACAAAAAACAGAAAAAAGAAATTACTTACTTGACAATAGCTCTTCTGGCTTTCCAGAAATGCTTCTGTCCTATTATTCCTACAACATCATCTGGAGTTATGTCCATCCCAGAGAGAGAATCCAACATGGAAGTCTCAGAGGTATCATCGCCCCTTTCTGTAATTCCAGCCAGCAATGGCCTATACGTCCTATCTTCGTGAGATTCTGTATCATCAAGAGTCCTCTGTTCCTCAGAATAACAATCCCATATGGCAATGGAGGAATATCCATTACTTTTGCTCCTTGAAGACTCATCCAATATAGCATCACTAGTTATCCTGCTGGGATCACATGCTGCCCTGCACTCTGGAAGTAAACTATGATCAGCCTTCTGTAATCTGCTGCAATTATTTAAAGGACTATCTCCTGGTTCACGACACAAACTTGTGTTGTTCTGCCTTAGTGCAACTTCATTGTTCATGGATGATGCATTTGAAACAGCTTTAATTGACTGCTCCTGAGAGGGTACAGACTCTTTCAGATTCTCTTCATTCTGGTGGGTTCTGGTTTCCTGTCTTATCGTGGTGCCAACAGTTGGCATTTGTCTGGGCACATCGTCACTTGTGGTTGGATAATTCAAGGTATGTGAATTGGAAGCTCGATTGGAAGGATAAACTTTCTCGCTGTCCACATTATTCTGAGTTCTGACACAATCTTGACCCATATTGGTCTGCGTGAAGATAGGAACCCTAAAATCATCTTCCTCCAACTTCTTTTTCTGCTCAAGTTGCATCAATGGTGCACTTGAATTAAAACTTCGGCCATTAGTCTTCTCAGCTGCCTGTCTTAAAGGCGGAAGCTGATGTGAGAAAAGCATGTTCCTTTGTTGTGTACTCCCCTGCAAGTAGAGAATGTAATAGCAACTATGTCAAGAAAGCTAAGATTAGGACACTTATACACCTATAGATCTTTCTTGGACAATAGAATTCAAACAAAAGGAATTAAATGGCAAAAGATTGACCAAGATCAAATACACAAACATGAAAAATGAAGTAAAAGGATTGCAGAAATATCTCGTATAAGTAAACACCAACAGTTTTAGAGGTATGTCATCATTCCCTCTCTAACCAGGTCAAAGCAAGAACAATTTACTGCTTAATCACTACACCTGCTACAAATAATTCAATTATTTGAATCCATCTGAGGAAGCCTCGTATCAGAACATCTGCATAAGCTACAAGGGACCTTGTCCAATCTGTACTATTATCTTATCAACTTCTAGGAGTAAAATAGCAGATTGGAGCATCAAAGGGTAGAATTCTTAATGCAGAACAAGAAAGGGTACAAAACACAGGAACTCCCAAGTTAAGTGATGATTTTATAACCTAGCCTTACTCTTGGGGTCTTATATTTGTTCTTCTGTCTTAAGAGATGTGGACTTCTAGGATGTTAGTAATTTTATAATTGCAGTAGCTTTTTGAGAGTCTTTAAGCTTCTGATTTGGATCTCGGTGTTGGTCTTAGAAAGCCTACTTATCCTAGTTATTATTGGTTTTAGAGCTTTAAGAGTCCAGTCCTAGTCACTAGCATTTTGTTCTTTTGAGTCTATAACCAAAGGAATTATCTATTGAATAGAGTAAGTGCTTTTTATTCAATCAATAGATTCTACAAAGTAACCCCTATAAATCTGGTAATGTAACGAAATCAAACCTAAGGGGCAATGCTGGACAATCCTAGGCGTGATGCTTGGGGGTTTATTCTATTAGCGTGACATTAGGGGGTCTTTTCTCTTATTCTTTGCTGCAATTTCTTGATTCCCTGCAATAGTTCTAGTACATTTCTTTCTAGAATTCAGATGAACCTATGAGTGACACTGCCTGTTCTGCCTTTTCTCCTTCCCATCCCATCTTGTAGGGCAACTTAAACAGGTTTGTCCTGCATCAATTTGATTCATATTCAACAAGTACAAAATTCACTATTACCTCCAGCAAGCAGAATATACCAGCACATGGTAGCGGATTCATGTTATAGGCCTTCAATCACATTTATCAACATACGACGAAGGATTTAAATATGGACACTATAATTCTCACCTAATAAACAACTATACCTTCTTATCACATTTTTCTCTGTGTACAAAAGAGAGGAGAGAGGAAGAGCCAGTATGGGTGGTACAACAATCATTATGTCTATAATTCCTGGAAAGGTACACAATTGGCCACTTGCAACGTATTACCTAGGTTTGGATAGTAGTCCACAAAACATAAGATTCAGTAATTCATCAAATTTTCTATTCACTGTTGCATCAAAATATTTGTCAATATCATAAACCAATAGCGTGTTTACTACTCTCATTTCAATTTTACACCATCTTAAACAGTCCATTTAATACTTTTGAACATTACATATATTAAATAGGTTACTTAGGTCATTGTGCATCATCCTTTTATGAGCAAATCCTTAATCCCTGTGCCCTGTCCTAAATTGATAAGTTTTTCAAAATGTATTCAAATAATTCTGCACGCCATTTACATTATCCAATATTAGAAACCGAATTTTGGTATAATGAGTATCCACAAAGAAATGAAGAGATGCTTGAAACTTTACATGAATCATGAAAGTCCCAGACTTCTCTTTCCAGTACCTTCAATTCTGTTCTTTCTCCTAACAACGCTCGAAGGGAGTTGGAACAGAAAAAAGAATATTGAATACTAAGTATCTATTCAAGCATTCCTTATTCGAATCTGCACGTATGTGTAGCACTAGGGTGGAAACAGAAGGAGAGTGCATTTAAAAAGAGCAAGATTACAAAGGCAGAAAAAAAAAATCATATTAGAGATCTTCATTAACAGAAAATGAGAAAAAAATTCAGTAACATTTAACTCTCAAATATCATCTTAGTTTCCCTTTTCTATTCTGAAAACAACATATCAGTGGTTTTCCATGTAACTAAGTCTCACCACCAGTAAGCAGTGTGTTCTCCTCACTTTAATGACCTTCCATTCCTAGTAATCCATCAGTCCAAATTCCAACACCAATATTGATCATATTAATTAATTCAGAAGTTGAATATCAAAGCAATGAAAGGAACCGCAAAGAAACTGCATAAGAAACAAGAAGCACATTTCAAGAACAACATACTCCCACTGCTTCATAACATAAGGCCTTCTTGCCTTGTTTCATAATATTGGGCCTTTTAGTAATTCCAATGTCTTCTTTCCAAAATCACTCCACCATAATTCTCTTTCTCGCTCATATAGAACACATTAATGAAACGGTTGGAGAAAATAAGTTTAATTTAGTAAGAGTATAACAAGGAGATTTTACTTTGTTTTTTGGAACCCTGAATCCTTGTGCAATAGGGCAAAAGGCCTTATACTGTGAAACAGTGGGAGTAATAATCTTCCACTACAGCTATGGAACCAAACTCCAAAAACAACTTCAAAACGTGAACAGATTATGCAAACAAAAGCAGATCATGTAACAAACAGCTTGAAGTCTTAAATTTCCACTCACCTGGCTGGAAGGAGGAGGGATCACAGTAGCAGTGTTAACAGCGTGGCTGGAGTTAACAGGTACCAAGTGAGGCTTAAATCTTTGGGAAGGAATACTGAGCTGTTCGTATAGGGCCATCTTATTCCTTGGAGGTGCCCTTGGTCCTCCCTTCTCAGTATCATTCACATGAAGCCTTGGGAACATAGGCCCCATTACTTTTTCCTCGTCTTTTCCTCTCTTCATCTTCTTTTAGAAGACACAAGCCCTAGTTTTCCCCAAGATATTATATTCACCTTTGGAAACCGACTACGTGATCAAATTCATCTGAAATCTCGCGATATATCCCTGAACAGAAACTCAAAGCTGCTCAATCGCAGGAACCAAAATCAACTCTTTCCAAAAATCATCAAGTAACTGAGCTCCACAATCAAAACCCACCTTAAAAACTTAGAAATTCAAAAGCTTAAGCACCCAAATCATCTCTTACTTACTTGAAAATTTAACACCTAATCAAAATAACCAAGACACGCCGAGTTGAAACTTTGCCCTATTCCACTCAGAGATTGACAATCCCAAAATTCCCCAAGCCCACCACTCCACAACAGATTCTTTAGCAGAAATTCAAGCGATTTCTGAAGAACCCAGAAACCACAAAATATGCTTTCAAGTACGAAAAAGAACCTAATCCGTACTTCAATTGTGCACGAACAATACACACCGAGAAGCACTTCGGGGGGGGGAAAAAAAAAGGAGAAAGCTAGAAAAGGAGATTCGAGAATTGGGAAAGGACCTCAACTTTTAGGGATTCCTGGATGCAAGTAATAAAAGATCAAATGCCTAATACAGAACAACACTGCGGCCTCTGCAAATAGTCACCATTGTTTTTTGTGACGAAAAAGAGAAAGGGGAAAAAGTGCAAGGCTTTTGTGGACCCAATCTTTGGATAGAGCTAGAGCCTAGAACCTCCACAAGAGATAGCATCAATAAAATATCGATTGGAGATTGGTTGGTTTTCTTCACTTTCATTGCACAAAACCAAAATACAGTATTTTTAGAATCTATGGTGGCACACAATCAAGATTTGCTTTGTAAGCAAAAATCAAATAAAAGGTAAAATATAGATTTCACCTATATATTAGTAGTCTGGTGGAAATTTTAAATACATCACAGCCACAATTTATTAATGATGGTGGTATATATATTAAGTTTGAGTTTAAGATTTTAAGATTAATTTGAATTAGTTTAAAAAATTTTTATTTTTTTTACATTAAATTTTATTTTTTATTTTACAAATAATTTATTTTTACGATTCTTAATATAATTTAACTTAAATAAAAACTCAATCTAAATACGTCATTAACTTTACAAAAATAAATTTTTATAAGAAAAAAGTAAATCCAAATTTCGTAGGATTCTGGAAGAAACCCAATCCATATACTTCTCTAAATTAAGTTTAATACACCTCACATATAAATTTTTTAATTGAGTCTATTTTTATAATAATGTGCGTGACAGAGAGATTTGGGGCCCATTATATCTGTTTTTGCTAATGGATTTCATTAGAGTTTAAGATCAAGGAATAATTGAACCCCCTTTCAATTATGCTTTTGGTTACTGGTTTCAAACATTTTTCACTATGCCAAAATTCTTTTTATTAAAATTGCTTTTTACATGCATGTTTGATAAAATTGAAATCTGAATACTAAAATTTTAAATATTTAAACATTGTATTTTGAAGTTTGAAAACTAAATTTAAATGTTGAAATCTAAATTTGAATATGAAGACTAAATTAATTAATATGACATGATAGTTTGTCACTGAATTCTAAAAATTGAAATTTTATATTGTTCTTTTTTGTTTGAATTTTTTTTGAAATATTTATTTATAATTTATCATAAACATATTTAGATTTCAAATTTAAGTCACTTTAGTTTCAATTAAAATTTATAACTACAATTAAATAAGTCTTAAATAATGAATTAATTTACAAAATTTGTTATCAAACGCACTTAAAAAGATAGGCACTTAATAATATATGTTATCAAATATATTTAATTCAATAAGCACTGAATTTAATTATCAAATAGTGACTAAGTTGGATACTTAATGTTCACTTAAAAAAGTACACATTATTTCTGCATTAAGGGAGTATTTATTATTCCCTCCGTTTCAAAATATATAGCCTTATACCTATTTTCTCTCTTTTCGAAATATTTAGCTCATTGATAATTTTAAATATTATTTTTTAAAAGTTACGATTACTATAAATATAATTCTTTCATTCTCTATTAGATTAGTAGAATTAGTTAAGAATATAATAAAAAAAGATCTCTTGTTTATTTCTTTCTTAATCCATGTAAAAATTGTTAGAATACCTTATTTTTTAAAATGAGAGAATATGTAGTTATATTAGAATTTTGCATCACAGATAGACACATAGTGAATGGTGTCAAAGAACAATCTAAGGGTTGTTGTGGAATATGAAGAGTTGGTGACTATACAACCATTTTGAAAAGAAATAAAAAATTATAACAATATTAAAATACTTTTTATCAAATAATAAATTTTGATTTAGATTCATATTCTTATTTTCTCCATATATTGAATATGAACTTATAAAAGGGATTGGTGGAAATGGTAAGGACAACAAAGCCATGGGGCCGTTTCTTAATTATTTAAAATAAATTATTTATAATTTTAAAAAACAAAAGTTATTTTGATGTGTTTTAAACTATTTATTCACTTATTATTTTAGTTTAAATAAATTAATAAAAATTATTATAGAGATATTTATTATTTTATGTCTCTATATACCGACATAAAGTAAAAAAAATAAATTTTTTAGTTTAAAATTCAATCCAAGATAGTCCTAAATTGATATTAATACGCATCCCCTATAACTTTTTTATCGTCGGCTAATGTGACTGAGAGAGATTTGGACTGCACCATATCTGCTGGATTGATTACCATAATTACTTTTTTAGTTATGTTTTTGGTTTTCCAGCATCCAAAATAATTTCCAACGTCAATCTGCTCATGAGTTACATCTACATAAACTTTTTACCTAGTTATTGTCTTTAAATGACTCTTTATATGAATACATCACTATATATTAAAACATTGTATTAAAATATTCGTTGTGCATTCATACTTAAACTAGCATTTTGTAAAATTTTTAAGGAAAAATGGTGATTTTGATCTAAAAGTTATGGTATCGTAATTATTTGGTTTTAAAAGTTTTTCTTTTTTACTTTTTTATTATTATAGTTCTAAAAGACTAATAAAGAGCATAACTCACGCACGTACTAATTTTTTGAGGTAAAATATAATTTCTCTATAATTGTTGACTTGTACAACTTACAAAACCCTATTTTAGAAGAGATAAAATTTTAAAAAATGTGCTTATATAAGCTTTACAAGAGAAAAATACGATCTTAACAATAAATCAAAATCAAAAGTTTCACCTTTTACCAGTAACAGATTGTGTACGTACAGGCGTGCAATCAAAGCTGCCAGACTATAATGGCCAGTAGAGGATTCAAAATGAGTCTTTGAACATAGTTTTCCAATTTCACTTCCTGGTCCAACAGAGTATTACAATGGCAATGGTTCTTTCTATTTTGCCCGGCTTCTCTTCCCAAGCAAAATCAAGAAACAAAGGCACTTTTGCAATCTGTTCTAAGGGCATCTCCAATTTCTGCCAGGCCCTCCAAAGAAGAACTCAGGATCTTCAATATAAGCACTAACGTACCAGTAATCGTAACAATCGAACTCATCTGTATAGGGAAAAACACGATCCGGGAATTGCAGTACTGGAGAATTCTGAAGAACCCTCATTCTCCTTACAGAGCCTGATCTACCAATAACCATGTCGGAGAAGCCTCCGCTTCCCATTCCTGTTGTAGTGTGCGGATGAACTCCTCCAACTCGGCTGCTGTACACTTCACCACCCCAATCAACTGTCTCAGCTTGATATCGCAACAAAGAAAAGATTTCACCCGGCCAATATCCTATATTGATTCTCTCTTCGTATTGCAGCCACCAGTTGCCCGTAATAAAGTCCTGAAGATTTGAGAGAGATTAATAGGACAGTAAGTTTAAAAGGGATGAAAAGAGAGATCAAAACCTTTCACCTTATGGATGAATATAGTCATCTCATATGGGAGCCCTCTCAGTGTTGAGATGGGATAGATCGCAGCACCAAGTGCTATCTCGCTACTGGTTTGCACAAAACCAGGACAAGTCAGATCGAAACAGCCCGTTTCCCTCGAGCCGTCAACCTGATACATAGAAATGTTCCACAAATGTACGTCATCAAGATATTCAATCGATTTTTTTCTTCTTTCTTTTTCAGGATCTTGTTCTTTCATGGCAATTCTATCACTATGAACATTAGCAGAAGGACATTCTTGATTGCTGAGACTAAGAAAAGAATTGAAGGAAAAACTCACGGTCCAATACGTGTAAAATCTCGTCTGCCTGTCCCCATAGACACTTGGATTCACCTACAAACAAGAAGAAATCTTCTACTTAATACTGTTCATGATGCCGTATAAGATAAGCGGCATATATAGGCAAGTTTTTGAGTTTGATTTTGCTCTACTGACCGCCCATCCTGATTCCATTGCTTCATAGTTACTGTAATGGCCACCTCTGAGAGCAACTCGGGAAGTACTATATTCATCATCCAATTCAACCGGAGGATTCCAGACCTTAATAGTTCCTTTGCCTCCATAATAAGCATATCCCTCCGTGAGCAATATTACTGTCTATTCGACATAGCGAAGCGTTAGGAAGAGATTTTTGAAGCACTAGAAAATTAAGACCATTCTTAAGCATATAGTCCACAGAATTGGCATGTACTTGTGCATCTAAATTTGATTTGCATTACTGATTAGTATCTACAAGAGAAATAAATAAACATACTGAGCGATTCGTGTGAAGAAGGTTGATATCTTTTTTTCCCTCGGTTAACTGATTAGGATTATGGTAGTGGCCAGGGTTTGTTTTGGTATGGTTATGAGTTGAACTTGCTTTATGCACATTCTTTCTTTGCATCTTTCGAATTGGAATGGTTCCGCGAGGACAGCTTCCAGTTTTCTGCCACAGCTGCGTGGTCACCCTAGTACGAGATTCCCCTTTTTCATCTTCCACTGGTATTTCTTCTGTAGGAATATAGGTAGGCACCATCTGGACAGGGAACATTAATCAAATAATAGTCCTTTTAGCAGCTTCATAACGTCACAAAAATTCCCCATATCAAGATTGTTACTTGTAGAACAACAGAAGAACCTGGATCTTGTGATTTCTTAGAGCAGGATGATCAAAACCTGGTTGCTTGTAGATGTCAATGCATTCGATTACATCCCCATCTTCACTCTAGGAAGGGAAAAGTTGAAGAAAGAAAAAGAAGAAACATGTTAAAAATGGTGCCATCTAAAAGGATTGCTATAGCAATTAGCAGAAGTTTTGGCTTGTTTTACATTCTACATCATCACGAAACCAAGAAATGACGCTACAACAGGCACTTTGAAAGGGCAGAATGCCCCTATACATATGTATCTTTGTACTTCTGGCTTTTGGGCCACTAAATTTAATATGATTGCATTCTTTCTGAAGCAAATGCAGACATTTTCGACAGCCTCCAGAGAAAACGCAGAAAAGAGAACAAAGGAAGATACCTGAATGAGATGAGCCTTCTGTTCAACTTCAACGGATTTCTTCCACTTAGAGAAAGAGCCATTTCCTTGGATTCCGCTGCTACTTGTTACAACTAGAGCCATCCCCAGTAATAACAAGATCATAGCAGCCCATTTGATGATCCCCATGATCAGTGTAACAGAAAGCAAAAAAGAGTTTCAAATTCAGATTTTGAATAAGCCTGCCTCTGTTACTTGATTTTACATTCACTTGTAGAAGAACTCTAAAATAAAAAATGCCCAGTGTTTTCTGAAACTAGTAAATTGAAGGGAAGCAAAAGAATGCTATTGTGTAGTGTTATGCATGAATTACCTTCCAATCATCCAAATATTATTCACACTTTGATAGTGTGTGTAAATGGGGTATATATATATGTTGTCTCAATCTTTTTTTGGGTTATGTCCGATAATTCAACTGGATTTGAAGGAAAAGGTATGGACATAGATATATATTAATAATGAGGCACAACTGTTCATCGCAGACTTCGGCTTAACCTTGCATTATGTTCTATACAGGCCTCAAAGTTCTGTTTACGCCTAGTCTATTTCTCTACTAATCAAACATATTTCTGCATTTACGTTTTTGTCCATAAGTTATATTTTTAATTTGTTAACATATTTATAGAGTTTGATATACGAACTTTTAAATTACAAGTCAAACAATTTGAGTAAATTATCAAACCCACTATAATATTGAATTAGAGTTGCATTTTGTCCTTTGATTTTTTTTTCTTTTTCCCTCTTTTTAAACAAACGACAAAGAACTTGATTAGTACGCCAAGTTTAGAATTAGATAATATTTTAATTTAAAATTTTTCTTCTTAAATTTAGTTTCAAATGAAATTTAAGATTTATATTTTGAGCTATTTTTCTTACTACTTCTTTTTATTATTAATTTATTGTTAATCAACTAATAGAATTTAGTAGAAACAATATAAATAGCAAAAGAATATATTAAATAATTGAATTACGTGCAATTAAAGTTTTCCATATGCAATTTTGAAAGTAGATCTAATGCTTAGTTGATCGTTTTTCATTGGTTGACTAACAGTACTCACTATAAAAGGGTTGGCAAAATTAGACGAATCTCATAATTTAGATGGCATATGAAATAGTGTAAAGTTTAGATGATAATTTGGAAAGGAGTTACTAAGTGTGGTATGTTATTTTTTTTTTATTTTTTTAAAAAATCAATGAACAACAATCTCGAACTCCGAGTTTGGGAACCATTTAGTTGAGGCCGGCCACAATTTGCAGGCCTCTGTTTCAAAGTAGACACTAGAATTTTTTTTTTTGAAATAAAGTCTTTTTGGGATTTAATTTTTTATTTTTAGTTATTAAAATATTTATTCATAACTAAGTTATTAATATTTATTTATAATACATCAAGATAATAATATTTATTTATATTTATTGAATAGGGTTTGATTTTGAGATTTTTATCTTACGTTTCGTAAAAGTTAAATAATTTGTAAGAGAAGATAAATATCTTACACTTAAAATTTTGAATTTGATTTTGAAACCAAACCTTATCCAAGTATAGCAGTTACAAGTCATGCATGAATTGACTTCTTTAACAAAAGACTAATTTTCAAGATTTTATATGAATATGTATGAAATAAAAAATAAAGGTTAAGGAACTAAATTTATTTCGGTTAAATTTATTATCAAATGATGAATATATATGAAATAGACAGGAAAGATTAAGGAACTAAATTTATTTTATTTAAATTTAATGTTAAATATTAAAAATTTGAAAAAATTAATTTATAAATATAAAGATAATTTAGAATGAAAGAGAAAAAGAAAGTAAAAATTAAAAGGATACAGTTCTGCAATCAGAGAAGTGTATTTGGGGGGGGTCCAACTACTCAAAGTTGGCAAGATAAGTATACTATAATACTCCCTCTTCTTCTTAATAAAAATACGTTTATTATATATAATTTATTTTATTATATACATTAAAAGACTTATCATTTTTCCTCAAGTCTCCTCTATCTCTCTATCAGTTTTGCCACCATATGGTTCCGCCCACATATAGCAAAAACTTAACAAAATTAATTTTAAAAAATTTTAAAAATTGGCCAAGTTTTACAGTTGTCGGTGAAACTTGTCCAAAACTTCTGCAGCCATTTTATAACGTGGCCACAGAAGGTACTGGACTTCCGTCCTTCTAGATGGAAATTACCGATTTATGCACAGAAAGGTGGAATTTTCTGGATTGTTCTTTCCAACAGGACGAAACAACTTCCTGCTAATTTAAAATTGTAAAAATGGTCATTTTAAGACTAATTTTTATAAATATTATATATGTAAAGATTAAAAAATAAATATAATTTAAGAAACTAATATTTTTTTCATACAAATTCAAAATAGTTTTTTATATATTTGAGTTTTAACATTTGTAAAGTCTAACAAAGAAATTAAAGAATGAATATTAAAAAATAATTTTTATTATATGTACTTAAATTAAAACAAGTATACAGTAGTGCAATAGAAAAAAAAAAGAACAAAAAACTCTAGTTTGTAGATAATTCTTTTTGGAGAATTGAAGTTACTCCCTCGTGTGTTGGTCAAATTCCAACGTCATATGTTATTTTGCCAAAATAATGAATTTAGTCCACTGTCAAATTAGAAATTTATAAAGTTATCCTTTGAAATTGAGAATAATGACTAAAGAACAGTAATATACTTGTATTTCTATCTCTACTTTTTATTTTTTTTTATAATTGTATTTCTATCTCTATTTTTTATTTTTTTTATAATTTTCCTTGAATTTCATTTTTTTCTCAAAGCAATAACTTTAGAAATATAAGTCACGTAATTTGCAAATATGATCAAATCATTCTATATTATTAGTGAGATCAACAATACAAATATAAATGGCAACCCATATTTATTTTGGAGTGTGTTTTAATTAAAACTTTTAAAGTTTTATTTTTGTTTAATTTTGAAAAAAGTATTAGCAAACTGAATACATTTGAAATTTGATCTCCATTAAATCAAGATAAAATTATTTTCATTTTTCAATAATAAACTATATAATATACTATTAATAAATTGATATTTTACTATGTCTCTTTATCCCCTAACAAAGCTATAATAGATAAAAATTTATATTTTGTAGTACTAATATTTGTTGAGATTTTTATTTAAAGAAAAAATAAGAAAATAAAGAAATTTTAAAAACTAAAAGAATAAATATATTAAACATTTTGAAATCCTTATTTTAGAATGATAAATAAAGAACTCATAGAAGCAGTGATATAATTGATCATGTTGTGATATTTTCTGTGGATAGAGGACTAAATATACAACGTTTGAAAAACAAGATTTCCAATTTGAAATACGGCCCTATGTTGGGGGACCAAAACCACAATTCTCTCACAAGTCCATGTGCGTAGAAAGAGCAAAAGGGACAAAATAGAAGAGGTAAGCACTGAAGACCTGTGAGAGAGTGAAGCTTCGATCCAACGCAGAGAGAGAAAAATGGTGAACTACGTCTTGATGATCACTGCAGAGTTGGAGAACCTCACTGACCTTCAGCCTCAAGGCGGCTGTGATGATCCAAACTTCACCTACTACTTCAAGGTATCCGTCTAATTATTTCTCGCTGCTTCTCGATACATGTGTAGTCTGTAGACATATGCAGCTTGTAATCTAGGGTTTTTATTTTCGTTTTCAGCTTATTTTTAATGAATTATATATTTTTTTATTTAATTCTCCATCTTTTTTATTAATTGTTGGTATTGTTCTTCTTCTGAAGATTTTCTTTGTTCTGCGTCCATCTAGATGTTCTTTTGAGGTCGTATGACTTGGGAATCCTGTTGTGTTCTTTAAATTATATTTCTCTTTGATAAAATTTTATTCAGCCTTTTCTGGTTTTAGTTGATAATACGCAAAGATGGTTCACAATCTATTCAATCAGCTCGCACAGATATAAGCAAAAATGAATTTCCTTTTTGTAATTCTTTTATGTTTTTAATTATATCCCAAGTTACATTTTAAAAAAAGAAAGGGATATTCAAAGTTTCCTTTTAGGAATTTTAGCTGCGAAGTCTTTCTATCTATGTGTTCCTTAAAATATTAGTATATAAGTATGTACAGCTTGGGAACCACTTGAAGTTGGTGACCTGGAAGTTTGTATGTGGACTCAATATTGGCATCTGTGTCTAAATTGTGATTTTTATCATTTTTTATCTACCCTGATGTTCACATGTCATTGATTTATGATTATGTCCAGAAAGGTAGTAGGGTCATCTATCTTTTGGCAGTCATGGTGGTCATTATTCTGCTGACATCTTATAGGAATAGAACAGTTATAAGTACATTGAAATTGTACAGCTTTGCTGGTCTGTTTCTTCAGTTCTATGAGAGTTGTTGATTGTTGCCATTTCACTTGTTCCCAGTCGCTGAAGCCTTTTTAAAAACGATTTTGATGCTTTCTATTTTTTTAAAAAAGGAAAAGATATGTGTTTTAGAAATAAATGTAACATCCTTTCTCAACAGCATTGATGAACAAAAGCAGTTGCTTCTTCTGTCTGTGAACTTGCATTTTCAATGGTTTTATTTGCGCATGTATTCTTCCAGTTGAAGCTGTGTTTTGTTAGCAGCATAAAGGGTTTCTGAACATCTCTAGTGAGCTTTGTTGGCCCATTGAAATCCTTTTGCACTCACATGATGCATTTCACTGAATTTTACGCATTTGTTAATTAATTATTTCTTATTTTCCTTCTTTTGTTTCGCAGCTGAAATGTGGTAACTGTGGGGAGCTGACTTCCAAAGAAGCATGGCTGAGCTTGAATGAAACTGTTCCTCTCCAAGGAAGCAGGGGCACTGCCCATCTCGTTCAAAAGGTAACACGTCCTCTTTCACTATTTCGATCATGTATCCAGAACATAACACATTTATGTGATTCTTATTTTCATATTTCCATTAGTCATTCCATAAAATTAAAGCAAATAAATAAGAGCTGATATTTTTTCAAGGATTAAGGAAGCTTCTTGGTCGGTAAAACATGACAATGGGTGAAATTAACTTTTCAGTTGCCTCATTTCCTTACTCTAAAGACATAATAAAAATGATTCACTTCTCAAGAATTTCCTTTACTTTTATTTGATTCAACCTGTTACTTCGTGTTCTTACCTTGTTTTGGTTCTAGTGCAAGTTCTGTGCAAGGGAGGGGAATATAACTATGGTCACTCGCAAAGGCCGTCCACTTACACAGGCAGATAGTGAATCTGGAAATTATGCTCCCGTGATGCAATTTGACTGCAGAGGCTTTGAGCCTCTGGATTTTGTCTTTGGCAGTGGTTGGCAGGCTGAATCTGTAAGCCTTTTGCTTCTTTACATTTTCAAATTTATTGTTGTAGTATGTTCCATTCATATTGGGAATTATTGAAAACTAAGATGGTCGTTGCTTATATCTATTTGGGCTGCAAATCTGCTCTTTAGTATAGTCTGATTGACACTTTATGCCGATCTCGGACTAATTTGACCTAATTTATTCCCAAGTTTGCATGACCTGGTTTTTTGAGATATCTTTGTCTCTTCCAAAGTTGTTCTCCTACTTCCCCAGCATACCACGTAGAATCCTTCATTTGAGGTGGTTGTCAATGTTTGTCAAAGTTTTTGGGTTCAAATAATCCTTTATCATACACGGGCAGTAAGAAGGTCTTCTGGATCGACAGCAGAGAAAAATGTGGACGAGTTCAGAGATGCGCCTTCCCTTAACCGCTTAATGTATATTAGGGGAAAAGGCTCTCCTGTGTTCTGTTTCAGACTTTTGCAGATGTTCATGCCCATGTCATTATTTTGAGGGTAAATTCCATTAAACCCCTTGATGTTCTCCTCGAAATCAAACTCCCCCCTTCATTTAGTTCAATTAAAAGAAGAAGGGAGTTTGATTTTGAGGAAAAGATCAAGGGGTTTAATGAAATTTACCCTTATTTTGATGTACATATTGTTATGAAGTGAATCCATTTGCACCGTGTTTCTGGGTTCTAAACTTTGTCCCAGCATCCACATGATTTGGTTCTATGATATCTGATAAACTATGAAAATTGCAGGAAATAGCAATGCATTAAAACACTCTTTTTTATTATATTATCTTTATGTATTTATGTATTTCTGAGGTTTCACATAAC